>CM060369.1:69553162-70843161 GCA_030545235.1 Helianthus tuberosus
CTTCGAACTCTGAACGCTACCGGCGTCTTTCAGTCCCGTGCTTTGGACTGGTGGATGGCCGAGAGGAACAAGAGAGGGAATGATGCAGCTTATGGTTTGTCGTGGGACGAGCTTAAGGAAGTCATGCTAGAGGAATTCTGCCCTCCTCACGAGCGTCAAAAGCTGGAAGATGAATTTTGGCACATACAACAGAAGGACGGAGACAATGCTGGTCTCACCGCTCTTTTTAAACAGCTCAGCATTATCTGTCCTGATCAAGTCAAGACCCCGGAGATCACCATCAAGAAGTACATCCGAGCTTTGCCCGGCTGTGTGGCTGATTTCGTGCAAGTGGCTAAGACTACCACGATTGAGGAAACCTATCTGTTGGCCGCTGAAATCAATGACAAAAGGGTTAAAGCTGGTGTGTGGGATAAGACCTCCAAGCATCTGCATCAAGCTACCGCTACTGCACCAACTGCTGAACCTACCTCGTCAAGCAGCAAGAGAAAGAACAAGAGAAAGAGCAACTCCACCAACAAGAACTGTGCGATCACTGCTGCACCAGTTCAAACCGTACCTGCTCAACAACGTCAAGTGGCAGCGCCTGTGGCCAATGCACCGCCTGCCAAGCGTGCATACACTGGGCTACATCCGCTCTGCCCTACTTGCACCTATCATCACCCGACTGCTATCCAATGCCGTTTCTGTGCTCACTGCAATGTATACGGCCACTTTACGGCCAACTACCGTATTCGTCAAGCTCCTGCCAATCAAGCTCTACTCGCTGCCCCACAGGGTCAACAAGCTCCTCCGGCACCCGCAGTCAAGGCCAGAGTCTGCTTCACGTGTGGCGACCCGAATCATTTCGCCAACATGTGCCCGAACAGGGTAGTAAAACAAGAACCGCAACAGCAGCAGCCACAGCAGCAGCAACAGCAACAACAGGCGGCACGCGCCAGAACGTTCAATCTTAACGTGCGTCAAGCCCAGGCCGACAACAACGTGGTCAATGGTACGTTCCTCGTGAATGGTATTTATGCTTCATGTTTGTTTGATACTGGAGCAGATAATTGCTTTGTGTCATTCGAATTTGAGAAACTCCTTAGTCGTAGACGTTCCAAACTCTCCTCGGCATTCGAAGTCGAAGTCGCTACCGGAAGAACCGTCGCCGTTAATTCCGTTATCCGTGATTGTACTCTCGAACTCAACAATCACATTTTCTCGATCGACCTTATTCCGATGCAACTCGGAAGCTTTGATGTCATAGTAGGCATGGATTTTCTTCGCGAAAATCATGCCGAAGTTGTGTGCTTCGATAAAATGATTCGTTTTTCACTCGCAAACGGTGATTCATTGTGCGTTTATGGTGATACTACTTCAAAGGGTCTCAAACTTATGTCATGTCTCCAAGCTAGCAAGTATCTCCGCAAGGAATACATGGCTTTCTTGGCTAACGTCGTAGCAGCGGAGAAGGAAAAGAAAGAGAAGAAGGAAGTGAAAGACGTTCCTGTGGTTCGAGAATTTCCTAATGTTTTTCCAGAGGATTTTCCCGGACTACCTCCAAAGCGTGATATTGACTTTCGCATTGATCTCATTCCTGGAGCTAATCCTATAGCCAGAGCTCCTTATCGACTCGCGCCGTCCGAAATGCGCGAACTCTCAACCCAACTCCAGGAATAGCTTGAAAAAGGCTTTATTCGCCCGAGCACCTCTCCTTGGGGCGCACCAGTCCTTTTCGTCAAAAAGAAGGATGGGTCATTCCGGATGTGCATCGACTACCGGGAATTGAATATGTTGACTATCAAGAACCGCTATCCTCTGCCACGAATCGATGATTTGTTTGACCAACTACAAGGCGCTACATGTTTCTCGAAGATCGATCTACGTTCAGGATACCATCAACTGCGTATACAGGAGGAGGATATACCCAAAACCGCGTTTCGTACTCGTTACGGCCATTATGAGTTCGTTGTCATGCCTTTTGGCCTAACAAACGCACCAGCAGTTTTCATGGATCTGATGAATCGCGTGTGTAAACCATATCTCGACCGTTTCGTCATTGTATTCATCGACGATGTCTTGATCTATTCCAAGTCGAGAGCCGAACACGCGCAACATCTACGTTTGGTTCTCGAGTTACTCTAGGGGAACCAACTCTACGCCAAGTTCTCCAAGTGTGAATTTTGGTTGGGGGAGGTTCAGTTTCTGGGTCACATTGTAAATAGTCAGGGTATTCACGTCGATCCTGCGAAGATTGAAGCTGTCAAGAGCTGGGTTACGCCTAAGAACCCGTCTGAAGTTCGCTCCTTTCTCGGACTAGCGGGCTATTATCGACGATTCATTCAAGGATTTTCGAAGATTGCTATACCACTTACCTCTCTTACTCATAAGGACCAGCCTTTTGTTTGGGGAACCAAGCAAGAGTCTGCCTTTCGAACCCTCAAACACATGCTTTGCAATGCTCCTGTTCTCACACTACCCGACGGAAACGATAATTTCATTGTCTACTGTGATGCTTCCAAACTTGGTCTTGGTTGTGTTCTCATGCAACGAGACAAGGTCATAGCTTACGCATCTCGTCAGCTCAAAGTCCACGAGAAGAACTATACAACCCATGATCTCGAGCTAGGCGCAGTTGTTTTTGCATTAAAGATTTGGCGACACTACCTGTATGGTACAAGGTGTACGATCTTCACCGATCATAAGAGCCTACAACACATCTTTAATCAGAGGGAACTAAATATGCGTCAACGCCGATGGGTAGAACTTCTCAACGATTACGACTGTGAGATTCGTTATCACATAGGCAAGGCAAATGTTGTTGCCGACGCGCTTAGCAGACGGAGCTATCTGCTTAGCACTCGTAATGTTCAAGCCCTGCACAATCTCGAAGCTCTCATCCGTGACGCCCAACATGCATGTTTCAACGAACGCACCTTGAAGAAAGAAAGAATCTACCACGATGGAGCCCAGCTTGTGAGCAAATCAAATGGGATATTCCACTTCTTGGACCGAATTTGGATTCCCAAGCGAACCAATTTGCGACAGATTATCATGGATGAAGCCCACAAATCCCGATACTCCATCCATCCCGGTGCTGACAAAATGTACCATGATCTTCGCTATAGGTACTGGTGGCCGGGCATGAAAAGGGATATCGCTCTCTACGTCGGAAAATGCCTAACCTGTGCTAGAATCAAGGCTGAACATCAAAGACCCTCTGGCTTGCTTGAACAACCTCCAATCCCCATGTGGAAGTGGGAGAGCATAGCTATGGACTTCGTAACCAAGCTTCCAACCACGTCATCAGGTCACGACAACATTTGGGTTGTTATTGACCGTTTGACTAAATCATCTCACTTTCTACCAATACGAGAAGACTACAAGGTAGAACGATTAGCCCGAATCTACACCGACGAGATCATTTGTCGACATGGGATGCCTCGTGACATCATCTCTGATCGTGATGCTCGGTTTACTTCACGATTGTGGGAAACATTCCAAACGGCACTCGGTACAACGCTTAATCTAAGTACTGCGTTCCACCCACAAACCGACGGTCAGACTGAAAGAACGATTCGTACTGTTGAAGACATGCTCCATTCGTGTGTTCTAGACTTCGGTGGTAATTGGGATAGACACCTTCCGTTAGTCGAATTCTCGTATAACAACAGCTACCAGGCTAGCATCCATATGGCACCTTTCGAGGCCTTATACGGAAGAAGATGCCGATCGCCTATTGTGTGGCACGAGATCGGTCACTCGCAACTAACCGATCCGGAGCTGCTACAAGAAACGACAGACAAAATTTTCCAAATTCGAGACAACCTCGCGAAAGCTCGGGATCGACAGAAAGTTTACGCCGATAAAAAGCGCAAACCCCGTGAATATGGCGTTGGTGACTACGTACTCCTAAAGGTATCACTTTGGAAGGGTGTAGTCCGATTCGGCAAGAAGGGGAAACTCGCGCCTCGATATGTTGGACCTTTTAAGATTCTGGAAAGGATCGGAAAAGTCGCCTACAGACTCGAATTACCGGAGGAACTTAGCAATGTCCATCCGACTTTCCATGTTTCAAACCTCCGAAAGTGTGTTGCCGACCACGACTTACATGTTCCTCTAGATGATCTACAAGTGAACGAAACATTACACTTCGTGGAAAAGCCTGTCGAAATCATGGATCGCCAAACCGAGCAACTCAGGCGCTCAAACATTCCTATCGTGAAGGTCAGATGGGAAGGCAAACGAGGCGCGGAGTTCACTTGGGAACTCGAAAGCGACATGAAGGCAAAATATCCACAGTTGTTTAATTAGAGAAATAGTCTAGAGAGAGAAAGTCTCTCACGTGGTTCTCGGTGCTTGTATGCGCCATCATAATCAATAGAATCACGGTTATTGTATACGTCTAATTTAGTAATTTTCTTTTAGAAACGTGAAAAGATAAAAGAAGTAAAGAGAATTTGACGAATCTGAGTGTGTTTGATCCTCGCAATCGAGCACCCGCTCAGATACCACATGTAGGTCCTGATTCGACTCCGTTACGATTATGTTTGGTCACGATCGTTCACGGATTCCGCACGACTCAAAGTCAACAATAGTCAACACGGATATGTTATCCGCACGGATTGCTATCCGTACGGTGAACACCAACAGCAACATTCAACATTTTCTAACAAAAAAATTCAAATTTCTTACAAACGGCTTCGAACTAAGATTTGAAACTTTGTAGGCTTTTAGATCAGAAAATTTCGCATAACATATCCAAAAATCAGCGATTTTTATCTGTAAAAAGTCGATTCATTCGACGATTTCCAGTGGTCCAAATGAAGAACTCTCACATGTGATCCACGGTTAGTTACGGCTTTCAGCTTAATTTCGGGACAAAATTCCCTAAACAAGGGGAGGCTGTAACACCCCGTGTTTTCACAAGTGAAAGTTAAAGTCAAGGTCAAAGTCAACGACCGATTTCGTGCGAATTGACTCGTAGAAATGTTTTTATTTTATTTATATTATGTGGAGTAAGTTTCGTTCATTACAATAATCGAATCGTGGTAACCATATTTCAATTGACCTACGACTGTGAATGATAGGAAGTAACAATGCGATAAAGTTAATCAAGCTATGCTAATCAAATCGACATCGAACCGTAACTCGAACTGTGTATTTTACTTGTTGTTTATACGTGTGTGTGTGCCTTACGTGTTACCTGTGCATGTTTGTTTTATGTTGTGTTGTGATAATCAAGCGAACTCAATCGAACTCGAAGTTTAACTCGAATGTAAACGAACCCGAACCCGAATTCCGAGTCGAACCATGTAAGAAGTAGTTGGGACTGAAAGTAATTTGACTAGGAAACCCTATCGAATCGCTCGCAAACCGAAGCCGAATCGTCGTCGCACCGAATGCACCAAGATCAGGCGACATCCGCACGGATGGTCAATCCGCATGGATTGCCAATCCGCACGGATTGCCAATCCGCACGGATGACCAATCCGGACGGATAGCCTATCCGGGTTACGTGCCATCCGCACGGCTCACCCTTTCCCCTTTTAGCATCCTATAAATACACGGGTCACTCTCCAACTTTTCCACTTTTGGCAAGTGACGTCCGAACCACACGCATTCTTCACTTTTTCTCAGATTTCTCTCAATCCAGGTAAGATCTTGCACTAATTCTTGTACATTCTTGATCACCACACAATTCTACACCTTCCTATCTTTCAAATCTCCACTTTTAACCATGAAATCATCAAGATTTGAGGTATTCTTGAGTGACGTCATCATGAAGTTCTTATGAACTTCAAGCTTGACTTCATTCCACCAAGAATAACTCAGATCTAAACGATTCCCACAAGATTTCACAACAACAACACCTAAATCTAAACTTTTCTAAGGATAAAAGAGTTGAAAGAAATAAACCTAAGCTCTCTCCTTCTTTTACCCTTAAGATCGGTACGAATCTGATCGGTTCTAGTCTCTACTCGATAATAGTGATGCACTAGTCCTAGATCTGGAATCCTACCGCAAGACACCTGATTTCGGGGTCAACCGGAATGACCGTTCTGAGTCACCGACATGTCGAGTCAGGGTGGTTCCTGGTCGGCTTAGTCGTGCGGGTAAGAATACGATTCCAAGTGGTTGCCACGCAATCAGAATGTCTCGATAAACGACAACAGAAACCAAGAGTAGACGAACGGAACAATCAGACCAGAAGCTGTCCGCACGGACAAGCTGTCCGCACGGACAGGCTTTACGGACGGGTTGTCACCCGGACGAGCTACCCTTGGGACCCACTTTCCAAACAAGGTTTGAGTATCGACGAATGAGCAATCCGGACGGACGGCCTCTGAATGGATTACTCTTCGGATCATGAGATACTAAGGCCTTAAAATAAATTCAAACAGTGTTCATCCGCACGGACAGGCTATCCGGACGGATTGTCTCTGCCCGCGTGCACAGACTGTTCGCACGGATTACCATTGTCCGCACGGACTACCATCCGTACGGATTGTTGTCCGCGCGATCGGCTTGAAAGGTAGAAACACTTAAATGTTTTCTAAATGCTACAACGAAAACCCCAAAGCACAAGCCATCATACACAAACACATCCTTAACTTAGGAAGAAACAATCCACTTGAACGCTTATCCGCACGAACAACTTGTCCGTACGGATAAGCAATCCGCACGGGTGACTAGTCCGCACGGACTGCCGTCCGCACGGACAGCTGGCGCGCACGGATAGCTTATCCGGATGGGTCACTATCCGCACGGATCACCATCCGCACGGATAGTTCACGTGCACGGATGACTTCCTCTCAAGGATAGCTGATCCGCACGATCAGCCATCCTGACCACTCTCACTTGTACTGTTTTGCGTGCCACTTATCGTTACGTTATCGAATCTATTCAGGCTAACCGTACTCACTGAAAAGCGCTCCCTTCAATCCATATCGCTGTGAGTATACTCGAACCCTTTTTGCTTTAGCACTTTTGGGTGTTACATACGTTACGAATATTCAAACTACAACAATCACACTACTCAAGCTATTTTAACGCTAAACCATTATGCATGTTATACGTGGCTTATGAATGCTTGTTTGTTATGTTTACACATGGAATGCTGTCTACCTGCCTTAGCAACGATAGTACTATAGTTTGGACTCAGCACCCGTTCACACGGGGGTTGTTAAGGATCTTTTACTTGCATGGGTTACGGTGGTAATCATGTATTGCGAACTGCCTCGGGCAGTCAACCCGCAGTCATTGGTATCGATGGATCTATGTCGATAACTAACGTGCTTCATTTCACTATGTGTACGTGCTGGTTATGCGTAAACGAATTCGAACTCTATATGCTATTATCAAACTTATATGCTCACCTTTACATTATATGTATTGACTTTATTTTAACGTATGTGACAGGTGCCTAGGTTGTTTATATGCTTCTTGGGCTGTGATGAACTTGAAGCTAGGAACTGGAGTCTAGAAACCAACGAATAAACTAGTTATGTTAAATCTGAGTTGTCGGAACAAAATATTTGTTTTGATGTTATCTGTAATAACTTATTTGACTATTTAAGATACGGTATGGGACGTATTGCTTTAATTAAATGGTAATGATAGTTGTTATGGAAACTTCTGGACAATCTGTTTCGCTCAGTGCCGCGCCCCGATGATTCCGCCATCGGTTGGGGTGTGACACCACGGGCCATGCCGTTGACACACGGGGTCGTGTTAGTACAATATCCGACAAGCAGTTAATGAGGATGAGAGAGAGAGAGATGGGCACGGGGACGTGCCAGGCGGGCACGGGCTGTGCTGAAGCTTCTGTTTACAGTTATAAATAGGAGTGCTTGGTTCCACTTCAACTCATCCCTTGGCAAACCACTTCTCTCTCAGTTGCCACCACTCCACCACCGCAACAACACCATCATCCACCACCATCATCCATTTTTCATCTTTAGAGTGTGTATAGTCTCGAGATCTAAGATTGATTGTAAGAATCTTTGTCAAACAAAGGCCATGCTTGGCTAAATTCTTACATAACTTGGTGAAGACTTTTCTTTTATGTATTTCTTTTATAACTTCCAATCCTTGGCTACTTTTTAATTGGGAATGTATTAATGACGTTAATAAATAGTTTTTTTTATATTGAAGGCGAATTTAATCAGCCATTCTTCATATGTTCGTTGATTCACCATATTGATGTCTTTACGGTCTATATAAAGCATGTTAATTGCCTGGAAGGGGGTTAGAAGGGTGGTTTGGGTAATTCTATATCTCGTTCAATGTATAGATCCTGCGAGAACCTGGTTCAAGCCCAGTAACACCTCACGAGTCAGAGCGGGCATTACCCACCACGGGAGAGGTGCAAAAAGCTTAAATCCCTTATTCTTAAACTTTTATTAAAACATTAAACCAACCCCGCGAGGACTGTATCCCTGCTGACACAGACCAATGGGTTGAGGGTGATCGTCGCCTCGGAAAGGGGTCCACCACATTTTGCATTAATAACTTACTTAATTATCTTTCAATAATCTAACTTAGTGGGATTGTATCCTTGCTGACTCAAACCACTAGGTTAAGGGTAACGTCGCCTTGGAAAAGGGGCCTACTACTATAACTAAGATAATCTCTTAAAATGCCCAAAGTGCGGAAATCATCAAAAGGGTACATGAAGGATAAGTTGGATCTAAGTGATTCTTTCTTGTTTATCATTTTTATTTTATTTTATTTTTAATTTAATTTTTTTTTATCTTTTTATTAGCTTAATTTTTTTTTCTCAAAAGTTGGTTCGATTAGACGTTGACGATAAGCCGGTACTAAAAGCTCTTGTGTCCTTGGACGACCTCGGTATCTTGCCATCACTATACTACGTCCACGATGGGTATACTTGCCCTAGCGTGTGTATAGAGTGATGGTAGAATATCATGTTTTATAAATTTAAAACTTGAAATCGGCGAGTAAAAAGAGCTAAACATTATAACTAAAAAAGATATACTCACCCACGCACATCAGTGGGGTTCTGGGGCGCAACGCGCGGGGCAGGTCCAGGATGGCTATAAGTAGCCTGGCTTGGGACAGAAGTTTTCACACACTTTCAATCAAATTTTGACGAAAAACGCTACTTCTTTACCTCCGTTTCTTTCAACATTGCACCCTAAATTCACGAAGCTTTGCCTCGTTGTAAGTGTTTTAACCCCTGATCACTGATTTGATACTCGGTCCGATCGATCCTGAACCCAGCAACGGATGTCAAGGTGTCACACCCCAACCGATGGCGGAAACATCGGGGCATGGCACTGAGCGAAACAGATTGTCCAGAAATTTCCATAACAACTATATTTACCAAATATTTTAAAGTAACATGTCCCATACCATGTCATAGATGATAATACAATTATTACAGCAAAGTTCCAGTCAAATTGTTCTGTTCCGACAACTCAGATTTTTATTATAGACAATTGTTTATTTATCGGTTTCTAGGACTCTGTCCCTAGCCTCAATTTCATCACCAGCACACAAAGCATGTAAACATCCTAAGCACTTGTCACATACGTTAAAGTAAAAGTCAATACACATAGTGTAAAGGTGAGCATACAAGTTTGATAGTAGCATATAGAGTTCGAAAGCGTTACGCATAACCAGCACGTACACAGTGTAAAATGAGGCATGTTAGTTATCGATATGAACCTATCGATACCAATGACTGCGGGTTGACTGCCCAAGGCAGTTTGCGATACATTCTCACCACTGTGAGCCATGTAGGTAATTGTCCTTAACAACCCCCGAGTGAACAGGTGCTGAGTCCAAACTAATAGTACTACCGTTGCTAAGGCAGGTAGACAGCATTCCATGTGTAAACATAACAAACAAGCATTCAATAAGTCACGTATAACATGCGGTAACGGTTAGCGTTTAAAGTATTGCGTAGTGTGTTCGACGTGATTTAGTATAAGTAACGTATGTAACACCCAAAAGTGCGTAAAGCAAAAAGGGATCGAGTATACTCACAGCGATTGATGGATTGAAGGGAGCGCTTAGAGAGTAGGGTTAGCCTGAACAGATTGATAGCATAACGATAAGTGACACGCAAAATGATGCAAAGTGCAGGTGGTTCGGACAGCAGTTCGATCAGATGGTAATCCGATCAGACAGCCAGTCATGCGAGTGGAAGTCCGTTCGGACGGTCGTCCGGCCGGATGACTGTTCGAGTGGATTGTTTCTTCCTTTGAGAAGGATGTGTTTGCGTATGATGGCTTGACTTTTGAAGTTTTCGTTGTAGCATTTTGAAAACATTGAAGTATCTCTACCTTTCAGGTCGGTCGATCGGACGGTCGTTCGATCGGACGGCAACCCGTTCGGTTGGGAACTTCAGTGAGAACAAGTTCACAGCAGGGTGTCACTCGATCGGACGATTGTTCGATCGGGTGGCATCCTTTGTGCATTGAACATGTTGAAAATTGTTTAAGTGTTGAAGTTTTGAAACATCACATAGTCGAACGGTCGATCGATTGAGTGGTAACTCGATCGGACTGCAATCCGTTCGGTGTTCCAAAACTCTTGAAGCTTGATTTGAAACTAAGGTGGGGCCAAGGTGCAAGCCGTATGGGTGGCCGGTCGTACGGGTGGCTGTCCGTTCGGACAGCAGTCCGTTCGGACGGCACTCCGTCCTGGTTGATCCGTTCGTCTTACACTTGGTTATTTTGATAGTTTGTCATTTTATCGAGATGCGTTGATATCGTGCTAACCAACAGAACCCCATCCTAAGCCCTAGTGACCCGATTGAGCAGGAATCACCCAAGTTCAGTCAGTCCACCGGTTCAAGACGATTGTTCTTGGTTAACCCGGAATCGATAATTTCGTGGACAGAATACGGATCTTGAACCAACACAACCACACTAATGAGTAGTAAGTCGGCACAAGCTCCGATTCTATTGGTTTTGAGTGCATTGAGTGTAAAAGAGTTGAAAGAAAGTTGGAAAACCATCTTTCACTCCTTTGCATTGTGAATATGTTTAGATCTATGGAAGATCTTTGTTAGTTTATGTGTAAATCGGTTAGATCTAAGTTGTTCTTGGTGGATTGAGGCCAAAACATGAAGTTCTTCAAGAACACATGATGACGTCATCCTAGAACACCTTGAATCTTGATGATTTCACGGTTAAAAATTAAGATTCAAAAGATAGAAAGGTGTAGGAGTGCGTGTAGATTAAGGAAGTACAAGATTTAGGACGAGATCTTACCGGGATTGCGAGAAATCGAAGGAAAAAGCGAGCAAGAGCACGGGTTGGACGTCAGTTGCCAAAAATAGAAAGTATGAAAGTGACAAGGGGTATTTATAGGGTTACCCAAAGTGGAAAGGAGTGGGGAGGGGCTAGTCGATCAGTTAGGCAGTCCGGTCGGACAGCTGTCCGATCGGACGACAGTCCGATTGGTCGGCTAGTCGATCGGCTGATCGTCTGGTCGATCAGTCACCTCGTTCGAGTGTTCGGCGCGACGAGTTTTGATGTTTCGATTGCGATTGCGAGCGTTGCGATGCGATAGAGTTTTCTAGTCAAATTACTTTTAATCCCAACTACTATATCTACATACAAGCATCCTTATTTCATATTCGTTTAGCGTTTGCGATTCGATTGCGATTGAGTTCGATTGAGTTCGATTGCGTTTCGACTGATTACCACACATAACATAAATAAACATGCATAAGTAACATATAAGGCACACACACACGTATAACAATAACCAAAATGCGTAATTCGAGTTGTGAGTGCGATAGCGATAAAGCGATTAAACATGCGATAAATAGCGATTACCATGCGATTATTAATAGATACTCCACATAATACAACTAAAGCGAAAATAAAATAGACTAATTAGAAGTCAAAGAAGTCAAAACAGGATTTGAGTAAGGAGAGACAAATCACAATTAGCAATCTTTTCTTCCTTTGACTTCAATCTTGACTTTGAATTTGACTTCCGAAACACAGGGTGTTACAACCTCCCCTAGTTGAGGGAATTTCGTCCCGAAATTAGGCTGAAGCCGTAACAAACAACTGCGGGTACTTCGCCTTCATGTCGCTTTCGAGTTCCCAAGTGAACTCTGCGCCTCGTTTTCCTTCCCATCGGACTTTCACAATAGGAATGCACGAGCGTCTGAGCTGCTTGGTTTGGCGATCCATGATTTCGGCAGGCTTTTCCATGAAGTGTAGTGTTTCGTTTACTTGGAGGTCATCGAGAAGTACAATCAAATCATGCTCAGTCAGGCACTTTCGGAGGTTTGACACATGGAAAGTCGGGTGGACGTTACTAAGTTCCTCCGGTAGTTCGAGTATATAGGCGACTTTTCCGATCCTTTCCAGAATCTTAAAAGGTCCAACATATCTAGGCGCTAGTTTCCCTTTCTTGCCGAATATGACCACACCCTTCCAAGGTGATACCTTTGGGAGTACGTAGTCGCCAATGTCAAATTCAAGGGGCTTGCGTCGTCTATCGGCGTAACTTTTCTGTCATCTTCGAGCTTTCAACAAGTTGTCTCGAATTTGGAGGACTTTGTCAGTCGTTTCTTGCAACAGCTCGGGACTGGTTAGTTGCGAGTGACCGATCTCGTGTGTAACAACCCTTTGTAAAACCGACACTCTCATAATATTTCCGACACCCTATTATATCTTAAAATACCCTTATATGTCTTTAAATACACCCCGTATGTGAAAACCGAGCCCAGATTATGTTATAGTATTTAAAATAAATTAAAAACAATAAATTCTAAGCTGAGGCGGGCCGCGTAGGACCTCACCTCAAGCTTACACGGGCGGTATCAAGGTGGAAACCGGATATCGTTGATTTCTTTAGTTCAAACGGGCCGCGTAGACCCCATCTTAATCTAACGCGGGTCGCGAAAGATCAACAACGCGGAGACACCCTGAGCTGACACGTGTCGACATCGTGGCGGGTCTAGATCATGACCGGGACAAGCTATATGTTGACCAGGTGTTGACGCGGGCCGCGTAAGGCTTTGCCTTACCTTACGCGAGACGCCTGAGAGTCAATATCAGCAACTATAAAAAGGAGGCCTCGGATCTCATTTCAGTTCGTTCATTTCTCAATTCTCAATCTCACTTTCTGAATTAGAGGCATTATAGACGGGTATTATACCCCTAATTAGCGAGGTTCTGCTCTGTTGTAAGTATTATAAACCTAGTTTCATAATAGTTACGCTGCCCGATTGATTTAGGGTTCCGTAACAACTGTCGTGGTTCTGCCCGACGTAGTTGTTGGAATGCCGTCTCGGGGAGGGTATCATTAATATTTTCAAAGGGTTATGATACTAACCAATGTACATTTGTAAAAATTATAGATTATATCCAGGAAACCCTTAAGCGAAGTCTAACATAGCAATGTGAGTTTATCCTCTTTTTGTTAATCTTTTTGGTAATGTTTTACCAAACCTTAATGTTTTACAATGAAATTTAGCAGTGATTGAGTCTTTGTAGTTCTTCAATTACTGCCGATATGTTGGGGTTTTGTATACAAAATTTACTACACTGTGAGTAGTAAGTCGAGGATGACAGTACGTTACCATTTGACAATGAGTTAGCCAATGTGTAATATGACCCACAAGTTAGTGGATTGACAGTACTAAATGGAGTAATTGTGTAGAAATAAACAATGTGATCGCTCTCAATACTGTTCACTGTGACTTTTTTATTTAAACTTGATTAAACTGGGATTCACTCACCAGTATTTCCCACTGACAAATGTTTTTAAAACGTGTTTCAGGTAACCCAATGTGACAGCCAATTAATAAAAAGCCAGCTGGAGAGCACTGAAGGCTTGGGAAAATGTGGCTATAAAAGTTACCAAATAAACGACGTTTTAAAATTTAATAAAAATAGGGTTTATCCCTTTGAATGTATTGTAATAAGAAACTTGGGTTTTACCCATATGATTATTAATATTAAATGAGGTGGTTTTACTCTGATAAACATTTCCTTACTACAATCCTGATGAAAATTTCCGCTGCCAAATTAGACAAATACCACGATACCACCGAAACTGGATCGCGTTCGCCCGTTCCCGGGAATTAGGGATCGGGGGTTGCGACAGAAGGTGGTATCAGAGCCTAGCCACTGGTCTGAGCCAAAGAAGTGTTCTGCTGACACTTAAAATTCTAAATTTTTGTGTTAGGAAATAAATTACAGAAATACGTGCATAACTGTATTTATTTGTTTTGTGTTATTTGACTATCTGTTAGTTTACAGTATGAGTGATCAAGGACCCTCAGACATAAATCGTCAGTTGTCTGAATCACCTAGGAGTGAAGGTACCTCTTCACAGCCTGCCCTTTCTGGGTATTCTGCTGATCAGGAAGAAGGAGTGTTTGCTTTTAAAGCACAGTCAAAAGAGCCATTCCCTCATAAGAAACGAGGATGGTTCAGTAAGGAAGCCTTTGCTCGTAGGAAGAGAATGCGAAAGTTGCAACAGCAAAGAGTTTTAGCAGCCACTAAGCGAAAAACATATGCCCATACACAGGATATGCTTAATAGAAGCCTAGCTAATTTCCATATCCTAGCTACAACTGCTGCTGACCTGAGTCTGGAACAACTAGTAGCCCCACAACCACAAAACCCAGAACAACCCATGGAGATAGAAAATTTTGGCAACCAAGTGGAGATGAATGACTTTAACCCAGAAGAAATCCCTAGGATACCTGCACCAAACCCCCTCGACCCAAATTACGACCCCTGGTGGGACGATAATAGGGACTTTGTGCATCGTTACCCTATCCAAGAAGATACAACCATAGGAGCCTACCCAGGTATGGGCCCTTTAGATCCCTATTACCATGATGAATATATTAGGGAGATCTTAGAGGATCCTTACCAATTTCAGGAACTTTCACCCCCATATCAGGAACCTGCACCCCAGATTCCAAACCCAGTCCGAGAACCTGCACCCCCAATGAGTGCAGAAAACGTGCAAGAACTTAGGACTTTTGGTGAGGAAATTTTAGAAAGCAGTGAGAGAATGCGTCAGGTGGGAGAGCGTCTTGTATGGAAATACGATGAACGCAATATGGATTTTTGGATAAATCCATATCCGTGAATGTGAAAATGGAGGAAATGGTAGTAATAATAATAATATAAAAAAAATAAATAAAAAAATAAAATTATGTGTGTACGGATGTATAATACTATTAGTGTAATTTTCTTTCTGTTGGTATTGTAATCTTTATTTCAGTACTAGTGTGTAATAGACACATAGTATATGAAAATAAAGTACCAGTCACAATGATCGACATTTTTGGCTAGATTACGTGTCATGTGAATTACGATATTATCTTGTGATATTAATATGGGATAAATGTTTAAAATTCAGATGGCCGACAAAGGAAATCAAGGAAATATGACTAACGATAACCAGAGTAACATTAACGTGGTTAATGAGAATCCAAGCATCAATAACAATGGAAATCAAGTGGATAATAGTGCTATCCAACACATAGTGGCACAAGGAATTATAGATGCAATGCCATTTATTCTTCAAACGGTTCAAGAAGCGAATAATAAAAGTAAACATAGTAGTAAGCGACCAATTGAACCAGAACACAGCGTGAACAATGGCCCTGTACTTCAAGTGCCCATTCCCAAAAGAAGAAGAACCATGCCTCATGGTTGTTCTTACAAAGAATTCTGGTCCTGTAAACCAATAGAATTTTCGGGCAATGAAGAACCTATTGCAGCCCTACGTTGGATAGAAAAGACTGAAGTTGTTCTGAAAATAAGTAAATGTGCGGAAGAAGACAAAATCATGTTTGCTTCCAATCTATTCAAAAATCAGCCTTAGAATGGTGGAACACTATCCTTCAGTCTAGAGGAAGTGATAGGGTTTATAGTATGGATTGGGAAGAATTTAGGAATATTGTAGAAAGAAAATTCTGTCCTCCTAATGAAAAGGAACAGATAACAAACAAATTCCTAAACCTTAGGATGAATGGTGTGGATAGTAAGGGGTACACTAGGTTATTCTTCGAATATGCTAGGATAGTGCCAACCCTTGCTTCACCAGAACCAGTATTAATCCCCCGCTATATCTGGGGATTAATTGGAGAGATTAGACATGTAGTCAAGGCAGCTAGACCTCAAACTATAGAAGAAACTGTAGAACTAGCTAATACCTTGACAGATGAATTAATCCGTACTAGAGAAGAAGATCAAAGGAGGAACTTAACCCAAAGACTTACTCAAGAATTCCGTTCTGGAAATTACAATCGTAGGAATATGGATTCTACCTCTGCACCATACTGCAAGGTCTGCAAGAAAAAGCATTCGGGAAAATGCTCCACTCTCTGCAATTATTGCAAAATGCCAGGGCACAAGGAAGAAAATTGCAGGAAGAAATCCAGTAATGGATTATGTTACAACTGTGGAGAAAAAGGTCATATCAGGCCAAACTGTCCTAAATTAGCTCCAGCTACAAACAATAAGAATACCAAAAATGCTAGAGCATTTGTTCTGACTGCAGATGAAGCCAAGATGATCCCAGATGTCATAGCTGGTACGTTTTTAATTAATGATATATTTGCTAAAGTATTATTTGACTCTGGTGCAAACCAAAGTTTTATTAATACATCATTTTGCAAAATTCTAAATTAGTCATTAACTAAACTACCACAAGAATATCTAGTAGAGACAGCTAATGGAGAAATTGTTAGGATTTCTGAAATCTTGCAGGGAGCAAGAATAGAAATTTTAAATCAAAAATTTATAGCAAATCTATATCCCATGAATCTGGCAGGACTTGGGTAGTGTTTGGTATGCAGGAATGAGAGGTGGAATGGAATGAGTGATTACGAGGGAATGAAGAAAATAGTGTTTGGTTGGTCAATGGAATGGAATCACCCATTCCAAAAGGCATTCCATTCACTCAAAATCATTCATTCCACCCCCCATGTTTTTTTTCATTCCATCCCCTCTTGCACCATTCCTCAACAACACCACAACCCATAACCTTCGCCACAACCCACCACCACCACCACCACCCACCACCGACGCCACCCGTCACCACCTCACCCCGACAGCCACCGTTGTCGCCGCCACCCACTCGCCACTGTTATCACCCAGAGCTGCGACCAACCGCCTACGCCACTCGCCGCCGCCCACCACCATCGTCGACGCCACCACCACCTCCACAACCAACCGTCGGCGCCGCCACCAACCGCCACCTTTGCTGCCACCCACCACCAACGACCACCTTGTCGCCACCACCACTCGTCGTCACAGCCGCACCGCCACTCGCCGCCACCACCAACACCCATCGCCGCCGCCGACACCCACCACCGCCACCTATAACCACCCATAATCACTATCACCGACCACCACCACCACTCACCTCTAATTTTATTACTTCGTTTTTCTTGCCTACCGAACAATACACAATAATAATTCATTCCATTCACATGGTAACCAAACTAGACATGGAATGGTAATGATCCATTGCATTCCCTCGTCCATTCCATTACCTCGTTCATTCCATTCCTTCGTCCATTCCATTACCGCATACCAAACATACCCTTGATGTTGTTCTAGGAATGGATTGGTTGATAGCCAATAAAGCCAGTATTTTATGTGATCAAAAGTCAATTCAAGTAAATTCACCAAAAGGTAAAACAATCACAATTAAAGGAAATAAGCCATCAAAATCCACAAAATTCATCTCTGTGATGAAAACTGCAAGTTCTATAAGAAAAGGTTCTATAGTGTATTTGATTTCTATAATCACTAACACTAAAGGAAAAGAACTAAAGGACATTCCAGTAGTGTCTCAGTTTTTAGATATCTTTCCAGAAGAATTACCAGGACTACCGCCAGACAGAGAAGTTGAATTCAGAATCCATCTACTGCCAGGAACAACACCAATTGCCAAAGCACCTTATCGTTTGGCACCCGCCGAAATGCAGGAGCTGAAGAAACACTTAGATGAATTGTTGGAGAAAGGATTTATACAACCAAGTTCGTCGCCATGGGGAATGCCGATACTGTTCGTTAAAAAGAAGGACGTATCAATGCGTATGTGCATTGACTACCGTGAATTAAACAAAGTCACAATTAAGAATCGGTACCCATTACCGAGAATCGATGATCTGTTTGATCAATTACAAGGAGCTCGATTTTTCTCTAAAATCGATTTAAGGTCAGGATATCATCAATTAAAGGTACAGGAAGAGGACATTCCTAAGACCGCATTCAGAACGAGGTATGGCCATTATGAATTTACTGTCATACCATTTGGTTTAACCAATGCCCCAGCTGCATTTATGGACATGATGAACCGAATATGTAAGCCATATTTGGATAAATTCATAATTGTATTTATAGATGATATTCTAATTTACTCTAAGAGTAAAGAAGATCATGCAAAACTTTTGCACGCACTTTTGAGTTTACTACGAAAGGAAAAGCTCTATGCTAAGTTTTCAAAGTGCGAGTTTTGGTTAGAACATGTACAATTTCTTGGACACCTAGTCAATCATGAAGGAATTCATGTGGATCCAACAAAGATTGAGGCAATTATCAAATGGAAAACCCCCGAGTCACCAATCGAGGTTAGAAGTTTCTTAGGATTGGCCGATTATTATAGAAGATTTATTCAAGATTTTTCTAGAATAGCCATTCCCTTAACTAAGCTAACATGTAAATCTGTTAAGTTTGAATGGGGATTAAAACAAGAAGAAGCATTTAGAATTCTTAAGCAAAGATTAACTCATACACCTATACTAGCATTACCAGAAGGAACTGAAGACTTTGTAGTCTACTGTGATGCTTCCAAATTAGGCTATGGATGTGTGTTAATGCAACGACAAAAGGTTATAGCTTACGCATCAAGACAACTTAAGAATCATGAAGAGAATTATTCCACCCATGATTTAGAATTAGGAGCTATAATTTTTGCTCTTAAATTTTGGAGACATTACCTTTATGGTAGTAAGTTTACCATATTCACTGATCATAAGAGTCTAAGATATATTTTCAAGCAAAAGGAATTGAATATGAGACAAAGACGTTGGATGGAGATGCTCAGTGATTATGATTGTGATATCCAGTATCATGAAGGAAAAGCAAATGTGGTGGCAGATGCTTTAAGTCGAAAGTATCACGAAAAGTCAAAAAGGGTACGTTCTCTTAAATTAAATCTGCAAGTAGATTTAAATGATCAAATAAGAGAAGCACAAGAATCAGTAATCAAGGATGATTTTGAAAAATTAAAAGGTATGCTGAAAGAATTAAAACAAGGAACATATGGAATTTGGAGATTCCATGAAAAGAGAATGTGGATACCTAAATTAGGAAACCTACGTCATCGTGTTTTAGAAGAGGCCCATAAGTCTAAATATACGATGCATCCAGGAAGTGATAAAATGTACCAGGATTTAAGGAAAAATTTCTGGTGGATAGGAATGAAAAAGGACATAGCAGCTTATGTTTCTAAATGTTTAACTTGCTTACAAGTTAAAACTGAACACTAGAAACCCTCAGGTTTGTTACAGCAATTAGAAATGCCAGTATGGAAGTGGGAATTAATAACAATGGATTTTGTTACTAAATTACCCAAAACCAAGAAAGGAAATGATACAATCTGGGTGATTGTAGACAGGCTAACCAAGTCAGCTCATTTCCTACCTATGAAAGAAACTTTCAGTATGGAACAATTAGCTAAATTGTATGTAAACGAAATCATTTCTTTACATGGAATACCGTTATCAATTGTTTCTGATAGGGATAGTCGATTTACCTCTCATTTTTTGTCAAGTTTCTAAAAGGAAATGGGAACCAAGTTAAAGTTAAGCACAACTTATCACCCTCAAACGGATGGACATAGCGAAAGGACAATTCAGACAATGGAAGACATGCTTAGAGCTTGTGTAATTGATTTTGGAGGTAATTGGGACGATCACTTACCTTTAATAGAATTTTCTTATAATAATAGTTATCACACAAGTATCAATGCTGCACCATTCGAAGCACTTTATGGAAGAAAGTGTCGAACCCCAGTCTGTTGGGCAGAAATTGGGGAAAAACAACTATCTGGACCTGAGATAGTGCAGGAAACAACCGACAAGATTATTCAAGTCAGGGAACGACTGAAAGCAGCACGTGATCGACAAAAGAGTTATGCTGATAACCGACGCAAGCCATTGGAGTTTCAAGTAGGAGAAAAATTATTATTGAAAGTCTCTCCTTGGAAAGGAGTGGTAAGATTCATCAAAAGAGGAAAGCTAAGTCCCAGGTATATTGGACCTTTTGAGATTATTAAAAGAATAGGACCTGTAGCCTATCAGCTACAACTGCCAGAGGAAATGGCAGGGATACATGATGTGTTTCATGTATCTAATCTCAAAAAGTGTTTAGCTGATGAATCACTGATAGTACCTCTTAAGGATATAGAGGTAAATGAACAACTCAAGTTTGTAGAAAGACCTCTACAGATTGAAGACAGGAAAGTCAAGAATCTCAAGCACAAGAGACTAGTTCTAGTCAAAGTGAAGTGGGACTCCAAAAGAGGACCTGAGTACACATGGGAGCTTGAATCAGAAATGCAAAAGAAATATCCGCATTTGTTTCAATAGATCTCGGGGACGAGCTCTAAAACAAGGTGGGGAGAATGTAACAACCCTCGGTAAAACCGACACTCTCATAATATTTTCGACACCCTATTATATCTTAAAATACCCTTATATGTCTTTAAATACATCCCGTATGTGAAAACCGAGCCCAAATTATGTTATAGTATTTAAAATAAATTAAAAACAATAAATTCTAAGCTGAGGCGGGCTGCGTAGGACCTCACCTCAAGCTTACGCGGGCGGTATCAAGGTGGAAACCGGATATCGTTGATTTCTTTAGTTCAAACGGGCCGCGTAGACCCCATCTTAATCTAACGCGGGCCGCGAAAGATCAACAACGCGGAGACACCCTGAGCTGACACGCGTCGACATCGTGGCGGCTCTAGATCATGACCGAGACAAGCTATATGTTGACCAGGTGTTGACGCGGGCCGCGCAAGGCTTTGCCTTACCTTACGCGGGCCGCCTGAGAGTCAATATCAGCAACTATATAAAGGAGGCCTCGGATCTCATTTCAGTTCGTTCATTTCTCAATTCTCAATCTCACTTTCTGTTAGAGGCATTATAGACGGGTATTATACCCCTCATTAGCGAGGTTCTGCTCCGTTGTAAGTATTATAAACCCAGTTTCGTAATAGTTACGCTGCCCGATTGATTTAGGGTTCCGTAACAACTGTCGTGGTTCTGCCCGACGTAGTTGTTGGAATGTCGTCTCGGGGAGGGTATCATTAATATTTTCAAAGGGTTATGATACTAACCAATGTACATTTGTATAAATTATAGATTATATCCAAGAAACCCTTAAGCGAAGTCTAACATAGATATGTGAGTTTATCCTCTTTTTGTTAATCTTTTTGGTAATGTTTTACCAAACCTTAATGTTTTACAATGAAATTTAGCAGTGATTGAGTCTTTGTAGTTCTTCAATTACTGCCGGTATGTTGGGGTTTTGTATACAAAATTTACTACACTGTGAGTAGTAAGTCGAGGATGACAGTACGTTACCATTGGACAATGAGTTAGCCAATGTGTAATATGACCCACAAGTCAGTGGATTGACAGTACAAAATGGAGTAATTGTGTAGAAATAAACAATGTGATCGCTCTCAATACTGTTCACTGTGACTTTTTTATTTAAACTTGATTAAATTGGGATTCACTCACCAGTATTTCCCACTGACAAATGTTTTTAAAACGCGTTTCAGGTAACCCAATGTGACAGCCAATTAATAAAAAGCCAGCTGGAGAGCACTGAAGGCTTGGGAAAATGTGGCTATAAAAGTTACCAAATAAACGATGTTTTAAAATTTAATAAAAATAGGGTTTATCCCTATGAATGTATTGTAATAAGAAACTTGGGTTTTACCCATATGATTATTAATATTAAATGAGGTGGTTTTACTATGATAAACATTTCCTAACTACGATCCTGATGAAAATTTCCGCTGCCAAATTAGACAAATACCACGATACCACCGAAACTGGATCGCGTCCGCCCGTTCCCGGGAATTAGGGATCGGGGGTTGCGACATCGTGCCACACAATAGGCGATCGACATCTTCTTCCATATAATGCCTCGAATGGTGCAATCTGAATGCTGGAATGATAACTGTTGTTGTACGAGAATTCAACTGACGGCAGGTATGCATCCCAATTACCACCGAAATCTATGACACACGAACGGAGCATGTCTTCAAGGGTACGGATCGTTCTTTCAGTCTGACCGTCGGTTTGAGGGTGGAATGCGGTACTTAGATTGAGCGATGTACCGAGAGCCGTTTGAAACGTTTACCACAGTCGCGAGGTAAACCGAGCATCACGGTCAGAGATGATGTCGTGAGGCGTCCCATGTCGACAAATGATCTCATTGGTGTAGATTAGAGCTAAATGTTCTACCTTGTAGTCTTCCTGTATTGGCAAAAAGTGAGCAGATTTGGTTAAACGATCAACAATAACCCATATGCTGTTGTGACCTGATGACATGTGCGGAAGCTTTGTTATGAAGTTCATAGCTATACTCTCCCACTTCCATATAGGGATCGGTGGTTGTTCGAGTAAGCCAGAGGGTCTTTGGTGTTCAGCCTTGACCTTTGCATAAGTCAGGCACTTCCCAACGTAGAGAGCAATATCCCTTTTCATGCCTGGCCACCAGTACTTGTAGCGAAGGTCCTGGTACATTTTGTCGGCACCGGGATGAATAGAATACCGGGATTTGTGGGCTTCGTCCATTAAAATCTTTCGCAAATCGGTCCATTTAGGGATCCAAATTCGGTCCAGATAATGGAATATCCCATTCGGCTTATTCACAAGATGAGCTCTATCGTGGTAAATTCTTTCCTTCTTCAGAGTGCGTTCATTAAAACAAGCATGCTGGGCTTCGCGGATGAGAGTTTCGAGATCGTACTGGGCTTGGGTGTTACGAATGCTGAGCAAGTAACTCCGTCTGCTGAGAGCGTCGGCAACGACATTTGCTTTGCCACGGTGATAACGAATCTCACAGTCATAATCGTTGAGAAGTTCTACCCATCGGCGTTGACGCATGTTAAGTTCCTTCTGGTCAAAGATATGTTGTAGGCTCTTATGATCGGTGAAGATCGTACACTTTGTACCATACAGGTAGTGTCGCCAAATCTTTAACGCAAAAACAACTGCGCCTAGCTCGAGATCATGGGTTGTATAGTTCTTTTCGTGGATTTTGAGCTGACGAGATGCGTAAGCTATAACCTTGTCCCGTTGCATAAGGACACAACCAAGACCAAGGTTGGAAGCATCACAATAGATAATGAAGTCGTCGTTTCCGTCGGGTAGAGTGAGAACATGAGCATTGCAAAGCATGTGCTTGAGGGTTTGGAAAGCAAACTCTTGTTCAGTTCCCCAAACAAAAGGCTTGTCTTTATGCGTGAGAGTGGTAAGCGGCACATCGATCTTTGATAATCCTTCGATGAATCATCGATAATAGCCCGCTAGTCTGAGAAAAGAACGAACTTCAGATGGGTTCTTAGGTGTAATCCAACTCTTAACGGCTTCAATCTTCGCGGGATCGAAGTGTATACCTTGACTATTAACAATGTGATTGAGGAATTGAACCTCCTCCAGCCAGAATTCACACTTGGAGAACTTGGCAGAAAGTTGGTTCCCTTGGAGTAGCTCGAGAACCAAACATAGATGTTGCGCGTGTTCGGCTTTCGATTTGGAATAGATCAAGACATTGTCGATGAACACGATGACGAAACAGTCGAGATAAGGTTTACACACACGATTCATCAGATCCATGAAAACCTCAGGTGCGTTACTTAAACCGAAAGGCATAACAACGAATTCATAATGGCCATAACGGGTGCGAAACACGGTTTTGGGTATATCCTCCTCTTGTATGCGTAGTTACTGATAGCCTGAACGTAGGTCGATCTTCGAGAAACACGCAGCACCTTGTAGCTGATCAAACAAATCGTCAATGCGAGGTAGGGGATAGCGGTTCTTGATGGTTAACTTATTCAATTCCCGATAGTCGATGCACATCACGAACGACCCATCCTTCTTTTTGACGAAAAGGACTGGCGCGCCCCAAGGAGAGGTGCTCGGGCGAATGAAGCCTTTCTCAAGTAATTCCTGGAGTTGGTTTGAGAGTTCACGCATTTCGGACGGTGCGAGTCGGTAAGGAGCTTTGGCAACAGGGTTGGCTCCAGGAATGAGGTCGATACGGAAGTCGATATCACGACTTGGCGGAAGTCCGGGAAGATCCTCAGGAAAGACGTTAGGGAATTCTCGAACCACTGGGACATCGTTTACTTCTGTCTTTCCTTTCTTTTCCTTCTCCGCTACTACGATGTTAGCCAAGAAAGCTCTGTATTCCTTGCGGAGATACTTGCTAGCTTGGACACATGACATGAGCTTGAGACCCTTCGAAGCAGTTTCACCATAGACACACAATAAATCACCTTTCACGAGCGAGAATCGAATCATCTGATCGAAGCACACAACTTCAGCACGGTTTTCGTGAAGAAAGTCCATGCCTAATATGATGTCAAAACTTCCGAGTTGCATTAGAATAAGTTCGATTGGGAAGATGTGATTGTTGAGCTCAAGAGTACAATCACGAAGAACAGAATTAACGGTGACAGTTCTTCCGGTGGCGACTTCAACATCGAACGTCGAGGGGAGATGGGAGCATTTACGACTAAGAAGCTTCTCGAATTCGAACGACACAAAGCAATTATCGGCTCTAGTATCAAACAGATATGAAGCATAAAGACCATTCACAAGGAACGTACCATTGACCATGTTGTTGTCAGCCTGGGCTTGGCGCACATTGATGTTGAAAGTTCTGGCGTGTGCGGCTTGTTGCTGCTGCTGAGGCTGTTGCTGCTGGTGTTACTGGGGCTCTTGTTTCACGACCCTGTTCGGGCACATGTTCGCAAAGTGGTTAGGATCACCACATGCGAAGCAGACTCGGGCGTTGACCGCGGGTGCCTGAGCCGCTTGCTGGCCTTGCGGGGCTGGGAGTAGAGCTTGATGAGCAGTGGATTGAGCTGGGGCTTGACGGGGACCAGTACGGCAGTTAGTAGTGAAGTGGTCGTACATGTTGCAGTGAGCGCAGAAATGACAGGCGAGACTCACCGGGTGATGATAAGAACATGTCGGGCAAGCCGGGTGGGGGCCTGTGTATGCACGCTTTGCAGGCGGTGCATAAGTAACTGGTGCTGGACGGTGGTGGGGCTGCTGCTGAGCCGGTACGGCTTGAATAGGAGCAGCAGTGGTGGTGACAACACAGTTCTTGTTGCTGGAGCTGTTGTTGTTGTTCTTCTTCTTACAGCGTGAGGACTTTGACGACTGGGCGGCGGCGGTTTCGGCAGTTGGTGCGGCGGTGACTTGGTGCAGGCTCTTCAAAGTTTTATCCCAAAAACCAGCTTTTACCCGCTTGTCGTTGATTTCCGCAGCAAGAAAGTAAGTTTCTTCGATCGCTGTTGGCTTTGCGGCATGCACAAAATCCGCAACACTGTCGGGTAGAGCTCGGATGTACTTCTTGATCGTCATGTCGGGTGTCTTCACTTGATCGGGACAGATGATGCTGAGTTGCTTAAAGCGAGCAGTCAGGGCAGTGTTGTCACCTTCCTTCTGCTTAATGTGCCAAAACTCGTCTTCCAGCATCTAGTGCTCATGGGGAGGACAGAACTCTTCGAGCATAACGTTCTTCAACTCGTCCCATGACAGACCGTAAGTTGCATCATTTCCGCGCTTGTTCCTTTCGACCGTCCGCCAGTCTAGTGCGCGGGACTGGAAGACGCTGGTCGCGTTCAGTGTGCGGAGATTATCAGGACATCCACTCTGTCGCAGAGTGACTTCGATTGAGTCAAACCATTGGAACAAAGCCGTAGGGCCTTCTTCTCCGGTGAACTCTTTCGGTCTACATGCCTTGAACTGTTTGAAGCTGAAAGCAGCTTTGGGAGTCTCGGTTCTGGATTCCTCGGACGATTTGCTCATGTTTTCGTACAGTTCACTGACGACTTGGGGTACAACCTTTGCCATTTGCTTAGTGATCATGGCAGCGAGGCGTTTGTCTGCTTGCTTTCGGCGAGAAAATCAGGTAGCGCGAGATCCAGATGACGACATTGTCTGTAACAGACATCGTCCCAGGACTCAACACAACATAATCGAATCTCACCTCACAATCCTAATACCACTAAAGCTCAGGAACACGCATAACCATGTAAGCATATAGGCATATAATCACAGATTCACATAAGCACAAAGACACATAAGCACATAGGCACGTAAGGCACAGAAGCATAAAAACACATACGCATGTAATCACCAGAGGCAGTCAGAATACAGAAACCTATCATTCAAAGTCTGCGAGTGTTCGAGTATAGCGATCACGATTATCACATCGAGTATAGTATAAGCGTATAACATAGCATAAGGTCGTCCATAATTTAGCGATTTGTCAGCGTTTTGAGATAGAAGTGCAGTGCGAGTCGTGCGTGTCGATCGAAGTGAAAGCAAGAATCGAATAAATCTCCAAAATTTAAACACATAAACAGGTAAATACACATGCAACCACATAAAATCAACGAATCATCAGAGTCAGCAGTTGCGGGCTCAGAATCGAAACATATAAAAATTCGAGAAATAGATTGTCTGCGGCTATTAGACATTGACTATCCAAAGTGGTTCGACTATTCTCAAGGACTTGTTGTACACATTCTGCCCTTCAGGACTGTGCTTTTGCCTCGATTCTTGGGCGTTTTGGCACGTATCCCTTTAGTCATATCGTGACTGCAGGTCGTTGGAGTCCGTCGAGACTTTGGTGAGAGTTTTGTAAAACCAAGTAAAGGTCGGAACAAGTTGTCAAGGTTAGGGTTTCACCCCTAGCTTAACAACTTCGTCCCTGTTTTGATAAAATGAAAGAGAATTATGCGTCGAAGTGTGGATTTCACCCCTATTTCAACGCAATTTCCCCGAGTTTATAGATAAAAATGTGGGTTGAACAAACTATTTAGTCGAGAGTTTGCGGTTTTCACACCTAATCTCGACTTAATCGTCTATTCATGATTTGAAATTTCGAGTGCAGTGATAGTGTAGCATAGGCGAGAATAGCGAGAAATAGCAGTAAGCTCATACATAATCCCTACTGGACATGCACGAGTAGGTCTGTTGGTTCCTAACTATAGACTAGGTCTCTAAGACATCGACCCGGACTAGGTCGAGTCTTGCCTAATTCCCTATAGTTATGGCTCTGATACCAATCTGTCACACCCCAATCGATGGCGGAAACATCGGGGCATGGCACTGAGTGAAACAGATTGTCCAGAAATTTCCATAACAACCATATTTACCAAATATTTTAAAGTAACATGTCCCATACCATGTTATAGATGATAATACAATTATTACAGCAAAGTTCCAGTCAAATTGTTCTGTTCCGACAACTCATATTTTTATTACAGACAATTGTTTATTTATTGGTTTCTAGGACTCTGTCCCTAGCCTCAATTTCATCACCAGCACACAAAGCATGTAAACATCCTAAGCACCTGTCACATACGTTAAAGTAAAAGTCAATTCACATAGTGTAAAGGTGAGCATACAAGTTTGATAGTAGCATATAGAGTTCGAAAGCGTTACGCATAACCAGTACGTACACAGTGTAAAATGAGGCATGTTAGTTATCGACATGAACCTATCGATACCAATGACTGCGGGTTGACTGCCCAAGGCAGTTCGCGATACATTCTCACCACTGTGAGCCATGTAGGTAATTGTCCTTAACAACCCCCGAGTGAACGGGTGCTGAGTCCAAACTAGTAGTACTACCGTTGCTAAGGCAGGTAGACATCATTCCATGTGTAAACATAACAAACAAGCATTCATTAAGTCACGTATAACATGCGGTAACGGTTAGCGTTTAAAGTATTGCTTAGTGTGTTCGATGTGATTTAGTATAAGTAACGTATGTAACACCCAAAAGTGCGTAAAGCAAAAAGGGATTGAGTATACTCACAGCGATTGATGGATTGAAGGGAGCGCTTAGAGAGTAGGGTTAGCCTGAACAGATTGATAGCATAACGATAAGCGACGCGCAAAACGATGCAAAGTGCAGGTGGTTTGGACAGCAGTTCGATCGGATGGTAATCCGATCGGACAGCCAGTCGTGTGAGTGGTAGTCCGTTCGAACGGTCGTCCGGCCGGATGACTGTTCGAGTTGATTGTTTCTTCCTTTGAGAAGGATGTGTTTGTGTATGATGGCTTGACTTTTGAAGTTTTCGTTGTAGCATTTTGAAGTGGAAAGGAGTGGGGAGGGGCTGGTCGATCGGTTAGGCAGTCCGGTCAGACAACTGTCCGATCAGACGACAGTCTGATCGGTCGGCTGGTCTCCTGGTCGATCAGTCACCTCGTTCAAGTGTTCGGCGCGACGAGTTTTGATGTTTCAATTGCGATTGCGAGCGTTGCGATGGAGTTTTCTAGTCAAATTACTTTTAATCCCAACTACTATATCTACATACGAGCATCCTTATTTCTTATTCGTTTAGCGTTTGCGATTCGATTGCGATTGAGTTCGATTGCGTTTCGATTGATTACCACACATAACATAAATAAACATGCAGAAGTAACACATAAGGCACACACACACGTATACCAATAACCAAAATGCATAATTCGAGTTGCGAGTGCGATAGCGATAAAGCAATTAAACATTCGATAAATAGAGATTACCATGCGATTATTAATAGATACTCCACATAATACAACTAAAGCGAAAATAAAATAGACTAATTACATGTCAAAGAAGTCAAAACAGGATTTGAGCAAGGAGAGACAAATCACAATTAGCAATCTTTTTTTCCTTTGACTTCAATCTTGACTTTGACTTTGACTTCCGAAACACGGGGTGTTACACAAGGTGCTGCCTGTATAAGGCTACACTTTGTTAACTACGTTGGGTTTTGATCTCGTGATGTATCGATAAAGTTTGAGTTGGGTTGTTACACTAACACATGTGCACTGTATAATTTATTAGGAACTCAGAAGTTATACCAAGAAATATTACCAGGACGCTTTTAGTTAAACCCTAAATTTACAAAGTGAGTCATTCTCCTTTTTCTCACATTATTGGGAGACATTATTTAAAATGCTTTGCAAAACCCTAAATGTTTTTCCAGTTATACTTACCATGATTAAGTCTTTGTATTCTATAATTATTGCCGGTAGTTAGGGTTTTGTATACATCACTAGTCCACAGTCTCCAAGGGTGTGACAGGAACCGTTACTCTTGGGTGTCAGGACCTAAAGTAATATGACCACAAGCACAGGGGATTTTCCTTAGTCGCATACTGTGTTGAATAATTGATAGATATAAACATTGTAATTCCCCTTTATACTATAAAGTTATAACAATGTGTCTTTTTATAAAATAGAATGAACTCACCAATATTTTTCACTGATAAAATGTTTTCAAACGCGTTTCAAGTAACTTACTGTGAAAGTAATAGAAGCCAGCTATGGAGCACTGAAGGCTTAAATAAAGTGGTTATAATTACCTGAATAAAAGAAGAAATTTATGTTTTATCATTTAGGATTTATCCCTATAAAAATATTTGAATGGAATACGAGTTTTAGCCCATTTGTTTAATATTAAAAGTTTGGTGTTTTACAAACTCTGAAATTATTTCCTAACTACGATTCTGATGAAAAATTTTCCGCTGCGTATTTAATAAACACCGGTACCACTTGACTGGTTCACGGCTCCCGCTCCCAGGGTGGGGTCGGAGGGTGTGACAGAAGGTGGTATCAGAGCCACTGGTTTAAGCTATTTAGGTGTTCTTTTAATACCTAAACTTAAACATTAATCTTAGGAAATTAATATAGAATAATTTATGTGTTATTCTGTAAATATAAAAATCATATATATGTGGAATATTTTTATATTATGTAGGATCGTATTCGAACCCGAACGAGTCTATCAGAAGAGTTTATCTCAGTTTCAGAGGCGGAAACTAAGAAACCGAGGTCAATTCAGCAATTAATACACTTTAAACTGTCGATTGTATAGATTGAATGACTTTTACAGCGACTCGACACTTCGGCAGCACTTCGTTGCAAACCGGAAGAACTTCATACTTATTTCTGATTCCCCACCAAATGACCTATTTATAGGGTTTCTGATTCCCCACGAAAGTGCAAGTTTCTGATTCCCCACGAAAGTGCAATGTTCATTTCGTGGGAAATCAACTCTAAATCAACCTATTTTCTCGTACAACGCCCCCTGATCTAACAAATCTAGACTAAGTCTCGATACAAGATGTAGACGACAGACGGATGCACCAACAAACTCCCCCTCGGATGTTGACGGAGTCTTCAGTGTCGAGTCTTCGTATCTTCAGCCTTTATCAGCCTTTGGGCTTCTCTTTGACGTATCTGACGCTGTAAGCATCTTCAATCTCTATCTTCTTTTCTCTTTTCATCACCAACACCTTCCTTTAATTTTCTTCAGACTCCCCTTTCGATATGCTGGGATCACAGCCTGGCTTGTTAAAATCACAGAGTCTTCAGGTATCGAAACCTGGCTCTTCCTCAAACCTGTACATTCTCTACCACAAACATAAGTTTTCTAATATTAAACTTTAACACACTCAGACACCACTTGTAAATATCACAAAAATGATCTAACATTTAGTCTCTGATGAACCACTTGCAGAAATATCATTTTCTTTACTTTCGATGATCACTTGTAAGATTTAAACTCTTAAACACATTCTTCCAAACCAATTGTCATCATGTCTAGCATTTAGAATTTTGAAAATCAGCTCTTTAACACCAGTTGTCAAAAATCTTTTTGTAATTTTTCAAAATTTTATGCTAAAACACACCGAAAATCTTTTTGGGATTTTTGAAATTAAACGAAATGCAGTAAAGAAATATTTACAAACAATTTTTTTTTGTGAGTTCGTGTAAGAGGATCATATAAGTTTTTGAGACATATCACCAACACCGTTAAGCTTCATTTCATTTTAAGTTCTAAACAATTCACATAGATTGTCAGTATACTGGTCCACTTAAATTTTCACACAAAGTTCAACTGTTTCGAGATACGAGATTAATGTCTTAAGCACTTAAACTCAATCGCGTGTCCCACCTCAGAATATACTCCCGTATCCAGATCCCAATATTCAATCTTACAGGTGAGTATACCACATATGATATCTGTAAGGGAATAAATTATAGTACGAAACCGTGAGAGCTCAGGTCAGAACTTCCGTTCAGCAGAGAGATGACGATTCGACTTTCGGTGTGTCCCCTTTAGAGGATCTTTTGAATTACAACAACAATGACTATCAATTTTATTGTTTCATCAATTTGCTGAGGGCGGCGCTATGTTTCAAGCAAGCAGAAAGTATTCTCCGGGGACTAAGCCATTGCTTCCGCAAAATCAGAAGTCCCGGGATAATACCCCATATATCACTGAGCATAAAGACCTAGTATCTCAGAAAGAGGGACCTTTCAAACAAGATTTCGGGGGTTACCCATATATCCGAGAGATGTTTCCCCACGATATAAGCAAGTTTGAATTTAGGTTTATATCTCGTCACAATCTACTAAATGTGCAAAAACCTACTGGCACATCATCAGTGAGATGTGAGATCGTTTATCACTTTTTAACTTTCCAATTCTTTAGCATGCTGTGATCATCCACTGATGTACTATCATTTCCTCTTTTATACAACAAAACTCATTTGTGATTTTATCATGTTTTTGACTTTTTCAAATTTTCTAATGTTTTTGGATTTTCAGAAATTTTTACTCCCCCTAAAATGCAAACACATTTTAGGAAATTTGAAAATAAACTGTACAAGGTAAAGTGACAACTGATATCGAATCACTTCAAATCGCCACCCACTTGGCATAAACATTCAGAACTCCCCCTTTCAACAAACTATTTTCTCATTAAGATTTCAAAACACTTAAGTGTGTTTTAATCAAAATGATTTTTCCGGAAAATAAGTTTGTTTTTTACCACTTGTAGGGGCATGGTTCATCATATTGTCTTTCAACTACTTGTATGAAAATTACATCAAGTTCAAATTAATGACCTTGAGTAATCACTATGTTAAAACAAACCTCTGTATCACTTGTACGATGAACTTATCAAAGTAAATTTCAAGATAAATGCCGATACCTACTCCACACTTACCAACCTGGGAGTTCCGGCATAGTCCATCACCTGTATACATTTAAACATTTTTTAAAAAATTTCACAAACAACAATTTTATGAATGATGCCGATTCCTGATCCACGATTACCAACTTGGGATCTCCGGCAAGTCCAGAGACTTACTGTTCGTAATATGTACCATCCCAGTCACAAACCAGGGATGGTTCAACTTTATCTTTCCTCGTCTTCGTCTCGTAAAACTCTTTAACCCCTTTGACTTTTCGATCAATCATTTTTCCAAAAATATGTTTTACAGTGGGGTTAAAAGCTTTTTCAACATCAAAAACCTTTTTATCATCATAAAATTGATTTGATATCTCAACTTTACCAATTTTCTTTTTAAAATTTTCATCCCGAAGTGGTGGAAAATTCTCATCATCCACAGTCGAAACTGATCCTTCACTTTTTAAAACAACTTGTGGCTCCTCTGATTTTGTGGAATCAGACTCATCGCCAGAAGATAGCTCCTCTGATTTTGACCTATCAGAATCATCGCTAGAACTACCTCCAGACTTCTTAACCACCCATTTTTGTTTGTCATTTTTAGCTCTTTTCTTGTAAAACTTGTTTGAACATTCACCAATTTCAAATGTAGAATTTTTGAATAACTTTGTTCTGTCAATTGGTGGTTCAAACTCAATCACTTTCTCTTTCTGTTTATGAGAAACTCCCTGTTTTGATGGTATTGCCTTAGAACAATCTCTGGCAATATGTCCAACAGTGTTGCATTGGAAACAAGTTCTCGTATCTTTCCTCTGTCCAGCAAACTTCATCTCTTCTTGCTTCTTTGCAAGGAACTCACTGTTTGACTGCCTCTAGAATTCTTTCTTTTCTTCCTCATCTGCTTAGGTACCTGAAACAAATATCATCTTTGATTTAAAATCACGAACATATTTTTCATTTTTCTGTTGGATTAAATCCAAGACCTTTCTTTTTAAAATTATGGTTTTGGTTTGGTTTCTTTTGCCAACCAGAACCAGAACTGTAACCCTTTTTCTTTTTTAAACGTTGTTGAACTCTTGAGGTGTATTTTTTAGGTTTTTCGTTAAGATTTAAATCTTTTATTTCAGAAATATTAATTTTTGTTAATTTGAAAACCTTTTTTATCAGTTCATTTTTGACACCTCTTATTGGAAATTCCTCATCAAAATATAATTTGTCAAAATCGTTCAAAGTATATGCAACTTTAAACGTTTCGTCATTCAAATTAGATTTTGATAACAGAAATTCATTACTGTAAACTCTTTTGCCCTGTTTTTCTGTTTGACCCGGAGTGCTGGACTCAGACTTTGACCCTGACATCGACTCCGACTTTGACTCCAACTTTGACTCCTCAGTTTTATCGTTATCTAACACATGATCCACCACTTTCTTCATCAATTGAGATTGTTGATCAGTGTCAGACGATGTAAACACTACATCAATACTTTCTGGCAAATTGACTGAGGATTCCGACTCCCACTGTAAATTAGCCGCCTTTTGTACTCTTTCAGAATTTGGATTTCTGGGCAAATATCCATTTTCTAGCGGGGGTGGACACTTGTTGTAACCGACATCTTGTTTCTTACCAGAATCCTTTTTGTCAGTCTTTTTCTTTGTGTCACTCTTCTTCTCAGTCTTCTTCTCAGGAGTCTTTCCTTCAGCAACTTTTCCAGCATCTTTTTTCTTTAGTTACTTCATCCTCTTCAAATGCCTTCATGCCTTTAACAGTCGGATAAATCCTGTCAATGACATAATAAGTACATGAGTAACTTTTCAACAAACGATTAACTCTTTCAGTTTCAATTCTTTGCAGTTCCAGTTTCTGTTCAAGAACAACACACTTCTCGATGTAGTTGTTCACCACTTTCTGCTTGATCATGAATGCACCCTGCAGTGTCTTCATTGCAGTTGCTTGCTCTTCACTTGTATGATTGTATTGATTCATAGCTTTGTTCAAGACATCATAAGATTCCTTCAAACTGTTCAAGTTATAAATCAATGTGCTGTTCTACTTCTTTATAGCTTCACAAGTGTCACACTTTACAGGAATCTTTTTAGCATCAACTTCTCATCAACTTTGAACTTTGGAACTTCAATCTTTACTTTCCTTTTGATCACTGGAACTTCTTCATCGTCACTGCTAACTGGTGTCTTTACCTTTTTCTTTTTCTTCTTTGCTTTCTTATCTTCACTGTCACTCTCAGCCATCATTTTCAAATGATCTGCCATTTTTCTTGACCAATACTCACGATCATCATCACTATCTTCTTCAACTCGTGCAACAAAAGCTGTGTGAACTGGAACTTGGTCAGGAATATAATCATCCCAAGTAAAATTTTCCCAGCTAAATCCCTCGGGTAGCTTTTCATCATCTTGATCAATCACACAAGCTTTTCCATCAGCTGATATATATTTATCCCAGTTGAATGCTGTTGCAGACTTCTCATCTTGATTCACCACACAAGCTCTTTTTGAAGAATCTTCAATCACATTTCTTCCATGTGTAGTTTGTGCTTGATGTTGATGTTGTTGAGGTGGTTGTTGAGCAACTTGATGGTAGATGGCTTTTCGATAGTAATCATTGTTGTTGTTGAAAGGATTATGAGCTTCACTTGCTTCACGATTGGTGCACTCTCTCTTGAAGTGACCTTTCTCCCTGCAACGAAAACAAGTGACTTTAGATTTATCAAAGCCTAAAGTAGAAATATTAGCCTTACGAAGATCATTTCTTCCTGTGATCTGTTTGAATTTCTCAGCTCTCCTCAACACATTGGCCAAACACCATTTTATATCCATTAGCTCCATCTCTTCAGCATCTATTTGATCGTAATCCTCTTTTGTAAGCATTGGATTCCCGATCTTTCCGGCCACAAAACTGCTGTATGATTCTAAAACCATTCCCAACAAGGACATATGATTCTTAGCAACTTCTTCTGAGTAATCTTGATCATTCTCAAGATTTAATACAATGTATCATTGAAGTTTTCTTCCATTCTTTGTTGCTGAAATGTTCGGATCGAATGATGGAAATGATGAAAAACTTGTGTTGCTGCTTGATCCTTTTGATGAACTTCCGGTTGAATTCTTGGCGTTGTAAGCAGTTTCTACTTTTGAAGAAAAAATTGTGGTTTTCTCATTCACCCCTACTTTGTAATACAACCCGATGTCTTGTTCACCATCGAAATCTTTCATTCAAACAATCTTTCTTTGTTCCATCTCTTGAGCTTCTAATTTCTTGATAAATTTACTCAAAGTGAGTGTGTTAAATCCTTTCTTGTTTCTGAGCATCATCAGATATGTACCCCAAGTTTCGTGTGGCAAAGCATCAGCAAGCTTCTCGATCAACTCTTCATTGTCTTTCTCGATGCTCAATCTCTTCATGTTGGCTAGCAAATTACAATATCTTTCTATGATCTGTCTTGTGCTTTCATTTTCAACCCATGAAATAGATCAAACTCTTTCTTCAAAAGTGATTTCTTGTTTTTGACCATCTCTTGACTTCCATGAAACTTTGATTTTAATGCTTTCCAGATTGAGTAAGAAGTTCCATTGTGTTGCAAGAGAACCAAAATATCTTCCTTCACAGCTTGTTGTAAAAGGCTTATCATCATTTTCTCATCTTTGTATTTCTTTCTAGCATCGGTACTTAGATCTTTAATTGGAACAACCTCTTCATCATCATTTGTCGGTCAAATGTATTTTGTCTCGACACATTCCCAAGCATCCAGATAATTTGCTTGTACCCAATTCTCAAACCGTCCTTCCCAACCCTTATACTCCACGATGTTCATGAGCTTAGGCGGCTTTTGCATCGTGCCCGTCTCATTTTCCAACATCGTATTCTGTGCAAGACTAATCGGGGTTACTGGTGTAGCGAATGCGTTGTAAAAATCCTCGTCCATGTTTCGGATTTTCAAAGTTCACAAAACACAAACTTTTTTGTTTCAAAAATACTGGTCTCAAACGAGCTTTATCACCTTGTAAAATACCTGAAACAAACAAACAAACAACCAGTTTAAACGGACTGAATACGTAAAAGTGTGTGTTGATGGAATCAATCTAAGACTCGTGTCGAAGATTTGTAAACTCGTTTAATGTAACCCGCAAACTGAATGAATCGGCCGATGGACCCACTAAACCGACAATTTTAAGTGTGTATGAATCTGATTGGGCCGCTTTATCTTGATCTAATCTTCAAATAAATTTGACCAACAATAATTGCTTTATCACATGTAAACTTGATTTCGAACATTTGATTGGGCCGAACAGTTTCACCACCTTCGAATGCACACTTTGACTTAATCTTGTGAATATATCAAGTGTCCGACAACTAATTTCTCAGCTCAAATATGATTGGGCCGATGCAATATCACAAAAGCATTAGATGATTGGACCGAGAACTGTTTTAATTCAATAAAATGATTCAGCAATTCACGTGATTACCCTGTTCAATGACCGACAACTATTATTTCATCACACAAATTCACATGCAACCTTATCAAAAAGTATCTGACAACATCAAATGAACTTCAATCTGATTAGACCGATACACTTCAAACAAGAACTATTCAAGCGAAATCACTAAACACTGATTCAAGCGGAATCAGTCAACAGTTTTTCAAGCGGGATCACCAATTAACTTGTTGGAGCGGAAGCAAAACAATACTTTGGAGCGGAATCAGACTGATACTTTGGAGCGGAATCAAACTGATACTTTGGAGCTGAATCACAGATTAATTTGGAGCGGAATCAATCAGAAACTTTTGAGCTGAATCACAGATTCGAGCGGAATCAACTAATATATCAAGCGGGATGTCGATTTGGAGCAGAATCAGGATCAAATTTTCGAGCGGAATCACTGTGACGTCATCATTCAATCGAGCAATTTCAAGCTGAATCACTAAAAATGTAAGATTTAGATCGAATTTTAACTTGAAACTTATAAGGCTTTGTTAAATGTTAATTCTAAACACAGTGTAAAAATTTGAGCCAATTTTAACCGTGAAATGATGTTCAATTTGAAAAGAAGGTGTAGAAAAACAGAAAACGCAGCTGAATTGTATAGAACTCTTCCTCCTAAGCTCTGATACCACTTGTAGGATCGTATTCGAACCCGAACGAGTCTATCAGAAGAGTTTATCTCAGTTTCAGAGGAGGAAACTAAGAAACCGAGGTCAATTCAGCAATTAATACACTTTAAACTGTCGATTGTATAGGTTGAATGACTTTTACAGCGACTCGACACTTCGGCAGCACTTCGTTGCAAACCGGAAGAACTTCATACTTATTTCTGATTCCCCACCAAATGACCTATTTATAGGGTTTCTGATTCCCCACGAAAGTGCAAGTTTCTGATTCCCCACGAAAGTGCAATGTTCATTTCGTGGGAAATCAACATTTCGTGGGAAATCACTATTTCGTGGGAAATCAACTCTAAATCAACCTATTTTCTCGTACAACGCGCCCTGATCTAACAAATCTAGACTAAGACTCGATACAAGATGTAGACGACAGACGGATGCACCAACATATTATTTCGACAATTTCTAAGTCCACCGTATGAGTTACAAAAGTGTGTCCGATGCTTTCCAACATATGTCCGATTCAGAGATCGACGAAGGACCATCCGGAGCCATATCAGGATATAAAGCGGATGCGAAAGGATCTTTCATTTTTAAAACCAAATCTACTGAACCTATACCACCTAAGAAGAAAGGATGGTTCAATAAAGATAAAAAAGAAACACAATAGTTATCATAACCTTATCTAAAGGAACCACTCAAATCCCATTAACCAAACGACTGTGGGAGGAACTCGATCATAGATTATCAAACTGTGGTATATTTCAACCTATAGCCGAAGAAACAAACTCAAACCTACATGTTCACCCAGAACCTATCCAAATGATTCCACAACCAATACCCGCATTCAATCCAGAGGAAATCCCAAGGATATCTACACCAGCACAAAATCCAATGGAACAATGGTGGGCCAATGACTGGGAATTTCAGAACCTCATACAAGACCCTTATCTCCAGCCACAACCACAATTTCCACCATACACCCCGAATGCCTATCCAGCCATGAGCTACGAGAATATAGCAGAGTTGAGGCATTATAGAGAGGAGTTATTGTTAGCAGAACACTGAGTCCGTGTTATAGGAGAAAAGCTCCTCTAGAAGTACGATGAGAGGGAACTGCAATTCTGAAAACAAAACAAGCCAAATATAATACTATATATATATATATACCTTCCTTATATTTTTATAAGATATATATAAATATATATATACATATATATATAATCATAGTAATAATGATGTATAATATATAACACACACACACACACACACACACATATATATATATATATAGTGTGAGGTTCATTGGGGAACACTAAAAAAGTGGGGAACAGTGGGGAACCGACTCAAACGAACTCCGATTGGACTCATTCCAGCGGCATTGGAACCGTCTCGTCAAACCCTAACTAGGATCTCTTTACCCTAAACCCTAAATCATAACCCCTAAACCCTAAATATATTAGGGTTTGGCTTTTAGGGTTTAGCTTTAGGGTTTAGCCTTAGGGTTTAGCTTTAGTGTTTAGAGTTTAGATTTAGGGTTTAGCTTTAGGTTTATCTATAGGGTTTAGCTTTAGGTTTAGCCTTTAGGGTTTAGCTTTTAGGGTTTATAGTTTAGATTTTATGGTTTAGCTTAGGTTTTAGCCTTATTTTTTAGCTTTAGGGTTTAGAGTTTAGGAGTTAGGATTTAGGGTTTAGGGTTAAGAGATCTTAGTTAGGGTTCGACGAGCCGGTTCCAACGCCGCTGGAATGAGTCCAATCAGAGTTCGTTTGAGCCGGTTCCCCGCTGTTCCCCACTTTTTTAGTGTTCCCCAATGAACATTCCCCTATATATATATATTGCATCAATACAAACTATAATCATATACGTTAGTATTTTAGTTTTTAGAATGCGTCGATATATATATATAAAGAGTATAAATTGATGGTTTTGATAAAAAGTATTTGGATATTTGTTTTGTTTTAATTATTCTATGATATTAATACCTGAAAATTTTTGCAATCCAAATGTTGAATGAAGTATCACGTAATCAAGAAATTCACGTTAGTAACGGAAATTCTTTGGATAAAAGTGCTATAGAAAATATAGTAGCTCAAGGAATAGCTAATGCTATACCTTCAATTATTGAAGCTATTAAAATTTCTATGTCTATAAACAATAATTTTACTAGAAGTTGTAAGCATACTCATTACTTCAAACCTAGCCATAGTGTCAATAGGGACAATTATATTCTTGTCAAAACTCCATTTCCCAAACGAAAGAAAGCCACAGACTATGGTTGTTCTTATAAAGAATCCCGCTCTGATAATTGCTATAAGAGGAAAGGAATTGGACAGTCAACTGCACAACCTACCTGCAAAAACTGTAATAAAAAGCATTCAGGAAAATGCCATTTTAGGAGAATACCCTACTGTAACTTCTGTAAGAAGATCGGGCATATAGAGGAAGAATGTAGAAGAAATGCCATTTCAGTATTGTCGATACTTAAAAAATATCTCAGAAATAATTATTATGTGATAGTCTAAAGTGTCAGAATGGTTAATCTTCGAGCACATGAATTGTTTTTCCGACTAACCGGCGGGGAATGAGGATGTTTGTTGATTAAGTTGCTGCTGGGTCTAACAGAGAAGACTATACATATTTTATCGTGACTGAAGAGGAAGAATGTGAATCTAATCATGGAAGAATGTTTCTGAGATCTGAATGTGTTACCAGATGATTTGTTATCCGATGAAGATTTGCTGATTGTGGATATTACCGTTTACACTGATCAATCATTCAGGAGTGTGATTAAAGATGATTATGGAAAACGGGATTTTAGATTTTCGTGGATGATTTGTTATTCGATAAGGATTTGCTGATTGTAGCGATTATCGTCTACACTGATCAATCATTCAGGAGTGTGTACGGAAAACATGATTTCAGATTTTCGTGGGTATTCATAGATTTGAAGTTTACCGATGTGGTGATTCGAAGTTTCTATCAATTGCTGGTTGGGTTTTTGAAGATCAGAGGATCAAGCAGGGGAATGCGCTAAAAGCGAACGCGGATGTGGTTAAAGTCGAAACGGAGAAGTTTCATTGTGTTATTTCAAGTTCGTGATTATTCGTGAAGATTGCGGTATAGTAAATCAGAGGAAGTTGGGAACCATGCAAACTAATACCTGAATATTCATTTCAAGGGGAACGCAAGCCCGAGTCATCAATCAAAGGGGAATTATCTGAAGATATCAAATGCTTGATTGAAGTTTCAAAATATTCAAACACGGATCTCATATTCAAAGATCAAGACTACCACTGTGCGAATAGGCTAGATAGAGCGTGTGTTGAATATTGTATAGTTGAGATAAGAACACATAGCATTGGATAGGTCGAGAGAGGTTCGTACAGATGTAACTTTGTATGGATGTAACTTCGTACGAAGGTAACACCTTCGTACGGATGTAACACCTTCGTGCGAAAGTAACTACCTTCGTGGGACAAGCTCATCCGCACGGACAAGCTCATCCGCACGGAAGTGTTCATCCGTCCCAACCTCATGTGTGTATATATATATATATAGTGTCATGTGTTTGTTAGTTATTAAGTTATTGGAGATCCCAGGGGGAAATGTTGGAGAAATTTTGTTTCTCCACCTTGTAAATGATGTATACTCTTTCGGTATGAATGAATCATTCGACTTATGACAAGATTTCTACCGAATTAGTTCTTTTCTACCCAAACTTCCGTCAAAACCTGCCCGATCCTAAACGTTTAACCGTCCTCAACCTCAAAGCCCTTGCAACAACACTTACAACCCATAGTGGAGAAACCATCCAAATTTCAGCTGGAAGGAGCCCAACAATAACAACTAACAACCATCTGGTTTCAATAAAAGAAACAACTTTTAACAACAACGAAATGAGATATAAATTGCTCCTTGTCAACAATACCAAAGCGACAACTCCTCCAGTGTAATATCAAGGTTAGAAGAAACAATAACACGCCTTTTTTTGAAAGCAAATAAAAGGTATGAAGAGCGCTTCGGCCATAATGAAGCTGAAATACGCATCCAAAAAGCTGCTCTTTAAACCATAGAAAAACAACTGGGCGAATGGCGAAATTGCTTTCTGAACTCCCTCAAGGGGCTCTCCCAAGCAACACTAAAACTAACTCAAAAGCCCACATACATGCAATCACCCTTAGAAGCTAAAGGTAGGTCTTGAAGCAACCTACTCCTCCTACATCATAACTAGAAAAAACAACCAGCACCCACATAAATTTAAAAGAACTCACCAAAAACAACAAATTCTTTTTCTTGTCCGTCTGGTCAAACATAAATTGAGAACAGTTCGGGAAATTCATCATCCTACTCAAATAGCTCCATGTAAACCTACCTTTGTCGATGTTATCATCCAAATGCCTAAATATTCCAAATACATGAAAGATATAACAAGAAAAGGTTTGAACAACTACACCAAGTGGGTTTAGGGGAGGAATGTTCATCTATTTTACTCAATAAAATACCTTAAAAACAACTCGACCTAGGTAGTTTCACTATCCCCTGTTGTGTAGGTGGATTAGTTGTAAAGAATGGACTGGTAGACTTAGGAGCATGTATCAATCTCATGCCTACCTCCATGTTCACTAGATTGGGTATTGGGGAACCACTCCCCAAATGACCATCCAACTCGTAAATCAGTCGGTCAAATACCTAAGGGGAATAGCTGAAAATCTACTGGTCAAGGTAGGTGAGTAGGTGATTGTATATTTCCATCTAATTTTGTTATTTTAGATATGGAGGAAGACAAGAAAGTACCACTTATCTTAGGAAGACCCTTGACGTGCGTGCAGGTGTGTATATTTTTAGCTCTTTTTATTCGCCGATTTCAAGTTTTAAATTTATAAAACACGATATTCTACTATCACTCTACACACACGCTAGGGCAAGTATACCCATCGCGGACGTAGTATAGTGATGGCAAGATACCGAGGTCGTCCAAGGATACAAGAGCTTTTAGTACTGGCTTATCGTCAACGTCTAATCGAACCAAACTTTGAGAAAAGATTTTTAAACTAATAGAAAGATAGAAATAGAAAAATATACTAAAATTAAAAACATATAGACAAGAAAGAATCACTTGGATCCGACTTATCTTTCATGTACCTTGTTGATGATTTCCGCACTTTGGGCATTTGAAGAGATTATCTTAGTTATAGTAGTAGGCCCCTCTTTTGAAGGCGACGTTACCCTAAACCTAGTGGTTTGAGTCAACAAGGATACAATCCCACTAGGTCGGAATAATGAAAGATAATTAAGTAAGTTATTAATATAAAATATGGTGGGCCCCCTTCCAGGCAGCGGTCACCCTTAACCCGTTGGTCTGAGTCAGCAGGGATACAGTCCTCGCGGGGTTGGTTTAAAGTTTTAATAGTAGTTTATGAATAAGGGGTTCATGCGGTTTCTTATTCTCAGTCGGGCCAGTCATTCCCGGCCAATCCATGGAGTAGTACTAAACTTGAACCAAATTCTTGCAGGATCTATGTGCTGAACGAGACATAGAATTACCCAACCACCCTTCTAACCCCCTTCCAAGTAGTTAACATGCTTTATATAGACCGTAAAGACATGAATATGTAAATAAACGACATATGAATAATTGTTGAATAAATTCGCCTTCAATATAAAAAACTAATTTATTAAAGTCACTAATACATATCCAATTAAAAAGTTGCCAAGGATTGGAAATCATAAAAGAAATACATAAAAGATATATCTTCACCAAGTGATGTAAGAATTTAGCCAAGCATGGCCTTTGTTTGACAAATATTCTTACTATCAATCTTGGATCCCAAGACTACACACACACTCTAAAAGATGGAAAATGGATGATGGTGATTGATGATGGTGTTGTAGTGGTGGTGGAGTGGTGGCAAGTGAGAGAGAAGTGGTTTGCCAAGTTATGGTTTGAAGTGGAACCAAGCACTTCTATTTATAGCTGAAATCAGAAGCTCTACCACGGTCCGTGCCCACCTGGTACGACCCCGTGGCCATCTCTCCCCCTTCCTCATTAACTGCTTGTCAGTTCTTATACTAACACGACCCCGTGTGTCAACGGCACGACCTGTGGCCAAAGTACTTACTGTACTATCGCAGATTCTGAAAATCTTTGAGTTGACCACGCCCCGTTTTGGCTGCCAGTTTTGTCGTTTGCAGTTGTCTTTCCCTCTTCACAGCATCCATCTTCGGACACGGCCCATGTCAGGTGGAAACGGCCCCGTGTTAAGTCTTCTGTTCTTGCTATTTTGTGGTTTGGATGTGAATCGGGGCTTGGCGAGTTGTGGAAATTCCTCCTTCTTTACATTTATGTTGGTTATTGCTGTCTTTTTGCTCCTTTTGCACATTTAAGCTCTTTTAACTCTGAAAATAAAAAAGGAACGAAAACACGAGCTTTTTCCAACATTAGTACTAAAAAAGGGTTACTTTTATGTCGTATTTGATATAATTTATATGTTGTATTTTAATCACATCAACATTTTTGCCACATCTAGGGGCAATGGTCGATATGAGTGATGGTAAGCTTACCTTGCAGTTTAGAGAAAAAGAGATGAAGTTTGGGGCTGGGCAGCGAATAGATGATGACCCATTGCAGTACGTGTAAGCAATCGACACAAGCTTGGGACACACAATCGAGAGGAGCAAGCTCATGGGATGCACAATATCCCCATTTGGTACAACATGATAAGTCACTTTCATCTAGCTAAAGTCCCTTAAACATGGTGCGCCATGGCGGCTTACCATGGATAAATAAATAACATAAAGAAAATTTTAAAATAACAAAGTCAGGAAATTCAGCCTTTTAAAACGCAACCTATGATTGGGATTCAGTTCCTTCATTTCTGCCTCCTTGCTTTATTTTCTTAAATTTTAATACTATTTGTGAAAAGTAAGAAGATCTGGTCGTCTAAATGTAATTTTCAAACTAAGTACATATCAATGTTCTTCTTGTATGATACAACCAAGTCTTCCAACTCGGATATTATGTCTTTTTTTCTTATGTTTATGAATGAAAAGAGAGTAATAATAAGCAAATCAATGTGGTATTTGGAAAGGGCTAATAATGATAGTCAATGTGGCAAGTATGGAGGCGTTTTGTGGACACCCACCTCCCAGAATTACTTCGACTCCAAAAAGGAGTATTCATTCTTTGTCCTCATTCGACTTAATTAGTTAAACACAATAGGGACGTTGTGCATTTTAAGTCTAGGGAGTGAAACAAGGGTTAAAATAAAAACTTGAAACTTTTGCATGTATATAAACCTAGCCGTTCACAAAACTCTCTTGGAACCGCTTTATTACACCCAAAACTTTCAAATTTTGTAAAAAAATAAGATTTATTTTTGTAAAAATAATAATCCGTGAATAGAAACTCGCAAATGCATTTCAAATGCTAAAAACCCCAAAAATGTTTTTGATTTGTAAATATAATATGGAACTTTTAGGTATAACAAATAGAAACTAATAAAATTTCTTTTTTATAAGATCACATTAAAACTTTCCCACCTATTTTTCATGTGAGGATTTGAGTCTATTGAGCATCACCAAAATATATACGTATATATATGAACATATAAAGATCAGGTTCAAGAGTGAACACTTGTGTATTTGCGAACTGAGCGAACTAACCCTGGCCATACGCGTGTGTAAATCAATGGCTAGGATTTGATGATGAAATACACTATTGTATTTTACGATTTGATGATGAAATCTTAGCCATACACGTGTGTAAATCAATGGCGAGGATTTGTTCACTCAGTTCACAAATACATTAGTGTTCACTCTAGAATCCCACCCTATATATATATATATATATGTCTGTGTGTGTGCCTTCTTGTTTGAAAATTAGTGTGACAGACGAACGTTCCTTGCAAATTTAGAACTTAACAAGTGCATACATTCTAAAAACCCAAAACTGAATGCAAGTAAACAAGTGATAGAGGCATTAGGATTATTATTTTTAAACCCATTTTCATTTCTAATCCAACCCACTAGTTAACCATTTTGAACCCATATCCCTTTCATTTCTAAACCTAAAAACTATAAAAGCTCACTAAGCCCAAAATATTTAAACCATTTTTAAGCCTATTTGTGGCAAAAAAATAGTCTTTAAAAAATAAATCAATTTTCCGTGACTTCCATCTATACAGATCCGCACCTTAAAAGGTGGAGAAAAACGCAACATCGTGTATAGCTTTCTCCTTTTTGTATAGAGAAATAAAAAGCAAGACTACAAAACCAAAGACAAATACAACTTGACTTTACCCGTTGAACAGTTACCCCACAAAGTTAGAAAAAGCCAAAAAGCTATTTTGAGACTAATATAATTGCTACATTTTAGCCACCTTTCTTGAATAATCCACACCTTAGCCCAAGCCTACATTACAACCCGAATAAAAGACCTCTCGATGTTTGCTCGTTTTGGTTAAGGAGTTGAGGTTCGATCACTTTACAAGCTTATGATATTTGATTGGTCCGTATTGACTATTCCATTTGACATAATCATTGGCCGAGTGTTGAGCGAATAATACTGTGAGGTGTATGATTTTGTACAAAATCAAATTGTTGGTAGGCTTGTTATCTTTTTATGTTTCTTTTTAGTAAACAAATCAAAACGAAAAAAATGGTTGGAAGCAAGCGAAGGCCTTTAAAATGCTTGAGATCTTGTTGCACGGATTAAACCAACTTTTGGTGTACATTAAAGCCAATATTAGAGAATTTTGCCTGAGGATAAGCAAGGTTTAAAGAAAAACCACCGTGAAACAAAACCAATAGCCGGTTTTGACAGTTTCATGATTTTAAACCAAATCGTGAACACCCTATGCACCACTATTTACTACAATATTTAACACCGTTCAATACGGAGATAGGGTGCATTTAATATAAAATCAAATTTGAGTAAAACAATCATGAGCTACAATAACTCAATAAGAACTACATAGTGTTGATCGCAATGTAGTGGAGAAAAGAAGGTGGTTATGTGGATATTTAGATGTCTAATGAATCATAACTAAAACAATATATATGAGTGTTTATGTGGTTCTTGCAGTTGACTATCCAAAAGTTGTTATGTATTTGATGTGCCCATTTGAAGATATGTATTAGGTTCATGGATTCTTTAAATTCTTGTTAGCAACTTGTTGAATGTTTAATCGTTTACGCCTTACAAAATAGTTGGTTATGCATTGAAAGTGCCCATATGGAGACATGTATCAAGTTCGCGGGATCATGAAATATTTTGTTAATAACATGGTAAATGTTGAATCGTTGAGGCTTTATAAAAAGTGTGTCGAATGACACACATGTACGAATATGATTGAAACAACTTATACATAAGGACAATATTACAGTCAGACATGGTCAAGTCAAAATGAGAGACAATTAAGTGTTACAAGAAAGACCAGACCAGTTATCTTACATAATTGATCTTAGCTAGAACCATTTCAAATACGCTACTTTGAGCATCAATATCCCATTTACTTAACTTCATTTTGGACGCATACTAATAAATTAATAAACTATATATAACATGCATATATGTATATAACTAGTATTTGAGCTCACACCCCACAGTGGGGTTGTAGTAGTATGCTATATATAGCCTGCATATATGTATATAACTTCACAAACCTGCAATATGTATTGAAGTAACATGTCAACAGAAAAATGCATTGGTGAGCATACAAGCTTAGTGTACTAGCATATGTATAAAAAGAATTTGACGAGATCCACATGGCAAAAATGTATACTATGGCATATACATAACATGAACTAGCATGCATCACATACGTGTCAACCCAAAGATTCCACTAGCATAATCTTGTCGTCGCAAAGACAAGACCGTTTGTATGATTGCATTACTTAACATAGACCCATAAACGGGCGATGTGCCACTCCTATAGCGTTTTACATGTTAAGGTAGGCTTGTACAAAGTTAATGACCAAGTATAGTGCAAGAATGGTTTCTAGCATGCATGTATTCCTAAGTATGAACGTATAAAGCATGTGTATTGGATTCATTTGTATGAATAATGTATTTGCATATGCGTGTTTATGTGAATTTTAATATGGTAATATATATTGCACCCAAAAGTGTGAAAACGAAAAGAGGGTCATGTATACTCACGATTTGCAAAAGCGTCCAAAAACGTGAGCGGAGAGTCTTGAGAGTTTAGGGAAACGCCGAGGTTATCCTACAAGGATGAACGAGGCCTATGAGTTATGGAGTTCAGTATTGAGTTAGATTAGGGTTTCAAGATAGTAAGAAAGTATGTAAATTGCAAGAAAATACATCTTGTCTTGAAGCACTCATTACGGACACTATTTTTCTTGTGTTTTCATGGGTACCGATTAACCCATTAGAACCCATAGTTTGGGGAACTTTGACCAAGATGGAAATGACCCTAATATATAACATTCAACCATGAGTTTGGTTGGTGTTATGATTTGGTTCTAGAGTATAGCTACATATATATATATATATAGTGGAGGGTTCAAATGAGAAGAAATTCTTTGTAAGAAGAAAAAAGAAGAAATTTCAACCAATAGGAATGCTTCATTAGACTTCATTTAATATTTGTACTTAATGTAACTATAAGGGTATATTAGTAAACTTACATACATCATTAATTGGTAGTTTCATCTTTAATAACTAACTATATTAAATTTGTAACTTATTTTTAAGATATATATATTTTTCATAAAAAATAAAAATAAAAATTCATTTAAAGTGTAGGATAAATACGAGGCGTGTAGGATAAATTACGAGTTGTGTAGGATAAATTTCAATATGTGTAGGATAAATTTCGAAATGTGTAGGATAACTTTTGATGTGTGTAGGCAAAAATATTTAGTGTGGAGGATTATAGTCTTAATGACTAATTAATTAGTCAAACATAAAAATAAATGAGATGAGAAAAAAAAACTATTTAATGTTTTACAATTATACCCTTTTATTCTTTTTCTTCTCAATAAATTTTTTTTTCTCAAATGAACCTTCCCCTATATATATATATATATTTACAAGTATTTAGTCCAAGTTATATAATGTCATGCATGGAGGTAGGATGAATTCCATCCATTTAACCTCATTGTATGGATTCACCAAAGCACGAAATCATCAAATTAGTTGATGATTTTGGTTGGTCATGAATAAACTAAAGAATGTACAAATAACTAATCATCTATATCATCAAGTAACCAAGTGAAACTCAAACTAGACTAGCGCATTCCAATCATGGCAAATGTTTGGAGACTTGGTGTAGTTTGAACACTTTGTTACTAGAAAGTTCACTTGATGACTTAGGTTAAAGAATATGGATTAACTAACTAAGTGAGGTAGTGGAATCATAGTTGGAAAGCAAAGGCTTCCATTGTTCACACTTAACCATAATTCAAGTCTTTCAACATTGAAAGTTGAAAGCTAGGATGGTTCAACACTTTGTAGGTCACTTGGGACCTTTAGGGCAGAAAGTTTTGGAGGTTATGAACCTCATAACTTCTGGGAATTTGTCATAATGTAAGACCCTAATACGTATTTAACAAAAAGTCGCAGCGGAAATTCGTGCCATAAAAATTCTTTCATTACAACATCTTGACTTAATTGAAAGTTCGTTTTAATACGTATCTTTTACAAAAATAAGGTGTAAGTCCTGTTTGCTAAAACACATACTCATTTAATCCCGTACAATCTATCTTCTGACTCGGTCTTCGATCTCTGTTCTTCGTAATAACCGCCCATGATTCGTACAACCTGCACTCACCACATACATTCATAACATTAGTGCACAATACATAAACAAGATTCAATCATGTACACCTCCCATTCCAATTATATGTCTATCTTTAAGCATTACATCCACATATCAATTCCCTGGTGAGTCTTCGATAAAGTATCTGCATTAATGATCATTCTCCAGGCACACTATTAATAACGTTAATCCTCAACGTATCGAAATCATGCGTACATACACACTTACATTCATACATACACATCTACATACTTACATGCATTCGTACATCTCTACATACACGCATACATACATATGGATCTTCATATATACGTAAACACACATCTACATACGTACATACGTCCCTACGTTTCTACATACATGCATACTCTCATTTACACATTCAAGATCTTACCGAACCCTTATATACTCATACATACCCTTATGCGTACATACGTAGACATCCACATGCATACATACCTTCCCATATCTTCACGTGCATACATACACTCAGATGTACCTTCACACATACATATATACACATCTACAGATGCACATACCCATATATACACATACAAGCTCTCACCTACTTCTTACATAATCATACATTAATTACATGGGACTTAGACTTAGATTTATAGCCCATAAACATCTAAGGAACCATCAAAATCATGTTTGGAAAGTCCGCCGTAGTCCACGGATAACAAACCGAAGCCTACGATACATAAATCAACTTAAATAACAAATTTTAGGGTTTTTGAACATGGGGAGGGCGTCGGCGACGACCCTTGCAATTACCCGTAGCCAAAAACCCCCGTAGACAGTCAAATAACCCGTCAGCCAAAAACCCACTTTCTGGAGCCCGTCGGAGACGCCCCCATAGCCGTCGGCGACGCCCTCTAGAATTTGCGGTTTTCTGCAGTTCCGTTTCGTCGTCCATACGCACTAAAACGCGCATAACTTTTGAACCGTTTACCCGTTTAACCTCCCGTTTCTTCCTACATGCTTGTAAATTCACATTCTATCATATGAACTTGAAATCCAACATCCGGTTTAAGGAAAATATTCACTTAAAGCTCTCGGATTTATATATCCGCTTTCACTTATTCGACCCGTTCATGCATTCATCAACATAACTTGATTGTTTGACCTAAAATCCCCATGAACCTTATAATTTCGACGTCGTCTATCATATAAGGTTCCAAACACAGGTTTCTTACAACATCCCAACCCATTTCCACTTAAATGTTATTTTGACCCGTTAAGGGTATTTACGCATTTTTAAGGACTTTGACTCGCAAAGATCATACTTTTCGCTTTCATACATGTCCAAAGTAATCATTTAATCTAATGGCTTGTTTCTAAACAACCTTTTAAAGTCATTTGCCCGATATACCTATCAAGGGCATTTTTGTCAACTTCGCTCCATCCTTTACAACAAAGGACTTCATTTCATATTTAGCCAATCTCACTACTTAACTATAACTCTAATTACACATACCTGGCTTGGATCAACGCTATGACCCATTTTAATACTTCATCCGCTAAAATGATCGTTAATAGCAACGAATTTCCTTTCGCTATTCATTTTGTGAATTCACAACGCTTGACAAAACAATTCATTAATCGATATCGTCAAATGGTGATATCTTCACCATTTGACCCGTTAAATCTAAATATCCATTTTATCCTTGTGGGATTTTAATTATCCATCATCCCATCCATGTAACTTATTCCTTCGTTAATTCGCAACCAAAATTACCATAATACCCTTTTATCCCTTTTTAACCATCAAACCTAGTTTCTTGTCATGAACACATGTTCCGACCCGTATCAAAACTTGTCGGAACTTCATACCTCATTTATAAACTTATCATATTCATAATCTATACAATGAAGAGGTATTCTACAAGGAGGGTGTAATCTTAACTTACCTTGCATCCGAGTACGCTTCCCGTGCACATAAGTTCCATTTGACCCGCTTCTTTCCCAAGCTTCCATGTTGCTTATCAAGCATCAACTATCATATATCATTCTCAAGATAGTTAGCTTATTCATCATTCATCACAACCTTTTCATTACACGGATCTTATATGAAATTTATCATTCAACCTTATAACATGCTAATCTATCATTTCTTATCCGATTTCCTTAAACATTCCTACACTGTTTGATTCCAAACATCATTAACATAAGTAAATCATCAATTTACATCACATTATCTAAAACCCACTTCACAACTACATTATTAATCACTTACTAGTGATCTACTTAAGTTCTTCATAATATCATCATACCCTTTGTGTATGTACTACCTTCTAAACATAAAGTACAACTAGTTCATGCACAATCTCCTAATCTCATACATAATTCATCCAAATCCTTCTACTAATCAACATAAATCATCCATGCATGAACATCAAACATATTAGCATCACATTTCTTTCAATTCCTCTAGCAAGAATCCATCATACACATCATAATACATCAATCTTAAGCAAGAAGTTGGACATGGGTGATATTTCAAGTCGTCATCATCACCATAATCAACGGGTTTCACTTAAAAACATCAAATTAACCCAAACCATGCATAACCCATGTTCCAAATGATGAATCTAACACATACTCATGCTCAATTTCATAAAATTCATGATTTACAACATAACCCACTTCGTGCATAATCACCAATCTAACTTTTAAGACATACCTTGCGATCCCCTTGTGAAGGTGATCATTAATCTATGCTCGGTTATGAGTTTAAGCTTCATCTTGCCTTTCAATTTGAAGATTTTGAAGAAACTAGGGTTTGAACCCTCTTTCTCCTTCCTGATCATCGACACACACACACACACACTATGTGTGTGTGGTGTTTTAATTTTTTTGTTTTATAAAATCATGTTTCCCACTTAGCGGTTTTGGTCCCTCTAGTTTCATTTTGGCTAAATAAGAGATTAAAACTCATTTCTTTATATCAACCGGGTTTTAATTTACCAAACCCGTTTTTGGGGTGTTACACATAACATAAGCCCCACAACATGAGTTTAGTTTAGGACAAGGCTTAACACAAGATTCCCACAAGATGAATGTAAACAAGAACAAGTTGTAAAGTTTAATCCAAAACAGAATTTTGAACCACCCACTTTGGAGCCTCATATAAGCGATGTACCACTTTGTAACACCTTAGTGAACATTGGGTAACATCCTTAGAGGTTATCCAAGGAGCTATAAAGCAAGAAATGAGAAGAAAGGGTTGGAGAAGCAAGTTAAAACCCACAAGTTTTAACTTGTAGTAATCTGCCCAAAGTTGCAGTTTTTTTTGAAATTCTTGGAGTGTTTGAGAGTGAAATGAGGTTGTGGAAAGTGGAAATGTGTTAGAGAAGGCTTGGATTTATAGGGGAGGATTAGGGTTAAGTCATAATTGAGTTAGAAGGCGATTGAAGGAGAAGGGATGTGGAAAAAGTGGTTAAAAGGTGGATTTAAGAGTTAATTTGCGACCTGTCAACAAATTTGCCTGTCAGACCCTCTTGCTTACCGTAAGACTCTATGTCTTGCGGTCCGTATGACATGTAAGAAGTAAGTTGCATTTATTTTTGGCCCTTATTGTTTGGTTGGTTGTCCAATTATGCAATTTCTTCCATATGTTAAGTGTTTTTAAGGCATTCTAAGGCATGTATGAGTATGTGTATAGTATGAATGTGTATGAATATTATCTCAAACATAAAATAAACGTCAAGTATGATTTGGTTTCGTATATAAAACATGTATTCGTGAATTAACATGTATCATGTATGTATAAATTAAACAAAATGTGTTTCCATTGTGACCAAAGTCTCGAGATTACAAAGATTGAAACGAAATACGAATGCAAACTTTCTAAAAGTAGAAAGTAAAAAAATGCGGAGCGTTACACTATCTATAACCGAAAATGTTAGTTTAGGAATTGTTATATAGTAACAAGAGTTAATTTCCCGGATGGTTTCTATGGTTTGTTATTCTTTCACCTTTAGTCCCCACCTCTTCAAAATAGCATGTTTGTTTCCTGTGGTTTGCTCACTTGTTACTCGGGTAGTCACTACACTGGATGGACGTTAAGTTATTCAGTTAAATATGTATAAAATTACAAAAATAACCTTGCTATTAAATATAAAAACTAAAACAATAAAGAACAAATATAATTAAGCTGGGCCCTACCAAACATATATCATCTTCATCAAAGTGTCAAACCAAGCCACCATCCCCCACCCCATCGCCCCCTTCATAAAAAACTGTTACACCACCACCACAACACCATCACCCTCCTCTGCCTCTTCTAAACCTTCGCCGCCAGCACTACTCCACACCAACCACACCTTTCTGCGTCACTCTCACCAAATCAAAGACTGTTCCCCTGCACCTAATTTCTCCGGCGCCAGCGGCTAACATGGGTCTGTTACTCACAAACGTAATCTGTCGCCTCCGGGTCTTTCTTCGTCGCACTTTTAATTCAGGAAAACCTCCACTCATTGCTCTCAAAATTAACTTCCACCACGAAGTTCGTCGTTAATGATACCGAAATATTCACCACCGGTTACGCTTTTGTGTCTAATTTTAGATTCCACGTTGTTCCTAATAAGAGATTGATAGCTTTGAAATTGATTAATTTCCGGTTGATTTGGTCACCAGGGGCAGAGGTCCATCGTCTACAATTTTAGGTGGTGAGAGTTTAGTCGATAGAGGTGTGGCGGTCTATGGTGGTTATAATTAGGTGTGGCCGAGTTGACGATGAAGGTGTATGGGGGTGGGCGTTTGAGTCGGCGACAATGAAGGTGTGTGGTGGTGGCTTCACAGTCGATGGAAACAAATGCAGATGGTGGTGTTCATCATCTCCGGTGAAAGTGTGTGGAGGTGAGAGTTTCGTTGGTTTCACTTGAATTGAAAGCTATGTTCATATATGAGTTGTCCTTTAAACTTGTTTTTTTTTTGTTAATTGTAGTACACTTTTGATAGTAATCTCTTGGCCTTTCACTTCACCATTTCATCAGTTAAACAAACAATGGATACCTGAAGGGGTATCGTCCCAAATCTCGCACCAAGTGGTCGCGAATGACCATTACCCTTATCAAATACTCCCACCGGCAAGAACTTATCTGCGTCCGTGCGGGCACGCGCGAACGCAGCTGTCGAATCTAAACGGTCAAGTGATGAGAAGAGTTACCTTGTGTATGAAAATGGATGTTGTACATAGCGATGCGGCTTAGCACCACATCCTATGAACATTTTCGTCACGACAAGGGATAAGGTAACAACAGTTACCGCATATGGCGATGCGGCTCTTCACCGCATCCCATAAACATCTTCGTCAAACCAAGGGACGCGAAACCAATCGCGGTCACCACAGAAAGCGATGTGGCCTAGCACCGCATCCTATTAATGATGCAAGTGGGACCGACACCTTGACTCAGGTAGCCAAAACAGCAAGTGGCACTGATGAAAGTCATCTGTCAACCCATACGTAAATGACACTGGCACATAGACTGACAACCACAATGGGACGTGGCATCACCTCCGTGACCGACAAGCCTGACACACCTGCAAGGGGCTGCACGTTGTCAGTCTAGCCACTCAATTACCCTCCTTCACTCCTCGTCTATAAATACCCATCCGTGACCAGGTTTGAGGTATCGCTTTTCAAACTCTCTCACTCTTACTACTATCACACACTTTGCTCTCAAGCAAATTACTGATTCTCATGCCGGAGAGTGGTAACAAGGAGCACCACCCACCCCAACCTCCTTGTTATGAGTCACGGTGTGTTTTTCCTTGTGCAGGAGACAGATCAGCAGACGATCCAGACACCGATCCTTGGAAAGAAGGGATTAACCCTACTTAACGAGACCAGTGATTTAACCTCCCCTGGTTAACCACTGTTTCATCATTGGTGCCCACCACTACTCTAAGCACTTGTTTCCATCTCTCTCTTTCTGGAAGATCATGCCTGATCATCAGCATAATGTTACCGGGGAAGACCTCAACCCCGCAAACTTAGGACCTACGGGGACCACTCCCTCAGTCTAACAAATTGGCCCCATTGGCACATCCGCACAGGGGGCGCTCCCCCCGTGTTCATTCCAGACTTTTCACAGTACGCCTCTGTACTGCCCCCAGGTATGGATCTCCACACCTGGTATTTCCAACTACATGTTGCCCTCGTTGTAACCTACAACAAAGCTTGTGTAGATGCGCAAACACCTATACGACCCACGCCCGCACCATACACACCTACGGCTCGTATCTTGCAATACGAGGGTAGAGCGCCCACAAACCCCACTTCTCGGGATAGGCGCGATGCACGTGGATCTTCCTACTGTACCGTCCACAGGCTACAAAAGGACGGGTCCACATATGGGTCCCGGGCTAGGGGACCAGTACATGACCGCCTTGACCCACATTGCGAATATCGGCGATTGTCAACTACCCGCCAAGGGTCCGGTATACATAGCTGTCTAGGGACGCACCCCCACAATGAGGGGTACGATCGCACCGACCCAGACGACCACACCTACTGCGGGGACTCTCAGTCTGGTTACACCCGATCGGGGGATTACAATTACAATCCCCCTGCTCAACCTCGCACCATATACGATCGCGCTGCCAAGCGCAATCCAGCCCAACCCTATAGACCAGGGTCCGCCGCCGAAAACTCTAAATTCATACAGGAGATCGCCTTGGCCCCACTCACCAATAGCAAACTTCCGCTCACAGTAGGGAAATACAATGGTTCGTCAGATCCTGACAACCATATGAATGTCTTCACCGGGGCTGGATGCATCGGTCGTTGGACGAGGCCAGCTGGTGTAATTTTTTCTCCCAGACCCTCACCGGATTAGCGAGGGCCTGGTTTGATTCTTTGCCAGTAGGATCGCTGGCCTCATTCGAACAGTTGCAAGAAAATTTTCTTGCTTATTTTAGCCAGCAACGACGTCACTAGCGTGATTCATTGGACGTCATGAACATCTAGCGTAGAGAGAACGAAAGCTTCAAATCTTTCGTCATTCGCTACAACAAAGAATGCCTCGAAATTGGCAGGGAAGCGGACCAAATGGCCCGCAATCATTTCATCCGTGCGGTCAACCACGATGAAATGATTATGACCATCTCGGGCAAGGAGGGCTTGCCAGAAAAATAGGACGACGTCATGGCGGCAGTCAAGACGTATGCCTAGGCCACGCGGTCTCTCAAACCGCACACTGGTAAAACACACCCTTAGACGGAAGGTCAATCCTCCCGCCAAGACCCCAAGCGCAACAACAACAAGCGTAACCGGGATACATGGAATCGAGGCAACGATTCCAAACCATACATCCCGCATGGGTATCAACCCGACTCACGGGCAACGATTAATGCCCAGCATGACCGGCGGGCATCCAAGAAGGAGTCTCGGGACCGCTATTGGACCGAGCTCACTAAGTCGCCAAGAGACGTCCTTCTCACGGACGCACAGTTCTTGCAACCGGCCCAACCTATGAAGTCCAAGAAGGGCCAAGATTTTGACCCTTTACTGTAATTATCATAAAGACCCGGGCCATTCTACCAACAATTGCATCAGTCTCCGATTGGAGATTGAGCGAGCCCTAAAAGAGGGGAAGCTACAACACCTGTTGTCAGCCGCGCAGAAACAAACTAAGTGCATTACCCCCAATGACGAGGGCACCTCCACCGACAAAAAAACCATGTATGTGGCAACCACCCATACGATTAATGGGGGCCGTGGAAAGCCGCGCAAAGCGGCAAGAAGAGGGGACGATGACTGGCGAGACTAACAAGTCATTTTCCCCAAAGTTCGAGGTGGACTGCGCCATAGGCGCGCCATCGTCATCAACGGCTACTTAGCACATTACTGCACCGAGCGTCTATTTATCGACCTGAGCAGTACCTCCGATATTATCTATGAGCAATGCTTCAACCAGTTCGAACAAGAAGATAAAGATCGATTGCAGCCGGTGGACTACCCATTGGCCGGGTTCGCGGGGGAAACAGTGTTCCCTCTGGGCCAAATCATATTCCCCGTCCGCCTTACCAACGGTAAGCACACACGGGCCGAGGAGGCAAACTTCGTGGCTTTACCCCACACTTCCCGCTACGATGTACTTCTCGGGAGAGAATCACATGGCGATTTCAACATGATAACGTCCGTTCCCCACTCTGCTACCGGTTTTCCAACCAAGACGGGGATCGCGATAATTTACGCTCGCAAAGAAGTAATGTCGACGGACGAATTGCGTCCGGCCAAAACGGCAAGGTTGACCCCCAACACCGCACCCGAGAAATGGGTACTTAATGCAAGGTACCTCGAACAGACGGTAACATTAGGTCATGCCTTGTCTAATAGCACCAGAGCGTGCCTGAAGCAACTTCTCTTCAGGAATCAAGACATCTTCGCATGGACATCCTCCGATATGACAGGTGTCCCACGTGAAATCGCGCAACATTTCTTGAATACCCTACCAGGTATCAAGCCCGTGATCAAGGGCCAACGCCACCTTGGATCTGCAAAGAATGAGGTGATAGACGAGCAGGTCAAAGAACTGCTCTCCGCAGTCATCCTGCGGGAAGTCAAATACCAGACTTGGTTGTCCAACCCAGTCATGGTAGAAAAAGCGACCGGGGGCTGGCGCATGTGCGTCAACTATAAAGACCTTACCAAAGCCTGTCCCAAAGATTGCTACTCACTTCCGGAGATCGACGAAAAAGTCGACAATCTCGCCCCGTTCCGATGGAAGTGTTTCCTCGATTGCTACAAAGGCTATCCCCAGGTACAGATAGCAATCGAGGACGAAGACAAAACGGCATTCCGCACCCCTACCGGAAATTACTGGTACACAAAAATGTCGTTTGGGTTGCGCAACGCGGGCGAAACCTATAAAAAACTAATGAACGACACTTTTGGCAATCAAATCAGTAAGAGTGTCGAGATCTACATGGATGACTTAGTCGTCATGAGCATGGAGGAAGATACCATGCTCTAAGATATTGAAAGAACCTTCCAAACTCTGCGAAGCGTTAACATGAAGCTAAATCCAGGGAAATGCTCGTTTGGAATAGAAGAAGGAAAGTTTCTTGGATTCATCGTCACAAAAGATGGATTCAAGGTCAACCCGGAAAAGGTCCAGGCGATCGAGCGCATGCCATCGCCTTCCACAATAAAGGAGATTTAACGACTAGCGGGCCGGCTAGCCGCATTAAACAGATTGTTAGCCAACCACGCGGCCAAATCTTATCCCTTTATCAATACCTTGCGCAACTGCCTAAAGAAGGAGCAGTTTCAATGGATTGCTGAGGCAGAGAGCGCTTTCCGGGAGATGAAAGAGTGTTTGATTCAACTACCAACTCTCACCGCACCACACAAAAAAGAACCACTCATCCTGTACCTGTCCGCCGCAGACAACACGGTGGGCGCGGTACTCATAGTGGAGAGAGAAGGGGTACAAACACCAATCTATTATGTCAGCAAAATGCTTAATGATCAAGAGACGAGATACTCCATCATGGAGAAGTTAGGACTTGCACTGGTACATGTATCCGGACGGCTACGCCGTTACTTTGCAGATCATGTCATCACCGTGTTAACCAACTACAGGATCGGGCAAATCCTCTCTAAGCCCGAAATCTCTAGAAGACTTACCAAATGGACCATTTAACTCAGCGCACACACCTTGATTTATAAGTCGCACCCAACAATCAAAGGCCAGGTTTTAGCTGACTTCGCTGTGTAAGTACCAGCGAATCGCTTCCAATAATGCGAAGAAGAACAAAGTCCTACACCTTCACCGTCCCCATCAGACATCTGGGCACTATATACTGATGGTGCATCCAACGAGGACGGCGCGGGTGCAGGTCTGCGACTCGTTAGCCCTGATGGCCAAGAGCTTACTTACGCCATCCGCCTCGATTTCAAAAGTACAAACAACGAGGCGGAATGCGAGGCTTTACTAGCAGGGCTATGCTTGGCAGTCAAACTCGGTGTGCAACATTTGGAAGCGCACGTCGACTCATTACTAGTTGCGGGACAAGTCCGCGGTAAGGCTGGCAAATCGTGTCTTAACAGGTTTAACATGTTTCTGATGGCACGCACAACATAAGTTTCAAACATGATTACGACTCGTTTAACTACTTTCTACCTCATGTTTATAAAACAGTTTTATGTTTTATGTACAAAGATGAATAAATGATAGATCCTAACATTGTAATTTTAATTATTTTAAAAATTAAAAAAGTCAAAGGGTGTATTTTTCAGTCAAACAGGTCTAATCGTGTCTTAACAGGTACCCAATTGCCAGCCCTGGACTCCGCGGAGACTACGCCGCGAAAGGGGATATCATGATCCTCTATCTCAAGCAAGCCAAGCAACTGACATCACAGTTCACCTCCTTCAACATTCGCCATATCAACAGGAGTGAAAACAAACCCGCGGATGCACTTTCAAAACTCGCATCCACCAGCCTCCAACACCTGGCAAAGGAAATACGTATTGAAATCCTACAAAATCCTTTAGTACCCCTGCGACAAGTCAACGTCATCCAATACGGTACAATGTCTTGGATGACACCACTTATAAGATACCTACAATCAGGTATTACCCCTGAGAATAAAGTAGAGGCACGCAAACTGTAATATAAGGCGTGTAACTATCAAATGGGGGACGATATCTTATACCGCAAGTCATACCTGGGGCCACTCTTACGATGCGTTGACCCTCAAGATGCCACGTATCTTGTCAGAGAGATACATGAAGGAATATGTGGCATACACGCGGGCCCGCACATGGTAGTGGCCCAATTCATGAACGCTGGGTATTACTGGCCTGGCATGCACCTGGACGCGGTTAAGATCTTGCGCAAGTGTTTCAATTGTCAACGACATGCACCGAAAACATTGCACCCAAAGAACAACCTGATCCCTGTAACCACCACATGGCCTTTCCAAAAATGGGCATCGACGTGGTGGGACCCTTTCTAGACGCACCAGGTGCAGTGAAATTTATCATAGTGGCCGTCGACTACTTCACCAAATGGGTAGAAGCAAAACCTCTAGCCTCTACCACCGCTATGATAACAAGAAAGTTTGTATGGGAACACATCATCTGTCGTTTCGGTCTACCAATGTGCATCGTAACTGATAACGGCACCAACTTCGCTGCCGTTGATTTCCAAAACTGGTTGAAAGAACTAAACATTGAACACGTCTTCTCTTCAATGGCGCATCCGCAAGGGAATGGAGGTAGAAAACATCAATAAAAGTTTAGTCGAAGGCATAAAGGCACGGTTGGGAACAGCCAGGTGTGGCTGGGTCGATGAACTCCCAAGTATCCTACGGGCGCATAGGACCAACCCGAAGACAAGCCATGGCGAGACACCCTTCAGCCTAGTCTATGGCTTTGAGGCGATGATCCCAGCCGAAATCGGTCTCCCTTCACCTAGAATGTTGGCCGTCAACAAAGTTGACAACGATGACGAGTGCAGGCTTAACTTAGACCTCTTGGATAAAAGGCATGAAAACGTAGCAATCAACGAGGCTAATTACAAAACAAAGCTTGAAAAATACTACAACGCGTGCGTCCGCATTTGCACATTCAATCCAGGAGATTATGTCCTTCGTGATAATGAGGCTTCTAACGCAGAACGCCCAGGGAAACTTGCCCCTAAATGGGAAGGCCCCTACCTCATCCAAGAGGTTTTGGGCAAAGGCGCACACAAACTACAAACGTTAGAAGGAGACCATATCGCAAGAACATGGAACGCACAACAGCTTCGACGCTGCTACATGTAAGCTGCATTTTACATTTTACATTTTCTATGTAACCTACTTGCCCGCAGGCCATTTGTCAATAAATAAACAAAATATTCAAAGCAATATTGTTTATCTTTTCTATTACAAATGCGTGTTCCACTTTGCGGTATCTACAAAAACAGATTGGCAAAATCTTCATTCGCGATACACATACAAAGTGGCAATCACACACAAATATTGTAATAGGTCAGCAAGGGCAATCGTCGATATGTATCCAACAGGATGCGTACACGCGTTGCTCGTGGTTTTTTCAAACCAGAACACAATTTCTAGGCCCTAACGGGATAAAAACGGGAATTGACTACTACTTGCACGACAATGGTGTACAGTATACTCATTACTTTACGCATTCATTACCCAATGGAACAGAAATAATGCAAAGTGTCAAACTCAACGGCGCTTTACAGCCAACAGAGTCACACATTCATATACTTGCATATCGCCTAGAGATGCAAATGGCAAATCCTGGCTTAATGTTATTTACACGCGCCTTAAACATTGGCCTTAAATAATATTAACCCACTCGCGCTCACACAAAGGCAAGAAGTAAATATCCTTTACTTACATACTTTGAGCCAAACAAGAAATCTTATATTCAAAAAATACTTATACACCTATCTGGTGCATAAGGGACAAGCTTTACATGGTTTCTTGAACATTTACATCAAAAGAAAGCAAAAGAAGGCACGCAGGCCCAACATAGTCTGCCTTTGCACCACTAGTGCTTTCATCCTCCTTCGGTGGGTCAAACAACATACGCAAATGATCCACGTAATCTTCCGCCTCCAAACATACTTCAATACGATCAAGGGCGGGAAGGGAAAGTTTGTTATACGCATCCACCGTAGCGATATAAGAAGCTTCGGTATCTACAGCATGGAACCCGGATCTCTCATCAGTGAATCTGCTAGTAAAGAATGTGTTCACATCGCTAAGGAACTTGTTGTAACCAGCCTTGAACCCAGCCTGACGCGCACGCTCATTCATATCAGCAACCGCAGTCGCGTTCTCAGGTGCGTCAAGAATGGTCTCCACAATCTGAAAACATGAGAGTAACAAGTTTACTAAGGCAAACACAAGAACAAAAAGGTACAAAGTACTTACATGCCCAACACCGTGCTGGCGCCTCCATGAATGATCCTCAGTAACCTGGGCTAAGGAGGTGGTCAACCCATCTCTCGCTTCTTTAGCTTGCCTTTCCCGCGCCTCAGCCTCCGTAGAGCGAGAGGTCACTTCCTCAAGGATACCTACGCGGCTCTTCAGTTCCGCCTATTTGTAAAAAACACAACCAAGTATAAGCACACAATCTATTACACTAATCAGAATAGGAGGCAATTCATGTGTATTCATAGTTCATACCTGGAGCTCCTCCACAACCTTGTTTAGTTTAATGCGGTCAGAATCCGCATCCGCAAGCGCTTTGGCAGCATGCGCCTCCGCCTCCTTCAGCGTGGTTGCACCGCATGCCTCTGCCTCTTTAACACCCGCTTCAGCTGCGGCCTTTTCCTTGACCAAAGCGGCGTTCGCGGCCTTGAGATTATTAAGCTCCTGACGAACATGAAAAAGATTTTCATTCTCCCTAGCTCTTTCCAAAGCTTGCGCTCGTCAAAAAGCAATTTGGCAAGGGTACGAACCTGTTCAAGGCCAGCGGGTGCGGCCCACCTTTCTGTCTGCTTCAACTTTTTGAAAGCATCTTTTTCCCTCTCCAACTGCTCCGCACCTTCTTGAGCAACCTTCACCATCGCCTTAGCTTGAACCCGCAGCCGAATGTTTTCCTCCTCCATGCGGGCTAACACATTATAGTCTTCCATAACCGCATTCGCGATTATGGAACTTCCAACAAGCATAGAGGCAAGTGGCCCTGCAAATTTTGGCGACTTATGCCGCGAACCCGAGCAGTCTCAACAGGGGTCCCCAATCCCCTCAACGTTTCCCTGCAAGCGGAAGGATCATTCATCACATCATCCCCCTGCAAAATATTCCAAGGGGGACGGTGGAAATCAAAACTCCGCTCTTCCGCATAAGAATGGTAATAATAATCCAATTCATTCTCCCTCGGCTGAATTGGAGGTCGATCCTCAACTCCCTTCCCACGGCAGTAGACCCAGAAGTTTTTTCAAAAACAGGGGACTTCGGCTTCTCACCCCCCTGACCACCATCATCATGCGGATCGATCAAGTTGTTGGAAGAATCCAACGTATTAAATATCGTCTCACTCGCATTCTTCTTCGAAGCTTGCTCCGCATGAACAGACGGCGGAGTATCCCCACTACTCACCACTTCAATAGAAGGGTTTTCTCCACCTTTCTTCTGGGTTTCCACGTCCACCACCTTCGGTGAAGAAGGCGGTGTAGCAAACACAGGGACCAGTTCCTCCACGGGTTCTACAAAAGCAAAAGGCATCTATCAGATAAACTGCGGCAATAAAACTTGCAAAACATACTATCAACTTACCAGTTGACACCGCAGGCTTTGGCCTTGGGGCCGTAGCCGCCTGGGTTTTTCTAAACTGAGGAGCTTTTTCCCCACCAGCAACAGGGGCATCTCCTTTCCGTTTTTTGATATCAACGGGCTTAGTGCCCGCGGTCGATCTACCCGCACCCACAGAAGCACCTGGAACACCCAAAGCCTCAAGGGTGTCAGACACTACTACGTAATCTTCATATTTGCGTAAATGAGTACGAAGGATACTATAGGATCGGGGAATCCATCAAACGAGACGTTCAAAAGAGTTCTCGATCAATACGAAAGGCGGAATCAGACGTATTGATGTTATATCAGCTAGATTCACACTTAGAATCACTTTAACTATCGATTGTATTGATTTGATAGTGTTTACAGATCGTTCGACACTTAGGCAGCACTTCGTCTCCGGAATCACAAAGTTACAAATGAAGATCCAATACCACCTATTTATAGGAATTCCAGACCCCACGAATCATTTCATGCTTTCTGGCCAGACCCCATGAACTTGCCAGGTCGCACGAACTGGCCAGGTCGCATGAACCTGCCAGGTCGCATGAACTTGGTCACCTCGTGTGAGGTGGCTGGTTCAGGCCTGTTTCCCGATTCTCTCGTACAACATGTCTTGGTCTATCTATTCTAGTTACATGACTCGATACAAGACATAAGACGAAGTCAACAGGCAAATGCACTAACAAACTCCCCCTTGGATGATGACGAGTCTTCAGTGTATTAAGTCTTCAGTCTTGATCGGTCTTCTCACTTTCACCAAAGTATTCTCCATTGTACGTATCTTTATCAATCTCTATCTTTCAATCTCTCTTGATCAGATCTCTCGATTCCTTAAGCTCATCAACATCAGCAGCTTATATCTCGAGCGCTATTTCAAGATCTGTATCTGGCTCTTATGTCTTCAGACTCCCCCTTTCGATAAGCTGGGATCGCAGTCTGGAATTCACTATCTGCAAGCTTTGAATCGGAAACCTGGCTCTAATCTGCATACGCTTATGCGGAAAATCCTCAGGAGTCGAAATCTAGCTTCTTTCAAAGATTTTTACCTGCACATACTCTATCCAAAACATAAGGTTTTTTATTTATAACAATTTTAGAAACTACTTGAAACATTCTCAAATCAACATGATCTATCATTTATGATCTCTGCTTAACCACTTGTATTCGTAACACTCAAATTTGGTTTCAAATTAATGAACCATTTAATCATTTCAAAATCATTTCTCATTTCAAACAAACTCTCCCAACCCCGTTTTCGTTCATCATGTTTAGCACTTGGAATTTTGAAAATCAGCTTTCCAAACATCAGTTGCCGAAAATAATATGAAAAAAAAATCTTTTTGAATTTTCAAAATTTTATTCTAAAACATACTGAAAATCTTTTTGGATTTTGGGAAATAAACTATATACAGACATCTTTTTGTGAGTTTGTGTAAGAGGATCATATCAGTTTTTGAGACTTATCACTAACACTGTTGATCTTGATTTAACTTTAAGTCTTAAACAAATTCATTTCTGATTGTCAGTATTGTTGTCCACTTAAACTTCTACACAAGTTTCAATTGATTCGAGATACGAATTAATGTTTTAAGGACTTAAACTTATTCGCGTGTCCCACCTCAGAATATACTCCCGTATTAAAATTCCCTAGATTCAGTCTTACAGGTGAGTATACCAATTTGATATCTGTATTCTGGGTTAGTGCGAGACCTTGAGAGCTCAGGTATGAACTTCCGTTCAGTCAAAGAGATGAAGGCTCGACTTTAGGTGTGTTCCCTTTAGGAAATCTTTTCTTCAACTGCAATTGATTCATATCTTTCGATATTTTTCAATTTTTATGCAGAGGGTAAGCTTTTTAAAGCGCGTAAAGTATTATATGAAGTCTAGGCCATTGCTTCCGCAATATCAGAAGACCAGGTATAATACCCCAGATATCAAACAGTATAAAGACCTAGTATCTCAGAATCAGGCAATCTCTCAAACAAGATTTCGGGGGTTACCCATATATCCGAGAGATGTTCCCCACGAGATAAGTAAGTATTGATATTTAGGTTTATATCTCAAATTAAATCTACTAGTCGTGTGAAGTCTACTGGCACATCATCAGTGAGACTTGTTTAAAAACATTTTGACTTTCCATTTCTTTAGCATGTTGTGATAGTCCACTGATGTACTATCATTTCCTCTTTTTCACAACAAAACTCATTTTTTATTTTTCAATGTTTTTGGTTTTTTTTTTCTGGTTTTATCATGTTTTTGGATTTTTCAAATTTTCAAAATTTCGAAATTTTTTTTACTCCCCCTAAAATCAAAAATATGTTTCAATTTTTGATTTTCAAGGAAAATTTGAAAATAAACGCAATAAACTGTACAAATAAAATGACAAACTAATGTAAATTGCTTCAATTCTCCATTCTCTTGGATTAAACAATCAGAACTCCCCCTGACAACAAACTATTTTCCCATTATGATTTCAAAACACTTAAGTTTGTTTTAATCGAAATGGTTTTTCCGGAAACTTAGTTTTGTTGATTTCACACATCATGGGGATTCATTCATCACTTTGTTCTTTCAACAATTTGTAAAAACTATCACTTATAGATTTTTTCACACAAACATTTTTCATTTCTAAGAAGATGCCGATTCCTACTCCCTAATTACCAACCTGTGAGTTCCGGCAAGTCAGGATTTTTTAAGCAGAGAATACAGACACCCAAGCCTGACCAGCTTTGGGTGCATCCGAGTTATTTTCACTCGGTGTGTAAGTTCTCCTCTTTGATTCATAAAATTCTTTTACCCCTTTTACCCTACCATCGACCATTTTTCCAAAAATATGTTTTACTTTCCCATTAAAAGCCTTTTCGACATCGAATTCTTTCTTTTCAGAATAGAATTGATTCGAAATTTCCACTTTTCCAACTTTTTGTTTGAAATTTTCAGTCCGCAATGGTGGAAAGTTTGCGTCATCCATTGGCGGAACTGAATTTTCTCTTTTTAGCTCAACTTGTGGCTCCTCTGACTTTGACGAGTCAGATTCATCGCCAGAAAGTGCCTCTGATTTCTTAACAACCCACTTGTGGTTGTTCAGATTCACTCTTCTTTTGTAGAAACGTGTTGAACTCTCACCAACCTCAAATTTTTAATTTTTGAACACTTTAAATTGTTCGGTTGGTGGTTCATTATCAACCAACTTTTCTTTCAAGTTTTTAGAGACTCCTTGTTTTGTTTGGGTTGCCTTTGGACAGTTCCATGCAATGTGCCCAACTTTTTTACATTGATAACAAGTTCTCATTTCCTTTTTCTGAGCAACATCATTCTTCATTCCCTCTTGCTTCTTAGCAAGGAATTCTTTGTTCGTCTGCTTTCTGAACAAATTCTCTTTTTCTTCTTCAGAAGATGTTCCTGATACAAAAACAACTTTCGATTTAAAATCTTTAACATATTTTTCATTTTCTTTTGGAATAAAACCTAATCCTTTCTTTTTGAAATTATTTTTGTGATTTGGTTTCTTATGGTGATTTGGACCAAAACTTTTTTTCTTGTTTAACCTTTGTTGAACTCTTGAAGTGTATTGTTTAGGTTTTTCAGAAAGATTTTTATCTTTTATTTCAGAAATATTAATTTCTGTTAATTTGAAAACCTTTTTAATCTGTTCAGTTTGTACACTTCTTATTGGAAATTCTTCATCAGAATATAATTTGTCAGAGTTATTCAAAGTATATGCTACTTTGAATGTTTCATCATTCAAATTATTTTTTTATATCAGAAAATCATTATTGTAAACCCTTTTGCCCTTTTCAACTGTTGGACTTGAAGTGTCAGACTTTGACTTTGACTCCTCGGTTTCATCTTTATCTAACACATGATCCACCACTTTCTTAATCAACTCAGATTGCTGACCAGTGTCAGATGCAGTGAATGTGATGTCAATAATATCTGGCAATCCATCTGAAGATTCAGATTCCCACTTTAAATTGGTTGCCTTTTTTACTCTTTCTGAATTAGGATTTCGTGGAGAATATCCTTCTTCAAGCGGAGGTGGACACTTTGTATAATTGGTACTATGTTTCTTACCAGTATTCTTTACTTCAGATTTCTTCTCTTCAAACGCTTCCATGCCTTCTACTGTAGGGTAAATCCTGTCAATCACGTAAGAAGCACATGAATAACTTTTCAATAACCTGTTTACCCTCTCAGTTTCTATCCTCTGAGTTTCCAATTTTTGTTCAAGTTCAGCACATTTCTCAATGTACTGATTGATGATTTTCTGCTTCGTCATGAACGCTCCATTGAGTGTCTTCATAGCTATCTCTTGTTCATTGCTTAACTTACTATATTGATTCATAGCTTTGTTTAAAACATCATAAGATTCTTTCAGTCTGTTCATGTTATGAATCAATTTGTTGTTGTGCCTTTTCACAGTATCACAATTTTCACACTTCTCAGGTATCTTTTCAGTATCTGCTTCCTTCTCAACCTTGATTGCTGGAATTTCTTTAACCTGCTTCTTTACTACTCGAACATTTTCCTCAGGTTTGACCTTTTCTTCAACAGTTGCTGCCTTATGATTCTTCTTTTTCACAACTTGTCTTTCTTTGTTCTCTTCCATTTTACCTGCAAAATACAAATTATACCTAACAGGTGAAAGTTCTCTTTTATAATATTCAAGTTTTCGAATTTCTTCACTGTCATCATCAATCTCTTCATCTGATGAGTGATCAAAGATTGGTGCTTTTTCTGAAGCCTCTTCTATTGAAACTGGTTCTTCTTCTTTCTTTTTAGGACTAAATTGCTGAGATTCGTAATAAGCATACACTATTTCATCTTCAGCAGTTGAATCTTCAAAAATTGGAGCAACAAATGCTTTAGAATCTGAAGTTCTGTTAGGATCATAATGATCCCAATTAAAACCTTCTGGAATTCTTTCATCTTTTTGATGAAGTAGATAAGCTTTCTTTGATGGCTCTTCGATCGGATCCTTCCTAGCATGTGAAGTTTGTAGCGATTGTTGTTGATGCGGCTGTAGAGCAATTTGATGATAAATCGCTTTTCGATGATAATCATTGTTGCCGAATGGATTTTGAGCTCCACTTGCTTCGCGATTTGTGCATTCTCGTTTAAAGTGCCCCTTCTCCCTACAATGAAAACAAGTAACTTTAGATTTATCAAAACCTAAAGGTGAAGTTCCAGCATCATGGAAATCATCTCTTCCAGTGATCTGTTTAAACTTCTCAGCTATTCTCAACACACTAGCCATACACCACTTTATATCCATTAGTTCCATCTCTTCAGCATCAATCTGATCATAATCCTCTTTGGTCAACATTGGATTACCAATCCTTCCGGCTACCAAACTTTCATAAGACTCTAATACGGTCACCAATAAAGACATATGACCTTTGGCAACCTCTTCTGAGAAATTCTGACCATCCTGAAGATTTAATGCAATGTTGCATTGTAGTACTTGGCCATTATTGTTGTATGAGCTTTGCGGTTTAGAATTGGCTGCTGAAAAATTTGGATCAAATGATGGATATGAAGAGAATCCATTATTGTTGTTTGATCCTTGAGATGACCCACCAGAAGAACTGTTTGCGTTAAATGCAGTTTTGATCTTTGGTGCAATGTTGGTCTTATCAATCGTACTTCCTTTGTAGTACAGACCAATGTCCTGTTCACCATTAGAATTCTTCATTTTCTCCATCTTCCGTTGTTCCATCTCTTAAACTTCGAGTTTTTCAATAAACTTTCTCAACGATAGATTCGCAAATTCACCATTATTCTTCAAAATAATAAGATACGTGCCCCCAACATCTTGTGGCAACGCATCGGCCAACTTTTCCACCCATTCTTCTCTATCTTTCTTAATATCCAATCGCTTCATGTTAATCACCAAATTACAATATCTTTCTATAATCATTTTGGTGTTTTCAGTTTTCAATCCATGAAATAGATCAAATTCTTTCTTCAAAAGCGATTTTTTGTTCTTGATCATGTCTAAACTTCCAACAAACTTCATTTTTAGTGCTTTCCACATTGAGTGTGCACTTCCGTTGTGTTGCAATAAGATCAAGATGTCTTCCTTAATGGCTTGTTGCAATATACTGATCATCATCTTTTCACTTTTGTATTTCTTTTTCTCTTTTTCATCTAAATCTTTAATAGCAACAATCTCTCCGTATTCATCAATCGGTCTAACATATCGTTCTTCAACACATTCCCACGCCTATAAGTGATTCGCTTGAACCCAATTTTCGAAACGTTCCTCCCATCCACTATACTCCTCGATATTCATGAGCTTAGGCGGTTTTTGCATGGTGCCCATTTCATTCTCTAAGTTCACGTTCTGAGCCATAGTGATCGGGGTAGCAAATGCGTTGTAAAATTCAGAATCCATGTTTCGGTTTTAAAAATTCACAATGATAGAATTTCAAACGATCTGAAAAATTGGAATGGTCTGGAGCTTTCAAACGAGTTGGATTTCACACAACCTGAATTCAGTACGACCTGAATTTGGTACGATCTGGCTTTGGTACGACCTAAAATACTTTCAAACGACCTGAAATATTTCAAACTATCTGAACCACCTCGTGCGGTCTGAAGAAACAAACTCAAACGAGTTGATATGGTGCGGTCAGGGTCAAATCGTGCGAGCTGAATAATTTTTTTTTCAAACGGCCTGAACTACCTCGCGCGGTCTGAGTCAACCCATGAGGGTTCAGGTTGTGCAATCTTGAATGTTCAAATTGTGCGGTCTGGTGAACTTCAAACGATCTGAGCCGTGCGATCTGATCTGAGTTTTTCACTCAAGCCGTGTGAGTTGGTAATAAAACCAAACGACCTAGTTCAATTTCGAACGATCTGAATGTTTTCCGAACGATCTGAGGGTTTTTCACGCGATTTGAACAATAATCAAGCGATCTGGGTCAATATTCAAACGATTTGAATAGAAATTCACATCGTTTGAGAATTCTAAGTCCAATAGTTCACCATTTTGTCAATTTTGATCAGTTTTTAGTTTGAATTTACGGTCAAATTAGCTCACAGATTGTTCAAAACAGTGTTTTACATGTTATTTGTCAAAATCAGGTCATTTTAACCACGATTCCACGGTTAATTTTGAGAAAAACATATAGAAAGTGAGTAAAAATCAGATTTATCAGTGAAAAGTAGCTGAAATGGTAATAACTCTTCCTCCTGAGCTCTAATACCACTTGTAGGATCAGGGAATCGATCAAACGAGACGTTCAGAAGAGTTCTCGATCAATACGAAAGGCGGAATCAGACGTATTGATGTTATATCAGCTAGATTCACACTTAGAATCACTTTAACTATCGATTGTATTGATTTGATAGTGTTTACAGATAGTTCGACACTTCGACAGCACTTCGACTCCGAAATCACAAAGTTACAAATGAAGATCGAAGACCACCTATTTATAGGAATGCCAGACCCCACGAACCCTTTCATGCTTTCTGGCCAGACCCCATGAATTTGCCAGGTCGCACGAACTGGCCAGGTCGCATGAACCTGCTAGGTCGCATGAACTTGGTCACCTCGTGTGAGGTAGCTGGTTCAGGCCTGTTTCCCGATTCTCTCATACAACATGTCCTGGTCTATCTATTCTAGTTACATGACTCGATACAAGACATAAGATGAAGTCAATAGACATATGCACTAACAGATACCTGCTGCTTCTGGCACCAAGGGGGGAACAAAAACTGCCTTGTGCGTCTTCTTCTTGCGCTAACGCTTATCAGCAAACTTCTCCACAGTCACCTTTGGAACACCCGTCGCAGCAGGGTCTCCCAAGGCCACAAGATAACATGCGTTTTCATCACAAAACAATCATCAGGGACAAGTTACTCAAGGACAGTACGGGAAGAATAAAGTACTATACCTTTGCCTTCCGGTAACACCGCATTCAATGCGGCTTCATCAGGCATCTGGAAGTTGCTAATAATGGTTCGGTTCCATCCTTCCTCACCCGGACCGCATTTCAATATCTCAATCTTGCCCTCGAAGTCAGGGCAAAATGTAACACCCCGTGTTTTCGGGAAGTCAAAGTCAAAGTCGAGGTCAAGTCAACGACCGATTTCGCGCAACCCGACTTGTAGAGAATTTCTTTTATGTGTTTAATTTAGTTGTATTATGTGGAGTAAGTGTCAATAATTACAACAATCGACGTATTACAATCGTCATCCAATCGACTTACGACTGTGAACTGTAGGAAGTAACAATGCAATAAAGTTAACGAAACGATAATCAAAGTATGCTAATCAAATCGACATTGAATCGAATCTCAACTCGAACTACGCATTTTAGTTACTGTTATACGTGTATGTGTGTGCCTTACGTGTTACCTGTGCATGTTTATTTATGTTATGTTATGTTGTGGTAATCAATCGAAACGCAAGCGAACTCAATCGACATCGAACTAGAATCACAATCGAACTATGATAATTAGTGGAGAAAGGATAGCGCAAGATATGAGTGGTTGGGATTAAAAGTAATTTGACTAGGAAACCCTATCGTATCGAACCGCTCGCAACCGAAATCGAAATATCAAAAATCGTCGCACCGAACACTCGAAACGTGCTGCTGATCGATCAGGCTACCAGCCGATCGAACAGCCAACCGATCGGACTACTGTCCGATCGGACAGGCTGTCCGATCGAGCTGCCTGGCCGATCGGCCAACACTTTCCCCTTTTGGCATCCTATAAATACCCCTGTCATTGTCATCCTTTCCACTTTTGGAAACCTCTGTTCGACCAACACGCTTAGTTCATCATTTTCTCAGATTCCTCCCGATTCCGATAAGATTTCGTCCTAAACCTTGTACTTTCTTAATCTACACGCACTCCTACACCTTTCTATCTTTCAAATCTTAACTTTTAACCGTGAAATCATCAAGATTCAAGTGTTCTAGGATGATGCCATCATGGGTTCTTGAAGAACTTCATGTTTTGGCCTCAACCCACCAAGAATAACTTGGATCTAGCTGATTTCCACATAAACAAACAAAGATCTTTCATAGATCTAAACATATACCCGGTAAAAAGGATTGAAAGATGGATTTTCCAACTTTCTTTCAACTCTTTTTCACTCAATGCCTTCAAACCGATAGAAACGGAGCTTGTGCCGGCTTACAAATCACCCCGGTGGTTGCATGGCTCAAGATCCGGATTCTATCCACGAGGTTAACCGATTTCGGGTTAAACGATAAACTCCGTTCCGAACAGTTCACCAGCCAGATTTGGGTGATTCCTGTCCGACCAGGGAAACCAAGTAAGGACGAGGGATCTATGGTTCGACTCGTTGCCAAAATACCTCAATAAAACGACAAACAAACAGAACAACCAAGTGTTAGACGAATAGGCTGATCAGGTCAGGGTGCTGACCGATTGGATTGCTGTCCGAATGGACAACCAGCCGATCGAACAGTCAGCCGATTGACTGGCCAGCCGATCGGTTAACACATGGTCCCACACTTAATCAATTTATTTTGAAGACTAGTATTGAACGAACTGTTGTTCGATCGGACTACTGTCCGATCGGATTACTCTTCGGATCATGAGATACTATACTTCAACACTTAATTGATTTTTCAACACGTTCGATGCACTAGGAGTGCCACCCGATCGAACAGCCGTCCGATCTGGTGACACCTTGCTAAGAATTTGTCATGGTTGTTCATGCATGTTGTCCGATCGAATAGCATTAGTGTTCGATCGATCAGTTATCCGATCCACTGCACCATACCTTGCATTTCATTTAAAGTTGTTGACTATTGTTGACTTGCCAACCGATCGGTCAGCAAATCATTAAGTTTTGACTTGTTGACCTGTCCGATCGAACACCTGTCCGATCCAAAGCAAATCACCACAATTCATTAAAATACCTAACCGATCGGGTTGCCGGCCGATCGAACAGCTGTCCGATCGACCGACCTGAAGGGTAAAGGTACTTCAATGATTTCAAATGCTACAACAAAACCTTCAAAAGTCAAGCCATCATACACAAACACATTCATCTCATAGGAAGAAACAATCCACTCGAATAGTCATCCGACTGGACTACCGTCCGACCGGATGACCATCCGAACGGATTGCCACACAAGCCGTCCGATCGGATTACCATCCGACCAAACTGCTATCCGACCCATTCACACTTTGCATCGTTTTACGTGTCACTTATCGTTATGCTATCAATCCATTCAGGCTAACTTTACTCGTTAAGCGCTCCCTTCAATCCATCAACCGCTGTGAGTATACTCAAACCCTTTTTGCTTTATGCACTTTTGGGTGTTACATACGTTACGACTATTCAAATCACATCAAACACACTACTCAATACTATTTGAATGCTAACCGTTAATGCATGTTATACGTGGCTTATGAATGCTTGTTTGTTATGTTTACACATGGAATGCTGTCTACCTGCCTTAGCAGCGATAGTACTATAGTTTGGACTGAGCACCCGTTCACACGGGGGTTGTTAAGGACAATTACTTGCATGGATTACGGTGGTAATCATGTATTGCGAACTGCCTCGGGCAGTAAACCCACAGTCATTGGTATCGATGGATCTATGTCGATAACTAACGTGCTTCATTTCACTATGTGTACGTGTTGGTTATGCGTAAACGAATTCGAACTCTATATGCTATTATCAAACTTGTATGCTCACCTTTACATTTTATGTATTGACTTTATTTTAACGTATGTGACAGGTGCTTAAGTTGTTTGTATGCCTAGCTCACTGTCATATCGAGGCTAGGAAAGGTCTAGGATGCTCTCTGCGTAGTGATGAAATTGAAGCTAGGAAAAGAGGTCCTAGAAACCAATAAATAAACTATCTATGTATAAATCTGAGTTGTCAGAACAGAATTATTTGCCTGGATTTTATCTGTAATAATTTGTTTACTGTTTGAGACATGGTATGGGATATGTTATTTTAAATTGAATGGTAATGATAGTTGTTATGGAAACTTCTGGACAATCTGTTTCGCTCAGTGCCATGCCCCGATGATTCCGCCATCGGTTGGGGTGTGACACAAAACATCCTCCACAAGGGAGCTTCCACTGCCAACCCATATACAATGATTATTAACACAAACAAGAAGGAAAATACACACACAAATGCAAAGACACTTACCTTCGTTCTTCTCCCGCAACACAGGCCTTGCCCTCCTATCCAGCCTGCCAATCATCATCCGCAACATCCACAACTGCCTGTTATCCAACTTCTTGGAACCAATGATACGCAACCTCGGGAACCAATCCATCGTCTCTGCTTTGGGGGTACTAATATTCTCGGTTACGATGGTCCCCGTCACATTCCTAAACTGCAGCTTTGCAGTAACCGCGACAGCCTTAACATAGAAGAACTTGGTCTTCCATTTCGTCATGCCCTTGGGTGGACTCATCAACTTGGGAGCACCTTCCCGCTGACGGAAGGAAAAGAAACCAAGTTGCTCAGTCAACTGGTAAAAACGTCGAAAATCCCCTACCGAAGGCTCTATACCTAGAGCACGAAATGTATACTCAAAATTTCGAACTCGGATAATTCCCAACGGACTCAGTTGAGAAATATGGATTTTGTAATACTCCAATATTTCCACCACAAAAATCGTCAATGGAAGCCGGAGATTACAGTCCCCAAACCAGTCGGCAAACATGCTGACATACCCCGTCGGAGCAACACCGGCGATGTCACCTTCTTGGGGATACATAGCCCCATAAGCTTCAGGCATTTGGATGCCCGTCAACAAGGTCTGAAAAGCCTACTCGGTCCATCTCAACTCTGGCAGGCTCTTGCCAGGAGCAGTAACTTCAGCCTCCTCCTCTGGCGTCGGCGATGATGGTTCAGGATTCTTAGTGGGAGTAGATAAAGGGTTAGAAGGTTCAGCCATTGAGAAAGGAAAAACCCAACACGAGCAAGAAAGTATGAAAATCTCACCGGAATACTCAAACTTTTGATCGGAGAAGACGAGGAAGCTGATTTTCTCTCACCGGAATTTTTTTTGAAATTTCGAAAAGTGAGGGGAAACCCTAAACGGTTTCCCCTTTTATACTTATCGCAATTAACGCGATCACAGAAACCGAACAACCGTGCAAATTCGGAGCCCGTTATACGCCGCCATGTGTCAAGCGACGGTTTCTCTGACGGTTATCACGCTCGCGTGGCCGCCCATTGACAACCACAGTGGGACGTGGCATCACCTCCGTGACCGACAAGCCTGACACACCTGCAAGGGGCTGCACGTTGTCAGTCTAGCCACTCAATTACCCTTCTTCACTCCTCGGCTATAAATTCCCATCCCGGACTAGGTTTGAGGTATCGGTTATCAAACTCTCTCACTCTTACTACTATCACACACTTTGGTCTCAAGCAAATTACTAATTCTCACGCCGGAGAGTGGTAACAAGGAGCATAACCCACCCCATCCTCCTTGTTACGAGTCACGGTGTGTTTTTCCTTGTGCAGGAGACAGATCAGCGGACGATCCAGCCACCGATCCTCGGAAAGAAGGGATTAACCCTCCTTGACGAGACCAGTGAATTAAACTCCCCTAGTTAACCACAGTTTCATCAATACCCTACGGTTTCTGCTAATCATTTGTGTTTCAGTGATGGTATAGTGGAGGATTCTTAGGGATGAAGGTGATGGAGACAATGGGTGGGGGTATTTTGAAAGTTAAAAATATGGTTTATTTGTTATTATTATTATTATTATTATTATTATTATTATTATTATTATTAAAAGTAAGGGTAGTTTAGTAATTTCATACCAACTTAACTAAGCAAACTAATTTCATACCATTTTTAAAATTATACGTGAGACATGATAGGTTAATTTGTATTATAAAATAAGGGAAAATAAACTTTTATAAAATGTTTTCAGTGTTTAACTACACGTATTACAAAATATAAGGGAAAATAAATTTATGGGTTGTAAAATGTTTAGAGTGTTCAACTACACGATGTAAAATAGTTACAAAACTTCCTAAAGAATTGATGATTATCATTTTAGAAATAGGTTGGGTATTGATTACTATGAGCAAAAGATTCCAAGTTTGTGAGATGATTATCGTAATCGTGTGTACATTTACTTGTCTTGTTTAGTGTGCAAACAAGTAGTTTTTGTTATTCAAATCGTGTACATTTACTTGTCTTGTTTAGTGTGCAAACAAATAGTTTTTGTTATTCAAATCGTATAATAAACGGGACTAAAGTAAAAGGGCAATATGAAAAGTGAAATAAAAAATAGTTTTACTCTTCAGGTCCTTTGGAATATTTAACTACATACATATAGCATACATATGTATATAATATTTCGTGCTCAATTCTGTTTTTTTTTCCAGCTAACTTTCCAACATTGGTAGTTCGTCAAGTTGTCTAATTGTATGTAAGGTTCAAGAATTGGTCTAGTTGGTATGTTTGGCAATCTTTCAAAGCTCAAGTACTGGTCAAGTTTTCAAGGAGTGGTCTAGTGCATGATTGTCAAGATTTCTAGGATCATGAGTTGGCTTCTTGGTCAACTTTACGATGTTACAAGTTTAAAGATTGTTTAGGTTCAAGTTGTGTTCATACATTGAAAAAAATTCTTTTCGTCTCTCATCTAATTTGATATAAATTATCATTTATAAATCTTGTTAATTATCGTTATATAATATAAGGGTAAAGATCCCTTACAAATAGTCTTATCGTACGAAATGCATGATATATCATTTATAAATCTTGTTAATTATCGCTATATAATATAAGGGTAAAGATCCCGTATAAATAGTCTTATTGTACGAAATGCATGAAAAGGTAAAAAAACGTGATGACATTTTCGTAATTATTTTACTTGTAATTACTCTACAAGATCAACATTACCCTACAAGATCATTTTATAAAATTAACCTACAAGATCAAAATTACCCTACAAGATCATTTGTAGTGTAATTTTGATAATTACTCCACGAGTAAATAATTATGAAAATGTCACCCTATATTTTATCTTTTCATGCCTTTCGTACGTTTTGTACGATAAGGCTATTTGTATTTGATTTTTTGTCATATAATATATCTTTTATAGGTTTTAATATGTTGCTATATAATATATCTTTTATACGTTTTAATATGTTATTATAAATGATCATATATAATTTTTACGAAAAATAATTTAGGAATGGACCCAATGACTCCATGTTGGTGGGGACCAAATCAAGGTGGATTTGATTCATCCTTCGATGGATTAGAATTTAGTTATTACCGTAAACATACAATACATTATTATTATAAAAAATGATTAAAGAGAATAAGATGGTGCAACCACCAAAACAATAAACATCAACTTCAATTAACAGAATTCTAGTGAAGTGGAAGCCAAGAAATGTGCATAATTATATCCTTTTTCTCTCTTATAAATCATTCATGCATATCTTCATTTATTTCACAAGTGGTGTGTGCTTTTGTCCATGCATATGGTCTTAGCGTTTTAATTTATATTTTTGTCGAACTTAGTTTTGTGAAGAGATGGAGGAGGGTTCGGTCGTGAAAGGGAGGGTGGAAATTGATACACGGCAACCGTTTAAGTCCGTGAAAGAAGCCGTTCTGCTGTTTGGAGAAAAAGTTTTAGTACGCGAGGTTTACGCACAAAAGCTCAAAGAGGTTATGTTGCTTTTAGTAATTTTCTTTTTTTTTTTTAAAATATAAAAAATAAACGTTTTGGCCAAACCAATATGTTTTCATATACTATATATGTAGTTTGTGATTTATACATTGATAGTTATATGTTATATTTTGATAGATGGGAAGCGAAAGGGAAAACAACCAACATGCGAAAACAATTGTCGTTGAAGAGAAGAAACAAACATTAGAAAGTTCTAAGGACGAGGCAAAACTAATGGCCTACTATCTTATGTCGCTTAAACAACAACTTGAAGAAACAAAATCGGAACTCAACCAATTGAGGTCGACAAGAGAACCCTATCCAAGCAATCATACACCCCCTGTCCCCGAGATAGAAGAGATCAAGTTTATGGAAAATTCGAAACCTACTCAAGCAAAACAAGATAAACAAGAACAAGACGATGATAATTTGTTCGAATTAAAACAAGACGATTCAGAAAAGTTTCAGACTCCACCGACAAAGGTGATCACTGAAGTACCATATGAAGTACCAAAAATGCAAGAGAGGAGTAATTCATCCTTCAAGATCAAGAAAACTAAAAAGAAAACTCTAATTCCATTGCTTAGTGGGATTTTCTCAAAAACTAAAGGGTAATCAAGATATAATCATCATTTAAAGAGATTTTGCGTTCACCTAAACCCAAGTTTTTAATTTAAACTTGGAATATGATGTATGATTCGGTTCAAGTTTGTTTTATTGTGTTTTAATCTTTTAATTTGTTAGCCTTGTTTTAAAAGAATTATGATATTTCGAAAATAAAAGAAGTTAAAACACACCAACCCTACTATATTTTGCTTATCGTAATTTTTAGTGTTAAAATTAATGAACCGACACATATGGTATACATTTTACCTGCATATTTTTTTTTTTCTGTTTCATCTTTTAGTTTCGTAACTATGGAAAGAAATAATAATTCAATGGATAAATAATTATCAAATTCGGAGCCGTCCCTGAGAATTTAATTGACTCGGCACAGCTGAAAAAAAGGTCCTTTAGCATATCGAATAATATAAACTATTAGGGCACATTACATTTTTCGTCTTTTATGTTTGTATCGGATTGCAATGGATAACCTTTAACTTCAATAATTACTGTCACAGTCCTTTATTTGGAAAACCTATTACACCCTAGGTCCTTTAGCACAAACCAGGTTAAAATTTTCAGTTAATTACACCTAAACGCCTCACAGGTCACGGCCACCACTTCGACCAACGACATCGAAACCCCCCTCACACCACTTCAACCCACGAAACATTGCCTTAGATCTGAAACCCTTGTAGATCTCGACCATATGGATATGGAATAGGTCTCTGGCTTGCTCCTGTTTGCTCTTTGGTTATGTACTCATCAGGTACAACTGGCAGAATCAAAGGTGTGGAGTTAAGTCACCGGAATTTTATCGCGATTACCTCCGATGCACACTATAACAAATTCGTAATAGACGAGAATGCGCCTCAGCTGCAACCTCACCATGTGTCTTTGCTTCCGCTGCCTTTATTTCATGTTTTCGGAGTTTTTTTTGCTGATTAGGGCTACATCGCTTGGTCAGATGTTGGTTCTTATGGAGAGATTTGATTTCAGTAACTTATTGAAAGCGGTGGAGAAATATAAGGTTACGTCGTCTTGCTTATTTGAGAATTTGGGCTAGACCTTGATGGTGGCAGGACTATGGAGGTCAATGGTGATATTACGTGGTCTTGCTTATTTGGCTACACCAGGACTAACTGGAGAGTCCCTATATTTTTGCCGACTGCATCCCAACAATAATTGTATTGGAGTTGAGAAATTGTCTGAGGAACTTGGACAGTTAGAGTGTTTGAAAGAGTTAAATATAGAAGGTACATGCATAGGTGATCTTCCGTAGAGCAATTTTCAATTGAAAGGTTTGTGTATTGTATGGTATCGATTGCGGCTTTTGGGCTATGGTTTTACATCCTTAAAAAAGCTCAAGAAACACGTCCCCTGGCTACATATAGTTGTGAAGACATGAGTCTCCTCTGTGTACCTATAGTAGCCAATTCACAAACAAGTATTGAAACATGTATTCACTTAATGATCTTATTGAGCTATGTACTAGCTTGAATGAGGAGCTGCTAGATGCTCAGAAACAAGCCTTATTAGAAGCAAATGCTTCTAATGAAGGATTAGGTGGAACTGTTGAACAGTTAGCACCTAGAATGATGGAATCCTGAGATATAATAATCGTATATGGGTTCCTATCTTTGAAGGACTCAGAGATCTAATTCTCAAGGAAGCTCATAATTCCAGATATTCTGTACATCCTGGAGGAGACAAAATGTACCAGGATTTGAAAAGAATTATTGGTGGATGGGTATGAAGAAATCCATAGCCAGTTATGTAGCTAAGTGTCTGACGTGTTTGCAGGTTAAAGCCGAACATCAGAAACCGTCGGGATTGCTATAACAACTTGAAATTCCCACTTGGAAATGGGAGATGGTAACTATGGATTTGATTACCAAGTTACCAAAGACCAAACGCGGTAATGACACGATTTGGGTAATTGTCGATAGACTCACTAAGTCAACCCATTTTCTACCAATCAAGGAGACTTATAGTTCCGACAAATTGGCCAAATTATATGTGGACAATATTGTGTCCTTGCATGGTGTGCCAGTATCCATAGTTTCTGATAGAGATACGAGATATACATCTCATTTTTGGAAGAGTTTCCAACAATCATTGGGCACGCGATTAAATTTCAGTACAACTTACTATCCACAGACTGATGGACATAGTGAGCGTACCATTCAGACATTGGAGGACATGCTGAGAGCATGCGTGATTGATTTAGGTAGTAGTTGGGATGATTATCTACCCCTAATTGAATTCTCCTACAATAATAGTTATCATACTAGCATCAAGGATGCTCCATTTGAAGCCTTGTATGGGAGAAAGTGTAGAACGCCCATTTGATGGGCTGAAGTTGGGGAAAGCCAACTATCAGGACCTGAGATAGTCTTGGAGACCACAGAAAAGATTATACAAATCCGTGACAGGCTCAAGGTTGCCCGTGATAGGCAGAAGAGCTATGCTGATAAGAGGCGGAAACCTCTTAAGTTCCACATTGGGGACAAAGTTTTATTAAAAGCATCACCCTGGAAAGGTGTGATGAAATTTGGAAATAAGGGCAAGTTGAGCCCGAGATACATTGGACCATTCGAGATAATTGAATGTTTCAGTTCTGTGGCTTATAGAATTAAGCTACCTGAGGAACTCAGTGGAATCCATAATGTATTCCACATATGTAATTTAAAGAAATGTCTAGCCGACGTGCCGCTAGCAATATCGCACCATGATGTGCAGATTGATGAAAACCTGAGTTTCATTGAGAAACCAATTTCGATCGAGGATCGACAGGTTAAAAAGCTCTGAAAGAAAATGATCCCCATCGTGAAAGTCAAATCGGATGCCCATCGTGGCCCAGAATATACATGGGAGGTTGAGTCCTATATGAGACAAAAGTACCCCTATCTTTTTGAATAAAAATCTCGAGGATGAGATTTCTTTTAAGGGGGTGAGGATGTAACACCTCGGAATTCTATATCGAATCGTATGGCCACATGTGTCCAATCAACTCTCAAATATGCCACAATGTTGGACGAGAGGGACTAATTATGTAGAATAGTGGAAGATTGAATGTGGAGGGACTAAATATGTCAACATGCCAATTTTTGGCCTCTGAGTGACCCTTACGGACCGCAAGGCTTACAGCCTTACAGACCGTAAGGTGAATATTTCATTGTAACTGGATATGCCTTACGAACCACAAGACCTTGAGTCTTACGGGTCGTAAGGATTTAAAAACTGTGAGCGCGCATAAGGCTTACGGACCGTAAGCCTTAAACCCTTACGGTCCGTAAGGCATGGTACTAGCAGATTTTGTTTGCTGCCCAAGGTAGCCTGCATGTTGTGCCACCTATCTCGCATTTTGCCACCATTGTTCAGCTTCTAACACCTCATACCTTACCTGGAATCATCCTAGAACTAATGCTAACACTTGGCATGATCCTATGATCATGTTTTAAGTATAAATAGTAACCATCTTGCACCTCATTTCCTTGCTCATTTCTCACTTCTCTTCTCTAATCTCTCGTCTGGAGTTTGCTTCTTCCTAGAGGCCTCCCACTAAGTTCAAGTTCCTCTTAGAACACTTGTAAGTGTTCTTTCATAGTTCTTTTATTTTGTAGGCTAAGGGGCTGTTTGGTAGCCTCTTAATGACCATTAAGATGTTACCTCTTAATGGTTTAAAACCTCTGAATGAATAAGAGGTAACCTCAAGTCTGAATGGTTAAGAGTTAACCTCTGAATGGTAAATCATCACATGTCACATTCTTCTACCTTCTCATTGGTAAAATTCTTAACGGTTCCATTAAGAGGTAGCCTCTTAATGACCATTAAGAGGCTACCAAACAGCCCCTAAGTTATTAGCCGAAAGTCAAGCATATTGACTTTTGCTTTGACTTTCGGTTATGACCATTATGGTCCAGCCAATGTTCGAATTGAACATGGCTATGTGATCGTAATATGGTAGGTGAAAATCCCCTATGAGGGCACCTCCTGAAGATCACGTTAAGTTGGTCAAATGACTGGTCAAAGTTATGTTTAAATGAAAGTCAAAACGCAGTTTTACGGAAAACATATAAAATGAACTTATAAACATTTTAACACACATTTTTGACATTATATCAGTTGGTAAAACATATTAGAACATGTTAAAGCATGTTCAACCTGTCATTTCTAGTTTATAGTCCGGTTCGCAACCGAAAGTCAAGCAGTTTGACTTCTGCTTTGACTTTTGATTCTGACCTGTTTTAGTTAAGTTACTTACTGTTTTGAAGTTTATTATGATCATATTAATGTATGGAATAATCCTCTGAGGTTATACCATTTGATCATAATCAGTTGTTGGGTTTTATGCAAGTTCTTACATTATGCCATAAAAATACCAATTTTGCCCTTTTATGCATAAAATTGTTTTAAACCATCATGAACATATAAAATGTAATACCTACTGGTGTGGTAACTTAATAATCATCTTTTGGAATAATGAACTTGACATTGACTCATCCGATCACCTGATACCGCTTATGCACATACGGTTGACTTATGTAACTTAGTTTATATAAGTTAACCGAATTGGGTCAAATCCTTCTAATTCTTTTATAAATCCAGAATGTATTATGGTTAACCCATATTATACAAGTCATAGTACTTGTGAGGGTTCAAACCACATTCTATTCGGTCACCGCTTAATCTAGCGAACCATATCGTTTCTTTATATTAGTTAACCGGTCTAAGTCTATGACTTGAATAGGACCCGTTAACATTCTAATGGATAATAATTCCATTTATTCCAGACTAAGGGCGTCCAGTAAATTGCAACCTTAATTGTTATTTTGTTTGAACGGTTGTGCTTATATTTGTCTTTGGATTGTAAAGACTTAAGCCAGATAAATACTCTTAACCTATTTTCCCTATACGGGATTGGGATACGGTAAATTATTACCGTTTGGTCGGGTATGGGATCAATGACGAATTGTGTCTAAAATCCAAATAACATGTTTTAATTCGTATTGCTTGATAACCTAAACATTGGGGTTAATGCGACCATGTTGTGGATATCCTCGGCTCATTTAATTGCAAATGACCACGACCTAAGCACAGGGTGTAGGCATACACCCAACAGATGCTCATGCTATAATAAAATATTTTCTTACCCTTTTTAGGGATACCCTTTTATGGGTTAAAGTGGTGTGTCGGTTAATCATGTCCCGGAGTTTAGTTTCGGGCCCCATATGTATTGACAAGCATGTAATACTGATAACAAGAAATAGTTTGTCCCAGGTTATTTATGAAATTATATGTACCATAGTGTACATAAAATGATTTTGTAATATTTTTAAAATATGTCGGTTATTTGTATTTACCAGTGAAAACTGGCGTATCTTCAAAAGACTAAGCGCAGGTTGCAAAGAACGTAATTAGGCTGGAAGCTGCCCGGTAATTGCTTAAGTGGAATTTGCAACTACATGCAAGAAGCTTAGTAGTCTCTTTATATAATCTTTTGTTATTCCGATCCGCCTGTGGATCTTTTATACACTTTCGGTCTGTATAATATTTGAACATTCGGACATTTGTAATTTGTAATAATTATTTTATACTCCCAAGACTTCCGTTGTGTTATTGTGAATATCTATATCAATTTGTCATAAATAAACCCCTAGCCCGGGCCCACCGGGAATCAGGGTGTGACACATTGGTTGTTCAATGTATGTAGTATGTGAAACCCAACACGCAGGCAAACATTAATTCATTTTCGTATGCATTTTTTTCGGTTCACAAATAATGGAACGTCTCTTTCATTTCAAATTTATGTTTACCCTGTTAAATAGTATATGATTTACTTTGCGTCACGCATGTAACACACGGGAACTTAAACTAGTACTATACTATACTATACACGTTATATTGAGTCCTAATTTGAGAAACTCCATCTAGGCCTAACTAGCTGGACTTAAATAGTTGGACTGCAACATTCAGGTTATAACTTACAGTATCATTTTAAGGTTTGAAACTTGAAGATTTGAGTCCTAATTTGAGAAACGCCATCTTGAAGTTTTGAAACTTGAAGATTTTGTCTTATAAACAGATTGCCTATTATTTTTTTCTTTTTTATCAACCATATTGCCCATGGCTTTATTGTCTAGTGGCATCTTGGGGGTGAGATAAGGCTTTGGGACCAATAGGTCCTGGGTTCGATTCCCACAAGGGGGGTTTCCCATATTATTGGGTTTCCTCCTGAATTGGTGTATAGCCATTATGCCTAGTAGAGATGGATATGATCTGGTGATTCCACTCGTGGCACGATGATATTCCAGTGGTCCGTCAGTGATTCAAATTTGCCATTAAAAAAAATCAGAAAATACTATTACAAGCCATTCTAAAATCGTATTAATTTAATTATTTAATGAAGGTTTCAAAAATCATTTTCCCCCGAATAACAGAAAACATTTTTTAATCATTTTTTAACGACAATGACTATGTATTAATATAGCGGCCAACTAGAAGCTGAGGTACAAAAACTTTAAAACAACGAGACAATCATACATGATCATCATGATCATCATACTCAGTAAATCCCACCAATTGCAAAGCTAAGGTAGGGTCTAAGTAGGGTAAGATGTAGACAACCTTACCTCTACCCCGTAGGAATAGAGAGGTTGTTTCCAACGAGACAATCATATAAAAATGTCAAAATCTAACCAATACTTCCAAACCAATTTGACACATGCAACCCTACTTTTGATCCAACTTAACGTCTCCCCCTTGATAATTTCCACAATCTTTTGAACCAACAACATGTCCTCATTAAACTCCTTTTCATTTTGGGATAGCCAAAGTCTCCATAAGCATCCAAGGCTCACCAAATGGATCATTTTTTCCATCGTTTTGAGCCCACCTGCGACTACACATGTTCCAGAAGCTGGTTAACTGAAGTTCATCACACATAGTCGTTCAGCCACCTAAACATGTTCCACCAAAGGCTTCTAGCCCAAAGACATGTTACAAAAATGTGATCCGTCGATTATCCCACAAGCCCACACCTGCTGCACAACATATTTGGAATCGTCATGCCCCGATTAACCAACACCATCTTCGAAGGAAGCTTTCCCAATTATGTTCTCCATCTAAAAAAAGACTTTTTTCGGCGCCCAAAAGTTCCATCTAAAAGGACCATTGTCGCTTGGAACCAAACCTTTAAGTGCTAACTCCCAACGAATGCTTTTAGTAGAAAACTTCTTGCCCTCATTATTTGTTAGATATTTTAATGTAATCGGGATGACTTGGTGACCAAGTGAATTATAATATACATCAAGCAAGTTAGGAGGTGCGGGAGTGCACACTTGTTTGAGTTGTTGTAATTCTAAGTGTTTCGGACGAAACCCCTAAAGCAAAGGAGGTTCCAAGGGGGCAACGCCCCCTTGGTAGGGTTTCGGGGGCAGCGCCTCTGGGATCAGGGTCCAAGGGGTAAAGCCCTTGCCTTATTATAATAAACGTACATCAGAAAATTATTTTCTGAAATGTTCTCTTATTTTCAAGATGGAAAAATAAGGCATTTTAGAGGCAATTTTTAATTTAAAAAATACAAATGCCTCAACGTTTTTCCCCAAATTCGAAATTAGGGTTCTTGGTCATTGTTCTGGTTCATTACGAATTCTCATACACACACATACTAGTTCTTGTTCTCGAAGTTCTGAGTTGTATCTGATTGGATTATTCAGGAAAACCCCCAAAATAATTTAATTTGAAAGTGATTACACGCCGCTAATATCATCCGAGTTTACAAAATTCCCCAACATTATTATCCCACTGCTACTTATCTTTTCCACCTGCAAACTTCACACTTTGAAGAACCTGCATGTGGTTGCCCACAACGACCCATTCGGCATCAGAACTGGGATTTTTTAGCCATCCCCAACTCCAAAGAACCGTGTAGGATTAAGGTAGTGTTTGGTATGAGGTGATGAGAGAAGGAATGGAATTAACCATTCAGGGGTAATACAAATAGGAATGTTTGGTTGCTTAAAGGAAAGGAATAAGCCATTACTTACCTTATTCCATTATATATTATATATTTCTCTAATTTGCAAGATTTTCGTGCAATAAAGGTTATACATGCTGCTTTAGTCATGTATCACTTTTGATGGGCTTAAGTTAGTTGTACGGTTGGCTTCAACTGTATTTTTTTTGTATTTCTTTATTATAATTTAAGGGTGTGTACGGTTATCCATCTTCTAGAAAGAGAGTTCCTTAGGGGGGGGGAGAGAGAGAGAGAGAGAGAGAGAGAGAGAGAGAGCCCAGGCGATAAGAAACCTCCACAGGACCGCTCCGCCTCCACTTCCCCTCCAGTCGGCGGTCGACCTCAACAGAACACAATCAAATTACACTGATGTGACAAGAAATCTCCAGCAACGACGGTATAACAATCACAAGTTTTCGTTATTTTTATAATTAGGGGTATCCTGCATCAAGGTTTTCATGGATTTTTTAGTTTTGATAACTTTTCTTTATGATTTTTTAGATTTGATAACTGAAGATGACAATGTACTAACCGGAATAGCCAGAGGTTATTGTTGATGCCGTCACCGTGAGAAATCGATCAGAAGTTCACTCAGAGAGCTCAGTCAGCCCGTTGAAGTTTCTCAGGTTTGATCACATTAAGTGTTTTGTACGAATTAATTCAGGGATCTGTTAAACTTGCTTTATATTTGTACTAATTGAAATTAGGGTTTTTACCAATCGAAGTTAGGGTTTCAGGTGTTTTCCATTAATTGTATGAGTTTAGTACTTCAAAAGCCTTGATGGATTTATATGTAAGTTTCAAACTGTTTAGGTCGCTTTAATGGCATCAAAGCTGACATGAAAACACCATCAGGCAGAAGACTTCTCAAATTCCATTTTAAAGACACCAAATAAAAAATGATTTAAGTCTCTATTGAAAAAGTGAGTGACAAAATGATTTAAGTTTCTATTGAATAAGTGAACATTTAGGTTTGGTTTTGGTTTAGATTTAAAATAAATGATATATACTGTTTGTGAGAAGGTAGAAACCTCTCATAAATGTCTATGGCTTGCCAAGCATTACCACATTTGTCATTGATAGTATGCATTTATTATTGTTTTTTTTATTACAAAAAGAGTTGAACTTCAGAGCTAACATAGTATTACATGCCTGTTAATATATCTTCTTAAATAATATTGATGATATATAGTTTATTAATCTATTATCATCTTACTAAAGGGCAAAAATCATTACACAGGGCAGGGATGCAGGCTGCAATTAGATCCAGCTGAGCATACTGTATGTTACTTATTTTTTTGTGAATAAAAGTATCAACACAACTAAGGGTGTGTAAAAAGTGGTCTTTAAAATCAGCTTAACCGAATTGGTTAGAACCGATTTATATGGTCTATGTTGTCATGCGAACATCATAATGAAATTAGAAAACCAAGACACATGTATGTTCTCAACGGTGGTGCTGGTGGTTCTCTACTGCCGTATCGCAGCGGCTACATGGTGTGTAGTCAGGAGCTTGGCCTCAAGAGAGGCGTTACAGGCTGCTCTTGACTACGCTTACGGCACAGGAGCCGATTGCGGGTCGTTGCAGCTGTCTGGATTGTGTTTTCTTCCCAACACAATTCAAGCACACGCCTCATATGCCTTTAATAGATATTACATGCGTTGATCAATGGCTCCTAGATCATGTGACTATGCTGGCACTGCTACCATTACCAAAACTGATCCAGGTTAGTTTACTAATTTTATAATGACAACTTTAAAGATGAGATTGTAAACTGATTGAAAGAATGTACATGAACATGTATTTGCCTTCTGGTTCACCATGTTTCACCATCATCAGATGTTTTATATTCGTGATTTGGTTGCTTCATAAAGAAACAAAATTATGCTTTACTAACACTTTTACTACTAAAAGTTAACTAAATATAGTAGACTACCAACAGTTAATTTAATAATTTACTTTGGTAGGTCCATGTGCTGGTTTCATCTGCTGCTACTCTATGGAAATGAGTCTACTCCTCACCAAAGCACTAAAAAGAGGCTTCACACATTAAATAATTATAGAAACTACAGTAGTAGTAACAACTCCTTTTACTTTATTGGGTAACTAGGTTATATACCCGTGAGCTTCACGGGTTATGGGTTGTGTTAAAAAAATCTATATCTATAAAATAATAACTTCAAATAGGAAGACACATGTTTGACAGACCTTACTGACACATGTTTAACGGGGTGTGAGTTGTGTTAAAAAAATGTATATCTATAAAATGAATTAATTTTGTTTTATCATGGTGTTGCCTATAATATATGACGAATTTTGGTACCATTTCATTTATTTCTAATTATTATACATATGTTTAGCTTGTAATCGTTTATGTGTTATACTATGAAACACTAATCGATTGTAGTAATATGTGTTATGCTATGAAACAATAATATATCAAAACTATGCTTTTGATAACAAAACAAAATACATATAGAAATACCAATACAAATTACAAGTAAGTAAAAACTTCTTTGTATACAACATTAGATGTCGTATTAGTAAGGTTACCATCATTATCAAGAATTGATAATTTGAGTCCGTCTCTGCTCTTGACTCTCGACAAAGCCACATAAAGTTGACCATGAGAAAATACTGGATTTTTCAAAAACAAACCAACTCTGGATAATGACTGCCCTTGACTTTTATTAATTGTCATAGCAAAGCATAAAGCAACAGGAAACTGTCTTCTTTGGAATCTAAAAGGAAGATACAGAATGTAGACCTTCATTGCAAGCTAAAGGAGCTTTGGTTGTTGATTCGTCATGATCATATGATTCCACAAGATTACGCTTCAGGTCCGAATGTACCCTTATGTTTTCATCATTTTTTGCAGCAGCAGATAATGATCCAGTGCTTGAACCAATCAGTGATATCGGGGTATCATCCTTAATATTGATATGAAGATAATATATTATTGTAAACAATATTTGGTAAAATCGCTAATCACAATCACAATCCGTAATATGTAATTCTAAATATGAAAGTAAAAGAATAAATAGGTTTTATGATCAAATACTTTGTTTAGAAAAATACCATTCTATCGACAGTTTCGGTACTTTCAAAACCACCAGATGTGATATTCACCGAGTTTGAAAGGTCAACCTACAGTTGGTAAACAAATAACGGAGTGTTAAAATTGATGAAGCAAGAATGTAGGTCCAATACGGTATAACTGTAACGACTTAGTATAAAAAAGGTTAGATAATTACATGGTCAATCCCTAACTTTGATTCAAGCTGGGAAATTATTGCGGGATCATCAGAAAATCTTTTGACAGTGAATGACTTGTAGTTATTATTCACGTTAAAGTCAGAAATCTCAATCTTAAACGCCATCTTTTTGCTAACCAAATTACTAACTTCATCAGGGAGCAAATTATCTGTTTCACCCTATATAAAAACAAAAGATATAAAAACAGTGGTAAGGTATGTGAGTTTTTATAAATTAAAAGTAAATGGGAAAACAGTAAAACCAAAACGCATACATCAAGAAACTTATCAAGCAACTCTTGAGCACTTTTTCCAAGTAATTTTCGAGCTACATGGTCTAACAAAGTTAGAGATGCAATACCGGTACCATCTTGTATCCTAATTTGAAGTTTCAACCTAAAACATATTAATAAAAGAAGTTAACTTATACATTCTAAAGTATAAAATTGTTAAAGTTATCATAAGGTTACGAATTTACCTGGGAACCACAGAAACACCTTTTTCATTGCAAACATCATTTATGCATCGAATGGTCTGTTTGTCCTCACTTAAATCTAATCCATCATCATCTTCACTTACAAAATACAAAACAGTAACCTTCTTCATACAATCCTTACAAGAATTGTAATACCACTCAACACCAGGAGGGAAACTTATGATTGTACCAAGCACAATCACATTGTTTTGCTGTTTGATTGTATTAACCTCATCAATGTTTTTGAACTCAGTTTCAAGCAAAAAATCATCATGAATACTTTTGCCAGCTTGAGATGAACCCAAAGGACGGCCTGAAGAACCGAGATCCGATTTTCTTTCAAGTAACCTTGATATGATTAAAAATATAATTGGTCAATAAATTACGAAAACTTAAAAAGTTGTGCCATAAAATTAAAAAATCAAACAAATAAATTTCCAAAAAAAAAAATGTATGCATTACCTCTTTTGGAAATCAATTAACTCATCAATGCTTTCGTTCAGATACAATGTGCTGTTTTGAAAACAACTGGAGACATATGCCTTACCTAGATAGTTAAGAAAAAAATTATATAAAAAAGTTATGCAAAATTATATAGAATCTTAAAGAGCAAGATAAGGCTACTCTCTCACTATCATATTCATATAAACCTCATAAAGCCAGACAGGTATCATCACATAACTATAGCACCAACAAAAGTATATACATCTACTAATCTACATACAACTACCAATACATAGTTTACAAACAGAAAGCAGCATACACCTTTATTCAAATTCAAAGTTTCAATTTTTAAATCCTTCACTACCAACTGAAAGCAGCATACACCTTTATTCAAATTCAAAGTTTCAATTTTCAAATTCAAACTTTCAATTTGTGAAAGAAAGCCCTCTTTAAAACTATCAAATTTGGAGTCTTCACATGTGAAAACATAGATCAGGTATACTTGCTACATCTAATGAACATATGGAGTAATTTTTTTTTGGGAAACTATATAGTCAACTATATTAGGGTAAATTAAGAGTCAAGTTAAAAAAAACATTAATAGAAGATACAGAATCACGTACACAAGAACAGAGGACTCTGAAGAAGGGAACAGCATAAGCAAGACAGAGAGTGTATGCGTGTATATATTTTCGGTTGACTGAACCATGAGAAACCCCACTCTTTTATAGAACCAGGGCCTCTTGAAAGGAAATGGGAATTTCTTGAGAAAAGGGGAACTCAGGGCATGCTTGTCTTGAAGGAAGAAACTGAAACAAAACCTTGAAGCAAGGAACTCAAGGGCATGCTTCTTTATAATATTACAAATAAAGGACATCTGCACATAGAAAAAAGAAAAGGATATATATTAGATATTGAATTAAAAAAAGAACAATGGATTAAATTTTATAGGTTTTTAGCACCCTATATTTATAATCAAGTGGAAGTGGAAGTGCTAAGTATATTAGTATTTTTATTTGATTTTATCGGAGTCATTGATGTTGCATTTATATTTTTTTATAAACAGCTTAAAGCTTTCATTTTTTTGAATATAGTATGTAGTTTTTTAACCACTTGAAGTTGATAGTATGATGTGTTATTAGTTTTATATTCTTTCGCCAATGAAGTGTAGACCAATTGGTTTACATGGAGGTGTGAGGGTTTTAACCATGGGGTCCCGGGTTCGAATCCGGGCGTAGGGGGTTTTCCCGCACTGGGGGCTGGGGTGTATCCCGATGCAGGGAATTTCTGCCAGTACCTTCGTTTGGAGGATTTCAGCCGGTCAAAAAAAAAAAGTTTTATATTCTTTCATTTTACTTTCAAATCTAAAATGTGTTCTGTTTGTCAGTGGCATTGTTTTGAACTCAGTGCATGCTTGTCTAAAGCACCAATTATTCTCTCTAAAATAATAGTTTCCTACATTCATTGCACCAAAAATATCTATATAAAAATAAAATAATAAACAATATTAAATTTTTTTTAATATATTAAAATTTCAAAAATTTTTTTTTTTTATGTTTTTGGTAATGCTATATTAAAATTTCAAAAAAAAAAATTTAATTTATGTGTGTAAAAAATTTAAATTAAATTTATTTTTCGAGCTTTAATTGTTGCAAATTCTTTAATAAACTCGTCATAATCAATTTGTTTTAAAAATTCTTTTTCAATCCCTAAAGTAGCAAAAACCATAGTCTTCTGAAATCCATCTTCTCTATATTTTTTTAAAAAAGGATATAAGTCCATTAAGTTGTTCTATAGCATCATCAAGACAAGTAAACAACTAAACAGCAAGGCAACTACAAACACTCAAGCAGCAGCAAGTAGCCAAACACTCAAGTAGATATTTAGATTAGGAACATCAAACAACTACAGTCTACAGCCAAGCACAGAAGCACTAAACCAGCAGCAAATTAAACATTAACATAAACAGCAAGTCATGAAAAAAATTAAAAATTCAGTCACTTACAGAGTTAAGGCCAAGCTGGAAAACGGCGGATCAGAAAGCGATTGCTCGCCTGCTCGGGATCCGATGGAGCTGCTCGTCTGCTCGAGTGCTCGGCTGATCAGAGATGGATCCGATGGAGCTGCTCGAGTGCTCGGGATCCTGCTGGAGTGCTGGAACGGCCGATCAGAAAGGTTTGAATGCAGACTGCAGATTAGGGACTTAGGGTTTCGGTTTTCTTAGGTAGGTTGTCGGCTGAGCTGAGCAAGAGCAACAATAAGATAGGTTTTTTGCTGTTTGATGGGCCCAACAAACACTGCATCTTTATCTCGACTGTTATGAGCACAGATGATTCACATGTAAGTGCAGCTCTCGATCTTCAAATTAAGAACCTGGAGAATGAAATTAAAGAGAAATAATACATTTCTTGGTGTGGGTTTCTCAAAGAAGAAAAAAAGAGAGAGAGAGACCTAGGGCTTTTCAATTTCAAATAAAGAGAAAGTAAGAAGAGGCGTGATGTGTTTCGTGTGTTTTTAGATTTGAAAATTTTGAATGGAATATTTTGGTATTAGGGTTAAAAAGAAAAAAGAAAAAAATAAAAGAAACTTGGGAAGAAAAAAGGGGGAGGCTGGATATGCTTACACGTGTCTCATAAATCTTTTGCTTTATTATAGTAAAGATTTTTCCATAGATTATGACTAATTTGGTGTAACTTTGGCATGTGTAGAGGTGGAGGTAGAGTAACATTCGCCATTAGAAAAATTAAAACGCATTTAATATTGACTTTTCTAGCACAATAAATATTTAATATGTCTTGGATGATAAGTGATAAGGTATTGTTTTACATTTTTACTAATTTTAGTTATATGTTTTTTTCTATTGCTTGAAGAATTGTTGTTTCTATGCGAAATTCTTAAATAATCTATTATGTAATATACTTATTTCTATTCCTTGATATTGGAACTATTCCTTCATGGGTGGGACTTTAAGACATAAGAGGAGCGGAGAACATACAATGAGCATAAGGAAGCAATGCCGAAGGCTGCAAGTGAGTAGTACCGGCTGCAACGCGGCGGGTGCTATTTCTAGTTCCCTCTAAATATGGCAAAAAGTATTCCAGCGACCGCCCTATTTTTTTTTCATTCTGTTCGGACACTTCTCAATTTTGCCATCATCCTCACCTATTTTCCCTCGCTGATTCATTTCCTCTAATCAAGGGATCTCTGGTTATATATTTCTTATCTTCATCAGCAAGCAAAGCTTCAGCATTTGAACCCTAAATCACCAGTCACTTGTTTGGATTTTCATCATCAAACAAAAAATCAGGTAAATGTTTTTTCATTGTATCTTAACCTGTTTAATTCTTGTGATGTAATCATCTCAAACTCTCACATGCTGCTGTTGAATTTGTTTATTTGTATGTATAACTTTGTGTGGTAAGCATGTTTCTTGTTCATAGTACAGAACCCTAAATCACCAGTCACATATTTGTATTACTTTTGATACATGTTATTACTTTTGATAGAACATGTTATTGCTTCGAATCTGTTGAACCTGATTTATTCAACTTCTCTTAATTAAATTAACCATTCACTCTCAGAAGTAATAACATGTATCACTTTTTTAGTTGTTCATAGTACATAGTATTTCTTTGTATTGTAAAAATATAGTTTTAATGCTTGTGCTTCTATTGAAAACAAAATTGATAGCTTCGAATTTGTTGAACCATTTGAACTAGGGATGAGCAAATGGTACCGGGTACCGGTAGCGTTTATCGAACCGAAATATTTTTGGTACCAATTCGGTACCCGCTTTTGAAGTTTTCGGTACCGGTCCGGTACGGTACAGGTATTTTCACTCAAATACTGGTACCGAACTGTCCCGTACTGGGCATTTTTGGTACCGGTACCCATTTTTAGTTCCTATTTTTTATCACTCAAAAGAATATTAAATGGGGAAAATAGTTGCCACTGATGTGTTCGTCCATTTTCATGTACAACTATAGTTATATATGTTGCTGTATTTTTGGGTTGAACATGCCAGCAACTTACGGCTACAGCCTGTTTGTGTGATTAGAATTAGAGGTATGAACGGGTTGCTTGTGACCTACTTAGGATTGGATTGGATTGGTAAAAGATAGAAATGAGCCGAGCTTAAACGACCTTTATCACGAGTCTCAAGCCTTATATAAAGCTCATTTCGTTGATGAGTCCGAGCTCAAGCTTGTGCAGTGTGTACCGGGACCGTTTAGGCTTGCGATGAGTTGATTGAGTATTTAACTATGTAATGTAATGTAATGGTAATTAATCATATCAACAATAGAGCATTAGAATAATTAGAATAAGTACTAGCTTGAGAAGTTACAATAAATGGAACAGGTGCATCCAGGAAGTCTAGCATGCCATTTTGCAATACCTGAAAATAACATGCATACACTTTTAAAGAATTGAACTTGAAGGCTGGGCATTATGAACTTTATAAATTATAAACCAACAAATGAATATTTAATCTTGGATTTAGTACCGGCATCAAGAAGCTCTGCCAGTAGTAGGGGCGGATCAGAGGAATAATTGACAACACTGAAGTAGAGGTGTGAATTTCTGACACGACACAAATCTAACATGAAATTCGCGGGTTTGGGTTTAGTCTAAACGGGTTCGGGTCAGTTTGAGGTTTAACTAAACGACCGGGTTGACCCGTTTAACCCATTTCTATAATATTATATTTTTTATAATATGTTTTAAGTTATAAACTAAATTTGGTGTGTATTTTATGCTATACTTATAACTTAAAAATAGAAATTGACATAAGATTTTATGATTTTAATGTAATTTTATTATCTAATTTGTGTTTTTAATAGATGTTAATTTTAATATATTAATTTTCTGAAAAAAATAAAAAAAATAAAAAATATTCGGGTTGAACAGGTCGGCTTCGGGTCAGCCTGCGAATATTCGGTCTAGGTTTGGGTTCATATGTATTAAACGATTTTCGGGTTCGGGTTCTCCTCTAAAAGAAAATAACTTGCATTCAGTGATAGTGTAACGCTTCGCATTTTCGCACTTTCTTATTTTAGCAAGCCATGTTGTACTTTCCATATTTAAACACTTGTACTCCCTTTGTGATCTACTTTCGTTTCATTTGTAATTCGAGACTATTGATCATAATGAAAACGAAGTTATTTTAATCATGTTCGTGTATTCACGTTAGTCTTATGTGCAACTGATAATTAAATTCTCGTTTGAACGAAATATTATTCAAGGATTCTTGATTCTTTATCGACACTTGATACTCGTTAAACTAGTTAAAACTCTTAAAATAATGAGACTCGAAAGCTTCGTGAAACGAATAATCGTTTAAAGATTTTTATTCGTTCATAAATATGGTTGTTTACCTATCCTATTTTATTTAATTAATTAAATTAATTAATTTTATTATTTAAAAGTTTATTTTTATAATAATCTAGTTAGTTTCGTTAGATTTTAAAGTTAGTATATACAAACTAACCTAGTTAGTTAAACTATAAAGTTAGTCCTTTAAAAATAACATAACATGAGAGTTGTTAGAGTAAATAACTGAAACTTTGAAGTTCAGGGACTAATTTTGTATTTGGCTGAAAGTAGAATGGTTTTTAATAAAAGAAAAGAGGGAAATAATTAATAAAAAAATAGATGCAGACCACGGGACTCGAACCCGGGTCAACATCCTCACACACACGCGCACAAACCAGCTGAGCTGGGTGTTCACATCGATTAGAACCCGGCCCAAAATTCCTTTATTCACTCGTTTAAATGAACCTGGCAGCCGCGACCAGACCCCTTTTCAGCTCGAATTTTGACGGATTTTTGTGTTTTTCTTTGAGTTTAAACCATGTTTAGCATTTATTATCCAACTACAAACTAACCTAAACTCTTCCCTATAAAAACCCATCATTCTCCAAGCTTTTAACACTTTTCTAATCATCAAAAACTTTCCCAAATCAGCCCCAAATCAGCTGCAAAACACAAGTTCGAGCAGATTCATCCTCTCTTACAAAAATATGCATAACTCACTCATTTCTTATCCGATTCACTCGATTCTTTTTCCTACTTCTTTGGTTTGACCTTAGCTACGTTTCCATTGGTTTTCCATGGAAAACTAGGCCCTGGAACGTCACCAAAAAGGCTCCAAAGTTGATTGATTTTTCTGTTTTCATCTAAAACTTTGTTAAACTTAGTAAACTTGAGTTAATCTCATCTCAAACCTATGTCCTAATGCTCATAATCATTCAAATGGTTAGTTGGGATTAAAAACAAGGCTGAGAAATGTTAAATCAGAGGTTAAAACCTCACAAGCGTTCTGTTTTGGTTAGGGTTTTACCCGCAAGAAGTGTTCAAGTTTGAAACTTGATGAATGTGTGATTGTTAGACTAGCTTGGGCTATCTTTCATAAAAATCCACTCACTTCTTGATGTTTTCTCATAGATTAGATGTTGTATTTCATTATTCTTTTAAGTTCATGACCCTCCTTGTTGTTTATAACAACAAGTGTAGTGGTGAACAATAAAGGTGCCTAAATGGAAGCTTGTTCTTCCTATCTCATGCATGACGTATATGATGTAATATACACTATGTAATACTTATGTAACAACCAAATAATCGAACTCTTGGTGATGAACTAATGGACATTCGTCAAGCTAGTAGATTGTATCATCTAAGGCCCTGACAACTTGTCACGATTCTAATGGAACCTTGTTCCATGAAAACATTTAAACTCTTTTAGAGTTTCATAGTGTCAAGAACAAGTGTCATAGGTGTTAGATGATTATTTTCATATGTTTATTTTCATGTTATTTAAACTCCAAATCCCTAGAACCATATGTAAACACCTCTTAAACTCCAAATCGAACACATTCAACTTTCTAGTCTCAACAACTTCGTCACTTTGGATAATCAGAAAGCATATGAAATTTTGTGAGTATACTCCAACCCATTTTACTTTTAAACACTTTTGGGTGCAACATGTATTCTATTTAAAAACACTAAACACTTGAAACTATTTGAGTCATATTCTATCCACATGTAAACATGTTCAACTCCCGCTAGACTATTGGGAGCTATTCTATGAACGCTTTGATGCTTGTTAATCTCATATGCTATGTAAACGATTAGTGTTTATATGCTCATTAACTTCGTACGAGCCCACCTTAACAATTATAGCGCTATAGGAGTAATGCACCGCCCTTGAGACTTGGGGTATTGTTAAGTTAAACTATGTTACCTCCCGCTAGACTATTGGGATAGGCTATTTTAACGCATTGTACTCTAGGGTTTGAACATATAGTGACACTAGCTCAGCGTATTAGTAACTTGTATCATGTCATTTATGTTGGATATGAACGCGTTAAACAATTTTATTCTATGTTATACTATGTATCAAACTTGTGTACTCGCCAACTTTTTGTTGATATATTTTAATACATGTTGCAGGATGATAGACGAGATGATGCTAAGTGAAGAAACAAGATTTAAGTGGACTTAGAAACACACCTAGATTAAACTGTTTTGTTGTTGTATATTCGAAACAATGTTGTTTATGTTGATTCCTTGTATTATACCTTAGCAATTTATGAAATCCAATTTAATTTGTATTGTCACATAGTGTTATGATGTTTTGAGCAATTTGTTCGTCTCATCCCGATGTTTCCGCCATCGGTTGGGGTGTGACAGATTGGTATCAGAGCCATAATTATAGGGAATTAGGAAAAGTAGGAATGCTTTTACCTAGTCTATAGTTTTAGAGCCTTATTTTTACGTTTTGCACGAAACTACTTGCATGCTACTTTAATTACTTCTTATTTATCATCTTTCTATCTTTTAAACATATATGCCACTTTATGTGTTTCTTTTTTATTCTCTTTGCGCCTTTTAAACATATATGTCATTTTATCCTTGTGTACCATACTTGACATGCTATTCCTATGTGTTAATACTCGTTTTATTATGTGTTAATATTTGTTTTAATACGAGTTGACATTATCCCGCGCGTTGCGGCGGGGTGTTGATTGTGAATGTTTATAATATGTTTTTATTTTTGCTTTATCCCTTGCCTACAAAACAATGAGAACAATGAAACCATATGCTATTGTTAGGTTTATACTTTATACAATACAGTGAAACAGATCATATTAAAACAATTTTTAAACAAAATAATTAAATAAATATGTCTCAATTACAACAAATAAAATTAGCAATTTATTAGTATCCTTTTTCTCCTTTAAGCCACCTCAGTCCCCTTTCAAAACTTTAAATCGGTATTGCTAGCTCGCATCTAAACATCAATAAAATAACTTCAAAGCATAGGTTCAAGCAAAGCGGGTGGAGTTAGGAGACTTGGGTGCCATTTAATCTTCCAGTAATATGAATGTATTATAGCAATTTTTGTAACTTTGGTGATGTATCTGGGTGATGTATCGTGGTCGGTAATAGTGACTTGCTATTCACAGACGATGTATATTTTTGGTGGAATAAAAGTGCAATTTGTTTGCCGATAAAAAAAATAAAAATAAAATAACTTTAATACATATTAAAAGATTTAGTAAACTCAAACAAACAATAAGATAACACATCATCATTTAACAATAACTCAATTAACCTGTCATTTATGCGGTTCTTCGGCCCTATAAAAAGCCTTAACAACTAACTCATCATTGAATACATTATGTTTCAGTTGTGCATCTAAATAGCACATCTTTACCATACGCCTCAGATACTGTTTCGCTCAAATTATTATCATCCGTGACGAATGTAAGTTCCTCATCTAAATTAGCACGCGATCAAAAATCCTGCGAATAATCGGCACATGATCGTATCGTGTGTGTAACAATGTCTTTAAACAACCGTATCTCCGGCAAGAATATCATCGAGGGCATAAAACTCAAATATAAAAACCTTTCAAAATCGACAATTAACAGTAGAGTAAAAAAGTAAATATAGACTGTGCCCAACACATCGAATATCTAACCGGAATATGGAGTTACGGTTTCGAAAACGTCGTTTAACAAATAAGAAGGAAGCATCATATTGTCATTCTTTAATGGATGGGTTTGCGTGATAAGTTTATTAGTGATTCACATCCTTCCCCATAGTTTCAATATAGAACAACTAAACCTAATTCAACAACAAATTATTAACGATATGCTTGAATCGGAAAATACCCTGATCGAAAATTTCAGAATATTAACACTGTATTTCTGTAAATGCCGAATCAAAAAGAAAACTAAAGATGAACATGGTAATGGCAATCAAGATTAATGATTCTTACACTAATCACTATTCAACAGGGAAAAAAACGGAAAACAAAGAAACTGCATATACTTAAATCAACATAAAAGGATAAACATACGCATAACATGATATAATATAAAAAGCGACTAATGAAATGGCGTCTTAATTTTATATGTGGATCAAGCCGTTAATCTGGAATCATTAAAAGTCAAGATATCCAAAATTACTTATGCGGAATCAAAAAGAAAATTATAGAAGGATACACCTTACGGATAAACATATAACTTGAAGTATGTGTGATTCATATTCTAATCCGTCTGTAACGACTGGAACTCCGGAAGGGTGGTTTTCAACGAACGGTTGCATGGGAATCGTCGGCGTTGTGATCTGACAACAATTCCGGTGTAAGGTAATTGTAGTCGCTGGCGCGGGTGACCGGATTAAGGAGTTATGGTTTGCAAAAGTCGCCTATCAAATAAGAAGTATGGGAGATTGAGGGCCAAGCGGAATGGATCTGGAGACGTGAGGAAAAGAGGCATAGGATTATACGGTAGAGAGAATTACACATTACCGGTGACCACAAATGAAACAAACATGTCTTTTGGTTTGTTTAGTATAAATAACCGTCATAAGAACATCTGGGTGTTGAACATTTGCAATTCAACAGACACATCCTTTAGTTTGTCTTATAATCGTCATCGTTGAAACGTTATGATCATTCAAAGAGAGTGCATCGTCGTTCAAATAAGTATTTGAGCATTCAATTTTACACAAAAAAAAAAAACATATTTAAAATCTTACTTCACGCATGTTGTCAATATTCTAACTTGCATTAAAAAAAAAGAGAAATAACAAAACAATGAAAGGGTAGTATTCATAACCAAATTTTGTGGGATATGAAAATTCGTGTCTACCACCGCAACCGTTTGACTTTTGTAATTTTGTTCAATTTATTTAATTATTATATACCAAACGTGATCCATGGAATTCATAACCGTTTTTTTCTTCGACACTTTTCAGTTTAGAGGGGGCTCATGTTTGGGACGCGACTTTTGAACAAAACAGAGGTGACCCAAGTTGCTATTTGTATATATGTATAATATAATTTCATTCTTTATGTGCCATTCTCGTCAAGTTTATACTTGTTTATTTAATCTTCAACATACGCTTTTCATCATACATTTTACTCGACTATTCTAAATCCGCAAAACACTCGTATTACACAAATGAGACAACTTCACCAAAATAGGCGTGAAACCCACAATTTGGTGAACGACTCTCAATCTACCTATTCTTTTTTTCACGAGATTCGTCATCAAGTTAGGAGTGAAGTCCTCACCTTGATGAAGAATTTCAATTTCAAATTATAGTGGACCCTCGTCAACGTGTCGGAATTACATTTTGACCCGACGAGTACCAACCACACTTAGGGCACGAAATCGTCAAGTTAGGGGTGAAACCCGCATTTTGTCGACTAGTCCCACTCCTCGATTTTCATAAATCCCGCCAAGTCTCGAATTTTCGATTGAATTGGGACATGTAGTAACCGGAAGGGTGAATACCGTTAATCGACGTGTCGGCGAGAGTAAACCACCTATTAGGCCAAAGCATGCTTCTCAAATTCAAAAGACTTTTTCGACCACTTTGGTTAGTCAACGTTCCGTTTTGGAACCATCCAAGTTTTAATCGAATTACGTTGTATTATTCTTGATCATTTATGATGCAATTCCCTCTTTTTGAATTCGAATTATTTTTGAAATTTCACTTTTACGCATATATCTTACTAATACTTTTTCATACATTTATACATTATTCACATACATGATTTCACATAATTTATTGTAACAATAAATGGAGGCATATCATCAAGGTAGGAGTGATTTCCTTACCTTGACGACTAACTCCGTTTCTTTTATCATCTTACAACGACCTACCAACGAGTTAGGGGGTGATTCCCTTACTTAGGTGATTGTTACCAAGACTTACTTTTAATAGACTTTAGTATGTACACACTCTTACGTTTATACCCAAATTGATCATTATTACTCAAATTCTTATTCATCTCAACATGCATTGCCTATTTAAACCTACTTCTTATCCTACAATCTATTTTCACATCCTCTCACATCCACGAAATTCTTAAAATTATCGTAAACGCTCATTTCTTGATTTTCAAAATTTCACGAAATGCTACTTATCAATTTAATCGGCCCAATAAATCCATTGCCCACAAAATTTCGTATTCTACGTAATTACTAAAGCACACTCATCTCGCATCATTATACTAAGGATCGTTATTTTTCAATCGAGAATCAAACCAACTTTTCATACAAAATATTACGAATATTATTCGATCGTTTACCAAAAATCTTTTCAAAATCAACAAAGTATTTTATTGAGGACACTTTTCACGATCACTAAGCTCATATACCAAATTTCTTTTCTAAGGATCAACGTTTTCAAAATAACCTCATTAACTCCTAGAACCTTTTCAAACGTTACTCGATACGTCAAATGAATTTAAAACATGTGGGCAAGGAAACTTCATAAGAACCAATAATTTTTCAACTTATGTAAATTCTTTAAAAAAACAAAAAAGAAAAACAAGAGTAGCATTTCACTCTTCAACAAAGTACCATTTCACGCAACCAATGGATATTTTATAACCTCTTCACTTGCATAAACTAGACTCTACATTCCCAATTCGACTTAATCTATTTTGATTCAATTATACTCAAGCAACTACACGCACATATCATTTTACACGTTCTAGTTAATATCACACAACAATCTCATGCATACCACTCGCTTTCTTTCTTACTCAAACCTTCTTAATCTTCTACGTGCTTTAATTCGTAAGTTTTGATTAATGTTACAAAGAAAAGAATTATTTCTTACACTCATATTTATACATTTTATGCCTACACTTATATCCATACTTACACATATATGTTTATAATTCAAATTTATACATTTACGTTTATAACCACACTTATAGAATTTCATCTGTATCTATATTCATACCCATATACACATTCATGCATTATACATTGGTACTTGTATTCATTTCCCCTCGTTTACGTTTATACTAATGTTCACATTCATATTTCCACTCGTGCATTTTTCATACTTAAACATGTTTTACACCTATAGTCATATTCACATTCATCTCATACATTTCACTTACACCTACACCTACACTTACACTTATACAATTATTGTTACACTAATATTCACAATCATGTTTCACCCATATCTATTCGATTATGCTTACACTTATCTCCACGTTCATACACTTTGTTCATGCTCATACAATTATTCCTACATTTATATTCATACTCATATATTCTATTCATACTCGAACATTCATGTTTTACACTTATATTCATGTTCATATTCATGCTCATGCATCTTATGTTCATACTCCTACTTACACTCATATTCATACTCACACGTTTTGTGTTCATATTTATACTCGTATTCACATTAGTATTCGTGTCTATACTCTCACTTATACGATTTATGTTACACTCATACTCGCATTTATACTCTCATTTATACGATTTATGTTATACTTGTTTGTACTCATATATATGCTCTCATTTATACGATTTATGATTATACTCACATTCATTCGTTTATTTGTACTCACATTTATACTCGCTTTTCATACACATTATGCTTGTGCTTATACTCTTGTCTTGCTTTTTGTGTTTATGCTCGCATGCGTATTCATATTTAAACTTATACTATGCTCGTACTTTCTTCATACTCAAAATTATACTTTCGCACCTATACGCGAGCGAAACCCGAGGGATTCGCTTACGTTGGTCTTATACTATTTGGAACGCAAACATGCTTATATGTTACATTTCTATGCATACGCGATCTTAATTTCAAAATTTATGTATACCTTAATTCGTACGCAACTAGTACAAGCTATGCGGATCATGCGACGATCAATATAATCACGGGTGCACACGGGATTATGATGATAGGCGTATGAGAACCATAGAGTGTACTACTGCGTATGGTAAAACACGGAATGTAACATTGCACCGAATAACGAAACAGATGTAACATGGTCGAAACATGGTGGATACGCCGCTGGTACATCCTATATATAAGTGTTTCCACCATATTACTAAACTTTCATAGAACGTGCCATGAGTAATTCAGTGCTTTGCAAACCGTTGGACCTAATTCAACTTTAAACAACTCACAAATGCATTTTATCCGATTATCCATGACGCGACTTCATTGTTAGCACGCTACTTTCGTCTATCCAGCACTTATGCTATTTACGACACTCGCATTCGTGTAATCAACATCAATCGTTCACTTTTATACTCTCATTATTCTCCCTTCTTCCTTGTCCTCTTATACGAACCTCGATTTAAACATTCGAATCCTCACTTATCGCTTTACCTTTAAAACCATCTTTCTATTCTTTATTCTTGTGTAAACATACTTAGTAGACCGTTATCGCCTTATTTACCAGACCCTCTCGTTCCTCTCAATAAACAACTTTTACAAATGTGCAATTTTATACTATCCTTAAAAAACTTCCTATGCAAGCTACCCCACTTTTATCAAAATACAAACCGTTTCACACAAGATTCCCCTTCCTAATATGACGCATTTTAATACCTATCCAACTGAGAATTTTCAAACTTGTTTTAACCATATACGCACCCTTACGTTTTCAATTATGTTTGGTACCTGAAATCATTTAGACAAACGAACTCCTTTACAAATTTATCTTGTCATTCTTCGAAATTTCTTACTTTTTACATTTCTAAATTTTCAAGTCTCAGTTTTGAATAATCGCATTTTTGCCAAAACTCTTCAAGTCTTCCTCTTGAATAAATTTCGGGACGAAATTTCCTAAAGGAGGGGAGACTATAACGCTCCGCATTTTCGCACTTTCTTATTTTAGCAAGCCATGTTGTACTTTCCATAGTTAAACACTTGTACTCCCTTTGTGATCTACTTTCGTTTCATTTGCAATTCGAGACTATTGATCATAATGAAAACGAAGTTATTTTAATCATGTTCGTGTATTCACGTTAGTCTTATGTGCAACTGATAATTAAATTCTCGTTTGAACGAAATATTATTTCAAGGATTCTTGATTCTTTATCGACACTTGATACTCGTTAAACTAGTTAAAACTCTTAAAATAATGAGACTCGAAAGCTTCGTGAAATGGATAATCGTTTAAAGATTTTTATTCGTTCATAAATATGGTGGTTTACCTATCCTATTTTATTTAATTAATTAAATTAATTAATTTTATTATTTAAAAGTTTATTTTTATAATAATCTAGTTAGTTTCGTTAGATTTTAAAGTTAGTATATACAAACTAACCTAGTTAGTTAAACTATAAAATTAGTCCTTTAAAAATAACATAACATGAGAGTTGTTAGAGTAAATAACTGAAACTTTAAAGTTCAGGGACTAATTTTGTATTTGGCTGAAAGTAGAATGGTTTTTAATAAAAGAAAAGAGGGAAATAATTAATAAAAAAAAAGATGCAGACCACGGGACTCGAACCCGGGTCAACATCCTCACACACACGCGCACAAACCAGCTGAGCTGGGTGTTCACATCGATTAGAACCCGGCCCAAAATTCCTTTATACACTCGTTTAAATGAACCTGGCAGCCGCAACCAGACCCCTTTTCAGCGCGAATTTTGGCGGATTTTTGTGTTTTTCTTTGAGTTTAAACCATGTTTAGCATTTATTATCCAACTACAAACTAACCTAAACTCTTCCCTATAAAAACCCATCATTCTCCAAGCTTTTAACACTTTTCTAATCATCAAAAACTCTCCCAAATCAGCCCCAAATCAGCTGCAAAACACAAGTTCGAGCAGATTCATCCTCTCTTACAAAAATATGCATAACTCACTCATTTCTTATCCGATTCACTCGATTCTTTTTCCTACTTCTTTGGTTTGACCTTAGCTACGTTTCCATTGGTTTTCCATGGAAAACTAGGCTCTGGAACGTCACCAAAAATGCTCCAAAGTTGACTGATTTTTCTGTTTTCATCTAAAACTTTGTTAAACTTAGTAAACTTGAGTTAATCTCATCTCAAACCTATCTCTTAATGCTCATAATCAATCGAATGGTTAGTTGGGCTTAAAAACAAGGCTGAGAAATGTTAAATCAGAGGTTAAAACCTCACAAACTTTTTGTTTTGGTTAGGGTTTTACCCACAAGAAGTGTTCAAGTTTGAAACTTGATGAATGTGTGATTGTTAGACTAGCTTGGGCTATCTTTCATAAAAATCCACTCACTTCTTGATGTTTTCTCATAGATTAGATGTTGTATTTCATTATTCTTGTAAGTTCATGACCCTCCTTGTTGTTTATAACAACAAGTGTAGTGGTGAACAATAGAGGTGCCTAAATGGAAGCTTGTTCTTCCTACCTTATGCATGAATTCTATGACACTTAGAGGTGCCTAAATGAAGACTTTAATCTTCTACCTCATGCTTGACGTATATGATGTAATATACACTATGTAATACTTATGTAACAACCAAATAATCGAACTCTTGGTGATGAACTAATGGACATTCGTCAAGCTAGTAGATTGTATCACCTTAGGCCCTGACAATTTGTCACGACCTTGTTCCATGAAAACATTTAAACTCTTTTAGAGTTTCATAGTGTCAAGAACAAGTGTCATAGGTGTTAGAAGATTATTTTCATATGTTTATTTTCATGTTATTTAAACTCCAAATCCCTAGAACCATATGTAAACACCTCTTAAACTCCAAATCGAACACATTCAACTTTCTAGTCTCAACAACTTCGTCACTTTGGATAATCGGAAAGCATATGATATTTTGTGAGTATACTCGAACCCATTTTACTTTTACACACTTTTGGGTGCAACATGTATTCTATTTAAAAACACTAAACACTTGAAACTATTTGAGTCATATTCTATCCACATGTAAACATGTTTAACTCCCGCTAGACTATTGGGAGCTATTCTATGAACGATTTGATGCTTGTTAATCTCATATGCTATGTAAACGATTAGTGTCTATATGCTCATTAACTTCGTACGAGCCCACCTTAACAATTATAGCGCTATAGGAGTAATGCACCGCCCTTGAGACTTGGGGTATTGTTAAGTTAAACTATGTTACCTCCCGCTAGACTATTGGGATAGGCTATTTTAACGCATTGTACTCTAGGGTTTGAACATATAGTGACACTAGCTCAGCGTATTAATAACTTGTATCATGTCATTTATGTTGGATATGAACGCGTTAAACAATTTTATTCTATGTTATACTATGTATCAAACTTGTGTACTCGCCAACTTTTTGTTGATATATTTTAATACATGTTGCAGGATGATAGACGAGATGATGCTAAGTGAAGAAACAAGATTTAAGTGGTCTTAGAAACACACCTAGATTAAACTATTTTGTTGTTGTATATTCGAAACAATGTTGTTTATGTTGATTCCTTGTATTATACTCTAGCAATTATGAAATCCAATTTAATTTGTATTGTCACATAGTGTTATGATGTTTTGGCAATTTGTTCGTCTCATCCCGATGTTTCTGCCATCGGTTGGGGTGTGACAGATAACATATGTACCAGATTAGAGCATAAGAATACAATTTGCTTCTCCAATAGAGCACCTGCAAATATTGTCAACACCTATGGAAGATAAAAGATTATGTAATGCATCCAGCAAGTTTTAATTATAGGTTATATATATGTGTGTTTTCATGATTTATGGTTCACGGGTCAGGTATGGACTTAAAAAATAATTGTATTTAGCTTAATAACATTTTCTAATGATATAGATTATATATATGTATATATGTATGTGTGTGTGTGTTTACATGATTCATGGTTACCGGGTCGGGCATGGACTTGAAAATTATTTGTATTTAGCTTAATAACTTTGTCTAATGAAATAAATACAACTTATTGATTTTGTTTTCTTAGGTCTTGGATTTTTATTGAAGTTGGGACCTCGAATGAATGGACAAACTTTAGACAAAATTTGGCAACATCTATGTTTAATGCATGGACATCTAGACATCATTGATTAAATAGATTATTATGTTTTTAGTTATGCTATTTTAGTAATGTTTATTAAATGGATTTTCTTAGAATAAATTTGAATGCTTTATGTGTTAGTTATCTTATATTTATTACTTACACAACATTTGAATGTTTTTATTATTTATACAAAAATGCTATTTTTTGTGTGAACTTATGGAATCACAGCTCGATTCTGAAAGGGGTCCAGGAAAAAATAAAAAAAATCTGGAATGAAGATGAGAAGCTTGTTGCAGCCATGCTTGATGTGCTCAATTCAGGTTCTAATTACAAATCTGATAATGGGTTTAAACCTGGATTCTTCAATGCGGTGGAGCGACAACTAGCAATCTTACTTCCTGGAGCTGGCATAAAAGCAAAGCCACATATAGAGTCACGCGTAAAAACAATGAAGAGTGACTGGTCTGCGATACATGATATGCTAGCATGGGATAATACAAGTGGTTTTGGTTGGGATTACGATAACGACATGCTTGATGCTCCCAAACCTGTTTGGCAAGCTTATATACATGTAATGTCTAATCATTTAAGGTTGTATCTTTTTATAATTGTTGTTTCTATATATTAATTTTATAGCTCATTTAACTTCAATCATGGTGATTTGGCTTGTTAGGCGCACAAAAATTTAGCAAGATGGAGAACAAAGAAATTCCCTCATTACTTGGACTTGTGTAATGTATTTGGAAAGGACCGGGCCAATGGAAGAGATGCCCAAACAGCTGCTGATATTATATCAGACATAAATAGAGAAGAACCAGAAGCTAGCGGGGAAGGATTAGATGATATGGATGTTAATCAACCATTAAACAGCCCTTCATATGATGCTTCTAGAGAAGAGTCAAGTACCTAGCGAAAGAGAAAGCGCAACAGTTGGGATCCTCTGATGAATAGCCTGAAAGAGTCTGCAGAAATAATCGGTGCAGAGATTAGGGGGCTTCAGATACTTTCAATAGAATTTTTGGAACAGAGAGCAATAGAGAGGAACTCCGTAACAATCTTTTTGCGGAGATGAATAAAGTTGAAGGTCTAACTACCCGGGAGTGTAACAAGGTTGTATGTAAGCTCACGCAAAACGAGGAGTTGATGGTAGTCTTTTTTAAAGTTGATGAAGACCGCAAGCTTGAATGGGTACAGAACATGCTTAAAGATGTTTGAATATACTGCTTAACGTGATATAAGATGACTTTTGGAATATTGTTTATTTTTTTTAGTTTGCAAATTTTGGATGATTTTTATTTTTTTTATTTGACGCTTATCGGATGATTTTTTTTTGGTTGGAAACCTTTGAATGAATTTTGAATTTTGTTAGTTAAATTTATTCTATTTTTTTACTATAAATTTGTTATAATTTTTAATCGGAAAATTTTGTGAAAGTTGGTAAATTTCTTTTATTTTAAGACATGGGTATTTTTGTCATTTACAATGAAGTGCATTCCATACATTTGCTTTTTTTCGCCAACCAAACAAAACAAAGTAATGTATAATTCCATTCTCATAGGGTAACCTAACCAAACAAGACAATGGAATGGTAATGACCCATTCCATTCCCTCACCCATTCCATTCCCTTGCTCATTCCATTCCTCCATACCACCTAATAGATTTTTTATCCCAGTTTGGCAGTTGGGATGATTAATTGCTATTGTTTTCAAAATTTATCATTTGCATTTTTACATCATCAAATTCTGTATCAGATTAAAATACCCAAAATTCGCTTCCCTTGTATTTTAAAATTATTATCATATATTTGAAAATCATATCAATAATAAGAAATTCGTGAAGAGTTCTGGATCAAATTGTTCTCTTTAATATTTTAATCTATTTTCTTAAAAGAATTACCTGTCATATCGTTTTACAACAAGAAGTTACAAATTTGTGTTTATAATTATAATTAAATCAACCTAAGAAACAAAAGTAACCTCTTAGCCGCACATTAAGAGACACGCAATATGTTTATCTGAACAGTGTGTTATTGTCGATTATTCGACCTCACAACCAGACAAACGACCGTTTGGATATGTTTCTACTTTTGAACCGTTTTAATAGTTATAATTGGTTATGGCCACGACCGGTTGAATTGGCTAACCGAATTGATGCTTAGACCGGAATTTTAAAATTTATTTTTTCTTAATTTTCAAAAGCTTATTTACTATTTCAGGAGGCTCTATGTTTTAATCCAACAAAATCAAACTAGTTTCTAATTTTGTTTTACATAATATTTTCAAAACCTTTGTATAGACAGTTAGACACAACACATGCAATCTGGTTTAAGACTTTTAAGCATAATTTAATTCATTTCTCTTCCATTTCATTTTACCTAATTTTAAAGAAATGGTTTAATTTCGGTAACTTCATCCAACCCTATTTTTAATGGTTTTTTATTTAAAAAATAAAATAATAATTAATTTAGTCTCTTAACATCTGGTTAACATGTTAAAAGAATAATTAATGCCCCGTAACACAATGAGAGAGTGGTTTGCAATCTCGGTTAACATGTCATGTCACTATTAACATCTCAAATATTAGAGTACACGCCATGACCTAATAATCAATAAATTGGCCACACATAGGAGATCAATTGCAAATTTAAAAACCAATAAGCTGAATTTTGGCAAATCTTAATACTAAAAAGTCATCATGTAAGATCCACACAATGAGGGGCATAAAATGTCACGACACTCACATCAGCAAAGTATGAATTCCCCTTCAAGAATTCCCCTTCAAGCCTCAAAATGCACGGGTAGGAGGGGGCGTGAAAGGGTGACACGTAACGGCACGTGTCATAGTCATTCACTTATTTATTTATTTAATTTATGTTGAAAAAAAACAAACCAACAAATCAGGTTGCACCACATCATCTCCACCATCTCCTCCACGCCCATGAGATTTCCCACGCCATTGTCACCACGCCATGGGAAGGGGTGGTGTGCTGCCGTTGGGGAAACCCGACGCCACCCCTCCCACGCCCAAACCCACTAATTACAATAAGTTATTTACAACATTATCCGGTGTTTTAGAACCAGTCCAACTAGTGAAGTGATCGAGAAGAACACAAAATATGGTTTTAGTTATGAAATTATCGCTTGTTCATATCCTACATTTATTGTAAAGATAAGAATGTAGTAGACACATTATCTTGTATTTATGGAAGCATACGAGTAACACGAATATCCGTTATTAATAAAACTCTAGATCTTTTCAACACGTTTTGTCAATCTTAGGATTCCTTTTTTAGGAACTTCCTAAACCAAAACCATCCTATGCTGTCTCTTTCATTCCGAGCTATCTAATTTGTCTCCACTAACAAAAGGCACAACATGCCGGCAACTAAACACCCTATAACATGCTCAACAAATAACTGAATCAACTTACTCATGGAATCTAAAACAAAATCAACTTCTGATTCAAGTGAGTGGCATTGGTGGCTGTTAGTGGCGGCGATCGCTGTTCTAGTCGTCGGAGCTGCGTCCATTACTATATGGAGAGACTTCCATGAGCTTCGGCACAAAGTTCCTCGGATTCGAAGGCCGCCTGGTGGTGTTATACAGAAATATAGTGACGCTCTTCGCGTTTCTACTCAATTCTTCGATGTCCAGAAATGTAATTAGTGATCGCGAATCATTTATTTTTTTCTTGAATAACTTAGAATAAACACTACTAGACAAACAAGTATCACTGATGATGGCACAGTCCGTCGGAAAATCTTCGGTAAAGGCCTGTGCCGACAGAATCCGTCAGTGATACTCAGTTGAAAATTCCGTCAGATTACCAACGGATTACTGACAGACGGTGTAGTGACCAAAATATCGGCAGATTTTATAATATAGTTTTTAGTGACGGATTTACCTACGCGCTGTAAAAAAATTAATGAAATGTTTTTTACAGACAGATTTAAAAAAAAAACTAAAAAAAAGTTATCAACAGATTTTGTCACAGATCCGTCACTAAAGGCCTGTGCCGACAGAATCCGTCAGTGATACTCTGTTGAAAATTCTGCCAGATTACCAACGGATTACTGACAGACGGTTTAGCGAGCAAAATATCGGCAGATTTTAAAATATATTTTTTAGTGACGCATTTACCTACTCGCTGTAAAAGAAATAAATGAATTTTTTTTTACAGACAGATTTAATAAAAAAAACTAACAAAAAAAGTTATCAACAGATTTTGTCACAGATCCGTCAGTAAAGGCCTGTGCCGACAGAATAAGTCAGTGATACTCGGTTGAAAATTCCGCCAGATTACCAACGGATTACTGACAGACGGTTTACGCTCAGAAAATGACGGCAAATTTTATAATATATTTTTTTAGTGACGGATTTACTTACGCGCTGTAAAAAATAAATGAAATGTTTTTTACAGACAGATTTAAAAAAAACTAACAAAAAAAAGTTATCGACGGATTTGGTCATAAATCCGTCGCTAAATGTCAAGTGGGATTTAGAAAAATTGTTGCTGTATAATTTGGTTGAATTTGCAGCTGGTAAACTGGAGAACAATCGGATTAAATGGAGAGGAGATTCAGGGCTAGAAGATGGAAAAGATGACAACCTTGATCTATCAAAAGGATTGTATGATGCCGGAGACCACATGAAATTTGGTTTTCCGATGGCTTTCACGGCGACCGTTCTGGCATGGTCAATCCTAGAATACGGTCAACATATGCAAGCAGTTAATGAGCTTAAACATGCTCAAGATTCACTCAAATGGATCACTGATTATCTCATTAATGCTCATCCTTCTGATAATGTCCTCTACATTCAGGTTAATCAATTCATTTCTAGTTTCTGCAGCGCCGGCTCTTGCGCCGGCCAACCCGTGTTGTCGCCCAAGGCCCAAATTTTCAAAGGGACCGGAAGGTTTTTATAAGCTTTTATATATGTAGTGGCCGGTTATTGTACAAATTGTCTTAACGTATGTTGCGTACGAGATGCAATATCAACATGCGATTTTTTTTTGAACAAGCGATTTTGTTTTTTTTAACATGCAATTTTTTTAACATGCGAATTAATTTTTTTTAACATCCGAACTTTTTTTTATATTATGCGATATTTGGTTTTTTACAATATTCGATTTTCATTTTTGGTAAACATAACGTGCGATTTGTCATTGCGTACGCAGTGTACGTTAAGGCAAATATACTTTTTCTATATATGTATATATTAAATTAAATTATATATAATGTTTTAAAAACAGGTTCAAACCCTCTGGTTGCACTGGTTGAACCGTTGGGTAGAACCGATTAAGCCGCCAGATACACCTGGTTAAATCGTTTCTGAGCCAAATCCGGTACGGTATAAAAACCGTATTTTATATATTTAATATATGCATCCAATTTGAAATTGGGTTTTAGTTGCTTCCGTTCGAGTTGACCGGTTTTAAAGTATAGGGTTGAAAACCGATTTCAACTCTACCGTTCTGTACCGACCAAACCGGGTTCGGTTCCAGTAAATAACATTGTAAACAAGTTCAGCTTGGTTCGGTTTTGAAACGAGGCATATTAAAGCGAGCCGTAACTTTCGGTTTAAAAAAAAGCGGTTCGGTTTTGTCAACCATTTCGGTGTCAGTTCGGTTAATCGTTTTTTTCTCACCCTACTCTGAATCCAGTTCTTTGGTGCTCTTGTCAGGTGGGTGATCCAGATATAGACCATAAATGCTGGGAAAGACCGGAAACTTCTACGGAAAAAAGACCAACAATCCAAGTGAACTCCTCATATCCGGGCTCAGACGTTGCTTGTGAGACTGCAGCCGCAATGGCGGCCGCATCTCTAGTTTTCAAGAACCAGGATTCTGGTTATTCCAAATTGCTTCTTGATCATTCACAAAAACTGTTCGAGTTCGCTAATAGTTATCCAGGAGTTTATAGTAAAAGCATCCCAAGTATACAAGATTACTACAACTCTTCTGGATTTGTCGACGAGCTATTGTGGGCTGCATCGTGGCTCTACCACGCCACCGGAGACGGCTATTACATCGATTATGTCACTGTAATGCATGGAAATGCGTTCGCTAATTGGGGTAACCCGACATGGTTTTCTTGGGACAATAAGTTACCCGGGATACAGGTAATTTTCCAAGTGTCGGATCCAGAATTTATTTTTAGGGGTGGAGACAGTAACCAAACTTTTAAAGGGTGCTATCGGGATTTATAATGTATCATTTATAATGATTATTATTAACCGGTTACCGTTATCATTATTATTAAAGGGATTTTAGTTATGCACAATATAGAAAGTATTGTTCATCAAGTTCTTTTGAATTCTTAATTGATATCTGTTTAGGTGTTATTATCGAGGGTAAATTTCTTCGGCACGAACACCCAGATATCAATCATAGAAAATATGAACCTTCAAATGTACCGAAGAACTGCCGAGGCTCTTATGTGCACGGTTTTATTGCCACCACCAACGAACAAGAAAACTAACGGTAAGTTCTCAACCTCAAATGCAAGATGAAATCGGCAAACAATTAACAAACCGGGATCAAATTGATCAACTCTTCGCAGGTGGTCTAATATGGGTCAACGAGTGGGATTCGTTACAATACGCCATTGGTAGCGCGTTCCTAGCAGTGGTTTTTAGCGACTACATGTTCGCATCCAACACACCATACTTATATTGCAATGGGAAGTTATACGAGCCGATGGATATTCGTGAATTCTCTGTTTCACAGGTATCATGAGTAAAAAGGAATTAAAAGATAGTATTAGAAAACTGGGCATTTAGACCGTATTTCGGTCGCTAAATAGTCGATAATTTTACCACCATTATTTCTGGTCGCAATGCCCAGTTTTCTATAGGGGCAGACCCAGATTGATGGTTGGTTGGGTGGGCGGGCGCACCCCTTGAAAAAAAATTAGTATATTTTTTAGGCAAAAAACCGGATCGCACCGCTTGAAAATATGGTTGAACCCTCATCCGCACCCTTAGAAAATAATTCCTAGATTAGAAGTTATTTTATAAACTAACAAATCACTTTTTATGTGTATAGGCTGATTATGTGTTGGGAAATAACCCGATGAACATGAGCTACTTAGTCGGCTACGGGCTTAACTACCCTCAGTATGTGCACCATCGTGGTGCATCGATACCAATAGATGCGAATACAAGTTGTCACGACGGTTTCAAGTGGCTTAACTCGACAAAACCTAATCCTAACCTAGCAATCGGGGCGGTTGTTGGTGGACCATTCCTCAATGACACATACATCGACTCACGAAACAATTCGATGCAAGCCGAACCTACGACCTACAATAGCGCCTTCTTTGTCGGCCTTTTGTCAGGATTAGTTACTTCATCTTCTGTAGTTAGTTCTTTCACATGATACAAGTATTTTAGGTGGTGTAAATATTATTCTAGACAAGGGTTACATGAATATGGCGTGACACCATATTGTGAAAATATACGGAACTGACGGTATACACACTTCTTTACGGTTAAACAATATGAAATATATAGACACGTTGAGCTCGGCTCGAAAATGTTATGAGCGTGATTTGAAAACTCGGATAGAGTATTTATGTGACATGCTTGATAAAGCAAGCTTGAGACGAAAACGTAGAGGTGACAAAATGGATAAATAGTATCGGGCATTTGCGACGGCCTAATCCACCGCTAAAGGTCCTTGGGCATTTGAGTTGGTTTCTTGTACGTCGCAATGCCCGGTTTATAGTAGTGTTTGTAACAAGGTAAAATAGGTTGATTTTAATTAAACGCTTTAAAATTTTAATTGTTTTTGTAAGGCCTTGTAAATAGTTGATAACTATGTTAAAAATATTAGCTAGTTATAAAAAGTTAAAGTGTGTTGAATATGATTTAGAAACTATATAAGTAACAATTAAATCTTCAATAAAATGATATGAAAAGTTTTCATTATTTATATATTTTCTTACTTTCAAAAACTATCTAGCTATTTAACCTTTTTTTTTAAGAGTTAATTGCCATTTTAGTCCATGTGGTTTTGACAATTTTGTCAGTTTAGTCTAAAGGTTTCATTTTTAACATCTGGAACCAAAAAGGTTTCATTGTTGCCATTTTGGTCCAACTGACTTAACTCCATCCATATCTGTTAAGTCTTCCAAGAGCATTTTTGGTCATTTTATTAACCATTTTTCTTAATTGTTTTCCCACTCATTTTGGCGCCCTTTCACCCTGTATATAACCAGACCTGAAACCCTAAAATCCTAATTAAGTTCGAGCAAATCATCTCTCCTACCTACCTTCAATCTTCATCAATGGTGCAATGTCCATGTGGTGCCCATACTGTAATTCGAACTTCGTGGACCTCTTTGAACCCTGACAGACGCTTTTATTGTTGCAATAGACCGGTATTTGGTTTTCTTTCATCATCTTCATTTGAACCTGCAATTTGTTCATATTTTTGTCATTTTTTGTTAATAGGGGGAGGGGTTGTGGATTCGTTGCTTGGGCTGAGGTTGAGTTGTGTCAAAGATGTGCAGGAATCATACGAGGGCAGTTGAACTCCATTCGCAGGCTTGAAGAAGAGAACAAGAGACTGAAGTGGCTATTGTGCGCTACTTGGGGTTTATTCATGTTGTACTATGTGTGTAGTTAATGATGCGTATTTAGGTTATTTCGAGTGTTTGTAGTTCATGAATATGGTATGAATGATGTAAGTTTTTTGGTTTAGTTAATGGAACTATGTTAATGGTGTTATATGAATGTTGTTGATGGTGTTATTTGAAGGATGTACAAAATGATTGTAAAGTGGCTGATTTATGGTGTTATAATAATTCTGTACTAAGTGAAGTTGCAGCCAAAGCTATTGTAAATTTGCTGATAGATTGTATCGTACAAAGTGGCCATTAAAAGAAACTGGCCAAAAAGTTAACTGAACTGCAGCCAAAATACAAATAGATTGCAGCCGATTGTATCGTACAAACTGCAGCCATTATAAGAAATGGAGCAAAATATAAACTGACCCATTACAAACCTGCATTAAACTGAACTAAACTGCAGCCATTACAAACCTGAACTAAACTGCCAAAATACAAATTGACCCATTACTGAACTAAACTGCAGCCATTACAAACCTGAACTAAACTGCAGTTGACGATTACATACCAAAGATGTGCCATTAAACACATTACATACCAAAATACATAAGCATAACTGTTTACCACAACAGATTACATACCAAAAGACCTAACCCAAAACTGTTTTACTAAGATACATAACCATAACCGATTACAAGTACCAAAATATATAACCATTAATTGTTTTACCAAAATACATATCAAAGGACATAAGACCTAAGCAACATTTTCACTTGGACCTGCACCACTTTGACTTGCACCAACATTTTCACTTGGACCTACACCACTTTGACTTGCACCAACCTGACCTGCACCATCTTGACTTGCATCTACATCTTGTTTTTTCTGTCTTTTCTTGCATGTCCTCTTGTTGTGGCCTCTTGCCTTGGAAATCTCACAGGTTATAGTGTTTCCCTTTTTGGTCAACTTTCCCGCATCTGGAATGGATGTTTCAGTATTCTGTGTTTAGGTCTGTTTTTGAGTTAATTACTCTGCTGACTTCTTTCTCTTTTTCTTTGGTTTGCCTATCTGGTTATGATGTTTAGGAGGTAACAAAGTGGTGGGGCATCTCGACTTTGGCCATTCATCCATACCATTGATTGGTTCAATGGTACACTCATAAAGTAGCTTCCATATTTCATACCAGTATGCTTGATCAACCCACCTTTCTGGTATGGGTTCCCCACCTCCATGTAGACCCTGATTCTAGATTGCAGCCACTACGTGCTTGCAAGGCATACCAGTAAGGTCCCATTTCCTGCATGAACATGTCCTTTCACCAAGATTAATAACCCTTTGATATAAGCCATGACTGACCTGATACTTTGTTCCTCCAGTCCAAATGCAAGTGTACTATGAGGCTTCAGACTTGATTGCATCAAAAATCCTAGTAGCAACAGGTGTTAAAAAGGACCATTACACTTGGCAATTAGCTTTTTGACAACCACAATCTTTTTCATTAGGTATTCCCTAATGAATTCAAGACAAGTGATGATAGGTTTGTCCCTACCATACACCAGTTGCCTATTGAAGACTTCACACAGATTGTTCAGGAGTACATCACACTTTGCCCTACCTGTATATGCATAACTTTATGTTATTAAGGTGTACACTACAATAAAGAAGTTTATGCTATATATGTCATACCACTGAAATGTGATCTTTACCAATGCCTTGGAAGAATTTGTTTCAACCAGTCATGTAAGTATTTATCTTCTTCCTCAACTGCCTTCATTGCATTTTCCTAACCTCTTATTGTAAGGACACTAGCACAATGATGCGTGTGAAGTGTTATATATATTAGGTGTATATTTTAAGCCCCTTTAACACTTTTTAGTCAAGTTTTAAATTTATAAAACACGATATTTACTAACACTAGACACACATATGGGCAAGTGCACCCATCGTGAGCGTAGTATAGTGTTGGTAAGATACCGAGGTCGTCCAAGGACACAAGAGCTTTTAATACCGGTTTATCCTCAACGTCTAATCAAATCAAAAAGTTTAGAAAAATGTTTTAAACTAAGAAAAATAAAAACTAACTAAAAATGCTGAAAAATAAAAATAAAAGAAAAAACAGATACACAAGATAAATCACTTGGTTCCGACTCGTATCTAGTGTAACCTTTGATTATTTCCGCACTTTTGCACTTTTTAAGAGATTATCTTAGTTATTTTAGTAGGCCCCTCTTTTGAAGGTGACGTTACCCTCACCCCAGTAGTTTGAGTCAGCAAGGATACAATCCTAAAAGGGTGGATTATTGAAAGATAATTAATTAAGTTATTAATACAAACTATGGTAGGCCCCTCTTTTGGAGGTGATGTTACCCTCGACTAAGTAGTCTGAGTCAGCAGGGATACAGTCCTAAATAGCCGGGTTATAGTATTAAAAGTAGTTAACTTATGAGGGGATCAAAGAGTTTGGACCCCCGCCATCCAATACCGTTAAGTATTGAAGGAGGTCCTACTAAATTTGACCCAGGTCCATTGCAGGACCTCTAAACGTTGAACAATGGCAAGACCTTTACCAAACCGTTCCCTTAACCCCCGGCCAGGTAGCCAACATGCCTCCATATAGACCGTGGAGATATGAATGGTGAAAATCTTTTATTTTATATAGACAGTAAAATAATGCCAAGACACCATGGACAAATGATAAGGAAAGATCACCTTCAACATAAGAAACTAGTTATTAAAGTCATTAATACAAAACCAAGTAAAAAGTGTGAAAAGATTAAAAATAAAAAGTATTACACTAGACACTTTGTCTTCACCAAGTGATGTAAGAGACTTAGGCAACCATGGCCTTGATTGTCAATAACTCTTACGATCAATCTTGGATCCCGAGACGACTCACACACTCTACGATGGACAATGGATGATGGTGTTATGGTGGTGGTGGGTGGTGGGTGAAGTGTGAGAGAGGTGGTGTGCCAAGGGATGGTTTGAGCTTGAGCCAAGCACTCTGATTTATAGGCTGAACAGAAGCTCGGGCACGGCCCCGTGTCCAGTGGGCACAACCCCGTGTCCACATCCTTCTCTTTCTTCATTTAATGCAGCTTTGTCTTATTAGTTGACCACGCCCCCGTGTCCGCTGAGCACGACCCCGTGTGCAGAAGAATCTTTGTACTATGAAGATTTGCCTAGATTGTGCGAATCTTATAGTTGACCACGGTCCGCTGAGCACGGCCCCGTGGTGTGTGACAACTCGAGTTTCCAAGATTCCACTTTCGCATTTATTGCACGTTTATTGTTTAAGTTGTTTGTTACACGACCTGTTTATTTCGCAACTGTGCACGCTTGTAATACGTTATATCGTGTTATGATTGATACATTATATTTGACGTACATCATAAGTGTATTGTTGATATATGTTTGTATCTTGTTAATATATATGGGTTTTGATTAATGGGTCTTTGGCCGAAAACCCCACCTCACGAAAACCCTCCCCCAGGACAGGAACAGAAACGGGCCTTGACCTAGTGATGGACTACTTTAGTATTTTAACACCCAGCCTAATCCCTTGATTTCCCTAGTATCTCTCGGCCCAAACCTATTGAGCAAATTAGTGGCCCAAGTCAAATTATACCTTGTTTATATTTACGTAAATATCAAGCTAAGCCTCACATCTCCACTGGTCGCTAACCCTAGACATTTTCTCCTCACCTGTGGTACGACGACAGCAGAGCTATACCCCCCCTCGCTCGAAATCTGTTCTTCATCAATAACTCTCGATCGGTATGTTACCTCATGTTATCATGTTAGACATAGTGATGCTATTTATGCTAGATTTGTGAATGTGTGATCGATACATGTTAGATATCATATGGTTTACACAAGATTACTACATGCTAATATCATACTAAATGTTCTGTCTTAATTCGGTTTCTTATGGATGAAGTGCTCATGTGAGTAGATCGAGTACTAGGTGATGTTGTTTGTATTGGTGAATATGCGTGTTAATCGCTGACAGTTAATGACTATTATTGAGGACCGATGAATCATGAACTGGTTAGGCATAGCACTCATAACATAGTCAAGTGGTTTAGATGCTTTTGAAAGTCAACAGGTGCAGACTGTATTAACTGTGAACATATCAGAAATCATGTGATGATAATACATAATTCATGTATTTCAAAGTTGGGGGTCCAATACCTTTGATGACATGTGATCTGATCAAGTTGATAACTCTAGAATTAAATAGAAAGCCATGTGTAGTCTTGAAAACAAGCATACTAATGATTGATTATATATTATATCTTGCATGTAACTGTGTTGTTGATGATAATGTAACCCAACGACAATCCCAGCTTCAACGAAAACACCTTGGGTGTTTTCGGCCCAAGTGTTTTCGGCCCACATGAGTTTTCGCCACTTTGTGATTTGATAAAAGGGTTCTGCTCAGTAACGTGGTTAGCCAGTTAACTATGTTAATTAATTAAGTCTGATAGTTTGTTAATACCATTAGTTACCGACTATGTTTAATCTATTAACTGAGTTAAGTTTATTAACTCTGTTAACTACATTAACTCTGTTAACTGCATTAACTCTGTTAAATGATGCAATCATATTAATCATGTAAATATGTGAGGTATTAACTCAGTTGGTTCAGGTAACTCAACTAGTTGATTTAACTTTGTTAGTTTATTTCTCCTGTTAAGTGGATTAACTCTGTTAAATATGTGATTCTATTACACATGTTAATCCAGTTAATCTTGCTAACTCTGTTGAGTGTGTTAGTGGATAATTATGTTAGATTTAACTGCAAGAGACATTTACGTGAAACATGAATTGTATGGATGTGATTAACTTTTTTGTGATGCATGATGATTTACTTCCAAAGACACTTTGTGACATTAGAATACATGTGAATCGTTACGAACCCAAACTGATTTGGTATACGTGCTTAACTATAGGACTTGACTGATTACTTGCGTACACATAACTTAGCATACCGAGCAAACCAAGGTGAGTTCACACTAGCCAAGGCATGGGATTCCAAGTGGAATTGGGATTGGGATTGAATAACTACTCATACAACTATTGTTATTAAACAAATTATTACTGTCCTCGGTTGAAGGGCACGTACGTAAAACCTACGTACAGTTATACTTACTACTGTCCTCGGAATGAAGGGCACGTACGTAAAGCCTACGTACACGATCTTAAGACCATCACCTCTATCAAAGGAAGTCCCTCAATTATCGACTTAATCGCCGAGGCCTAGGGCGAGCGGGTCATTAGTTAATAGCGCTATTAGGTTTAACAAACCTCACACCGTGCCAGTCGGACGGGCGTGTACTAATGGACTATGGGCAAAGGGTCAATGCTGATAGACATTGACTTAGGGCACCTCTTATATTTTCGTAGCAGTCGATACGCGTGGTCTTGTAACACATGGGAAGCCCCCACTAATCATCGCACGCATGCCTGGACTGACAGCAAGGATTAACGCGATACATGGTTTACAAAACGAACATACGATTTATGAAACAGATACTATAACCAAACAACCAACTGTGAACTCGCTCAACATTGTTGTTGATTCGTTGCTACATGCCTTGCAGGTCATTAGGTACTCATGGAGCTTGCACAGGGAGGAACAGTCGTTGTGGGACATGGCAGTGTGTGCCATGCTTTAAACATTACTTTATTTCATATTTAATACTTGCTATGGGTTTTACAATTATGCTTCCGCTAAACACTTAACTATGCTTTGGTTTTTGAACACCTATCATATTGTTTGGTTGAATTATGGTTACTTACATGCTTGTTCAATATGATTGGTGGCTTGATCCTGGTCAGTCACGCCTCCAAGCGGTGATACTCCGCGTGTGGATTTTGGGGGTGTGACAGATTGGTATCAGAGCCATTGGTTATAGTGAACTTGGTTTTAATAAGGGGAAAACGTTTTTGTTAAAACCAGACTATAACCTGTACAGTGCTCTACGATCCACAACGACGCTTCACTCCACGTGCAAGGCTCGACATTCTAGGTGATATGGTTTATGTTTACATTACCTACTTGCTAGACTACATAGAACTTTGCTCATGGTATGCTTAGATAAACATAACAACTATTGCTTGAAAACACATGTGTGCTTGTTTTCCTTCTGTCGCTCCACATTTACACACATTCGCGACACCTTTCCTATTTGTGTTTCCTTCGATATGAAGATCATGAGGGAACGTATGAACCTAACTCAAGCCAGCTGACGACTCTTATCAACGAACAAGTTACGGCAGCACTCGCAGCCGCCCAGGCAGGAGGTATAACCTGCTATTCCGAACTTAACCTAGGATGATAGATCCTACTCTCCTGACCCAACTTTCACGCTTAACGTTGTCTTTTCTTCCTCGCGCAACAAGGTCAGAACGCTCAGCCACCTGTGTGCACTTTCAAGATCTTTATGGACTGTCGACCTAGTGCCTTTAGTGGTACCGAAGGAGCTGTAGGTCTCCTCCACTGGTTTGAGAAACTCGAATCTGTCTTCGAGATGTGTGAATGCCCTGAGGCTCGCAGGGTGAAATATGCTACTGGTACTCTTGAGGGTATAGCGCCCACGTGGTGGAAAGCACAGGTCCAAATGCTAGGGTTGGTTGCTGCTAACGCCACCCCATGGAACAACTTCAAGGAACTGATCAAAGAGGAGTATTGCAATCGTGATGATATCCACAAGCAGGAGGTAGAATTCTTTAACCTAAAGATGACGGGGTCAGAGATAGAAGCGTACGCGAAACGACCCATCGAACTGGCAGTGTTGTGTCCAACTATGGTGGACCCTCCCATCAAGCGTATTGAGATGTACCTCAGAGGCTTAGTATCAGAAATTCAAAATCATGTCACTTCGGCCAACCTTGCTACCATCCAGGATGTTACTCGTCTTGCACATCGTCTCACAGACCAGGCAGTGGAACAGAACAAACGGCCGAAACGTATTAATGCTGCTACAACTACTTCGGATGCTCCCAGTGACAACAAACGCAAGTGGGATGGAATTCGAGCAAGGGTTCCACTTCGATTCAGTCTAAGTCGCAGCAGTGAAAAACGGATGAGTACAGGGGCCCCAGTCAGCAGTCTTTTGGTAATTGAAGTCAGGGTGGATACAGGGGAAACCACCCTAAGTGCAATCGATGTAATTTGCACCACAGCGGGCAGTACAACAAAGATCGTCGTTAGAAATACAACCAGCTTGGTCATGGAGCCAAAGATTGTAGAAGCTCACGTCCTGCAAACCAGAACCGACAACAGCAGCCACAAGCTCCACAAAAATCAGCAGCAACAGCAGGACAACAAGGGATGTTATCAGTGTGGTGCTGGAGATCATCTCATGCGACGCTACCCACGGCTGAACCAGAACCAGAATCGGAACCCCAACCAAGGAAACGGGAATAATAATGGAGGCAACAACGGGAGTAATGACGACGGCAATGGTGCCAGGGGTCGAGTGTTCGTGATTGGTCAGGGTGATGCTAGGAATGACCCCAACGTATGATGGTTTTGACATCGTTATTGGTAATGAACCTCTCATGATTTGCGGAGACAAGAGGGGTGCTGATGAGAGCATCATCTATTTTCTTAAGGCCCAGAAGTGTTTGAGAAAGGGCCACACTGCCATTCTGGCACTCGTTACCGACATCTCGAAGAAAGAGAAGAAGATAGAAGATTTTCCGATCGTACGCGACTATCCTGAGGAACTACCTGGACTTCCGCCTCATCGTCAGGTCGAGTTTCACATCGAGCTAACTCCTGGAGCAGCACCTATCGCTTAGCTCCATCAGAGTTGGAAGAACTCTCTACGCAACTACAAGAACTCTTGGATAAGGGTTTATTTGTCCTAGCTCTTCGCCCTGGGGAGTTCCAATCTTGTTTGTGAAGATGAAAGACGGAACTTTCAGAATGTGCATCGACTACCGTGAACTCAACAAGGTGACTGTGAAGAATCGCTATCCTCTTCCACGCATCGACGACCTATTCGACCAGCTGAAAGGGGTCGAGCTACTATTCAAAGATTGATTTGAGATCAGGATATCACCAGCTGAGAGTCCGAGAAGAGGACGTCTCCAAAACAGCCTTTAGAACTCGTTATGGACACTACGAGTTTTTGGTCATGCCTTTTGGGCTGACAAACGCACCTGCGATCTTCATGGACTTGATGAATCGAGTGTGCGAGCCTTACCTGGACAAGTTCGTTATAGTTTTCATCGACGACATCCTGATCTATTCGAAGAGTCAGGAGGAACACGAGCAGCATCTACGACTCATTTTGGAACTCCTTCGAACAGAACAGCTGTGCGCCAAGTTTTCAAAATGCGACTTCTGGCTTTGTGAAGTCCATTTCTTAGGCCATGTGGTAAACAAGGATGGGATTCACGTTGATCCATCCAAGGTAGACTCGATTAAGAACTGGCCTGCACCTCGTATACCAACGGAAATTCGCCAATTCTTGGGTTTGGCAGGTTACTACCGGAGGTTCATTAAGGATTTTTCCAAGATTGCACAGCCTCTCACCTCTCACTACACTGACACAGAAAAGCGTTGTTTATCGATGGGGAAGTGCACAGGAATTAGCGTTTCAGCACTTAAAGGATAGACTTTGCAGTGCACCTATCCTTTCATTGCCAGAGGGCACATACGACTTCGTGGTTTACTGCGACGCATCTATTCAGAGTCTTGGTTGTGTATTGATGCAGCGGGATAAAGTTAGAGCCTACGCTTCACGCCAACTCAAAGTTCATGAAAAGAACTACACTACACACGATCTAGAGCTGGGAGCGGTAGTTTTCGCACTTAAGATATGGAGACACTACCTGTATGGTACCAAATGTGCCATCTACACTGATCACAGGAGCCTCGAGCATATTTTCAAACAGAAGGAACTGAATATGCGACAACGACAATGGGTCGAACTACTGAATGACTACGAGTGCTCGACCAGGTATCACCCGGGCAAGGCCAATGTCGTGGCTGACGCCCTCAGTCGAAAGGACACCGCACCTAAGCGCGTGCGAGCTTTACAACTCACAATACAGTCTAGACTTCCTTCTCAGATACGAGACGCTCAAGTAGAAGCATTGAAACCCGAAAACGTCAGGGCTGAAGCCCTACGTGGCTCCAGGCAACGCTTAGAACAGAAGGAAGACGGTGCATACTACGTCACAGGACGCATTTGGGTCCCACTTTATGGCACCCTACGAGAGCTTGTGATGGATGAGGCACACAAGTCTCGCTACTCGGTACATCCTGGTTCGGATAAGATGTACCACGGTATCAAAACGACATATTGGTGGCCTAGCATGAAGGCCCACATAGCAACGTACGTTAGCAAATGCTTGACTTGTGCGAGAGTCAAGGCGGAATACCAGAAACCTTCAGGCCCACTTCAACAACCAGAGATACCACAATGGAAATGGGAGCAAATTTCCATGGATTTTGTTACTGGCCTGCCTAGATCTCAACGTGGTAACGATACTATCTGGGTGATCGTGGATCGACTCACAAAGTCTGCTCACTTCTTGGCCATCAAGGAAACGGATAAGTTCTCCACACTGGCAGAGGTATATCTTAAGGAAGTTGTTTCGAGGCACGGAGTGCCCACCTCTATTATCTCGGATCGAGATGCACGGCAAGCAATGCACAAGTCTTTTGGCTCAAGATTACATATGAGCACAGCTTATCACCCGTAAACGGATGGGCAGTCGGAACGTACCATCCAGACCCTCGAAGACATGCTTAGGGCATGTGTGATTGATTTTGGCAACGGCTGGGAAAAGCACCTACCACTTGTGGAATTTTCGTACAACAATAGCTACCACACCAGCATTAAAGTTGCTCCATTTGAGGCATTGTACGGACGTAAATGTCGGTCACCTCTTCGTTGGGCAGAGGTGGGTGATAGTCAAATCACAGGTCCAGAACCGGTAAATGATACTACTGAAAAGATAGCACAAATACGACAACGCATGGCGGCAGCTCGTGACCGTCAGAAAGCATACACTGATAAAGACAGGAAACCACCCGAATTCCAGGTTGGGGATCGAGTGCTACTCAAAGTTTCACCCTGGAAGGGTGTGGTTCGTTTTGGCAAACGAGGCAAACTTAATCAACGATACGTTGGACCATTTGAAATCATTGAGAAAATAGGCAAGGTGGCCTACAGACTGAACTTACCAGCAGAACTCAGTGCAGTTCACAACGTTTTCCACGTGTTGAATCTGAAGAAGTGTCTGTCAGATGAAACCCTCATAGTTCCTTAGAAGGAGCTCACTATCGATGAACAGTTACGATTCGTCGAGGAACCTATTGAAATCACGGACCGGGATGTTAAGGTCCTCAAGCACACTAGAATACCTCTTGTTCGAGTTCGTTGGAATTCCCGTCGTGGCCCAGAGTTCACCTGGGAACGCGAAGATCAAATGAAACTCAAGTATCCCCAGTTATTCGGAAACAGTGCAACCAATACTGAGGCTGAAGCTACTACAGAATTTCGGGACGAAATTCCAAATCAACGGGGGGATGATGTGACACCCCAGGAAAACCGGTAAACTACGCAACACAACTAGCTTCCTCAGTAACTACGTGCTAAATTTCGGGACGAAATTTCTTTCAAGTTGGAGATAATGTGATAACTCGAGTTTCCAAGATTCCACTTTTGCATTTATTGCACGTTTATTGTTTAAGTTGTTTGTTACACGACCTGTTTATTTCGCAACTGTGCACGCTTGTAATACGTTATATCGTGTTATGATTGATACATTATATTTGACGTACATCATAAGTGTATTGTTGATATATGTTTGTATGTTGTTAATATATATGGGTTTTGATTAATGGGTCTTTGGCCGAAAACCCCACCTCACGAAAACCCTCCCCCAGGACAGGAACAGAAACGGGCCTTGACCTAGTGATGGACTACTTTAGTATTTTAACACCCAGCCCAATCCCTTGATTTCCCTAGTATCTCTCGGCCCAAACCTATTGAGCAAATTAGTGGCCCAAGTCAAATTATACCTTGTTTATATTTACGTAAATATCAAGCTAAGCATCACATCTCCACTGGTCGCTAACCCTAGACATTTTCTCCTCACCTGTGGTACGACGGCAGCAGAGCTATACCCCCCCTCGCTCGAAATCTGTTCTTCATCAATAACTCTCGATCGGTATGTTACCTCATGTTATCATGTTAGACATAGTGATGCTATTTATGCTAGATTTGTGAATGTGTGATCGATACATGTTAGATATCATATGGTTTACACAAGATTACTACATGCTAATATCATACTAAATGTTCTGTCTTAATTCGGTTTCTTATGGATGAAGTGCTCATGTGAGTAGATCGACTACTAGGTGATGTTGTTTGTATTGGTGAATATGCGTGTTAATCGCTGACAGTTAATGACTATTATTGAGGACCGATGAATCATGAACTGGTTAGGCATAGCACTCATAACATAGTCAAGTGGTTTAGATGCTTTTGAAAGTCAACAGGTGCAGACTGTATTAACTATGAACATATCAGAAATCATGTGATGATAATACATAATTCATGTATTTCAAAGTTGGGGGTCCAATACCTTTGATGACATGTGATCTGATCAAGTTGATAACTCTAGAATTAAATAGAAAGCCATGTGTAGTCTTGAAAACAAGCATACTAATGATTGATTATATATTATATCTTGCATGTAACTGTGTTGTTGATGATAATGTAACCCAACGACAATCCCAGCTTCAACGAAAACACCTTGGGTGTTTTCGGCCCAAGTGTTTTCGGCCCACATGAGTTTTCGCCACTTTGTGATTTGATAAAATGGTTCTGCTCAGTAACGTGGTTAGCCAGTTAACTATGTTAATTAATTAAGTCTGATAGTTTGTTAATACCATTAGTTACCGACTATGTTTAATCTATTAACTGAGTTAAGTTTATTAACTCTGTTAACTGCATTAACTCTGTTAGATGATGCAATCATATTAATCATGTAAATCTGTGAGGTATTAACTCAGTTGGTTCAGGTAACTCAACTAGTTGATTTAACTTTGTTAGTTTATTTCTCCTGTTAAGTGGATTAACTCTGTTAAATATGTGATTCTATTACACATGTTAATCCAGTTAAGCTTGCTAACTCAGTTGAGTGTGTTAGTGGATAATTATGTTAGATTTAACTGCAAGAGACATTTACGTGAAACATGAATTGTATGGATGTGATTAATTGTTTTGTGATGCATGATGATTTACTTCCAAACACACTTTGTAACATTAGAATACATGTGAATCGTTACGAACCCAAACTGATTTGGTATACGTGCTTAACTATAGGACTTGACTGATTACTTGCGTACACATAACTTAGCATACCGAGCAAACCAAGGTGAGTTCACACTAGCCAAGGCATGGGATTCTCAGGGGAATTGGGATTGGGATTGAATAACTACTCATACAACTATTGTTATTAAACAAATTATTACTGTCCTCGGTTGAAGGGCACGTACGTAAAACCTACGTACAGTTATACTTACTACTGTCCTCGGAATGAAGGGCACGTACGTAAAGCCTACGTACACGATCTTAAGACCATCACCTCTATCAAAGGAAGTCCCTCAATTATCGACTTAATCGCCGAGGGCTAGGGCGAGCGGGTCATTAGTTAATAGCGCTATTAGGTTTAACAAACCTCACACCGTGCCAGTCGGACGGGCGTGTACTAATGGACTATGGGCAAAGGGTCAATGCTGATAGACATTGACTTAGGGCACCTCTTATATTTTCGTAGCAGTCGATACGCGTGGTCTTGTAACACATGGGAAGCCCCCACTAATCATCGCACGCATGCCTGGACTGACAGCAAGGATTAACGCGATACATGGTTTACAAAACGAACATACGATTTATGAAACGGATACTATAACCAAGCAACCAACTGTGAACTCGCTCAACATTGTTGTTGATTCGTTGCTACATGCCTTGCAGGTCATTAGGTACTCATGGAGCTTGCACAGGGAGGAACAGTCGTTGTGGGACATGGCAGTGTGTGCCATGCTTTAAACATTACTTTATTTCATATTTAATACTTGCTATGGGTTTTACAATTATGCTTCCGCTAAACACTTAACTATGCTTTGGTTTTTGAACACCTATCATATTGTTTGGTTGAATTATGGTTACTTACATGCTTGTTCAATATGATTGGTGGCTTGATCCTGGTCAGTCACGCCTCCAAGCGGTGATACTCCGCGTGTGGATTTTGGGGGTGTGACATGGTGGGCAATAGAAGCTTCTACAACTTTGTCTTTTCTGCTGACACTTGGGCACGCCCCCGTGCTGGCTGAGCACGGGGCGTGTTCAGTCTTCTGTTATCTTGTTTTGCTTGGGAAGATGCTGTCGTGGGGTCGGGCATGTCATGTCTTTTTCCTTTTCTTGTATTTATGTTAGATTTTGATGTCTTTTTGCTTCTTTTGTTAATTTGAGCTCATTTAATCCTGAAAATACAAAAGGAAGACAAAAGCACACTTTTTCCAATATTAGTACTAAAAAGGGTTAGTTTTATGCCACAATTGATGAAATTTATATGTTGCATTTTGCACACATCACACAACTCCATAACAAATCTTTGTAGACATCACCCTTCCATCTTGTTTTCATATTCTCATGTTTATGCCTTAGGCAGAACCTATGTTCAGCCTTTGGGTACACCTTTTCTATTGCTGCTATTATACCCTACAGTTAAATCAGTTACATAAGCAAACAATTAAATCAGTTACATAAGCAAACAATTAAATCAGTTACATAAGCAAACAGTTTATGATACATACCTTCTGCCTATCACTTATAAATGTGAAATATGAGTTGGGATCCAACCTTAGATCATCTCCCAAGCACATCAAAAACCATGTCCATGAAGCTTTAGATTCTGACTCCACCAATGCATAGGCTACCGGGTAGATGCCATTGTTTGCATCTATACCAACTGTAGTTAAGACCTGCCCTGGATAAGGCCCATTCATGAAACATCCATCTAGACCCAACAAATTTCTACCAGCTATCTGAAATCCCCTTTTTAAACCAGCTAAACAAATGTATATCCTTCTAAGCTGCCTTGTTGGAGTATGTGGGTTAGGCTCCTCTCAACCTCTATATTTATTGTTGTATTAGGATTAGCCCTAAGCAATTCTTCACAGTAGTCTCTAAGCATTGTATATTGAACATTATAATCACCTTGAACTCTCTTTGTTGCCTGAGACCTAGCCCTAAACATCTGCATTACAGTAACTTCTACCAAGAACTTCTTTTGTATCATATCTTGTAAGGATTTGAGTGGAATATTAGGATTAATCCGAATAGTACCTTCTATATCCCTAGCCAACCAACCGATTATGCACAATCTAACATCCCTTGTGTTTAAACATATGTGCTCTTTCAAGAAGGTTTTAACTACCCAAGAGCCGACACTCTTGCTCTTTGATATGTGCAGCAGCCAAGGACATGTACGGTTTATATCCTTTTTTTAGGTTTACGTTTAACTTTAAGCCCACTTGCACTTTTTGCTGAATTTACAGATGTAACCCCATCATTTAATGAACTTCCAGATGTACCCCTAGCATTTAATGAACTTCCAGATATACCCCCAATTGTTACATCTTCAACACCAGCCCTTTCTTTTGCTTTTGTTTTACCCCTAATGTTTGTTACATCTTCAGCAACAACCCCATCTTTTGCCTCTGTTTCACCCCTAACCAGTTTAGGATTGAACCCCTTACACACTACATTAAACCTAGATGTATCATTTTTTACTATCATCAGTTGCCTCCTACTTTCCACTGCATGTTTTTTAAGTAACCTTTTGATTTGTTCCTTATTACTAAAGGTTTGACCAAGATAAAAAGGACAATCATCATTTTTTTTTGGTTTTTTTTATGCTTCCTCCTATGAGCCCTCATGCTTTTTTGCATCTTTGTGTCATTCTCATCATCACTCAAACTATCAAATTCTTCTAAGTTAATCTCAACATCCATGTTGAAATCATCTCCAATATCTAAGTCTACTCCATCATCAGTTAAATCAAAATCTACTGCAGCCTTAAACTCATCCATATCAACATCATACTCCTCAACAATGTTATCAACATCCATAATATAGTCTGAGTCTTCATTAGATACATAATTACCCTCAGCTGCTTTGCCCTTTCTTACATTATAACCCTCATCTACTTTGGCCTTTCCTTTAGAACCCTCATCTACTTTGGCCTTTCCTACATTAGAAACCACACCTATATCACTACTATCATCCTGCTCATAATCACCTGCCTTAGGTTCATAATTGCTATCATCTGATCTATCACTACCATTATTTTCAGATCCATCACTACTTACAATCTCTTCAACAATGTGCTCCCCATCAGCTGCACTACTGCCATCCACATCATCTACATTTTCATTGATATCATGCTCTGCATTGTTTCTTAAATACAACCCTTCATAATCAGGTCTAATATGTTCTACAAACACATCTATCAGTTTAGTAGTTCTAGATAGCTTTAAAAGATCAAGAATATAACCATCACTTAACAGTGGTCTTAGCCGTAAATCCAGATCCTCTCCTGGCAATCTATACATAAATCTCATTTCATCCTCATCTATATACCCAATATCTACCATCATATCCTTCAGTACAAATACTGAAAAGTAGTCTGAGTTAACCTCGTCCACATAAGAAACCTTACCCTTCACATATGTCATTCCAGGAAACTCTGTAAATTCACCCCCATGGTGTGTTTCGATTGAAAAGTTTACAGGGTAGTTTACTGCATCAATGAACATATAAACTTCAAATAAGTGATCAATCCACTTTAAAAAGGCAAAATTTAGACAACATGTTGAGTATTTAACATGAACTTACCATATGCCTCTTCTGGATTGAATACTTCATCAGGATTACGAACACACCAAGGCTCATTCATCGTTCAGAACCACCTCACAATGCTCGTTCACAGCTCAACCGCCTTTGATCGATCGTCTTCGTTGTTAGGGTTTTAATATTGGGGAAGTGTGTGTGTTGTGATCAATGTAATGTAGGAGGTGACTGAGGTTTGTTATTTATAGCGAAGATATAAAACAATAAAGCTTTAATTAAAAGAAAAAGCAATTAAGAAAAAAGGGTTAATAAAAAGAAAAAGAAAAATGAAATGACAAAAATGCCCTTGGAAGACTTAACAGATATGGATGGAGTTAAGCCAGTTGGACCAAAATGGCAACGATGAAACCTTTTTGGATCCAGATGTTAAAAATGAAACATTTGGACTAAACTGACAAAACGGCCCAAACCACAGGGACTAAAATGGCAATTAACTCTTTTTTTTTAATTAGGCCATTAAGTACTCATTTGAGTCCTTGGAAAAGTATTAGCATTTCCTAAATAGATGGATATCAGAGCCGGTTATGATGGTGTATGGAAAGGATCTCCGCATTAGACCCATAATTTTGAGGGGCAAGTGATTATTTAAAAAAAATTGATAAATATATGTTATTTTAAAAAAAAATTGTAAGTACATACCAAAAAAAATCCAATATAGGCCCGTTATCAAATATTTTTTTTATGGTTTATAATTTAGCCCACTTCACATTAGGTTTATTGGGCCCAATACTAATATGATTTTAACAAAAATAATAAAACACGGCGGCAATTTATGTTGAATCGTCGTTGATTATCGAAAATTTCTTAATCTCCTAGAATCTGAAAGGACCAACAGAAAGCTCATCAGACGTAGAACATCATCAATTTATCATTCATCAGAACTTCGATGGCCTGGGCTAGGCGATTCAGACGCTGCTGGTGCTGGCCTGCTGCGAACAAGAACATCATCAGAAGCTGTTGGCCTGCTGCAAACAAGAACACATCACACGCTGATTCTGAAATTCCGATTTCCGAACATAACATTAGAAGATTCAGAACTCAAAAGGTCTGTTCGTTTAGTGTTATTGACTTGTTGTATAATTGTGTTAAACTGTTAGTCCATTATTTGTTGTTAAACTTTAATTGTGACTGTTGAGTATAAGATTAAGATTATTGATTGTTGTTGAGTATGGAATTCTTGATTAATCTCGAAATTGTGGTTGTGAAACATCCATCATTCTTGTTAATTAAACATTGATTATTTTGTTAACAGCTTCTAAACAAGCATCCGGATGGCAAAAACGACAAAAGAGGAAACAATATGTACTAATACTATGATTGGTTAGCTATTAACTTATTAGTTATTACGGCATTTAACTCATTAGAATACTATGATTTTGTCATTATCATAATTGCATTGTTTATCAAATACTACAATTTTTGTCATTTTCGTAATTGTATTGTTTACCGTTAAAGCATATGACCACATTTTTCAAAGTCGAACATAATACGCGAATTCTCAGAGATGTCACTGATAGATATTGTCCCTCTTTGTTAATAGGAAAGTGAAACAAAATAAGAAAAAAATAAGAAAAAAAGAAGGAAAGTGAAGCAAAATAATAATAAAATAAGAAAAAAGAAATGGCACACTTTATAGAACTATCTATTTAATACAACAATTTTTTTTTAAACTTTTTAGCAATTGAATGATATAATACAACATTTTTTTTTAGCTTTTTAACATTTTTTTTCAACTCTTTAGCAATTGAATGATATAATACAACAATTTTTTTTAACTTTTTTGCAATTGACTAATAAAAATGACCAAACATTGAAATATTTAATTTACACATTATTTTTCCAAGGGTGACACCACCACATGAGAAAAATAGAAAAAGTTGGAACAAGCACGATAATTTTTGCTCAAAATCATCATCCAAAGATGAGTAAATCAAAATAAAGTAAAACAAAAAAAGAATTAAGTGGTTGGGTTGAAAGGTAGTTTCATCCTATGACGGATAAGAGGGACAAGAAATCTTGTTCATGACAAGGAATGGTTAATCCCATTTCATGGTTGAACCCAAACTCTTCCTCGGCCTGTTGTAGCAAGCTTTGGAAGCCCTTGTGATGTAGCCACGATATGGGTACAACATATCGACTTCTTGTATCACCAATGTACACGACAAAGTGTCCTCTAGGGACGTCGGTTGGGTAGCCTTCATCATCTCTGAAGTTTGAGCCTTTCTTGATGAACTTCTTGAGCACGGTTGCTTGTGTTTGTTTGTTTTGTGATTTTCTAAGACCCATTATAGTATGATAATGAGGAAAAAAACTAAAAAAGAGAGTGGTTATTAGATGAAGGAGCGGTGGTGGCGGCGGTGATGGTGATTAGATGATGTGAGGTGGTGGTGATGGTGATTAGATGAAGGAGGGTTTTATAGTGAACGTTGAGAGGCAAATGCATGTGGAGGTACATGAAGGTGGTAAGCATGAAGGTGTGCTTGTATAATCATGGGTTCATACCACTTTGGGCTAACCCTACCTTGCTACCTCTGTCTATGATACAATGTCCCAGTGGGCCTACTTCCATTTATGTCTCAATGTAATATGTATTAATTATGTATGCCTGTGTATTGTACATTGTATACAGAATTTTGTTATCCATCCATTACTTTATGACTTCTATCACATGATACTATAACTAGTGGATGTTATATGCCAGAATCAGAAAAAAAAAGGTTTTGTAAACCAAAAGAGTTTAAGATAGGAAACATAAGAAACAGACAATTCATAGATCTAGGTTTGTAAGTAAAGATATCGGGCCGGGTCTGAAATCACTGACGGATATTAGGAGTAGGAGGAAGGCACATGAAAGAGAAGGAAAGAGGGTGTTAACGGTGAAGCGAGGGATTTAGGGACAAATAAGATCAATCAAGATAAAACGTGTTTGTTCTAAGACGTTTTGCAAACCCTATTAGTTCTGTAAGATTACAAAAATAACCTCCATATATCTTCCATGTATAAGCTTCATATGGCCAAAACATATGTAGTAAACCAGGTACACAAAGTAGCCTTTATTCAAACCTAATCCATATGTGGACTCTTGACTTTTGGTATTAGGCTGGATTTTGACTTTTTGTAACACATAAGCAAATATATGCAAACAGCCTTGTAACCTTGTTTATGATTAAATAACACCCAAGATATGTTTATTTTGTTTTTTATTAATATTAATAATATAAAAGAATGAAAACAAAAACAAAAAAAATATATATATATGTTGAACAAAGAGATAGAACTTATCATCTAACAAGAACATTATTAAGAACATCATTATCTAACAATAGTCGTATTTTATAATACACTTAGGGTCCTAATCGTCTAGATTCACGTTTAACCCATCTATGGACCTTTGACTAGAACAGCTCAACAACACAATGCAAAATACGAAAGTAGAAAGATGGAATATTTTTTGATACATCTTTAGAAGAGCGGGGATTTCTGCCAAAAAAGAGGCCTCTGTGAATTTCCTTACAGATCCCATAGAAGGGAGATCTACCTTGAGACCAGCGGATCTGCTCGTCTTTGGCTGGGCGGGAGGGAAACATGCTTGTGTGGATCTCACAGGAGTCTCCCCCTTAGCTGGTTTAAGGGAAAGCGGGTTTGTAACAGGACAAGCTATAAGGAAAGCGGAATCAAAAAAGGTGGATAAACACGCTAAAGCATGTGCTGATAACCAACATGCATTTGTCCCATTCGCCTTCGACACCTTTGGCTCCCTAGCTCCAGAAGCTATCCGTTTGTTGACTAGGGTCCAAAAGGTTGTCCACAGCTCATCAATAGGGGGCAGGGATTTGTCTTTAATAGGCTAGGGTTTGCTATTCAGAAAGGGGTAGTGGCGTAGCTTGTTGCTCGTTTACGTGCGATATTGATGAAACTCGGCCGGTTCTTATAATCTAAAAACTGAAATAGAATTTATATTTTTATTTTCGTTTTAAATTGGGGTGGGATCGGTATGGCTTAATTATTTTGACAAGTTGGATGGACTACAAAACCTTGTAGGTGCAATAAGAATTTAAATCAAGATAAACATAAACCTTGCACCAAATGACCAATCAAGACTTGATATCTATAACAGACTTATCACTTTCCAAATATCGATTTCAAACCGAAAACTCTGTTGGCTAAGAATCCTAGAACAATAAGCCTTTTAGTATTGACGTTAACATCCAAATATAGAAGGTCGATTTTGAGTTTCGCTCAAGCCTCAAGCATACATGAACATAGCCCATGGCGTGTCAGTTGACCAGTCGGAAGCTAGGGTTTGGCTTCTAATAACTATGTGTTGGTTGTGTAGATATGGCATACCGCATGAACAAATATAATATCAACTTCATTTGAAAAACATTAATCTGATCATGTTTGGTTAATCGGCTTGACATATTTAACATGTGTAATTAAACAAGTTGTGTTGGGTTGACGTATTTAACTTGGTTAATTAAATAGGTCGACATGACAACCCATTTAGCTAAACATGTCACCCAACCAACCCAACCCATTTACTGAAATCCTCCACCATGTTTCAACATGTTTACAACTTGATTATAATATGTCAACTCGTTTATATATATGGGCTTAAATGAGTTGTGTTCGGGTTACCCGAATTTCAGTGTGACCTCGTAGAAAAAGTATATTAGCTTGGATTTATTATCTTTACTTTAACTATTAGGAGATATGATTTTAGTTCTTATTCATAATTATCTTTATTTTCTTCCTATATCTAGTTGGTTAATTTATATTATAGGGAAGTTATAGTTGGTACCTTTGACATGAAAATATATGGGTCATGTTCAGGTTTAGCGTATTGGGTGAGAGGGGCACTCCTCTCTTAGGGGAGTGACCTCTCTTACACACACCCAATCAGCACGCGTCACGTCAACTCCCCTCTTAAGTCCCTATTTTGCACTCAAACGTTGGCATCACTCCACTCACACAATTATTTTTTTTATAAAAAAAAAAGAAAAAAATATGATTGGTGGAAAAAGGGTGGACCCACATTAACAACCAATCACCCCCCCCCCCTCTCTCTCCTCTCTCTCAATCGGTGAATACACACCGAGCCAAGCCATCACCGAGCGGGAAAATATTGTTGGTGGCGGTGTACCCGCACGGTAAAAGCAGTCACCGTATGGGGTCACCGAGAGTGCCCCGGACACCCTTAGCACAACACTATTGATTAAAAATGTAATCTTTTTATGTAAACGCTAACACAATAGGTGTTACGAAATTCAAAAATAGAAATAAAACAAGCATGATCAACCTGAGCTAAATATTACCTAGCTAGTCGGCCTACCCATATAGCGGCGCACTTAGGAATTATTTTCTGGGGTGCGAACGAAGGGTTCAACCAAATTTCCGGGTCCGCCCTTGCACCCATATATGTCACAGGTCATCATGGTGCAAAACATCCTTAGCTACTTGTCCAAATGGAAATAAAACCTTAGACCGTGGGGTATGGGGGGCTTGGGTTGACACGTGGAATGGGGGCCTCTCCACCACCAAAACCCACGCCCATGGGGTATGGTGGGGCTTGGGTTGGGGGCTTGGGTTGGGGGCATGAGTTGACACATAGCCATTAAGAGCCCGCCATGTCACCTTGCTAGGCGCCCCACGCCCGGCTTCAAACCCACGCCAAAGGGAGCCACGCCCAAACCCAAGCCCCAACCCAAGCCCCCGGGGTGGTGAGTTAGGCGTTTTTCCCCAACCCAAGCCCCATACCCCATGGCCTTAGGAGATTTGGATACTCCCGTGTTCCATAATTGAGTATGGACGCATCAGTACAGCCAATTACGGTTGACAGATACATCTGTCATTAAATGATTTAGTTAGGACTAATTAAGTGATCTCTTATTGAAAGGGAATTGTAACCAAATAAAGCATGGGGTCTAAGCTACTTCCACATGCAAATGTCACAAAGGACACTCAAGGACATGACGGCTTGAAAATGAACTTTTCATGCTCTTTTATCATGCCCAAAGAGCGTAAAAGTACAAGTTTAACTAACTGCTTTTATCGCTTTATAACAAATATATGTGCCACATGCATACACGATGCAGAGCGGAAACACACACAAATTAAGAACACGTTTTTAAGAGGAAAAATAGTATTACTTTTTAATGATGAATAAAAAAATGGTAATCTAATAAATGATGATGAAATCATTATTAATATCTATTTTCTTACTATAAATAAGCAACAAATTTAGACAATACAACTTGTACATTATGCTTTTGGAATTTTTCAAAAAAAAAAAAAAACTTGATTTTTACTTTTAGTACAAAGGTTTTTACCTTTACAATTTTAACACCTACATAATTTATTTTTTTAACCTTAACCCAAAACTTTTCATTATTTGCAATTTAATTTCACAACTTTTGTCACTTATACTTTTAATCTTTCGCAAATTTTCGTTTTACGTATAGTTCTAAATTTTTTGAGTTAATACGACGCAACGTACGACTATGATTCAACTTTTTTATGTTTTGTTTCAAATTTTGCAAGTTAACACGGCGCAACGTACATGTGTGGTTGAGCGTTTTTACCTTGCCTTTGGGGCTTTTCCAAAAATAAATTGATATTTTTACATTTTATCCAAAAGTATTTCATAAATTACTTTTAACCCAAAACTATTTGTTTTTTACTTTTACCCCAAAACTTTTTATCTTTTGCAATCTATCCTCACAACTTTTTTTACTTTCAACTTTGGTTATTTATAGTTTTCATTTTCCGCAAATTTTTCGCTTTATGTCTGGTTCTAAATTTTGTGACTTAACACATCACAACGTGCGTCTTTGGTTTAACGTTTTAAAACTTCGTTCAAAATTTTGCGAGTTAAAACGATGCAACATGCGTGTGTGGGTGAACGTTTTTACATCGTCTATTTTTTTCCCGTTTGACAGGTTTAACATAACGTACGCGTCGCAGATCGACTTAGTTATAACTAAAGAATCCCCGCCGCATTACGGCGGGTCGCAATCCTAGTTAATATTAATATTAATATTAATATCTATTAATAGACCAAAGGAAATGAATAGTAATTTATTGCGTGCTTTCTTCTGATTGCCCTATTTGGGCGGTCATCACCCTGGTTTCTTCTCATCACCTACTATTTAAACTGGTTCTGAGGAGAAAGAAAGGGAAAGAGTCGGCCGCCGGAGGGTCACCGCCGTCAACAGCACCATGACACCACCACCACCACCGTCGCAATGGTGTTTTTGCCTTTTGGGGTTTTTTTACCCAAGAGAGAGAAAGGGAAAAGGGATATAGAAGAGGGTGTGGTGGTGGCCGGAGGCTCACCACCATGGCACGACCGCCATCGCAGCGGTGTTTCTGTTTTGTTGGGGGTGTTCGATCTCCATACCACCGGTTCTTTTTCTCTCTCTACAAACCACTCTTATCTCTCTCGACGACTGGGAAGCGAACAATCATTTTTGATTTTGGTGTGTTCCGATTGACCTGTTTGGGTATTCATTCCCTCTGAGACGTGTCTTCCAACTTTATATTTTACCCTCATTAAAGAAGAGACAGGGGCGGTGACCGGAGGGTCACCACCGGCGGATTCGATTCATTGTGGCGGCGACGATTTTTAAACCCGACAATGATGTTGGTTTGCTACTTGGCATGGTAACTCCGGTTGCAACCGTAGCGCCACTGAGGGGTTCAACGACTATAATGATCCTTTCAGATCTGAGTTGATTTGTATAGCTTCGATGCGTTTTTTTAGTATACATGTGTATTGTTTCTGCTTCTACAATTTTGAATGATACAGATTTGTATGTGTTGTTGAATCCATTAGTTTCTACTTCTTTATGAAGATCATTCACAACTACTGTCAACCCCACAGTTTTTTTTTGAATGACACGGATGTATATAGGTTGTGAATGATCGGAAAAGAAGAATAAGTCAATTTACAAAAGTTCAATTTTGAATCCATGTTTCTTTTTCCTAAATCCATGAAATTGCCAAATTGGGTTGTTGATGTTGTTTCCGAATGCAGAACTCGTGTGATGTGATGATAGTTGATGTACACTTGATGTTGATGACTTTGGAACACATTCTCGCACAGTAAATCTGTGTAGCTGTATTTAGTTGAAGGTCAAGGATTCGGGGCCCGGGGCGATGATGATACTAAAAGGATTGCTATGTTCGTTGTCTTGGCGTGGCAATCATGTTGTTTGCAGCCACAACGTGTTAGCATATCTGAGCCTTCAATTGCCTGTTTATTCTGTTATAACTTGAAAGTCATGTTATTTAGAAGTGTTTGTTTATAGCAAAACGTGAAGGGATTTGCAAAGTACTCACCAAATTTTGTATGAAGATTCTTTCAATGGTTCTTTATAAAGAAGATTGTTGTGTGGAGATTCTTTCAGTGGTTATATATAAATGAGACAAAGGATATAAATTGTGAAAGAAACTTTGAATTTTTATGTTTTCTTTTTTTGAAATGGTTGACTTTGCAACTCTTAACATGTCACGTTGATCCAATATCAACAACCTTTTGTTTCAACTTCATTGGTATAACTACCATGTTCAAAGCGAGAACAATAAGGTTTAGGTGCCGCAACGCGCACGTGGTGTATAAACCTAGTTAAAGTTAACAGAAGTAAAATCAAACTAGGTAGCTAAGTAAATGTATGAAGTATTACAACAAAAAAAAAACATAATCAAACATATACTAGAAAAAATGGGGTAAAAGTTCAAAGTCAAAATTTGGGGATTGAGATTAATGAATTTGCGTTAATTAAGACATTATAATATATAAATTGTTGTCTCAAGTAATTTCAAACTGTCATGAAACTAGCCTAATAGCAAAGAAAAAGAAGAAAATAATAGGAAGAAAAAAATATAATATTTCGTTGATTGAGCTGTGTCTTTTACAAAGGAATACAACAAATATATATAGGAGATGAAGTCTTGTAGAACAAGTTAATCTATTTAAGAAGTTGATAACCATATAATATATATATAACACTCCCCCTTGGTTATCAACTTTGTACGCTTTGAGATGTTGCCTCGTTAAAAACCTTGTCAGGAAAACCTAGTGGGACAAAACCTCAGCTAAGGGAAAAAGAGTGCAACACATATTTTCTTCTTCTGATTGTCTCATTAAAAACCTTACTAAGAAAACTCAAATGAGAGATAATGAGGGAAAAAGAGTATAACTTGAATAAGTCTTCCCCTCATTATAATATGTATCCCTTAAGTGACTTGTGTCCATCTTCCTTGAAAGTTGCACAAAACTTTTGTAGAATGACTTGTCGCTTGATGCCTTGAAGTGCAATCATTTATGTTGAGTAATGTTGTAAAATCTTCTTACTAGACTTCTAGTGCTTCCTCTTGCGAACAAATACCATAAGATCCACGACTATGTTGTGTTATATGTTGATTATATCATTAAACATGTAAAAAAAAAAACTAAGGAATATAATCATGTTATTCAATCATATCATATATATAAACATGGACACCAAATGAAGATACGTACTTAATGGTATAGTTATCTTTGCGGATGATGACGAAGCCATAATTCCCGTCAAGATGTTCTTGGTTCCACTTTAGAGTGTCCTCTTGGGAAGGATAAAGATTTAGAAAAAAAGTAAAAATGGAGAGTCATTATTTGGTGTAGTTTATTTTCCTTTTATTCTCATGTTATGGACACCCAAATGGTAATCCTACACATTCTTCCTAATGTCATTATTTCCATCAAATAATTACCTATAATTAATACTTAGGATAATAATGTCATATGGTTTATTTTATTTATATGATCAACTAAAGGCCACAATTAATTAGAAGTCTAACATTCTCCTACTTGGCCGAGTGGTCATTAACGATGAGTATTAAGTAATTTTGGCCAAGTTTAAAATACTCATCAAGTCTCATGTTGAAACTATAGTAGAGAGTTACAGTCATTCGAATTGAAGGTAATTCGAGGCCACCAACAGTCATACTAAAGTCTCAATATAAAACACTAAATCATAAAACCAAAATGACTGAAATAAAATCCTTAGGGTAAGTAATTACCTTACATAAGTTTTGTCTATAAATCATAAGGTGTCCACAAACATTAATATAGACAAAATAAAACATTCAAGGAAATAATAATCGTTCATACACAGTGTATGCTTTCATACTAGGTCTTCACTAAAACCCATCCTCATTACTAGATCTTGGAAAGTTCTGGGTGGTAGACCTTTAGTCATCGGATCCGCTAGCATATCTTTAGTGCTTATGTGCTCGATACAAAGATTATTTTCCTCTACGTGTTCTCGAACGAACAAAAACGTTGTATCGAGGTATAAACCAGCTTCGCTCGAACTGTTACTATTCAAGGCAGCTAGACCACAAACTATAGAAGAAGCCGTAGAACTAGCAAATACCTTGACCGATGAATTGGTACGTACACAAGAAGAAAACCAGAGAAAGAACCTAGTCCAGAAACTTACCCAGGAATTTCGCTATGGAAATTCCAACCGTGAGAAGAATATATGTTCTACTTCTGCACCTTATTGTAAGGTTTGCAAGGTGAAGCATTCAGGAAGATGCTCCACCTACTGCAATTTCGACAAGATACCAGGACATAAGGAAGAAGATTGTAGGAAGAAACCTAGCAATGGAGTATGCTTCAATTGTGGAGAAGAGGGACATATCAAGCCGAACTGTCCGAAAGTAGCTCTAGCCATGAACAACAAAACTATTAAGAATGCTAGGGAATTTGTTCTAACAGCCGAAGAAGCAAAGATGAACCCGGATGTGATTGTCGGTACGTTTTTAGTTAATGATGTTTTTGCTAAAGTATTATTTTACTCTGGTGCGAACCAAAGTTTTATTAATACTTCATTTTGCAAAATTCTCAATCAACCATTAACTAAACTCCAACAAGAATGTCTAGTAGAGACAGCAAATGGAGAAACCATTAAGATTTCTGAAATCTTGCAGGGAGCAAGAATAGAAATTTTAAACCAAGATTTTATTGCTAACCTTTACCCAATGAATCTGGCTGGATTTGATATCGTATTATGAATGGATTGGTTAGTAGCCAATAAAGCCAGTATTCTATGTGATCAAAAGTCAATCCAAATAAGTTCACCAAAGGGTGAAAAGATCACAATTAAAGGAAATAAGTCATCTAGATCCGCGAAATTCATCTCTGTGATGAAAACTGCAGGTTGTGTAAGGAAAGGATCACTAGTGTATATGATTTCCATAATCATTAACACTAAAGGAAAATAATTGAAAGATATTCCCGTAGTATCCCAATTCTCAGATGTATTTCCAGAAGAATTACCAGGACTACCGCCGGACAGGGAAGTTGAATTCAGAATTCATCTGCTACTAGGAACAACACCGATTGCCAAAGCACCTTACCGTTTGGCACCAGCAGAGATGCAAGAACTAAAGAAACAGCTAGACGAACTCTTGGAGAAAGGATTCATACAACCAAGTTCATCGCTATGGGGAGCACCAATCTTGTTTGTCAAGAAGAAAGATGGGTCAATGCGTATGTGCATTGATTATCGAGAGTTGAACAAGGTCACGATTAAAAATCGGTACCCATTACCAAGGATCGATGATCTGTTTGATCAATTGCAAGGAGCTCGATTCTTTTCAAAGATCGATTTACGCTCAGGATATCATCAATTAAGGGTACAGGAAGAGGACATTCCTAAGACCGCTTTCAGAACAAGGTATGGCCATTATGAATTTACTATCATGCCATTTGGTTTAACCAATGCCCCAGCCGCATTTATGAACATGATGAACCGAATATGTAAGCCATATTTGGATAAATTCATAATTGTCTTTATAGATGATATTCTCATTTACTCTAAGAGTAAAGAGGAACATGGAGCGCATCTGCATGCACTTCTAAATTTGCTGAGAAAAGAAAAGCTATACGCTAAATTTTCAAAATGTGAATTTTGGTTAGAAGAAATACAATTTCTTGGACATTTAGTCAATCATGAAGGGATGCATGTGGATTCCATAAAGATTGAGGCGATTACTAAATGGAAAATCCCAGAATCACCAACGGAAGTTAGAAGTTTCCTAGGACTAGCCGGTTATTATAGAAGGTTTATCCGAGATTTTTCTGGAATAGTCATTCCCTTAACCAAGTTAACTGTAAATCTGTTAAGTTTGAATGGGGACCAAAATAGGAAGAAGCCTTTAGAATTCTTAAGCAAAGATTAACCAACGCACCCATACTAGCGTTACTAGAAGGAACTGACGACTTTGAAGTCTATTGTGACGCTTCTAAGTTAGGTTATGGATGTCTGTTGATGCAACGTCAAAAGGTTATAGCCTATGCCTCTAAACAACTTAAGAATCATGAAGAAAACTATTCAACCCATGATTTCGAATTAGGAGCCATAATTTTTTCCCTTAAGATTTGGAGACACTATTTATATGGAAATAAATTTGTTGTCTTCACTGATCATAAGAGTTTAAGGTACATTTTTGGGCAAAAAGAATTAAATATGAGACAAAGACGCTGGATGGAAATTCTTAGCGATTATGATTGCAATATCCAGTATCATGCAGGAAAGGCTAATGTAGTAGCTGATGTTCTAAGTCGAAAGTATCACGAAAAGCCAAAAAGAGTATGTTCTCTCAAATTAAATCTGCAGATAGATTTAAATGAGAAAATTAGAGCCGTACAAGAATCAGTAATCAAGGACGATACTGAAAAATTAAAAGGTATGATTAAGGAACTAGAACAAGGAACATATGGAATTTGGAGATTCCATAAGAAAAGGATGTGGATACCTAAATTAGGAAACCTACGTCACCAAATATTAAAAGAAGCCCATAAGTCTAAGTATACGATACATCCTGGATGTGATAAGATGTATCAAGATTTAAGAAAGAATTTCTGGTGGATAGGAATGAAAAAGGATATAGCAGCTTATGTTGCCCAGTGTCTAACTTGTTCACAGGTTAAAGCTGAACATTAGAACCCTCAGGTTTATTGCAGCCATTGGAAATGCCTGAATGGAAATGGGAATTAATAACAATGGACTTTGTTACCAAATTACCCAAGACACGAAAAGGTAATGATACAATCTGGGTGATTGTAGATAGATTAACTAAGTCTGCTGATTTCTTACCGATGAAGGAAACCTTCGGTATGGAACAATTAGCCAAGTTGTATGTAAATGAAATTGTTTCATTACATGGAATTCCTTTATCTATTGTGTCTGATAGAGATAGCCGTTTTACTTCTCATTTTTGGACAAGTTTCCAAAAAGCAATAGGAACTAAGCTATATCTAAGCACCGCTTATCATCCTCAAACGGACGGACAAAGTGAAAGGACAATTCAGATAATGGAAGATATGCTTAGAGCTTGTGTAATTGATTTTGGAGGAAATTGGGACGATCATCTACCATTAATAGAATTTTCCTACAATAACAGCTATCATACCAGTATCAATGTTGCACCATTCGAAGCACTTTATGGACGAAAGTGCCGAACTCCAGTCTGTTGGGCAGAGATTGGAGAAAAGCAATTGTCTGGACCAGAGATAGTACAAGAAACAACGGACAAGATTATCCAAGTCAATGAACGACTAAAAGCGACACGCGGTCCACAAAAGAGTTATGCTGATAACAGGCGAAAGTCATTGGAGTTCCAAGTAGGAGATAAGGTTTTATTAAAAGTTTCTCCTTGGAAAGGAGTAGTTAGATTCATCAAAAGGGGAAAGCTAAGCCCCAGGTATGATGGACCTTTTTAGATTATTAGAAGAATAGGACTGGTAGCTTATCAGCTACAACTGCCAGAGGAAATGGCAGGAATACAAGATGTATTTCATGTATGTAACCTCAAAAAGTGCTTAGCCGATGAATCATTAATGGTACCTCTTAAGGATATAGAGGTAAATGAGAAGCTTAAGTTCGTAGAAAAGCCTCTTCAGATTGAAGATAGGAAAGTCAAGAATCTCAAACATAAGAGATTAGTTATAGTCAAAGTGAAATGGGATTCCAAGAGATGACCAGAGTACACTTGGGAGCTTGAATCAGAAATGCAGAGGAAATATCCACACATGTTCCAGTAGACCTCGAGGACGAGTTCTAAAACAAGGTGGGGAGGATATAACAACCCTCCTAAAAATATTTCCGACACTCCTAAATATATCCTAAAATATTTAGAACGTCCCTATACGTCCTAAAATACACCCTGTATACGTATAATGGCCCTAAATACCTTTAATTTCACAAAAATAAAATAAAAACAAAATCTTTGTGGCGCTCGCAGGCCGCGAGGACCTTGTCTTCGGGTTACGCGGGGTGTGACAGCTCAAACACCCGGCCGCTTCCGGTGCCGCCACGTGGCGTGCGTGTGTCAAGCCTAGTGGCCGAATCAGCCAAGCTAGGGCCTACCCTAGCTGGACTCGCGGGCCGCGAAGCCCTTTGTTGATGTCACACCCCGACCCGTAGCGTAAAGGTACGGGGCATGATGATTGCCCATAGCTTATGACACTATTATAAGTTTAATATTTAAAGCATATCTATTTAAATGGTCACATAACATATAATAATCAATATTGTTCGTACATTGTCTAAAACAAACATATTAAGATTTCAATTTAATTTACTAAGGCCCATGCTACGTGTCCACATCACTTGATCATCAACTTTGAAAACCTGCACCACGTTAGAAAAATATATTTTTGGGTCAACAAAATGTTAGTGAATAATTTCCTCCTTTTTATAGAAAACAGTTTTGTATTTATTTCTTTTTAAAAAAAATATTTTTAACATGAACCTCAAGGTTAGTATGAAATTGGTCTCATATCATAGTCAACATATCCATATATCCAAATTCACCAAACAAGAATACACAATCAAATAACAACACAATCAACCAAAATAAATAGACTTCTGATAATAGCGTGCATTAGGCTCAAGCCCCGAGGTCCGAGTCTAATACCGTTGGCGATACTAGGCTACAACCCATGGCCGTGGGGAACCTAGTCAGCCGTGGATCTACTAGACACAATAGCATGCAATAGATTTGACTTCAGATAACATGTAGAATAATAGAATACACATAAGACATTCACATAATAACACTTGATCATAGCATGTTAAGTAAATCAAAAAGTGTAACATGATGCACCCTAAAATTTGTAAAATATCAAAAAGTGGAAATGGAAGAGATTACTCACAGGTTGCGAAGAGTTATTTCACGAGAATTATCGCACAAGTACACGAGGTATAACAATTGACTAAATCACCCTAGAATAAATATAACCAAGATTCTAAATAAACGAAATACTAAACGAAAGGACAATTTATAAATTTTTAGGAATTTGGGTTCTCCTATTTGGGGCTTAAATGATTATTCACTATAATAGATAAATCGATACTTATATAAAAAGTCATGATTAATTATGTAATAATAATCAATTTAGTATGTTATCATAATCGTTAAATGCTACCAGTTTTGATTAATTAATAGAATTTGTCTAACAAAATCATAACTTTGATTTCATGGTTATCACATGTTTTAATTTAGAATAATAAATTTCATAAAGAAATTTTATTTACTTAAATGAGGATACATTAATCCATTAATAAGATAATTATCTAAAATTATATAAAATTTGTATAAGAGTCTCAAAATAATTATAGAATCTATAAAAAAAATCAGTAATAATATTTATAGAATTTATTTGTGATAAACTAGTATTTTTAAATAATTAAAACATGTATAAATCCAAATTAAATTCATGAATTCCCAAAAAAATAAGGAAAAATTAAATAGAAATTTTATAGTGTTTATATAACCTGAAATAATCAATAAAAATACTTATTGAATTTATTTAAGACTATCTTGTATTTTTATTTGATTTAAATGACGATTAAAATATATATATATAATTCACCAAAATTCCAATTTGATATCTAAAAATTCCCAAAGTTTACAAATAACATGCTAATATGATATATAACAAAATTATTGTAACACCCTTGTTATTATTTTAAAGGTTTTCATATAAATAACGAAAATAAACATGTAATTACGATTAAGTATCCTTAGAAAATACGAGTAATCTAAAACTTTTACAACTTAAAAGTTTTCAACATAATATAAATAAGTTCGTTGTTTAAAAGTGATGACGTAACGCCGTGCGAAAGCTTTAATCTCGAATGTTGAATTTTTATCGTGTTCGGTTCCTCATCGAGCTTGATCTTCATCCGGGCACTCTTGGCGATCACCTATAATCAAAACCAACTTAAAAGTTAGTTTTGATAGTTAAATAAATAGTTTAAACAAGTTACATGGGTCAAACAACAAAAAAATTAAGTTTTTTCCGGAACTAGGGGGCGTCGCGTGACGCCTAGCCCCCATTTCGACAGAATGTTGATTCCTGTTGCTACATATTTCCAGCCAAACCAAGTTTTACGAAAACGGACATAACTCATTCGTTATTGATCCGTTTTACGCGATTCTTTTTCCTACGCGACCGTAATTTAATTCTCCATCATATGGAGTTAAAATACAACATCTAACTTCACAAAATTTTAGACTTCAAGCTCTCGGCTTGAAGTTTAATTACGACACTTTTTGTCCCGTTCGCGGTTTCATCTAACAAACTTGTTTGTGGCCCTTGTTTCTGTTGTAAACATATTATTATGATTATTTCCTATTGTACAAGGTTCAATTCATGGGTTATTACACATTCTTAACCCGTTTCGCTAGTACTTCTATTTTGACCCGTTAAGGGTATTTATGCACTAAGGTCCCATATCATCCCTTTTTATACTTATCCTAAGGATTTAATCTGTCAAAACACTTATATCCAACAACCTTTAAAGGTCGTTTGCCCGATTTACCCATCAAGGGCATTTTAGTCAACTTTAGCCCCTCATTTACGACGAAGGGAAATTGCTACTAATTTGACCCAAAAATGTATGTTTAACCACAATCGTATTTATACGTACCTGGCTCGAGTCAACCTAGTGACCCGTTTCGACACCTTGCTTTTATTACCGATATTCTTATGGCGACGCAATTACCCAAACTACTATTCGCCCCTGTAAACACATGACTTGACAACCACATTAGTTGATTTTGTTAAATGGCGTTATTCCCACCATTTGGCCCGTTCGACCTACATAACCCAACATTTTCATATGTAATAAAACATGGGTTTTAATTAGCAATCACACATCCGACCCATTTCGGATTTTCTCACTAGATCTCTTTTTTTTTTCTAAAGTCATTTCTTATATTTTTAACCCATTCGGCTTACGCTATGGGTGTCCTTTGAACCTTAATTTACTTTAGTCGATACTTGACTAAATTTCCATTTTTTTTACCCATTTTCCCATTACTAGTTACGCTATAAGGTAACTTTAAGAAAAACTCACTAATTCTTAACCAATTCATGACTAATTTACCATTTTGCCTCTGTCATCATTAATTATGGTTTACAACATTTTTATTGGTTCCGACCCATTTCGTTTTGTGTCGGAACCCATGATTCGAACCTAATCCTTTATCGTATTCATCGCTTATAAAATAAACACATATACTACAAGTGGGTGTAAGTTTTACTTACCTCGCATCCGAAGTACGCATTTCCTTCTTATTTCCTTCGTTTGACCCGCTTCCTTTCCAAGCCTCCACCTAGCTTGTCAAGCGTCAAACTATCATCATAATTCGTAAGACGGTTAGATTAGTCATCATTAATTATGACTATTCCATCTTACGGGTTTTACATCAAAATTCACCATTTGATTTCATTTTGGTCAGTTTGACTTCTTAAAAGTCAATTTGTCTATAACATATTCAAACACACATTTGGCACATTGAACCCACTTAGGCATTTTCATCCGAACTCTTTAACCATTCTAGTTTTTACGCACCAATTTAACTTAGCTCTCGACTATTGAAGCTAATCATTCATTTGTTAAGCAATTAACTAAAGGTTTCCATCTACATGTAAAACCCGTTTCATTATAGCATTAGACATTCATCCAATCATCAAATATAATCAAGTTCTACATATTAATTAGTAGACATCATGATTCCAAACACCTATTTATATGAACCAAAATCACTAGTTTCATCATAATTTATTAAACCCCTTTCATGAAAGTATGATCATGTACTCAATTTCATGGTTTAATCAAACACCTTCCATTCATTATCATGCATGATGATTCTAAACATAGTCTTATCATCAATTTCATCATAACAATAAAACCCACTTAGCTAGGTGTGGTGATTCAACCAAACACCTAAATCATAGCAATTTATTCTAAATCTTCACTTAGGCTTTGTTCCTAAGCAATCCTACATCCCAAATTCAGCCATAACCTCTATGATTCATACATAGATCGTATCATGCAAGATTAACTAATTTTCACAACTTCATGAATGTTAGAAATTCGACATACCTTTCGATCCCCTTGACTTGGTAATCGTTTATTCATGTTTGGTTGTGAATTTGAGCTTCATTTTGACCTTCAATTTGTTGATTTTGTTAAACTAGGGTTTTGGAACCCCTGCTCTTGCTTCTGGTCGATCGAACTCACACACACATGTGTGTGTGTTTTGATTTTTATTATTGTTTTAATTAAAACATTTCCTAGTTTGCCCACTTTTAGTCCCTCATATTTAGAAGTTTTATAAAGAGGGTTAAAATCTTGATTTCTATTCATTCACTTGATCACACATAAATAACTAGCTTAATTATTCCTAGTTAACTTAGTAGGTTCCGGGGTTATAACCCGTTTCATTCTAAGTCCCGTAAACTCGGGCCTCTCATAACTTTATTTCCCCATAAACATTCTTTCACCCCCTTTTTTTTAACATTAGATCTAATTGTTTAGAAATCTTAATATTCACCGAGTAAATTTTACCACTAACGGTACTTTACCCGTCTTTTAGTATTAACGTGGTTTGATTACCAAACCCGTTTTCGGGATGTTACAATTATACTTTCAATTTCACCAAAACATAGGTCTAAATCTAAAAGCCCCAAATTCTAAGAGCGAAGAACCTTAATTTCAACTAAAATTAAATTCGAATAATTCAGCCTCTTATCACTGAAATTGATAGAGGTTTTTTGTAGAGGATGGAAAATAAAGCACAATAGGCTTTGGAATTACCTGACAAGGTTGAGAATTGAAGGTCTGCACAAGTTACAAGCCCTAGATTCGTTCTTCGATAAAATTTGTGATGTAGAGATGATGAAATGGAGACATTTAAGTGGGGTTTTGCATGTTTTGATCCGGAGAATGAATTGTAAAAGTTTCGGGACTTAATTTGACAATTTGATACAAAACCCAATTGTGTTCTTCAAGGTGTTTTAATGGTGATCAAAACCGACTTCGATTGAAGGGTTTTTGGATGTTTCTTGAACGATTAGATGTTAAGTAACTTTAAACCTTGTTAATGCGAATTTAACGTGACCCTTAGGGAGCTGTTACATCGTGTTATTGGAAGATCAAGAGTCGGGTCGCGCATCTGGGGAAGAAGAAATGAGAAGAAGGTATTAGGTTCACGGGTTGGGTTTTATTGTACTACACCCTGTTTCCATCACTAAAAATGCTGCAGAGCAGGTGTTTTCGCATTGCACAACTCACCCATGTGACCTAGGTTCGAGTCCCTTGTCACGTGTATATTTAATTCTTTTTCGACTAACCTTCAAAGCTGAGGTTAAAGAATTACGCGTCGGATTTTTGTAACCAAACTAGACGCAGTCCAGTGGTGAGGGCGTTGTTGTTTGAACTAAGTGACCCGGGTTCGAAACCCTTGGTAAACTGTCTTTTTTATAATTCCACCTTTTTTATTTAGTTTCAGAAAATATCACCTAGGCCCCTCAAGTTTAACTGTTTGCTACCCTGAGTTCTTTTTTTATATAGCTAACCTAGTTAATACAATTATATTAACTAAGTTAATATACATAATAGAGTAACTAAGTTAATTCATTTCTTTTATAACACTAACCAATAAACTAACCTAGTTAATTACAATATATACCAACTTAACTAGGTTTACCAACCTAGTTAGCTTACCCGTTTTAAATATATAGTTTCCACAAATTACAAAAACAACCCCTTAACTTGTAACTTTGATATTTTGACGGTTTTAATCCTTTTAAGTTAAAAACATGTTTTAACCATCAATTTTAACGTAGTTAATTATTTCCCTTATAACTATTAACCGAGTTAACTGAGTCTCGCTTGTAAACCTTCGCTTTTATTCTGGTTTTAAATCTGATGATTAGTAAACGATATAATTTTGAATATAATATAAAAAGTTAATTACTATTTTCGTCCCTGTGGTTTGTCAAAAATCACTATTTCAGTCCATTAGTTTAAAATTTGCGATTTCAGTCCCCGTGGTTTCACTTTCGTAACCATTTCAGTCCAACTTGTAACCATTTCAGTCCCTGTACTTAACAGAATAATGGATTGAAATGGTTACGAAAGTGAAACCACAGGGACTGAAATGGTTACGAAAGTGAAACCATAGGGACTGAAATCACAATTTTTAAACTAATGGACTGAAATAGTGATTTTTGACAAACCACGGGGACGAAAACAGTAATTAACTCTAATATAAAATATTCAAAAATTCTTATTATTTAATTTTTTTAAAGGGTTCGGTTTTACAAAAAGAAAATTCGGGTCGAATTTCGGAGGTCCGTTTTTTTACGGATGTTACAGTTGACACTCTCGCGGGGCGTGAGAGACTGGTCGACCAGCCCTATAAAAGGAGGCCATCAGCCTTCAGTTTCAGACGTTCAAAATCCAAAATTCTCTCTCAATTTCTGTAGTGTAGAAATTATACCGGGCATAATACCCCCCCCCCTAATTAGCGAAGCTCTGCCTCGCTGTAAGTATTTTAACCCCCGGTTACGTATTAGATACGCTGCCCGATTGATCTAGTGCTCCGTAACGGCTGTCGAGGCTCTGCCCGACGTAGTCGTTGGAGTTCTGTCTCGGGGAGGGTATAACTAATGTAAATTGGGTTATTATACTAACGCGTCTGCATTGTTTAATTAATAGATTATAACCAGGAAATCACAAAGGAAAAACCTAAAGTAGCAATGTGAGTTTATCCTCTTTTTGTAAACTATTTTTTACAAAACCTCAATTGTTTTACATTATGATTAACAGTGATTGAGTATTTGTAATTCTACAATTATTGTCGGTATGTTGGGGTTTTGTATACAAAATTTGTTACTACACTGTAAATAATAACATGACCACAAGTCGGGTTGACAGTACCGTGGGTGGTAATTAAAGTAAGAATTGGAAACAAATATAATTGCGAGATCGCTACTGTACAATGATAAAACCTGTTTTGATTAAACTGGGATTCACTCACCAGTGTTTCCCACTGACAACGTGTTTTTAAACGCGTTTCAGGTAACAAAATGTGAAAGCCAAATAGAAGCCAGCTGGACAGCACTGAAGGCTTGGAAAATATGGCTATAAAAGTTACCTAAATAAAAAAGATGTTTTATTCAATAAATTAGGGTTTATCCCTATAAACATGTTTGTAATGGAAACTTGGGTGTTACCCATGTGTTTATCATTATAAAAATGTGGTATTTTACTCTGATAAAATATTTCCTAACTACGGTCCTGATTTAAATTCCGCTGCCAAATTGATAAATAAACGATACCACTAAATTTGAGCTCGCGGCCGCCCGTTCCCAGGAGATAGGGGCCAGGGGTTGCGACAACTGTTGCTTATGACTCTTCCATGAAATTAGTCCGCCTGCAAGCATAAAGATGTACCCCGAAGTCAATTTCTTATCATCTTTGCATTTAGCAAAGTCAGAATCGGAATAGCCTACTACTTCCCAGTTGTCAGTTCTTCTATATGAAAATTTATAGTCTTTCGTTCCTTGTAGATATCGCAAAACTTTCTTTGCTGCTTTCCAATAATCTAGGCCGGGATTAGATTGATATCGGCCTAGCATTCCAGCAATATATGCAATATCGAAACGAGTACAGACTTGAGCATACATCAAACTTCCTACTACTAAAGCATAAGGTATCAATCTCATTTGCTCCTCTTCGACCTCTGTTTTTGGACACTGAAAAGTGCTGAAAACATCTCCTTAAACTACTAGAGCCACTTATGGAGAGCATTGTTGCATGTTATAACGTGTAAGAACACGATCAATATAAGCCTTTTGGGATAGACCTAATATCCCATTGGTACGATCTCGGTGTATTTCGATGCCTATTACGTAAGAGGCTTCTCCGAGATCCTTCATGTCAAAATTTTGCAAAAGTAATCGCTTTGGCTCATGTAACAAATCTAAACTATTACTCGCCAAAAGGAAATCATCCACATAAAGGACAAGTATTGTGACAACTCGAGTTTTCAAGATTTCCATCTTCGCATTAATTGCGCGTTAAATGTTTAAGTTGTTTGTTTACACGACTTGTTTGTTTCACAACTGTGCACGTTTGTAATATGTTAATCGTACTGTGATTGATATGTTTTATATGGTTTGCCTTATAAGTGTGTATGTTGATATATGTCTCATTTTAATATATGTGTTGTATAATTTAAAAATGAAATCTGTTAGGCCAAACATCCTCCCCACGAAAACCCTGCTGGACGAAAACACTAGGGTGTTTTCGTCACCCACACTTTGGCGAAAACAAATGGGCTTTGGCCCAGTAACATTTAGATATAGGGTCTTGTTCATAACCTTTACGCGAATTCGATAACTGACAAACGCTAAATCACTTCTCACCTCCTCTCGCTACCCTTTGAAACTCGACGGCAATCTTGTGTGGAGCGATCAAGTTAGTGTCTCGATTATCACGGTTAGTGTTAATCTTTAATTGAGTAATTGATTTAAACCGGATGTAGGTGTGTATGATATTCGATTTAATATGTGTTTCATCACTATAGATAAACTATCGATGATCTGTATGAGTAAAAACAATATAGTTATGTCTGCTGCTCATGTTTGAATCAATGATATATAGATGTATTTGAAGGTTTTAAGGGAATGGATGATATGGTTTATGTGAAACGGCGATCTGTTAACATGTAATACATACTAGGGTTGATGATTGTATGAATAGATCTGAGGATTTATAGGCCACTGGTCATATTAGTTGATGTTTGAGGATTACGGTAATTGAGTGTGGTATGATTATGTGTTACTGTGGTGTAAAGACATCGATGATTTGATGATTTCGTGATGCTTGATCATGTAACTGTAAGCGATGATTAGGGTTATTGTATGTTGTAACTGTTGACGATTATGTCCCAGACGAAAACACACAGCGACGAAAACACAAAGTGTTTTCGCCAAGCTTTAAGTCCGACGAAAACCAAGGGTTTTCGTCAAATGAAATTTCGTCACAAAAGGGTTTTCGACCAAGTGTTTTCGTCCCAATGTGTTTTCGCCGGTTAGGGGATTTCGTCACATGTGATTTCGTCACATGTGATTTCGTGTGTGTTCTAGCATGGTAATCTGTTAGTTTATTTACTCTGCTAGTTACTAACTTGGTTAAGTTATTAACTCTGTTAACTTCATTAACTCCGTGAAATTATGTAACTACGTTAAGTACGCAACTTTAATGGTTTATTAGCTCTGTTAGTTAATCAACTCTGTTAGGGTATAGTTCCTGTTAAGTACGCTAAGTCTGTTAACTTGTCAAGTATGTTAATAACCATGTTAGTGGTGAAGGACATTTATATGAAACATGAACTGCACGACTTTGATTATCTGCTTATTTGATGCGTGATAATTAATTAAACACACTTCGTAACATATATTGCATGTGAATCTATACGAGCTTAACTGATTGAGTGTACAGGTATAACTATAGGACTTGAGTGATTTCTTGTGTGCACATAATTAGCATACCGAGCAAACCAAGGTGAGTTCACACTCTATCCAAGGCATGGGATTCCCAAGGGTTGGGAATGGGTTAAAGAACTGAACGGTAACTACAAACTTGCGTATTCCCCATACAACAGGATACGTACGACCATAAGACCATCACTCTATCATTTCAAGTCCCTCATTTATCGACTTAATCGCCGAGGCCTATGGCGAGCGGGTCATTAGTAGATAGCGCTATTAGGTTTAACAAACCTCACACCGTGTCGTCCGAACGGGCGTGTACTAATGGACTATGGGCAAAGGGTCAATGCTGATAGACATTGACTTAGGACACCTCTTACATTTTCGTAGCAGTCGATACGCGTGGTCTAGTAACACATGGGAAGCCCCCACTAATCTTCGCAAACATGTCTGGGAGACCGCGATACGAATTAATACGATACATGGTTTACAAAACGAACATATGATTTACGAAATGAATGCTACAACTAAACAACCAACTGTGAACTCGCTCAACTTTTTTGTTGATTCGTTGCTACATGCCTTGCAGGTCGTTAGGTACTCTTGGAGCTTGCACAGGGAGGCGCGGTCGTTGTGGGACATTGCAGTGTGTGCCATGCTAAAAAAAACGTTACTTTATTTCGTACTTACCACTTGCAATGGGTTTTTACAATTATGCTTACGCTAAACATTTAACTACGTTTTGGTTTGAAACACCTTTCATATTGTGTGGTTGAATTTTACGTATTACTTCTTATGTTCAATATGATTGGTGGCTTGATCCTGGTCAGTCACGCCTCCAAGCGGTGATACCCCGCGTGTGTATTTTGGGGGTGTGACAGATTGGTATCAGAGCCATTGGTTATAGTGAACTTGGTTTTAATAAGGGAAAACGTTTTTATTAAAACCAGACTATAACATGTACAGTGCTCAACGATCCACAACGACGCTTCGCTCCACGTGCAAGACTCGACATTCGAGGTGATATGTTTATGTTTTATTGCCTACTTGTTAGTTACATAGAACTTTGCTCATGGTATGCTTAGATAAACATAGCAACTGTTAATTGAAAACACTTGTGTGCTTACTCTCTTCTGTCATCGCACTTTCGCGAACCTCTCTCACTCATGTTTCCTTTGGTATGAAGATCATGAGTGGACGTGTCAACATGACTCAAGCCCAGTTGGCGGCTTTGATCACAGAACAAGTTACTGCAGCACTCGCAGCTGCCCAGGCAGGAGGTCAATACGCTCAGCCACCTGTGTGCACGTTCAAGACGTTCATGGACTGTCGTCCTAGTACTTTCAGTGGCACTGAAGGGGCCGTTGGACTCCTCCACTGGTTCGAGAAGCTCGAATCGGTCTTCGAAATGTGTGAATGCCCTAAGGCTCGTAGGGTGAAATATGCCACTGGTACTCTCGAAGGCACTGCGCTAACTTGGTGGAACGCGCAAGTTCAGATGCTGGGGCTGGCGGCTGCTAATGCCACCCCATGGAATGATTTTAAGGAACTGATCAAACGTGAATACTGTAGTCGTGATGACATCCACAAGCTGGAAGTGGAGTTCTTTAACCTGAAGATGACGGGGTCAGAGATAGAAGCGTACACAAAACGATCCAATGAACTGGCAGTGTTATGTCCAACTATGGTGGATCCTCCCATCAAGCGCATTGAGCATTACCTCAAAGGCTTAGTACCAGAGATTCAAAGTCATGTGACTGCTGCTAACCTTGCTACTATCCAGGATGTTACTCGTCTTGTTCATCGTCTCACAGACCAGGCAGTAGAACAGAACTGGCTGCCTAAGCGTATCGGTGCTACTACTACTACTACTTCTGCTACTCCCTGTGACAACAAACGAAAGTGGGATGGAACCTCCAGCAAGGGTTCGATTTTGGTTCAGTCCCAGGCACAGCAGCGAAAGATTGATGACTATCAGAGCCCTGGTCAGCAGTCTTTTGGTAGTCAAGGGCAGGGTGGATATCGAGGAAACCACCCAAAGTGCAACAGATGCAACAGGCACCATAGTGGTCGGTGCAACAGGGGTAGTTGCCAGAGGTGTCTCAAGATGGGTCATGAAGCTAAGGATTGCAGGAGCTCGCGACCTGCGAATCAGAACCAACAACAACAACCAACAACTCCACAGAACCAGCAGCGACAGCAAGGTAACATGGGATGCTTTCAGTGTGGTGCTGAAGGCCACTTCAAGCGGGACTTCCCCCAGTTAAATCAAAATCCGAACAACAACAACAATAATCAGGGCAATGGGAACAACAACGGGGGAAACAATGGAAACAATGGCGCCCGAGGTCAAGCGTTCGTGATTGGTCAGGGTGATGCAAGGAATGATCCTAACGTGGTAATGGGTAAGTTTCTTCTCGACGACTTTTATGTTACTGTCTTATTTGATTCGGGTGCCGATACCAGTTACGTGTCTCTAAAAGTTAGTCAAATGTTAAAGCGCACGCCAACACTTTTGAACACCAAGCATGTTGTAGAGTTAGCAAATGGTAAAAGTCTAGAGGCCACACACATAGTTAAGGGGTGTAATCTTATCCTCGCTGGTCAGACTTTCTCTATCGATCTCATTCCTATAGTTTTTGGTAGTTTTGACATCGTCCTTGGGATGGATTGGTTATCACAACAGCAAGCGGAGATCCTATGCAAAGAGAAGATTGTTCGTATTCCCCGTTCTGGTAGAGAACCTCTCGAAATTAAAGGCGACAAGAGTGGTGCTGTGGTGGGCATCATCTCCTTTCTTAAGGCCCAGAAGTGTTTGCGAAAGGGCCACACCTCTATCTTAGCACTCGTTACTGATGCATCGACGAAAGAGAAGAAGATAGAGGATATTCCAGTTGTACGTGACTTTCCTCAAGTGTTTCCTGAGGAATTACCTGGGCTACCGCCTCATCGCCAGGTCGAATTCCAGATCGAGCTAGCTCCTGGAGCAGCACCCATAGCTCGAGCACCTTATCACTTAGCTCCAACCGAACTGGAAGAACTGTCCAAGCAATTGCAAGAACTCCTGGATAAGGGTTTCATTTGTCCTAGCTCTTCGCCCTGGGGAGCTCCCATGTTATTTGTAAAGAAGAAAGACGGTACCTTCAGAATGTGCAACGACTACCGCGAACTAAACAAGGTGACCGTAAAGAATCGCTATCCTCTTCCACGCATTGACGACTTGTTCGACCAGCTGCAAGGGTCGAGCTACTATTCAAAGATCGATCTGAGGTCAGGTTACCATCAACTGAGAGTCCGGGATGAGGACATCTTCAAAACAGCATTCAGAACACGCTACGGCCATTACGAGTTTCTTGTCATCTTTTCTGGCTAACAAACGCGCCTGCAGTCTTCATGGATCTTATGAACAGAGTGTGTAAACCTTATCTTGACAAGTTCATTATTGTTTTCATCGACGACATCCTGATCTATTCGAAGAGTCAGGAGGAACACGAGCAGCATTTACGACTCATTTTAGAACTCCTTCGAGCAGAACAGCTGTATGCCAAGTTTTCAAAATGCGACTTATGGCTTCGTGAAGTCCACTTTCTAGGCCACGTGCTAAACAAGGATGGGATTCATGTTGATCCATCTAAGGTAGACTCGATTAAGAACTGGCCTGCACCTCGCACACCAACAGAAATCCGCTAATTCTTGGGTTTGGCGGGCTATTATAGAAGGTTCCTCAAAGACTTCTCCAAGATTGCACAACCCCTCACCACACTAACTCAGAAAGGCGTTATTTATCGTTGGGGAAATGCACAGGAATCAGCATTTCAGCACTTAAAGGATATACTTTGTAGCGCGCCTATTCTCTCATTGCCAAAGGGCACAAACGATTTCGTGGTTTATTGTGACGCATCAATTCAGGGTCTTGGTTGCGTACTGATTCAATGGGATAAGGTCATTGATTATGCCTCGCGCCAACTTAAGATTCACCAAAGGAACTACACTACACACGATTTGGAGTTGGGAGCTGTTGTTTTCGCGCTCAAGATATGGAGACATTACCTGTACAGTACCAAGTGCACCATCTACACCGATCACAGGAGTCTCGAGCATATCTTCAAGCAAAAGGAGTTGAACATGCGACAACGTCGATGGGTCGAGCTACTGAATGATTACGAATGTGCCATCAAGTACCATCCGGGCAAAGCCAATGTTGTGGCAGATGCCCTCAGTCGGAAAGATACTACACCTAGACGCGTACGTGCTTTACAACTTACTATCCAGTCTAACCTTCCTGGACAAATACGAGATGCTCAGGTTGAAGCATTGAAACCAGAAAACGTCAGGGCTGAAGCCCTACGCGGCTCAAGACAGCGGTTAGAACAAAAGGAAGACGGTGCCTATTACGTAACAGGACGCATCTGGGTCCCACACTATGGAAACTTACGCGAGCTTGTGATGGATGAAGCGCATAAGTCTCGCTACTCAGTACATCCTGGTTCAGATAAGATGTACCACGATCTCAGAACTACGTATTGGTGGCCTAGCATGAAAGCTCACATAGCAACTTACGTTAGCAAGTGTTTGACTTGTGCGAGAGTCAAGACTGAATATCAGAAACCATCGGGCCTACTCCAGCAACCAGAGATACCACAATGGAAATGGGAGCAAATTTCCATGGATTTTGTTACTGGCCTGCCTAGATCTCAACGTGAAAATGATACTATTTGGGTGATCGTGGATCGACTCACAAAGTCTTCACACTTCTTGGCCATCAACGAAACGGATAAGTTCTCTACTCTAGCAGACGACTACTTAAAGGAAGTTGTCTCGAGGCACGGGGTGCCAACCTCTATTATTTCCGATTGTGATGCACGATTCACTTCAGAGCTTTGGCAAGCGATGCACAAATCTTTTGGCTCTCGGTTAGACATGAGCACATCTTACCATCCGCAAACAGACGGGCAGTCTGAACGCACCATCCAAACTCTAGAAGACATGCTTCGGGCATGTGTAATCGATTTCGGCAACGGCTGGGAAAAACATCTTCCGTTAGTGGAGTTTCCGTATAACAACAGTTACCACACCAGCATTCAAGCCGCTCCATTTGAGGCATTGTACGGGCGTAAATGCCGATCACCTCTTTGTTGGGCAGAGGTGGGTGATAGTCAGATCACAGGTCCAGAACTGGTAGTAGACGCAACGGAAAGGATTGCACAGATACGACAACGCATGGCGGCAGCTCGCGACCGTCAGAAAGCCTACGCAAACAAGCGCCGGAAACCACTCGAGCTCCAAGTTGGGGATCGAGTGCTACTAAAATTTTCACCCTGGAAGGGTGTGGTTCATTTTGGCAAATGGGGCAAGCTCAATCCGCGATATGTCGGACCATTCAAAATCATAGAGAAAATAGGCAAAGTGGCCTACAAACTAAACCTGCCCGCAGAACTCAGTGCAGTTCACAACGTCTTTCACGTGTCGAATCTGAAGAAGTGTCTGTCAGATGAGACCCTCATAGTTTCATTGAAGGAACTCACTATCGACGATCAGTTGCGATTCGTCGAGGAACCAGTTGAAATCATGGACCGGGACGTTAAGGTCCTCAAGCACACCAGAATACCTCTTGTTCGAGTTCGTTGGAACTCCCGTCATGGCCCAGAGTTCACTTGGGAACGAGAAGATCAAATGAAACTCAAATATCCCCAGTTATTCGGAAACAGTGCAACCACTACTGAGGCTGAAGCTACTACAAAATTTCGGGACAAAATTCCAAATCAACGGGGGGATGATGTGACACCCCAGGAAAACCAGTAAACTATACAACACAACTAGCTTCCTCAGTAACCATGTGCTAAATTTCGGGACGAAATTTCTTTCAAGTTGGAGATAATGTAACAACTCGAGTTTTCAAGATTTCCATCTTCGCATTAATTGCGCGTTAAATGTTTAAGTTGTTTGTTTACACGACTTGTTTGTTTCACAACTGTGCACGTTTGTAATATGTTAATCGTACTGTGATTGATATGTTTTATATGGTATTCCTTATAAGTGTGTATGTTGATATATGTCTCATTTTAGTATATGTGTTGTATAATTTAAAAATGAAATCTGTTAGGCCAAACACCCTCCCCACGAAAACCCTGCTGGACGAAAACACTAGGGTGTTTTCGTCACCCACACTTTGGCGAAAACAAATGGGCTTTGGCGAAAACAATAGGGTCTTGTTCATAACCTTTACGCTAATTCGATAACTGACAAACCCTAAATCACTTCTCACCTCCTCTCGCTACCCTTTGAAACTCGACGGCAATCTTGTGTGGAGCGATCAAGTTAGTGTCTCGATTATCACGGTTAGTGTTAATCTTTAATTGAGTAATTGATTTAAATAGGATGTAGGTGTGTATGATGTTCGATTTAATATGTGTTTCATCACTATAGATAAACTATCGATGATCTGTATGAGTAGAAACAATATAGTTATGCCTGCTGCTCATGTTTGAATCAATGATATATAGATGTATTTGAAGGTTTTAAGGGAATGGATAATATGGTTTATGTGAAACGACGATCTGTTAACATGTAATACATACTAGGGTTGATGATTGTATGAATAGATCTGAGGATTTATAGGCCACTGGTCATATTAGTTGATGTTTGAGGATTACGGTAATTGAGTGTGGTATAATTATGTGTTACTGTGGTGTAAAGACATCAATGATTTCGTGAAGCTTGGTCATGTAACTGTAAGCGATGATTAGGGTTATTGTTTGTTCTAACTGTTGACGATTATGTCCTAGACGAAAACACACAACGACGAAAACACAAAGTGTTTTCACCAAGCTTTAAGTTCGACGGAAACCAAGGGTTTTCGTCAAATGAGATTTCGTCACAAAAGGGTTTTCGACCAAGTGTTTTCGTCCCAATGTGTTTTCGCCGGTTAGGGGATTTCGTCACATGTGATTTCGTGTGTGTTCTAGCATGGTAATCTGTTAGTTTATTTACTCTGCTAGTTACTAACTTGGTTAAGTTATTAACTCTGTTAACTTCATTAACTCCGTGAAATTATGTAACTACGTTAAGTACGCAACTTTAATGGTTTGTTAGCTCTGTTAGTTAATTAACTCTGTTAGGGTATAGTTCCTGTTAAGTACGCTAAGTCTGTTAACTTGTCAAGTATGTTAATAACCATGTTAGTGGTGAAGGACATTTATATGAAACATGAACTGCACGACTTTGATTATCTGCTTATTTGATGCGTGATAATTGCTTAAACACACTTCGTGACATATATTGCATGTGAATCTATACGAGCTTAACTGATTGAGTGTACGTGTATAACTATAGGACTTGACTGATTTCTTGTGTGCACATAATTAGCATACCGAGCAAACCAAGGTGAGTTCACACTCTATCCAAGGCATGGGATTCCCAAGGGTTGAGAATGGGTTAAAGAAATGAATGGTAACTACAAACTTGCGTATTCCCCATACAACAGGATACATACGACCATAAGACCATCACTCTATCATTTCATGCCCCTCATTTATCGACTTAATCGCCGAGGCCTATGGCGAGCGGGTCATTAGTAGATAGCGCTATTAGGTTTAACAAACCTCACACCGTGTCGTCCGAACGGGCGTGTACTAATGGACTATGGGCAAAGGGGATGCTGATAGACATTGACTTAGGGCACCTCTTACATTTTCGTAGCAGTCGATACGCGTGGTCTAGTAACACATGGGAAGCCCCCACTAATCTTCGCAAACATGTCTGGGAGACCGCGATACGAATTAATACGATACATGGTTTACAAAACGAACATACGATTTACGAAACGAATGCTACAACTAAACAACCAACTGTGAACTTGCTCAACTTTGTTGTTGATCCGTTGCTACATGCCTTGCATGTCGTTAGGTACTCTTGGAGCTTGCACAGGGAGGCGCGGTCGTTGTGGGACATGGCAGTGTGTGCCATGCTAAAAAAAACATTACTTTATTTCGGACTTAACACTTGCAATGGGTTTTTACAATTATGCTTCCACTAAACATTTAACTACGTTTTGGTTTGAAACACCTTTCATATTGTGTGGTTGAATTTTACGTATTACTTGTTATGTTCAATATGATTGGTGGCTTGATCCTGGTTAGTCACGCCTCCAAGCGGTGATACCCCGCGTGTGGATTTTGGGGGTGTGACAAGTATAGCAAAGTTGTTCCCACTCATTTTGAGGTAGGTGCATTGATCCACTTGATTCTTGATAAAGCCTTGTTTTTTCATAATTTCATCAAATTTTAAGTACCACTGACGTGATTCCTGTTTTAACCCATATATGGATTTCTGTAACTTACAGACTAAGTGTTCCTGACCTTTAGGTTTAAAGCCTTCAGGTTGAGTCATAAACACATCTTCATGTAAGTCACCATTAAGGAAAGCAGTTTTGACATCCATCTGATGTAACCCCAAATCAAAATGAGCTACCAATGCCATAACGATTCTCAAAGAATCCTTCCGTGAGACAGGTGAGAAGGTTTCTTGATAATCAATTCCCTCTTTTTAAGTATAGCCTTTAGCAACTAATCGTGCTTTGTAGCGTTCAACGTTTCCATTCGGGTCTAATTTGGTTTTGAATACCCATTTACATCCTACGGGTTTTACCCCCTTGGGCAATTCAACCAATTCCCAAACGTCATTCTTTTTCATGGAATCAAGCTCATCAATCATAGCTTTATTCCACTCAGAAGATTTATCACTACCAATGGCTTCACTATAAGAGGTTGGATCGTTATACTTTCCTAAATCCAAATTAGCTTCATTAAGGTAGGTTACATAATCATCAAAGTTAGTGGGCCTTCTTGGCCTTGATGACCTCATAAGCTGATTTTTATGTTCAACAAGTTCATTAACTGGTTCAGGGATTTGGTTATTCTCTTGTGAGTTTGATGTGCCTTCATTATTAGGAACGTTAGGAGCATTAATTTCTGAGGAAACATGAGGTGGTGCAGTGTCATGTACAAGAGGTGTAATAGGAGATAAATTTAAAAAGCCCATCCCCCCTCCTCTTGCACTTCTTGAAAATCAACTGACTGTCCTCATGTAAATTTTCTTTTTCAAATGATCATAGCTTCGGTAGGACAAGCCCATACTTTCATATACTCTAAGCTTGGTTTCTTTCCTGTCCAAATTTCATAAGGAGTTTTTGGGACAGATTTAGAAGGAACCCTATTTAGTATATGAACGGCCGTCTTTAATGCCTCAGATTTAGAAGGAACCCTATTTCGAGTTTGCTAACATACTTCTTATCAAGTCCATAAGGGTCCTATTTCTTCTCTCAGCAACACCATTCTGCTAAGGTGTACCCAGCATGGTAAATTGGTTCACTATCCCGTGTTCTTTACAAAAATTAAAGAAAAGACTTGGAGCTTGACCAATTTCTGTATGTCGACCATAATACTCGGACTTCGTCGTGCCCCGCGACACACATAGGTGTCGCCTGTCACGGGCCGCACCCCCCCTCTAGCTAGGGTTAGCCTTGACTGGTCATGCATGTAGACTAGACACGTTATACGACATGTGGCCTAAGGAGTGTCCGGCAAGTTAGACCCCGTCGCTCCCCACGGAGGATTCTCCTTCGTTTGTCGCGGGCCGCGACAGGCACATAGAATTTATTTTATTTATTTTTCAATTAAATTAACTATTCCGTTTTTCGATTACGGAGCGTTTTAGGGCATTTTTTAGGGTTGTTATATTTTCCATCCAAGATGGTTTGTAGATGTGAGTTTTAGGGCTGGTGGAAATGTCTCAACCTTGAGGTCATTCATCCATGTGTTAATAATGAGGGAATCATTGCCAACCAAAGACATATCGGAAGAGAAGAAGGCGTTTAGCGAAGGTGGGGAAGAAGATCTGGTATCAAAAAGCTCTTTGATCTTACATAAATGGTTCTATAATTGATTGATTGATATGTTGTACATTGATATTTACAAAATTTATTTATCCTCAATAGTTTTAAGTATATTAAATTAGTACGCCCAGTTTTTTGTTAAATTTTACATTGAAATGTAATAAAAACAAATATATAACACAAAGGGTAAAATACTATAAACTGGTACACCCAGTTTCTATTAAATTTTATATTGAAATGTAATAAAAACAACAATACATCAAAATTGTAAAATATTAAATATATTTTATAAAAAAGAAACTTAAAGGTTAGGTCACAACGCATTTGAAAACGACATAGTTGTAGTTGGGCCTTGTAAGTCTTGTCACCCTTTCCTTACCTTTTATTGGTTACACATCACGTGCCACACTCATCAACCATTCTAAAAACGTCGTGAATGGGTACCCCATTCCCCAATGATCGTAGCTTCTGTAACAATAGAAAACGCCATATAAATTGCCCAACTGTAAGAGTAAAGACCTCCGGATATCGTCGAAGTAAAAACAACCACTTCCAGAGCAAGAGTTTCAAAATTTTGTATGATAAAGTTAGGTTTCCAAATCATTATTTTTGTTATATAAATATAAACCATCTCAGGTTTTATTTATTTGGGTTGCGTTATTTTACACACTCTTCTAAATCTAGATAGGGTACAAAGACATAATAGATCTCAAAATATAAGACAATATAATCCGAAGAAAAAAGATACAATAAATTGCAAAAATGACACAATGACGAAATTAAAAAAAAAACACAATGCTAAATAAAAAACACAAGCTAAAAAACCAAAAGCGAAATCCTAAAATTATGATCGTAGAGTTTGACGAGACGATTCCAAAGTCACTAGAATAAATTCAATGAAAGTCTCTTTAATACATTTCCTACGACTTTCTAATTTTTAGAGAGTATGTATTTGAACCCAAGATTTATTTCTTATATAAAGATCTTATGTACAAATATAATAAACTTAATGCTTTTGGACTTAAGGCTGAAGGGTGTGGGGGTCATGGTTAGGACATGATTCGTCATATAGGAACATGAATGAAAGGCTACACCACCCCCTTGTTTGATCCAACATGGTTTGCATGGATTAAACCATGACAACCATGTTTATATTTTTTAAGATTTCTTTTCCTTTTTCTTTAGACAAAAATAAAGTAAAATAAAGAAGAGGATAGTGGTTTGGGTCATGACCACACTTTTAGGGTAGTGATTTTGGATGGTGGATTAGAGGTAGGTGACATGACGTTAACGTGGAGGGTCAGACCACACCCTATAGCCATTGCTTAACTAACAACTTTATTGTAGCCTTTTTTTTGGTAATGGTACGAAAGTTGTGATACTTTAATTATTTTATTAATTATTAACTTATTATTATAGTTAGTTTTATCACGTTTTGTTTTTTTATTATAATTTTTAAAATACAATATTTTATAAAAAATTGATTATATTATTGTGACATGCTTATTTTTATGTACGTATAGTCGTTTGCATATATGTCTTATTAAAAACTAAGTTGCACATCGGAATATACAAAAATAATGATGCACAAACATATATGTCATCAAAGTTGTCTCAGGGTTTTGTTTTTTATAAATATAAAGTGATGTCGTTTACCCTTTTCATTATTTGACTAATATGATACAACCTTTCTTAAAAGTTTTCGTTATTTGACTAATATGGTACAACCTTTCTTAAAAGTTTCAACTATCGTTACGACGTTCTTATTTTTATTTATAATTCGATAAAAGTTTTATTCGAACATGTCAAATATAGTTGATTTTTTTGTTCTCTAACGTGACGAACCGATGGATTGAACAACATTGGCATCGGTATCGTATTTGTTTTTATGGTATTCTCGACATTGCGGCATATAATTCGTTAATTTTTATATAAAGTGGGGTTGTTTACCCTTTTTGTTATTTAAGTAACATAATATAACTTTTATTAAATTTTGAATATAGCTTTATAACATGTTTATGTTTATACGTGATTCAATAAAAGTTTTACTTGAACGGGTCAAATATAGTTTATTTTTTTCTTTACCGTGACGAACTGCACCAATATTGAGCGGACAACATCAGTACCGGCATTGTATTCATTTTTTGGATTTCTCTACGGGGCAACATAAAATTCATTAAATACTGAGTTATATTCGCAATCGAGTACTTTTTCGTACCGTTAGCTATAGCGAGTGACGATAACCGAACTTACGCCAGCCAAACAACATCAGTAACAATACTTGTTTCGGTCTAAAATCAAACAAAGGATAATGTAACCAAATCTGATTTTGTGAGGTAGTGTGCTTGAATGTTTGACAAATGAATGAACAAATGTGAAATGAAATGAACAATGAACATAAGGATTTGTACGAGGAAAAATCCCTTGATCTCAATGTGATCTCCGGCACAAAAAACCTTGGATAGTGAAAACTACCACTATCAAATGTATTAAGCTAACAAGAGTTTACAACTTCGGAAGTTGATCAAGTGTTGTACAAAGTTTGCTAAAGTGTGAGTGTATTCGAGAGCTAGTATTTGCGAGAGAGAGTGTGTTTCTGCTAATAGCATATATTGTTATCTAAACTTGATCAACCCCTTTAAAATAGAAATAACAAACAAGTCCGAAAATGGTGCAAGACCACGTCCAACCAAGTTAACGTTGATCCATTTCCACACGTGCAACATCTTCAATGATTCCAGTCTGATATTCTCGCCACGACACAATCCATATTGCCCATGACCTGCATGCCATTACGAAAATATACAAGGAACAACTGTTAGTTCAGTTATAAAAATAATAAGGATCCGTGATCCTCAGACTTCCTGCATCAGACTTTAAGGATCAGTGTGACGTGACCATGTCGTTCTGATTAGTCAAAAACCCAATTAAACCTAGGTAGCTAGGTTAAGTCGGGTATCGAATCCACGAAGAGCAGATGGTCAGTATTGCATGAGCCGTTCGATTAATTAGACTATTTACAAACAATGTACAACGTGATTATGCAGTTTGCTAATTTTATTTGTTTAATTAGTTTGAAAGGATATCAGAGTGAACCGACAAATTGATATTATCTAAAACAATGATTTATTAACGAAACTTGAAAAACTAAACTACTTAATTGAAAACAAGAATTAAGAATACGGATCACACCCGGTTTCGGTAATTGTAAGTCCTAGGGTTCCTACATGTTTTTAATTCTGCTCAATTGCATAACGATTAACGGATTTAGTGTACCGTAACTTAGGTGCCAATAACTATCAACGTCCCGAAGAACGGACAAGAATGCACTTTGTAATCAACACAAGTAAATCCTAACCACGACAACGCATAATTACACATAACCATTTCGCAAAGTCATAACTTTATCATTGTTCGACAATTTACGAATACGAAACAAATGTAAACTATTGTCAATGGTTTCAAAAATCAATACAATTTGTCACAAAGTCAAATCAAACTACAAATGCATAAACCCTAGAAATTACAACTACCTACACCGGGGTGAAACCGAAGAGACTAGCCGCTCATGGTTGGGTGGACGCGATCACCGGCCGACAAACACGAACACGGAGCCATGACCTTGAGGAGTGGTGGAGGTTAGGGTTTGAATGGTGAATGAAGATTATGGTGATGGTGGGATGATGGAGATGGTGATTTGATTAGGGTTAGGATGAAGAAGTTGTTAGTGGTGAAGGGTGTGGTGTTAGATGGATTAGGAATGTGTTAGATGATGAAAAATATGATCCCCCATGGTCTTGTAACCTCCTCCTACTTGTAACCCCCGATTCATGGTCAAAACATGTCATTAAACCCGTCAAAACACCCAAGAATTGAACTTTCGCGATAGAAGAAACTGGAGCCTGTCGCCGACGACCCTGACCCCGTCGGCGACGCCCTCTACCTTTGTTGTTTTTCTGTGACGCGCTAATTGACTGGTTACGAGCTTTCTGGCGACGGGGTTAACTACGAGGCGTCGCCGACGGCCCTAGGGGCGTCACCGACGACCTCCCCAACTTCCATTTTCTATTTTTTTCCATTTTGCACTCCCGGTTGACCCTTTTGATGTCCCGGTTTTCGACCCGGTGACTCGTAAAGCTCCTAAAAAGCTTCTTAAACTCCATTAAATCTGCAAAACACAAATCTAATTAAAAGTAGGCTATTCAAGATTAAAACTTATGTAAAAACATTAAGTTACATAATTACGAACACCGATTTTCATCCACGTATCACAGTGATCCAGGCGGGTCTAAGGATAAGTGATCCATAAGTATAAAAATTAACCCCTAACAATTGCCCCCAAATATGGTTAATTATCAACCGAATTGATCAACCATATTTCCTATTAAAGCGGACTAGCCATTACGGATGTAACTAGCCGTTACGGTCAAGCTGACGTCAATGATATGATCGGTCTAGCTTATCATTGCGAATATATAGCTTAGAGATAAGAGCAAGAGATCATTTAAATGCAGAAGAGGCTTTTATAATCCTTCATCCGGAGTAATATCAGGTATTCTCTTCTTCTCCAAAAATCCTCTCTTTTCTTCTTGATCCTTCATCTATCTTAAGCATCAGTTATGATGCAAATGGTCACCAGGTCTTCACCAAGCAAAGGTCCTGACCTTGATAGTCCTCCCAAGAGTCAGAATCTCCTGAAGAACCCATCTTCAGAATTGTGTCGATTCACTGATCCTGAAGTTGATCAGTTCTATACCTGTTTTCCACCAGACACTGTGTTTCGCTCTTTTGACTCTTCAGTCAGAAGTGATTCTGTATCTTCAACGTGGGTCTATTTTCCAGCAGCTCCGTTCCAAATAGGCTACTCATATCCTTTCCCTGATTTCACTCAGCGCTTCTTTACATTAAATGGTCTATCTTATAGTTAGGCCATGCCAATGTTATGGAGAGTGTTGTTCACCTTTGAGCGAATCATCAGAGATGAAGGGTTGAGCTTCAACCTTTCTGAACTAGCATGTCTTTATAATCCGGTCTCCCATGGTTCCCACAGGTTTTTGTTCAAAGCCAAACCACAGCATCCATTCCCACTCCTCAAAACCACCAAGAATGATACTAACTGGAGAAAGCAGTTTTTCTTTGTTATAAGAGATACCATTCCTTTAGGGAACACCCTCCCTAAAAAGTGGGCCTTGAAGGGTAGGATATAGAATCCTTAGGATAGAACTGTAGAGAACGTCGTTCCACATATATCAGAACCCCCGGAAATGAAGTTGATGATTGAGCATCTGCAGGTGGAGTAGGGGCTCTTTCTGGCAGTTTGTCAGGATCCTGGATCCTAGACTTCTTCCTTCCCAACAACTCTTTTAAGTGACCCTTTCTTAGGAGATAGCCAATTTCTTTCCTAAGTGCAATGCACTCATCAGTTGATACGCCCACTTTTACATTCGGTCAAAACAACATGTAAAAATGTCGTTAATTTAAAACTTTCATTTTTATATAACGCCCATTTCTTTACATTTTAGACTTAGATAATTATAAACAATTAATTTTAGAAAATTCAGCATGACCCGATCGTAACATGAGCATATCCCTGTTTTTGGCAAACTTTATTTCAAGTAAATTAACGACACTTTCAAAAGACTTAACAAAACAATAACATTACTTTTAAATGTCTACCAACATCTAGAAAATTTTTAAAAGATCCATCAAGTCAAACTTCAAAAGTCTAGCTACTAAACAAAATTAGTTACAACAAAATACTTTTTGACCATAACCATTGTTACTAAAAGTAGCGGAAGTGCATATAGGCAAGATACATATGGGTGCTCGTTCCAAGTCGCCGAACCAATTAAGTTGAAGTTTTACCTACATCACATAATAAATTAATGAGTTAATTCGTCATCCATATTATCTTTTTCAAATAAACCAATTTATCCATCTCTTGCCTTTACATCATTCTTTTGCACATACTACCCGTTGAACGGGTCATTACATTCTCGTCTCAAAATAGAGACGTAACATTCCATTCCTTACTTACCCGTTAGTAACGGATAATAATATTCTTGTCATAACTTTCATTCGGTCCGTTGAACACGAACTAAGACTTTCCTTTCATTCTTTCTCTTTACACTCCTACCCGAATATAATGGGTCGAGTATTATTATCCTTCTTTCATTTCTTCCTTTCATCGTTCGGTTCCTTTGGAATGAACCGAACATGATACAACTTGCTTTCTAAAACTTTTATTTCAAAAGACTCGTTCATAGCGGATCATTCTACATACTACATAAACTATCATGAATATGATTTTTAGTACAAACGGTAAATCATCAATTAAAGTTAGAAGGCATAAAACAACATACACTATTTTAGTGCGACCCATTCATACGAATCGACTACAAAACATTCCAACATACATTCTTTAGTGCGACCCGTTTATGCGGTTCGACTACATAACATTCCAACATACATTATTTTAGTGCGACCCATTCATATGGTTCGACTACAAAACATTCCAACATACATTCTTTAGTGTGACCCGTTTATGCGGTTCGACTACATAACATTCCAACATACATTATTTTAGTGCGTCTCGTTCATTCGGTTTGACTACATAACATTCCAACATATATTCTTTTTCTTTGACCCATTAGTGATGGGTCTATTACACGACCATTCTATAACGCATTTCGAATACCACTACATATATCAATAAACATTACTACAAGTAAACTTTAACCGTACAAGTAACGTACCTCGTTCTTGATTTCCTTGTTGCTTCACGTTACTTGAACTTTCTTCCTTACACCTATATATAACCATTCATACTTAGAATGAATGTCTTATACTTATTTACATACATCTTTTGATAAGACACCATATATTTTTAAGCCTACTTCATAAGCACATTCAAGTCATGATTATTACATAAGGTTTATGACTAACATGGCTGAATTCTTCATTTAGGCATTTTATCAAACACTTGGTATGCATAACATCAACAAAGCATAAAGTACAAGTGTTCAAAGCATGGTTCTACCAATTCATTCTTAGATTATCAAAATCAACCAAAACTTCATACAACAATCATACCAAATCAGTTTCAACTATCAATTATTTACCAATAACAATTCTCACACTTAACCATTACAACAATATGCACATAATTCATTCATGTTCTTCACAATCTTCCTAATTCAAGTGGGTTTATACTTCAAGTCATTCAATTAACAAAACTCAAACAAAATTCTTGTTCTATTGTGTAATTCTAACTCACAAATACACAATTATTCACATTACTATAAGATTGGGTTGAAACCCATTTTTCACAATTCATCATTTTAAGAAATTCAACTTACCACTTTGATGAACAAGCTTAGATGATTAAGATTTTGAGTTCATGCATCTGATTTGGCTTCTTAAACCCTTCTAATTTTGAGAATTTTGGAACAACAAGGGTTATTGCTTTCCCTTCTTCTGATCGACCTCCAACACACACACACTGAATGTGTGAAATGTGTGTTTTATTTTAGTTAATAAAACTTTCATTCAATTGTTCAACTTTAGTCCCTCAGCTTCTAGCTTTATTTTATTGATGCACAAATTCTCATTCTTTCTATGTTATCATTTCATTTATTTAACTTAGTTATTTAACTAAGGTTATCATACTACATTCTTAGAACTAATTTTAAGATAAATAAATAAATTGCATATTTTTGGGGTGTTACAAGTCTACCCTCCTTAAAGGAGGTTTCGTCCCCGAAACCTGAATACATACCAAATAGTGTCGGGTAGTGATCCCGCATTTCATCATCCGATTCCTATGTTAGATCCAGTCCCTTTTTGGTGTTGCCATTGGACCAGGACTTGTCGAATGGCCTTGTTAAGAAGATGCGTTACTTTGGAATCCTTGATAGCTATCGGTCTTTCAACATAATTCATTCTCTCGTCCAGTTTGATATCATCAATTAGCACGTAAGTTGTTTCATCTGTGAGACACTTCCGTTGTTGTGACACATGGAAGGTGTATGTGAATTCCATCCAATGTCGGTGGTAAATCCATCCGGTAAACTACCTTTCTAACTTTGAAACTTATGTCCATCTTTATATAGTAGACCATACTAGGGACACCATATACATAGATAATCCATTCAATACATACTAATGCTCTCATAATACTACAATTGTCAACTAGATTTAAGTAAACAATTTAACATAATCCCAACATCATCCTTTACTAGTAAGTCCAAAGCTATATGTTTAGCACACATTCATTTCTAAATTATCATTATAAAACTAGCCCGACATATGGTGTGCGCCACACCATTCAAATATGGAGTACAAACTCCTAAAGCATACCATAAATTACTCTTTTCATACTTGACTCGAGAATTAAGCATCTTTTTTTTACATTTGCTACAGTTACTTGTACTATGCACACCCTTAGGTTTAACCTCAAATCATTTCATTCATGACTTTATCATTAGCTCTCTTCACACACTACTTATTCTACTTAAGTAAATATGTTGTGTGAGTTCATCGTACGAGTGTTTAACGTTACTTCAAATTTTCACTCGAGGAATTTGAGATTTCCTCCTGATGACATAAATTCGTTCTTATGTTGACTGTTGGAAGTCATACATTCAATACCATATCGTACTTATCACACCCTTCATTTCATTCATAAGTTCTATTCAATCTACACATTCTTAATTATCAGTCATGAGTTAAGCATTTTATTATCCTTGATTTCGTTGCATAGACCAATGATCCGCAGCCCGGATCGTCCTGCTCCTTCATGAGTTCTCACCATAACCAGATTAACCTCATTCATCCGTGTGGTGAGCTTCCGCTCGTGCACATCCTTTTTCAACACTACCAACTTTATCACAGCGAGAGTTCTACCTCCTTCATCTATAAAATTTAGGATTAGCATATTTCGTTCAAATTCCTTCAAGTATGGCGCCTAGCAACTCATCTTGTTTACATGCTAATCCTTTCTAAATTCTCTTTTCTCTTCTCTTCTTCTTCTTTTTTTTTATATACATACATTAGTTCATTTTACCCGTTCACAACGGGTCAATACATGACCGTTCCCTAACGTATCATTTTCACTAGATTGACCTGTACTCATCGGGTCAATACATGACCATCCTTTAATATACCATTTTCATTTGTTCATTCACTATATTTGGTGTTAATTCACCTACGTTCTCTCACAGATCCTTTAATAATGAGTATCCTACATTACACATTGCATTTCTTACGTAATACATCCAAAATTTGTAAATAACTATTATTTACCGTGTAGGATCGTTGAATCGATCAAATGAGTCGATCAGAAGAGTTCTAATCCAAACCAAAGGCGGAATTCAATGATTCGGACATGATTTCAGCTTGATTAACACAAGGAATCACTTTAACTGTCTCATGTATTGATTTGAAAGCTATTACAGGTCTGGAGACACTTCGGCAGCACTTCGACTCAGGAATCAGAATGTTACAAATGAAAGACCAAGCTCACCTATATATAGTAGTGGTCAGTTCGCATGAACAAGACATGCCAGTTTGCACGAACTGCCAGTTCGTACGAACTGGATCAGCCAGTTCTGTGAACTTGTCCAACAACCCTAAAATCCTATTTTCTAGGCTAGTAAGCTCCCGTCTATCCAATCTAGATACAAGACTCGATACAAGACGAAGTCGACAGAAATATGCACCAACAGACTCCCCCTTGGATGTTGACGAAGTCTTCAGTACGAGTCTTCAGTACGTCGAGTCTTCAATCTTGATCAGTCTTACCGCTCTCTCCAAAGTATCTAACACTGTAAGCATCCTTCAATCTCTATCTTCTTTTCTCTCTTACTCTTCCAGAATCTGAGTCTGGCTCTTTCAATCTGCAAACTCCCCGTTTGCTAACAGACTCCCCCTGAAATTGTTCTGGGATCGCAATCTGACATAGCATTCGTTCCAAGATCGAGTCCTGGCTCAAACTCTGCTCAGGCTTAGAATCGGGGATCTGCACAAACCTCTACCCAAAACATAAGTTTCACAATTTTTTAAAATTTAACAAATTTAGAAACCACTTGGTAGATATCTTTCAATTATCAATAGTTATATCAAGTTCAAATTAATGACCTTGATTAACTAACAGTTCAAATTAGCCTCAAAACATCAATTCATTTTTCATTTCAAACACACTCTCCCAACCCATTGTTGTTCATCATGTTTAGCACTCAGAATTTTGAAAATCATCTTTTCAACAACAGTTGTCGAAAATAAGATGAAATAAAATCTTTTTGATTTTTCAAAATTTTATGCTAAAACACACTAATGAAAAGCAGTAACGAAATATTTACAGACAATATTTTTGTGAGTTTGTGTAAGAGGATCATATCAGTTTTTGAGACAACTCACTAGAACCGTTGAGCTTTAAACACTTTAAGTTCTAAACGATTCACTTAGATTGTCAGTATACTGATCCACTTAAATTTTCACACAAAGTTCAATTGATTCGACATACGAGATTAGTGTTTTAAGCACTTAAACTCGTTCGCGTGTACCACCTCAGAATATACTCCTGTATCCAGACTCCTATATTCAGTCTTTCAGGTGAATGTACACTAATGATATCTGTAAGGGGTGAATGCGAAACCATGAGAGCTCAGGCTATTGCTTCCGCAAAATCAGAGAGATGATCGCTCGACTTTAGGTGGGTCCCCCTTGGGAATCTTCTTTTCAACAACATATGATTAGCATTTTTCAATGTTTCATCATTTTTTATACTGAGGGTGGGCTTTAGGATTAAAGCAGTGCAAAGTATTATACGAGGACCAGACTATTGCTCCCGCAAAATCAGAAGTCCTGGTATAATACCCCAGATATCACCACGCACAAAGACCTAGTATGTCAGAGATAGAAAGCCTTTCAAACAAGATTTCAGGGGTTACCTATATATCCGAGAGATGTTCCCCACAAAATAAGTAAGTAATGATCTTTAGATTTATATCTCGAAAACAATCTACTAAATGTATAAAAACCTACTGGCATATCCTCAGTGAGATCTTTTATCACATTTGACTTTCCAATTCTTTAGCGTGCTGTGATAGTCCACTGATGTGCTATCATTTCCTCTTTTTCACAACAAAACTCATTTTTAATTTTTTTCGATATTTTTGGATTTTAGATTTTATCATGTTTTTGGATTTTTCAAATTTTCAAAATTTCTAAATTTTTTACTCCCCCTAAAATCAAAATTATGTTTCAAATTTTGATTTTCTGGGAAAATTTGAAAATAAACGCAATAAACTGTACAAATAATATAACAAACTGATGTGAATTGCTTCAATTCGCCATCCACTTGACATAAACAATCAGAACTCCCCCTGACAACAAACTATGTTCCCATTGTGATTTCAAAACACTTAAGTTTGTTTTAATCAAATGGTTTTTCCGGAAAATTAGTTTTGTTTGTCGTTTCACAAACATGGGGATCTATTCATCACATTGTTCTTTCAATCCACTTGTAAAATTTAACACTTGTAGGTTTTTCACAAAAACATTTTCCAAGAATGATGCCGATTCATGCTCCACGATTACCAACTTGGGAGCTCCGGCAAGTCCAGATTTTACTTTTTAAAGAATCTCACCCATGCCTGCGGAATCATGGGTGAACCATCCTCATTTTGTTTAACAACCTTCGATTCATAAAACTCTTTAACTCCCTTCACCTTCCCGTCGACCATCTTCCCAAAAATATGTAATGTTGTACCATTAGAAGCTTTTTCAGCATCAAAATCTTTCTCATCAGAAAAAAATTGATCTGAAATCTCAATCTTACCTTTTGATCTCAAGTTTCCGTTTGACAATGGTGGAAAATTTTCATCATCCATTGTTGGAACGAAATTTTCTCTGATTGGCTCAACTTGTGACTCCTCTGACTTTGACGAGTCAGATTCATCGCCAGAACTTTCTGAACTTTTAACAACCCATTTTTGTTTGTTTAAATTTGCTCTTCTTTTGTAAAAACGTTTCAAACTTTCACCAACTTCGAAATTCGAATTTTTGAACTCTTTAAATTTTTCTATTGGTTATTCTTTTTGATCAACACATTTTTCTTTCAATTTCAAGTTGGAAGAAACTCCCTGTTTTGTGTTGGTTGGCATTGGGCAATTCCAAGCGATATGTCCAACTTCTTGACATTTGAAACAGGTTCTTCTTTCAACTCTTGGTTCAGATTTCATCATCATATTCTTTTTCCTTTCAGCGAGAAACTCCTTGTTTGACTGTTTCCAGAACGGTTTCTCCTTCTCCTCTTCAGAACTTGCTCCTGAAACAAATTTAGTTTTTGATTTATAAATTTTCTCCTTTTATGAATTTCTGGTGGAATGAAACCTAATCCTTTCTTTTTGAAATTACTGTTATGGTTTGGTTTCTTTCGATAACCAGAACCAGAACTGTAACCTTTTTTCTTGTTCAATCTCTGTTGAACTCTTGAAGTGTACTTTTTAGGTTTTTCAGTAAGATTTACATCTTTTATTTCAAAAATATTAATTTCTGTTAATTTGAAAACCTTGTTAATAATTTCAGTTTTAACACTTCTTATTGGAAATTCCTCATCAGAAAATAATTTGTCAAAATCATTCAAAGTATATGCTACTTTAAATGTTTCGTTATTCAAATTATTTTGTGATAACAGAAAATCTTTTTTGTAAACCCTTTTGACCGGTGAATTCGAACTGTCAACTGATGAACTTGAACTCTCAGATTCAGACTTTGGCTCTGACTCCTCATCCTTATCCAACACCTGATCGACCACTTTCTTTAATAACTCAGACTCATGATCAGTGTCAGACGATGTGAATGTAACGTCAATGTTGTCTGGCAACTCATCAGTTGTTTCAGACTTTAACTTTATATTAACTACCTTTTTGACTTCATCCGAAATAGACTTTCAGGGAGAATAACCTTCCCAGATCGGAGGCGGACACCTTTTATAATTTGTACTTTGTTTCTTACAGTATCCGTATCTTCCGACTTCTTATCTTGAAAGGCTTCAAAACCTGCTACAGTCGGATAAATTCTATCAATCAAGTAATCAGAACTTGAGTAACTCTGCATCAGTCTTCTGATTCTTTCATTCTCAATCTTTTCAGTCCCCAGTTCCCGCTTCAACTTTGCACACTCATCAATATAGTGATTGATAGCCTTCTGCTTAGTCATCATCGTTGCATTCATCATTATCAAAGCATCTTCTCTTTCTAAGTTTGTCTTTTCCAATTGGTTAACTGTTCTGTTCAGCACATCATAAGATTCTTTCACATACTTAACATCAAACACCAATTTTTCTTTCATCTTGTCTAGCTCAATATACTTCTTATCTTTCTCTTCACAATGTTTGCATGATTCCAAACATTTTAGACAAGATTTTTCAACCTCTACAATCTTTTCAACTTCAACTATTTTCTCCACTTCAATTATCTTTTCAACTTCGACTATTTTCTCCACTTCAACTATTTTCTCCACTTCAATTATTTTTTCAACTTCGACAACCTTTTCAACTTCGACAATTTTCTCAACAATTTTTTCAACTTTGACTATTTTCTCCACTTCAACTATTTTCTCCACTTCAATTATTTTTTCAACTTCGATAACTTTTTCAACTTCGACAATTTTCTCAACAATTTTCTCCACCACCTTCTCAAACACAACGGGTTCTTTATCAAATTCTATTTTCACTTCATTTTCTTCAATCTCGACCTTCTGTGTCGGTTCTTCTTCAGCTTTTGCCTTTTCTTCAGCAATCCTTCTTGCTTCAATTTCCTCTTCAACAATCCTTCTTGCTTCCAATTCTCTTTTCAGTCTAGCAGCCCTTTTCTCTTTCAACATCTCGATTTTATCTGCAAAAAAAAAAAAATTAAAACTATAAGAATCCAAATTTTTTCTAGATGTATTAATATACTCTTCCTCATCATCAGTATCTTCATCACTTCCTGAAGACTTAAAGATCGGTTGTCTTCTAGGACGATTCTTAGATTTTACTGATTCTTCTCCTGAGGTTGAGTCTTCAAGGATTCGAGCAACAAATGTTGTTTTTTCCCAAGTTCTGTTAGGATCATACTTATCCCAACTGAATCCTTCCCAACTAAATCCTTCTGGAAGCCTTTCATCTTCTTGGTCTATCAGACCACCTTTTGGACTTCTTTCATTTTCTTGGTCTATCAGACCATAACAAGCTCTCTTCTTTCCATCTTCAATTTTAATAGTATTTGAGCTTGAAGATTGTTGTTGATATGGTTGTTAAGCAACCTGATGATAAATTGTTTTTCGATGATAATCGTTGTTTCCAAACGGATGTTGTCTTTTAGTTGCTTCTCTGTTTGTACACTCTCGTTTAAAATGCCCTTTTTCTCGGCAACGAAAACAAGTAACCTTCTATTTGTCAAAACCTAACTGAGATGTAGCAGCATCACGAAGATCATCTCTACCGGTGATTTGTTTGAATTTCTCTGCTCTTCTCAAAACACTAGCTAAACACCATTTGATGTCCATCAACTCAAGTTCCTCAGAATCAGTCTGGTCATAATCCTCCTTAGTAAGCATCGGATTTCTGATTCTTCCAGCAACCAAACTTTCATACGACTCTAACACAGTAACAAGTGATGCCATGTGTTTCTTAGTAATATCTAGAGAGTAATTTTGACCATTTTGAATATTCAATGTAACATTGCATTGCAAATTTATTGAACTCTGTTGTTTAGAACTTGGTGTTGAGAAATTTGGATCAAAACTTGAATAAGACGAAGAATATCCACCACTCTGAGTTGTAGTGCTAACATTTGTTCCGGAAGTACCATCAGCACTGAAAGTAGTCTGAATCTTCGGACTCGGAGTAGTCTCAACTTTTCTTCCTCTATAGTATAGACTAAAATCTTGTTGAGCACTCGTATTCTTCATGATAGCAGTTTTCTGAACATCCAATTCATGTTCTTCAAGCTTCTGAATGAACTTACACAAATTCATATCTTCAGATTTTCGGTTATGCTTTAGAATCAACAGATATGTTCCCCATTTATTCTGTGGTAGCGCATCGGCTAGCTTCTCAACCCATTCATCATCTTCTTTCTTGATGTCCAATCTTTTCATCTCCTGGACAAGATGACAATATCTCTCAATAGTCTAACATCTTGTCGAGCACTCGGATTCTTCATGATAGCAGTTTTCTGAACATCCAATTCATGTTCTTCAAGCTTCTGAATGAACTTACACAAATTCATATCTTCAGATTTTCGGTTATGCTTTAGAATCAACAGATATGTTCCCCATTTATTCTGTGGTAGCGCATCGGCTAGCTTATCAACCCATTCATCATCTTCTTTCTTGATGTCCAATCTTTTCATCTCCTGGACAAGATGACAATATATCTCAATAGTCTTCCTAGGCGTCTCATTTTCAAAAGCTGTAAACATATCAATTGATTTCTTTAGTAATGCACGTTTATTTTTTATCATGTCAGCACTTCCCTTAAACTTTTGAATCAACGCTAACCAAATTGATCTAGCAGTTTCCTCATGTTGAAGCAAAACGAAAATATCTTCTTTTACTGCTTGTTGGAGAAGACTAATCATCATCTTTTCACCGGTGTATCTTAATTTTTCATTCGGTGTAAATTCACTTAATGGTTTTTCATTTTCAAGATCATCTTTCGGTCTAACATATTCTTTCTCTATCGAAACCCATGCATCAAACTTATTTCCTTGCACCCAGTTTTCAAAACGATTTTGCCATCCTTTAAAATCCTCAATGTACATAAGCTTTGGAGGTTTTTGGAAAGTTCCCGTTTCATTTTCGATTTCAACGGTTTCGGCAACTGTAACTGGAGCAGCTGGAGCAGTAGCAAAGGCGTTGTAAAACTCGTTTTCCATGTTTCGGTGTAGAAAGTTCACAATAGCACAATGTCCAACCGAACTGGAGGTTCAAACGAAGTGAGATTCACATGAACTGGTTCAATTTTCAAACTGTGCGAACTGATGTTATTCAAACGACCTGATTAACCCTAATTTCAAATCGTGCAAACTTGTATTTGAACCCAAACGACCCGGTTCTCTAAATAATCAGACCGTGTGAACTGGTTCCCTAAATAACCACCTCGTGTGAACTGAAGATCTTATAAACTCACCTCGTGCGAACTGAAGATCTTATAAACTCACCTCGTGAGAACTGGAAACTTCTAGTGCGAACTGGATTCACTCCTTGCGAACTGACTGAAATTCACACGAACTGGGTTCACTTCGTACGAAGTGGATCACTACGCACGATCTGGTTCATCTCCAAACAACCTGAACTCACACGAACTGGGGGTTTTTCACGCGATTTCGGACCAAAAATTCATGATTTTACCAAGTTTTAGGTTGAATTAGGTTCTGGTTTCTTCAAGGATTGTTTAAAACTATGTTTTACATGTTATATATGAAAATCAAGTCTTTTTAACCGTTAAATCTCAGTTAATTTTGAAAAATGTGAAGAAGAATGAGTAGAAATCAGAATTATCGGTGAAAACAAGTTGAAATGGTAAGAACTCTTCCTCCTGAGCTCTGATACCACTTGTAGGATCGTTGAATCGATCAAATGAGTCGATCAGAAGAGTTCTAATCCAAACCAAAGGCAGAATTCAATGATTCGGACATGATTTCAGCTTGATTAACACAAGGAATCACTTTAACTGTCTCTTGTATTGATTTGAAAGCTATTATAGGTCTGGAGACACTTCGGCAGCACTTCGACTCCGGAATCATAATGTTACAAATGAAAGACCAAGCCCACCTATATATAGTGGTGGTCAGTTCGCATGAACAAGACATGCCAGTTCGCACGAACTGCTAGTTCGTACGAACTGGATCAGCCAGTTCGTGTGAACTTGTCCAACAACCCTAAAATCCTATTTTCTAGGCTAGTAGCTCCCGTCTATCCAATCTAGATACAAGACTCGATACAAGACGAAGTCGACAGACATATGCACCAACATACTGGCTTCTACAATTTAACCTTTTAAAGTCAACCACCACTTAGTACTTATTGTATATAAGTATTGTAGTGCGTGTTGTACTTACTTTCAATTCGAACATACTTACAAAACGTCTTTAGCTAACATCTTAACTAATATTCTTTCCATACCTTTCATTAACATTACCAAGTTCTCATTTCTGTCTTAAAACTTCTCAACTAAAATTTATGACCGGTTTACCCCTATAATGAGGTCTTACCGGTTTAACATTATGCCAACCATTTCAACAAAATGTACCTTAACATTCCTCATTTACTTATACGTTCCACTTTGATTTCGAATATTCAAGCACATATACATCTTCATGTAAATAAATTCGAAGTGATTGCGAAATCACTTACCTTTAGTGTCCATGTTCATTCTTGCCTCATCGCTTCCTTTTATCCCGTTTGCCATCCATGCTTGAGTCGATTGACAAGATTTCCATCCTTACGTATCATTATGTTCGTAACATTATTAGCTTATGTGAGCATACATACAACTATTCACTTTCTTTCTATTCATACGTTAATTGACTTTCGTTAGTCAAATTTGTATAAATGAGACATTTATTAATAGTTATCACATTTCAAATCCATACAACTAAACTATCATCGAGCATAACACGTAAATCATTTAGTACATAACATATTAACTCTTTACTTTAACAATTGTTTCTAATGGCCATTCCATGATATACCTATACTGTTGACTTTCAGAAAGTCAACTATCTTACTTACACACTTTAAACTTTTGAACATGTATTCATCTAAATATGGTAGGCCATAATATTAATATCCTACCCATTTCATACTCGTATTGTATGACATATACAATTTACGTGATCCTCTAAACAATACACATATACATTTACATATACGTATTTTCACATGCTAAAGCTCCATGATTCTACAAATAGCAAATATCATTCAAGGTAACTATATAACATAATTCCAACATATCCTTTAATAATAAACTCGTATGATTTATATTTAGCACATATTCGCCTCTTAATCATAATAAAGCAAATCATTATATACACATAAGTATCGCACCTTTCAAGCACAAGGTACAAGCCTCTAATGCATAATTCTGATCAAAGCATACATTTATCCGAATTCTCATACGAATTCCTTCTAACTCACATTCTTCAAGTTATTTTACCACTAATCTCATCATTTTCATTTTCATTCATTAACAAATCATATTCTTTCACGCATCAAAGTACTTTAATCTATATTTACTTCATTCATCATTCATATTCATACGTTTCAAACTCAACCTCTTACGTTCGTCATTCATTTCGTGCCATTCAATACATTCCATTCATCTTTTACAATTCTCATTCCATTACTCTAAAACTATTATGACCCTACATAGCTTGACATGTCTTCTAAGAACTTGACGGAATCATAAAAATGGGCTTTCGGGAAGTACGAGAACCAAAGATATGAAAAATAAAATTTTTCATCGATCTAAAGCAGTCCGAGCCGTCGGCGACGCCCGGACATGCCGTCGGCGACGCCCGGACATGCCGTCGGCGACGCCCGGACATGCCGTCGGCGACGCCCGGACATGCCGTTGGCGACGACACCCAGAAAGTGGCGTCGGCCACAATTGTGCGTCGGCAGGGGATCTGGGCGTCGGCCCAGCTAGCTGCGTCGGCGATGGCTAGTCTGGTGTCGCTTCGTTGCAGATCGTAACTTGGCTGTTCTAATCGTTTCCCGGGCCCGTTTCCAACCGTATGGATCATGGAACTCCCTATATCATCCCCATTATTACTCCCCCACATAACTAACTTAAAAAAAATTCATATCGTAAACACATCATACACACTTTCATCTACCGAAAACTTATACTTTTACCTCATGTGCGATCTTGGAACGAACACACACATCGCGTGAGCTACCAGTTTGATTTCAAGCACTGTTACTTGTGCTTGAATCCCTCAAACCTCAGCTCTGATACCAACTTGATACGCCCAATTTTACATTCGGTCAAAACAACATGTAAAAATGTCGTTAATTTAAAACTTTCATTTTTATATAACGCCCATTTCTTTACATTTTAGACTTAGATAAATATAAACAATTAATTTTAGAAAATTCGGCATGACCCGATCGTAACATGAGCATATCCATGTTTTTGGCAAACTTTATTTCAAGTAAATTAACGACACTTTCAAAAGACTTAACAAAACCATAACATTACTTTTAAATGTCTACCAATATCTAGAAAATTTTTAAAAGATCAATCAAGTCAAACTTCAAAAGTCTAGATACTAAACAAAACTAGTTACAACAAAATACTTTTTGACCATAACCATTGTTACTAAAAGTAGCGGAAGTGCATATAGGCGAGATACATATGGGTGCTCGTTCCAAGTCTCCGAACCAATTAAGTTGGAGTTTTACCTACATCAAATAACAAATTAATGAGTTAATTCGTCATCCATATTATCTTTTTCAAATAAACCAATTTATCCATCTCTTGCCTTTACATCATTCTTTTGCACATACTACCCGTTGAATGGGTCATTACATTCGCGTCTCAAAATAGAGACGTAACATTCCATTCCTTACTTACCCGTTAGTAACGGATAATAACATTCTTGTCATAACTTTCATTCGATCCGTTGAACAAGAACTAAGACTTTCCTTCGTTCACTCCGACCCGAATATAATGGGTCGAGTATTATTATCCTTCTTTCAGTTCTTCCTTTTATCGTTCGGTTCCTTTGGAATGAACCGAACATGATACAACTTGCTTTCTAAAACTTTTATTTCATAAGACCCGTTCATAGCGGATCATTCTACATACTATATAAACTATCATGAATATGATTTTTAGTACAAAAGGTAAATCATCAATTAAAGTTAGAAGGCATAAAACAACATACACTATTTTAGTGCGACCCATTCATACGGTTCGACTACAAAACATTCCAACATACATTCTTTAGTGTGACCCGTTTATGCGGTTCGACTACATAACATTCCAACATACATTAATTTAGTGTGTCCCGTTCATTCAGTTCGACTACATAACATTCCAACATATATTCTTTTTTTGACCCGTTAATGATGGGTCTATTACACGACCATTCTATAACGCATTTCGAATACCACTATATATATCAATAAACATTACTACAAGTAACCTTTAACCGTACAAGTAACGTACCTCGTTCTTGATTTCCTTGTTGCTTCACATGACTTGAACTTTATTCCTTACACCTATACATAACCATTCATACTTAGAATGCATGTCTTATACTTATTTACATACATCTTTTGATAAGACACCATATATTTTTAAGCCTACTTCATAAGCACATACAAGTCATGATTATTACATAAGGTTTATGACTAACATGGCTGAATTCTTCATTTAGGCATTTCATCAAACACTTGGTATGTGACGTGTGCGTATATATACATAATTTTGCAATGAATTTACACAGGAAGGCGACACCGATAAACACAATGCAACCACCGAGACAAGCATAAACTAGATTAAATCACAACCGAGTTCATTTTACAAATCTTGCACAATAATTCACCAAGATAGCAATTTTGGCCTAAACTACTAACTAAGCTAACAAATCATTGGAAGAATTTATAACGACACCATCTAACCCGTTAAGGTCCTTACGTGACGGCAAGCTCTCTTGATTAACAATAATTACATTTTATTAAATCACTAACCATTTCTAGTATCATGATGCATACATTTAAACCAAGTTAAACTAGTTAACCAAATTCAAAGTTTACTAATACAAGATTAATTAAGCTTCATTTTTCAACTATCTTAACTAACCAAGCATCAATCATCCAACATAATTACTTATAATCAAGAAATCAATATCAATAACAAGGTTGCAAACTAATCATCAAAGATTAACATAGAAAATACTTCAAGTGTCATTACAAACAAAGTTTAACAAACTAATGGTTATAATCTAGCAAGAGATTGTTGTGTTTTTGCCCAAAGGCTACAATAATACATAAACAATAATCTAAGTACTTGAAAGATTAACAAAATCATGGAAAAATTAGAAAATCAAACCATAAACAAGTACTAGACTAAGGATCCGGGTAGTAATCGAGCTAAACGGGACAATGTGGCTTGAATCCGGGTGAAAGCTAATGCCTCCGGAACCTGAAAATCGCCTGTGAAGCTCTCCAAAAATCCAGAATGTTGAACAGAATGTTTCTGTTCTGTTTTTATAATTTTCGCTGTCGCACGGTCGTTTTCCATATGGCACGACCGTGCACTTTAAGCAATTATTAGGGATGGGCACACCATACTGCATGACGTCATCAGATCGTTGACCAGATTCGAAATGGCACGACCGTTCTTCAGATGGAACGGTCGTTCAGTTCCGGGTTGTTGTTACCGAGACTCTGTTGGTTCATCAGATACGCACGGTCGTTCCTCAGATGGAACGTCCGTTCTTCACCGAGCCGCCTTGTTTTCCTAGAACGCCCATTCGCACCTCTCGTTCATTGCCGGGTTGATCAACTTTGTCGGAGATGCACGACCGTGCACCAGGTGGAACGGTCGTTCCACACGCCCAGGTCAGTTTTCTAAACAGAATCTTCGCAGCTTTGTCGTTTTGTCCGGAAAGTCCTCGTTTTTGCTATCATCTTGTCTGGAATGCAGTTTTAGGCCTGTAAACATAAATGTAGATAAATAAGTATCCGAATGACGGTTTTACGGCCAAAAATGCATAAAATAGGGGTAAAACGGGGGACTAAAATATGTGTAAATTAACGAATATCAAATCTCCCCACACGTGAACCTTGCTTGTCCTCAAGCAAGCTAAACTAAAAAGCAACAAAAGATATAAACAAACAAGAACGATAATTTACACACTATTTTATTGAAAACTAATATAAACGGTTAGCCGGTTTGTCGAAAGACAACATCAAAAGACTCAAACCCAACAAGCATATGCAATTAAAAAGCGACAACCAAAAAGCCGTGACTTCACATTTAATTGACTCACATGTTAATCTTCACACGACTCACAATGTTCACACACTCGGTTTTATTTATGAAACATACATAAAATGTGTATGTGTAAACACTCAATGCCTAGTCAATGAAATGTGCAATATCATAAGCTTGTCATAAGATCTCGTCTCCACCAACTAACATGCAAACAAGTGTAAATCAAGAGGTCTTTACGGGTTATAACGTTAGGCTTGGGCGAAGGGTATGGAAGTGGACATTTAAAGTGGCGAAAATGGTTAAAACTCGGTAATAGCGTTTAACTAGCAACAAAATATACAAGTATACATACAAACGCCTTAAAAAGGCGACTATAGCGCAATCGAGCTTATCAACGAAATTTTAACATTTAAGCATTCAAAATTGCTCGATTTTTATCAACTTCATCCTATTTTAGGGTGTATTATTTTCTGTTTTTTTTAACACACTTACTAATTTATACAATGAAACATAAACAATAACAGGCGCTAGTTAAACGATTATTTTGACCGAGTTTCAACACTAAAAAGGTTTAAAACATAAAAAGGCTAAATTTGGCTAAGTGGGCGATAATGTGGGTAAACAAAGGTAAACGAGGAGGCTCGACATGGTTAATACTAAAGGGTAATATAAGGTGAACGGGAAGCACAACACAAAGAACAAGTACACAAAAAAGGGGTAATCTAAGTGCCTCTATCACTTCTACACAATTCCGCAAGTTCATGGTCTTAACAAGCATACTAGTGACAAGTTCTAAATTACACATAACATCCGGCTCACTCCTATATCCGAAATGAACAAATATATAACAATATCAAGGCTCAAATATGCTCACGTAACGGAAGGAATGGGTAAAAGTGTGAAAACTATCATGCAAGTCTTTCTTTGTTTGTCACGCTTTCCGGTTTCCTTTTTCAAAAATATTTTGCTTGTCGAGTTTTTATCAAGTCCGAAGCTTTCTAAAACACAACCAACCGGTTTATTTACTAAAATATATACAAAATACAAGTATTTTTAAATGATTTTTCTGATTTTCTGATTTTTTTTATATATGAGGACAAACAAAGTTAACCCCCTCCCCACACTTGAACTTCGCATTGTCCCCAATGCGAGACCCGAAATATAGAGAAAGGGATAAAAAATACTCCCCTCAAGATGATGTTGGTGCCACGAGACTTCCGAAGCTCTATCTGGTACGTGCTCCGGTCCAAGATCCGATAGCTAAAACCTGCGTGTATGTCACATGTGAACCCAAAACATAACAGAAATAGAAAAATCACCAAACAACCATAATATACATAAATACTAAAATCCAAACAAAACACAAAGGAAATTGTCTGAAATACATACCCGGGGTGTTTTAAATAATAGTCAAAATAAACACCCAAAAGTAAATAAAGTACTGAAACAGAAAACACCACCGAATGCTATCACCACCACCAACTACTCATCATCATCATCATCATGTCTCGTGCCAGATGGGCCCTGATCGCCATAGCCAGGGGGTTCCACGGTGGGAACTACGGCGGGTGCTGAAATAGTCGGGGTATGCGTGATGCATCTCCCCGAAAAGATATGAGAATCCCGCACTGACCCCCTGATATAAAGTATCCTGGCTCTACCGAAGCTGGTCATGTGTGGCCCGAATCTGAGCCTGACTGGCTCGAATCTCGTCCTGGTTAGCCCGGATCTGGTCCTGGCTAGATCTAATCTCATCGAAATAGGTACCATGCTGCTCCTGCGTCACACGCATATCCTGGAACTGCTGGTAGAATGTGGGCCAGTCCTCATGCTGATGAAATGCATGGTGCTGCGGCGAGTGTGGTGGTGTCGTTGGCTGGTGCTGGTGCTGCTCTCCCATCTCAACGTCCTCATCATCCTCCTCATGTTCCTCCTCAGCTTGAGGCAACGGGTCCCAGACCTCGTTATTCAGCCCTCTCAACCTATCCCCCCCTATCAAGCTCTACAATCACCCCCATGAACTTCAGTGACCGGATATCGACATGAACCCCCTCAGTAATCAAAGTGGACCCTGAAGCACCCCCGGCGTCATATAGCGCTCATTGTACGCTATTTCGGTCACGTACTGACCGCCATGAATCTCACTATTCGGGGTCCTTCCCGAACACTTGACAAAGTACTCAGCCATTCATGCGGCTAGGTTGATTGGTGCTTTGTCAACCAACGCATATAGAAAAAGCAAGTCAGGTGTTGGACAGTTACCGAGACTGTCCATGCGACCGCATATCGAATGGCTGAATACATGGTGCATCACTCGCACCAGAGGGTCTCGGAGTCGTGAGGCCTTTGACATCCTCGGGTTGTAGGGCTCCCCAATAGCGTTTTCTGCCCAGAATGCATCCCGCGCTGCATCATTAGGGAAGTTGAACTGATCGTTGAAGACGTCGGGATCATCCATGTCGTCCCTAGTATAGATCCCAAGTCTTCTACCTAATCGACCAACCGACCATGTATGCCATCGTCTACATAACCTGAAGGTTACCCGCTCCCTGTAGCGGAAATCAGGCTGTGTATGTGCAACCGGCCTTTCATAGGCATACGATGCGAAGAATTCAATTGTCAACTCCAGGTAAACGGGTCGGTTGCAACCGACCAAATTTGCAAGCGGGCGACTCATCATGTCGTCCAGTCGATCATACTGATTGAGTTCACACATGACTTCCCAATCTAACCATCGGGGGACTCCAAACTGCCCCCGTCTCGCCCACAATGCGTTGCGCTTCGGTATGCACAAAGCTTCTTTCTCAATGTTGGGGTCAAACTGAAGGAAGGGATTGTTCATCTGTAATGGGGAACATTGTTAGAAAGACAGAAACATGAGAGAAATGAATTGAAAACAGCCGAGCAGCAAATTATGAAGAAACTGTCTAACTGAACTGGGCGAATGGCACGGTCGTTCTTCGAGACGCACGGTCGTGCGTCTCCGAGAACTAACAGACCAAGCCCACAATATCGTGAACAAGCCGGCGAGGCACGACCGTTCCACACGAGGAACGACCGTGCGACTTCGTGTCTGCATATTTCGACCCCTGTACTTAGAACAATCTGATCTTTGCAAAATTTCAACAAGTATTGGGCCAACAGGGGTCTGAAAGTCAACCGGGTGTTCACGATACTTCGATTCAACAAGGGTTAGGGTTTCGATTTGTTTATGAAGAGAACCCAAAAAAATCCTTGAAAAATCGGAAGAAATCTAACCTAGAAAGCAAGAAAACAAGAAATCTACAACTAGGAACGTACCGTGCGAAGAAGGGTGTGAGATCGTGCGAAAAACCGTGCGATATGATGAAGAATCGCCCTGGAACGGCCTGCAGCGACTAGGGTTCGCAAATGAGGGATTTTGCAGCAGATGAGGGTATATATAATGTGCAAAATGACAAAATTGCCCTCAGCCTGACGCACGGTCGTTCTCCGTGTGGCACGGTCGTGCGTCACCGACATCGTACAAACCCAGCAGCTTCTTCTCGGAAATGCACCGAGGGTGCGACAAACCGTTCCGGCTTGCTCGGAATCGCACGGTCGTGCGACCCGAGGAACGGTTGTGCATCAGGTGCAGATCAGAATTTTTCCGCAGAAGCCATTTCCTGCAACTGTTTCGGCCGTTTTTCGCCGTTTTTTCGACACACCAACTGTTCTAACAATATTGCAATACAGAACCTTCGCCCGACACGTACGAAAACTATACAAACTAACGTAAACTACCTAACTAACCTAAATTACGCTAAAACTACAAAAATACAAAAAAGGACTATTTTACCCTTATAGCGCCAAAGACGCTCCTGCTTCATTTTTGTCGGCGAGTGAGTAGCGTAGACTCATGCTAAATTTTTGTCGGCGAGTCGATAGCAAGACTCATGCTAAATTTTTTGTCGGCGAGTCGATAGCAAGACTCATGTCCCCACACTTTACGTGTGCGGGCCATTACCACGCCCCTTCGGATTCTGCTCCATGTTGCCTGGAAGTCCACCTGGGGGTCTCTCCGACAACATTTTTGCTAACTGGCCCACTTGATTCTCGACATTCTAAATGGAAGCCTTTTGACTCCGCATTTCTCCTTCGTTGACCATGAACCGCTCCTCATGCTGCTGATATCGCTTTTCAGCCATTTCATTAGCACTATTGGAGTTGTTCAGCAGTAGTGCCATCTTTCCTCTAGCTTTGCATTGCTTTGAGAGGCGTGCGGCTGTGAACTGCTTCCTGAGCCTTGATTATGATATTGAGGCTGAAAGGATTGACCGTGAGATTGTTGTGGCGCGGGAGCATGTTGAGCAAAACCGGGCGCGTTTTGGTTCCCAGAACCAGATTTCCACCCAAAGTTTGGGTGATTTCTCCACCCTGGATTGTACGTGTTGCTGTAGGGGTTATTTTGGGGCCTGATTTGATTGCCCATGTAGTTCACCTCTTCGTGACCGGTAAACATAACACCCTGCTCACACGTACCTGGCACATGTGACACTCCACACTGGTCACATCCAGGGCCAACTTGCGCGGCTGTTTGGGATTTATCGAATTTTGTCGCCAGAGCCGAGATTTGCGCAGTAATGGCTGTGTAATCGTCCACAGCGTGAGCTCCTGGGCGAGATGATGATGATGTAGTCCGACCTCTATCGCCTTCCCGACGCGAGCTGGATTTCAACGCAACTTTCTCTATGATATCGTATGCTTCCGTCGGCGTCTTCGTTCCCAGATCACCTCCTGCGTTAACATCTAATCGCTCCTGCGTGTTGTAGCTGAGCCCCTGATAGAATGTCAAAACCAGCTGTCTCTTGGAGAAGCCATGATGTGGCACATCAATCAACAAATCCTTGAATCTCTCCCAAGCTGCATGCAACGATTCGCCCTCGTCTTGGCGAAATGAAGTAATCCGGTTCCGTAGCTTGTTCGTTTTCTCAGGTGGAAAGTATTTATGCATAAACTGCTCCTCCAACTGATTCCAGGTCCTGATGGACCCGGCTGGGAGTGACATAAGCCAAGCTCTGGCTTTTTCACGTAATGAAAACGGAAACAACCTCAACCGAATTGCGTCCTCCGAAACATCCCTAATCTTGAATGTGGAGCAAACATGGAGGAAAGCCGCAATGTGTCTCCCGGGATCCTCGTGCTCACGCCCATCGAACTGTACTGAATTCTGCACCATGTTAATAATACTAGATTTTATTTCAAATGAAGGTGCATCAATAGTAGGTCTAATAATACTGGGCTCCAAACCCTCTCGTCCGGGCTGATTCGTCTCATTCAAAGGTTGATTATCGTCTGCCATGATTTCGTCACCTGCTGCCCCTGAGCCCTCGGCTTCAGCGGGTACCACCTGTTCCTGCTCACCAGCTGCGAGTAGCCGCCCAACTGCACGAGATTTCTCACGAAGACGTCTCCTCAGATCACGCTCGGGTTCGTCTGACGGCTCAATAGGATTGGGAGCGGGGGTATAGGACATTAACCTGCAAACGAAAATTTGACACAATGAATATTTTATTAATATAATAAGTCTGCTTTTTTTCAGCTGAATAGAAGCAGAAAATTATTAAAAATGGGCTGAAAATTTTATAAAAATCCGAAAATGGGCCCGAAATTTTATAAAAATTCAACACAATAAATAAATGAATCGACTAATACAAAAATGGCTTTAGGGTGCCGAAAACCCAAAGAATAAGTAAATAAATAAACCCGGATCAAATAAATAAATGGAATAAAAAAAATTACAAGTGTACCAAAAATGACTTGGAAAACGAATAAATGAAATAAAAACAAGAAATATTAACAAATAAATAATCAAGAAATTATACACAAATATTAACAAGTATATACACCGATAACCAAATGACTCGGGTCGTTCTTAAAACTCGCCATTTCCCCGGCAACGGTGCCAAAAACTTGACGTGTGCGTATATATACATAATTTTGCAATGAATTTACACACGATTTGGTTTTAAATTTATAAAAGTGATTATTACTTTTACATCAAAACACACACGAAAGAGGCAAGTGTACCCCGTCACATATGTAATAAAGTATCGGTAAGAACCAAGTATCGATCCAAGGAAATGGGCGGAGAAATAATACTAGACCTTTGTCACTAAACTACCGGTAAAAACATAAGTTTTAGTTGATTTAAACTAAACTAAAGTAAGCATAAACAAATACATAATAAAAACATAATAGATAATAGATAAAAAGCCTTGCTTAATACACAACCACAGCATGTCAACTAAGTCGGTTTTGGCACTAGAAGCATTCGGTCAATATTCCAATTTAAGACAATTAGTATCCCTTTCGGGAATCCTAACATGACAATCACTCGGAAAGCTAAAAAGATAAACACACTTTAACCACCTAAAATTGTTCTTTAACGTGCAATTGATAAATGTCTATGAAAATCTCTTAAAAATAAGTTAGTCAGCCGTTAGGATTATTCTAACCTCACTTAAACAAGGAAGGCGACACCGATAAACACAATGCAACCACCGAGACAAGCATAAACTAGATTAAATCACAACCGAGTTCATTTTACAAATCTTGCACAATAATTCACCAAGATAGCAATTTTGGCCTAAACTACTAACTAAGCTAACAAATTATGGCAATAATTTATAACGACACCAGCTAACCCATTAAGGTCCTTACGTGACGGTAAGCTCTCTTGATTAACAATAATTACATTTTATTAAATCACTAACCATTTCTAGTATCATGATGCATACATTTAAACCAAGTTAAACTAGTTAACCAAATTCAAAGTTTACTAATACAAGATTAATTAAGCTTCATTTTTCAACTATCTTAACTAACCAAGCATCAATCATCCAACATAATTACTTATAATCAAGAAATCAATATCAATAACAAGGTTGCAAACTAATCATCAAAGATTAACATAGAAAATACTTCAAGTGTCATTACAAACAAAGTTTAACAAACTAATGGTTATAATCTAGAAAGAGATTGTTGTGTTATTGCCCAAAGGCTACAATAATACATAAACAATAATCTAAGTACTTGAAATATTAACAAAATCATGGAAAGATTAGAAAATCAAACCATAAACAAGTACTAGACTAAGGATCCGGGTAGTAATTGAGCTAAACGGGACAATGTGGCTTGAATCCGGGTGAAAGCTAATGCCTCCGGAGCCTGAAAATCGCCTGTGAAGCTCTCCAAAAATCCAGAATGTTGAACAAAATGTTTCTGTTCTATTTTTATAATTTTCGTTGTCGCACGGTCGTTCTCCATATGGCACGACCGTGCACTTTAAGCAATTATTAGGGATGGGCACACCATACTGCATGACGTCATCAGATCGTTGACCAGATTCGAAATGGCACGACCGTTCTTCAGATGGAACGGTCGTTCAGTTCCGGGTTGTTGTTGCACGCCGAGCCGCACTGGTCGTTCATCACCGAGACTCTGTTGGTTCATCGGATACGCACGGTCGTTCCTCAGATGGAACGTCCGTTCTTCACCGAGCCGCCTTGTTTTCCTAGAACGCCCAGTCGCACCTCTCGTTCATTGCCGGGTTGATCAACTTTGTCGGAGATGCACGACCGTGCATCAGGTGGAACGGTCGTTCCACACGCCCAGGTCAGTTTTCTAAACAGAATCTTCGCAGCTTTGTCGTTTTGTCCGGAAAGTCCTCGTTTTTGCTATCATCTTGTCTGGAATGCAGTTTTAGGCCTGTAAACATAAATGTAGATAAATAAGTATCCGAATGACGGTTTTACGGCCAAAAATGCATAAAATAGGGGTAAAACGGGGGACTAAAATATGTGTAAATTAACGAATATCAGTATGCATAACATCAACAAAGCATAAAGTACAAGTGTTCAAAGCATGGTTCTAACAATTCATTCTTAGATTATCAAAATCAACCAAAACTTCATACAACAATCATACCAAATCAATTTCAACTATCAATTATTTACCAATAACAATTCTCACACTTAACCATTACAACAATATGCACATAATTCATTTATGTTCTTCACAATCTTCCTAATTCAAGTGGGTTTATACTTCAAGTCATTCAATTAACAAAACTCAAACAAAATTCTTGTTCTATTGTGTAATTCTAACTCACAAATACACAATTATTCACATTACTATAAGATTGGGTCGAAACCCATTTTTCACAATTCATCATTTTAAGAAATTCAACTTACCACTTTGATGAACAAGCTTAGATGATTAAGATTTTAAGTTCATGCATCTGATTTGGCTTCTTAAACCCTTCTAATTTTGAGAATTTTGGAACAACAAGGGTTGTTGTTTGCCCTTCTTCTGATCGACCTCCAACACACACACACTGAATGTGTGAAATGTGTGTTTTATTTTAGTTAATAAAACTTTCATTCAATTGTTCAACTTTAGTCCCTCAGGTTCTAGCTTTATTTTATTGATGCACAAATTCTCATTCTTTCTATGTTGTCATTTCATTTATTTAACTTAGGTTATCATACTACTTTCTTAGAACTAATTTTAAGATAAATAAATAAATTGCATATTTTTGGGGTGTTACATCAGTGAGATGGCCAAAGTCTTCATGGAATGCACATCATTTTGACTTGTCCTTGTATGATGTTGGCTTTTCATTCTTCTTAGGCTATCTATCTTTGTCCCCTAAATTCTGTAAAGAAAGCATCAATTCATTATTGTCAACAGAAAAACAATATTCAGATATGTGAGGATATTCTTCCTCATCTTCTTCTTGTTCAACAGAGTGTACATTCTGGTTATCATGTTTGGAGTACTGATTGGATCGATTATTCTTAAAATATGATCCTTGTTTCTCCTGTTTTGACGATCTAGATATTCTATCCTGGATTCTCTTGTCATCCTCTAGTCGGATCAACCTTAGAGCTCTGTTTCTTACTTCATCCAAGTTCCTGCATGGTGTCATTACAAGATCATCATAGAAAAGAGAATCTTTTTGTAATCCTATTTTAAAGGCTTCTACATCAGTGGCTAGATCTAAGTTTGGGATTTTTATGGATTCTCTACCAAATTTAGTAACATAGTCTCTAAGTGATTCATCACGGCCTTGGGTGATCCTATACAAGTCACTAGTTAACCTCTCAAATGTTCTACTACATGAGAATTGATTATTAAATAAGTTAACTAAATGAGAGAATGAAGTTATAGAGTAGGGAGGAAGACTTAGCAGCCATTTCAATGTTGATCCAGTAGGTGTAGATCCAAAGCCCTTGCATAAACAGGCTTCTTTTAGTCTTTCAGGAATGGGGTTGATTTCCATTCTTTCTCTATATTGAGCTACATGTTCTTCTGGATCAGTGGTTCCATTGTATAACTTCATGTTGGGGGTTTGAAAACGTTTTGGTATCTCAGCATTACATATGGGATGTGCAAACCGATATATTCTATGACTTCCATCCGGGATCTCAGGAATAGGTTTAACCACTCCTGGGACACTGGATATCATATCTTTAAGCTTTTGTAGTTCTCTGGCCATAGCTTGGCTGATTCCTGCATCCTTCATATAACCAAAGTTAGTGTTAAAAGAAGTATTTAAATTGTTACCTCCTGACTGATTCGAAGTTGGTATGCCAGAGGTATATCGAGGGTAAGACGTGTCTGGCATAACAGTAGGTCCAGAAAAAGCAATAGTTTGCATAGGGATGAAATCCCCTTCATGAATTTCAGAGGATTCCCCAAGACTGTCTGCCTTAGGATCCTTAATCCAGAAATACATTAGGACCTGAGTAAGTCTGCATTGGAGGTCTGGATGTGTGATCCATAAATCCTTGAACCCTGGATGAGGATCCTTGATTGTTGAAGTAGGATCCTTGGGCTCGAAATGTCTCCATGTATCCTTCAGAGCGGATGAAAGATCCTTGATGCTTGCCGGTTGTCACTGCTCCATGCTGATGGATAGAGGATCCTTGAGGAAGGGTCATGGCTAATGATCCAGACTAGTGGATCAATGATCCTTGAGGAATGGTCATTGCCAGTGATTGATGGAGAGGGTGAAACCCAAGCCTTAGAGTGTTTAAATACGATGTTTTAGTTGTATTTGATGTGTTTACTTTCTTATAATGAAGTAACTGCGAGAATTTGTTGAATTGTAGGTAAAACACGTAAACTGGCGCATTTACGATAATTAAAGACGAAGTCACAAGCATAGGGTGGAATGTTGCAGCTCAAGAATGAACTTTGAAGTTGTTTTGTTGGTATAAAAGGCTCATGAGTGAAAGGAGTGTGGAAGAACAAAGTTCGGGGACTAATTCAGTACTTTGCGGAAGTTGTGTGAAGTTATTATATGCAAGAAATGAGAAGATTATAAGTAGAGGGGCTATTTGGTAATTATTTGGAAGTTATTATATGAAGAATATGTGAGTAGAATAGATAACATAAAGTACAGGGGCCTAAATGACATTTGTTGAAAGTTGGCGTGAAGAAGGGAAGGAAGGATAGTGATCGCGATCGTAAGCTCCGGTTTCAAAACCGTAGCTTACGAGTTAGTGGTGTTATGTGATTTGTGGACAGAAATCTAAAATCATAAGCTACGGGTGCCTTTTCGTAGCTTACGAGTTGGGAGTTCAGCAAGAAAAGACCAACAGGAAACCGACCGTAGCCTACGGTTTAACCGTAGGTTACGGTTTGCTGTTAATGTTCAAACAAAATTTTTAAATCGTAAGCTACGATTTACTTTCGTAGCCTACGACCCGGTAAAATAAAAAAACGTGTTGAAAGGCCTTTCAAGGTATATATTTAGGGTTTTAATGTTCGGAATGATTATCTATCAATCGCGGTCAATCAAGAGGCATGGGAAGGCATTCAAAGTTGAAGTTTTTCATCTCCAAACATCAAGATTCCTATTCCAACCATCGAATCAACCATGAACTCCTCATCAATTCAAGCTTTTGAAGATCTTTCGCGAGATGAGCGGCTAAACTTTTGTGGTTTCCTCCGGATGGAGGGTTTTTGTAACTTAACGAATATTATGTGTTTGATACAATCGTTTTAACCTGGTGATCTAAGCATTCGATGCTTTTCACCATGGATTTGATTTATTGGTTGTGAACAGTTGCATTTATTTAAACCTTAATTTCTAAGCATTCAGTTCCCGAGAGTTCTAGTAATTGGGATATATTTGACATGGGGTTAGGGTTTGTAAATTGTAATTGATAACCATTCGATAACCTACCGTTGTGTATTGACCGGAGTACTTAGTCATTGGTTATCACAATTAATTAATCAAAATTAACACCTATGTCTATGTAGGTAACGATTAAACACATAGTTGAAGTTAATTGCAAAACTTGAAATATGGAGGAACCATCTTTTCTACTATTGATTTAAATCACACTTTTTACTCGTTAATTTAGCTATTTCTCACAATCAAACAAACTGATTTTCCAATTCGGTAGTAGTTAATTGAAACTTTTCATTACGACACTTTCCACAATCCTCCTCTGGTTCGATATCCGACTTATCCTATCTACATAGTTTAGTTGGTTTTTGCATGTCACTAACGACCGACATCAGTGATCCTTGTTGTGGAATGGAGGATCCTTGAGGCTGCGTAATGGGCATCCTGGACTGCTGAGCTGTATTTGCTTGGGTGACAAAATCCAACATCCTGGGCACCAGTGGGGAGTGATCCTTTGCTGGCCTCTTCTGTTTCTTGATGTCATCAATCTCCCGGAGGATCCTCTGGTTACTCTTGTCCTGTTGTTCCATATAGCTCTTTATCTACGAAAACAAAACAGAAATATCATTGTTAGTGTTTTGGTCAAAAATCAAGCGAAGACAATGCAACCAATTCTTTTGTTGTGAGGTGTGATGCTTGAATCAATGAACAATATTAAGGATCACTCAGAAATGTAACGAACAAGTGACACAAGGATTTATACGAGGAAAAAGCCCTTGATTAAGAGTTGATCTCCGGCACAAAAAACCTCGGGTGATGGAAACTACCGATCACCAACTAAGATTAAACAAAAGAAGTTTACAACTCGGGATGATAACAAGCTTGTTACAAGGATCACTAGTGTGTAATGTGCCAAAAAAATGTATTTAATCACCAAATAGTGTTCGAGTGTTGTTTGAGAGCTGTTACGAGAGTGTGTGTATGCCAAAATTAGCTAAGTTTTTTCTATCAAGCTTGTTGTCCCCATTTTAAATTAGAAAATAACTAGTGTAACTAACTATCCGCAATTTGTGCACTCTCCCCACGATCTCCATAACGTTCACAATGGTCAAGCACGTGCGGAATATTGAGGGAATATACTCCAGGAATTTCGGTGAGACTTGGTCCATGCTCTTGTTCCTGCAAAACAAGCTTACGTACAAGGAAGACAATTGTTAGTAGTAAGATAACAACAGTGATCCTGAATCCTGATCCTGCGACACCTGCTGAGGATCCTTAATTCAAACAGAATTGAGGATCCATGATCCTGGTAGCAGTTGAGGACCCGTGATCCTTAGGATTTGGAAAATCCTCCCCTAACAATTGCCCCCAAAATATAAGGAGTAAAGTGTAAATTGTCGAGTTATATTTTCTTGATCTTATCCGCAACAAACTAACAGATATATAGCCATTATGATCGAACTATCCGTTGTAGATCATACGTCATCTGAAGCGACATCCCTTCAAAATCATGATTATAAATTCAAGTTAGAGATAAGGGTCTAGAGGCATTTAAATTCGTGCATTACATCCGGTAAATCCTTATTCGAAGATCAAGCAGGTACTTCTCTCCCCTTTCTCTTTTCTCTTTCTTGCTATGTTCTTCTTCTTTCTCAAAATCTCCGAATCACAATGAAGCTAAGATCATCCACTGCTAAGGATCATCGAAAAGATAGTCCCTTAAAAAGCCAAGGGATCATCGAAGACTCTCCGAAGGAACGTTGCTGCTTTACTGATCCTGAGATCGACAAGATTCGTCATTGCTTTCCGGCGAGCACTGTTTACAAACCCTTTGACCCTACCGTCCGGAGTGATTTTATCTCTGAAACTTGGGTTGCATTTCCAGTCACCCTATTCTCGATAGGATACTCCTATCCTTTTCCTGCTTTTACCCAATCTTTCTTCTCCCTTACCGGCATATCCTATATCCAGGCTATGCCAATGATGTGGAGGGTTTTATTTACCCTTGAAAGGATCATTGAGCAAGAGGATATTGAGTTAGGAATGTCGGAGTTGTCTGAACTATACAACCTTGTGAGCCATGGTTCACACCGCTTTCTATTCAAACATAAACCCGGTGAACCTCATCTAATCCTGAAAACCACCAAGAACGATAACAAGTGGAAGAAACGTTTTTTCTTCGTCAGGAGGGATTCTATCCCTGATGGGAAGGATCTCCCCAGAAAATGGGCCACTCATGGTAGGATAGAGGATCCTTATAGAAGGATCATAGGATACCCTGTTTCTGCTGAGGATCACTAACCCCTTTGTTTCTATTTTGCAGCTATTTCTGTTTCACACATCATTACATCTCCTGCAACCAAGGAGAGGATCACCGCTTTCTGAAATCTTGATCCTACAATAAGATCGTTTCAAGCAAACACCAAGGATTCTCAAGAGGTATCCTCAGGCTCCATTACAATGTCAAGTAAGTATCCAAGTTTATATATGATTAAATATTGAAATGCAAATAAAACAAGAATACGTATCTGTTGTTTTGAATTAATAGGTGCTAGAAAATCCTCAAGGTCTGCCTCCCGCTTCAGTGTCACTGATCTTACTACTGTTGGTCCCAGGTCTGGGAAGAAGAAGACTACTGCTAGCCCAAGTGTCGTGGTTCCAAAGCCTGTCACCTCCAGAGGGGGAAAGACGAGGAGAGCCACCGAAGCCGAAAATCTTGAAGGCCTGCCTCTTATCCGCCACCAGTTCCAATAATACTTTTCTGATGTAAGGATCACTGACCCTGCTTGATTATCCTGCCCACTTGAGGATCATGTGATCCTGAACTTTACCTTGTCTTCTTTGCAGAAATTTGCTGAGGTCAAAATGCTGTTTGATGCATATTGTTTTGGTCAAAAATCAAGAAATGACAATGTAACTGAAGGGGTAAGGTTCCAAAAACCTCATGATAAGTATTTGGGACCATACCACGACTCTGCCTTTTCAACCTTTTTACCTTGCGCGGCCGCGCACTGGTCTTACAAAAGGAAGAAAATAATCAGCAATCTATAGTCGCGCACCCAAAGAAGAACATAAATCCTTGCGCCTTCTCCCAATAGCAAAGGATGAAAATCCTGAGGTTAATACTTCCGCCCAAATATCCAGACTTGGATATTATTTCACCCAGACTTGGGATTTATTCATCTGCTTCCACATGGTAAGGTGTCACACCAGATTACAGCAGCAATCTTCCAGAAGGAATACAATCGTGCACCACCCAGACGGTTATAACCGTCTGGATACGTGTCACTATCACAGACGCCCCTGAAATCACAACGAAGGCATGCACTTAAAGGGTAATCACCACTTGATCAAATTACACGTGGCAAATCCCCAGCCTCTGATCTAACCACGATCCGTGTGCATTCACATCGGATCAAGACAACTTGACATCAGATCAAAGAACTTAACGGAAGAAAATGTAACCGTCACGGCGTTAGCATCTTCCGTCATCTTTTCAATAACAGGTTTTCCCTCCCAAACTCCCGGTTATAAATACGAGAACTGTTCAGGTATGAAAGCAGATTACTCACACTATTCAAACACATCTTCTTCTTCATTATCAATACTTATTCTCACACCGGATTCGGGTAAAGGAGAGAACCCTCTTCTCCCCTTGGCGAGGCTAACGGTGCTCTTTTTGTAGAGCTTCGGAGAAGAAGATCAGCTGCAACTGAATCAAATCGAGTGAGAGCTAACCTTTTATGCGGATTCAAACCCCCTAGATATCTCGGTTCCGACAATTTATCTAGTGTTTCTTCATTGGCGCCCACCGATTCCTCAGTTTTCTAGTTTCTATCTCGTTTCGATTCAGTTCATTTCATTTTCTGTTTTGCACATGGCAGAAAATTCGTCATCTCACCGGCAACCTGGTCCTCGACCAAACGTCGGAAACAATTTACAAGTAGAAGGAATCGTAGAAGAGGCCTCAGACGATAATGAGGTTCAATCCAATCGAGCAAATGATCCTGTTACTCCAGGAATATTACCAGCAAACCCTGCTCAGCCAATCTTACCACCAGGAGAAACTCCGATATCATGGTATGTCCGGTCCCAAGGGGCATTAAACGCAGTGTACACACAGTTGTGTGCTCAGACTGCTCCTCTGACTTAATCACGGAGGCCGGGATCTAGAGCTCATGCATCCCAGCGAGAAGAATCAACTTATGATGATACAGAAGTTCATGCCAGATCTACATCACAACGAGAATATACTCAGACAGGCGGTTACCAGAGACAACACCATGATGAACCACACCCTCGTCGAAGAGAATCGGTTCATGATAGGTTGGGTTCCCAACGGGACACTCACACCGATGAATCCGATCAAACATATCGTTTGAGTGCAAACACCAGTGTATTCAACAGACTGCAGCCAAACTACAACAAATGCAGACCTCGAGCGGTTTATAACCCTGAGGCAGAGCACAATTATGACTTAGTTTACAGCCCTGCAGAAGCAGCGGAAAACTCGAAGTTCATACTGGAAATAGCTCTAGCTCCATTAGAGAAGGCAAAATTACCATCCAACATAGGGAAGTTTAAAGGGTTGTCAGACCCCGATGATCATCTGAGAGTGTTTACCAGCGCGGGTTTAGTTGGAGGTTGGACCCTTCCGCTATGGTGTCATTTGTTTGTACAAACATTAACTGGCCCAGCGCGAATCAGGTTTGATAACCTACCAACTGGACATATCGAATCATGGAAGGATCTGCGTAACAAGTTTTTAACACACTTCAGCCAGCAGCGGCGCTCCATTAGAGACACTTCCGACGTCATGAATATATGGCGTCGTGATGACGAAAATCTAGAGGATTTCATCACTAGATACAATAAGGAAGTGTTAGAAATTGGCGGTGTTCATGAACAACTAATCCGTGCTCAGTTTAAGTACGCGGTTAGGTGTGATGACATGGTTAAAGTCTTATCCGGAACAGAGGGCCTTCCAACAAGTTGGGAAAAGATAATGGCGGCGGCCAAAGTTTATGCGCAAACTGAGAAAAATCTCACAACAAACAGGCCGCCACCACCGCACAACAGGCCCGCGGATTTAAGCTTAACCGGTGAAAGGAGGTTCAAAAAATCATGGCGCGAGTCATCAGGAAGTCGTTCCTCTGAAGATGCCCGCCCAACAATTAACAAACTCTCTTCACAAAGGGAAAACAAACAAGAAAATAGGGAGAGGCAGTGGACTCCCCTAACAAAGACCCCGGTGGAGGTTCTAAGTACTGAGGACTATCAATTCAAACCTCCGATCCCGATGAAGAGTAAACGTGGTCAAGACCCGGCGCAATACTGCGAATATCATAAAGACAACGGGCATACCACTAACAACTGCATATCTCTGCGCACAGAGATAGAGAAAGCCCTCAAGAATGGAGAATTCACGCATTTACTCCAGAATATGCGCAAGGAGATTAAGCAGATTACCTGGGGAGAAGAAGGCCCAAGCAAACGGGCTAAAACCTAAGTGACGACTCTGTAAGTTTCCCGCAGAAAGACATGACCCATCAAATACGGCGGAACTATCAGAGAGTAAGTTAAGTTCCATTTAATTATCAGAAAAACTTTGTAAAGCCTCTGAGCTCTATCCATGAATAAAATTACAAAGTTTCTATTATTTTTGTGTTTACAAAGTGCATGCAATTCCTTTTAGTAAGCGCAAAAACATTATGGTAGTATAAAACAAGCTCCATGCGCGGTCAGTGATCACGTCACAAACGACCAAAAATTCACACATGAGCTTTACGCCAACTTCATTCGCCTTACTCAATAAAAGCAATTGTACTCATGCAAAATATTGTAAAGTCATTCAACAAAACAAATAGAAACATACTATTTTCAGCGTACAGATACGCTCCAAAACACGGCAGTGTTTAGAAATACTTGCGCAACAACGCACCATCAATCAGAGATTTACACCCCACATAAAAAATTGTTCAATACAATTTCAAACTATTCTAAATCTTCACCCTCATCCGGAAAGATTTCTTTAAGTTGCGCCACGTGATCGTCCGATTGCAGCGCCACATTTATTAGCTCCATGACCGGAAGTTGCAAATTGTTAAACTCTGTTTTCATGGAAGCAAGCGCGGCGGCAGTATTTACGCCAAAGGTAGCAGACTTGCTATCATCCCAGTTAACCTTCAACGCGCTATTCACATGTTGGGAACATTCCGCATAACCTTGCGCATACCAATCTCGTCGTGCAGCAACCATTAAATTAGCAACAGTTTTATCCAGTTCTTCAGAGTTTAACGCAGATTCAGCAACCTGCGAAATTAAGCGAAAATGAGTATAAAAAAAGCACATATATGGTCCCAAAACAAAAAAGAGAAAAGAAACTTACACAAGCAATCCCGCGGTCTTTCAACCAGGCCATATCACTCTTTAAAGGTTCAAGCTCGCTTTCCGCCGTAACCCGCGCCTTTTCTGAATTTTCTAGCTTCTCTTCAACATCAGTCAAACGGCGGGAGGTTTCAGTATTCTTGGAATGCGCAAGCTCCAGATCCTTCTTTAATTGTTCCTGGTCAGAAACCAAAGCAGTAAGTTCCTCTAACTCTTTATCTCTAAGGGCAAGAGTGGCGAAAGCTTGTACCTCCCGTTGCTCACTGCGTTCCCTATGAGAACGCGCCTCCGCCAGCGCAGCTTCCACATCAGCTTTCTCCTTCTTCAATTTTCTACCTCCGCATCTTAATTCTTCAAATTTTCAACCTCAGCCTTGAGGTTATTGATAATATTGCGAAGGTTTGCCTTTTCAGCATTATCCTTCTCGCAAATTCTCCGCCGATTTTTGCGTTCTTCAGACAGAAGAGCAGCTTCAGCTTCTGCTTTCCTCTTCCAACCAGCAACAGACCATTCCTCAGTCTTGCGCTCGGCTTCAAACTTGGCTTGCTCAGCTTCTAATTTGGCTTTCAACTGAGCCACACGTTTTTCATCTTTGGCAAACTTCTTTTGAGATGCTATGAAAGATGCCTGCTCCTTATGCATACTATACCACTCACGAACTATGCGGTCAGTGGTAGAAACATGAGAAACAGTTTCTGCAAGGTAAGACTGATAAGTCTGTTCATAAGGTCGACTTTCCTGAAACTTGATCTCGCCAGGCGGAAGTATCCCCTGCAACCAATCTTGGCACACACGCCAATCCGAGAATGTGTCGCCTTTCTTCAAATTCCAAACAGGGGCATGAGGATCAGAAGCATCTTTTTCCGTATAGGTCCAGTAGTAATAATCTCCCAAAGTTTCTTCCGGATGAATTGGAGATTGTTTATTAACACCAGCAGATGAGCCTGGTTCCTCAGTTCTGACCCTCTCAGTATATTCGGGCATAGCTTCAGAAGGTTTAGGGGAAGAAATTGAAACGTTTTCAGCAGTCTGCTCTTTCCCCAAATCTTGAACAACAGATTCAGGGGTTGGTGGATTATCAGCGCTATCCATCACACTCGGTTCAATAATCTTTTCAGGCTCTGTATCAACACCTACAGGCTTCTCAGCTTCAACAATTTTCTCCACACCATCCCCAGCAACTTTTGAAGGCTCTAACGGGTCTGCAACAGAAGCGCGCGGAGGAGTAGAAGGAAGTTCATCATCAACCACAGATGGCATTTCTCTAGGAATAGGGGAAACAGGAACTTCTGAAAAAATAAAAATTTGTAAGAATTCAGTTCACTTAAAAGAAACAAGGAGGAACAACACTTACCAGGAACACATTCCGAAATAAAGGCATCGAGATTTCCTTTTCTGGTAATTTTCTTCCTCTGCACCTTTTTAGGAGGTTGACCCTCCGCGTCAGGATCATTTTGTTTCCGTTTACCAGCCTTCCGATGCACCAAGTTTTCGGGACTAGAGTCCAAGTCAATAGGCTCATTAGGGTTGGACGGTGGAATATCAGCAGAATCCTTTGGTTCAGGCTTCGGTTCTCGCATAGTCACTGCAGGAGTAAGACCCTCCAAAGAATCAGAAACCACCACATAATCACACCTGGGGTCAAAAGAACGGCGCGTACCTTTCTTCTCTCCAACATTTTTCTTCAAAGGTTGAGCTTTAACAGTCTCACTCCTTTTTGGCATAGAGGTAGAAGACGTTGCGCGTTTCTTTTTCTCAGGGCCTATGCCCAAATTCAACAATTCACCTACAAAAGCGCAGAGTAAAAGCTTACTCACAAAAAGCAAAAAGGAAAAGAAAAGCAGATATAACTTACCAACACCAGCAGCTGGTTGAGCAGATAGGTCCGCATCTCGCGGAAGAACAAAATTCCTTACAATACGGTGATACCAAAGCTCCTCTTCAGGTTTCTTTTTGATGGTACCCATTCTACCGCCTTCTCTCTTGAATGCAACAACATACAAGGAAACAACTACATTCAAAAAGAAAACAGGTCAAAAAAAAGGGAGAAAGAATGGAAAAGCCCCAAACTTACTATGACCATCCTCCGTATATACGGGTTTGTCATCACGCTCCATCTTCCAATTTAAACTCATGCCGGCTCCGACCAAAGCTTTCTCCGGCAATGCAATATTGGGCACATCCTTCAAATCCTGATACCAGTTTTCATCAACCGGAGTCTGAAGGGTTTCGATCGGAACATCTTCTTTCCCCCTGAGAACCATACTCACCGGAATTACTCCGGCCTTGATAAAAAAGAATTTCTGCTTCCAATCATGAAAAGATTTTGGGGGCTGATGAAGAATCTTCTTTGCAGAAGCCCTCTGAACGAATGAATAGAACCCTTGGGTACAATGCATCTGATGAAAAACCCTAAATCGGGGAACGGTCGGCTCAACATACATTGTCCGACACACAAATTCGAAATGTCGAACCCTAACCATGCCAATTGGGTGAAGTTGGGAAATATGCAGGTTATAAAATCCAAGGATTTCAAGAAAAAATCTAGTAACAGGCAAGCGAAAGTTACCGTCACAGAAAAAATCCCAAAAGAGGGTAATATATCCGGCCGGAGCATCCGCTGCCGTTTGCTCCTCTTCAGGATATAAAGCACCCCAGTTCTCTGGGAACTTGAGATTCCGAATTAAACCGTCAAAAGACGCCCTAGGCCACTTCAATGGTGGAAGTTCAGTCGACATATCTTCAACAAGATCTTCTTGATGTTCTCCGGTTGACATAAGAGGAAGAATGATGGAAATTTTTCTTAGAAACAAGGAATGAGGAAAAATTTTTCAAACGAAGCAATGATTGCACAGAGGAGGTTACCCAAACGTTATATACCCATCGCAATAAATAGCATCAGTAACCGTCATAGCGACTTTTCCGAATATCACAGTGCTCCAAGCAGCAGAAAAAGTAAATATCAGACACACACGCGTTTACACGCGCGCGTGTAAGACACGGACAGTAAGAAACAACTGACAATGACAGGTTGTCACTCAATTTACTGTACCAAGTCTCATTAAAAGTCAAAGATTTTTCAAAAAATCTTCACAAAATTCAAATTCAATCTTCTCATAGAAGATTTCTTATTTCTCGCGCCCAAAAGCATTTCCCTCTCATAAGTCCAGTGCTCCACTTATTTGCATAAGTACAACACTAGACTGGGGGGACTTGAAGGGGTAAGGTTCCAAAAACCTCATGATAAGTATTTGGGACCATACCACGACTCAGCCTTTTCAACCTTTTTACCTTGCGCGGCCGCGCACTGGTCTTACAAAAGGAAGAAAATAATCAGCAATCTATAGTCGCGCGCCCAAAGGAGAACATAAATCCTTGCGCCTTCTCCCAATAGCAAAGGATGAAAATACTGAGGTTAATACTTCCGCCAAAATATCCAGACTTGGATATTATTTCACCTAGACTTGGGATTTATTCATCTGCTTCCACATGGTAAGGTGTCACACCAGATTACAGCAGCAATCTTCCAGAAGGAATACAATCGTGCACCACCCAGATGGTTATAACCGTCTGGATACGTGTCACTATCACAGACGCCCCTGAAATCACAACGAAGGCATGCACTTAAAGGGTAATCACCACTTGATCACATTAAACATGGCAAATCCCCAGCCTCTGATCTAACCACGACCCGTGTGCATTCACATCGGATCAAGACAACTTGACATCAGATCAAAGAACTTAACGGAAGAATGCACACGGATCGTGGTTAGATCAGAGGCTGGGGATTTGCCACGTGTAATGTGATCAAGTGGTGATTACCCTTTAAGTGCATGCCTTCGTTGTGATTTCAGGGGCGTCTGTGATAGCGACACGTGTCCAGACGGTTATAACCGTCTGGGTGGTGCACGATTGTATTCCTTCTGGAAGATTACTGCTGTAATCTGGTGTGACACCTTACCATGTGGAAGCAGATGAATAAATCCCAAGTCTGGGTAAAATAATATCCAAGTCTGAATATTTGGGCGGAAGTATTAACCTCAGGATTTTCATCCTTTGCTATTGGGAGAAGGCGCAAGGATTTATGTTCTCCTTTGGGCGCGCGACTATAGATTGCTGATTATTTTCTTCCTTTTGTAAGACCAGTGCGCGGCCGCGCAAGGTAAAAAGGTTGAAAAGGCAGAGTCGTGGTATGGTCCCAAATACTTATCATGAGGTTTTTGGGACCTTACCCCTTCAAGTCCCCCCAGTCTAGTGTTGTACTTATGCAAATAAGTGGAGCACTGGACTTATGAGAGGGAAATGCTTTTGGGCGCGAGAAATAAGAAATCTTCTATGAGAATATTGAATTTGAATTTTGTGAAGATTTTTTGAAAAATCTTTGACTTTTAATGAGACTTGGTACAGTAAAGTGAGTGACAACCTGTCATTGTCAGTTGTTTCTTACTGTCCGTGTCTTACACGCGCGTGTGTAAATGCGTGTGTGTCTGACATTTACTTTTTCTGCTGCTTGGAGCACTGTGATATTCGGAAAAGTCGCTGTGACGGTTACCGATGCTATTTATTACGATGGGTATATAACGTTTGGGTAACCTCCTCTGTGCAATCATTGCTTCGTTTGAAAAAAATTTCCTCATTCCTTGTTTCTAAGAAAAAATTCCATCATTCTTCCTCTTATGTCAACCGGAGAACATCAAGAAGATCTTGTTGAAGATATGGCGACTGAACTTCCACCATTGAAGTGGCCTAGGGCGTCTTTTGACGGTTTAATTCGGAATCTCAAGTTCCCAGAGAACTGGGGTGCTTTATATCCTGAAGACGGGCAAACGGCAGCGGATGCTCCGGCCGGATATATAACCCTCTTTTGGGATTTTTTCTGTGACGGTAACTTTCGCTTGCCTGTTACTAGATTTTTTCTTGAAATCCTTGGATTTTATAACCTGCATATTTCCCAACTTCACCCAATTGGCATGGTTAGGGTTCGACATTTCGAATTTGTGTGTCGGACAATGTATGTTGAGCCGACCGTTCCCCGATTTAGGGTTTTTCATCAGATGCATTGTACCCAAGGGTTCTATTCATTCGTTCAGAGAGCTTCTGCAAAGAAGATTCTTCATCAGCCCCCAAAATCTTTTCATGATTGGAAGCAGAAATTCTTTTTTATCAAGGCCGGAGTAATTCCGGTGAGTATGGTTCTCAGGGGGAAAGAAGATGTTCCGATCGAAACCCTTCAGACTCCGGTTGATGAAAACTTGTATCAGGATTTGAAGGATGTGCCCAATATTGCATTGCCGGAGAAAGCTTTGGTCAGAGCCGGCATGAGTTTAAATTGGAAGATGGAGCGTGATGACAAACCCGTATATACGGAGGATGGTCATAGTAAGTTTGGGGCTTTTCCATTCTTTCTCCTTCTTCTTTTTTGACCTGTTTTCTTTTTGAATGTAGTTGTTTCCTTGTATGTTGTTGCATTCAAGAGAGAAGGCGGTAGAATGGGTACCATCAAAAAGAAACCTGAAGAGGAGCTTTGGTATCACCGTATTGTAAGGAATTTTGTTCTTCCGCGAGATGCGGACCTATCTGCTCAACCAGCTGCTGGTGTTGGTAAGTTATATCTGCTTTTCTTTTCCTTTTTGCTTTTTGTGAGTAAGCTTTTGCTCTGCGCTTTTGTAGGTGAATTGTTGAATTTGGGCATAGGCCCTGAGAAAAAGAAACGCGCAACGTCTTCTACCTCTATGCCAAAAAGGAGTGAGACTGTTAAAGCTCAACCTTTGAAGAAAAATGTTGGAGAGAAGAAAGGTACGCGCCGTTCTTCTGACCCCAGGTGTGATTATGTGGTGGTTTCTGATTCTTTGGAGGGTCTTACTCCTGCAGTGACTATGCGAGAACCGAAGCCTGAACCAAAGGAGTCTGCTGATATTCCCCGTCCAACCCTAATGAGCCTATTGACTTGGACTCTAGTCCCGAACATTTGGTGCATCGGAAGGCTGGTAAACGGAAACAAACTGATCCTGACGCGGAGGGTCAACCTCCTAAAAAGGTGCAGGGGAAGAAAATTACCAGAAAAGGAAATCTCGATGCCTTTGTTTCAGAATCTGTTCTTGGTAAATGTTGTTCCTCCTTTTTTCTTTTAAGTGAACTGAATCAGATTTTTATTTTTTCAGAAGTTCCTGTTTCCCCTATTCCCAGAGAAGTGCCATCTGTGGTTGATGAAGAACTTCCTTCTACTCCTCCGCGTGCTTCTGTTGCAGACCCGTTAGAGCATTCAGAAGTTGTTGGGGGTGGTGTGGAGAAAATTGTTGAAGCTGAGAAGCCTGTAGGTGTTGATACAGAGCCTGAAAAGATTATTGAACCGAGTGTGATGGATAGCGCTGATAATCCACCAACCCCTGAATCTGTTGTTCAAGATTTGGGGAAAAAGCAGACTGCTGAAAACGTTTCAACTTCTTCCCATAAACCTTCTGAAGCTATGCCTGAATATACTAAGAGGGTCAGAACTGAGTAACCAGGCTCATCTGCTGGTGTTGATAAACAATCTCCAATTCGTCCGGAAGAAACTTTGGGAGATTATTACTACCGGACTTATACGGAAAAAGATGCTTCTGATCCTCATGCCCCTGTTTGGAATTTGAAGAAAGGCGACACATTCTCGGATTGGCGTGTGTGCCAAGATTGGTTGCAGGGGATACTTCCGCCTGGCGAGATCAAGTTTCAGGAAAGTCGACTTTATGAATAGACTTATCAGTCTTACCTTGCAGAAACTGCTTCTCATGTTTCTACCACTCACCGCATAGTGCGTGAGTGGTATAGTATACATAAGGAGCAGGCATCTTTTATAGCATCTCAAAAGAAGTTTGCCAAAGATGAAAAACGTGTGGCTCAGTTGAAAACCAAATTAGAAACTGAGCAAGCCAAGTTTGAAGCCGAGCGCAAGACTGAGGAATGGTCTGTTGCTGGTTGGAAAAGGAAAGCAGAAGCTGAAGCTGCTCTTCTGTCTGAGGAATGCAAAAATTGGCGGAGAATTTGCGAGAAGGATAATGCTGAAAAGGCAAACCTTCACAATATTATCAATAACCTCAAGGCTGAGGTTGAAAATTTGAAGAATCAAGATGCGGAGGTAGAAAAATTGAAGAAGGAGAAAGCTGATGTGGAAGCTGCGCTGGCGGAGGCGCGTTCTCATAGGGAACGCAGTGAGCAACGGGAGGTACAAGCTTTTGCCACTCTTGCCCTTAGAGATAAAGAGTTAGAGGAACTTACTGCTTTGGTTTCTGACCAGGAACAATTAAAGAAGGATCTGGAGCTTGCGCATTCCAAGAATACTAAAACCTCCCGCCGTTTGATTGATGTTAAGAGAAGCTGGAAAATTCAGAAACGGCGCGGGTTACGGCGGAAAGCGAGCTTGAACCTTTAAAGAGTGATATGGCCTGGTTGAAAGACCGCGGGATTGCTTGTGTAAGTTTCTTTTCTCTTTCTTGTTTTGGGACCATATATGCGCTTTTTTGATACTCATTTTCACTTGATTTCGTAGGTTGCTGAATCTGTGTTAAACTCTGAAGAACTGGATAAAACTGTTGCTAATTTAATGGTTGTTGCACGACGAGATGGATATGCGCAAGGTTATGCAGAATGTTCCCAACATGTGAATAGCGCGTTGAAGGTTAACTGGGATGATAGCAAGTCTGCTACCTTTGGCGTAAATACTGCCGCCGCGCTTGCTTCCATGAAAACAGAGTTTAACAATTTGCAACTTCCGGTCATGGAGCTAATAAATGTGGCGCTGCAATCGGACGATCACGTGGCGCAACTTAAAGAAATCTTTCCGGATGAGGGTGAAGATTTAGAATAGTTTGAAATTGTATTGAACAATTTTTTATGTGGGGTGTAAATCTCTGATTGATGATGCGCTTTTGCGCAAGTATTTCTAAACACTGCCGTGTTTTGGAGCGTATCTGTACGCTGAAAATAGTATGTTTCTATTTGTTTTGTTGAATGACTTTACAATATTTTGCATGAGTACAATTGCTTTTATTGAGTAAGGCGAATGAAGTTGGCGTAAAGCTCATGTGTGAATTTTTGGTCGTTTGTGACGTGATCACTGACCGCGCATGGAGCTTGTTTTATACTTCCATAATGTTTCTGCGCTTACTAAAAGAAATTGCATGCACTTTGTAAACACAAAAATAATAGAAACTTTGTAATTTTATTCATGGATAGAGCTCAGAGGCTTTACAAAGTTTTTCTGATAATTAAATGGAACTTAACTTACTCTCTGATAGTTCCGCCGTATTTGATGGGTCATGTCTTTCTGCGGGAAACTTATAGAGTCGTCACTTAGGTTTTAGCCCATTTGCTTGGGCCTTCTTCTCCCCTGGTAATCTGCTTAATCTCACTGCGCATATTCTGGAGTAAATGCGTGAGTTCTCCATTCTTGAGGGCTTTCTCTATCTCTGTGCGCAGAGATATGCAGTTGTTAGTGGTATGCCCGTTGTCTTTATGATATTCGCAGTATTGCGCCGGGTCTTGACCACGTTTACTCTTCATCGGGATCGGAGGTTTGAATTGATAGTCCTCAGTACTTAGAACCTCTGCCGGGGTCTTTGTTAGGGGAGTCCACTGCCTCTCCCTATTTTCTTGTTTGTTTTCCCTTTGTGCAGAGAGTTTGTTAATTGTTGTGCGGGCATCTTCAGAGGAACGACTTCCTGATGACTCGCGCCATGATTTTTTGAACCTCCTTTCACCGGTTAAGCTTAAATCCGCGGGCCTGTTGTGCGGTGGTGGCGGCCTGTTTGTTGTGAGATTTTTCTCAGTTTGCGCATAAACTTTGGCCGCCGCCATTATCTTTTCCCAACTTGTTGGAAGGCCCTCTGTTCCGGATAAGACTTTAACCATGTCATCACACCTAACCGCGTACTTAAACTGAGCACGGATTAGTTGTTCATGAACACCGCCAATTTCTAACACTTCCTTATTGTATCTAGTGATGAAATCCTCTAGATTTTCGTCATCACGACGCCATATATTCATGACGTCGGAAGTGTCTCTAATGGAGCGCCGCTGCTGGCTGAAGTGTGTTAAAAACTTGTTACGCAGATCCTTCTATGATTCGATCTGTCCAGTTGGTAGGTTATCAAACCAGATTCGCGCTGGGCCAGTTAATGTTTGTACAAACAAATGACACCATAGGGGAAGGGTCCAACCTCCAACTAAACCCGCGCTGGTAAACACTCTCAGATGATCATCGGGGTCTGACAACCCATTAAACTTCCCTATGTTGGATGGTAATTTTGCCTTCTCTAATGGAGCTAGAGCTATTTCCAGTATGAACTTCGAGTTTTCCGCTGCTTCTGCAGGGCGGTAAACTAAGTCGTAATTGGGCTCTGCCTCAGGGTTATAAACCGCTCGAGGTCTGCATTTGTTGTAGTTTGGCTGCAGTCTGTTGAATACACTGGTGTTTGCACTCAAACGATATGTTTGATCGGATTCATCGGTGTGAGTGTCCCGTTGGGAACCCAACCTATCATGAACCGATTGTCTTCGACGAGGGTGTGGTTCATCATGGTGTTGACTCTGGTAACCGCCTGTCTGAGTGTATTCTCGTTGTGATGTAGATCTGGCATGAACTTCTGTATCATCATAAGTTGATTCTTTTCGTTGGGATGCATGCGCTCTAGATCCCGGCCTCCGTGATTGAGTCAGAGGAGCAGTCTGAGCACACAACTGTGTGTACACTGCGTTTAATGCCCCTTGGGACTGGACATACCATGATATCGGAGTTTCTCCTGTTGGTAAGATTGACTGAGCAGGGTTTGCAGGTAACATTCCTGGAGTAACAGGATCATTTGCTCGATTGGATTGAACCTCATTATCGTCTGAGGCCTCTTCTACGATTCCTTCTACTTGTAAATTGTTTCCGACGTTTGGTCGAGGACCAGGTTGCCGGTGAGATGACGAATTTTCTACCATGTGCAAAACAGAAAATGAAATGAACTGAATCGAAACGAGATAGAAACTAGAAAACTGAAGAAACGGTGGGCGCCAATGAAGAAACACTAGATAAATGGTCAGAACCGAGATATCTAGGGGGTTTGAATCTGCATAAAAGGTTAGCTCTCACTCGATTTGATTCAGTTACAGCTGATCTTCTTCTCCGAAGCTCTACAAAAAAGAGCACCGTTAGCCTCGCCATGGGGAGAAGAGGGTTCTCTCCTTGACCCGACTCCGGTGTGAGAATAAGTATTGATAATGAAGAGGAAGATGTGTTTGAATAGTGTGAGTAATCTGATTTCATACCTGAACAGTTCTCGTATTTATAACCGGGAGTTTGGGAGGGAAAACCTGTTATTGAAAAGATGACGGAAGATGCTAACACCGTGACAGTTACATTTTCTTCCGTTAAGTTCTTTGATCTGATGTCAAGTTGTCTTGATCCGATGTGAATGCACACGGATCGTGGTTAGATCAGAGGCTGGGGATTTGCACGTGTAATGTGATCAAGTGGTGATTACCCTTTAAGTGCATGCCTTCGTTGTGATTTCAGGGGCGTCTGTGATAGCGACACGTGTCCATACGGTTATAACCATCTGGGTGGTGCACGATTGTATTCCTTCTGGAAGATTACTGCTGTAATCTGGTGTGACACCTTACCATGTGGAAGCAAATGAATAAATCCCAAGTCTGGGTAAAATAATATCCAAGTCTGGATATTTTTGGCGGAAGTATTAACCTCAGGATTTTCATCCTTTGCTATTGGGAGAAGGCGCAAGGATTTATGTTCTCCTTTGGGCGCGCGACTATAGATTGCTGATTATTTTCTTCCTTTTGTAAGACCAGTGTGCGGCCGCGCAAGGTAAAAAGGTTGAAAAGGCAGAGTCGTGGTATGGTCCCAAATACTTATCATGAGGTTTTTGGGACCTTACCCCTTCACCCGCCAAGGATCCAAAGAAGGAAAGTCCTCTCAAGAGCCAGGGGATCCTCGAAGATTCGGTGAAAGAAATATGTTGTTTCTCTGATCCACAAATAGATAGAATCCGCCACTGTTTTCCGGCAAATACTCTTTTCAAACCATTTGTTCCCACCGTTTTAAGCGATTATGTATCTGAAACTTGGGTAGCTTTCCCAGTCACACCTTTCACAATAGGATATTCGTATCCCTTTCCAGACTTTACCCAATCCTTCTTCTCCCTCACCGGCATCTCCTATATTCAAGCTATGCCAATGATCTGGAGGGTCTTGTATACCCTTGAAAGGATCATTGAGCAAGAAGGAATTGACCTGGGAATGTCAGAATTAGCCGAGATGTATGACCTTACCACATTTGGATTCCACCGATATCTATTCAAGCGTAAACCCGGAAAAGAACATCCCATCTTTAAAGCTACTAAAAATGATACCAACTGGAAACGGCGGTTCTTCTTCGTCAGAAGGGATTCTATCCCGGATGGAAAGGATTTGCCGAAGAAATGGAGCACTCATGGTAGGATAGGAGGATCCTTAGAAGGATCACTAAGTAAGCTCATTCTGATAATGATTACTAATATACTTTTGTTTCTTTTTGTACAGCAATCACATTCTCGCATATTATTCCTTCAGCTGCCACCAAGGGGAGACTTGCTGCCTTTAGATAGCTTGATCCTGAAACAAGATCATTCAAGACAATCACCCAGGATTCACAAGAGGTATCCTCAGGCTCTATCACCATGTCAAGTAAGTATCCTGTTCTTTTTATATTCAAATGTTTAAATAAATAGTTATATATGAATAGAATAAGGACACTTATCTGTTTTGGGTGTGTAGGCGCTGGAAAATCATCAAGATCCGCTTCCAAATTTAGTGTCATTGAGCTTGGCACCGTCCGATCCAAGAAAAATCTGCTGCTAGCCCCTCCGTTGTAATCCCCAAAGCTACCACTTCAAAGGGAAGAGGTGGAAAGAAGAGAAAGACTTCCGAAGCTGAGGATCTGCAAGGTCTGCCCCTGATCCGCCACCAGTTCCTTGAATACTTCAATGAGGTAAGGATCCTTGTCCCTGCTTTAGGTATCCAGCTTATTTGAGGATCACCTGTTCTTGAACTGCTCTTTATCTTCTTTGCAGAAATTTGCTGAGATTGAGGACTATGTTGGGCATGTCGAGGAGCAGGACAAGAAGATTGCTGACCTCCAACAAGTCGCATTGCTCAAGGATCTCAAGATTGATGACCTCCAAAAGGATCTCAAAGATGCCAAAGCTCAGATAGCTACAATCCTGATCAATTTTGATTATGAGAAGAGCGAGATCACGGAGGATGCTAAGGTCTCCGCTGCCATAGCCATGTACAAGACCAAGCTCCAGATGGCTCAAGAAGCTCAGGATCCTGCCTTCGATAGGAGCAGCTGGGATGTGGAAGGCTGGAAGGCTAGGCTGGCTGAATTGGAGGATGAAGATGAGGCTGATGAGGTTCTGGAAATTGAGGCTAGTGGTAGTGGCAAGGATCATGGTGGTGAAGCTAGTGGAGCGGGAGATGGTGATGCAGCGAAGGTGTAGGCTGCTACAATGGGCAATGATGGACATTTCTAGACGTAGCCGGAGCCCATTTTTCAGTTTGATTATGGTTTTTTTGTTTTGATGATGTTTTGATAAACAATGGTTGGTCTGTATTTGAACAATAGTAATTAGGGTTGAGGATCATGGATGACCCTTTGAATAATAGGTAGGATTACAAATGGTGGAGGGATCCTCTGTTTGGGGGATGAAGCCATTGTGATCCTGCCGTCTTTAATTTCCTGCACTTGTTAGACCTACGAACAATGGACACCCTTTGCCAACCCATGTGGACGGGCCACGTTTTGCTGGTAGAAACATGGGTTGGCAATTTTGATAGCCTTAAAAGGGTTTAAGCTTTTGTGAATAAAATGACTTTAACATTTTGGCTATATCCTGTGTTGATATCCTTATTGTTATTTTATTTTTCAATGTATTGTGATGTTTATGTCGTTTAAACTTATCAAGTAAGGAAAAAATTAAAGAATGTCCCTTAAGAGTTAAGGATATGATCAAGGATCACATAAAAAATAGTTTAAGGATCATAAGTTCAGTTGTCAAAGGATAAGTGTCACTTAAATACATAATGAATAAAATCAAATCAGTTTAGGATCATACCTGAGAACCCAAGTTAGGATCCTATCCTTCAACACTTAAAATTAGGATAACCCAAGATACAAACCGTAGTTGAAAGTGAGGGTCAAGAATCTTTGGTCACTTATCTTCACAAACCTGAAATAAGATATTACTTGGGACTGAGCCAATAAAAGATGAATGTTAGTAACTGGGGACAAGCCCAATAATTCTGGGGACAAGCCCAATATACTGGGGACAAGCCCAAAAGATAACTGGGGACAAGCCCAAAGGATAACTGGGGACAAGCCCAAAGGATAACTGGGGACAAGCCCAAAGGATCGTATGTAAACTGGAGTATGGCCCTTACTGGCGACTATCCAAACTTAGTGACATGAAAATGCCAAAACCTTAGCTAACGTGAAAATGTTAGAAACCTTAGGAACGGATGTATGGTACGTCTACCATTATACGGAGGATCCTGAATATAGCCAGTACAACGAAATTGTCAGCCCCTAAAGCGGGTACTGGTCCCATTGCCATGAACTATACAAGGATCATCGTGCGCTACTGGCGAAACTGGGGATAGGCCCAAACTGGGGACTAGCCCAAACAACTGGGGTCAAGCCCAAATAACTGGATACTTCTGTGGATACTCAACGCTTAGTTAAGGATGCCTGAACCTTCAAAACTCAAAATCAAGTAAAAGGAGGATAAAGGACGCAGGATCCTTATCCTTGTAAGAGAATAAAAAGAATGAAATAGTTTAAGATTGGAATGTTACCAGAAAAAGGATCATCTGTCAGTGGGGATCCTTCAAGGATACTTGTCGGGTAAGGATCATGGATCATGATCACATGAAATATTTCTTCAAATGGACAGCATTCCAAGCTCTAGGTAGTAAATCACCCTCCATTGTTAGCAATCGATATGCCCCCTTTCCTGCTTCAGTTTCAATCAAATAGGGTCCTTCCCACTTTGGTGCTAGCTTTCCATCAGCAGGATTGGTGGTGTTTTGAAATGCTTTCCTTAATACCATATCCCCAACTTGGAATTTCCTGAGCCTGACATTTTTATTGTAAGCTCCAGCCATCCTTTGTTGATAACTGGCCATCCTTATCCTTGCTAAATCCCTGATTTATTCTATAGTATCCAAGTCTTGAATCAAGTTTTCAGCATTTTCTTCAGGATCACAAGCGCTTGTTCTTGCAGTTGGAACCACCATCTCTGTAGGGATCACTGACTCTACCCCAAATACCAAAGAAAATGGAGTTTGGCCTGTAGCATTCTTGGGAGTTGTTCTATCAGCCCACAGCACATAAGGTAGTTCTTCTGCCCATTTTCCTTTCTTGGATCCAAGCTTCTTCTTCAGATTGTTGATGATGATCTTGTTGGATGATTCTGCCTGACCATTAGCTTGTGGATGGACTGGTGTTGATGTTATCATCTTAATTCCCCAACTGTTACAAAAGTTAGTGGTTCTATTCCCAATAAATTGGGATCCATTATCACAGACAATTTCAGAAGGGATGCCAAATCTAGTAATAATATTTCTTTTAATAAAGGATATAACTTCCTTTTCTCTGACTTGAGCAAAGGCTTCGGCCTCTATCCACTTAGAGAAGTAATCAGTCATAGCAAGCATGAATACTTTTCCACCAGGTGCCTTAGGAAGCTTTCCAACTATATTCATTCCCCATCTCATGAATGGCCAAGAAGAGGATATAGGATGCAAGAGCTCTGCTGGTTGGTGAAGGATATTACTATGCCTCTGACAAGGATCACACTTCTTGGCATACTCCATAGCATCCTTCTTCATAGTGGGCCAATAGTATCCTGTCCTCAGGATCCTTGAGAATAATGCCCTGCCCCCAGTGTGGTTTCCACAATCTCCTTCATGGAAATCCTTTAGGACTTCTTGAATCTCAGGATCCTCAATGCATCTTAAATATGGTCCGGCAAGATATCGTTTATACAATATATTATTTAATATTGTAAATTGAGATACCTTAATTTTGAAAACCCTTGGGTTTTCTCCTGTAGGAATTTCTCCATATTGTACGTATCTCTTGATCGGGAGTATCCATGATCTTGAATGAGATTGGGTATCATTACTAGGGATGATTGCAGAATCTTCTCCTATCTCCATAGCTACATGATCCTTGATAGCATGGGTCAGGATATGGATAATAGGGATCTCAATATCCTCAGGAATCTTCAAAGATGATCCTAGATTGGCTAATGCATCAGCTTCTGCATTCTCTTCCCTTGGTACCTGTGTCAAACTAAAGGATACAAAGGAGAGTGCCAATTCTTTGACTATCTCCAAATATTTGATTAGCTTTTCACCTTTAACAGCATAGGATCCATTAAAGTGATTAGTGATCAATAAAGAATCTACATGTACCTCAAGATACCTGATGCTCATGTGCTTTGCAATTTGCAAACCAGCTATCAAGGCTTCATACTCAGCCTCATTGTTGGTAGTTTGAAATTCACAAGCTATGGAGTGGGGTATTATGTCCCCCTGTGGCGATTTTAGTAGTATTCCAAGCCCTGTTCCATTTACATTGGAGGATCCATCAGTAAACAGTATCCAAGGATCCTTGGTTTCTTCAAGCTGTTGGACTTCTAGTTCAGCTTCCTTTTGCAAATCACTACTGAAATCTGCCACAAAGTTAGCTAATGCTTGGGATTTAATGGCTGTCCTAGGCTCATATCTTATATCATATGCACTCAACTTCACTACCCACTTAGCCATCCTCCCTGACATTTCAGGTTTCCTAAGAACATTCTTAATTGGGAAATTAGTTTTAACAATAATGGCATGAGTCTCAAAATAATGTCTCAATTTAGTAGATGCCATAAGTAATGCAAGGATAAGTTTTTCTAAATGTGAATACCTGGATTCAGCATCAAGTAAGCTCTTACTTACATAATAAACAGGATGTTGTGTACCTTGATGATCCTTAACAAGGACCGCACTTACTGCTTTTGAGGATACCGCCAAGTATAAGGATAACACATCTCCCTTTTCTGGTTTCATCAAGGTTGGGGCTGAGGATAGGTAATCCTTAAGAGCTTTAAGGGCATTTTCATGCTTTTCAGTCCGTTCAAATTTCTTGTTTTTCCTCAGGATGTCATAGAACTCCTTGCACTTTTCTGAGGATTTGGATATGAATCTGTTCAAGGTTGCGATCCTGCCAGTCAACCTTTGCACATCCTTAGCATTGGCAGGAGATTTGATATTCACAATAGCCTTAATTTGCTCTAGACTTGCTTCAATGCCCCTCTTTGTCACCATATATCCTAAGAATTTACCTGCCTTTACACCAAAATGACACTTAGAAGGATTTAGTCTCATGTTAAATTTATCAAGGATATTGAATGCTTCCTCCAAGTCTTTAAGGTGATCCTCAGCTCTTTTGGACTTAACCACCATGTCATCAATATAGACTTCCATAGTGTTTCCTATTTGTTCCTTGAACATCATATTGACAAGTCTTTGGTAAGTAGCACCAGCATTCCTTAATCCAAATGGCATAGCAATATAACAATATATACCAGTTGGGGTCATAAAGGCTGTATCCTCTTGATCGGATGGTTCCATCTGAATTTGTTGAAATCCAGATGAAGCATCCATAAAAGTTAACAACTCATGACCCGCGGTAGCATCCACCATGGAGTCAATGTGGGGTAATGGAAAAGGATCCTTGGGACATGCCTTGTTTAAATCTGTAAAATCGACACATACCCTCCACTTTCCATTTTTCTTTTGAACAACAACCACATTGGCTAACCATCTTGGATACTTAACCTCTCTAATCATACCTGCTCGAAGTAGCTTATCTACCTCTTCCTGGATAATAGCATTTCTTTCAGGTGCAAACTTCCTCCTATTTTGATGAATTGGCTTGAATGACCTGTCAATGCCAAGTTTGTGAGTAATTATATCCTTAGATATACCTGGCATGTCTTCATGTTTCCAGGAAAAGGTGGTCTTCCTTCTTTTGAGAAAGGATACTAGCTCTTGTTCAATATCGCTAAGGATCCCTGACCCTATGAAGATCTTCGATTCAGGATCATCAGGATCCATGAGGATTTCTTTCAAATCTTGTTCTCTTGCCTCCAAGACATCTCTTGAAGTATACTTTAATTGCTATTGCTCCCTTGGTCTTGAGGCTGGTTTCATTGATGAGGTATAGCAATTCTTAGCCTCATGTTGATCACTCTCAATTTTCACCACTCCCCATGGACTTGGAAGCTTTACACACTGATGATAGGTGGATGGAACTGCCTTCATATCATGTATCCATGGCCTGCCAAGGATAACATTACAACACGACAAGCAATCAATAACACAAAACTTTTGATAAGAATGCAATCCTTCAATATAGATTGGGAGTTTGATGTCCCCCAATGTATTCTTTGTTTCCCCACTGAATCCCACAAGTACTGAGGATCTTGGGATAATATCGGACTCTGGGATATTCATTTTCTTGAGAACATCCAGCTGAATGATGTTCACAGAGCTTCCTCCATCTATAAGGATCCTGCGAACAAAGTGGTTAGAAATAAACAATGTAATTACAAGACCGTTGTTAGGGGAGGATTTTTTAACAATTAGTGATCCTTACTTCTGTGACAGGTGGTGATCCTCAGAAGAGCTTCAGGATCAGGATCATGGATCACTTTAAGGATCCTCGTACTAACGATTGTTTACTTATGTTTTGTAGCATTTCGCAGATATATTGAGCTTGACCAAGTCTAAGCGACATTCCTGGAGAATATTCCTGAACTATTCTACACGTGCCTGACCAAAAGTAGACGTTATGGAGAACGTGGAGGCTTGGCACGAAAGTCGGAAAGTTAGTTTAGGTGGTTTTTTCTATTTTAAAAATGGAGTAACGAGCTAGTAGAACACACTTTGCCATTTTTCAGTTACACACACTCGTACAAGCGCTCATACAAGCTCTCATTCAATCACTTAGCAGTTTCATACACTTTTTACACATTTCACCGTAGTGATCCTTGTACCTAGCTCGTTACTATCCGAAGTTGTAAACATTTAACCATTTATTTTAGCTTGGTGATCGGTAGTTTCCATCACCCGGGGTTTTTTGTGCCGGAGATCAACTCTTGATCAAGGGCTTTTTCCCCGTATAAATCCTTGTGTTGTTTGTGCATTTTACATTGAAGTGATCCTCATCGCTGTTACATATTTAAAGCATCATACCCCTAAACAAAGAGTTTGGTTACAATATCCTCATCAGATTTTCTGACCAAAACAGTTTGGCGCCCACCGTGGGGCTATTGGTGCTTCGTCCTTAAGAAAATACGCATTTTTGTGCTTAATTCGGTTCGCTACAACCAAGCAGATGGCTTCCTCATCGAAGAATGCTTCAAACTTGATGCCCTCATTCACTTCTTCACAAGGCGTTCCCCCTTTGCCTCCACCACTGTCACACCCCCAAAATCCACCTGCGGAGTACTACCGCTTGGAGGCGTGACTGACCAGGATCCAGCCACCAATCATATTGAACAAGCATATAAGCAGTTATAAAATCCAACCAATACAATTGGTGTTCAAACAAAACATAGTTAAGTTGCAAGCGGAAGCATAAGTCTTAAAAACAAGGCATAAGTTTAATTGTTTCAATGTTTAACATGGCACACAGCCGTCCATGTCCCACAACGATCCTCCTCCATGCAAGCTCCAGCTAAGAACCTAAGGACCTGCAAAGCATGTAGTAACGAGTCAACAACAAGTTGAGTGAGTTCACGGTTGGGTGTTCGTTTTAAGTTGTTTCGAAAACAGTTTCCTTTAGCTGGCATCCTGCCGTGGGGGTTACCCCATAGTAAAAAAAACGTGACTTGTTTATTCCCGGTTACTCTGGAAATCCAGCCGTGGGGGCTACCCCGTGTTAGTTATCTGGCATTTCGGCCGTGGGGGCTACCCCATGTATACACTAGACTCGTTACCATATCGACTGCTGACTGTAGTCATGTTTATGTGCCCTGAAACTGTCAATGTCTATCATCATTGACGTGCCCCAGATCCATTAGTTCACGCCCGTCCTCTGCGGCACGGTGTGAGGTTTGTCAGACCTAAATAGCGCTATCTAACTAATGACCCGCTCGCCATTGGCCCGGCGATTAAGTCGATATAAAAATGAGGGACTTCGTGATAGAGTTTTGGTCTAGTACGAGTTATCTGTCCATAGGGACGAGGAATTACATTCCTGAACCTTTGCTGTCCTACCCAAGGAGGACGAGGAACCCATGTTCCTTAACCCCAATTCCCGACCCCTGGGAATCCCATGCTTTGTAGAGGGTGTGAACTCACCTTGGTTTGCTCGGTAGATACACAGAAAAGTCAAACAAGCAATATTGTGGTCACTCGCGTCCTACCATAGTTGTACCATACAAGTCAGGTTCTAACCACGTATTGCACGTATGTTCTACACGTATGCTAGCACATTGCATGCAAGTTCATCCATGGCAGCCCAAATAATCATTCATAAACAACAGCACGTATAAGGTCCATGCATTAGGCCCAAAGGTCCGGCCCAATTACTTAAGTCCGAAATGAGGTGCAAGTCCAAACAGCGCGTACATGCGTATAGTCTCGAGTCGCAACCAGGCGTTCTCGACTCGCAACCCGAGTCGCAAACTGCGGTCTCGAGTTATCATGGTCACGGTCTCGAGTCGCAACCGGACTCGTAATCATGGTCTCGGTTCATGCTGTTTTGGTCTCGAGTCGCAACCGGACTCGTAACTGAGATTTCGAGTTGTGCTGTTTTGGTATCGAGTCGCAACCAGGCGTTTGTGACTCGCAACCTGTGTCGCAATCGGGGATCTCGAGTTGTCATGTGGCGGTTTCGAGTCGAGACAGGAGGTTTCGGTTGGACAACTGCTGATTCTGTCCTTGTACTTAGCCAATGAGGTTTTGATTTCATGCAACAATTGTGTACTATCCACTAAACATGTTTTCTTGTCTAGTAATTTACAAAAATGGATCAAACATACCAATTTCAAATGTTCATAACATATTCATATCATCTTCAAGTTGTTCTTCATATATTCAAGTCATGTTCATATTGCTTATTCAAACTTGTTCATCTTATTTCCGGGTTTTTATCATTAATCACAACATAATCATGAGCAACAAATCAACACACTTGAACATAGTCATCTAACGGTTTCAAATCATCACATAACATCTAAAGAATCAACTCTATACTAATCCGATTAGCATGGTACTACACATATGCAAGCCGGTTTTATGAACATCCACATTTAATGATTTGAATCACAATTCGGTACAAGATATCATGAGCTCTTTAGCAACATATCCGAAATTAAAACATGTTAGCCGATTATCAACATCACACACATCCGATTCACAAAACATCATCAAGCATACAACTACACTAGTTAAATCATATCATTCACACTATCATTTAACAACAACAAACATCATAAAATCACTAACCGGTTGATGAGTTTCAAAGGTGAGTATGAAGCTTCTAAACGGGTGCGTGTGGGAGTCGATCCGAGAGCTCCTAGTGGTCACCGGTTTGAATCCGAGAAGAAGGAGAAGAATGTTGTGGCTTAGGGTTTTATGGTTTCTAGAGAGAGAGTAGGGGAGTGTGTGTGTTGTCCAAGAAAATGGCAAAGATGGCTAGGTGCATAACATATATACTAGCTTCAAGTGGTGCACCCTAATGGGTTTTCGAAATAAGCTAAGTGTGTGTGTGTGTGGCCCAACCGGCCCATATGTTACTGTTCACTCGAGACCACATGGTCTCGAGTCGGGTTCTTGTTGTCTCGGTTCATATACATACTCGCATACATACAATCACAAACATAATCATATAAGTTCACATATATCATTCATTAAATCATCAAATTAGTTAGTCACTTAGTGTTCAAGCGTACAACGAAAGGTTCTAAATTTCGAGTTGTCACATCATCCCCAAGTTGAAAGAAATTTCGTCCCGAAATTTGGTAGGCACTCACTGAGGAAGCTAGTTAAGTTGTACGGTTTTCCTGGTTTTCCTAGGGTGTCACATCCACCCCCCGTTGATCTGGAATTTCGTCCTGAAATTCCGTAGCTTCGGCCTCAGTAGTGGGTGTACTGTTTGCGAACAGTTGGGGATACTTTTGTTTCATCTGATCTTCGCGCTCACAGGTGAACTCTGGGCCGCGACGTGAGTTCCAACGAACTCGAACGAGAGGTATTCTGGTGCTCTTGAGGACCTTAACATCCCGGTCCGTGATTTCGACTGGTTCCTCGACGAATCGTAACTGTTCGTCGATAGTGAGTTCCTTCAGAGGAACTACGTGGGTCTCATCTGACGGACACTTCTTCAGATTCGACACGTGAAAAACGTTGTGAACCGCACCTAGTTCCGCTGGTAAGTTGAGTCTGTAGGCCACCCTGCCTATTTTCTCAATGACTTCGAAAGGTCCAACGTATCGTGGGTTGAGTTTGCCGCGTTTACCAAAACGAACCACACCCTTCCAGGGTGAAAATTTGAGTAGTACCCGCTCCCCCACCTGGAGCTCAAGCGGTTTCCTGCCCATGTCGGCGTAAACTTTCTGACGTTCGCGAGCTGCCGTCATGCGTTTTCGTATTTGAGCAATTTGTTCGGTCGTGTCTACCACATATTCTGGACCAGTGATCTGACTATCTCCCACCTCTGCCCAGCAAAGAGGTGACCGGCATTTACGTCCGTACAATGCCTCAAATGGAGCAGCTTTAATGCTGGTGTGGTAGCTGTTATTGTACGAGAATTCCACAAGTGGCAGATGCTTTTCCCAGCGGTTGCCAAAGTCGATTACACATGCACGAAGCATGTCTTCTAAGGTTTGAATAGTGCGCTCGGACTGCCCGTCCGTCTGAGGGTGGTACGCTGTGCTCATGTCTAATCGTGAGCCGAAGGATTTGTGCATTGCTTGCCACAGCTCGGAAGTAAAACGTGCATCTCGATCCGAGATAATGGAGGTGGGCACCCCGTGCCTCGAAACGACTTCCTTAAGGTATATTTCTGCGAGCGTGGAGAATTTATCCGTCTCCTTGATAGCCAAGAAGTGTGCAGACTTTGTGAGTCGATCCACGATCACCCAAATAGTATCGTTCCCGAGCTGGGATCTAGGCAGGCCAGTGACAAAATCCATGGAAATTTGCTCCCATTTCCATTGAGGTATCTCTGGTTGTTGGAGTAGGCCTGAGGGTTTCTGGTATTCAGACTTGACTCTTGCACAAGTCAAACACTTGCTGACGTAAGTTGCTATGTGGGCCTTCATGCTAGGCCACCAGTACGTAGCCTTGATATCGTGGTACATTTTATCCGAACCAGGATGCACCGAGTAGCGAGACTTGTGTGCTTCGTCCATCACAAGCTCTCGTAGGTTGCCATAGAGTGGGACCCAAATGCGTCCCGTTACGTAGTAAGCACCGTCTTCCTTTTGTTCTAATCGTTGCCTTGATCCACGTAGGGCTTCAGCCCTGACGTTTCCTGGTTTCAGTGCTTCTATCTGAGCTGCTCGTATCTGGGAAGGGAGACTAGAGTGGATCGTGAGTTGTAAAGCTCGCACGCGCTTAGGCGCAGTGTCCTTCCGACTAAGGGCGTCAGCCACAACATTGGCCTTGCCCGGGTGACACCTGATTGAGCACTCGTAGTCGTTCAGTAGCTCGACCCATCGTCGTTTCCGCATATTCAGTTCCTTCTGCTTGAAGATATGCTCGAGACTCCTGTGGTCGGTGTAGATCGCGCACTTGGTACCATACAGGTAATGCCGCCACAACTTAAGTGCAAAAACAACAGCTCCCAGCTCTAAATCGTGCGTAGTGTAGTTCTTTTCATGAACTTTGAGTTGGCGTGAAGCGTAGGCTATAACTTTATCTCGTTGCATCAACACGCAACCAAGACCTTGAATTGATGCGTCGCAGTAGACCACAAAATCGTCTGTGCCTTCTGGCAAGGAAAGGATAGGTGCGCTACAAAGTCTATCCTTTAGGTGCTGAAATGCCAACTCCTGTGCGTTTCCCCATCGATAAACAACGCCTTTCTGTGTTAGTGAGGTGAGAGGCTGTGCGATCTTAGAAAAATCCTTAATGAATCTCCGGTAGTATCCCGCCAAACCCAAGAATTGGCGAATTTCCTTTGGTGTACGAGGTGCAGGCCAGTTCTTAATCGAGTCTATCTTGGATGGATCAACATGAATCCCATCCTTGTTTACCACGTGGCCTAGGAAATGGACTTCTCGAAGCCAGAAGTCGCATTTCGAGAACTTTGCATAAAGCTGTTCTGTTCGAAGGAGTTCCAGAATAAGTCGCAGATGCTGCTAGTGTTCCTCCCGACTCTTGGAATAGATCAGGATGTCGTCGATGAAGACTATGACGAACTTGTCCAGGTAAGGCTTGCACACTCGGTTCATCAAGTCCATGAAAACCGCAGGTGCGTTTGTCATCCCAAAAGGCATGACCAAAAACTCATAGTGCCCGTATCGAGTTCTGAAAGCTGTTTTGGAGACGTCCTCTTCCCGGACTCTCAGCTGGTGATAACCCGATCTCAAATCGATCTTCGAATAGTAGCTCGACCCTTGCAGCTGGTCGAACAAGTCGTCGATGCGCGGTAGAGGATAACGATTCTTCACCGTCACCTTGTTGAGTTCCCGGTAGTCGATGCACATTCTGAAAGTACCGTCCTTCTTCTTTACAAATAATACTGGAGCTCCCCAGGGCGACGAGCTTGGACGAATAAAACCCTTATCCAGGAGCTCTTGTAGTTGCGTAGAGAGTTCCTTCAACTCTGATGGGGCTAAACGATAAGGTGCACGGGCTATGGGCGCAGCTCCAGGAGCTAGTTCAATCTGAAACTCGACTTGGCAATGAGGCGGAAGACCAGGTAATTCCTCAGGAAATACCTCTGGATAATCGCGTACAACTGGGAAATCTTCTATCTTCTTCTCTTTTTCTGAGGTGTCAGTAACGAGAGCCAAGATGGCAGTGTGGCCCTTTCGCAAGCACTTTTGGGCCTTAAGGAGAGAAATGACGTTCTCAACAGCACTCCTCTTGTCGCCATGAATCATGAGAGGTTCACCACTGGGACCTGGAATACGGACAACCTCCTCGTTGCAAAGAATCTCTGCTCGGTGTTTGGATAACCAATCCATCCCAATGACAACGTCGAAACTACCCAAGACAATAGGAATGAGGTCGATAGAGAAGGTCTGGTCAGCGAGAATAAGTTTACAACCCTTGACTATGTGTGTGGCTTCTAAACTCTTACCATTTGCTAGCTCTACGGTGTGCTTGTTGTTCAAAGGTGTTGGAATACGCTTAAGCATTCGACTAACTTCTAGTGACATGTAGCTAGTATCGGCACCCGAATCAAATAAAACTGAAACATAAAAGTCGTCGAGAAGGAACTTACCCGCCACAACATTGGGGTCATTCCTTGCTTCACCTTGGCCAATCACAAACACCCGTCCCCTGGCGCCATTGTTGTTGTTGTTCCCATTGTTACCATTCCCCTGATTGTTGTTATTGTTGTTGTTGTTGTTCTGGTTCCTGTTCAGTTGGGGACAATCTCTCTTGAAGTGGCCCTCAGCTCCACACTGAAAGCACCCTTTGTTATCACCTTGCTGTTGCTGCTGGCGTTGATTCTGTTGAGCTTGCTGACGATTCTGATTGGCGGGGTATAAGCTCCTGCAATCCTTGGCAGCGTGACCAGGCTTGTTGCACCGATGACAGTTGCCCCTGGTGCATGGTCCGCTGTGGTGCAGGCTGCAGCGATTGCATTTGGGGTGATTCCCTTTGTACCCACCATGACTTTGACCACCAGACGATTGCTGATTAGGGCTCTTGTAGTCCTCAGTCTTCCTCTGCTGAGACTGGGACTGAACAGAAGTCAAACCCTTACTTGAAGTTCCATCCCATTTCCGTTTGTTGTCACTAGAGGTACCAGAAGTAGTTGCAACACCTATGCGTTTTGGTAACTTGTTCTGCTCCACCGCTTGATCCGTGAGACGGTGAGCCAACTGAACAGTTTGCTGGTAGGTGGCGAGGTTCGCTGAAGTCACATGACTTTGGATTTCCGGCACTAAGCCCTGAAGAAATAGTTCGATGCGTTTGATGGGAGGATCCACCATAGTAGGACACAGAATTGCCAGTTCGTTCGACCTTTTCACATAAGCTTCAATTTCCGACCCCGTCATCCTGAGGTTGAAGAACTCCACTTCCAGTTTGTGAATCTCATCGCGACTGCAATATTCTTCCTTGATCATTTCCTTAAAATTCTCCCATGGGGTGGCGTTGGCAGCAACCAACCCTAGCATCTGAACCTGAGCGTTCCACCATGTGAGGGCTAAACCCTCGAGAGTACCAGTAGCATACTTCACCCTGCGCGCCTCAGGGCATTCGCACATTTCGAAGACAGATTCTAGTTTCTCAAACCAGTGTAGGAGACCTACTGCTCCTTCAGTGCCGCTAAAAGTAGTTGGTCGGCAGTCCATGAAAGTCTTAAAAGTGCACACGGGTGGCTGAACATGCTGACCTATCGTGGGTGAAAGAAAAGACAGAGTTTAACACAAAGGTTGGTTCACGAGAGTAGGATTCTAAAGATCCTAGAATGAGTTCGGACTGCAGGATATACCTCCTGCGTGTGCAGCTGCAAGTACTGCGGCAACTCGTTCGTTGATCAGAGCCGTCAACTGGGCTTGTGTCAGGTTAACGCGTCCAGACATGATCTTCATATCAAGAAGAACGTGAGTGAGAGGGGTTTCGCGAAAGTACGACGATAAAATAGAGTAAGCACGCACGTGTTCAAGCAACTGTAGTTATACTAACCAAGCATACCATAAGCAATGTACTATGTAACTAACAAGTAGGCAATATTCACAGACCATATCACCTAGAATGTCGAGCCTTGCATGTGGAGTGAAGCGTCGTTGTGGACCGTTGAGCACTGTACAGGTTATAGTCTGATTTTAATAAAAACCTTTTTCCTTTATTAAAACCAAGTTCTCTATAACCAATGGCTCTGATACCAATCTGTCACACCCCCAAAATCCACCTGCGGAGTACTACCGCTTGGAGGCGTGACTGACCAGGATCCAGCCACCAATCATATTGAACAAGCATATAAGCAGTTATAAAATCCAACCAATACAATTGGTGTTCTAACAAAACATAGTTAAGTTGCAAGCGGAAGCATAAGTCTTAAAAACAAGGCATAAGTTTAATTGTTTCAATGTTTAACATGGCACACAGCCGTCCATGTCCCACAACGATCCTCCTCCATGCAAGCTCCAGCTAAGAACCTAAGGACCTGCAAAGCATGTAGTAACGAGTCAACAACAAGTTGAGTGAGTTCACGGTTGGGTGTTCGTTTTAAGTTGTTTCGAAAACAGTTTCCTTTAGCTGGCATCCTGCCGTGGGGGTTACCCCATAGTAAAAAAAACGTGACTTGTTTATTCCCGGTTACTCTGGAAATCCAGCCGTGGGGGCTACCCCGTGTTAGTTATCTGGCATTTCGGCCGTGGGGGCTACCCCATGTATACACTAGACTCGTTACCATATCGACTGCTGACTGTAGTCATGTTTATGTGCCCTGAAACTGTCAATGTCTATCATCATTGACGTGCCCCAGATCCATTAGTTCACGCCCGTCCTCTGCGGCACGGTGTGAGGTTTGTCAGACCTAAATAGCGCTATCTAACTAATGACCCGCTCGCCATTGGCCCGGCGATTAAGTCGATATAAAAATGAGGGACTTCGTGATAGAGTTTTGGTCTAGTACGAGTTATCTGTCCATAGGGACGAGGAATTACATTCCTGAACCTTTGCTGTCCTACCCAAGGAGGACGAGGAACCCATGTTCCTTAACCCCAATTCCCGACCCCTGGGAATCCCATGCTTTGTAGAGGGTGTGAACTCACCTTGGTTTGCTCGGTAGATACACAGAAAAGTCAAACAAGCAATATTGTGGTCACTCGCGTCCTACCATAGTTGTACCATACAAGTCAGGTTCTAACCACGTATTGCACGTATGTTCTACACGTATGCTAGCACATTGCATGCAAGTTCATCCATGGCAGCCCAAATAATCATTCATAAACAACAGCACGTATAAGGTCCATGCATTAGGCCCAAAGGTCCGGCCCAATTACTTAAGTCCGAAATGAGGTGCAAGTCCAAACAGCGCGTACATGCGTATAGTCTCGAGTCGCAACCAGGCGTTCTCGACTCGCAACCCGAGTCGCAAACTGCGGTCTCGAGTTATCATGGTCACGGTCTCGAGTCGCAACCGGACTCGTAATCATGGTCTCGGTTCATGCTGTTTTGGTCTCGAGTCGCAACCGGACTCGTAACTGAGATTTCGAGTTGTGCTGTTTTGGTCTCGAGTCGCAACCAGGCGTTTGCGACTCGCAACCTGTGTCGCAATCGGGGATCTCGAGTTGTCATGTGGCGGTTTCGAGTCGAGACAGGAGGTTTCGGTTGGACAACTGCTGATTCTGTCCTTGTACTTAGCCAATGAGGTTTTGATTTCATGCAACAATTGTGTACTATCCACTAAACATGTTTTCTTGTCTAGTAATTTACAAAAATAGATCAAACATACCAATTTCAAATGTTCATAACATATTCATATCATCTTCAAGTTGTTCTTCATATATTCAAGTCATGTTCATATTGCTTATTCAAACTTGTTCATCTTATTTCCGGGTTTTTATCATTAATCACAACATAATCATGAGCAACAAATCAACACACTTGAACATAGTCATCTAACGGTTTCAAATCATCACATAACATCTAAAGAATCAACTCTATACTAATCCGATTAGCATGGTACTACACATATGCAAGCCGGTTTTATGAACATCCACATTTAATGATTTGAATCACATTTCGGTACAAGATATCATGAGCTCTTTAGCAACATATCCGAAATTAAAACATGTTAGCCGATTATCAACATCACACACATCCGATTCACAAAACATCATCAAGCATACAACTACACTAGTTAAATCATATCATTCACACTATCATTTAACAACAACAAACATCATAAAATCACTAATCGGTTGATGAGTTTCAAAGGTGAGTATGAAGCTTCTAAACGGGTGCGTGTGGGAGTCGATCCGAGAGCTCCTAGTGGTCACCGGTTTGAATCCGAGAAGAAGGAGAAGAATGTTGTGGCTTAGGGTTTTATGGTTTCTAGAGAGAGAGTAGGGGAGTGTGTGTGTTGTCCAAGAAAATGGCAAAGATGGCTAGGTGCATAACATATATACTAGCTTCAAGTGGTGCACCCTAATGGGTTTTCGAAATAAGCTAAGTGTGTGTGTGTGTGGCCCAACCGACCCATATGTTACTGTTCACTCGAGACCACATGGTCTCGAGTCGGGTTCTTGTTGTCTCGGTTCATATACATACTCGCATACATACAATCACAAACATAATCATATAAGTTCACATATATCATTCATTAAATCATCAAATTAGTTAGTCACTTAGTGTTCAAGCGTACAACGAAAGGTTCTAAATTTCGAGTTGTCACAACCACCTTCTGGATCCCAGAAGAATACTGAGAATGCTGCGAAGAAAACGACTCCCATTTTCTCAAAACCACCTACTTCCTCTGTTTCAACTAATCCTACTACTAATGATCTCTATGCTTTGATTTTGCAGATGAGGAATCATGCACAAGAGCAGGATAAAACCAACAAAAGGATCCTCCGGGAGATTGACGAAATTAAGAAACAGAAGAAAACGGCAGAGAATCACTCCCCACTGATGCCCAGATCTTTGAATTTTGATACTTCGGTGATTACTTCTCAGCCATCAGTGGTTCCAGACATTCAATATGTGGGAGGACCAAAAGGAGTGCACTATGGAACAACAGTCGTGACCCAGGCATTAGGTTCACTTTTCCAGCCAGCAGGATCCTATCCTCAGCATATGGGATCCCTCACAAGTTCAGGAGTGCAGCAGTTTCAAGGATCCTCCTTCGTCCCAGGATCATCCCAGGTTCAAGGATCCTCCTTCGTCCCAGGATCATCCCAGGTTCAAGGATCCTCCTTCGTCCCAGGATCATCCCAGGTTCAAGTATCCTCCTTCGTCCCAGGATCATCCCAGGTTCAAGGATCCTCCTTCGTCCCAGGATCATCACAGGTTCAAGGATCCTCCTTCGTCCCAGGATCATCCCAGGTTCAAGGATCCTCCTTCATTCCAGGATCATCCCAGGTTCAAGGATCCTTCTTCGTTCCAGGATCGTCCCAGTTTCAGGGATCCTTCCAAATGCCAGGATCCTTGAGGAGTTTGCAAACAGGAAGTTCGGATGTCCATCAGGGAGATTTTATTCCAATGCAGACCAATGCCTCTACTGGTCCCTCGATCATTCCAGAGCCCCAACAATATGGATTAACATCCATTCTCCCTAACTTGAATCCAATGGGAGGTAACACTTTTAACAATTCTTATACTACTAACCAAGGTCTCATGCAGGATCCAGGTATCAATCATGCCATGGCCAGAGAATTGCAAAAGCTAAAGGATATGATATCAAGTGTCCCGGGAGTAGTCAAACCTATCCCAGAGATTGCAGATGGGAGCCATAAGATATCTCGTTTTGCACCACCAATCTGTGATGCCGAGATACCCAAGAGGTTCCACGTGCCTACAATGAAGCTGTATGATGGCTCAACAGATCCTGAAGAACACATAGCACAATACAGGGAGAGGATGGAGATCAATCCAATCCCAGAAAGGTTAAAGGAAGCATGCCTGTGCAAAGGATTCGGATCCACTTTTACCGGATCAGCTCTCAAATGGCTGCTAAGTCTTCCTCCCTATTCTATTACCTCATTTGCTAACCTAGTTAACTTGTTTAATAATCAGTTTTCTTGTAGTAGAAAATTTGAACGATTAACTAGTGATTTATATAGGATAACCCAGGGTCATAATGAATCATTAAGGGATTACATTACCAAATTCAGTAAAGAATCCTTAGACATTCCTAACTTAGATATAGCCACGGCTGTTGAGGCCTTCAAAATGGGATTGCTTAGGGATTCGTTATTTTATGATGATCTTGTTATGACACCATGCAGGAACTTAGATGAGGTAAGAACCCGAGCACTTAGGTACATACGGCTAGAGGATGACAAGAGGATCCAGGAGAGGATAACAGGATCCTCAAAGCAGGATAAGCAAGGATCCTCATTCAGGAACAACAAGTTCAGATCCTACAACAGATCTGATAACCAGAACGTGCACTCTATTGATCAAGAAGAGGATGACGAAGATTATCCTCCACTTTCTGAATATTGCTTTAGTGTTGATAACAATGAGTTAATCCTTGCTATGCAGAACCTAGGTGATAAAGCTAGATGGCCGAGAAAGAATGATAGGCCGGCTGCAACTAAGGATAAATCAAAGTGGTGTGCATATCATGAAGATTTTGGGCACCTTACAGAAGAATGCATTGCATTGAGAAAGGAAATTGGATACTTGTTGAGCAAAGGGCATCTAAAAGAGTTGTTGGGAAGAAAAAAGTCAAGGACTCAGGATCCTGAAAGGATCCCTGAGAAGGCTCCAGCTCCTCCAGCAGATGCACAAGTGATAAACTTTATTTCTGGAGGATCCGACATTTGTGGCACATCCTTCTCAGCAGCTAAAAGGCACGCGAAGGAAGCTAAGATGGATAATGGAGAAAGACCAGTCCGAACATCGAGTGTCTCCGAAGGAAAAGTCATAACCTTTGATGAAGAGGATCGTGTTGATATTCAGGATCCTCATCACGATGGTTTAGTTATTACTCTTTTCATATCTAACCATTTTGTCCGCAGGATCCTAATAGACGGAGGAAGTTCAGTGAACATTATCCAGCTCGATGTTCTAAAGAAGATGGGTATTCCTGAATCAGAGATCATACCAAGATCCTCCGTGCTCGTGGGATTTAGTGGCGAAACTAAGAACACCCTGGGGGACATCAAACTCCCAATATATATTGAAGGCTTACACTCTTATCAAAAATTTTGTGTTATTGACTGTTTATCTTGTTGTAATGTTATCCTTGGCAGGCCCTGGATACACGATATGAAAGCAGTCCCGTCTACTTACCATCAATGTGTGAAGCTTCCTAGTCCTTGGGGAATAGTAAAGATTGATAGTGATCAGCAGGAGGCTAAGAATTGCTACACTTCATCGATGAAACCAGCCTCGAAGTCAAGGGAACAATAGCAGTCAAGGTATCCTCCAAGGAATGTCTTGGAGGCCAGAGAGCAGGATGTAGTAGAAATCCTCATGGATCCTGATGATCCTGAATCCAAAATCTATATCGGATCAGGGATCCTTGGCGAAATGAAAGAAGACCTCATATCCTTCCTCAAAAGGAGAAAGACTACCTTTGCATGGAAACACGAAGATATGACTGGCATATCTAAAGATGTTATCACTCACAAGCTCGGCATCGACAGATCCTTCAAACCAATCCATCAAAGGAGAAGGAAGTTTGCACCAGAAAGGAATGCCATTATCCAGGAAGAGGTAGAGAAGTTGCTCCGGGCAGGTATGATTAGAGAGGTCAAGTATCCAAAATGGCTGGCCAATGTGGTTGTTGTTCAAAAGAAAAACGGAAAGTGGAGGGTATGTGTCGATTTTACAGACTTAAATAAGGCATGTCCCAAGGATCCTTTCCCTTTACCCCACATTGACTCCATGGTGGATGCAACTGCGGGTCATGAACTGTTAACTTTTATGGATGCTTCATCTGGATTTCAACAAATCCAAATGGAACCATCCGACCAAGAGGATACAGCCTTCATGACTCCAACTGGTATATATTGCTATATTGCTATGCCGTTCGGATTGAGAAATGCAGGTGCAACGTACCAAAGGCTGGTGAATATGATGTTCAAGGATCAGATCGGACAAACTATGGAGGTTTATATAGATGATATGGTGGTAAAATCCATAAGAGCTAAGGATCACCTAAAGGATTTGGAGGAAGCATTTGATATCCTTGACAAATATAATATGAAGCTTAATCCTTCAAAATGTCATTTTGGTGTTAAAGCAGGTAAATTTTTAGGATACATGGTGACTAAGAGAGGCATTGAAGCTAGCCCGGAACAAATCAAAGCAATAGTAAACATCAAATCTCCGGCCAATGCTAAGGATGTTCAAAGGCTAACAGGCAGGATAGCAGCTTTGAACAGATTTATATCCAAGTCCTCGGAGAAGTGCAAAGAATTCTATGATATCCTAAGGAAGAACAAGAAATTTGAGTGGACCGAGAAGCATGAAAATGCTTTAAGAGCCCTCAAAGATTACTTATCCTCAGCCCCATCTTTGATGAAACCAGAGAAAGGCGATGTGTTATCCTTGTATCTTGCAGTATCCTCAAAAGCAGTAAGTGCGGTCCTTGTTAAGGATCATGAAGGTACACAACATCCTGTCTATTATGTAAGTAAAAGTTTACTTGATGCCGAATCCAGGTATTCACACCTTGAAAAACTTATTCTTGCATTAATTATGGCATCTACAAAGTTAAGACATTATTTTGAAACTCATATCATAATTGTTAAAACTAATTTCCCAATTAAGAATGTCCTCAGGAAACCAGAGATGTCAGGAAGGATGGCTAAGTGGGCAGTGAAGCTGAGTGCATATGATATAAGATATGAGCCTAGGACAGCCATCAAATCCCAAGCATTAGCTGACTTTGTGGCTGATTTCAGTAGTGATTTACAAGAAGAAGCTGAGTTAGAAGTCCAGCAGCTAGAAGAGACCAAGGATCCTTGGATACTTCATACTGATGGATCCTCAAATGTCAAAGGCACAGGGCTTGGAATACTACTAAAATCGCCACAGGGGGACATAATACCCCATTCTATAGCTTGTGAGTTCCAAACCACTAACAATGAGGCTGAATATGAAGCCCTAATTGCTGGTTTGCAAATTGCTAAGCATATGGGAATCAGGTATCTTGAGGTACATGTAGATTCTTTGTTAATTACAAACCACTTCAATGGATCCTATGCTGTCAAAGGTGAAAAGCTAACCAAGTACTTGGAGATAGTCAAAAGTTTGGCACTCTCTTTTGTTTCCTTTAGTTTGTCACAGGTACCAAGGGAAGAAAATACAGAAGCTGATGCATTGGCTAACTTAGGATCATCTTTAAAGATCCCAGAGGATATTAGGATTCCTATTATCCATATCCTGACCCCGGCTATCGAGGATCACCAGACTATGGAGATAGGAAATGATTCTGCAGTTATCCCCAGTGAGGATACTCAATCCTACTCAGAATCAGGATCATGGATTTCACCAATTATGAGATACTTACAACATGGAGAGATTCCTACAGGAGAAAACCCTAGGGCTTTCAAATCTAAGGTATCTCAATTCACAATTATGAATAATATATTGTATAAACGATCTCTTGCAGGACCATACTTGAGATGCATTGAGGATCCCGAAGTTCAAGAAGTTTTAAAAGACTTCCGTGAAGGAGATTGTGGAAACCACACTGGGGGCAGGGCTTTATTTTCAAGGATCCTGAGGACAGGATACTACTGGCCAACCATGAAGAAAGATGCTATGGAGTTTGCCAGAAGATGTGATCCTTGCCAGAGACACAGCAATATCCTTCATCAACCAGCTGAATTATTGCATCCTATATCCTCCTCTTGGCCATTTATGAGATGGGGTATGGATATAGTTGGAAAGTTCCCTAAGGCACCTGGTGGGAAAGTATTCATGTTAGCTATGACTGATTACTTCTCCAAGTGGATAGAGGCTGAAGCTTTTGCCCAAGTCAGAGAAAAGGAAGTTATATCCTTCATTAAAAGAAATATTATAACTAGATTTGGAATTCCTTCCGAGATTATATGTGATAATGGTTCCCAATTTATTGGGGGCAGAACCACTAACTTTTGTGACAGCTGGGGGATTAAGATGATAACTTCAACACCAGTCCACCCACAAGCTAATGGCCAGGCAGAATCATCCAACAATATCATCATCAACAATTTGAAGAAGAAGCTTGGATCCAAGAAAGGGAAATGGGCAGAAGAACTACCCTATGTGCTCTGGGCTAACAGGACAACCCCTAAGAATGCTACTGGTCAAACACCATTCTCTTTGGTGTTTGGGGCAGAATCAGTGATCCCAACAGAAATGGTGGTTCCAACTGCTAGAACAAGTACTCGTGATCCTGAGGAAAATAATGAAAACTTGGCTCAAGACCTGGATACTATTGAAGAAATCAGGGATATGGCTAGAATAAGGATGGCTAGTTATCAGCAAAGAATGGCTGGTGCTTACAACAAAAATGTCAGGATCAGGAGGTTTCAAGTTGGAGATATGGTGTTAAGGAAAGCATTTCAGAATACCACCAATCCTGCTGATGGAAAATTGGCTCCAAAATGGGAAGGCCCTTATTTGATTGAAGCTGAAGCAGGAAAGGGGGCATATAGATTGCTAACCATGGAAGGTGATTTGCTACCAAGAGCTTGGAATGCTGTCCACTTGAAAAAATATTTCATGTAAGCAGGATCCTTATGGCATAGGTGATCCTCACGAAAGGGATATCCTTAAAGGATCCTCAAAGTATCGGTGATCCTTACTCAGGTAATATCCTAATCTTGAACTATTTCATTTCTTTATTTTCTCATAAAAGGATAAGGATCATGTATCCTTTATCCATCTCTCATGTGAGTTCAAGTTTTGAAAGTTCAGGTATCTTTAGCACAACGTTGGTTATCCACAGAAGCAATCCGTCTTTTGGGTTTAACCCCAGTTATTCGGGCTTGTCCCCAGATTCCGCCTGTAGCGCACGATGATCCTGGTATAGTTCAAGGCTTTGGGACCAGTACTCGTTCTAGGGGCTGATAATTCCATTGTTCTGGCTATGCTTAGGATCCTACGTATAATGGTAGACGTACCATACATCCGTTCATAAGGTTTCTAACGTTTTCACGTTAGCTAAGGTTTCTAACGTTTTCACGTTAGCTAAGGTTTTGGCATCTTCATGTCACTAAGTTTGGATAGACGCCAGTTAGGGCCATACTCCAGTTTACACACGATCCTTGGGCTTGTCCCCAGTTATCCTTGGGATTGTCCCCAGTTATCCTTGGGCTTGTCCTCAGTTATCCTTGGGCTTGTCCCCAGTTATCCTTGGGCTTGTCCCCAGTTGCTAACTCTTTTCTTATATTGGCTTAGTCCCAAGTTGTGCTCTATTTCAGGTCCTTGAAGATAGGCAGTTAGGGGTCCTTGATCCTTACTTCACTCTAAGGTTTATCTTATAGTTATCCTTATTATGGTTAGGATTCTAACTTGGATCCTCAGGTATGATCCTTAACTCCTTTGATTTTATTCATTACTCTTTTAAATAACCCTTATACTTGACAACTGAACTTGTATTTCTTAAATCATATCACTTTTTGAAACCTATCGCTTATGGGATATGTGATCCTTGTTCATATCCTAAACTTTTTGGATATCTTTTCTAATCTTTCAAGGCTTGATAAGTATAAACAGAGTGAACATCACAACAGTTGGAAAGTAACATGTTAAAAAGGATAACAACACATGATAAGCGACAAAAGGTTAAGTTTTTATTTATTAACATAAGGCTAACCCTTTAAAGGTTGTCAAAATTACCTACCCGAGCATCTACCAGCAAAACGTGGCCCGTCCGCTGGGGTAGGTAAAGGGTGTCCATGATAATGAGTTCAAAAGTAGTGCAGGAATATAAAGGCGACAGGATCACAATGGCTTCATCCCCCAAACAGAGGATCCCTCCACCAATTGCAATCCTGCCTATTGTCCAAAGGATCATACATGATCCTTAATCCTAAAACCTATTGTTCAAAGTACAAACCATGAAATTGTTTAAAACATCACAACCATCAAACTAAAAAAATTGGGCTCCGGCCTTGGCACATATATCCATCATCGCCCAATTGTGCAGCCTACACCTTTGCTGCATCCTCTTCTCCTCCAGCTGTGGTATCCTTCACCTGATCCTTCCCACTGCCACTTGCTTCAATCGCCAAGACTTCAGTAGCCTCCTCTTCCTCATCCTCAAGATCAGCCAACCTTTCCTTCCAACCCTCAACATCCCAGCTGTTTTTATCAAAGCTAGGATCTTGAGCTTCCTGGGCCATCTTCAATTTCGTCTGGTACATCGTAATGGCGGCAGAGACCTTAGCATTTTCCATAAGTTCATGCTTTTCATAGTCAAGGTGGATCAGAAGTTTGGCTGTCTTGGTCTTCTCGTCTAGGAGTTCCTTCCGAGCATCAGCAAGTGCAAGATCCTTGAGCACAGCAACCTGTTGGAGATCGGCAATCTTTTTATCTTGGTCCTCAACGTGGCCCACATAATCCTCAATCTCAGCAAATTTCTACAAAAGAAAAGGATAAAAGCGGTTCAAGACCAAGTGATCCTCATGCGAGTAGGATATATAGGCAGAATAAAGGATCCTTACTTCGTTGAAGTATTCAAGGAACTGGTGGCGGATCAGTGGTAGACCCTGAAGATCCTCAGCATCAGAAGTTTTCCTCTTCTTGACACCCTTTCCTTTAGTGGGTGCCTTTGGAATGGAAATGCTGGGACTGCTGGTGGATCTCTTCCTTCTGGGTCGTACGACATCAAGGTCAGCAGTGTTGAATTGGGATACAGGCTTGGCAGATTTTCCAGCACCTACACAATTAAAACAAGATAAGTATCTTTTCCTAGTTCATATTTCACTATATATTTAAATTTTAAACAAGGATACTTACTTGACATTGTGACAGAGCCTGAGGATACCTCCTGTGAATCTTGGGTTGTTGTTTTGAAAGTTCTTGTCTCAGGATCAAGTCTCTTGAGCGAGGAGCCTTTCCTTAGCAGCAGGGGACAGTTTGAGGTGTGAAACGGTGATAGCTGCATAAGAAGAAAGCAAAAATATCAGTTATCCTTACATCAAAAGGAAGTTCCTGGTGATCCTTCTCAGGATCCTCCATCCTACCATGGGTAGCCCATTTTTTAGGAAGATCCTTTCCATCCTGGATGGAATCTCTCTTGATAAAAAAGAAGCGCCGTTTCCAGTTAGCATCATTCTTGGTGGCTTTGAAGATCGGGTGTTCTTCACCAGGTTTACGTTTGAACAAATAACGGTGAGAGCCAAAGGTGGTAAGATCATACAGTTCTCCCAGCTCTGCCATTCCTAGATCTATTCCCTCTTGATCGATGATCCTTTCAAGGGTGTGCAAAACCCTCCAAATCATCGGCATGGCTTGGATGTAAGAGATGCCGGTTAGGGAAAAGAAAGATTGGGTGAAGGCTGGAAAAGGATATGTATAGCCTATGGTGAAAGGAGTGATGGGGAAAGCAACCCACTTATCGGAGATATGATCGCTCAAGGAGTTGGGGTCAAAAGGCCTGAATTCGGTATTCGCCGGAAAACAATAGCGAATCCTATCTATCTGAGCATCGTTGAAGCAGCAGCGTTCTTTAATGGAATCTTCAATGATCCCCTGGCTTTTCGGAGGACTGTTCTTTGGGTGATCCTTGCCCGGTGAACTTCGAAGCAACATTTTCGTACTGACGAAGATAAAGGTAGAAAAACAGAGTAAGAAGGGAGAAAGAGGAGAAAGAATTACCTGGTAGCTCGTCGACTGAGAATTTAAAGGGAGTCTCTTTCGAATTTGAATGCATGATGATCCTATCTATATCTCTATTTATAATTATGATTCTGCAGGATTGTCACTTCCGTGACATCATCATCGCAACGGCTAGTTCTATTTTAACGGCTATATATCCGTTAGTTTGTTACGGATAAGATCAAGAAAACATAACTCGCTAATTTTACAATTTCACTCCTTATATTTTGGGGGCAATTGTTAGGGGAGGATTTTCTAACAATTAGTGATCCTTATTCGTTATCCTAACTAGTGATCCTTACTTCTGTGACAGGTGGTGATCCTCAGAAGAGCTTCAGGATCAGGATCATGGATCACTTTAAGGATCCTCGTACTAACGATTGTTTACTTATGTTTTGTAGCATTTCGCAGATATATTGAGCTTGACCAAGTCTAAGCGACATTCCTGGAGAATATTCCTGAACTATTCTGCACGTGCCTGACCAAAAGTAGACGTTATGGAGAACGTGGAGGCTTGGCACGAAAGTCGGAAAGTTAGTTTAGGTGGTTTTTTCTATTTTAAAAATGGAGTAACGAGCTAGTAGAACACACTTAGCCATTTTTCAGTTACACACACTCGTACAAGCGCTCATACAAGCTCTCATTCAATCACTTAGCAGTTTCATACACTTTTTACACATTTCACCGTAGTGATCCTTGTACCTAGCTCGTTACTATCCGAAGTTGTAAACATTTAACCATTTATTTTAGCTTGGTGATCGGTAGTTTCCATCACCCGGGGTTTTTTGTGCCGGAGATCAACTCTTGATCAAGGGCTTTTTCCCCGTATAAATCCTTGTGTTGTTTGTGCATTTTACATTGAAGTGATCCTCATCGCTGTTACATATTTAAAGCATCATACCCCTAAACAAAGAGTTTGGTTACAATATCCTCATCAGATTTTCTGACCAAAACAACCGTCATGATGAGGATCCTGGATGTCAACACGATCATCCTCATCAAAAGTAATGACTTTATCCTGGGTGACAACGGAGGTTCGGACGGGTCTGTCTCCATTATCCATCTTGGTTTCCTTAGCGTGTCTTTTTGCTGCTGAGAAGGATGTACCACAGATGTCTGATCCACCGGATGTGAAATTTATGACTTGTGCATCTGCTGGAGGGGCAGGAGCCCTTTCCGGGATCCTTTCAGGATCCTGAGTCCTTGACTTCTTTCGTCCCAAGAGTTCCTTTAAATGCCCCTTGCTCAACAAATAACCAATTTCCTTTCTAAGTGCAATACATTCTTCAGTGAGATGCCCAAAATCCTCATGATATGCACACCACTTGGATTTATCCTTTGTAGCAGTTGGTTTATCACTTTTCCTTGGCCACCTAGCTTTCTCACCTAGATTCTGCATTGCAAGTGTTTTGGTCAAAAATTCTAATGAGGATAATGCAACCAAACTCTTAGTTACGGGGTATGATGCTTTAAATGTAGAACAATGATAAGGATCACTTCAAGGTAAATTGCACAACCGACACAAGGATTTATACAGGGAAAAAGCCCTTGATCAAGAGTTGATCTCCGGCACAAAAAACCCCGGGTGATGGAAACTACCGATCACCAGGCTCAAATAAATCAATAAGTGTTTACAACTTCGGATAGTAACGAGCTATGTACAAGGATCACTATTGTGAGATGTGTAAAAGTGAGTGAAAACTAATAAGTGTTCGTCGAGAGCTTCAAGAATGCGATTGTATGAGAGTGTGTGTAGCTGAAAATGGCTAAGTGTTCTAATTCTAGCTCGTCACCCCTTTAAAAATAGAAGTTAGCTACACTAACAAACTATCCGACTTTCATGCCAAGCTCCCACGTTCTCCACAACGTCCATTTCCAGTCAAACGTGTGCGAAATACCCGTGGAATATTCCATAGTAACGTTGCCAAGACCAAGTCAAGCTTGTTACTCCTGCGAAGTAATACAAAACACAAACAAACAATCGTCAGTATGAGGATCCTTAAAGTGATCCATGATCCTGATCCTGAAGCTCTTCTGAGGATCACTATCTGTCATAGAAGTAAGGATCATTAATTAGGATAACGAATAAGGATCACTAATTGTTATAAAATCCTCCCCTAACAATTGCCCCCAAAATATAAGGAGTGAAATGTTAAATAAGCGAATTATATTTTCCTGATCTTATCCGCAACTAACTATCGTAAATATAGCCGTTATTGTAGAACTATCTGTTGCAACCATGACGTCACAGAAGTGACAACCCTGCACGATCATGATTATAAATAGGAGATAGAGATAGGATCAAATGCATTTAAAATTTCAGAGAGACTCCCTTTATAACTGCATTCCGAAGATAAACAGGTATTCTCTCTTCATCTTCTTCCTTCTCTTGCTCTGTTTTCCGTTTCTTTTCACCATTCTATCAAAGATGTTGCTCCGAAATTCCCCAGCTAAGGATCACCCGAAAAACAGCCCACCGAAAAGCCAGGGGATCATCGAAGATTCCATAAAATAACGCTACTGTTTCAATGATGCACAGATTGATAGGATCCGCCACTGCTTCCCGGCGAACACCGAGTTCAGACCTTTTGATCCCAATGCCCTGAGTGATCATATTTCTGACAAGTGGGTTGCTTTTCCTGTCACTCCGTTCACCATAGGCTATACATATCCTTTTCCAGCCTTCACCCAATCTTTCTTTTCCCTAACCGACATCTCTTATATCCAAGCCATGCCGATGATTTGGAGGGTTTTGTATACCCTTGAAAGGATCATCGAGCAGGAAGGGATAGACCTAGGAATGTCAGAGCTGGGAGAGCTGTATGATCTTACTACCTTTGGTTCTCATCGTTATTTGTTTAAACGTAAGCCTGGTGAGGAACACCCGATCTTCAAAGCCACCAAGAACGATGCTAATTGGAAGCGGCGTTTCTTTTTCGTCAAGAGAGATTCTATTGAGGATGGAAAGGATCTACCCAAGAAATGGGCTACCCATGGTAGGGTGGAGGATCCTGAGAAGGATCACCAGAAACTTTCTTTTGATGTAAGGATCACTTATATTTTTGCTTTCTTGTTATGCAGCTAATACCGTCTCACACCTCAGATTGTCTCCTGCTGCTAAAGAGAGACTCATCGCTTTCAAGAAACTTGATCCTGAAGCAAGAACTTTCAAGACAACAACCCAAGATTCTCTGGAGGTATCCTCAGGCTCTGTCATGATGTCAAGTAAGTATCTTTGTTTAAAATTTAAATAAATAGTGAAATATAAGTTAAGTGAAGATACTTATCTTGTTTTGGTTGTGTAGGTGCTGGAAAATCCACCAAGCCTGCTTCTCAATTCGACACGGCTGACCTTGATTCTGTTAGACCTAGGAAGAAAAGGTCCACTACTAGTCCTAGCATCTCCATTCCCAAGGCACCCACTAAAGGAAGGGGTGGCAAAAAGAGAAAGACCTCCGAGGCTGAGGATTTGCAGGGTCTGCCTCTGATCCGTCACCAATTCCTCGAGTACTTCAATGATGTAAGGATCACTGTATCTGCCTGTATATCCTGCTAGCATATCCTGCTGACATATCCTGTTGATTTGAGGATCACTTGGTCCTAACCTTATCTTTTATCTCTTTTGCAGAAATTCGCTGAGATTGAGGACTATGTGGGGAACGTCGAGGAGCAGGACAAGAAGATTGTTGACCTCCAACAGGTTGCAGTGCTTAAGGACCTCAAATTGCTGACCTTCAGAAGGAACTCCAAGATGCCAAGACTAAGACGGCTAAAATCCTGATTGACCTTGACTATGAAAAGCATGATCTCATAGAAGGTGCAAAGGTCTCTGCTGCCATCACAATGTATCAGACAAAACTGAAGATGGCCCAGGAAGCTCAAGATCCTAACTTTGACAAAAGCAGCTGGGATGTTGAGGGCTGGAAAGCAAGGTTGGCTGATCTTGAAGATGATGAGGAGACTGAGGAAGTTTTGGCGATTGAGGCTGGAGGCAAGGGTGAAGGTGGTGAAGCAAGTGGAGCCGGAGGTGGTGATGCAGGGAAGGTTTAGGATGCATGATTGGGCGATGATGGAAACTTCTAGACATAGCCGGAGCCCAATTTTTTTTTTAGTTTGATGGTTGTTTTGTTTGAACAATTTGATGGTTTGTACTGAACAATAGTTTTTAGGATTAAGGATCATGTATGATCGTTTGGACAATAGGCAGGATTACAATTGGTGGAGGGATCCTCTATTTGGGGGATGAAGCCATTGTGATCCTGCCGCCTTTATATTCCTGCACTACTTTTTGAACTTATTATCATGGACACCCTTTACCTACCCCAGCGGACGGGCCACGTTTTGCTGGTAGATGCTTGAGGTAGGTAATTTTGACAACCTTTTAAGGGTTAGTCTTTTGTTAATAAATAAAATCTTAACCTTTTGTCGCTTATCTTGTGTTGTTATCCTTTTGTTTCTTTAATTCTCCTTTGTTTTGATGCACATTTATTGAATAAACAATTTTGAATAAGTCAGATTGAAAATGTTTAGGACATGATCCACGATCAAATATCCAATAGTTAAAGAATCCCAAAAAGCAATATATTTTAAGGATCACAAGTCTAGTTGTCAAATTTTAAGGGTTATTCAAATAAATAATGAATAGAATTAAAATAGTTGAGGATCATACCTGAGGATCCAAGTTAGGATCCTAACCATAATCAGGATAACTACAAAATAAACCTCAGAAAGAAGTAAGGATCAAGGATCCCTAGTTGCTTATCTTCAAGGACCTGAAATAGAGCATAACTTGGGACTGAGCCAATATAAGATAAGAGTTAACAACTGGGGACAAGCCCAAGGATAACTGGGGACAAGCCCAAGGATAACTGGGGACAAGCCCAAGGATAACTGGGGACAAGCCCAAGGATGGCTGGGGACAAGCCCAAGGATAACTGGGGACAAGCCCAAGGATCGTGTGTAAACTGGAGTATGGCCCTAACTGGCGACTATCCAAACTTGGTGACATGAAAATGCCAAAACCTTGGCTAACGTGAAAACGTTAGAAACCTTAGGAACGGATGTATGGTACGTCTACCATTATACTTAGGATCCTAGGTATAGCCAGTACAATGGAATTATCAGCCCCTAAAGCGAGTACTGGTCCCACTGCCTTGAACTATACCAGGATCATCGTGCGCTACAGGCGGAACTGGGGTCAAGCCCAAATAACTGGGGTTAAACCCAAAGGACGGATTGCTTCTGCAGATAACCAATACTTTGCTAAGGATTCCTGAACTTTCAAAACTTAAAATCACGTGAGAGATGGATAAAGGATACATGACCCTTATCCTTATATGAGAAAATAAAGAAATGAAATAGTTCAAGATTAGGATATTACCAAAGTAAGGATCACCGATATTTTAAGGATCCTTTAAGGATATCCCTAACGTAAGGATCATCTGTGCTATGAGGATCCTGCTCACATGAAATATTTCTTCAAGTGGACAGCATTCCAAGCTCTTAGTAGCAAATCACCTTCCATGGTTAGCAATCTATATGCCCACTTTCCTGCTTCAGCTTCAATCAAATAAGGGCCTTCCCATTTTGGAGTCAATTTTCCATCAGCAGGATTGGTGGTATTCTAAAATGATTTCCTTAATACCATATCTCCAACTTGAAACTTCCTGATCCTGACATTTTTGTTGTAAGCACCAGCCATTCTTTGTTGATAGCTGGCCATCCTTATCCTAGCCATATCCGTGATTTCTTCAATAGTATCCAGGTCTTGAGCCAAGTTCTCATCATTTTCTTCAGGATCACGAGTACTTGTTCTAGCAGTTGGAACCACCATTTCTGTTGGGATCACTGATTCTGCCCCAAATACCAAAGAGAATGGCGTTTGACCAGTAGCATTCTTAGGGGTTGTCCTATCAGCCCAAAGCACATAAGGTAGTTCTTCTGCCCATTTCCCTTTCTTGGATCCAAGCTTCTTCTTCAAATTATTGATGATGATCTTGTTGGATGATTCTGCTTGACCATTAGCTTGTGGGTGGACTGCTGTTGATGTTATCATCTTAATCCCCCAACTGTCACAAAAGTTAGTGGTTCTGCCCCCAATAAATTAGGAACCATTATCACATATAATTTCAGAAGGAATTCCAAATCTAGTTATAATATTTCTTTTAATGAAGGATATAACTTCCTTTTCTCTGACTTGGGCAAAAGCTTCAGCCTCTATCCACTTGGAGAAGTAATCAATCATAGCAAGCATGAATACTTTTCCACCAGGTGCCTTAGGGAGCTTATAAACTATATCCATACCCCATCTCATAAATGGCCAAGAGGAGGATATAGGATGCAATAATTCAGCTGGTTGATGAAGGATATTGCTGTGTCTCTGACAAGGATCACATCTCTTAGCATACTCCACAGCATCTCTTTTCATGGTTGGCCAGTAGTATCCTGTCCTCAAGATCCTTGAGAATAATGCCCTGCCCCCAGTGTGGTTTCCACAATCTCCTTCATGGAAGTCTATTAAAACTTCTTGGATTTCAGGACCCTCAATGCATCTCAAGTATGGTCCTGCAAGAGATCGTCTATACAACATATCATTTAAAATTGTGAATTGAGATACCTTAACTTTGAAAGCCCTAGGGTTTTCTCCTGTAGGAATCTCTCCATGTTGTAAGTATCTCATGATTGGTGAGACCCATGATCCTGATCCTGATCCTGAATGGGATTGAGTATCCTCACTAGGGATAATTGCATAATCATTTCCTATCTCCATAGCCACATGATCCTCGATAGCCGGGGTCAGGATATGGATAATAGGGATCTTGATATCCTCAGGGATCTTCAAAGATGATCCTAAGTTAGCCAATGCATCAGCTTCTGTATTTTCTTCCCTTGGTACCTGTGTCAAACTAAAGGAAACAAAAGAGAGTGCCAAATTTTTTACTATCTCTAAATATTTGGTTAGCTTTTCACCTTTAACAGCATAGGATCCATTAAAGTGGTTTGTAATTAACAATGAATCTACATGTACCTCAAGATACCTGATCCCCATATGCTTAGCAATTTGCAAACCAGCAATTAAGGCTTCATATTCAGCCTCATTGTTAGTGGTTTGGAACTCACAAGCTATAGAGTGGGGTATTATGTCCCCCTGTGGCGATTTTAGTAGTATTCCAAGCCCTGTGCCTTTGATATTTGAGGATCCATCAGTATAAAGTATCCAAGGATCCTTGGTCTCCTCTAGCTGCTGGACTTCTAACTCAGCTTCTTTTTGTAAATCACTACTGAAATCAGCCACAAAGTCAGCTAATGCTTGGGATTTGATGGCTGTCCTAGGCTCATATTTTATATCATATGCACTTAGCTTCACTGCCCACTTAGCCATCCTTCCTGACATCTCTGGTTTCCTGAGGACATTCTTAATTGGGAAATTAGTTTTAATAACAATAACATGAGTTTCAAAATAATGTCTCAACTTAGTAGATGCCATAATTAATGCAAGAATAAGCTTTTCAAGGTGTGAATACCTGGATTCGGAATCAAGTAAACTTTTACTTACATAATAGACAGGATGTTGTGTACCTTCATGATCCTTAATAAGGACCGCACTTACTGCTTTTGAGGATACTGCAAGATATAAGGATAGCACATCGCCTTTTTCTGGTTTCATCAAGGCCGGGGCTGAGGATAGATAATCTTTGAGAGCTCTTAAGGCATTCTCATGCTTCTCAGTCCACTCAAATTTCTTGTTCTTCCTTAGGATATCATAGAATTCTTTGCACTTCTCTGAGGATTTGGATATAAATCTGTTCAAAGCTGCTATCCTGCCTGTTAGCCTTTGAACATCCTTAGCATTGGCCGGAGATTTGATGTTCACTATTGCTTTGATTTGTTCCGGGCTAGCTTCAATGCCTCTCTTTGTTACCATATATCCTAAGAATTTACCTGCTTTAACACCAAAGTGACATTTTGAAGGATTAAGTTTCATGTTGTATTTGTCAAGGTAATCGAATGCTTCCTCCAAGTCCCTTAGGTGATCCTCAGCTTTTATGGATTTTACCACCATATCATCTATGTAAACCTCCATAGTTTGTCCAATCTGATCCTTGAACATCATATTCACCAGCCTTTGATATGTTGCACCTGCATTTCTTAGTCCGAACGGCATAGCAATATAGCAGTATATACCAGTTGGAGTCATGAATGTTGTATCCTCTTGATCGGACGGTTCCATTTGGATTTGTTGAAATCCAGATGAAGCATCCATAAAAGTTAACAGTTCATAACCCGCAGTTGCATCCACCATGGAGTCAATGTGGGGTAATGGGAAAGGATCCTTGGGACATGCCTTATTTAAATCGGTAAAATCGACACATACCCTCCACTTTCCGTTTTTCTTTTGAACAACAACCACATTTGCCAACCATCTTGGATACTTGACCTCTCTAATCATACCTGCCCGGAGCAATTTCTCTACCTCTTCCTGGATAATGGCATTTCTTTCTGGTGCAAACTTTCTTCTCCTTTGATGGATTGGTTTTGAATGACCTATCAATGCCAAGTTTATGAGTGATTACATCTTTAGATATGCCTGTCATGTCTTCATGTTTCCATGCAAAGGTAGTCTTTCTCCTTTTGAGGAAGGATACGAGGTCTTCTTTCATTTTGCCGAGGATCCCTGATCCGATATAGATTTTGGATTCAGGATCATGACGATCCATGAGGATTTCTACCACATCCTGCTCTCTTGCCTCCAAGACATCCCTTGGAGGATACTTTGATTGCTATTTCTCCCTTGACTTTGAGGCTGGTTTCATCGATGAAGTATAGCAATTCTTAGCCTCCTGCTGATCACTATCAATCTTCACTATTCCCCAAGGACTAGGGAGCTTCACACATTGATGGTAGGTAGATGGGACTGCCTTCATATCGTGTATCCAGGGCCTGCCAAGGATAACATTACAACAAGATAAACAGTCAATAACACAAAATTTTTTATAAGAGTGTAGGCCCTCGATGTATATTGGGAGTTTAATTTCCCCCAGGGTATTCTTAGTTTCGCCAGTAAATCCCACGAGCACGGAGGATCTAGGTATGATATCTGATTCAGGGATACCCATCTTCTTTAGAACATCAAGCTGGATAATGTTCACTGAACTTCCTCCGTCTATAAGGATCCTGCGGACAAAATGGTTAGAAATGAAAAGAGTAATAACTAAACCATTGTTTTGGTCAAAAATCACACAAGGATAATGCAACCAAATCTGATTTTGTGAGGAATGATGCTTGGTTAATTGTATGAACAACAAGTATATGAAATCAACGATGAACACCGAGATTTATACGAGGAAAAAGCCCTTGATCTTTAGAAGATCTCCGGCATAAAAAACCTCGGGTGATGGAAACTACCGATCACCAACTATATTGCAAAAACAGCAGTGATCCTTGTACAACTTCGGAAGAAGACAAGCTCAATACAATGAATTTCTAGTGAAAGTGTGTGTTTTTTGCTAAGTGTTTGCAAAGAATTCGAGTGTTGTGTGTTGTTTGTGTGGTGTGTACGAATTATGCCTTCATTGAGCTCGTTTTCCCCCTTAAAATGATAAAAAAAAATAAGTAACTAACTTCCCGAAAAAAGGTGGGAAGTCACCCATGACCACCACTAACGGTTATTTCTTCAATATGCACGTGCCTAAAAGCATATTCCACGAGATTCCAGCAAAGAAGTGGTCCACTACGTCCATTACCTGCATTTACACATTAAAAACGTGCAAAACATAAAGGATCTTGATCCTCAGACTCGTGATCCTTAGACGCGTGATCCTCAGACTCTGGATCCTCAGACTCTGGATCCTCAGACTCTCTGCATCAGCCATTAAGCATCCGTGATCCATGCCTAGTCTCAGGATAGATGATCCTTAGCATAAAATTCATGCCCTAACAATTGCCCCCAATATGGCAGTTGTGATAAGGATTCACAGCTGTCATATTTCCGTCAGAAGCGGACTAGCCGTTGTTGCTGGTAACTAGTTGTTACACTGCCTGTCGTCACTGATAAGACCTGCCATAATGATCATTGCAAAATATAGAGTTAGAGATAACTCCTCAAGTGCCTTTACAGATCAGAAGATCCTTCCATTCGTGGAGAATGAATCCTTCTACACAGTTTGCTATTAACCTTCCTGCACTTTAATTTCTGCATAGACACTTTAACTGTTAGATAGCCTTATCCGGCCTGGGTGGATGGTCCACGGTTTTGCTGGTGAAATCCAGGCCAGATGATTTGATACATAATGAATGGGTAATAACATTAAACTTTTTTAGCTACATCTATTGTTGTTTCTTCCCTTTTTATTTTTCATGTATGCTTTCTATTTTCAAAAATATCATCACCAAACAACTGGAAAGTTATTGAAAATCTGATGATAATGTTACACTTTTAACAGAAAACTTGAAGTGTTCATATAAATGTGGATCAATGATCCTTAACCAAAAAGGATAAGAGACAACTTACAACTTCGAAAAAGTTAGAATATAGCATACCAGAGAATCCAAGTTAGGATTCTATATCCTTGTAAATTATTGCTGAATAAGCAAACTATGAAAAGTAAAGCTTCTAGGATCAAGGATCCTTATCGTCAGAACTTGTATAACTTTAGACAGTAGTTTCTAGGGTGAAGAATCATGGATCCTTGAATAATAGGCAGGATAATGGGTGGTGGATGGATCCTCTGTTTGGGGGATGAAGCCACTCGTTATCCTTCCGTCTTTTAGTTTCTGCACTACAAAGACCCGTAAACAATGGACACCCTTTGCCAACCCATGTGGACGGGCCACGTTTTGCTGGTAGAAACGTGGGTTGGCAATTTTGACAACCTTAAAAGGTTTAATGTTTTGTGAATAAAATAACTTTAACTTTTTGGCTATCTCCCGTGTTACTATCCTTATGTATCCTTTAGTTTTCAATTGTTGTGATATACATTTGTTTGAATAAGAAAAGTTAAACAAAGTAAGTTTAAGAATTTTAGGATATGATCCAGGATCAAATATCCTATAGTCGAAAAGTTCCGAAAAGTAGTATATTTTAAGGATCATAAGTTCAGTTGTCAAAGTATAAGGGTTATTCTAATGAATAATGAATAAAATCAAAATAGTTAAGGATCATACCTGAGAATCCAAGTTAGGATCCTAACCTTTATCATTATAAACAGGATAACCATAAGACAAACCTTAATGGAAGGTAAGGATCAAGGATCCTTGGTCGTTTGTCTCCAAAAACCTGAAATAGGATACACCTTGGGACTAAGCCAATATAAGATAAGAGTTAGTAACTGGGGACAAGCCCAACAAACTGGGGACAAGCCCAAATAAACTGATGTAAACTGGGGTCAAGCCCATATAAACGGATGTAAACTGGGGTCAAGCCCATATAAATGGATGTAAACTGGGGTCAAGCCCATATAAACGGATGTAAACTGGAGTATGGCCCTCACTGGCGACTATCCAAACTTAGTGACATGAAAATGCCAAAACCTTAGCTAACGTGAAAACGTTAGAAACCTTAGCTAACGTGAAAACGTTAGAAACCTTAGGAACGGATGTATGGTACGTCTACCATTATACGTAGGATCCTAGGCATAGCCAGTACAATGGAATTATCAGCCCCTAAAACGAGTACTGGTCCCACTGCCTTGAACTATACCAGGATCATCGTGCGCTACAGGCGAAACTGGGGACAGGCCCAAACTGGGGACAAGCCCGAAACTTTGGAGGGTTGGCCAACCACTTTGATCTTCTGTAAAATGATAACAACTCTGCAAAAGCTTAAACTTTGTGAAAATAGATGTTAACTGATTAACATCTTTAACTTATGATAAGTAATAAGTATAAAATGAATGAAAATGAAAGTAATGTGTTACCAAATGTAGAATCATATATCCTTTGAGGATCCTGGATCCTAAATCAGAATACCGGTATCGCTGAGGATCCCTGATCCTTCTTACTTAAAGTATTTTTTGAGATGAACAGCATTCCAAGCTCTTGGTAGGAGATCATCATCCATTGTTAACAAGTGATATGCCCCCTTTCCTGATTCAGCTTCAATTAGATAGGGGTCTTCCCACTTTGGTGCTAGCTTGCCATTAGAAGGATTTGTAGTGTTCTGGAATGCTTTTCTTAGCACAAAATCACCAACTTGAAATCTTCTAATCCTGACATTCTTGTTGTATGCTCCAGCCATTCTTTGTTGATAACTGGCCATTTCCTTTTTTCTGACTTTGAGCAAAAGCTTCTTCTTAGGATGCAGATGTTATGTTGGTTGGTGTAGAATAGTACTGTGTCTTTGAAAAGCATCACACTTCTTAGCATAATCCACAACATCCTTCTTCGTGGTAGGCCTATAGTATGTTGTTCTAAGAATCCTTGAGAATAGTGCTCTGCCCCCAGTGTGGTTTCCACAGTCTCCTTGACTTTGAAAGCTTTAGGGTTTTGTCCTGTAGGGATCTCTCCATGTTATATATATCTTAGGATTGGACGGATCCAGGATCCTGAATTCGACTGTGCAGGATCACCAGGTATGATTGCAGAATCCTCCACTATCTCCATGGCTACGTGATCCTCAATTGCAGGAGTTAAAACATGGGTGATGAGTATTTTTCACATCTTCTTGCATCTTTAGGAATGATCCAAGGTTAGTTAAAGCGTCAGCTTCTGCATTTTCTTCCCTGGGTACCTGTGGTAGACTGAAAAAAGCAAAAGAATCTGCCAATTTCTTGACTATTTCTAAGTACTCGATTAGTATTTCACCTTTAATAGCATAAGAACCACTAAAGTAGTTAGTAATTAATAGGGAATCTACGAATACTTGAAGATACCTGATCCTTATATTGTTAGCTAATTGCAAACCTGCTATCAAGGCCTCCTACTCTGCCTCATGATTAGTGGTTTGGAATTCACATGCAATGGATTGGGGTATAATGTCCCCCTGTGGCGATTTTAGTAGTGTGCCTTGTCAAGTTCCTTTAACATTTGAAGCTCCATCCGTGAAGAGTGTCCAAGGATCCTTTGTCTTCTCAAGTTGTTGAACTTCTAATTCAGCTTTCCTTTGTAGATCACTACTGAAATCAGCCACAAAGTCAGCTAAGGCTTGGGACTTGATGGCAGTCCTGGGTTCATACTCAATGCTTGACTATCCACTTTGCCATTCTACCTGCCATTTCAGTTTTTCTAGGAACATTCTTAATAGGAAAGTTAGCTTTCATAATAATAGTGTGAGTTTCTAAATAATGTCTATGTTTAGCAGAAGCCATAATTAAATCAAGAATTAATTTCTCTAAATGAGAATACCTGGCCTCAGCATCAAGTAGAATTTTACTTACATAGTATACCGGATGTTGAGAGCCTTCATGATCCTTAACTAGGATCACACTTACTGCTTTAACTGAAATAGCTAAGTATAAGGATAACGATTCTCCATTTTCTGGTTTCATCAGGGCTGGTGCTGAGGATAGATAATCCTTAAGAACCTTGAGTGCAGCTTCATGCTTATCAGTTCACTCAAACTTGCCTTGAGCAATTTGTCTACCTCTTCTTGGACAATGACATTCCTTTCAAGTGTAAACTTTCTCCTTTTTTTTGGGGTATTGGCTTGAAAGACCTGTCAATACCAAGTTTATGAGTAATAACATTCTTAGATATACCTGTCATATCTTCATGTTTCCAAGCAAAGGTAGATTTTATTCTTTCCAAGAAGGATACTAAATCCTGCTCAATACTGTCTAGGATCCCGGATCCTATAAAAATTTTGGATTCAGGATCCTCTGGGTTCAACAGAATATCCTTGACGTCTTGCTCTTTTGCCTCCATGACGTCTTGCTCCTTAGAGGATGGCTTCATTGAAGAAGTGTAATAGTTCTTTGCCTCCTGCTGATCACTTTCTATCTTCACCATATCTCATAGAGTTAGGAGCTTGACACATTGATGATATGTTGAGGGGGACTGCCTTCATATCGTGTATCCATGGCCTGTCAAAGATAACATTACAGCAAGACAAGCAATCAATAACATAGATTTTTTAACATAATTCACTCCCTCTATATAGATAGGAAGTTTGATATCCCCCAATGTAATCTTTGTCTCTCCACTGAATCCCACAAGGACAGATGATCTTTGGGCAATATCGGATTCAAGGATGTCCATTCTATTGAGGACATCCAACTGGATTATGTTCACTGAGCTTTTCCCATCAATGAGAATCCTGCGAACAAAATGGTTAGATATAAATAATGTAATAACTACACCGTCGTGATGAGGATCCTGAATGTCCGCACAGTTATCCTCATCATATGATATCACTTTCTGATGGGTAAGGATGGAGGTCCGAACAGGTCTCCCCCATTCTCCATCTTTGTTTCCTTTGCACTTCTCTTAGCTGCTGAGAACCTCCGGAGATGAAATGGATGATTTGAGCATCGGATGGTGGAGGAGGAGCTTTTTCAGGAATTTTCTCCGGATACTTGATCCTTGACTTTTTCCTTCCGAGCAATTCCTTCAAGTATCCTTTGCTCAAAAGATAACCTATCTCCTTCCTTAATGCTATGCACTCATCTGTGAGATGACCATAATCCCCATGGTAAGCACACCATTTCGATTCGTCTTTGGTGGTAGGCGGTTTGTCATTCTTCCTTGGCCACCTAACCTTGTCACCTAAACTCTGCATAGAAAGGATTAGTTCATTATTATCAGCAGAAAAACAATATTCAGAAATAGGAGGATAATCCTGATCATCTTCATCTTGTTCCACAACATGCACACTCTGGTTGTCATGCTTGGAGTATTGCTTGGATCAGTTATCCTTGAGATAGGATCCTTATTTGTCTTGCTTTGAGGATCCTGACAATCTCTCGTGGATCCTTTTGTCATCCTCTAAACGGATGAACCTAAGGGCCCTGTTTCTTTTTTCATCTAAGTTCCTACAAGGGGTCATGACAAGATCATCATAGAACATTGAATCCCTAAGCAACCCATTTTAAAGGCTTCTAGAGCTGTAGCAATATCTAAGTTAGGGATTTCTAAGGATTCTTTACTAAATCTAGTGACGTAATCTCTAAGTGATTCATTTTGACCTTGTGTTACCCTATATAGATCACTAGTTAATCGTTCAAATTTTCTACTACATGAAAATTGGCTATTAAACAAATTAACTAGATTAGCAAATGAAGTAATAGAGTAAGGAGGAAGACTTAGCAGCCATTTTAACGATGATCCGGTAAGTGTGGATCCAAAGCCCTTGCACAAGCAACCAGATTTGATGTCTGAAACCTCTTCGGTATCTCTCCTGAATGATTCAAAATTGGAATTCTAGATGTGAATCCATGTTGGCGGGATTCTGGCATAACCGAGGGACCAGAGGAAGCAATGGTCTGCATTGGTATGAAGTCTCCTAGATAAACATCCGAACTTCTGGGTTGCACACTCCTTAAGTATCCTAGATCCTGGAAGATGTTGGATCCTTGAAGTGCTGTGAATGGGGGTCTTGGAGGATAATCCATGGATCCGGAAACCTGAGATGAAGATCCTTGAACCTGGAAGGAGGAACCTTGAACCTGAGAGGATCCTTGAACCTGGGAGGAGGATCCCTGAACCTGAGAGGATCCTTGAACCTGAGAGGATCCTTGAACCTGAGAGGATCCTTGAACCTGAGAGGAGCCTTGAACCTGAGAGGATCCTTGAACCTGCGAGGATCCTTGAACCTGAGAGGAGCCTTGAACCTGAGAGGATCCTTGAACCTGAGAGGATCCTTGAACCTACGAGGATCCTTGAACCTGAGAGGATCCTTGAACCTAAGAGGATCCTTGAACCTGAGAGGATCCTTGAACCTGAGAGGATCCTTGAACCTAAGAGGATCCTTGAACCTGCGAGGATCCTTGAACCTGAGAGGATCCTTGAACCTGCGAGGATCCTTGAACCTGAGAGGATCCTTGAACCTGCGAGGATCCTTGAACCTGAGAGGATCCTTGAACCTGCGAGGATCCTTGACCCTGAGAGGATCCTTGAACCTGCGAGGATCCTTGACCCTGAGAGGATCCTTGAACCTGAGACATTGCCGATGATCCAGAACGTATTCCTGTTGATCCACCCTGGTATTGGACATGTGGAGCTGCAAAGTGCTGGGAAGTTATGACCGGAGTGTCGAAATTCAGCGACCTCGACATCAAAGGGTTGTGATCCTCTGCTAATTTTATCAATTTCGCGAAGGATCCTGCCATTAGTTTTGACCTGCTGCATGTGATCCTTCATCTGCACAATCAAAGCATAAAAATCACTGTTAGTAAGTGTAGAGGAAGAAACAACAGTTGGTTTTGTGAAAACGGGGGTTGTCTTCTTCGGAGAATTCTCAGCATTCTTCTGGAATGTAAGGGGGAGATGATGCAAAGGCGAAATGCCCTGTGAAAAAGTGACCGCCGACATAGAACTTGGAGTAGTTTTCCCTGAGAAGCCATGTGGTTGAAGGTAATGAACCGAAATGAATGAAATGAACAAAATTTCTCAGAATTGAAGCACCAATTTCCCCACGGTGGGCGCCAAACTGTTTTGGTCAAAAATCACACAAGGATAATGCAACCAAATCTGATTTTGTGAGGAATGATGCTTGGTTAATTGTATGAACAACAAGTATATGAAATCAACGATGAACACCGAGATTTATACGAGGAAAAAGCCCTTGATCTTTAGAAGATCTCCGGCATAAAAAACCTCGGGTGATGGAAACTACCGATCACCAACTATATTGCAAAAACAGCAGTGATCCGTGTACAACTTCGGAAGAAGACAAGCTCAATACAATGAATTTCTAGTGAAAGTGTGTGTTTTTTGCTAAGTGTTTGCAAAGAATTCGAGTGTTGTGTGTTGTTTGTGTGGTGTGTACGAATTATGCCTTCATTGAGCTCGTTTTCCCCTTAAAATGATAAAAAAAATAAGTAACTAACTTCCCGAAAAAAGGTGGGAAGTCACCCATGACCACCACTAACGGTTATTTCTTCAATATGCACGTGCCTAAAAGCATATTCCACGAGATTCCAGCAAAGAAGTGGTCCACTACGTCCATTACCTGCATTTACACATTAAAAACGTGCAAAACATAAAGGATCTTGATCCTCAGACTCGTGATCCTTAGACGCGTGATCCTCAGACTCTGGATCCTCAGACTCTGGATCCTCAGACTCTCTGCATCAGCCATTAAGCATCCGTGATCCATGCCTAGTCTCAGGATAGATGATCCTTAGCATAAAATTCATGCCCTAACAACCATCGTGATGAGGATCCTGGATATCAACACGATCATCCTCATCAAAGGTTATGACTTTTCCTTCGGAGACACTTGATGTTCGAATGGGTCTTTCTCCATTATCCATTTTAGTTTCTTTTGCATGCCTTTTAGCTGCCGAGAAGGATGTGCCACAAATGTCTGATCCTCCAGAAATAAAGTTTATTACTTGTGCATCTGCTGGAGGGGCTGGAGCCTTCTCAGGGATCCTTTCAGGATCCTGAGTCCTTGACTTTTTTCTTCCCAACAATTCTTTTAGATGCCCCTTGCTTAACAAGTATCCAATTTCCTTTCTCAGCGCAATGCATTCTTCTGTGAGATGCCCAAAATCTTCATGGTATGCATACCACTTTGACTTATCCTTAGTTGCGGTTGGCCTATCATTCTTTCTGGGCCATCTGGCTTTATCACCTAAGTTCTGCATCGCAAGGATTAGTTCATTGTTATCAACAGAAAAACAATATTCAGAGATTGGAGGATAATCCTCATCATCCTCTTCTTGATCAACAGCATGCACGTTCTGGTTATCAGATCTGTTATAGGATCTGAACTTGTTGTTCTTGAACGAGGATCCTTGCTTATCTTGCTTTGAGGATCCTGCTAACCTCTCCTGGATCCTTTTGTCATCCTCTAGCCGGATGAACCTAAGTGCCCGGGTTCTTACCTCATCTAGGTTCCTGCATGGTGTCATAACAAGATCATCATAGAACAATGAATCCCTAAGCAATCCCATCTTAAAGGCCTCAACAGCCGTGGCTATATCCAAGTTGGGAATGTCTAAGGATTCTTTACTGAATTTGGTAATGTAATCTCTTAATGATTCATTATGACCCTGGGTTATCCTATATAGATCACTAGTTAATCGTTCGAATTTTCTACTACAAGAAAACTGATTATTAAATAGGTTAACTGGATTAGCAAATGAGGTAATAGAGTAGGGGGAAGACTTAGCAGCCATTTGAGAGCTGATCCAGTAAGAGTGGATCCAAATCCTTTGCACAGGCATGCTTCCTTTAACCTTTCTGGGATTGGATTGATCTCCATCCTCTCCCTGTATTGTGCTATGTGTTCTTCAGGATCCGTCGAACCATCATACAGCTTCATAGTTGGAACATGGAACCTCTTGGGTATCTCAGCATCACAGATCGGTGGTGCAAAACGAGATATCCTGTGGCTCCCATCTGCAATCTCTGGGATAGGTTTGACCACTCCTGGAACACTTGATATCATATCCTTCAACTTTTGCAATTCTCTGGCCATGGCATGATTGATACCTGGATCCTGCATAAGGCCATGGTTAGTAGCATAGGAATTATTAAAAGTGTTACCTCCCATTGGATTCAAATTAGGAAGAATGGATGTTAATCCATATTGTTGGGGCTCTGGAATGATCGAAGGACCGGTAGAAGCATTGGTCTGCATTTGAATAAAATCTCCCTGATGGACATCTGAACTTCCTGTTTGCAAACTCCTCAAGGATCCTGGCATCTGGAAGGATCCATGAAACTGGGAGGATCCTGGAACAAAGGAGGATCCTTGAACCTGGGATGATCCTGGAACAATGGAGGATCCTTGAACCTGGGATGATCCTGGAACAAAGAAGGATCCTTAAACCTGGGATGATCCTGGAAGAGGCGGAGAAGAGGCGGAGCAAAAGCATCAGGAGTTCCAAAAGTTCTTCCTGGCCAAGGATCAAACCATCTCCTCCCTTGAAAAGGACCTCAATCTGGCGAAAAAGCAGGTGGTCATGGCCCAGATAGATGCTGATCATGAGAAAGCTGAGCTGCTGGAGGATGCTAAAATCTCTGCCGCCATCACCATGTATAAGATCAAGCTTCAAATGGCTCAGGAGGCAGAGGATCCTGACTTCGACAGGACCACTTGGGACAAGGAGGGCTGGAAGGCAAAGCTGGCTGAGCTGGAGGATGAAGAAGAGGCTACCGAGGTCTTGGCGATCGAGGCAAGTGGCAGCGGGAAGGATCAAGCTGGTGGTGATGATGCTGGTGGTGATGCAGCCAAGGTGTGAGCTGCTGAAATGGGCGATGATGGATATTTCTAGACGTGGCCGGAGCCCATTTTTTAGGATTTGGTAGTGGTTTTTTGGTTATGGTGTTTTGAAACAATGTTGGGTTGTAATTTGAACAATAGTTTTTAGGATTATGGATCAAGGATCCTTAGACAATAGGTAGGATAATAGGTGGTGGAGGGATCCTCTGTTTGGGGGATGAAACCACGTGTTATCCTGCCATCTTTTATTTCCTGCACTTTTAATACCTGTTAACAATGGACACCCTTTGCCAACCCAAATGGATGGGCCACGTATTGCTGGTAGAAATTTGGGTTGGCAATTTTGACAACCTTAAAAGGGTTTAACTTTTGTGAATAAACAAAACTTTAACTTTTTGGCTATTTCCCGTGTTATTATCCTTGTGAATTCTTTATTTTTTAACTGTTGTTGTGTACTTTGTTTGAATTTGTGAGTAAAGAACAAAGGTTTAATAAATCATGTTTAAAAGTTTTAGGATATGATCAAGGATCAAATATCCTATAGTCGGTAAATTCAGAAAAATTATGTAACTTAAGGATCATTAGTTCTGTTGTCAAAGGATAAGGGTCATTTATATAAATAATGAATAAAATAAAAGTGATCAAGGATCATACCTGAGAATCCAAGTTAGGATCCTAACCCTTTAACATTCATAATCAGGATAATGAAAAGACAAACCTTAGTAAAAGGTGAGGATCAAGGATCCTTGGCTGTTTAACTTCAAAACCCTGAAACAGAACATAACTTGGGACTAAGCCAAATATAAGAGAAGAGTTAGTAACTGGGGACAAGCCCAACAATTCTGGGGACAAGCCCAATATACTGGGGACAAGCCCAAAGGATAACTGGGGACAAACCCAAAGGATAACTGGGGACAAGCCCAAAGGATCTTGTGTAAACTGGAGTATGGCCCTCACTGGCGACTATCCAAACTTAGTGACATGAAAATGCCAAAACCTTAGCTAACGTGAAAATGTTAGAAACCTTAGGAACGGATGTATGGTACGTCTACCATTATACATAGGATCCCGGATACAGCCAGTACAATGAAATTGCCAGCCCCTAAAGCGAGTACTGGTCCCATTGCCATGAACTGTACCAGGATCATCGTGCGCTGCTGGTGATACTGGGGATAGGCCCAAATAACTGGGGTCAAGCCCAAATAACTGGGGTCAAGCCCAAATAACTGGATACCTCTGTGGATACTCAATCCTTTGTTAAGGATATATGAACCTTCTGCAAAACTCAGAATCAAGTGAAAGAAGGATAAAGGATCCAGGATCCTTATCCTTGTATATAGAATGATTAAAGAATGAAATAGTTTGAGATTAGATCATTACCAAAATGAGGATCCTCTGTCCTGTAAGGATCCTTCAAGGATACTTATCAGGTAAGGATCATGGATCCTTATTACATAAAGTATTTCTTCAAGTGGAAAGCATTCCAAGCTCTTGGTAGCAAATCACCTTCCATTGTTAGGAATCGATATGCCCCCTTTCCTGCTTCAGCTTCAATCAAATAAGGGTCTTCCCACTTTGGTGCTAACTTCCCATCAGCAGGATTGGTGGTGTTCTGAAATGTTTTCCTTAATACCATATCACCAACTTGGAATTTCCTGATCCTGACATTTTTGTTGTAGGCTCCAGCCATCCTTTGTTGATAACTGGCCATCCTTATCCTTGGCAAATCCCTGAGTTCTTCTATAGTATCCAAGTCTTGAACCAAGTTTTCAGTGTTTTCTTCAGGATCACGAATGCTTGTTCTTGCAGTAGGAACCACCATCTCTGTAGGGATCACTGATTCTGCTCCAAATACCAAAGAGAATGGAGTTTGGCCAGTAGCATTCTTGGGAGTTGTCCTATCATCCCAAAGTACATAAGGTAGTTCTTCTGCCCATTTTCCTTTCTTGGATCCAAGCTTCTTCTTCAAATTGTTGATGATAATCTAGTTGGATGATTCTGCCAGGCCATTAGCTTGTGGGTGGACTGGTGTTGATGTTATCCTCTTAATCCCCCAGCTGTCACAAAAGTTAGTAGTTCTACTCCCAATAAATTGGGATCCATTATCACAAACAATTTCAGAAGGAATACCAAATCTAGTAATAATGTTTCTTTTAATAAAGGATATCACTTCTTTCTCTCTGACTTGAGCAAAGGCTTCAGCCTCTATCCACTTGGAGAAGTAATCAGTCATAGCAAGCATGAATACTTTTCCACCAGGTGCCTTGGGAAGTTTACCAACTATATCTATTCCCCCATCTCAAAAATGGCCAAGAAGAGGATATATAAGATGCAAAAGCTCTGTTGGTTAATGAAGTATATTACTATGTCTCTGACAAGGATCACACTTCTTGGCATATTCCACAGCATCCTTTTTCATAGTAGGCCAATAATATCCTGTCCTCAGTATCCTTGAGAATAATGCCCTGCCCCCAGTGTGGTTTCCATAATCTCCTTCATGGAAATCCTTTAGGACTTCTTGGATTTCAGGATCCTCAATGCATCTTAGATATGGACCTGCAAGAGATCGTTTATATAACATGTTATTCAATATTGTGAATTGAGATACCTTGATTTTGAAAGCCCTGGGGTTTTCTCCTGTAGGAATCTCTCCATGTTGTATGTATCTCATGAATGGAAGGATCCATGATCCTGAATGAGATTGTGTATCATCACTAGGGATGATTGCAGAATCCTCTCCTATCTCCATGGCTACATGATCCTCGATAGCAGGAGTTAGGATGTGGATAATAGGGATCCTGATATTCTCTGGAATCTTCAAGGATGATCCTAGATTGGCCAATGCATCAGCTTCTGCATTCTCTTCTCTGGGTACCTGTGTCAAACTAAAGGAAACAAAAGAGAGTGCCAATTCTTTGACTATCTCTAAATATTTGATTAGCTTTTCACCTTTACCAGCATAGGATCCATTAAAGTGATTAGTAACTAACAATGAATCTACATGTACCTCAAGATACCTGATCCTCATATGCTTAGCAATTTGCAAACCAGCTATCAAGGCTTCATACTCAACCTCATTGTTAGTAGTTTGAAACTCACAAGCTATGGAGTGGGGTATTATGTCCCCATGTGGCGATTTTAGTAGTATTCCAAGTCCTGTTCCTTTGACATTAGAAGCTCCATCAGTAAAGAGTATCCAAGGATCCTTAGTTTCCTCTAGCTGTTGGACTTCTAATCCAGCTTCCTTTTGCAAGTCACTACTGAAATCTGCCACAAAGTCAGCTAAGGCTTGGGATTTAATGGCAGTCCTTGGTTCATATCTTATATCATAAGCACTAAGCTTCACTACCCACTTAGCCATCCTTCCTGACATTTCAAGTTTCCTGAGAACATTCTTAATTGGAAAATTAGTTTTAACAATAATGGCATGAGTTTTAAAATAATGTCTTAATTTAGTAGATGCCATAATTAGTGCAAGGATAAGTTTTTCTAAATGTGAATACCTGGATTCAGCATCAAGCAAACTCTTACTTACGTAATAAACAGGATGTTGTGTACCTTCGTGATCCTTAACAAGGACCGCACTTACTGCTTTAGAGGATACCGCAAAATACAAAGATAATATATCCCCTTTTTCCGGTTTCATCAAGGCAAGGGCTGAGGATAGGTAATCCTTAAGAGCTTTGAGAGCATTTTCATGCTTTTCAGTCCATTCAAACTTCTTGTTCTTCCTAAAAATGTCATAGAATTCCTTGCATTTTTCTGAGGATTTGGATATGAACCTATTCAAGGCTGCGATCCTGCCTGTCAATCGTTGCACATCCTTAGCATTGGCAGGAGATTTGATATTCACAATAGCCTTAATTTTCTCTGGACTTGCTTCAATGCCTCTTTTTGTCACCATGTAGCCTAGGAATTTACCTGCTTTAACACCAAAGTGACACTTGGAAGGATTTAGTTTCATATTAAATTTATCAAGGATATTGAATGCTTCCTCCAGGTCTCTAAGGTGATCCTCAGCTTTCTTCGACTTAACCACCATGTCATCTATATAGACTTCCATAGTGTGTCCAATTTGTTCCTTGAACATCATATTGACCAGTCTTTGATAAGTAGCACCTGCATTCCTTAGTCCAAATGGCATAGCAATATAACAATATATACCAGTTGGGGTCATAAAGGTTGTATCCTCTTGATTAGATGGTTCCATCTGAATTTGTTGAAATCCAGATGAAGCATCCATAAAAGTCAACAACTCATGACCCGCGGTAGCATCCACCATGGAGTCAATGTGGGGTAATGGGAAAGGATCCTTGGGACATGCCTTGTTTAAATCAGTAAAATCGACACATACCCTCCACTTTCCATTTTTCTTTTGAACAACAACCACATTGGCTAACCACCTTGGATACTTAACCTCTCTTATCATACCTGCCCGAAGTAGTTTATCTACCTCTTCCTGGATAATGGCATTCCTTTCAGGTGCAAACTTCCTCCTCTTCTGATGTATAGGCTTGAATGACCTGTCAATGCCAAGCTTATGAGTAATTATATCTTTAGATATACCTGTCATGTCCTCATGCTTCCAGGCAAAGGTAGTTTTCCTCCTCTTAAGGAAGGATACTAGATCCTGTTCGATGTTGTTGAGGATCCCTGATCCTATGAAGATGATGGATTCAGGATCATGGGGATCCATAAGGATTTCTTTCACATCCTATTCTCTTGCCTCCAAGACATCTCTTGAAGGATGCTTTAATTGCTATTGCTCCCTTGGTCTCGAGGCTGGCTTCATTGATGATGTGTAGCAATTCTTAGCTTCTTGTTGGTCACTCTCAATTTTCATCACCCCCCATGGACTAGGAAGCTTTACACATTGATGATAGGTAGATGGGACTGCCTTCATGTCATGTATCCATGGCCTACCAATGATAACATTACAACAGGATAAGCAATCTATAACACACATTTTTTATAAGAATGGAGTCCTTCAATATAGATAGGGAGTTTGATGTCCCCAAATGTATTCTTGGTTTCTCCGCTGAATCCCACAAGAACAGAGGATCTTGGGACAATGTCTGATTCAGGAATGTTCATCTTCTTGAGGACATCAAGCTGAATGATGTTTACTGAGCTTCCTCCATCTATCAGGATCCTACGAACAAAATGGTTAGAAATAAACAGAGTAATAACAAGACCATCGTGATGAGGATCCTGAACATCAAGACGATCATCTTCATCAAAAGTTATAATTTTATCCTTGGTAACAGTAGAGGTCTGGATGGGTCTATCTCCATTATCCATCTTGGTTTCCTTGGCATGTCTTTTGGCTGCTGAAAAGGATGTACCATAAATGTCTGATCCACTGGATATGAAGTTTATAACTTGTGTGTCTGCTGGAGGAGCAGGAACCTTTTCTGGGATCCTTTCAGGATCCTGGATCCTTGACTTCTTTCATCCCAAAAGCTCCTTCAAGTGCCCCTTGCTTAACAAGTAACCAATTTCTTTTCTAAGTGCAATACACTCTTCAGTGAGATGTCCAAAATCCTCATGATATGCACACCATTTGGATTTGTCTTTTGTAGCAGCTGGTTTATCACTTTTCCTTGGCCACCTAGCTTTCTCACCTAGATTCTGCATTGCAAGAATTAGTTCATTGTTATCAACAGAAAAACAGTATTTAGAAATTGGAGGATAATCCTCATCATCCTCTTCTTGTTCTACTGCATGCACATTCTGGTTATCAGACTTGTTGTAGGACTTGAACTTGTTATTCTTAAAGTGGGATCCTTGCTTTTCCTGTTTTGAGGATCCTGACAATCTCTCCTGGATCCTTTTATCATCCTCTTGTCGGATGAATCTAAGGGCCCTGGTTCTTACTTCATCAAGATTCCTGCATGGGGTCATAACGAGATCATCATAGAATAATGAATCCCTAAGCAATCCCATTTTAAAGGCTTCCACAGCCGTGGCTATATCTAGGTTGGGGATATCTAAGGATTCTTTACTAAACTTAGTAATGTAATCCCTAAGTGATTCATTTTGACCTTGTGCTACCCTATATAAATCACTAGTTAATCGTTCAAATTTTCTACTACAAGAGAATTGACTATTAAACAGATTAACTAGATTAGCAAATGAAGTAATTGTCACACCCTGGCTTTGCGGAAGCGTGGGTTTATTATGGTGTGACTTCTTAATACCATAGCTTAATCACAACAAAGCTATATGCAAATAAAACCATGAAGATCATCCGTTGATTTAAGTTTGAAAAGTAAATTACGACAACATTGTTTAAAGTCGACACATGCAACGAGTTACAACCCAACAAAATAAAAACATTGTTCATACGACATAACCACCAACATAAAGTAAACATCGTTTAAGACTTGCGACTCGTCCAGGTAAAAGTCACAATCCCTAAACGTGGATGACCTCATAACTCTTACGCAGCGTGAAAACGTAGCATACTTCGCCAAACCCCTAGTTCCCTGAAATACATGTAAGTTGAAAAATCAACATAAAGTTGAGCGAGTTCATGTGAAAGTGAGTATGTAAAACCTTTGTAAGTATAAAATCCCTGGTATGTAGCAAATAAGGAAATAAAGAGATCACCAATGGTTTGCAAGGCCATTATATGTGTGAAGTGCAGTAGGAAGACTCAAACCTAGCAGATTTTTGCGTCGGGTACCAAGTCACCCCGAGGTCCGTACTGTTAGCCCTGGGGCTGGGCTCGCTACACCCAGATAGATCTACCGCTAAAGACCCTCGGTCCTTCAATGAGGATTAATGGCCTCCAGTTCCTTCCTACCCACTCACATGATCTATTACGCTAACCATACCATGTAAAAAGTATTCGTAATCATAGTAACATGTATTTCACCCCCGAAGTATAAAAACTGAAAACAGTTAAGAGAAAAGGGGGGACATGAACTCAAAGAAGTGCGTCTCGAAATAGTAAATTCCCAAATCAACCTGTTGCGTGATGACCTACACGTACTAACTTCTATTAGACGGACGGCCGTGCCTTGGCTTAAGGTTTAACGTTTTTGGGAAATAGTTAGGCAACTATTTCGTATTTACACTTCTTAATTATCTTATAGTCATGTTCCTTCCCAAGGATGGGGGTTTTAATACATGTGCGTTTTCGTAATTCCAAAAATATATTATTAGGTCTCACTTAATAAAATATATTTGTCTAAAATATTCTATCTTCAAAATATACAAATTTTTCCCAAAAATGTTATATTTTACTTTATACAAATTCCAAAATAATACTTTGTCAAAATACACATTTAAGAGTATTTTTCCGAAAAATACGTAAGTTACATTTAAAGTTCGGATTGTAATAATAATTCCGGTGTAACTTAGATATTTATTTTGTGAAGGCGTTGGTATTATTTTGGAGTCTTGCTTTCACAATGTATTCCAGTTATATTATTTTTACTCTAAAAATAATATGTAGTTCACCAAATAATCATAAAATCACACAAGCGTTTTACTATGAAATATATGTTCTCAATATATATTTTAACAAGTTTTATTTACGAAAATCCACCTCCGAATACCTAGTTATTTTGTAATAAAAATCATGGCGAAGTTTGTTTGGAAAACAACTCAAAAATATATTTATAAACACTTGTCACCAAAAATATTCTAAGTGTTATTTTCTGGAAAAATTTCGCCAGAGTTTCCTCTGTAACTGGAGGTGGCCACGCTTACTAGCGTATCATTTTCTTTTAAAAATTCAATCAACAATTTTCCAATCATCAATATTCAATGTTCAATCGTCAAACTAGTCAAAATAAGCATAAATCGCAAACACATGAACTTGTAAGTTGTGTAAAAGTATGTAGTAACTTTATAACATTTAGTAGATCCTTCCATCTCTAAAAATAAAATCAGTTTCCTGGAGACTTTATTTTTAAAGAAAATTTAACTTTACAACTTCTAGTCCAAAAACTACGAAAATATTTCTTTGTTAAATCCTTCTGTTACACAAGTGTTTACACACTTGTTTGTTCACAAAAACATCTTTAGTTTATGAAAGATCCGGCTTTAAAATAAGACTTGTATATTTTACTTGGTTCTTCGAATATACCACTTGTAGATTTTTAGATCTACTAGTTTAAAACTCCATTTTACAAGAAAAATCATTTTTACCAAAGTTCATGTTTATGTATGAAAGGGTTCGTCATCTTGCCACTTTCCTACTTAACATAATGCTAGTTCATGTTCCATGAACATGATCTAGCGTGGTTAGGTGACGATCTGTTCCACTACTACCATCCAACAACATAAAATAACCATAACTAAACAAGATTCATGAGTTTTACACCATTATTTACTCTTTAACCACCATGTTCATCTTTTATTCAAGACTTTAAGTTTTGATCTTTAGTGTTCATGACTTTTATCCGTTAAATCTCTTATTAATCACTTTAAACAAGCTCAAGAGAGTGTTTAGAATCACTTACTACTAGCTCAAGGCTAGGGAAGAATCAAAGCGAAAACTAGGTGGATAAAAGCAACGTAGTGAGGTCCTTGAGATTCCGAAAGCACCGGGTCTCCTCGTATGAACTCTAGCACACTTGTATGTATGTAAAATGTCTTGATCAAATTTGAATGCTGGTGGGATGATGCTAGTGGTGTTCGGCCGAGATTATTGGCAAGAGGGGGAGAGAGTAACTTTGTTAAGTGTTGATGTGGTAATGAATGAAATGGTGAACTTATGGTCACATTTATAAACCAATATCTCTAATTACCCATGGGTTAATGTGTAGCCAAGATATCAAGCATGTCCAAATAGAATAACCAAAAATTTGTGGAGTGTCCCCACCTGGGACCGATTCGGAATCATGGGGGGGTGGGTATTTAGTTGGATTGGGATGATATAGTTAAGTGTTAGTTAGATTAGTTAGGAATTAAAATTAGTTACTAGTGTTTTATGTATTATAACGGGTGTTAGGGTGTTCGGGTACCCTAACTAGCTCAGTAAAGCAAAAACTATGTCATTGACAATATTTTTATGTTCCGGGTAAAGTCCGGTTGTTCGATTGGATATTAATCTGTTAAAGTGCTAAATAAGCATTTAAAGTGTCGTTAATATTTGTTTTAGTGACACAATGAATTCCTGACACTTTGGAATGTGTCTAGTATTATTTTCCCCTGTTTTTGCAGTTTACTAGTTAGCTTAAATGCTGAATTTTTGCATAAAGTGCAGAATTTTATAATTAAAGCATGTTTTAGGCACATCCGGTCACTATAACTATCACCTAGTGACGCAGTTTTACAATCCTCACCTCCCTACACTCCCTACTAGTGTAGTAAGCTATTCCCGGCTCATAATGGCCTCAGAGACAGTAACTGTCTAGTGCTGGCAATGTCAGCATGTTTACTGGGTATCCCGTATAGTGTGCTCACTGTGCTTTTGTGCATCAAGGTTGTCACTAAGGTTTGTGTGTAAATAATAGAGTGACAGTAATAAAGTATGATGCATGAATATGTATGTATCAGAATTCAAGTAGCAGTTTAACCACAATTGTAAGTAAGCACAGTAATTAAGCATTAATTAAATATTAATTAATTCGTACGGATACCTGGTTTGGTGAGGGTTGTCACATTCTTCCCCCGTTTCTAGTTGCATGGGTCTTAGGAAACAATTAAGGGTACTTCTCCTTGATACGATCCTCACGTTCCCATGTGAATTCAGGCCCATGTCTTGCATTCCATCGAAGTTTGACGAGTTTGACAATGCTCCTGCGAGTTTTGTTAACTTTCCAATCCGTGACCTCAACAGGTTCTTCAGTGAAGTGGAGCATGTCGTCGATATGAACTTCGTCAGCAGGAATGATCATTGTCTCCTGTGTTGGACTCTTTCTCACATTTGATACATGGAATGTATCGTGAACACCATTTAGTTCAGCAGGTAGGTCCAACTTGTAGGCAACAAGCCCAATCTTTTGCAGGATTCTGAAAGGGCCAATGTAACGCGGATTCAACTTTCCACGCTTTTCGAAGCGTGCCACACCCTTCCAGGGTGAAACCTTCAATAAAACCATATCCCCAACTTAAAATTCCAAAGGTTTCCGCTTTGGATCTGCATAGGCTTTCTGTCTGTCGCGAGCCGCCTCGATGCGCTTTCGAATCTGCGCAATCTTATCTGTCGTCTCTTGGACTATTTCGGGACCAACAAGCTGCCTATCACCTGCATCAGCCCAGCATAGTGGTGATCGACACTTGCGTCCGTAAAGAGCTTCGAATGGCGCGGCTCCAATACTGGTGTGGTAACTGTTGTTGTATGAAAATTCGACCAATGGTAAATGATTATCCCAGCTACCACCTAGATCCATTACACATGCTCTCAGCATATCCTCCAATGTCTGAATAGTTCATTCACTTTCCCCATCAGTTTACGGATGAAATGCAGTGCTCAGATTTAACTGTGAGCCAAAAGCTTCTTGGAAGGATTGCCAAATCCTTGATATGAAGCGTCCATCTCTATTAGAGATGATCGAGAGTGGCACTCCATGACGTGCAACGATCTCCCGCATGTATATTTCCGCCAGTTTACTCGTATTGTCTTTCTCTTTGATTGGCAAGAAGTGTGCGGACTTTGTTAAACGGTCTACTATTACCCAAATAGTATCATGGCCTCTGGGCGTCTTGGGCAATTTCGTAACGAAATCCATTGAAATCTGTTCCCATTTCCATTTGGGAATTTCGGGTTGCTGCAGAAGTCCTAAAGGCTTCTGGTATTCAGCTTTCACCTTGGCGCACGTTAAACACTTGCTAACATAAACAGCAACATCGCCTTTCATCCTAGGCCACCAATAATAATCCTTAAGATCTTGGTACATCTTATCCGCTCCTGGGTGGATAGAGTACCGCGACCTGTGGGCTTCATCAAAAATAACTTTTCTCAAACCACCAAACAGAGGAACCTAAATCCGTTTCATGAAACATAACGTTCCTTCCTCGTTTGGCACTAATTGCTTCTCCATCCCACGGAGATATTCTTCTTCAATATTCCTTTCTTTCAAAGCTTCTCTCTGCGCAACACGAATGCGTAGAGAGATATCTGTCTGGACAATCATCTCCAAAGCCCTAACCCTTATGGGCTTGATCCTTTCTTTTCGACTCAGGGCATCAGCAACCACATTCGCTTTCCCTGGATGATACTTGATCTCGCAGTCGTAATCGTTCAATAATTCGACCTAACGTCTTTGCCTCATATTAAGCTCTTTCTGGTCGAATATGTGTTGCAGACTCTTATGATCCGTAAAGATTGTACACTTCGTACCATACAAATAATATCTCCAGATTTTCAGCGCAAATACCACTGCTCCTAGTTCCAAATCATGCGTGGTATAGTTCTTTTCATGAACTTTCAATTAGCGTGAAGCGTAAGCTATAACTTTCTGGCGTTGCATCAACACGCAACCCAATCCTTGACGCGAGGCGTCACAGTATTCCACGAAATCATCAGTTCCTTCCGGTAGCGCTAAGATCGGCGCATTGCAAAGCTTGTCTTTCAGTAACTGGAATGCTTCTTCCTGTTTGATTCCCCAATCAAACTTCTTATCCTTCTGTGTGAGCGTGGTCAGAGGTTGAGCGATTTTGGAAAAATCCTCAATGAATCTTCGATAATAACCAGCCAAACCCAAGAACTGTCGAATCTCGATTGGCGTCTTTGGGGTCTCCCAATTCTTGATCGCCTCGATCTTTGTGGGATCAACATGGATTCCATTTCCATTAACCACGTGTCCAAGAAACTGGACTTCGCGTAGCCAAAACTCGCACTTTGAGAATTTGGCATACAACTTTTCCTTTTTCAGCAACTCCAAAATAGCTCTTAGATGTTGTTCGTGTTCATTCTTCGTCTTTGAATAAATCAACATATCGTCTATGAACACAATCACAAACTTGTCCAAGTACGGCTTACAAACTCTATTCATCAAATCCATAAAAACAGCTGGCGCGTTTGTCAACCCAAACGGCATCACCAGAAACTCGTAGTGTCCATAACGAGTCCTAAAGGCTGTCTTCGGGATACTTTCCTCTTGTATCCTAAGTTGATGGTATCCAGATCGAAGATCGATCTTTGAATAAAAGCTTGAGCCTTGCAACTGGTCAAATAGATCATCGATCCTCGGCAAGGGATATCTGTTCTTGATGGTCAACTTATTAAGCTCACGGTAGTCTATACACATACGGAAACTACCGTCTTTTTTCTTAACAAACAGTACTGGAGCTCCCCATGGTGAGAAGCTTGGTCTGATGAATCCTTTATCCAATAGCTCCTGGAGTTGTGTCGACAACTCATGCATCTCTGATGACGCAAGTCTCTAGGGTGCCTTGGCTACAGGTGCGGCACCTGGAACCAAGTCAATGTGAAACTCAACTTGCCTTTGAGGCGGTAATCCTGGCAAGTCTTCTGGAAAGACCTCCGGATATTCCTTGACGACTGGAATGTCTTCGATTTTCAGTTCAGCAGCTTTCTTATCCACGATGTGTGCCAAGAATGCAACACATCCCTTCCGTAAACACTTTCTAGCTTTCAGGCAGCTAATAATCTTCAACGGTGTATTATGCTTCTCTCCGTGCACTATGATTGTTTCTTCATCCGTTACAGGGATACGGATGGTCTTTTCATGGCAAACAATCTCAGCCTTGTTACTCGACAACCAATCCATTCCCACTACCACATCAAAGCTTCCTAACTCGACAGGTAGTAAGTCTAGCGTAAACTCGTGCCATCCTAGTTCAATCACACATCCTCGGACAACTTCACTGGTCTCAAGTAGTTTTCCATTTGCTAATTCGATGGAGTACGGAACGTCTAACTTACTAGGCGTCAACCCAAGTATATTCTTAAATTCTAATGACACGAAACTATAATCCGCACCGGTATCAAACAAAACGGATGCAAAGCTTTGGTTTATAGGGAACGTACCAGTAACAACATTGGGATCCTGGCGCGCTTTCCTCGCCTCAATGTTAAACACTCTTCCGCGGGCTTGATTCAATCCTGGGCAGTTCCTTTTAAAATGCCCAATGTCACTGCACTTAAAACAACCCAATCTTTGACCATTACCTCCTCCGTTCCCCGCTTGATTGTTGTTTTGATTTCGATTCACGTCCCCAACTTGATTTGCATTGATCCCTTGATTTCCATTACCTCCATTATTCCCTTGTACACGATTTCCATTGCCATCTCGATTATTGTTCCGATTACCAAAACCTCCTTGGCCTCCCCGGCCTGCACTAGCCCAGCAGTTATCCTTCAGGTGGCCAGCTTTTCCACAAGCTTCACATACTTTTGGCCCACACCGGCCAGAATGATGACGCTGGCAGGTGTTACACTTGGGATGAGTACCCATATATCCTTTTCCTTTCTTCCCAGCATCGGTTGCAGCTTGGACCGGTGTGCTTGATTCTCCTTTCTTGCCAACACTGCTTATACCCTGCTTGAAGTTCGAGAATTTCCTCTTATTCTCACCAGACGACTCTACGTGAGTCTCTCTCTTCTTTGGCTCAACATTCGAAAACTTGTTCAGGCGGATGGCTTCCTCAGTAAGAGACACGCTCAGATCGATGGCCTCTGTGATTGTTGCAGGCTTGGAAGTAGTGACCATACTCATGATCTGTGGAGCTAAACCCCAGATAAAGCGCTCAATTCGCTTGAATTCCGGTGTAACCATATAAGGTACCACATGAGACAGGTCGTGGAATCTCTGAACATATTCCGCGATTTTGGGACCATCCATCCTCAAATGCCAAAACTCAGTCTCCAACCTTTGTATCTTAGCACGAGAACAATACTTCTTTCGCATCAATTCTTTTAACTCAGCCCAGCTCAACGTGTAAGCAGCGGCTTCACCAAGAGTCTGCACTTGTAAGTTCCACCAGGACAGGGCTCCGTCCAAAAATAGCCCAGAAATGTAAGTCACTTGTTGGTCTGGAGCGCACTTGCTCATTCGGAGAACAGACTCCGTCTTTTCAGCCCATCTTACAAAAGCAACAGCACCTCCGGTGCCGTCAAATTTCACAGGCTTGCAGTCTAGGAACTGCTTGTAAGTGCACCCTGCACATACGTTAGAATATACAAATGGTATTAGCAGACATGCTAAAGATATCCAGATGTATCAGAGTATGTCTCAACGACTTAACATTACCATGTGGTGGATTGTTATTGCCGTTATTTTTCGAATTGCTTCCGCTGGTTCCTCCTTGTGAGGCTGCATACTGCGCAATGGCGGCAGCAATGATTCCTTGAAGTTCTGCCTCGTTGGCAGGCATACGCGTTTGGCGTCTTGGTGGCATCTTCTAAAAGATGGTTCACGTAGGTCATGTCATAGTAAGTAAAGTGTGCGTATGTATTCAACAATATCAACACATAACATCTCATGTTATAAAGAAATCAACCACATAACATCTCATGTTATAGAACATAAACAATCAATCAACATCACATATAATGAGAATACTGCGATTGCGCTGTCATAAATCAAGACCACAATGTAAGGTTTACAAGTTCATAACTGTATCATACATCATCAGGGACTAAGGGCCACATCGCCCTAGTCCAAACTATCTAGTCAGTGACAACAGCAACAAATATACAAATCATCAAAAGTCAAAATCATCAAAATGTGGTCTCCAAAAGCTGTGTAGTCTGCACAATCGCGATCGTCTCACCAAAAGTCTACATGCGTCGAATCAAAAAGGCCTAAGCTGGTGGCGGTGGAGGAGGGGGAAACGAGAAAAGAGTAAACGTCGCATATGAAGCCAGTCCTCCTCCATAGCGCGATGAGCGTGCAGTAAGTATGCTATCTGCTGCTCGGGAGTCCAAAAACGAGCGGCAGAATCAGGTGAAAGTGGTCGAGGAGGGTGTGATACGGCAGGTGGGGTCTGGCACTGGCACGGGAGTCGCTGAGCTCTCTCTAGCTCCTGTACGCGACGGGTCAGCGCCTCCTGCTGTATCATAAAAGATGTGAGAACATCCTCCGTAGAATACCCAATGTGATATGGGTGATACAGATCCGTCGGTGGCATAATGGGGGGCGTAGTCCAAAGGAACGGCTCACTAGATGGAGCGAAGGATGGTACAGTAAATGGTGCAACAGTGGGGACAACAGAGGAATGAGGAATCTGAGGTACAAACTGATCTCCACCTGACGCGAAAGGTGTATGACCAAACGGATGATGTGACGAACCCTCCCCAGGACGGGGTGGAGGAATGTCCTGGAGATAAGTGATCGGAAGATCTGTGCGGTGAGTACCTGTGATATGTGTGGGAAGTAAAGGTACGTCGATGGGAGCTGAAACGGGGGCTACAGGTGGTGTAACAGGTACCACGAAAGGTGGGAAATCATCATCATCGTCTATCCACCCATTGTGGGTGTGCGCGTATCGTGGATCAATATGGGTCGCGAAGGGTGCACGGTCGATCATCACCGGCATAGGGTCAGGAAATGGTGCGACAACAGGATCCTCTAACAAAAGTGGAGCATCAACATGAGCATCGACAGCAACATGATCATCCATCAATGGTGGGGCAACAACTGGATGATCGTCAACAGGTATGTCATCAACAAAAGGGGCAACCGCAGGTGCATCGGCATGAACAGGGTCATGCTCAAATGCCGGGTCAGGAGCGACAACTAGCTCAGGGGCCAGCGCCGGCTCTGGATCAACAAACTCCATCTCGAAATCAGCTGGATCAGCAAACAAGGGATTGACAGGGGATACAGGGTCCTCCAGGGGCTGGTCTAAGTGTATGAACTCAATGTCATGGTCTGGATCAAAACCAGGTGGAAAAACAGGATCATCCTCAATATCATGATCAAACTCAAAGCTGTGTGCGGGAACTGGTGCAGCTGATGACGCCATATCAGGGTCGGCGTCGTGTGAGTGGTGCTGCACTCCCTGTGTATGCAAAGATGCGGATGCCACAGACTCAAATGAGTCTGGGAGAGGTGAATAAGCATGAGCCTCCTCTGCAGGAGCGTCAGCAAGCAGTAGGATATCACCGGCAGCAATATGGGCCTCGCCCTCAAGGTCATCCTCAAGTGGATCCTCCTCAAATAAATCGACATCATCGTCAGAAACATCAACAAGTGGCATATCAAAAACCGGATAAGCAGCAAGGGGTATAGGAGCAGGGATCACCACGAGTGGTAAATCCCCAGCGAGATGGCCATCAGCAGGCTCGACTACGACGTCAGGCAGCGCAAAGGGCTGGAAGTCATCATCGTTTGTGCTGGTAGTATCGGAAGTGTACACCTCGTGCTCCGATGAAACTATGTCGTCTGATACTATGGCCATGGGATCGTAGTGTCCGACTCTCAAGAACCGGATGAAGGCATGACGTCTGTAACACATGCATAAATAATCAATCATATAATCAAATAAACATGTTAGTCACCAATAAGCAATCAAGTAATTTTCCTAGTCCCACTATTCTATCCTCCCAGACTCTCAGACTGATCCTCCTAGTCCCACTAGATTAACGTCCCAGCCTCTCAGACTGAATCTCCTAGTCCTACTAGATTAACATCCCAGCCTCTCAGACTGAATCTCCTAGTCCCACTAGATTAACCTCCCAGCCTCTCAGACTGAGCCTCCTAGTCCCACTAGACTACTCCCTCAGCCTCTCAGACTAAGCCTCCTAGTCCCACTAGACTACTCCCTCAGCCTCTCAGACTGAGCCATAACTTTTAAAAATATTTCGCACTCTGGATCTGGACGTAGTGTATACAATGTAAAAATGTTTTCGTGAGAGCCCTAGTGATCATAGTCTAGACTCGAGAAGGAATCCTAGTTCGCTATGATCAAGGCTCTGATACCAAGCTGTCACACCCTGGCTTTGCGGAAGCGTGGGTTTATTATGGTGTGACTTCTTAATACCATAGCTTAATTACAACAAAGCTATATGCAAATAAAACCATGAAGATCATCCGTTGATTTAAGTTTGAAAAGTAAATTACGACAACATTGTTTAAAGTCGACACATGCAACGAGTTACAACCCAACAAAATAAAAACATCGTTCATACGACATAACCACCAACATAAAGTAAACACTGTTTAAGACTTGCGACTCGTCCAGGTAAAAGTCACAATCCCTAAACGTGGATGACCTCATAACTCTTACGCAGCGTGAAAACGTAGCATACTTCGCCAGACCCCTAGTTCCCTGAAATACATGTAAGTTGAAAAATCAACATAAAGTTGAGCGAGTTCATGTGAAAGTGAGTATGTAAAACCTTTGTAAGTATAAAATCCCTGGTATGTAGCAAATAAGGAAATAAAGAGATCACCAATGGTTTGCAAGGCCATTGATATGTGTGAAGTGCAGTAGGAAGACTCAAACCTAGCATATTTTTGCGTCGGGTACCAAGTCACCCCGAGGTCCGTACTGTTGGGCCTGGGGCTGGGCTCGCTACACCCAGATAGATCTACCGCTAAAGACCCTCGGTCCTACAATGAGGATTAATGGCCTCCAGTTCCCGCCTACCCACTCACATGATCTATTACGCTAACCATACCATGTAAAAAGTATTTGTAATCACAGTAACATGTATTTCACCCCCGAAGTATAAAAACTGAAAACAGTTAAGAGAAAAGGGGGACATGAACTCACAGAAGTGCGTCTCGAAATAGTAAATTCCCAAATCAACCTGCTGCGTGATGACCTACACGTACTAACTTCTATTAGACGGACGGCCGAGCCTTGGCTTAAGGTTTAACGTTTTTGGAAAATAGTTAGGCAACTATTTCGTATTTACACTTCTTAATTATCCTATAGTTATATTCATTCCCAAGGATGGGGGTTTTAATACATGTGCGTTTTCGTAATTCCAAAAATATATTATTAGGTCTCACTTAATAAAATATATTTGTCTAAAATATTCTATCTTCAAAATATACAAATTTTTCCCAAAAATGTTATATTTTACTTTATACAAATTCCAAAATAATACTTTGTCAAAATACACATTTAAGAGTATTTTTCCGAAAAATACGTAAGTTACATTTAAAGTTCGGATTGTAATAATAATTCCGGTGTAACTTAGATATTTATTTTGTGAAGGCGTTGGTATTATTTTGGAGTCTTGCTTTCACAATGTATTCCAGTTATATTATTTTTACTCTAAAAATAATATGTAGTTCACCAAATAATCATAAAATCACACAAGCATTTTACTATGAAATATATGTTCTCAATATATATTTTAACAAGTTTTATTTACGAAAATCCACCTCCGAATACCTAGTTATTTTGTAATAAAAATCATGGCGAAGTTTGTTTGGAAAACAACTCAAAAATATATTTATAAACACTTGTCACCAAAAATATTCTAAGTGTTATTTTCTGGAAAATTTCGCCAGAGTTTCCTCTGTAACTGGAGGTGGCCACGCTTACTAGCGTATCATTTTCTTTTAAAAATTCAATCAACAATTTTCCAATCATCAATATTCAATGTTCAATCGTCAAACTAGTCAAAATAAGCATAAATCGCAAACACATGAACTTGTAAGTTGTGTAAAAGTATGTAGTAACTTTATAGCATTTAGTAGATCTTTCCATCTCTAAAAATAAAATCAGTTTCCTGGAGACTTTATTTTTAAAGAAAATGTAACTTTACAACTTCTAGTCCAAAAACTACGAAAATATTTCTTTGTTAAATCCTTATGTTACACAAGTGTTTACACACTTGTTTGTTCACAAAAACATCTTTAGTTTATGAAAGATCCGGCTTTAAAATAAGACTTGTATATTTTACTTGGTTCTTCGAATATACCACTTGTAGATTTTTATATCTACTAGTTTAAAACTCCATTTTACAAGAAAAATCATTTTTACCCAAGTTCATGTTTATGTATGAAAGAGTTCGTCATCTTGTAACTTTCCTACTTAACATAATGCTAGTTCATGTTCCATGAACATGATCTAGCGTGGTTAGGTGACGATCCGTTCCACTACTAGTATCCAACAACATAAAATAACCATAACTAAACAACATTCATGAGTTTTACACCATTATTTACTCTTTAACCACCATGTTCATCTTTTATTCAAGACTTTAAGTTTTGATCTTTAGTGTTCATGACTTTTATCCGTTAAATATCTTATTAATCACTTTAAACAAGATCAAGAGAGTGTTTAGAATTACTTACTACTAGCTCAAGGCTAGGGAAGAATCAAAGCGAAAACTAGGTGGATAAAAGCAACGTAGTGGGGTCCTTGAGATTCCGAAAGCACCGGGTCTCCTCGTATGAACTCTAGCACACTTGTATGTATGTAAAATGTCTTGATCAAATTTGAATGATGGTGGGATGATGCTAGTGGTGTTCGGCCGAGATTATTGGCAAGAGGGAGAGAGAGTAACTTTGTTAAGTGTTGATGTGGTAATGAATGAAATGGTGAACTTATGGTCACATTTATAAACCAATATCTCAAATTACCCATGGGTTAATGTGTAGCCAAGATATCAAGCATGTCCAAATAGAATAACCAAAAATTTGTGGAGTGTCCCCACATGGGACCGATTCGGAATCATGGGGGGGTGGGTATTTAGTTGGATTGGGATGATATAGTTAAGTGTTAGTTAGATTAGTTAGGAATTAAATTTAGTTACTAGTGTTTTATGTATTATAACGGGTGTTAGGGTGTTCGGGTACCCTAACTAGCTCAGTAAAGCAAAAACTATGTCATTGACAATATTTTTATGTTCCGGGTAAAGTCCGGTTGTTCGATTGGATATTAATCCGTTAAAGTGCTAAATAAGCATTTAAAGTGTCGTTAATATTTGTTTCAGTGACACAATGAATTCCTGACACTTTGGAATGTGCCTAGTATTATTTTCCCATGTTTTTGCACTTTACTAGTTAGCTTAAATGCTGAATTTTTGCATAAAGTGCAGAATTTTATAATTAAAGCATGTTTTAGGCACATCCAGTCACTATAACTATCACCTAGTGACGCAGTTTTACAATCCTCACCTCCCTACACTCCCTACTAGTGTAGTAAGCTATTCTCGGCTCATAATAGCCTCAGAGACAGTAACTGTCTAGTGCTGGCAATGTCAGCATGTTTACTGGGTATCCCGTATAGTGTGCTCACTGTGCTTTTGTGCATCAAGGTTGTCACTAAGGTTTGTGTGTAAATAATAGAGTGACAGTAATAAAGTATGATGCATGAATATGTATGTATCAGAATTCAAGTAGCAGTTTAACCACAAATGTAAGTGAGAACAGTAATTAAGCATTAATTAAATATTAATTAATTCGTACGGATACCTGGTTTGGTGAGGGTTGTCACAGTAATAGAGTAAGGGGGAAGACTTAGCAGCCACTTAAGAGTTGATCCTGTGAGTGTGGATCTGAAACCCTTGCATAGACATGCTTCTTTTAACCTCTCTGGGATGGGGTTGATCTCCATCCTCTCTCTATATTGAGCTACTTGTTCCTCTGGATCCGTTGAACCATCATACAGCTTCATAGTTGGTATTTGAAACCTTTTGGGTATCTCAGCATCACAAATGGGTGGTGCAAAACGAGATATCCTATGGCTTCCATCTGCAATTTCAGGGATGGGCTTGACCACTCCTGGAACGCTGGATATCATATCCTTCAGCTTCTGTAATTCCTTAGCCATAGCTTGATTGATACCTGTATCCTGCATAGAGCCATGGTTAGTGTTATAAGAATTATTGAAAGTGTTACCTCCAATAGGATTTGAGTTAGGAATTGCAGATGTGAATCCATATTGACGGGATTCTGGAATGTTGGAACGACCAGAAGAGGCAATGGTCTGCATTGGAATGAAGTCTCCTTGATGTACATCTGTGCTTGGGGGTTGTGTACTTCTCAAGAATCCTTGATCCTGAAAGATGTTGGATCCTTGAACCTGAGAGGATCCTTGGACCTGAAAGGATCCCTGAGGCTGAGAGGATCCTTGGACCTAAAATGAGGATCCTTGAACCATGGAGGATCCTTGGACCCCCGAGGATCCTTGAACCTGAGAGGATCCTTGAACTGTGTGCATTCCAAAATATCCTCCTGAGCTGATGAAGGATCCCTGATGCTGAAAAGAGGATACCAAAGGCTGAAAATAGGATCCTTGAGGCTGGAAGTGAGATCCAAAAGCCTGACTCATAGTTGTTGCTCCATAACGTCTTCCCAACGGTTCAGTTTGGAACTGGATGTCTAAGGCTGCAGATTGTTGGGCAGTTATAGCTGGAGTGTCAAAATCCAGTTACCTTGGTATCAGAGGAGAGTGATCCTCCTCTGATCTCTTCTGTTTCTTGATATCACCGATCTCCCGGAGGATCCTTTCGTTGGTTTTGTCCTGCTCTTGTATGTGATCCCTCATCTTCAAAATCAGAGTGAAAAGATCATTAGTAGTAGGATTAGAAGAAACAGAAGAAGTTGGTGGTTTTGGAAAAATGGTGATTTGTCTCTTCGCAGCATTTTCAGCATTCTTCTGGGATCCAGAAGGTGGTGGAGGCAAAGGAGGAACGCCCTGTGAAGAACTCATCGCCGGCATAGAGCTTGATGTGTTCTTTGCTGACGAAGCCATCTGCTTGGTTGTAATGAACCGAAATAACCGCAATAACAAGAATTTCTTAGAAATGAAGCACCAATTGCCCCATGGTGGGCGCCAAACTATTTTGGTCAAAAATCAAGCGAATACAATGCAACCAAATCTTTTGTTGTGAGGTGTGATGCTTGAATCAATGAACAATATTAAGGATCACTCAAAAATGTAATGAACAAGTGACACAGGGATTTATACGAGGAAAAAGCCCTTGATCAAGAGTTGATCTCCGGCACAAAAAAACCTCGGGTGATGGAAACTACCGATCACCAACTAAGATTAAACAAAAGAAGTTTACAACTCGGGATGATAACAAGATTGTTACAAGGATCACTAGTGTGTAATGTGCCAAAAAATGTATGAAATCGCCAAATAGTGTTCGAGTGCTGTTTGAGAGCTGTTACGAGAGTGTGTGTATGCCAAAATTAGCTAAGTTTTTTTCTATCAAGCTTGTTATCCCCATTTTAAATTAGAAAATAACTAGTCTAACTAACTATCCGCAATTTGTGCACTCTCCCCACGATCTCCATAACGTTCACAATGGTCAAGCACGTGCGGAATATTAAGGGAATATACTCCAGGAATTTCGGTGAGACTTGGTCCATGCTCTCGTTCCTGCAAAACAAGTTTACGTACAAGGAAGACAATTGTTAGTAGTAGGATAACAACAGTGATCCTGAATCCTAATCCTGCGACACCTGCTGAGGATCCTTAATTCAAACAGAATTGAGGATCCATGATCCTGGTAGCAGTTGAGGACCCGTGATCCTTAGGATTGGAAAATCCTCCCCTAACAATTGCCCCCAAAATATAAGGAGTAAAGTGTAAATTGTCGAGTTATATTTTCTTGATCTTATCCGCAACAAACTAACGGATATATAGCCATTATGATCGAACTATCCGTTGTAGATCTTACGTCATCTGAAGCGACATCCCTGCAAAATCATGATTATAAATTCAAGTTAGAGATAAGGGTCTAGAGGCATTTAAATTCGTGCATTACATCCTTTAAATCCTTATTCGAAGATCAAGCAGGTACTTCTCTCCCCTTTCTCTTTTCTCTTTCTTGCTCTGTTCTGCTTCTTTCTCAAAATCTCCGAATTGCGGATAGTTAGTTAGGAACAATTGTTAGTTAAGTTATAAAAATAATAAGGATCTGTGATCCTCAGACTTCCTGCATCAGACTTTAAGGATCAGTGATCCAGGCAGGTCTAAGGATAAGTGATCCATAAGTATAAAAAGCAACCCCTAACAATACTGTTTTCAATCGATATAAAACACAGAGGAAGGATCCACTAAAAAATAGATTTTGCCTAAGTAGCCTAAGAAGGAATGTGATTATGTAATGTGTCACTCCATATAAGTAGGAAGGAAGGGCATTTTGTTCCTTATAAATAGGAGTGTGAAAATGACATGTGGCACCCCCTTTGTTTTCTAAAAAATACAACAAAAAAATCCAGTACAAAAAAATCTAGCACAAAAAATATCCAGTAAAAAAATATAGCACAAAAAATGCAGTACAAAAAAAAATATAGCACAAAAAATCTAGTACAAAAAAATATAGCACGAAAAAATTCAGCACAAAAAAAATATAGTACAAAAAATCCAGCACAAAAACTTGAGAAAAAAAATTAAGACAAAAAAATTCAGTATAAAAAATTTAGCACAAAAATATAGTAAAAAAATCCAGCACAAAAAAATGTCATACAACATAGAAATACAACACATTTTTGTGGGTTTTTTTAGTCGTCATATTTTATATAGTAATATAGTACTCAAATTAAAGATAAAAAACGCTCGATTTTACGGTGAAATTTTTATGAAAAAATAATGACGTATAAAAAAAGTTATGAACGTTTAAAAAACAATGGTGGAATATGCATGTGCCTTGCATGTGAAGAACGAAAGTCAATAAATAAGATTTCCTAAGATACCTTACAATCCTCTTTTTTCCTACATTTTTATCTTAACCATTGATTTGAAAAATGAATGACATCCTATTTAGGTAAAATGAACTTTGGGTAAATTACTTTTTGAGTCCCTGTATTTTATGGGTTTTAATTACTTGAGTCTAAAAGAAAAAAGTTTAACGCCATGAGTCCCTATAAGCATTTTCTTTAACCATTTGAGTCCAATTTTTGGATGTTTGTTAAATCTGCTGTTAAGGGAATGTTTGGCTAAGCTTATTTTGGAGCAACTTATAACTTATTGACTTTTTGGAAAAGTAAATAAGTCAGGATGGAGTTACTTATTTATTTTTCCTCCTCACATAATAAGCTAACCCAAACACCTTTTAACTTTTCAAAAAGTAAATAAGTCAATAAGTTGTTAAAATAAGCTTTGCCAAACATGCCCTAAGTCCCCCCACGTGCAATCCACGTGAGAGGTGTTTTCGTCAATTTTTACCTATTAACCCTTAAATGCTCCTGTATTTATCTCACCAACCACCATTAAACCCTATTTTTATCCCCAAATGTTACACTCGCAATTCCACTAAAAAAATTCAATCCATCTCGTTGATCATCATCTACAATCGAACGGAGAGCAATGACGAATCTTCACGACATCTCAACGTGGTGTGTTCGTGGTTACGCTAAGCATTTTGATCCGTATGTGGAGAAGATGAGGAGAGAATACCTGCAAGTAACCGACAAACATTCCGATCGAGTTGCCGGAATCAACACCTCTCCCATGCGACCGGAACTCTCCTACTGCTCCTACGACGACTTCGCACTCAAAGGCATTCGAGTTGACCAATTACAACTTGGTTCCATCTCCTGCTCCTTCATAGACCCCCCTCGCCTCATTGTAATTCAATTTCACACTCGATTAGTTTCATATTTAGCAGGATGGGGTTTGCTATTGGCCTGCCACTTGTTTGTAATTAGTTGTTTTGGCATGATATTTAAAACCTTTAGTTATATTTTAGTTGGTTGTTTCGGTTTGTTAACAGGATCGGAATGGAGATCTGGCGAATGGTGCGATTGCCACCTTTATAGATCTGATTGGTGGAGCTTTGTTGCATGAGATGGATGTGCCTATGAAGGTTTCTGTGGATATGTCTATTTCGTATCTGTCTACAGCCAAGATTAATGTAAGGTTTTTTTTTTTTTAGTGCTTATGAAACAATATGTATGTTTTTGAATAACATGTTGGGTCCTGACAGCTATGGATTTAGGGTTTTTAATTTTGTGGAAGAAGATGAAAGGGAAAGCTTATAAAGGGAAATACATCATTTAAAGTGCAAGAATAGACGAAAATACTCCTCACGTGGATTGCACATGAAGGGACTTAACAACAGATTAACAGACATCCAAAAATTGGACTCAAATGGTTAAAGAAAATGCTTATGGAGACTCGGGGCGTTAAACTTTTTGCTTTTGGACTTAAGTAGTTAAAACACATAAAACCCAGGGACTCAAAAAGTAATTTACCCATGAACTTTTCATTTGATCTTACCCTGTAAAACACATATTGATATCCTCTTGAGTATGTCTTTTTTGGTTGCTATACCTAGTGTTGATATCATACCGATACTTTAATGAAACGAGCCTAAACCGACTGAAAACCTTTATCATGAAAAGTAAGATTGGAGAGCTGGATTGAAGTTGACACTTCAGAAGTAAAAGGAGAGGGCCTAATTGTGGTCGCAGATCATGAGACAAGAGATTGGATTCTAATTTTGTGGTACTGGATTGTGGGGACATGGGTAGAGAGCCTAAGACATATCGGGCTGGGCCGCCATGTTCAAGTAATTAGAAATGTTTACACTCCTGCACACGCGGGCTGGGGGTACCGTGCACAAACCGGTTAATTTTAATAACCGGTTCGGTTAAGCGGTTATACCGGTTAATTTGACTTTTTGATTTTTTGACTTTAACTGGTTAATGTTTACCCGGTTATTACTTTAACATGTTATTTTTTTAACTGATCTGGTTAATTACTTTAACCAGTTCGGTTAATTAACCGGTTATTTTCGGTTATTAACCAGTTATTTTGCCTTTTTTTTTGAATTTTTCTGTTTTTTTTTTTTTTCCGGTTAAACGGTCTATCGGTTAATAACCGGTTCCTATACTAAATACTTATAACCGGTTACTAACCTACGGTTAAAAACCATTAACCGGTTATTCCGAAATCGGTTATTAACCGGTTACGGTTAATTAGACAATTATTTTGTGCACCTCTAGCTGGGGCCCTCACTTAGTCACCCTCATGGCTCGTGCCACTAGTCCGTATTTTAAAAATTAGCTTTTTGTTATATTAATAATATATCTTTGTTTTTATTTTCTAAGGGGCTGTTTGTTTAACTCTTAATTGGGCTCTTAATTTTTCAGACCTCTTACAGGTTCAACATTTTATGATTTTAACTGTTTCGCGAGCAGATGTCTGAATGATCAGACATTTACCTCTAATGGTTAACTATTATGCTGAGTCTGAATGGTTAAAACCTCTAATTTGAATTGGTCAGACATTTGCTTCTGAATTGTTAAGCATTATACTGGTTCTTAATAGTTCAAACCTCTTACTTGTTCAACACTTAACCATTCAGAAGTTGTCAAACAACTCCTAAGTTGAACTTTAAGATGTAATGAATCGGTTTAATAGCCGGCGATTTTTAAACTAATCCGTAAGACAAATCTACCTGTCTTGTTTCAGAGAAAAATACTAAATACTATCAGGCGTTCACCCGTTTTTTTTTTTTTTTTTAATATTCGTTATTAATATGGTTAAAGTCTTAAAGATGAAAACCCAGATAGAATAATTTGTAAAAAGATAATTTAAAAAGTGTAGGAGCGAGCCCAAACTTGCTAGACAACTTGTGAGCCCACACAACTGTAGCCCTTACGGAACCCAGACTAGATCTATCAGTTTCCTAAACTCCAAAAAAAGTGGGCTCAAGTAATAGTCTTTAGCTCGTAGAGGATTTATCAAGAAACGTCAGCGACATATAGGATCCATGTCAGTCAGGGGGCTTTATCACACCATCTTTTAACTTGTAGGGTGTAGGATGAAGCCCCCGTCATCATTACCTAATTGTTTTTTTTATTTATATATTTTATTTTTTTAAATTAAATGACAATTTTAATAACTAGAAAATTAAAAAAAAACATAATTTCATTAAAAAAATAAAAAAAAACATTACAAAGTCATTAGAAAAACACAAGGTACTAGAAAAAAAAAACTACATATATTTCGCCCGAATTTGTGCCTTACGAGCCTCCAAAATGACTTGGTCCTCCTCCGCTAGATTTGACAAATCTCTCGTGGGAAAATCCATGTCTTTTTTGATTTGTTTCTCCATTCTCATTTGTTGGTATTTTTCCCTAATCGAGATTATTTTGTTGAGTGCCTCGAAGTCGCTCAACTTTGACGGGCCATCCGATGGCGTTGAAGAAGACTTTCCTCGTTCCGCTGCCTTACTTTTATCCCTACCCGTTAGTCGAGGCAGCTCTTCTGGTTCTTCAAATTTGTCAACATCGTCGTTTAGATTAATTGTTGTACGAGCATCGGACCCAGATGGTTTGGTAGTGGATGTCGATTTGGACCGTTTAGACCTAGGGCGGGTTGGGTCGAACGGTGGTACAAGATGCCACTTGGGAGATTTGCGAAGAAGCTCCCATGTTGTTACCAACGTAAAAACATGCCCATGGTATAATCTATAGTCGTTGGGTGCTTGGTTCATGACGTCGACGTCGCTCTAACCACTCTTTCTTCGACTATTGTTGACGAGATTCGTATATATGTTGTTGAAATTGCTAACCTTCGTCCTCATAGCGCCCGACTTTCCCGAAAAAGAGTCGGGCGTTCGATATTTGCCATGACCCATTGCGGCGAAAAACTTCTCACGTATACGACCCCAAAATATCTTTAAGTCTTGGTCGTTTCCTATAAAAAAGTGTATTTACAAAAGTATATGTTTGATTTAAAAAATAAATTTACAAAACTATATGTTTATAAAAGTATGTAAAAAATATATGGAGATAAAATTTACCAACAATCTCGTCTTCCAATACGTCGAGCCATGCTTTTGCCAACTCGAATTCTTACTTAGGCGACCAAAATTCGACCTTCTTAGTAGCACATTTTTCGGACTCATCCTTCTTTCGATGACTTTGCTTTTTTCTAGAAGAGGGTTCGACTTAGGTTTCGGGTACGGATTCGGTTTGGGTTGTGTTTTGGGTTTGGGGTATGTTTTGGGTTTGGGGTATGTTTTGAGGTATGTTTTGGGGTATGTTTTGGGGAAAAAGGGGGTTGAGAATAATACCCGTAAAAACCGGGCATCGGTGGAGTGGTGGGATGAGAAGAAGTTGGGGTGCTTGGTGGCATCGGATAATATCCAAGCTCACCCGTACGCGGGTCTCGCCGATACCGATCCTCATGCTCGTTGTTTTGCAAACTTTGCCAAAACGGATTGCTCGGGTCCCATGGATTTGGGTTATTGGGAAACATTGTAGAGAATGATGTAAAAAAATGTAGAGAATGATATTAAAAAAGGTAGAGAAAGTATAAAGAATGGTATAAAAAATGTAGAGAATGTTGGGTATTTATAGGAATAATTTATAAAAAATTAAATTAATTTTTTTTTAAATTGTTTCCGTTCAACGGTAACAAAAACAATAACTCTCCTCGTTCTTCGCGAAACCAGCTCGTTACCACCATGGAGCCTCCCCTATAGCGCCCCTTCTTGAATGACTCGGTTTGGAGGTATAGCGCCGGGTGGCGCTATAGATGGTGAGCTGGCCCTGGTGGCGCCTCCATACCCTCCGGCCTAATAATTTATATATAAATTAGTGATGACCCATGTGCGCTCCAGCAGAGATGTTGAAATTTGCATTAGTATTTACCCAACGGTTTTGAAAAAAAAAAGTTCATCACAAAACGTTGATAAAATAAATTAAGCATGTCACAACAACAAATTGGGATTTTATAAAACATCATATTTTAAAAGTTAGAGGCACACAAAACATAATTGTAAAAAATCGAATCCCTAAAGCAACTTTAACGGGATGTATGTTTATACTTCAATGACTTGTACAATATTACGCACAACTCCACTTTGAATAAAATTTACCCTGAAACTTAGATAAAAATAAGCACGCCGTAACGATATATTCGAAATTTTATAATACATCATATCTTAAAAGTTACAAGAGAAAAACAAAAGGTTGTAAGTAGGTCATGTTGTTACAAAAGGTGGTGGGAAAAAACAAATGCGAAAGTATAGGGTACAAAGAGTAAGTGTAGTTAAACTTGTAGGGCCAAATGGTAACGCTAATTTTATAATTGATTTCACTTGTTTTTTTTTTTTTTTTTAATGACAAAGCTTACTTATACTTTATTACACCAATTAACCAAATAACTCTTTTTGTCTAGATTTGAGCCTAGAATTTCTCCTCTAATGGGTTAACCCCTGATTGGCTAATTTCACTTGTGCATTAGTGATAAAAAGCACTTGTACACGTTGGTTTGACGATATGAACATAATTTGTGAGAGGGCATGGATATTCTCTTTTAGGTGCGTATAACTATTGAAACGACAACCCCTAAAACTAAGAATAATCGTGAACAACACTATATCGAATTTTGATGAAAATTTCTTGTTTAACATTGGGTAGAATCGTTAACATTAGGTATCTATCTGCACAAATTATCGCATGCCTGTTTGCTTTATGACCATCTTTAACCTATTGAATTCTATAGAAAACTTAAGAAGAACAAATAAAAATCTAAATCAAGCAAGAGCAACTATATCTAAGTAATCTATATATCTGAACTCTATGGCGAACTAGAAGTGAAAAAAAAAATACAATTGGAATCAAAATCAAATGAGAGACAAATGGATCTAAACTGGATCCTCTAGATCGGCTTCTCTTCCTCACATGTGTAAACCTATTCACAAAAAGTTAGATTGTAATCGACCATCGTCAAAGAGGATAGGGTGTCAAGTGACACCTACGAAACTTTGTTATGTACAATATATATAATTAACCATAATTAAGGGTTATGATCAAATACAAAGGATAAAATAAATAAGAAGAATAAGAAGGATTCTAGTCCATTGATCTTAGATTTGAAGGATTGAGATTAGTTGTATGGAAAAGAAGATAATAGAAGGGCATAAAGAAAATCCTATATTTATGGATTTTCTCTCTCCACATGCAAGGCACATGCCAATTCCCCCATCGATTTAAAACGTCCATAACTTTTTCATACGACATTTTTTTTTAAAAAAAAATTCACCATAATAACGAGCGTTTTTTTATCTTTAATATGAGTACCATATTATCATATAAAAATAAAATAAAAAATTTCATTTTTACTGGTTTTTTTTTTTTTTTTTGCATTGTGTTAATGGTTCAGGTCATTGTGTCTTTTAACTGGGTTTTGGTCAGTAGAGTTTCTATACATTATGTTATTATCAAAACCTATAACACAATGTTAATTTGGGTTCTATCCATTGCGTTTTTATAAGAACCTATAACACAATAAAGATGGTGTTATATCTGGGTTTTCTATAAATTGTGTTATTAGTTCAGGTCATTGTGTTTAATATGTTATTTATTGTGTTTTAATATGTTGTCCATTGTGTTTTAATAATTTGTTTAATTTTTTTCATTATCTTTATTCATTGTGTTTTAGTTTGTTGTGTATTGTGTTTTTAGTTTGTCTTCCATTGTGTCTTCATCTGCTCTCCATTGTGTCTTTTATCTGTTGTCATTAATTGTGTCTTTTATTTGTTGTCATCAATTGTGTTTTTATTTAGTATGATACTTATTGTGTTATATGTTATCGCCATTGTGTTATACGTTATGGTCATTGTGTTTTAATATGTTGTCCATTGTGTCTTTATCTGTTGTCATTGATTGTGTTTTTGATCTACTTTACATTGTGTTTTACATCATGTCCATTGTGTTATTATCAAAACCTATAACACAATGTTAATTTGGGTTCTATCCATTGCGTTTTTATAAGAACCTATAACACAATATATGACACAATGAAGATGGTGTTATATCTGGGTTTTCTATAAATTGTGTTATTAGTTCAGGTGATTGTGTTTAATATGTTATTCATTGTGTTTTAATATGTTGTCCAATGTGTTTTAATAATTTGTTCAATTTTTTTTATTATCTTTGTTCATTGTGTTTTAGTTTGTTGTGTATTGTGTTTTTAGTTTGTTTTCCATTGTGTCTTCATCTGCTCTCCATTGTGTCTTTTATCTGCTGTCATTAATTGTGTCTTTTATCTGTTGTCATCAATTGTGTTTTTATTTAGTTTGATACTTATTGTGTTATGGTCATTGTGTTTTAGTATGTTGTCAATTGTGTCTTTATCTGTTGTCATTGATTGTTTTTTGATCTACTTTACATTGTGTTTTACATCATGTCCATTGTGTAATATGCAACTGGGTTTTTGAATTTTTTTTTGAAAAATATAACAATATGGTACTCATATTAAAGATAAAAAAACGCTATCCATTGTGTCTTTTATCTGCTGTCATTAATTGTGTCTTTTATTTGTTGTCATCAATTGTGTTTTTATTTAGTCTGATACTTATTGTGTTATATGGTATCGTCATTGTGTTATATGTTATGGTCATTGTGTTTTAGTATGTTGTCCATTGTGTCTTTATCTGTTGTCATTGATTGTGTTTTTGATCTACTTTACATTGTGTTTTACATCATGTTCATTGTGTAATATGCAACTGGGTTTTTGAATTTTTTTTTTGAAAAATATAACAATATGGTACTCATATTAAAGATAAAAAAACGCTCGATTTTATGGTATATTTTTTTTTAAAAACAAATGATGTATAAAAAAGTTACGGACGTTTAAAAATTGGGGGGGAAATAACATGTGACTTGCATGTGCATATTCTCTTTCCTCTTGTAGACAAAATTACCCTTTCTATTTAATTCCTCCTAGGACACTTGTCACTCTCTGGTGGCTTCTTACCCTTCTTATTTTTAAATACTTTGTATTATAACTCAACCCATATAATTAAAACCCAAGTAACACTTAAATTTTTTTACAATGACCAATGACAAATATATAGGAGCAGGATTTAGAGAAAACACCCTAAAGTATGAAAACAGTGAGAATGGTTCTGATCCATCCAATCAAATCAATCTATAGATTAGATTGGCACGTTGGTGTTTTCGTAAATAACATAAACTTTCGAAAGTGGACGCGCTTCATTAAGGGCAAAAAGGTAAATGTGCATCTACAAAACCCATCAAAACGGAACCGAAATATATATACTTCCCAGAGAAACCTCCCCAATTCCAACGAAAAAAACACGAAAACCCTAGAAAATGTGAAACCACAAATATTATGGTGTCTAAAGATCAAACAAGATCCAAAGGCAAAAAAACATAGTTAGTTAACTTCGAATTAAGTTATGCTAGTTTTTTTGATGTTTTTGGCGTTTTAATTTTATCAATAAATGTGTAGTTTCTATGGGTGTGGAAGAGGAAGGGTCACCTGCTCCAAAATTCCAAAGAACCACCGAGTAACGAAAGAAGACAACAACAAAACATGGTATAAATGGTTACTTTTTATGATGTTTGTTTGTAAAACTCCATATATCATGTAATATACTTTGATAGTTTGTTACTAAACGCTAATACATGTATCGTTTGTATAATATTGTTTGACTGTATGAGAACGCCATTTTACATATATCATTTGTGTTCTTAAATGTCATGTATCATCTGTGATTGTCTTATTGAACAACATATATCATTTGTGTGTGTTATTAAACGACATGTATCATATGTGTTATTAAATTCCATGAAAAACTAAAACGCCATGGAAATTAATCATGTTTTATAGGCGAAGAGGGGTTGAGAGTAAGAATAAATGTGCACGCCGGCAAGGCCCAAAACGCCAATAAGAGGAAGGCCTTAAGTCAGGATGTTGAGGTTAAGGAAGAACCATTTTATGAGTTCAGTGGGGCTAGGGTTTTGTCAAGAGTAAAACCTACAAACTTGACTTATTGGTTTATAAATCTGAATCAAAATCAATGACAGGCAGTACACGGCATGGGGTTTGGTGCTGCCCTAAGGATGAAAATAGACAGCATACCCACAATGCTTGGGTACTGGTTGGTTGAAAATTATAATGAAAGAACCAACAATCTAAATGTTGGCAACCATACAATACATATAAATGAAGAATAGATAAACTCTTTAACGGGTATACCGAATGGAGACGTGGCTGTGAAGGGGAAAAGAAGGTCAACAACTAATGACCAAGTAGTGGTTGAGTGGATAGCACAGTTCAAAGGGACTGCCTGAATTAACAGACCAAGTGTGAAGCTCTACTTTGATAACATTTTGCCTGAGTTGGATAGCTTCGGGAGAAACTTCTGCCTAAATTTCCTTGTAGCATTCTTCACTATAATTGGGCATGCAAGTGATAATGCAGTCGTCAACCAACAGTTCTTGCACAACATTAAACAAAACGTTCAAATAAATCAACTAAACTGGTGTGGTTATCTCATCCAATGCTTGCAACACGCCAAAACCATATGGTCTCCAAAAAAGCATTTCACATGGCCCTTGATTATACTTGCGGTAAGAAAACAATTTCAATATATAATAGTTTGCCCAAAATAACAATTTTTAAAATTAAAAATGTCATGTGTTACAGCTTGCCTTGGTGAATGATGCTTGCAATAGAAAAAGGTTGGAACGAAAAGAAGGATACCCGATTGAGTGGGTTATAATGAGGACTCTTGACATGTTTGAGAGTGTACTGGTTAAAAGGAACTATGGTGGAGAGCCAAAATGCCATGATGGCAAAGAAGTTAAAAAGAAAACTGTTAAGAAGGCTAAGGAAGCCACGCCCAAGACAACAAACAAAATGCAGAGTGTTGATGAAGAAGATGTTGATGGTGATGATGTTGAGAATGAAGATGAAGATGATGTTGACAATGTTGATAAGCACTCTGATAATGATCATGATTAGGTTGATGATGATGATGATGATGATGGTTTTGATCATGATGATCATTATGATTATGCTGAACTCGACCCTGAAGTGCAAAACGCCATGCAAATTAATGATGAGAATGAAGGGGTTTTCATTCAAAGGGTTGTGGATGAAGATGTAGAAATCCAGAACAAGATGTTTGAAGTTTTTGCATCAGGGAACCATGCTCTGGTCAGAGTACTAACACAGTATGAAGACCATGGTGCTGGTGAAGAACAATAAAACAATGAAGCTGAGGAGGTATGTTGTTCGAATAATAAGCTTAACAAAAAAACACAAAACGCCATACTTAATAAATTCCTTTTTTTATTTGACAGACAATGGCTGATAAGTTGGATGGGGCATATGAAGAATTAGAAGACTGTTACAATAAAATGAGGACATTGTTAAAACAGTCAAAGATTGAACATCCAAACAGACTCTTGGTACACATTAAATACTCACAATGTCTGACAATGTTAGAGAACATGTCAAAATTTGTTGATGAAAACGCCAAGAAAGTGGGAGCTGAGAGAGAAGAATGTGAAAATGAAGATGAGGTTGAAAGGGAAGTTGAAGGTGAAAGGGAAGTGGAAGTAGAAGGGGAAGGAGAAGGGGATGGGGAGATGGTTGGAGAACAAAACGCCATAGAAGTACAAACAGTTGTTGATGAAAACGCCAAGTAAGTGGCTAATGAGGGAGAGGAAGGTGAAATGAAGATGAGATTGAAAGGGAAGCTGAGGGTGAAAAGGAAGGGGAAGGAGAAAGGGAAAAAGAAGGGGAAGGGGAGATGGTTGGAGATCAAAACGCCAAACCCTCAACTGTTACCCTAACCCCCAAAAATGATGATGCTCATCATGAAGATAAAAGGGAGACTAGGGGTGGTGATGAGAATACTATATTGTCAGATGAAGATATAAACGAAAATGATATTGAAAGCTGGGATTGTGATTTCAAAATACTTGAATATCACATTTTCAGATATAATTGGGAAAAGATAATTAAAAGGAGTATTGCTGAGGTTTTGGAAATGCTAGGACAAGACCTAGAACAAATGATTGAACTAAAAGAAGGTTTAGATTGTCCAAAGATGGTGGATTAAATGCTTAAAAGCTATAAAAAAAACCACCTGCACCCTGCTGAGGAGACCCTAAAAATGCATGTATTTGATACAACACCAAAAGTCCCTCCCAACAGAAACACAATACAGTCAGGGGTTCATCACTGAACTAGAAAAAACTGAAGGGGAGATGGTGAACAAAAGTGTTAACCAGCAAGGTGCAGTGGTTGATAAAACGCCATGTCAGCAGCCACCATCTGCAGTTAGGAAGAACCTCATGCAAACTTTTGAAGAAAAGAGACACCCCATAAACCCCAAGATGAAAACGCCACTGACACATAACCAAACAAAACGCCAAACAAGGCAGAAGTGCAGCAGAGGGGTGATGAGGACAAAACACCAGACATCACAAAGTTGATGCAAGATAACACAATTTTAAACTCAGAAAAGCTGTCTGGTGATGAAGAAGATGAAGAAGTTGATGAAGATGATGAAGATGATGAAAATAGAAAGGAAAAGACTGTGGAAAAAAGGACAAGAGAGAATCAAAGAAGAGTGGGGCATGTTTGTCGCCTTATGTCAGGAGACAAGTGGTTATACATGTAGCAAGGTGGCACAAGAAAACAACATTTCCACATACATATTCACTGGATTTGGTGACTGGGTGTATGTCCATTTCTGTAACATCCAGAAATTTCAAAACTTTATACTAGAATTATAAAGTGTATAATAAACAAGAATAAACTAACTAGGATAAATAACCCAGTTAGTTAGAAGTCTTGTAGTAACATAGGAATGAGTTAAAAAGCCAAAGATATAAACTAAATAAGAGTGGAGGGGCCTAGGTTGTCAAAATTGAAACTTAAATTACTAATAATTAGTAAAATAAAGACCAAACACTCCATTTTGGAGTTCCTGGTCGATCAAGAAACCACAGGGGCGACACCCACACCTTCACAACCCTAAATTCTACTAAACTCTCAAATTGAAGGCTCAAATCATGTCGTAATCGAAATCTGAACATAGAATCGTGATCTCCTCGTCAAGGAGGTCATAAGGTATGTCAAATTAGGTTGTTTTGATACAACTCAAATTCTTGCATGTGATTGAAATCTAAGGTTTAGCTTGATTATGTGTTGTAAAACATGAAATTGGAAGTAATATGAAGTCTAGGGACAAACCCTAGATGATTTTTTGTCAAAATCTTGCATGTTAGTTGTAAGGATCAAAATCACTATAGTGGGTGATTAGTAAGTCAATAGAACTCGATGAACACTAGGATTAAGACTCTTGTTCTAGTGAAAACTGAAATTGTGAGATAATCTCTGAAATTGTTGATGTTAAAATATGTGTATATTGTCTAATTGAAGATAATTTGAGTGATAATTTCAAGTTATGAACTTGGTTTAGATCATGTAGAAATCCGACCCGCAAGGTGTTTGATAAAACGCCTAAATGAGGGTTAAAATGTTAAAGATTTCTAAAAACGCTGATTTGCATATGTTATGAATGAATGCGTTAAAGCGTATGAAAGAGTTCTAATCTTGATATGAATTGAACTCTTTAGGCAAGGAATCTGGAACGTCGAGTGGACACGCCGGAGGTGATACTCGCGGAAAAGGTGTGCTTTAAAGGTACGTGACTTTAGTCCCGTTAAATTATGCTTAAATGCTTTGGTTTGATATGTAATTGATGTTGTAGTGTAAAGGATGCGTTTGATGTGTCGTTAAAGTGATGAAGTACACTCGACCATTAAATGGGTCAAAATAAGGACTTGGAATTTAGTTTGGCATGTCAACAAAGTGACAGTTTTCACTAAATAGCCAAACGGGTCAAAAGATGCTTTTATAAAAAGAATCATGAGAATAGAGACTTGAAAGTCTCATATTTCGTTAAGTGGTGGATTGTACCACGCTATTAAATTGGTTATATTAATTTTAAGACTAAGAACCCGGGATATCGGGTCAAACAATAGAAGCTCTATGAAAGTGTCATTTGAAACGGAATGCTTGAATTCCGAAGAAACAAGTAATTAGTCCTAAGGGAACGCAAAGCCATGGAATGGCGCGAATACACCAAATATATGAGCCCGGGAATTTGGGTAATTATGTCTAAAAGGTTTTAAGAATGGAGATGAGGTGCTATGCATTTTCACTAATGGGTTGGATAATTGAGACAAGGAAATTGTGAACCGATTGTCAGTATCTCGGTTTCCGCGATGTAAAATTTACATGGTTGAATCCGTAATTTTATTACGGAATCATAGGAAAAAGAATCGGCTAAAACGAACAAGTGAGTAAAAAGTTATGATCTTTAAAAGTTGGAAAATAATTAAAGGGCAAGAATGCAGAGTCCACCGTAAATTACGGTTCCACCGTAATTTACGGTGGAGACTAAAATGATACGGTGAGAAGCCCCTGTTTTACGGCAGAACCAGGGACATTCCAGGTCCACCGTAACTTACGGTGACACCGTAAGTTACGGTGGAACCCAGAAAAATCATATTTTGTTTGTTACTTTGTGTTGTTAGAATCCATTTATACGTAATGAATTAATGTCAAAACTAATGTATTTAGTGTTTGACCCTAGGTATGGAAGGGTTTCTCCCGGATGGTGATCAAGTATGTTGTCAAGAACCGAACACGCATTTTGAAGCTTCCACACTAAATATAACTATGTCTAGAACTTTATTATTATGTTGTAAATGCTTTTGTTAATCATGTTTTAAATCCCTTAAACTAGTGGTTAGTTTACTAGCAAGGGTTAACTTTTAACTTGTTATGCACTATTGTACAATGTTTTGGTATTACAACAAGTAGGTATGGTCCTTAAAACATGTAAAAGTTTTTGTAAACTCTGATTTGTACCTTAATTAATATAATTATTAATTATATTCCGTTCAAATATTAAGGGTGTTACAATTTCTTTCTTCTAAAAATGCCACACTTTGCATTTGTTACGCTAAAAATACACATGCATATGCATGTAAACACCTAAAACGCTATGTCTTATATTATAATGAGTTTTTCATAAAACTAAAATGCCATATGTTGTTCTTTTCCAGGAATACCGTTGATGATTTTCATAAGGGTTAATCAAAAACCTAATTAAACTACGTTGATAGCGAAAGTAGGGTATCGTATCCATGGGGAATTTGTGGTTAGTGTTAAAGAAATCTAAATTAAACCTAAATTATCTAAATGGGGGTTTGTTTGTTTGTTTGATTGCAAAGAAAACACGATTTCTCACGAAAAGGTTATCAGATTAAGAAGAAGTAACCTCCACCGGAATCCCGAATACCCGTTTTATCACAAAAATCCGTTTACTGATTCAAAACACCATATAGACATGGCCTTGGGATTAATGATTTTGATTAATTGTTAAGGATATTTTTAATATTCACTATTCAACTTAACAACCCGTTTAATTGTATCAACTACCCACCAGTTTACCAACCCGTTAACGATGCAAGTATATCACCAATACGCTTAATAAACGACAAGTAATTCAAACACAATAAACTGTTATCAAGAAACCAACACAGTAGTCAAGATATAATAGTTATATGAATCAGAAAAAACAGAAAATTATATCAAACCGAATACACGTTCATCCGGGCGGAAGTCACCGAGAGTTTAGTCGCTCATGGTAATCTTCACAGCTTTGGTTGTCATCCCAAAGTGTTTAGACATCATTGAATGGCTTGAAAGATGAAGAATAATGCTAGAATTCGTCTTAGGGTTCTTGTTCGACGGCTGGTAACGATTGATATCAAAAAGTGATCCTTAAATAACCTGATTAGCCGACTTCCTTATGTTTCTCGCTTTTGATTGTGTTCACGCGTCGCGGAGCTTCACCCAAACACCCCCGCGTGTCGCGGGGGTTCACAACTTGACTGACACGTTTAAATGTTGACCGACTTAACTCGAGAAGTTCTAGTGCGTCGCAGACGGTTCCCGACCACCTTGCGGGTGTCGCGGCCTTGTCCAAATTTGACTTTTTTAGTTTTCAGCCATGCATCGACTTGTTGGACCTTCCCTTTCAGCTTTATTTCCTCATTCACTCTTATTAGAACCTGTTTAAACAATCAATCATCAATGTAAAATATATATATATATATAAACACATCTGATTTACTAACACCAAAACTTACACGAATTATTATAAATTACTACATATTTAAACCCAACATCACATCCCCACACTTATCTTTTTTCGTCCCGAAAAAATTCTCTACAATAGAATCACAATCAGAAACATTGGCATTCAATATATTTGTTTAATTCATTAAAAAATTAAATCACACGTTAATCAAGATTGCAGGTATACGATCCACTTAAACCCAACCACCAGCTTCCAAGCCCTTATTCACGATTCATTTAAGTTCAACTGAATTATAGTCATATGGATCTCACACTTAAAAGACTACAACTCCACCTACTCCCGTTTCAAGCTTATAAAGTTAAAAGATTTAATCTACCGTCTTATATAAAAAAACACTCTTATGCTATTCCGATTAAACTTTTGATGGATAGATGGATGATGTTGTGAGCTTTACATGTTTTGACTATGATCAGTTTGGCGGACATACCCCGCACGAGTCACCATCCCCATGGTTAATGCCATAAACTTCACATATTTTTCACCTAGAGGGTATGTACCGCATGAGTCACCATCCCCGAGGCAAAACATAGGCTTCGTTTTTCCCTTTTTATCAACATGTGCTCAAATGAATGGATGGAATATATTTTTTTCAGGCGCCACACTGTTTCGGATTTTTTTTTCACAAAAAGAAACAGGTGTGCCAATTTAATCGGAAAAACTTGTTTTTTACTTATGATGTACCTCTTATACTCTTCACAGTTTTGGTTTTTTGTCATAGCTCCTAAGGCAAGAACCCACAAGACTCCTATTTTTTAAAGTATTTTCTATCATTCCTAAGAAACTCTTCAACTAGTTGGGCCTACCCACATATCCTAAATTAGACGTGTGATCGGCCTTTCGTTATCTCACATATGTAGTAATTAAATGCCAACAATCTAATTATACCTATATTAGACGTGTGATCGGCCTTTTAATTTTTACGACACGACACTAACACTAATTAAGACACAGTAGACGCTAGTCTCCCCTCCCGACACTTATTTCCTTCATTGTCCCCAATGGAGAGCAAAACTATTGACACACTACAAATATAAATCAAAATACAAAGATAAATGGAACAGACTCCCCTGATTTTAAGCAGTTGATTCCCTATGAGCCTTGTTTCACAGCAACCGTATAGCATTTCATTCGCGGCTACATTCAACACGGGATGCTTGTCTTTATACAATTGTTTGAATCACTTTCGTCCAAATGGAGATTGAGTATGGATAAAAACGATCAAAACCTGCACAATAAAACTAACAAGCTCCAAAAACAGGGTTAAGCGGTTAGTAAACGAAGAGAATCGAGTGAAAAATCAGATTCAGATGACGTCAAACAAGGCCGCCATTAAAATAATCATTTTTTCTCGGCCTGACCCGTCGCGTGTCGCGACGCTAACTCAAACCCCTCTGTGTAGCGCGGAGGTGTAGCTGTTTGACCTTTTGTTGACTCTCGTTCTCTCACGACACGCGGAATCAAAGGGGGATTCCCCCCGACAGGCGGCCGCACCAGTTTTCTAGCCAAATATTTTAATTTTTACCTTAGAATTTTTTTTATTTTAACTCATTTTCACCTTCCAACCCCCCAAATAACCGTGCATTGCCCTCAATTGCACCAAAGCTTAGCCAAACCTCCCCGGACTTCCCCACACTTGAACATTGCACGGTTGGACACAAAATAAACTAAACTAAACTAATACGAAAAATAAAATAAATGACAAATCTTAGGCTGCCTTCAAAGAGCGCTAAGTTTTAGATCTTTAGCCAGATCATACCTGCAATCTTCAAGGTGGTTCAAAGATATACATACCTCCAGACTTCTCTAACTCAATTCGATTCCATGCGTCTGAAAGTTTCATAGATTCATACAAGTTGGGCTCAAAATTAACATCATCACACCGAACATTTCCACCATCAGGTGGTTTACCTGCTTTTCCTTTCTTCTTCACTTTCACCTTGTTCACCGATTCTTCGTTTATCTCATGTTTAGACCTGTCACACTTAATACCAATCTCATCAGTAACAAGTAGCAACTGCTTCATATAAATTATTAATAATTTCGTAAGTAATAGATTTTGAATAAACATTAAAAATGAACTTACGGTTTTCAGAACTCATAGTAATAAATCCCTCTCTGCATTTGATTTGAGCATTGGTAGTGTTCAAGAACGGGCATCCCAATATTACCTTTTATTGCCCGTTCGTCCTTGTAGGTGCGTAATCCAACACTAAAAAGTCTACCGAGTAGTAGAACTCACCTAACTGAATCATCACATCTTTAATAACCCACGTGGTTGCTTCCAAGTGTCATTAACCAATATCACATTCTTATTAAAAGCGTGCAACTGACCAAACTCGTACTGATCAAACAATCTGCCTAGCAGAATATTCCTGCTCACCCCATAATCCAATAGTGCCTTGTGAATTTTCAGCTTCCCCACTTTAATAGGCATAAGCGGTGCCCCTAACTCACTTTCTTCACCTCCATCACTTATACCTGCAACTACTTGGGAAGAAGAATTAAAACTTGTATTAACAATTTCAGACACAGGAATGGTACTTACCGAATTGACTCTTGCATGATGTTGTGGATTCTTTCTAGTGTCACTCGGCAGTCGTCCAGAATCCTTCCTTACCTCCTTCACTTCGGCCGCCAACTGAGCAACTTGCTTTGCTAATGCTTGATATGCGTTAGCTTGCAACTCTTGATCCTTCTTTGTTTGTTTCAGCATTTCCATCACCTCATTGTTTGAACCTTCATTCTGTCTACTCGAACCGCCTTGACTCGGACTATGTTGATAGCTCCTTTGATTGTAATTCTAATTTTTGTTGTAACATTCCCATTTTTATCATATAAGAATTATATGTTTGTTTAAATTTATTAACCACTAGTAACTAGTTTTATTTTTTTATATAATTATTCGACCCAAATAGTTTTAAAAAGTATTTTATATATAGTTGGTTGAAATATTATACTAATTAATTGGCCTGTATATGGGTGACATTTCTATTAAAATAAAAGTATATAAAAACTTATATTATTAGACAGGTAGATTACAGGTAAGTTGACTGTTAGAAATATAAAGTACCTTGACGGGCCTAGAGACCGTTTAATAATTAAATTATAAAATCACAATATATTTGAACCTACTGTGTTTTTAATGAAACTGGGTTCAAAATGTAGATACAAATATTCTCGTTCTAATGACATATTTATCATTTTATAAAACGTTATATTTTAGAAATTATAAGCGCCAAAGGAGTGAAGCAGTTAAATTAATTATAATATATATTAAATAAAATAACAAAATAATATTAAAAAGAAAAAATTGACACCTACCATTGAAACTCAAATGAACTTACACGTATGTCTATATGTGGGACACTTTAAACTTTAGCAGCAAGTTCCAAAAACTATTTATAATGCAAACTCAACATTTTCGTTACCTTCTCCATCTGTGTCGCCGCTTTTCCCTCTCAAATTCTATAGTTTTATTTTAATTTTTATTTTTACCCATAATAATAATAAAGCTCTGCCCCGTTTTAAGTGTTTTAACTCCCGATCATCGCTACCCTTTCCGTTTGATCTGGAGCCCCATAACGCATGTCAAGGCTCTGCCCCACTAAGTTCGTTGGGGTTCGGTCTCGTGACATAGGGATAAGGTTGAATTAGGGGTACTATACTTAACACGAGTGCATTATATATTTATTAAATAGCTCAGGAGTTATACCCAAGATTCTACCAGGAGGCTTTCTAGTTGAACCCTAAAGTTACAAAGTGAGTCATTCTCCTTTTTATCACCCATTTGTGATACAATTATATTTAAAAATGCTTTCCAAAATCCTAAATGTTTACCAGTTATATTTACAGTGGTTAAGTTTTTATATTTTGCAATAATTGCCGGTATGGGAGGTTTTATACATTACTTGACCCTCGTTACTTTTGGCTAAAAAGTTAGCCAATAGTAGCATGACCACAAGCACAGGGGAAATCATACCCCAGTGGCCAATAGCCTATAACTAATATTATTTCTACATTAAATAATTAATAAATTTAATGTATAATTGAAATACATTTAAATGGTGTGTATATAATATAGAGTTTTATTAATCATTTTCAAAATATATTAGTTATATTAAAGAAAATATAATCTATTATTGTATACTTTACACATATACCATCTATTCCACAGTATTGATATGATACCGTTTTTATCTATATATGTATTTAGTGGTATCGTTATTATTTATACACATAAATGGAATTACTTTATGAATTTAAATAATTGCCTAGGTGGGTCGATTGAACAAATTTAATGGAGCCAAATATAGATAAGTGTATAGTCAGATCTTTTATAGTGTGGCACCTTGAATCCAGATTTGATTGCACACTTGTGTTCCGGATTTAATTATTTATAGCCGAAATTACATTGAGAGTGAGTCAAGATTATGGTTTTACTTTTGTAATATTTAATATAAATATTTAATATATCCTAAGTAATAAAAGATTTAATGTGTATTATAAACTATAAACCTTAATGTATATCTTAAACGATATATGTCAATTGTATATTTAACTTTTAATATATCTCGGGAATTGTATTTTAATCTTAGTCACGTTAATATAATAAATAATAATTAAAAATTTTTATTTATATATTATATTTGATAAAGTTATAGCTATTAATTTGACCCAAAATGATATATTTCATTTTTTGGACTAATTGGTTTTGTGCCATAGAAAATATATTTGACGAAGTAATGTCACGAGACACTACTAAGTTCAGAGTCACTAGTTGAGAGAATGATCAACAGTGACATAACCAAAGGCACTAATTGAAAGAACGATCAACAGTGTTATGACCAGAATCACTAGTTGAAAGAATGATCAACAGTGATATGACCACAATTACTAGTTGAGAGAATGATCAACAGTAATATGACCCGAGTCACTAGTTGAAAGAATGATCAACAGTGATTTGACCACCGTCACAGGAATCGCCTAGTGACCAATATAATAGTAAGATATACTATATATCTATTACTTGATAAATTCACTATTGGACGAAAGTTAGCCAATGAGTGAGATGACCACCGTCACATCGGAACTGCCACCATGTGACAAATACTGATTGAGTTTTTGGGTAAATATAAACAAATATAAAAACCTTGATGCTGTAAAGTATAACAATATATTTTATAAAAATGGAATGAACTCGCCAGTATTTATTACTGATAAAATGTTTTCAAAACACGTTTCAAGTAACTTGATGTAAGGATAGTAGAAGCCAGCTATGGAGCACTAAAGGCTTAAATAAAGTGGCTATAATAAAAGAAGAAAAAATATGTTTTATTTATTTGGGTTTATCCCTATAAAAAAAATTGAATGAAATGTGGGTTTTAGCCCATTTGTTTAATATTAAAAGTTCGGTGTTTTACAAACTCTGAAATCATTTCCTAACTACGATCCTGATGAAAAAATTTCCGCTGCGTAATTATTAAACACCGATACCATCTGGCTGGTTCACGGCTCTCGCTTCCAGGGTGAGGTCGGGGGCTGTGACAGAAGGTGGTATCAGAGCCACTTGTTTAAGCTATTTAGGTGTTCTTTTAATACCTAATCTGAAACAATAAAGTTAGGAAATTAATACAAAATAACATATGTGTTATTTTTTTGTAGATTTAAATATATGAATATATATATATATATATATCTATATGTAGATATGTACAAATGATTCCTGGAAGTATTGTTTTGTTTTAATTATTCTGTGATATTATTAATTGAATTTTTTTGCCATTCAGATGTCGAATGAAGTATCACATAATCCAGAAGTTCATGCTAATAATGAAAATACTTTGGATAAAAATGCTATAGAAAATCTAATAGCCCAAGGAATAGCTAATGCTTTACCTTTAATAATTAAAGCCGTTAAAAACCCCGTAGAACCCACCAAAGTTGTGGTAGCAAGCATACTCGCGACGATAGTTTTAGCCATAGTGTCAGTGGAGACAATGATGATATTATCAAAACCCCGTTTCCCAAGATAATGAAGGCGATGACTCTCTGGTGTACCTACAAAGAATTTCTAGCTTGTAAACCAACAGAGTTCGCAGGAAGTGAAGGCGCCACGACTGCTTTGCGATGGTTGGAAAAGACGGAAGCTGTTCTTAAAATCAGCAAATGTGCCAAAGAAGATAAGGTGATGTATGCTTCTAACCTCTTTAAAGAAGAAGCCTTAGAATGGTGGAATACAATTCTTCAGGCAAAAGGAAGTGACATGGCTTATGCCATGAACTGGGAAAAATTCAAGGAAATGACAGAATGGAAATTTTGTCCCCCTTATGAAAAGGAACGAATGGCTAACGAGTTCCTAAATCATAAAATGATAGATGTAAATTGTTGGGAGTATACGACAACTTTCTTCTAATATGCAAGAATGGTACCAACTCTGGCTTCGCCAGAACCCGTACTAATTTCTCGTTATATTTGGGGATTAGTTAGCGAAATCCGAGACCTGGTGAAGGCCGCTAGACCACAGACTATTGAAGAAGCTGTTGAACTAGCTAACACCCTGACAGATGGACTAATCCGCACAAGAGAAGAAAACAAGAAGAAGGAGTTAGCCCAGAAAATTTCTCAAGAATTTAAAAAGAAAGGAACTGAACCGTCATTGGAGCAACCTACCTGCAGAAGCTGTAACAAAAAGCATTCAGGAAGATGCAGTTTTAGGAGAACACCCTACTGTGACTTTTGCAAGATGACCGGGCATATAGAAGAAGAGTGTAGAAGGAAGGGTAATATTTGTTACAATTGCGGAGAGACGGGACACATCAAACCATATTGCCCGAAACTGATTAAAGCACTCGACAGCAAGGCAAAAACAATAGACAGAGCTAAAAAGAACGCGCGAGCATTCGTACTTACTACGCAAGAAGCAGAAATGATTCCAGACGTAATCGCTGATATGTAATATCTAAGTTAAGCTATTATTTAACCCCAATAGAAATAAAATTTTATAAATAAATGCATCCTGTCAATTACTTCATCTATTCAGAACCATAATATTGTTTGGTCTTCACTTTCATTAAATCATTTATTTGGTTACGACACCTTGTGGTGGCGTTTTCATTAACTTGACGTTTGAGCTAATCTCGTTTTCACACCTGATGTACGGATTTATTTTCTATTGATTCATTATCTTAAACTGTCTTAATACAATCATGTGTTAAGATAAGAGTACACACATTTGTATTATATTCTGGTGTACCTCTAATGTTTCTTTCATCATTAATCGATAAATCTATGATATTCATTTAGTATTTCATCATCAGTTGAAAATCCTATAATATTTATTTGAAATTTACTTCATTAAAACTTTCAGTTGATTACGAAAACGGTGAATTTGTTCGGTCACCGTTATTATTGAGTTATTTCAATCATTTCGACACCTTGCGACGTCGGTATAAACTTGTAGCTTGGGCTAATCATAATCCTACGAATCATTCAAAACCACGTATGTCTTTCCTTTGATTCATCATTCAAAAGTAGTCTTGATACAATTATGTATTAAGACAATGATACACTAAACTCTATTGTATTTCGGTGTATCCTTACAATTCAATAAATGTCAAGACACTGATTTTTCTCTTGTTATGGTTCGATAGTTGACAAATCATTTTCGTGCTTTTATTTCATTTCGAGCTTGTTGATTCTGAATCATCCTCAGTTGACAATCAAAGTAAGTTTTCTTTTGACAATAAGTTCTCTTGTTTCTAAATGTCATTCACAACTTGTAAACATTCGATTTAGACGTATATTGATCATATATCTCTTTTGGCTTGAACCTAGTCACATTGGAAATTATATAATTTCACATCGTTCGTTTGACATTGATTCCTAGAAATAATTCAGTTGAACCATTGATCCCCGTTTATTGTAAAACACATATTCATTTGAACATGTCTTGATTCTGTGACATTTACCTTAATACTGTTCTTATTGACTAAGACGTGACATAACTTTAAGAAGACATCGTAGCCCAAATCTCGAGGACGAGATTTAAAACAAGGTGGGGAGGATGTAACATTCCCATTTTTATCATATAAGAATTATAAGTTTGTTTAAATTTATTAACCACTAGTAACTAGTTTTATTTTTTTATATAATTATTCGACCCAAATAGTTTTAAAAACTATTTTATATATAGTTGGTTGAAATATTATACTAACTAGAATTACGACCCGCCGCAATGCGGCGGGGATTCTTTAGTTATAACTAAGTCGAATTAGGACCCGCACGTTATGTTGAACCTGTCAAACGGGAAAAAATAGACGATGTAATACCATCGCCAAATAGCATTAATGTCATACCATCGCCAACGACCACCAACACTGAATTTGCGGCGAAAAAATGAGACTGAAACATAAAACATAGAAAATAATAACTAAGTTGATTTAGGACCCGCACGTTATGACGAACTTGTCAAACAGGAAAAAAATAGACGACGTAAAAACGTTGAACTACACATGTACATTGCATCTTATTAACTCGCAAAACTTATAACAAAGCGTAAAACGGAACGTAAAAATGTTGAACCACACACGCACGTTGTGCCGTATTAACTTGCAAAATTTAGAACGAAGCGTAAAACGAAAAATTTGCAGAATATGAAAAATACATGAGACCAAAGTTGAAAGTAAAAAAGTTATTAGGTTAAACTGAAAAGATAAAAAGTTTAGAGCTAAAAGTTGTAACCCAAATAGTTTTGGGTTAAAAATAACACATCAAATGCTTTTGGACTAAAAGTATAAAATCAACTTTTTTTTTTTGGAAAACTCCCCAAACATAATTTACAACTCCTAATGCACACAACTAAGTCGATTTAGGAACCGCACGTTATGTTGAAATTGTCAAACGGGAAAAAATAGACGATGTAAAAACATTTACCCAAACACGCATGTTGCGTCGTGTTAACTCGCAAAATTTAGAACGAATCGTAAAAATGTTAAACCAAAGACGCATGTTGCGATGTGTTAAGTCACAAAATTTAGAACGAAGCATAAAGCGAAAAAATTGTGGAAATTGAGAACTATAAAGGACTAAAGTTGTAAGTAAAAAAAGTTGTGAGGATAAATTTCAAAAGAGATAAAAAGTTTTGAGTTAAAAGTAAAAAAACAAATAGTTTTGGGTTAAAAGTAATTTATGAAATACTTTTGAGTGAAAAGTAAAAAAATCAATTTAAAAAAAAAAAACCCTCAAAGAAAAGGTTACAACAACCATATGCATAACCATTTTTTCTTTGAAAAAACACCCCCGCGTTGCAGCGGGGGGCATAAAACATGTCAAATAGCATCAATGTCATACCATCACCAGCGACCACCAACACTGAATTTGCGGCGAAAAAATGAGACTGAAACGTAAAACATAGAAAATAATAACTAAGTCGATTTAGGACCGCACGTTGTGACGAACTTTTCAAACAAGAAAAAAATAGACGACGTAAAAACGTTGAACTACAAACGTACATTGCATCTTATTAACTAGCAAAACTTATGACTAAGCGTAAAACGGAACGTAAAAATGTTGAACCATACACGCACGTTGCGCCGTGTTAACTTGCAAAATTTAGAATGAAGCGTCAAACGAAAAATTTGCGGAATATGAAAAGTACAGGAGACCAAAGTTGAAAGTAAAAAAGTTATTAGGTTAAACTGAAAAGATAAAAAGTTTTGAGCTAAAAGTTGTAACCCAAATAGTATTGGGTTAAAAATAACACATCAAATGCTTGTGGCCTAAAAGTATAAAATCTACTTTTTTTTTGGAAAACTCCCCAAATATAATTTACAACTCCTAATGCACACAAAAGTTGATAATTTATATAGTGTATAATTAATTGGCCTGTATATGGGTGACATTTCTATTAAAATAAAAGTATATAAAAACTTATATTATTAGACAGGTAGATTACGGGTAAGTTGACTGTTAGAAATATAAAGTACCTAGACGGGCCTAGAGACCGTTTAATAATTAAATTATAAAAATACAACATATTTGAACCTACTCTGTTTTTAATGAAACTGGGTTCAAAATGTAGTTACAAATATTCTCGTTCTAATGACATATTTATCATTTTATAAAACGTCATATTTTAGAAATTATAAGCGCCAAAGGAGTGAAGCAGTTAAATTAATTATAATATATATTAAATAAAATAACAAAATAATATTAAAAAGAAAAAATTGACACCTACCATTGAAACTCAAATGAACTTACACGTATGTCTATATGTGGACACTTTAAACTTTAGCAGCAAGTTCCAGAAAGTATTTATAATGCAAACTCAACATTTTCGTTACCTTCTCCATCTGATGTCGCCGCTTTTCCCTCTCAAATTCTATAGTTTTAATTTTTATTTTTATTTTTACCCATAATAATAAAAAAGCCCTGCCCCGTTTTAAGTGTTTTAACTCCCGATCATCACTACCCTTTCCGATTGATCTGGAGCCCCATAACGCATGTCAAGGATCTGTCCGACTAAGTTCGTTGGGGTTCGGTCTCGTGACATAGGGATAAGGTTGAATTAGGGGTACTATACTTAACACGAGTGTATTATATATTTATTAAATTGCTCAGGAGTTATACCCAAGATTCTACCAGGAGGCTTTCTAGTTGAACCCTAAAGTTACAAAGTGAGTCATTCTCCTTTTTATCACCTTTTTGTGATACAATTATATTTAAAAATGTTTTCCAAAATCCTAAATGTTTACCAGTTATATTTACAGTGATTAAGTTTTTTATATTTTGCAATTATTTCCGATATGGGAGGTTTTATACATTACTTGACCCTCGTTACTATTGGCTAAAAAGTTAGCCAATAGTAGCATGACCACAAGCACAGGGGAAATCATACCCCAGTGGCCAATAGCCTATAACTAATATTATTTCTACATTAAATAATTAATAAATTTAATGTATGATTGAAATACATTTAAATGGTGTGTATATAATATAGAGTTTTATTAATCATTATTAAAATATATTAGTTATATTAAAGAAAATATAATCTATTATTGTATACTTTACACAGATACCATCTATTCCACAGTATTGATATGATACCATTTTTATCTATATATGTATTTAGTGGTATCGTTATTATTTATACACATAAATGGAATTACTTTATGAATTTAAATAATTGCCTAGGTGGGTCGATTGAACAAATTTAATAGAGCCAAATATAGATAAGTGTATTGTCAGTTCTTTTATAGTGTGGCACCTTGAATCCAGATTTGATTGCACACTTGTGTTCCGGATTTAATTATTTATAGCCGAAATTACATTGAGATTGGGTCAAGATTATGGTATTACTTCTGTAATATTTAATATAAATATTTAATATATCCTAAGTAATAAAAGATTTAATGTGTATTATAAACTATAAACCTTAATGTATATCTTAAACGATATATGTCAATTATATATATAACTTTTAATATATCTCAGGAATTGTATTTTAATCTTAGTCACGTTAATATAATAAATAATAATTAAAAATTTTTATTTATATATTATATTTGATAAAGTTATAGCTATTAATTTGACCGAAAATGATATATTTCATTTTCTGGACTAATTGGTTTTGTGCCATAGAAAATATATTTGACGAAGTAATGTCACGAGACACTACTAAGTTCAGAGTCACTAGTTGAGAGAATGATCAACAGTGATATAACCAGAAATATATTTGATGAAGGAAATGCATGGGAAGAGTGTGTTAACACACTCAAACCCGGAAAGTGCATTAAATAAGAACGGTGAAAACAAGTTATGAACTTGAACAAACCGAAGTGAAGAAATCATACGTCATAAATGAAATGTTAACGCTTAATGTAAACATTTCAGTTAAAGATGACGGATAAATGTAATGATGATGCGGTGCCAAGAGTCACCGAGCAAACGAGAGAAGTGATTGCTGAGGAGGTAGGAAAAGCAATCGAAAACAGTTTATCGTGTTTTATCGACAAAATCCAAAACACGGTATTATCAGTGGTGGAAGAAAGGATCAAGAAATTGGAGGATATTACCAATTTAGCAAAGGAGAAGTCGGGAGGATGAAAATCTTGTTCTTATAAAGAGTTCATGGCGTGTAAACCGCCAATATACAATGGGGAGGTTGACCCGATAATATGCCAACGGTGGCTAAGTGATATGGAGGGAGTATTTGAAAGGACCCATTGCGATGAGGATGACTTCGTGGCATATGGCACGGGTCAGTTAAGGGGTCAGGCGAAAGATTGGTGGGATAACAAGAAGAAAGAGATCGGAAGTGAAGCGGCTAAGGCTATGACTTGGGACGAGTTTAAGACGGCATTTCTTAAACATCATAGTCCCAAGGCAATCATTAACAAAATCAAGGAAGAATTTATGCAGCTTCGACACAAGGGTGAATCTATCGATAAAATCACGGGAACGTTCATGGATAAAATGAAGTTTTGTGATGATCTCATAACGAATGAAGAGCAGAAAATATATTATTATTATTATTATAATATGTTGAGCGCCGAGTATAGGGAGTTTATGACTCCTTCGAAGTACGAGACCCTCACCGAGATTATAAACGTTGCTCGGGAACGAGAGATAGAGTTGAAGAAACAAATAGAAAGAGGCGAAAGAAGGGCACCGGTAGTCAACCCAAGCCCGACGAAAAAGGCACGTCCGAACGAATCCTCAAAGAAACAAGAAGGAAAAAGCGGGTCATCAAGCTGCAAGATATGCGGGAAAGGGCACAAGGGTGAGTGCCGGTTTAAGGACAAGCCGTGTCCTATTTGTGGGAAAACCGGGCACACGGCTGCGTTGTGCTCGGGGAAGGTGTCGGTGTGTTACAAATGTTATCAGTCGGGTCACAAGAAATCTGAGTGCCCGGAGTTGATCGGAAAGAAAGATGACAAGGATACACGTACTGAGACACCAAGAGCAAAAGCAAGATCCTTCCAGTTAACGGCAGCCGAGGCAAAGGTGGAACCCGATGTGGTTTCAGGTATATTTGCTATAAACTCGATTCCCGCACATGTGTTATTTGATACGGGTGCGAATAAATCATTTGATTCACATGGATTTATTCGACATCCTTCTTTTGTACTAACGAAATTGCCTATGCCATTAGAGGTAGAAATAGGTGATAACAAAAGTTTCCTTATATGTGATGTATGTCGTGACTGCAAAATAAACATTGATGATGAGGAATATCTAATAGACTTGATCCCTATGTCAATGGGAGAATTCCAAGTAGTGGTTGGGATGGATTGGTTATCCCGACATCATGCAGAAGTGATATGTTTCCGCTAGGAGATAAAACTGACATCTCCAAGTGGAAAGCATGTTACCATCTATGGCGAAAAAGGGGGTAGTCCCGTTATGTGCTCAATACTAAAAGCTCATAATCTTATGAGGCGCGGATGTAAAGCATTCATGATATACGCAAACGAACCTGATAAAGAGACGCCAATGATTGAAGACGTACCAGTGGTACGCGAATATACTGATGTATTTCCGGACGATTTACCAGGAGTACCGCCAGAACGGGAGGTAGAGTTCGGAATCGAATTGATTCCGGGCGCGAAACCTGTGGCCAAGGCGCTGTATCGGCTCGCGCCATCAGAATTGCAAGAATTGATGTCCCAAATCCAAGATTTACTTGACAAGGGATTTATTCGGCCAAGTGTGTCTCCATGGGGCGCACCAGTATTATTCGTAAGAAAGAAGGACGGGAGCATGTGTATGTGCATTGACTACCGGGAGTTGAATAAACTCACGGTAAAGAATCGATATCCGCTTCCAAGAATTGATGACCTATTTGACCAATTACAAGGTGCAAGTTGGTTCTCAAAAATCGACCTCAGATCGGGGTATCATCAGTTGAAAGTCAAAGAGGAGGATGTACCGAAAACGGCTTTTCGTACACGGTACGGACATTACGAGTTTCTCGTGATGTCCTTTGGGTTAACTAATGCACCCGCGGCTTTCATGGATCTCATGAACCGGGTTTGCAAACCCATGCTAGACAAGTCAGTGATAGTGTTCATTGATGACATCTTGATATACTCCAAGAATGAAGCAGAACACGCAAGTCATTTGCGTGAAGTGTTGGAGACGCTCAGGAAAGAGAAATTGTATGCAAAATTCTCAAAATGTGCCTTCTGGTTACGAGAGGTGCAATTTCTTGGGCACATCATTAGTGCAAACAGGGTGTTAGTAGATCCTTCAAAGATAGAAGCTGTGTCAAGATGGACTCCACCGAAGAATCCTTCGGAAATCAGAAGCTTCTTGGGGCTTGCGGGTTATTATCGGAGATTCATACAAGATTTCTCCAAAATTGCTATGCCGTTGACCAAACTAACCCGTAAGGATGAAAAGTTTATTTGGGCCGAGGATCAAGAAAGGGCGTTCCAAACGCTCAAGGAAAAATTGACCCATGCACCGGTATTGACATTACCGGACAGAACGGAGGATATGGTAGTTTACTCGGATGCGTCGCATTCGGGACTTGGCTGCGTTTTGATGTAGCGGGGCAAGGTTATAGCCTATGCCTCAAGGCAGCTAAAGACTCATGAGAAGAAATATCCTACCCATGACCTCGAGTTGGCAACAGTGGTGTTCGCCTTGAAAATATGGAGGCATTATTTGTATGGGGTGAAGTGCACTATCTTTACCGACCATAAAAGTTTAAAGTATTTCTTCGATCAGAAGGAATTAAATATGAGGTAAAGACGGTGGTTAGAAACTGTCAAAGACTGTGATTGTGAAATACATTACCACCCCGGGAAGGCTAATGTAGTGGCAGACGTGTTGAGCCGAAAGACAGACTATACGCCTATTCGAGTGCGATCGATGCAACTAGTTGTGACATCGGGTTTGCTTGAACAAATCCGGAAATCTCAAATTGAAGCAATCAAGGAGGAAAATGTGAAGAGGGAAAGGATAGTTGGACAGCTAAAAGACCTGGAGAATGATAACCAAGGATTGAAAACTCGGTTTGGGAGAATTTGGGTTCCAAATACATGTGGAGCCAAGGTGCGTCTACTTGACGAGGCCCATAAATCTCATTATTCAATTCATCCGGGGGCGACCAAAATGTATAATGACTTAAAACAAAACTATTGGTGTCCCGGAATGAAAAGAGATATTGTGAAATATGTGGAGAAGTGTTTGACTTGTTTACAAGTCAAAGCGGAGCACCAAAAGCCATATGGAAGGTTGCAACCGTTGGATATCCCAGTTTGGAAGTGGGAACAAATCACGATGGATTTGTTAACCAAATTGCCCAAAACCAATCGCGGGTTTGATGCTATATGGGTAGTCGTGGATAGATTGACGAAAAGTGCTCACTTCATTCCAATTCGTGAGACTTATACATCCGAAAAGATGTCGGAGGTGTACACCAATGAAATAATAGCACATCATGGAGTGCCGATATCCATTGTATCAGACAGAGATACTCGGTTTACTTTGAAGTTTTGGCGCGAATTCCAAGAGCAAATGGGAACTAAATTGTTCATTAGCACCGCTTACCATCCACAAACGGATGGTCAAAGTAAGAGAACGATACAAACGTTGGAAGATATGTTGCGAGCATGCATAATCGACTTCGGGGGTAGTTGGGATGTCTATCTACCCTTGGTCGAGTTCTCATATAACAACAGTTATCACACGAGCATTAAAATGGCTCCTTACGAAATGTTATATGGAAGAAAGTGTCGAACCCCAGTATGGTGGGGAGAAGTGGGTCCACGAGGACTAGCTCCTACTGATATAATCAGGAATACGAATGAGAAGATCGACTTGGTCCGAGCTAACCTAAAGGAGGCTCAGGCTCGACAAAAAGCGTACGCAGATAAACGGAACAGACCCATTGAATTTCAATTTGGCGATAAATAATGCTAAAAGTATCGCCATGGAAAGGAATTATACGGTTCAGAAAAAGGGGAAAGTTGAGTCCGAGGTTCATTGGGCCATTCAGAATCACTGAACGGGTTGGTAAGGTAGCATATCGCCTTGAATTACCCGAGGAGTTGAGTGGAATTCATAGCACATTCCACGTGTCACATCTTCAAAAATGCTTAGCAGATGAAACCGATCGTATCCGTTACGATGACATCGATGTGGATAACAGCCTCAACTATGTAGTGAGGCCAATTGCAATTTTAGATCGAAAAGAGAAGAGTCTGAGGAACAAAGTAATTAACCAAGTGAAGGTTAAATGGGAACACAGGAAGGGTGCAGATACCACGTGGGAATCCGAAGAAGAGATGCAACGGCTCTACCCAAAACTATTTGGTACGTATTTCGGTTTCGGGGACGAAACCCTTTTTAAGGGGGGTGGACTTGTAACATCCCGAAATTTCAAAACTTTATACTAGAATTATAAAGTGTATAATAAGCAAGAATAAACTAACTAGGATAAATAACCCAGTTAGTTAGAAGTCTTGTAGTAACATAGGAATGAGTTAAAAAGCCAAAGATATAAACTAAATAAGAGTGGAGGGGCCTAGGTTGTCAAAATTGAAACTTAAATTACTAATAATTAGTAAAATAAAGACCAAACACTCCATTTTGGAGTTCCTGGTCGATCAAGAAACCACAGGGGTGACACCCACACCTTCACAACCCTAAATTCTACTAAACTCTCAAATTGAAGGCTCAAATCATGTCGTAATCGAAATATGAACATAGAATCATGATCTCCTCGTCAAGGAGGTCATAAGGTATGCCAAATTAGGTTGTTTTGATACAACTCAAATTCTTGCATGTGATTGAAATCTAAGGTTTAGCTTGATTATGTGTTGTAAAACATGAAATTGGAAGTAATATGAAGTCTAGGGACAAACCCTAGATGATTTTGATGTGCGTTAAAGTGTTATATATATTAGGTGTATATTTTAAGCCCTTTTTAACACTTATTTTAGCCAAGTTTTAAATTTATAAAACACGATATTTCACTAACACTAAACACACATATGGGCAAGTGCACCCATCGTTGAGTGTAGTATAGCGTTGGTAAGATACCGAGGTCGTCCAAGGACACAAGAGCTTTTAGTACCGGTTTATCCTCAACGTCTAACCAAAATAAAAGTTTAGAAAAATGTTTTAAACTAAGGAAAATAAAACTAACTAAAATGCTGAAAATAAAAATAAAAATAAAAACAGATAGACAAGATGAATCACTTGGTTCCGACTCGTATCTAGTATAACCTTTGATTATTTCCGCACTTTTGCACATAATTAAGAGATTATCTTAGTTATTGTAGTAGGCCCCTCTTTTGAAGGCGACGTTACCCTCACCCCAGTAGTTTGAGTCAGCAGGGATACAATCCTAAAAGGGTGGATTATTGGAAGATAATGAATTAAGTTATTAATGCAGTATTGTGGTAGGCCCCGCTTTTGGCGGTGACGTTACCCTCGGCTAAGTAGTCTGAGTCAGCAGGGATACAGTCCTAAATAGCCGGGTTATAGTATTAATAGTAGTTAACTTATGAGGGGATCAAAGAGTTTGGACCCCCGCCATCCAATACCGTGAAGTATTGAAGGAGGTCCTACTAAATTTGACCCAGGTCCATTGCAGGACCTCTAAACGCTGAACAATGGCAAGACCTTTACCAAAACGTTCCCTTAACCCCCTACCAGGTAGCCAACATATCTCCATATAGACCGTGGAGATATGAATGGTGAAAATCCTTTATTTTATATAGACAGTAAAATAATGCCAAGACACCACGGACAAACGATAAGGAAAGATCACCTTCAACATAAGTAACTAGTTATTAAAGTCATTAATACAAAACCAAATAAAAAGTGCAAAAGATTAGAAATAAAAAGTATTATACTAGACACTTTGTCTTCACCAAGTGATGTAAGAGACTTAGGCAAACATGGCCTTGATTGTCAAGAACTCTTACGATCAATCTTGGATCCCGAGACGACTCACACACTCTACGATGGACAATGGATGATGGTGGTGGATGATGGTGTTGTGATGGTGGTGGGTGGTGGATGAAGTGTGAGAGAGGTGGTGTGCCAAGGGATCAGATGAAATGAATCCAAGCACTCCTATTTATAGGCTGAACAGAGAGCTGGACACGGCCCCGTGTCCGCTGGGCACGGCCCCGTGTCCGTCTGACACTCTCTCTCCTCATTAATTGTAATTCGCAATTACAATAAATGCGCCTGCTGTACTTTCGACACGCCCCCGTGTCCGCTGAGCACGGCCCCGTGATGGGCAATAGAAGCTTCTATAGGTTTGTCTTTTCTGCTGCTTCTTGGGCACGGCCCCGTGCTGGCTGAGCACGGGGCGTGTTCAGTCTTCTGTTTTCTCTATTTTGCTTTGGAAGGTGCCGTTGAGGGTTCGGGCAGTCCACTAATGTTCCTTTTCTTGTATTTATGTTGGATTTAGCTGTCTTTTTGCTTCTTTTGCGTTTTTGAGCTCATTTAATCCTGAAAATACAAAAGGAAGACAAAAACACTCTTTTTTCCAATATTAGCACTAAAAAAGGGTTAGTTTTATGCCTCATTTGATGTAATTTATATGTTGCATTTTACACACATCAGATTTCTTGTCAAAATCTTACATGTTAGTTGTAAGGATCAAAATCACTATAGTGGGTGATTAGTAAGTCAATAGAATTCGATGAACACTAGGATTAAGACTCTTGTTCTAGTGAAAACTGAAATTGTGAGATAATCTCTGAAATTGTTGATGTTAAAATATGTGTATATTGTCTAATTGAAGTTAATATGAGTGATAATTTCAAGTTATGAACTTGGTTTAGATCATGTAGAAATCCGACCCGCAAGGTGTTTGATAAAACGCCTAAATGAGGGTTAAAATGTTAAAGATTTCTAAAAACGCTGATTTGCATATGTTATGAATTAATGCGTTAAAGCGTATGAAAGAGTTCTAATCTTGATATGAATTGAACTCTTTAGGCTAGGAATCCGGAACGTCGAGTGGACACGCCGGAGGTGATACTCGCGGAAAAGGTGTGCTTTAAAGGTACGTGACTTTAGTCCCGTTAAATTATGCTTAAATGCTTTGGTTTGATATGTAATTGATGTTGTAGTGTAAAGGATGTGTTTGATGTGTCGTTAAAGTGACGAAGTACACTCGACCATTAAACGGATCAAAATAAGGACTTGGAATTTAGTTTGGCATGTCAACAAAGTGATAGTTTTCACTAAATAGCCAAACGGGTCAAAAGATGCTTTTATAAAAAGAATCATGAGAATAGAGACTTGAAAGTCTCATATTTCGTTAAGTGGGGGATTGTACCACGCTATTAAATTGGTTATATTAATTTTAAGACTAAGAACCCGGGATATCGGGTCAAACAATAGAAGCTCTATGAAAGTGTCGTTTGAAACGGAATGCTTGAATTTCGAAGAAACAAGTAATTAGTCCTAAGGGAACGCAAAGCCATGGAATGGCGCGAATACACCAAATATATGAGCCCGGGAATTTGGGTAATTATGTCTAAAAGGTTTTAAGAATGGAGATGAGGTGCTATGCATTTTCACTAATGGGTTGGATAATTGAGACAAGGAAATTGTGAACCGATTGTCGGTATCTCGGTTTTCGCGATGTAAAATTTACATGGTTGAATCCGTAATTTTATTACTGAATCATAGGAAAAAGAATCGGCTAAAACGGACAAGCGAGTAAAAAGTTATGATCTTTAAAAGTTGGAAAATAATTAAAGGGCAAGAATGCAGAGTCCACCGTAAACTACGGTGGTTCCACCGTAATTACGGTGGTTCCACCGTAATTTACGGTGGAGACTAAAATGATACGGTGAGAAGCCCCTGTTTTACGGCAGAACCAGGGACATTCCAGGTCCAGAAAAATCATATTTTGTTTGTTACTTTGTGTTGTTAGAATCCATTTATACGTAATGAATTAATGTTAAAACTAATGTATTTAGTGTTTGACCCTAGGTATGGAAGGGTTTCTCCCGGATGGTGATCAAGTATGTTGTCAAGAACCGAACATGCATTTTGAAGCTTCCGCACTAAATATAACTATGTCTAGAACTTTATTATTATGTTGTAAATGCTTTTGTTAATCATGTTTTAAATCCCTTAAACTAGTGGTTAGTTTACTAGCAAGGGTTAACTTTTAACTTGTTATGCACTATTGTACAATGTTTTGGTATTACAACTAGTAGGTATGGTCCTTAAAACATGTAAAGTTTTTGTAAACTCTGATTTGTACCTTAATTAATATAATTATTATTTATATTCCGTTCAAATATTAAGGGTGTTACAATTTCTTTCTTCTAAAAATGCCAAACTTTGCATTTGTTACGCTAAAAATACACATGCATATGCATGTAAACACCTAAAACGCCATGTCTTATATTAGAATGAGTTTTTCATAAAACTAAAACGCCATATGTTGTTCTTTTCCAGGAATACCGTTGATGATTTTCATAAGGGTTAATCAAAAACCTAATTAAACTACGTTGATAGCGAAAGTAGGGTATCGTATCCATGGGGAATTTGTGGTTAGTGTTAAAGAAATCTAAATTAAACCTAAATTATCTAAATGGGGGTTTGTTTGTTTGATTGCAAAGAAAACACGATTTCTCACGAAAAGGTTATCAGATTAAGAAGAAGTAACCTCCACCGGAATCCCGAATACCCGTTTTATCACAAAAATCCGTTTACTGATTCAAAACACCATATAGACATGGCCTTGGGATTAATGATTTTGATTAATTGTTAAGGATAGTTTTTAATATTCACTATTCAACTTAACAACCCGTTTAATTGTATCAACTACGCACCAGTTTACCAACCCGTTAACGATGCAAGTATATCGCCAATACGCTTAATAAACGACAAGTAATTCAAACACAATAAACTGTTATCAAGAAACTAACACAGTAGTCAAGATATAATAGTTATATGAATCAGAAAAAAGAGAAAATTATATCAAACCGAATACACGTTCATCCGGCCGGAAGTCACTGAGAGTTTAGTCGCTCATGGTAATCTTCACAGCTTTGGTTGTCATCCCAAAGTGTTTAGACATCATTGAATGGCTTGAAAGATGAAGAATGATGCTAGAATTCGTCTTAGGGTTCTTGTTCGACGGCTGGTAACGATTGATATCAAAAAGTGATCCTTAAATAACCTGATTAGCCGACTTCCTTATGTTTCTCGCTTTTGATTGTGTTCACGCGTCGCGGAGCTTCACCCAAACACCCCCGCGTGTCGCGGGGGTTCACAACTTGACTGAACGTTTAAATGTTGACCGACTTAACTCGAGAAGTTCTAGTGCGTCGCAGACGGTTCCCGACCACCTTGCGGGTGTCGCGGCCTTGTCCAAATTTGACTTTTTTAGTTTTCAGCCATGCATCGACTTGTTGGACCTTCCCTTTCAGCTTTATTTCCTCATTCACTCTTATTAGAACCTGTTTAAACAATCAATCATCAATGTAAAATATATATATATATATATATATATATATATATATATAAACACATCTGATTTACTAACACCAAAACTTACACGAATTATTATAAATTACTACATATTTAAACGCAACATCACATCCCCACACTTATCTTTTTTCGTCCCGAAAAAATTCTCTTCAAGAGAATCACAATCAGAAACATTGGCATTCAATATATTTGTTTAATTCATTAAAAAATTAAATCACACGTTAATCAAGATTGCAGGTATACGATCCACTTAAACCCAACCACCAGCTTCCAAGCCCTTATTCACGGTTCATTTAAGTTTAACAGAATTATAGTCATATGGATCTCACACTCAAAAGACTACAACTCCACCTACTCCCGTTTCAAGCTTATAAAGTTAAAAGATTTAATCTACCGTCTTATATAAAAAAACACTCTTATGCTATTCCGATTAAACTTTTGATGGATAGATGGATGATGTTGTGAGCTTTACATGTTTTGACTATGATCAGTTTGGCGGACATACCCCACACGAGTCACCATCCCCATGGTTAATGCCATAAACTTCACATATTTTTCACCTAGAGGGTATGTACCGCATGAGTCACCATCCCCGAGGCAAAACATAGGCTTCGTTTTTCCCTTTTTATCAACATGTGCTCAAATGAATGGATGGAATATATTTTTTTCAGGCGCCACACTGTTTCGGATTTTTTTTCACAAAAAGAAACAGGTGTGCCAATTTAATCGGAAAAACTTTTTTTTTACTTATGATGTACCTCTTATACTCTTCACAGTTTCGGTTTTTTGTCATAGCTCCTAAGGCAAGAACCCACAAGACTCCTATTTTTTAAAGTATTTTCTATCATTCCTAAGAAACTCTTCAACTAGCTGGGCCTACCCACATATCCTAAATTAGACGTGTGATCGACCTTTCGTTATCTCACATATGTAGTAATTAAATGCCAACAATCTAATTATACCTATATTAGACGTGTGATCGGCCTTTTAATTTTTACGACACGACACTAACACTAATTAAGACACACTAGACGCTAGTCTCCCCTCCCGACACTTATTTCCTTCATTGTCCCCAATGGAGAGCAAAACTATTGACACACTACAAATATAAATCAAAATACAAAGATAAATGGAACAGACTCCCCTGATTTTAAGCAGTTGATTCCCTATGAGCCTTGTTTCACAGCAACCGTATAGCATTTCATTCGCGGCTACATTCAACACGGAATGCTTGTATTTATACAATTGTTTGAATCACTTTCGTCCAAATGGAAATTGAGTATGGATAAAAACGATCAAAACCTGCACAATAAAACTAACAAGCTCCAAAAACAGGGTTAAGCGGTTAGTAAACGAAGAGAAACGAGTGAAAAATCATATTCAGATGACGTCAAACAAGGCTGCCATTAAAATAATCATTTTTTCTCGGCCTGACCCGTCGCGTGTCGCGACGCTAACTCAAACCCCTCTGTGTAGCGCGGAGGTGTAGCTGTTTGACTTTTTGTTGACTCTCGTTCTCTCACGACACGCGGAATCAAAGGGGGATTCCCCCCGACAGGCGGCCGCACCAGTTTTCTAGCCAAATATTTTAATTTTTACCTTAGAAATTTTTTTATTTTAACTCATTTTCACCTTCCAACCCCCCAAATAACCGTGCATTGCCCTCAATTGCACCAAAGCTTAGCCAAACCTCCCCGGACTTCCCCACACTTGAACGATTGCACGGTTGGACACAAAATAAACTAAACTAAACTAATACGAAAAATAAAATAAATGACAAATCTTAGGCTGCCTTCAAAGAGCGCTAAGTTTTAGATCTTTAGCCAGATCATACCTGCAATCTTCAAGGTGGTTCAAAGATATGCATACCTCCAGACTTCTCTAACTCAATTCGATTCCATGCGTCTGAAAGTTTCATAGATTCATACAAGTTGGGCTCAAAATTAACCTCATCATACCGAACATTTCCACCATCAGGTGGTTTACCTGCTTTTCCTTTCTTCTTCACTTTCACCTTGTTCACCGATTCTTCGTTTATCTCATGTTTAGACCTGTCACACTTAATACCAATCTCATCAGTAACAAGTAGCAACTGCTTCATATAAATTATTAATAATTTCGTAAGTAATAGATTTTGAATAAACATTAAAAATTAACTTACGGTTTTCAGAACTCATAGTAATAAATCCCTCTCTGCATTTGATTTGAGCATTGGCAGTGTTCAAGAACGGGCATCCCAATATTACCTTTTATTGCTCGTTCGTCCTTGTAGGTGCGTAATCCAACACTAAAAAGTCTACCGAGTAGTAGAACTCACCTAACTGAATCATCACATCTTTAATAACCCACGTGGTTGCTTCCAAGTGTCATTAACCAATATCACATTCTTATCAAAAGCGTGCAACTGACCAAACTCATACTGATCAAACAATCTGCCTAGCAGAATATTCCTGCTCACCCCATAATCCAATAGTGCCTTGTGAATTTTCAGCTTCCCCACTTTAATAGGCACAAGCGGTGCCCCTAACTCACGTTCTTCACCTCCATCACTTATACCTGCAACTACTTGGGAAGAAGAATTAAAACTTGTATTAACAATTTCAGACACAGGAATGGTACTTACCGAATTGACTCTTGCATGATGTTGTGGATTCTTTCTAGTGTCACTCGGCAGTCGTCCAGAATCCTTCCTTACCTCCTTCACTTCGGCCGCCAACTGAGCAACTTGCTTTGCTAATGCTTGATATGCGTTAGCTTGCAACTCTTGATCCTTCTTTGTTTGTTTCAGCATTTCCATCACCTCATTGTTTGAACCTTCATTCTGTCTACTCGAACCGCCTTGACTCGGACTATGTTGATAGCTCCTTTGATTGTAATTCTAATTTTTGTTGTAACATTCCCATTTTTATCATATAAGAATTATATGTTTGTTTAAATTTATTAACCACTAGTAACTAGTTTTATTTTTTAATATAATTATTCGACCCAAATAGTTTTAAAAAAGTATTTTATATATAGTTGGTTGAAATATTATACAAATTAATTGGCCTGTATACGGGTGACATTTCTATTAAAATAAAAGTATATAAAAACTTATATTATTAAACAGGTAGATTACGGGTAAGTTGACTGTTAGAAATATAAAGTACCTAGACGGGCCTAGAGACCGTTTAATAATTAAATTATAAAAATACAATATATTTGAACCTACTCTGTTTTTAATGAAACTGGGTTCAAAATGTAGATACAAATATTATCGTTCTAATGACATATTTATCATTTTATAAAATGAAATTATAAGCGCCAAAGGAGTGAATCAGTTAAATTAATTATAATATATATTAAATAAAATAACAAAATAATATTAAAAAGAAAAAATTGACACCTACCATTGAAACTCAAATGAACTTACACGTATGTCTATATGTGGGACACTTTAAACTTTAGCAGCAAGTTCCAAAAAGTATTTATAATGCAAACTCAACATTTTCGTTACCTTCTCCATCTGTGTCGCCGCTTTTCCCTCTCAAATTCTATAGTTTTATTTTAATTTTTATTTTTACCCATAATAATAATAAAGCCATGCCCCGTTTTAAGTGTTTTAACTCCCGATCATCGCTACTCTTTCCGTTTGATCTGGAGCCCCATAACGCATATCAAGGCTCTGCCCGACTAAGTTCGTTGGGGTTCGGTCTCGTGACATAGGGATAAGGTTGAATTAGGGGTACTATACTTAACACGAGTGCATTATATATTTATTAAATAGCTCAGGAGTTATACCCAAGATTCTACCAGGAGGCTTTCAAGTTGAACCCTAAAGTTACAAAGTGAGTCATTCTCCTTTTTATCGCCTATTTGTGATACAATTATATTTAAAAATGCTTTCCAAAATCCTAAATGTTTACTAGTTATATTTACAGTGATTAAGTTTTTATATTTTGCAATAATTGCCGGTATGGGAGGTTTTATACATTACTTGACCCTCGTTACTATTGGCTAAAAAGTTAGCCAATAGTAGCATGACCACAAGCACAGGGGAAATCATACCCCAGTGGCCAATAGCCTATAACTAATATTATTTCTACATTAAATAATTAATAAATTTAATGTATGATTGAAATACATTTAAAAGGTGTGTATATAATATAGAGTTTTATTAATCATTATTAAAATATATTAGTTATATTAAAGAAAATATAATCTATTATTGTATACTTTACACAGATACCATCTATTCCACAATATTGATATGATACCATTTTTATCTATATATGTATTTAGTGGTATCGTTATTATTTATACACATAAATGGAATTACTTTATGAATTTAAATAATTGCCTAGGTGGGTCGATTGAACAAATTTAATGGAGCCAAATATAGATAAGTGTATAGTCAGATCTTTTATGGTGTGGCACCTTGAATCCAGATTTGATTGCACACTTGTGTTCCGGATTTAATTATTTATAGCCGAAATTACATTGAGAGTGGGTCAAGATTATGGTATTACTTTTGTAATATTTAATATAAATATTTAATATATCCTAAGTAATAAAAGATTTAATGTGTATTATAAACTATAAACCTTAATGTATATCTTAAACGATATATGTCAATTGTATATTTAACTTTTAATATATCTCGGGAATTGTATTTTAATCTTAGTCACGTTAATATAATAAATAATAATTAAAATTTTTTATTTATATATTATATTTGATAAAGTTATAGCTATTAATTTGACCGAAAAGGATATATTTCATTTTCTGGACTAATTGGTTTTGTGCCATAGAAAATATGTTTGACGAAGTAATGTCACGAGACACTACTAAGTTCAGAGTCACTAGTTGAGAGAATTATCAACAGTGATATGACTAGAAATATGACCAGAGTCACTAGTTGAGAGAATGATCAACAGTGACATGACCAAAGGCACTAATTGAAAGAACGATCAACAGTGTTATGACCAGAATCACTAGTTGAAAGAATGATCAACAGTGATATGACCACAATTACTAGTTGAGAGAATGATCAACAGTAATATGACCCGAGTCACTAGTTGAAAGAATGATCAACAGTGATTTGACCACCGTCACAGGAATCGCCTAGTGACCAATATAATAGTAAGATATACTATATATCTATTACTTGATAAATTCACTATTGGACGAAAGTTAGCCAATGAGTGAGATGACCACCGTCACATCGGAACTGCCACCATGTGACAAATACTGATTGAGTTTTTGGGTAAATATAAACAAATATAAAAACCTTGATGCTGTAAAGTATAACAATATATTTTATAAAAATGGAATGAACTCGACAGTATTTATTACTGATAAAATGTTTTCAAAACACGTTTCAGGTAACTTGATGTAAGGATAGTAGAAGCCAGCTATGGAGCACTGAAGGCTTAAATAAAGTGGCTATAATAAAAGAAGAAAAATTATGTTTTATTTATTTGGGTTTATCCCTATAAAAACAATTGAATGAAATGTGGGTTTTAGCCCATTTGTTTAATATTAAAAGTTCGGTGTTTTACAAACTCTGAAATCATTTCCTAACTACGATCCTGATGAAAAAATTTCCGCTGCGTAATTATTAAACACCGATACCATCTGGCTGGTTCACGGCTCTCGCTCCCAGGGTGGGGTCGGGGGCTGTGACAGAAGGTGGTATCAGAGCCACTTGTTTAAGCTATTTAGGTGTTCTTTTAATACCTAATCTGAAACAATAAAGTTAGGAAATTAATACAAAATAACATATGTGTTATTTTTTTGTAGATTTAAATATATGAATATATATATCTATATGTAGATATGTACAAATGATTCCTGGAAGTATTGTTTTGTTTTAATTATTCTGTGATATTATTAATTGAATTTTTTTGCCATTCAGATGTCGAATGAAGTATCACATAATCCAGAAGTTCATGCTAATAATGAAAATACTTTGGATAAAAATGCTATAGAAATAGCCCAAAGGAATAGCTAATGCTTTACCTTTAATAATTAAAGTCGTTAAAAACCCCGTAGAACCCACCAAAGTTGTGAGTAGCAAGCATACTCGCGACGATAGTTTTAGCCATAGTGTCAGTGGAGACAATGATGATATTATCAAAACCCCGTTTCCCAAGAAAATGAAGGCAATGACTCTCTGGTGTACCTACAAAGAATTTCTAGCTTGTAAACCAACAGAGTTCGCAGGAAGTGAAGGCGCCACAGCTGCTTTGCGATGGTTGGAAAATACGGAAGTTGTTCTTAAAATCAGCAAATGTGCCAAAGAAGATAAGGTGATGTATGCTTCTAACCTCTTTAAAGAAGAAGCCTTAGAATGGTGGAATACAATTCTTCAGGCAAAAGGAAGTGACATGGCTTATGCCATGAACTGGGAAAAATTCAAGGAAATGACAGAATGGAAATTTTGTCCCCCTTATGAAAAGGAACGAATGGCTAACGAGTTCCTAAATCATAAAATGATAGATGTAAATTGTCGGGAGTATACGACAACTTTCTTCGAATATGCAAGAATGGTACCAACTCTGGCTTCGCCAGAACCCGTACTAATTTCTCGTTATATTTGGGGATTAGTTAGCGAAATCCGAGACCTGGTGAAGGCCGCTAGACCACAGACTATTGAAGAAGCTGTTGAACTAGCTAACACCCTGACAGATGGACTAATCCGCACAAGAGAAGAAAACAAGAAGAAGGAGTTAGCCCAGAAAATTTCTCGTGAATTTAAAAAGAAAGGAACTGAACCGTCATTGGAGCAACCTACCTGCAGAAGCTGTAACAAAAAGCATTCAGGAAGATGCCGTTTTAGGAGAACACCCTACTGTGTCTTTTGCAAGATGACCGGACATATAGAAGAAGAGTGTAGAAGGAAGGGTAATATTTGTTACAATTGCGGAGAGACGGGACACATCAAACCATATTGCCCGAAACTGATTAAAGCACTCGACAGCAAGGCAAAAACAATAGACAGAGCTAAAAAGAACGCGTGAGCATTCGTACTTACTACGCAAGAAGCAGAAATGATTCCAGACGTAATCGCTGATATGTAATATCTAAGTTAAGCTATTATTTAACCCCAATAGAAATAAAAGTTTATAAATAAATGCATCCTGTCAATTACTTCATCTATTCAGAACCATAATATTGTTTGGTCTTCACTTTCATTAAATCATTTATTTGGTTACGACACCTTGTGGTGGCGTTTTCATTAACTTGACGTTTGAGCTAATCTCGTTTTCACACCTGATGTACGGATTTATTTTCTGATGATTAATTATCTTAAACTGTCTTAATACAATCATGTGTTAAGATAAGAGTACACGCATTTGTATTATATTCTGGTGTACCTCTAATGTTTCTTTCATCATTAATCGACAAATCTATGATATTCATTTAGTATTTCATCATCAGTTGAAAATCCTATAATATTTATTTGAAATTTACTTCATTAAAACTTTCAGTTGATTACGAAAACGGTGAATTTGTTCGGTCACCGTAATTATTGAGTTATTTCAATAATTTCGACACCTTGCGACGTCGATATAAACTTGTAGCTTGGGCTAATCATAATCCTACGAATCATTCAAAACCACGTATGTCTTTCCTTTGATTCATCATTCAAAAGTAGTCTTGATACAATTATGTATTAAGACAATGATACACTAAACTCTATTGTATTTTGGTGTATCCTTACAATTCAATAAATGTCAAGACACTGATTTTTCTCTTGTTATGGTTCGATAGTTGACAAATCATTTTCGTGCTTTTATTTCATTTCGAGCTTGTTGATTCTGAATCATCCTCAGTTGACAATCAAAGTAAGTTTTCTTTTGACAATAAGTTCTCTTGTTTCTAAATGTCATTCACAACTTGTAAACATTCGATTTAGACGTATATTGATCATATATCTCTTTTGGCTTGAACCTAGTCACCTTGGAAATTATATAATTTCACATCGTTCGTTTGACATTGATTCCTAGAAATAATTCAGTTGAACCATTGATCCCCGTTTATTGTAAAACACATATTCATTTGAACATGTCTTGATTCTGTGACATTTACCTTAATACTGTTCTTATTGACTAAGACGTGACATAACTTTAAGAAGACATCGTAGGCCAAATCTCGAGGATGAGATTTAAAACAAGGTGGGGAGGATGTAACATTCCCATTTTTATCATATAAGAATTATAAGTTTGTTTAAATTTATTAACCACTAATAACTAGTTTTATTTTTTTATATAATTATTCGACCCAAATAGTTTTAAAAACTATTTTATATATAGTTGGTTGAAATATTATACTAACTAGAATTACGACCCGCCGCAATGCGGCGGGGATTCTTTAGTTATAACTAAGTCGATTTAGGACCCGCACGTTATGTTGAACCTGTCAAACGGGAAAAAATAGACGATGTAAAAACGTTCAAAACTTTTTACTTTTAACTCAAAACTTTTTATCTCTTTTGAAATTTATCCTCACAACTTTTTTTACTTACAACTTTAGTCCTTTATAGTTCTCAATTTCCACAAATTTTTCGCTTTATGCTTCGTTCTAAATTTTGTGACTTAACACATTCCACAAATTTTTCGCTTTATGCTTCGTTCTAAATTTTGTGACTTAACACATCGCAACATGCGTCTTTGGTTTAACGTTTTTACGTTTCGTTCTAAATTTTGCGAGTTAACACGACGCAACATGCGTGTTTGGGTGAACGTTTTTACATCGTCTATTTTTTCCAGTTTGACAGTTTCAACATAACGTGCGGTTCCTAAATCGACTTAGTTGTGTGCATTACGATTTGTAAATTATGTTTGGGGAGTTTTCCAAAAAAAAAGTTCATTTTATACTTTTAGTCCAAAAGCATTTGATGTGTTATTTTTAACCCAAAACTATTTGGGTTACAACTTTTAGCTCTAAACTTTTTATCTTTTCAGTTTAACCTAATAACTTTTTTACTTTCAACTTTGGTCTCATGTATTTTTCATATTCTGCGAATTTTTCGTTTTACGCTTCGTTCTAAATTTTGCAAGTTAACACGGCGCAACGTGCGTGTGTGGTTCAACATTTTTACGTTCCGTTTTACGCTTTGTCATAAGTTTTGCGGGTTAATAAGATGCAATGTACATGTGTAGTTCAACGTTTTTACGTCGTCTATTTTTTTCCTGTTTGACAAGTTCGTCATAACGTGCGGGTCCTAAATCGACTTAGTTATTATTTTCTATGTTTTACGTTTCAGTCTCATTTTTTCGCCGCAAATTCAGTGTTGGTGGTCGTTGGCGATGGTATGACATTAATGCTATTTGACATGGTTTTATGCCCCCCGTCGCAACGCGGGGGTGTTTTTCAAAGAAAAAATGGTTATGCATATGGTTGTTGTAACCTTATCTTTGAGGGTTTTTTTAAAAAAAATTGATTTTTTTACTTTTCACTCAAAAGTATTTCATAAATTACTTTTAACCCAAAACTATTTGTTTTTTTACTTTTAACCCAAAACTTTTTTATCTCTTTTGCAATTTATCCTCACAACTTTCTTTAGTCCTTTATAGTTTTCATTTTTCGCAAATTTTTCGCTTTATGCTTCGTTCTAAATTTTGTGACTTAACACATCGCAACGTGCGTCTTTGGTTTAACGTTTTTACGTTTCGTTCTAAATTTTGCGAGTTAACACGACGCAACATCCGTGTTTGGTAATTTATGAAATACTTTTGAGTGAAAAGTAAAAAAATCAATTTTTTTAAAAAAAAAAACCCTCAAAGAAAAGGTTACAACAACCATATGCATAACCATTTTTTCTTTGAAAAAACACCCCCGCGTTGCAGCGGGGGGCATAAAACATTTCAAATAGCATCAATGTCATACCATCACCAGCGACCACCAACACTGAATTTGCGGCGAAAAAATGAGACTGAAACGTAAAACATAGAAAATAATAACTAAGTCGATTTAGGACCGCACGTTGTGACGAACTTTTCAAACAGGAAAAAAATAGACGACGTAAAAACGTTGAACTACAAACGTACATTGCATCTTATTAACTAGCAAAACTTATGACTAAGCGTAAAACGGAACGTAAAAATGTTGAACCACACACGCACGTTGCGCCGTGTTAACTTGCAAAATTTAGAATGAAGCGTCAAACGAAAAATTTGCGGAATATGAAAAGTACATGAGACCAAAGTTGAAAGTAAAAAAGTTATTAGGTTAAACTGAAAAGATAAAAAGTTTTGAGCTAAAAGTTGTAACCCAAATAGTATTGGGTTAAAAATAACACATCAAATGCTTGTGGCCTAAAAGTATAAAATCTACTTTTTTTTTTTTGAAAACTCCCTAAATATAATTTACAACTCCTAATGCACACAAAAGTTGATAATTTATATAGTGTATAATTAATTGGCCTGTATATGGGTGAGATTTCTATTAAAATAAAAGTATATAAAAACTTATATTATTAGACAGGTAGATTACGGGTAAGTTGACTGTTAGAAATATAAAGTACCTAGACGGGGCCTAGAGACCGTTTAATAATTAAATTATAAAAATACAACATATTTGAACCTACTCTGTTTTTAATGAAACTGAGTTCAAAATGTAGATACAAATATTCTCGTTCTAATGACATATTTATCATTTTATAAAACGTCATATTTTAGAAATTATAAGCGCCAAAGGAGTGAAGCAGTTAAATTAATTATAATATATATTAAATAAAATAACAAAATAATATTAAAAAGAAAAAATTGACACCTACCATTGAAACTCAAATGAACTTACACGTATGTCTATATGTGGACACTTTAAACTTTAGCAGCAAGTTCCAGAAGGTATTTATAATGCAAACTCAACATTTTCGTTACCTTCTCCATCTGATGTCGCCGCTTTTCCCTTTCAAATTCTATAGTTTTAATTTTAATTTTTATTTTTACCCATAATAATAATAAAGCCCTGCCCCGTTTTAAGTGTTTTAACTCCCGATCACCGCTACCCTTTTCGATTGATCTGGAGCTCCATAACGCATGTCAAGGCTCTGCCCGACTAAGTTCGTTGGGGTTCGGTCTCGTGACATAGGGATAAGGTTGAATTAGGGGTACTATACTTAACACGAGTGTATTATATATTTATTAAATAGCTCAGGAGTTATACCCAAGATTCTACCAGGAGACTTTCTAGTTGAACCCTAAAGTTACAAAGTGAGTCATTCTCCTTTTTATCACCTTTTTGTGATACAATTATATTTAAAAATGTTTTCCAAAATCCTAAATGTTTACCAGTTATATTTACAGTGATTAAGTTTTTTATATTTTGCAATAATTTCCGGTATGGGAGGTTTTATACATTACTTGACCCTCGTTACTATTGGCTAAAAAGTTACCCAATAGTAGCATGACCACAAGCACAGGGGAAATCATACCCCAGTGGCCAATAGCCTATAACTAATATTATTTCTACATTAAATAATTAATAAATTTAATGTATGATTGAAATACATTTAAATGGTGTGTATATAATATAGAGTTTTATTAATCATTATTAAAATATATTAGTTATATTAAAGAAAATATAATCTATTATTGTATACTTTACACATATACCATCTATTCCACAGTATTGATATGATACCATTTTTATCTATATATGTATTTAGTGGTAACGTTATTATTTATACACATAAATGGAATTACTTTATGAATTTAAATAATTGCCTAGGTGGGTCGATTGAACAAATTTAATGGAGCCAAATATAGATAAGTGTATAGTCAGATCTTTTATAGTGTGGCACCTTGAATCCAGATTTGATTGCACACTTGTGTTCCGGATTTAATTATTTATAGCCGAAATTACATTGAGAGTGGGTCAAGATTATGGTATTACTTCTGTAATATTTAATATAAATATTTAATATATCCTAAGTAATAAAAGATTTAATGTGTATTATAAACTATAAACCTTAATGTATATCTTAAACGATATATGTCAATTATATATTTAACTTTTAATATATCTCGGGAATTGTATTTTAATCTTAGTCACGTAAATATAATAAATAATAATTAAAAAATTTTATTTATATATTATATTTGATAAAGTTATAGCTATTAATTTGACCGAAAATGATATATTTCATTTTCTGGACTAATTGGTTTTGTGCCATAGAAAATATATTTGACGAAGTAATGTCACGAGACACTACTAAGTTCAGAGTCACTAGTTGAGAGAATGATCAACAGTGATATAACCAGAAATATGACCAGAGTCACTAGTTGAGAGAATGATCAACAGTGACATGACCAAAGGCACTAGTTGAAAGAACGATCAACAGTGTTATGACCAGAATCACTAGTTGAAAGAATGATCAACAGTGATATGACCACAATTACTAGTTGAGAAATGATCAACAGTAATATGACCCGAGTCACTAGTTGAAACAATGATCAACAGTGATTTGACCACCGTCACAGGAAACGCCTAGTGACCAATATAATAGTAAGATATACTATATATCTATTACTTGATAAATTCACTATTGGACGAAAGTTAGCCAATGAGTGAGATAACCACCGTCACATCGGAACTGCCACCATGTGACAAATACTGATTGAGTTTTTGGGTAAATATAAACAAATGTAAAAACCTTGATGCTGTAAAGTATAACAATATATTTTATAAAAATGAAATGAACTCGCCAGTATTTATTACTGATAAAATGTTTTCAAAACACGTTTCAGGTAACTTGATGTAAGGATAGTAGAAGCCAGCTATGGAGCACTGAAAGCTTAAATAAAGTGGCTATAATAAAAGAAGAAAAATTATGTTTTATTTATTTGGGTTTATCCCTATAAAAACAATTGAATGAAATGTGGGTTTTAGCCCATTTGTTTAATATTAAAAGTTCGGTGTTTTACAAACTCTGAAATTATTTCCTAACTACGATCCTGATGAAAAATCTTCCGCTGCGTAATTAATAAACACCGATACCATCTGGCTGGTTCACGGCTCTCGCTACCAGGGTGGGGTCGGGGGCTGTGACATTTGTAACCAGGCTGTCTGTTTTGGTATTGCTGACCTCCCTGATTTGGTACCTGAAAAGTAGGATTTAACTGATTAGTAGTATTATTGTACCTAAAATTAGTGTGATTACGCAAACCTGGGTGATATGTGTTGGAGTTTATATCATATTTCTGCTGATCACCATAGACTTGGTTAACTTCCTCATGAGTTGTACCAAACTGCACCGAACAATCCTCCCACACATTGCCTATGTCGCCACATGAATCACAAACCGGATAAGAATGAGCCGCATGTAATGCATCTCTTCCCTCAATACCCTTAAACTTCGCCAGCTGCCGTTCCAACGCCTCTTTCTCTCTCTCTCTCTGTGCAACCCTAGCTATAGACGTTCCCAAACTAGTAGATGTAGAAATCAGATACTTCTTTCCTCTATCTGATTAGGCCTGTCTCTTCGAATCTGCAGCTACAATGTCCAAATAGTCCCAATCCACGTCCACATGGTTTCTCAGAAAAGTACCACCCATTGTGGCCTTTATTTCTTGCCTATCTTCCTTCGACAACCCATCATGGAAAGCGGTGATTAACTCCCATCATGGAATACCATGATGAGGACAATTACGGATCAACTGATTGAACCGCTTCCATGACTCATACAACAACTCACCCGGAAGTTGTTGAAATTCCCTAAGCGCAACTCTTCCCATCTTAGTTCGTTGTGGTGTATAATATTCTTCTAAGAACTGGTGTTGCATCTCTTGCCATCTGTAAATGCTTGCATAAGGCAAAGAGATAAACCACTCGCGTGTCGAGTCCTTTAGAGAGAACTGAAATAAAACCAGCTTGACTTGATTAGGGGTGAACCCGTGTCCACCTATCATGCTACAAACCGCTTCAAATTCGGCAATGTGAGCATATGGTTCTTCAATACCCTTCCCGTGAAAGATAGGTAGCCTGTTCAAAATATGAGGTTTAACTCAAATGACCTATCCGCATTCCCCTGTACGACTGCATGATAATCGGGGACGAGTGTTCCACAATTTGTGGGCGGAAGTGACTCTCAACTCCTCTGGTGTTAGGATCCAGAAATCTAGGATCCCTTTGTTGATGACGTGGAGTTGTTGGTGCCCGATAACCCTGTGATGGAGTTTGATATTTGTCTCCACCTCGCGGCTGTCTCTGATGAAAAAAACTGGTTGATTTCGATTCATTTCCGGATTTTACAACCCACCTTGATATCCCATGTAACCATCGTTTATCCCCCACTCTTCATCTCCATACCCGTCGTCCCACGTATCGGTTCTAACCCTGTTTTCCACTTGATCAAACATAACACCCAACCGGTTCGGGTGTGGCACTTGATTCGATTGATTCAAATCCCTCAACGGGTTGGGCTGCGGTGGTAATCGGCTTTCTAACGAGTAAAGTGATCCACCAATAACGTGAAAGTCTCTAGTTGGAGCATGTATTGGTTGAGTGGTTGTATTCGATTGCGGTGCTATTGGTGGATTTTGTTGGGTTTGGGTTTCAGTTGTGAACGGGGGTGGTGGCATTTCAGTGGTCGGAGCTTGTTGTGGTGTTTGCTGCTTTGGGGTTGATTGGGTGTCTAAAGGATTCATTGTGGTTTCAGTTGCTTTTCCTTTCAATGCTGAACAAAGTAGTAGGTTTTGTCTGGCTGTCTTTTCAATCTCGGGATCGAAAAGAAGTGGTGAAGATCTTCCTGAAAACTTGGCATGCATGCAATAAGAAATCACCTACACACAAGTAAAGAAGAAAGAGAGTGTAATACCGAAAGAAAAAAAAATAAACAGCCAATTAAATCTAAATTATCTAAATGGGGGTTTGTTTGTTAGATTGCAAAGAAAACATGATTTCTCACGAAAAGTGTTATCAGATTAAGAAGAAGCAACATCCCCCAGAATCCTGAATACCCGTTTTAACACAAAAAAATATCTTTACTGATTCAAAACACCACATAGACATGGCCTTGGGATTAATGATTTTGATTAATTTTTAAGGATAGTTTTTAATATTCACCATTCAACTTAACAACCCGTTTAATTGTATCAACTACCCACCAGTTTACCAGCCCGCTAACGATGCAAGTATATCGCCAATACGCTTAATAATGACAACTAATTCAAACACAATAAACATTAATCAAGAAACTAATACAAGTAGTCAAGATATACTAGTTATACGAATTAGAAAAACATAACATTATATCAAACCGAATACACGTTCATCCGGGCGGAAGTCACCAAGAGTTTTAGCCGCTCATGGTAATCTTCACAGCTTCGGTTGTCATCCCAAAGTGTTTAGACATCATTGAATTGCTTGAAAGATGAAGAATGATGCTAGAATTCGTCTTAGGGTTCTTGTTCGACGGCTGGTATCAAAAAGTGATCCTTAAATAACCTGATTAGCCGACTTCCTTATGTTTCTCGCTTTTGATTGTGTCCGCGCGTCGCAGAGCTTCACCCAAACACCTCCGTGTGTCGCGTGGGTTCACAACTTGATCGACACACTTAAATGTTGACCGACTTAACTCGGGAAGCTCTAACGCGTCGCGGACGGTTCCCGGCCACCTTGTGCGTGTCGCGACCTTGTCCAGATTTGACTTTTTTAGTTTCAGCCATGCATCGACTTGTTGGACCTTCCCTATCAGCTTTATTTCCTCATTCACTCTTATTAGAACATGTTTAAATAATCAATCAATGTAATATATATATATATATATACATATATATAAACAGATCTGATTTACTATGTTTAAGACACCAAAACTACCACGAATTATTATAAATTACTACATATTTAAACCCAACATCAACCATGTTCAAGATTGAAGGAGTGTCAGAACTCTCAAGGGTGGTTTGTGAGAGCATGAGACTAGGATTCTATGCACACGTTTTCATTATTCAATGTTAGGGGGCATATCCTGAACTATGAAGAAATATACAAGGCGAATCATCCTCAAGATTATTTTGCACACAAATAATGCTGGTAACTCTTTTGTTATATTTAATTGCTGCAATTATTATATTATGACTTTGTTTAGTTGTTAAAAATGTGGTTCCTCAAAATTACCGGATACGCCCGCGTATATTAGAGAAAGTGGGTTATCGATATAAAGAATTCAACAACAACATGGAATTGGTTTTGAAACTCTCCGCTTTCAAAGAAGACCGGAAAGATTGAAAGATAAATGAATATGATCTGGTCTTCTTGCCAATAATATGGCAAAGACATTTCTATGTTGTCTGCTTCAATATAAAACACAACAGAGTTGATGTATTAGATAACAGCGCTGCATAGGATACACTCAGCTTCAAAAAAAAAAGTATGATGGATGGGTGGAAAAGTTGGTAAGTGTCTTAAAAACTTTGTATGTAGAAGCTATGTTGACAAAACGCCATACTAATATATGCAAAAATATGAAACTACAGTAAGATGCTTTTGCAAACTACTTGCGTATTCAAAAACACCCAATGGCTAGCATCATGAAGTTGGCGCCTATTGTCAGAAAAAAGATGGACTGGAGGACAGAGACTAACAGGATCGACTGTGAGATTTTTGCAATGAGACATATGGAAATGTATATGGGGCAAATGGCTGGTTAGGAATGTGGTCTGGCAAAAGAAGATGCCCCAAATGACCTACAACAAAAACACCCAAATGACCTTAGGATCAAATACATTGCAAAAATCGGGCTGCATCACCAAAATGAAAACAAAAGAAAAGTAGTCAAATCTTTAAACAAATTCTTGGGATTAGGGGCACCAAGAATATCTGAATTGTATAAAACAAGACACAAGAGAATAGAATAAAGGATAAAGGAATATATAGATTAGCTTAAACGCCATGAATTGCTTACATTTTATAATTTTAATGTTGACTAATGTATTTTGGTTTAGACTATTGCATCTACTTGTTTCTTAATAAAACATATTTTGTTATGGAGTATTCATCATGGCGTTTCAAATAATATGTGTGCCTAGAGGTGAGAAATCCATGAAAACGCCATGATAAATACTCCATAATGAAAATGTCATTAGTTGAATAATAAACAGTTAAAAGAACTGATGTTACTGTCTTCCTAAAACATGTTAATGAAAACGCCATAATTTAAATAATTAATAAATAGTAACCAGGTGTAAAACGCCATTGATCGTAAACAATAAGCATATATTAGAACCCAAATGACAATTAACATTAATAATCAAAATGCCATATAGTGAATATAGAAAGAACGCCATTGAAACATAAACGCAATTTTCAAAAAAAAATTACTTTGAAAAAACGCCATTGAAACAAGCATAAAGAACAAAACACCATATCTGTTGGAATTTTGTTTCAAACGGAATTATAACGCCATTTATTGAGGGGAACGTGGACAATGACAATCGTGCCCCTACATATCATTTAGCGCCCCGCCACGTGTTCGACTAGGATCCGTTCTCACCGTTTTCACACTTCCAACCGTTTTCTCCTAATCCTGTATATATATATATATATATAAACGGGATCATGAGAAAACGCCCTAAAGTGTGAGAACGGATCCTGGTCGAACATGTGGTGCGCGATATAATCAGGGCGGAGGGGCTTTTTTTGTCTTTTTATCTTCCCTTTTTCCATTTCATGTGTCACAATACTGCTTCATTTTTGGCGTCTAAGATTTTTTGGCGTTTAGTTAGATTCAATAACTATCTGACGTTTTACTAGTCTTTTTTAGATCTGTCTCGTTCAATTAATCGTTTTTGTGTCACATAGATAACATTTTGGCGTTTATGGCGTTCCCAAATTCATTAAAATTAATTAATAATTCTAACATCTTGGCGTCCATGGTGTTACCAAATTCATTATATACCTTTGATAACTCAAACTATACATTTTTTTGGCGTTTTATAGATTTTACCAGTTGAATTAATCTCATATATCTTATAAAGGTAAATTTCTTGGCGTTCATGGCTTTCTTAATAATTCATTAATAATTCAAAAGATTACAATAAGACGAAATCAAAACAAACTAATAGTCTTCTGTGTGTGGGATTACATCAGAGATGTACCTATCGCTATGTTCATCGCTTTCTTCAGATTCATCATCATGTTGTGCATTGGCGTATAACACCATTATCTCGTCTTGTCTTTGCTACAGCCTATACTTAAATATCATGACAACCCTGGATCTTGCATCATTCAAAGGTGCTAAATCATAGAGTTGTTCAAGAAGATATAGTCTCTCTGTCTTCAGTATTTCGTCCATCGGCAATGAATATTCCACCCCGTGTCGATAAGTCACTTTAACCGTTCTTGCTTATTCATCCAAATCCCAACTGCTAACTGTTGGTAGACCGGTATCGTCAATATCATCATCATCATCATCTGCTGGAAATTTTCTCTTCAATCTTCTTATTACCTTTCAAGTCCTTTCATAATCGTCGGCCATTGGAACCCCAAGGGCCAAAATATCCCTCTGAACGGCTTCATCCATACTAAGTATGGCCTTGATTGTCTTGACCTTCACCCTTCTCATGTCAGAGAACTTTAGGACGAAATGTCTCTCCGACCTGTCAAACCTCCATGCAATACCTTGAGCCATTTTTTTTAAATTTTATGGCGTTTTAGAGAAGGTGTGGCGTGTTAGATAATACGTGGAGTGTTAAGTTTTATTTACATGTTCTACTTATATAATGACTTTTTTTTTGCCGCCATGTAGGATGCATTCCTATAACGTGACAGATAATAATGACGTTTATGAAAAGATAAATAAATTCAAGTACCCATGTAATGGGTTTTAATTATAATGTTAGTAATAAAGTTTCCGTCGTTTCAGTTTACTGTTTGTAGTTACCGTTTGTTCAGCTTTATCTGTTAAGGCTGTAATACGTCCCATCTTTTAGATTTTGGCGTTTTGTAATTTTAATAGCGTTTAGACAAAGATGGCACATTGTTCTGTTCTCTTGCACAATGTTTTATACATTTGTTATAAAAAAATGCTTGTAAAACCCCAAGATGCCACAAATTTTATTATAGTTGTTGGCGTTTGTGACATATTGGCGTTTTACAAGCAATTTTTTAGAGAAATAATGTAATTTTTTAGTAGAAAATTAGATAACAAACCATAGAAAAAAATAAAGCGAAAAAAATAAATTAAAAATCCTAATCGAATTTCTCTTCCAAATCTTCACTGTAATCAGTCTTTTTCTTCTTTGAAACTACAAGAACTGTCACAAATATATGGCATTTTGGCTTTGGTGTGATTTATTGTTGTTTGTTGTTGAAGTGGCTTTTTGTGGATGTTAGAGACATAGATCGATGTTGTGTGAGTGGGTTTTTTTTCTTGGTCTTCATCTTTATCTTCATCCCACTCTTTAGTGTCATCGGTCTCTTCTTCTCATCCAAGCCTTCTTCAAGAACAAAGAAGACAAAATGACATATGACTGTCACCAGTCTCTTTTTCTTGAAGATTTGTCCATCTCATGCAACAAAATCTTATTGAGTTACCCCCTTCACCTAACAATCCATTTAGTGAAATATCACGCTGAACAATACTGAATATCCAAGAAACGATGTTTGCCATCTTCGATTTTTTAACTTTTTGGCGTTTTACAGTGAGTGGTATTTAGGAACCATGGCGTTTGTTTTTTGGTTTGATCAATGGAAAGTGCTAAGACGTTTCTATTTATAGGATGTCTTTGGCGCGTAGTTTAGGTGGGATATTATTAATAAGTGCAATTAATAAAATATACATCGTTTCAATTACTGTTTGTATTTTCTGTTTTGCTCAGCTTTATCTGTTAAGTCTGTAACACGTCCCATCTTTTAAGTTTGACATTTTATACTTAATGTCGTTTTTGTAGGGTAAGATTATAAAATACACCAACTAAAACACAGAAAAAACCACGTAGGAAAAATATTTTTTATTAGTTGGCGTTTTGTATTTAGTTGGCGATTTATATTTAATGGCGTTTTATGGGAGAAACGATGTTTACCATTTTTACCCTTAATGAAGCACGTTCCAAGTAATAAAATTGATGTTATTTACGAAAACGCCACTGCGCCAATCTTGTCCGTAGATTGTTTTGATCTGACGATCCATAAGCGTTCTCACTGTTCTCACACTTTTTACCGTTTTCCCTAAATTATGTAATTGATATATACTGAATTTGAATTGTTTTTTACTAAGTTCTCATGGTTTTTTCATTCGTTCTCACGGTTCTCATATATATATATATATATATATATATATATATATATATATATATATATATAGGGTAATGCTAGATAAAAAACCCTCAAATTCTTAGAAAACTCTGGAAACCCAAATGGGAACCCATTTTTACCCAACCTCCCGACATTTTTTTTTTTGAAAAAAATTACACATGTAATATACATGTTTTAGAGTGTTTTGGTCCAAAAAAAACAAAAAAGCGCCGAAGGGATTTTTTTTAAAAAAAATAAACAAAATTCAGTGCCTAACATGTGTTAGACAAAAATGCTGAAAGTTGCTGAATTTTTTTTTTTTTTAAATATCCCTTCGGCGCTTTTTTGATTTTTTTGGCCCAAAACTCTTAAAAACATGTATATTACATGTGTTATTTTTTTCAAAAAAAAAATGTCGGGAGGTTGGGTTTTCTAGGGTTTTTTATATAGATAGGGTTTTCTATGTAGCCCTACCCTATATATATATATATATATATATATATATATATATATATATAGGATTAGGTTCAAGAGTGAACACTAGTGTAGCTTGCGAACTGAGTGAATTAATCCTGGCCATACACGTGTGTAGATCAATGGCCAGGATTTAATATTGAAATACACTAGTGTATTTTACGATTTGATGATAAGATCCTGGCCATACGCGTGTGTAGATCAATGGCCAGGATTTGTTCACTCAGTTCGCAAATACACTAATGTTCACTCTAGAACCCCACCCTATATATATATATATATATAGGGTTAGGTTAACGTACAAATGCCCTTATTGTACATTACGTACGCTACAATCTCAGCCGTCCGATCATCTTCCCGCATTGAATTCGCATGTTGTTTTTTGTAACAATTTCGCATGTTGGTTTTTTAACATGCGATTTCATCAAAATTACCACATGCGAAATTGTTACAAAAAAATAACATGCTATTTCATCAAAATTATGACATGAGAAATTGGTACAAAAAAACATGTGAATTCATCAAAAATTATCACATGTGAAATTGTTATAAAAAAAACAACATGCTATTTCATCAAAATTATCACATGCGAAATTGGTACAAAAAAACATGCGAATTCATCAAAAATTATCACATGCGAAATTGTTATAAAAAAAACAACATGCGATTTTAAAATGCGGGAAGATGATCTGACGGCTGAGATTGAAGCGTACGTAATGTACGATAAGCAATATTGTACAGTACTCTTTACCTATATATATATATATATATATATATATATAATGGAGAGTTCAAATGAGAAGAAATTTTTTTTAAGAATAAAAAAGAAGAAATTTCAACCAATAAGAATACTTCATTTTACTTCATTTAATTTTTGAATTTAATATTAGTGTAAGGGTATATTGGTAAAATTAGATGGATCATTAATTGGTAGTCTTCCTTTTTAATAGCTAACGACATTAAATTTGTAAGTTATTTAAAAAAACATACTTTTCAAAAAAATAAAAAAATATATAATTTAAAGTGTAGCATAAATTACAAGGTGTGTAGGATGAATTATGAGCTATGTACAATAAATTTCAATATGTGTAGGATAAATTTCAAAACGTGTAGGATAAATTATGATGTGTGTAAGCAAAAATATAAGTGTGGAGGATGATAGTGTTTATAACTAATTAATTAGTCAAAGATAATAATAAATGAGTCGAGAGAAAAACTATTTAATGTTTGACATTTGTACCCTTTGTTCTCTTTCTTCTTAATTTAAATTTCTTCTCAAATGAACCTTCCCATATATATATATATATATATATATATAAATCCAGGAATCAGAGAACAAAGTGACGAACCCTAAATTTTAAATTTGGGGGTTTTCGTTTTTGGGTTTCCAGAAGTTGAATTTAGGTCCAAGAAAGTGTTTTAAGCAACAAAGATCTGTAACTCTTGGTGGACTCACGTGTGCCGACTTCAGATTTTCCGGTTGTGTTGTCATATCTTGATAACCTTGTTGCGGTGCTTGGATTGGTGGAAAAAGAAACTTGGAAGCTGCTGGTCGGTTAGGGTTCAACCCAAGAAGGTTGTAAAATCCTAATCTGAACTGGTGAAACCCTTGCTGGGTTTACTGCCTTGGTGAGATCTTTCCTTGTTATATTTCTGTTTTTCCGTTTTCTGCATTTAGGCATTCTTGTTGCCGGGGTAGTTGGACCGGTTTGATTGATTGGGACACAGGAAGGGTACATCCTGTTGCATTTAGGCATTCTTATTGCTGCTGATATATTCTGTGTTTCTTATTTGTTGTTTGTTATATTCTCTTGTTGATTACCTCTTGTTTGTTGACTTGTTATTGTCTGTGATACTCGCGTCTGGTTTTTTTTTTTTTTTTTTTGTGTTGTTATTTCTGTTGTCTACCTGTTGTGATAGCTTATTGTGTGAACTTATCTTATTCTGATGTTTACCTGCTGTTTACCTGTTGTGTTATCTTATTCTGTTGTTTACCTGTTGTGTTATTGTTTAGGCATTGTTCTTGATCGTATTTGTGATTGTTTACTTATTGTGTGAACTTATTTATAACGCTCTATTTGATCATTATTTGTTATGTGTGTGCCCTTTTTGGATTATCGGGTGATTTGTAGCAATCATAGACGGTAGAAATCATGATTTTTCATTGAGATCATGTTCGAGGACGAGGGGTGCAGGAGGGGAAAAGAAAGGGGGTATAGTTTGTGTGTGGCTTCGTGGAATGTAGGAACCCTTAGTAGTAAGTTGTTGGAGATCATAGATACACTAAAAAGACGTAGGATAGATATAGCGTGCCTTCAGGAGACTAAGTGGAAGGGACATAAAGGGGATGAGCGCAATGGGTACAAGTTGTTATATTCAGGGTCTGATGGGGTAAAGAATGGGGTAGGATTTCTAGTAGATATAAACTTGTATAAAAATGTGGTAGAGGTGATACGATACAACGATAGGATCATGGTGTTGAGATTAGTACTAGGAGAGGAAGTGGTGACAGTTGTTTGTGCATATGCCCCACAAGTGGGATTAGGGGAACAAGAGAAAAGACATTTTTGGGACTGCCTAGACGGAGTTGTGAGGGCCATACCTACGGAAGAAAGAATTTTCATAGGAGGCGATTTTAATGGCCATATTGGTAGGCATAGTGATGGTTTTAGTGAGGTTCATGGGGGCTTTGGTTTTGGTGATAGGAACAACCATGGTAGGGATTTGCTAGAGTTTGCGGTGGCCCACAACCTAGGTATTCTGAATTCTTTCTTTAAGAAGAAAGAATCACAGTTGATTACTTTTAGCAGTTGCGGACGTAACACTCAGATTGACTATATTTTGATGAGGCTAGGAGATCGAAGGTGGTGGAGGGACTGCAAGGTTATACCAGGAGAGACAGCAGTGACTCAACACCGTTTATTGGTGGCGGATATAGTCATGAGAGGAAAACTGGCCAAGGGAGAAAGGGTAATGCGACCTAGGGTTAGATGGGGTATGTTAAAGGGCGACAAAATCGAAGTGTTTAGAGATAAGGTCCTCTTAATGACATCGCCTAGAGTAGATGGGGACGCAAACCAAATGTGGGAGGACATGGCAAACACCATTACTAATGTGGCGAAGGAAACGCTCGGGGTTGTAAAAGGAAAGAGGGGTGGCCATAAGGAGTCATAGTGGTGGAATGAGGATGTGCATGCTAAAATAAGGATTAAACAAGGGTGCTTTAGGGATCTTTTGAGGTGTACAGTCGAGGAGGAGCAAACGATTTTAAGGGATAGATATAAAGAGGCTAAGAGAGAGGCGAAGAAGGCAGTGTCAGAGGCGAAGAACGCAGCTTACAAGCAGATGTATGATCGACTGGAAACAAAGGAAGGGGAGCATGACATGTTCAAGATTGCAAAGGCTAGAGAGCGTAGAAGGCAAGACTTAGGAGCAGTGAAGTTTTTAAAGGGAGAGGACGGATGCGTTTTGGTCAAAGAACACGACATTAAGTTGAGATGGCAAGTGTACTTCTACAATCTTTTCAATGGCAGGAGGGATTACCAACAAGAAATTGAAGAAAATGATGATTCACCTACGCAAAGGCGACTACGGAATAACAGCTAATGTCGACGTATCACACGGGAGGAGGTGAGAACAAACCTTAGAAAGATGGGAAGGGCTAAGGCAGTTGGGCCAGATAACATACCGATTGAGGTATGGAAATGCTTGGGAGAAGAAGGAGTACATTGGCTAACTATTTTATTCAATCTTATTTTCAAATCTGGGAAAATGCCAGATCAGTGGAGGAATAGTGTAGTAGTTCCTGTGTATAAGAACAAAGGGGACGCCCAATGTTGTGGGAATTATAGAGGGATTAAGTTGCTAGGACACACTATGAAATTATGGGAGAGAATAATTGAGACGAGAATCCGAAGAGAAACTCAAGTCACGGTAAACCAATTTGGTTTTATGCCAGGGCGATCGACTACGGAGGCAATACATATTCTAAGGAGATTGATGGAGAAGTATAGGGAGAAGAAACGGGACCTACACATGGTGTTCATTGATCTTGAAAAGGCCTATGACAGTGTGCCACGTAGACTGATTTGGGATAGTTTGGAGAGTAGAGGGGTTTCTGGGAAGTATATAGACTTAATTCGGGATATGTATGTTAGGACTGAGACTAGTGTCCGAGCGCCTGTAGGGGATACTGATTCTTTCCCGGTGGAGGTAGGACTCCACCAAGGGTCCGCTTTGAGCCCTTTTCTATTTGCAGTTATCCTAGATGAGTTGACAAAGTTAATTCAGGGGGCTCTTCCGTGGTGCCTGCTTTTTGCAGATGATATTGTGTTAGTTGCTGATAGTAAACAAAGCCTGAATGTGAGGTTAGAAGAGTGGCGAGCAGCTTTAGAGGGAAGAGGTTTAAAGATTAGTTGATCTAAGACTGAGTACTTGTATTGCGACTTTAGTGGAGTAGACAACGATGAGGACATTCAGATCACCATTGACAGTCAAGCGGTCCCGCAGGTGACTAAGTTCAAGTATCTAGGATCGTTTGTCCAGAGGGATGGGGAGATAGATAGTGACGTTGCCCACCACATCCAGGTCGGATGGTGTAGGTGGAGAGCTGCCACTGGGGTATTGTGCGATAGGAGGTTCCCAACAAAATTGAAAGGGAAATTTTATAGGGTTGCAATTAGACCTGCTATGTTATATGGAACCGAATGTTGGGCCATTAAGGAAGTACAGGCACGCAAGATGGAGGTAGCGGAGATGAGAATGCTAAGATGGATGTGTGGCCACACAAGGTTAGACCGGATAAGAAATGATGTTTTTAGGGAAAGGTTAGAAGTAGCTAGTATATCAGATAAGATAAAGGAGGGAAGATTGAGATGGTTTGGGCATGTGAAGAGGAGGCAGACGATAGAACCAGTTAGAGTGGTTGAAACCCTCCAGGTGGAGGGGAGGAGGAGTAGAGGCAGACCCAAAATTACTTGGGATGAGCGGATTAGGCAGGATTTGCAAAAATTGCACCTCTCTGAGAACATGGTCCATGATAGGAGCTCGTGGAGACATAGGATTAAGGTTAAGGATTTCTAGGAAAGGGTACAATTGTGTTTTTAGGTGTAGTGTAGTGTATGGTCGTACATAAGTAACTATGTGTATAGGATGTTTTGTACAGTTGTGTTTCTAGGTGTAGTGTATGGTCGTAAATATGTAACTATGTGTATAGACTGTTTTGTGTTGTCATTTTTGTTTTGTTCTACCATGCACTATTTCGCAACTCATACTACATTGGTAGCTTCTTACACATACACACACCCCATGCTCTATTTATTTCTTTCCTGAGTGTTTTGGAGCCGAGGGTCTCTCTGGAAGCAGCCTCTCTATCCCTAGGGGTAGAGGTAAGGTGTGCCTACATCCCACCCTCCCCAGACCCTACAAATAGCTTTGCTATTTGTGGGATTTTACTGGGTATGATTGATTGATTGATTGATTGATTGATATAGGGGAGGGTTTAAATGAGAACGCTAAATATTGTGAGAACCGTGAGAACAAATGAAAAAACCGTGAGAACTTGGTCAAAAACAATTCAAATTCAATTTTTTTTCCACACTTATCATTATTATTCGAATACAATGTTAAAAATTTAATTTACACATTTAAATTTACGTGAATTCATAAATAAAGAAAATTTACACATGTGTAAGTTTGCCATTTACACATGTGTAAATCTGTTATATTTACACATGTGTAAAAAATCTAAAAAAGAGTGATTTTGAAAGGAGAAATGAATTATTTGATGTTGTAAATTCTTTTTTTGATGTTGTATCTTAATTACAATGAGATTTGTATTAAAAAAAATTGGTTTTGATTGGTTTTTTCATTCGTTCTCACGGTTCTCGCAATATTTAGCGTTCTCAAGATAACCCTCCCCTATATATATATTTATATATTGAGAGAGAAAAAGTTTGTGTATGCAATCCGGTACAAATTACTTTTAGCATGTGAAGTTTTAGAACAAAAGTAATTATGTTGTTAAAATTTGAAGATATATTGTGATTTAGTTATTGTAATTTGAAATCAGTATGTAATTTAGTTGGAAGTAAAGGAATAAAGGAATAAATTGCTTGCCCTATTCTCATTCAATAACATCATATATATAGTACAAGATAGAATCTCCTAATGATATGGAGATATATGCACATAAATATTTACAATCATATCCATAAATATCTAAATGGTCTATTACACCCCCGCAGTCGAAGCTAAGGGTGGCCGAATGCTGAGACTGGATCTGAAATCATCAAACAAGACATGCGGCAGTCCTTTAGTGAAGATGTCAGCAATCTGATGGCGAGACGAGACATGCAAAACGCGAATCTGACCTTTCTGAACTTGCTCACGAACAAAATGAATATCAAGATCAATATGTTTCGTACGTTGATGCTGAACCGGATTAACAGACAAGTAGACTGCACTGACATTGTCACAATAAACCAACGTAGCACGAGAAATAGGATGACATAATTCAAGAAGAAGGTTCCTAAGCCAGCATACTTCAGCAACAACATTTGCCACTCCGCGATATTCAGCTTCAGCACTTGAACGAGAGACTGTCGACTGCCGCTTGGAGGACCAAGAAATCAAATTTTCTCCAAGATAAACACAATAGCCAGAGGTGGAGCGTCGAGTGTCAGGGCAACCTGCCCAGTCAGCATCAGTGTAAGCCCGCAAGGAAGACATATCCGTCGCATCTAAGTGAAGCCCCAAGTCAATGGTGCCCTGTATATATCTAAGAATCCGTTTTAAAGCATTCCAATGAGCAGTTGTGGGAGAGTGCATATGCATGCAAATTTGCTGTACCGCATAAGAAATGTCTGGATGAGTGAAAGTAAGATACTGAAGTGCACCCGCAAGGCTACGATATGTAGTAGGATCATCATGAAGAATACCGGAATGGGCACTGAGCTTGGACTGCGTATCCACTGGCGTGGCGACAGGCTTACATGAGTCCATACCGGCTCGATGAATGATATCCTTAGCATAAGCTGACTGAGAAAGAAACATATGATTTCCGGACCGTGTTACCTGAATACCCAAAAAATAAGATAATGACCCCAAATCCTTCATTGCAAACTCAGCTGCCAAACATGCCATAATACGATCACGAAGAGCAGGCGAAGAAGTGGTGAGAATAATATCATCTACGTAAATGAGAAGATAAGCAGTGTCACGCCCAAGACGATAGACAAACAAAGAGTTATCTGACTTACTCTGCTTAAAGCCCTGTAATACCACGAAATCCGTGAAACGCTGGTACCATGCACGAGGCGCTTACTTAAGACCGTATAACGATTTCTTTAGAAGACAAACATGGTCCGGATAATCAGAACTACGAAAGCCCATCGGCTGATACATGTAGACGGTCTCGTGCAAGTTACCATGAAGAAAAGCATTCGTAACATCCAACTGATTAACAGTCCATGATTGTGCCAACGCCAATGATAAAACCAACCGAATAGTGGCCGGTTTGACAACCGGACTAAATGTCTCCCCGCAGTCAACACCCGGTTGTTGACGACGCCCATCACAAACCAAACGAGCTTTATATCGCGCCAAACTCCCATCCGAATTAAATTTGTGTTTAAACAACCACATACTACGTATAATATTCATATCTGGTTTCCGAGGAACCAACTCCCAGGTCCTGTTTTTAAGAAGTGCACTAAACTCGTCAGTCATGGCATTGTGCCATTCGAGAATGGTTAAGGCAACCTGAGGATTTCGAGGTATGGGTGCAATGGTGGTGGCGGATAGGTTAAATAGTTGTTTGGGTTTTACTATACCGCTCATGGAACGGGTTCGGATTGTGCGAGGGGGTATCATAGGCGAACTGTTAGTTGTCGGGGAGGGAGTTGGAGTTGGGTGATGCAGCACAGTGTTGGAGTGAGAGTCAGAGGTGTTAGACGAGTGGAGAGGGGAAGTGTTTGGGCCGGGTAGGGGAGAGGAGAGATTTGGGCTGGTGGGGTGGATCGTATGAGTAGGGTGGGGCAAAGTGTTTGGGCTGGATGAGTGTGTTGAGTGGGCCGGAGGTAGTGTAACAGGTGGACTTTGTGGAGTGGGTGGAGATAAGTGTGGTGGGCTTTGGTGAGGGGCCGGTTGGGATTGAGTTGGAGAAAGTGGGGTAACTGGTGGTATAGGTGAGATAGGTGGAAATTTATAGTGAGCCGAGGATGAAGAGGATGTGGCTGGTGAAGTGTAGGGGTGAACAGATGAGTAGGAATTGGGTTGTGCGGTTGGGACATGTGGGGAGATAGTGGGTGAGAGAGAAGGCTGTGGAAGTGGGCCGGAGGTAGTGTAACAGGTAGTGTAACAGGTGGGGCAAAGTGTTTGGGCTGGATGAGTGTGTTGAGTGGGCCGGAGGTAGTGTAACAAGTGGACTTTGTGGAGTGGGTGGAGATAAGTGTGGTGGGCTTTGGTGAGGGGCCGGTTGGGATTGAGTTGGAGAAAGTGGGGTAACTGGTGGTATAGGTGAGATAGGTGGAAATTTATAGTGAGCCGAGGATGAAGAGGATGTGGCTGGTGAAGTGTAGGGGTGAACAAATGAGTAGGAATTGGGTTGTGCGGTTGGGACATGTGGGGAGATAGTGGGTGAGAGAGAAGGCTGTGGAAGTGGGACCAAGGGAAGGTGAAGAAAATCATATGAGTGAGGGTTAGCAGGAGATTGAAATTTGTAGGGAAATATAGACTCTTCAAAATATACGTGTCGGGATGTAAAAAATTGTCTAGTTCGTAGGTCGAAACATTTATAGCCACGGTGATTGTTCGGGTATCCAAGAAACACACATGGTTGGGAACGATTAGCAAGTTTATGTATGGTGGTGGAAGGTAAGAGAGGGTAGCACATACACCCGAAGACACGAAGGTGTTGATATTCGGGTGTACACTTATATAAAAGTGATGTTGGTGATAAAAAATCATGGTTTTTACTTGGAATAATATTTAGTAGGTATGTGGCGGTTTCGAGAGCATGGTGCCAAAAAGACGGCGGTAAATTAGCTTGGGCTAAGAGAGTGCGAAGCATGTTGTTGATAGTGCGGATTTTGCGTTCCGCCTTACCATTTTGAGAGGAGGTGTAGGGACAAGAAAAACGAAAGTGCATACCATGTGTGTTGCAAAATTGGAGGAAATTGTTATTTGCATATTCTTTTCCGTTGTCGCATTGGAACTGTTTAATGTTGCGTTCAAATTGAGTTGTAATATGATTATAAAAATTGACAAATGTGGCAAATACTTGTGACTTGGTGGTGAGGGGAAATGTCCACAAAAAATTGGTGTGATCATCAAGAAATAAAACATAATATCGATGGCCTCCCATGCTTAGGACAGGGGAGGTCCATAAGTCACTGTGCACAATATCAAACGGTAAATGAGTGCAATTAACAGAATCATAAAACGGAAGTTTGACACTTTTACCAAACACACAAGGTTCACACAATTTATTGGTTTGTTTACTAAAAGAAATACGAGAAGAAAGTTTCAAAGAATTTAATAAAGTGTCGCCAGGGTGGCCTAAACGTTGATGCCAGCGATCTTGAGTAACAGCAGCAAGAGCGGAAGGTTGAGAGATGGTGGATAGAGGCTGTGTTAATGGATAGAGATCGCCGGTGTTGTTGCATCTAAGGATAGGCGCCCGAGTTTTGAGATCCTTCACAAGAAAACCAAAAGGGTCAAACTCGATAGATACAAGGTTATCAGTGGTAAGGCGGCGAACGGAAATTAGGTTTTTAATGATGGTAGGTGCAAAAAGAACATTATTTAGTTTTAGGGGTGGAAAAGGTGGGGGTAAAGTTTGGTTGCCTTGTGCCAAAACCGGAATTGCCATGCCATTACCAACAATAATATTTTTGTCAGTGCACTTATTAAAATTAGACAGAGAGTAGATACCTTGTTCATTGGCCGAATGAGCGGTTGCACCCGTGTCCATGATCCCATGGTCTGGCTGATTCAGTGCAAGGGTGTACAATGCCTGCTCAATGTTCGTGGGAGTGTCGGGTCGCGGTCCGAGGATGCCCTGTGAGTTCGGACTAGCAGTGTTTGGGTTAGAGGGATTTGGGCACGGTGGTATGGTAGGGGCCGATGCAGTGTTAGAACCATGTAAAAGAGAGGCCCATTGATTGCCAGTCCAATTACTCGGGAACACGATGTAGGGATGAGTTGGAGTGTTAGATTGCTGGCCACGGTTGGAATAGTTGCGGTTGTTATAGTTGCGGCCACGACCACGACCGCGACCGCGGGAGCGACCACAACCGCGATCCGAAGCCGGGTAAAAATTAGGTTGCGGTTGCGAGGTCTGTGACGGTGAGGAGACAGAGGCCGCGAGGGCAGTAGCGGAGTGTTGGGCCGCGCGGGCGGTTTGACGCTTCTTCTTGTCTTCTTCCATGGTGAGACGTGATCGTACCTCATTAAAGTCCGGAAGCGGGTCGCGATTCTGTAACACTGTTGAGATACTGTCGTACTGTTCCGTGAGACCTGTTAAAATCTTAATTACCAGCATGTTGTCATCCACAGGGGAACCCACTGCCTTGAGTTGATCGGCGAGGTGTTTCGCCCGTTAGCAGTATTCAGCCATAGAAGAGAATCCGTCGAGGCTGGGATGAGCGAATTCCTGACCGAGAAACACCGCTCGAGTGGTCTTGTTATCATTAAACTGATTTTGCACGGCTGTCCATGCCTCATACGCCGTTTGTCCGGGAGAGAGAATGATGTGGAGAAGAGCGGGGGAGATAGTGGCGTAAATCCACTGAAGCACAACAGCATCGATGCGCTGCCAGGGAGCCTTATCGGCTGATTCGGCAGCTTTCTTGTCTGAGTCAGTGGTAGAAGATGACGCGGCGGCCGGCGGTGGGCTGAGGTGATCAGCAACTTCAAATATTCTGCATTGAACTTGAAATAGAGTGGACCAAGTTGTATATTGTGCAGAATCTTGTTCGAGTGTGATGGGGATGTGTGTTTTGATATTAGAGACGGCAAGGGCCGGGTGATTTTTAGAATCCATGAGGGGGAGGGCGAGAAAACAGAGTGTAGCGAAGACAGAAGCAGAACGGAAAGATGAAGAAACCGGCGGCCGATGATGGGGATTAGGGTAGGATCGATGTGTGGTATGATACCATAAAGGAATAAAGGAATAAATTGTTTGCCCTATTCTCATTCAATAACACCATATATATAGTACAAGATAGAATCTCCTAATGATATGGAGATATATGCACATAAATATTTACAATCATATCCAGAAATATCTAAATGGTCTATTAGGAAGAAAAGACAATTCTCGCAATTGGTGGTTGATCATCTTTATTCGCCGAAACGTGGTATAATGACAGGTTTTACTCTGATGTGACTTGCATGTGATCTGACTTAACAACACAAATTAACTGGGTTTGTGTTAAAGGTTGAAACTTGCATGAAAAAAATAAAGCAAAAGTTTGATTTGCGTGCATTTTAAATCGGAATGTTGAAACCTTCAATTTTAAGCATACATAAGGTATTATTTTTCTGAAATTTTGTCTAAAACTTATTTGTATTTGATCACAACACTACTATGTTAAAGTTTTTCATTCTTATCAATTTTAACTTATCAAAAAAACAAGCAAACTATTAAAGACATTTAAATTAACACATCTATTTAACACATGATCCCTTTAAACCCATCGTTAACACGTCTATTTAACACATTATCCCTTAAAACCCATCATTAATCCAACAAGAATAGGGCATGGTGGTGGGCCCAAGAATATTTTTTTATAGCAAATTAAAAATTTCTGAAAATCAGTTGTCTGTCGTTATATATCCGTGTATAAACTTTTTTTCAATTTGGTTCAGCTCGCTTAATATTAAAAAAACGAATTAAGTTTCAAATACTAAAAATTAACAAACAAATTTCTATAATTACAACAAATATTTGTTCAAATAAACTAATAAGTCAGATGATTAATCTACCCGCATTCTAACAAATAATCAAATGTTACTAATCAAATAATCTAAAATTCTGAAGTACTGTTTAACAATTAACTAAAAAAACTAATAAATCAAACAAATAATCTAATAAGATATCAAAATTCCAACAAATAATCAAGTAAATCAACCGTTAATAATTTGGAAATTGGAAAAAAAAATTGAGTATTGAGAAGAATGGAACCTGAATTGCATAATCTATTATTTTGATGGGTTTCAAAAGCGCCGCTAATGGGTTTTAATTGGGTTACGTTAAATCGGCCGAATTTTATTTGGGCTTAAAAGTTATTTGTTTAGCTAATCAGTTTGGGCTTAAAAGTTATTTGTTTAGCTAATTAGTTTGTGCTTGAGCTATCCAAATTATTTTTTAAATGGGCTAGTTACTAAATAAGGGGCTTTTTGTTTAGCTCTTAACTAGACTTTTAATGGTTCAGACGTTTTACTGATTCAACACTAAATGGTTCAGACTGTTTGTTTCGCAAGCAGATGTCTGAATGGGTCAGGCATTTGCCTCTGAATGGTTAAGCGTTATACTGAATCTGAATGGTTAAGACCTCTTATCTAAATTGGTTAGACATTTGTCTCTAAACGGTTAAGCATTATACTGACTCTTAATAGTTCAGACCACTTATAGGTTCAACCCTTAATAGTTTAGATCTCTTATTGGTTTAGTTTTTATCCATTCAAAAGTTGTCAAACAGTCCATAAGTTCTTTTATATTTGTTAGTTAATTAGTTACGTACTTTATTATAACTTTATATTTATAACATTTTAATTAAGTTTTCTTTTGAGTGGGTGTTATTTGATGGGTAGTGTTAAAACTTAGTGGGGTCAATCGAATTAGATAGTATAAATGCTATTAAAAAAATTTCATGAGTGGCTTTGATATCATGAAAATTGGTACATGTCGGTGTGTGAAGAGGTATGGTCTCAATTCCTTGCCCACATGGTAAGGACTACACCACTTTTCTATCCTATGTGACGTTGACATCAACGAGACCATCCAGATGCTTCCAGAAGCTTCTGGAAAATATCAAGGTGGCACCAAAGATGCTCCATCCGACATAAAGGACAGCACGTGTCACCAGTCATCAGGCGCCAGGTAGGCCTGCAACGGATCAAGGAGCAGTCCGACAACACCAGTACGACGTCTCCAAAGTAGACAAATGTAAGCGCGCCACGTGTACCACTACACTGACCACAGCATAGGAGACCAAAGGGATATTCCCCTTGGTCGGACAGCTGGCGCGCAACCACAGCTGGCACTGCTGCTCCTCCCTCTTTCACCCTCCGGCTATAAATAGGACCCTTCATCATCAAGGTTGAATCACCTTGCTCTCTATACTCTCACACTCTACACACACTGTTTATTCTCCCTCGGAACAGTACTTATTCTCACACCGGAGCCTGGTTAAGAGGGAAACCCCCACATTCCCCTCTTAACGAGACTAACGGTGTTGCTGTTTTGCAGGATCCAAGTCATTTCTACGAGTAAGAAAGGAGATTGAACCCACAGAAGAGATAACCCCACAGATTAACCCTGGTGTTAACCTGTGTTTCATCATTGGCGTCATCCGCTTTTAGCAAAAACCACTCTCATCTCTTTTCTTTTCAAAAAACACTCGTCAAAATGGCTGAACAAAACCCTTCTCACCCGGTAGATGGAGACGTTTCTTCTTTTGAACTCGTTTCGGACAATGTACACGTCCAAAGGGGTCAAAGGAACGAAATTATCCAAGAAGGGCCGATGAACAACGATTTTCCTAGTATCTTCGGGAGTACATCCAGGGTTGTTACCCAAAACACAACTGGCGCTACTTTCCAAACTCCACCTAGGATCATCACCCAAACTACAAACGGAGCTACTTTCCAACCCCCGTCGGAAGTAGTTCAACAAACACCTCCACCAGTGCAAACACAGAACCATGGTGCTGGCCCCTCAGCTCCATCGGACCAAGAACAACTGAACTTCTCTGCGCTACTAGGGCTACCCGAAGGAAAAACTCTGGCTTCCTGGTATGCCGAACAAGTAGCGTCTATAAACCTTGTTTACACACAGCTCAGTACGCAGCAAGCTCTGCTTCAAGCACAAGCCAACCAGTCCGCATTTGTCACCCCACTGCAAAGGCCTTTGAGCGCTCCCATGCCTCAACAGACCAATGCATTCAATTTATGCCCTGAATCAGTACCTCCACCACACATCAGAAGGCCAAGCGCGCACGACATGCGCGACACTTACGGCGAAACGGAAAGCAACTATGTGCAGTACTCTCACCAACCAAAGAAGCCAATAAAAAGCCGTCTAGGCCCGCGCAACATAAACGACGAGCTCGATAACTATGAAGAAAACGAGGATGAAACATACAAAGAAAGTACAGTGTTCAGTAGGTTACCGCCAGAGCACGAAGCATACAAACCTCGCAAGCGCACAGGGTATAACCCAAAAGCAGAGCACGATTACACTTTGAGCTATCGTCCAGACGACATGGCTGAGAATTCAAAATTCATTAGAGAGATCGCCACGGCTGCTATCGATAAAACAAAATTGCCACACAACATGGGCAAATACAACGGCTTGACAGACCCAGATGACCACCTTCAAGTTTTTAACGGTGCTGGAGCAACAGGCGGATGGAATTTACCAACTTGGTGTCATCTCTTTGCTCAAACCTTCGTCGGCGCAGCGCGCGTCTGGTTTGACAGCCTGCCAGCAGGAAAGATCATATCATGGGTCGATTTCTGAGAGAAGTTCCTTGCACACTTCTCTCAGCAACGAAGACACACCAGAGACCAAGCTGGTTGTTTAAACATATGGCGCAGAGACCACGAGAGTGTGGAAGACTTCATTACCAGATACAACAAAGAATGTCTGGAAATAGGAGATGTAGGTGAAAAGATGATGCGCGCACACTTCATGAGGGCAGTCAAGTGCGATGATCTAATCAAACGTGTAAAGGGAAGAGACGGAGGACCCAAAGATTGGGAAACCTTCATTGAAGCGGCCAAAACCATTGCACAGTCTGACAGACAGTTGACCGGTGATGACCACCGTCAACGCGGATACAATCACAATGACCTGCATAGCAAGAAAGGCAGAAGCCAACCATGGAAAACCTCCGGTCACAGAGAAAGAAGCCCAGCAAGGGAGGATGCGCGCCGCACAATCAATCAGATAGCTCACCGGAAAGAGGTGAAAAGAGAAAACAGGGAGAAACAATGGACACTCCTAACGAAAACCCCTTCAGAAGTCTTGGCAACTGAGAACCACCAGTTCAAACCACCCCTACAAATGCGAAACAAGAGGGGTCAAGATCCCAATCTCTTCTGCGAGTTTCACAAAGACACGGGTCACCTAACCGACGATTGCTTCAGCCTCAAGCAAGAGATCGAAAGGGCCTTAAGAGATGGAAAGCTAACTCATCTGGTAAAAGGGGGAAAACGTGATTACCGCCAGATTCAAAGAAGGGAAGAACGGCCGGATAACAAAAAACTCAGGAAGTTAGAAACCCACATGGTTCAAGGGGGCCCACGAAAGCCAAGGAAAAATTACAACAAGCGCACACAAGACGATTCATGGCGCGAAAGGCAGGTTGTTTTTCCTATCGTAAGAGGAGGCCCACGAGAAAGAAGACCCATAGTCATCTCAGGCGTGATCGGGCACTACCAAACCGATTACATTTTCATCGATCCAGGGAGCACCGCGGATATCATATATGAACAATGTTTTAATCAGTTCGACCAAGAGGATAAGGCGCGCTTAGAACCAGTTGATTACCCACTCACTGGTTTCTGCAATGAAGCCGTTTTTCCCCTTGGACAGATATCGTTCTCGGTGTTACTCTCGGAAGGAAGGAATTCAAGAACAGAAGATGTTACGTTCATGGTGCTACCCGCGCATTCAAGGCACGACATTATGCTGGGAAGAGAATCCCAAGGCGACTTCAGCATGATCTGCTCCGGCTCACATTCATCTGTGGGATTCCCAACAGAAACGGGGGTGGCAATAATATACGCAAGCAAGGAAGTCTTAGCAACAGATGAACTCAGACCCGCAATGTAACATATGTGCTTGTTATCATTGTGAACAGTTCAATTATCAATAAAACATTGTTATTTGATCCCAATGTTTGTTTGGTTGTGTTTTACATTTTTCATGTTTTGACTTTTATTCAATTTCAAACTCTACTTCGCTTTCTGGAGAGTTATACGCAAACCGGTGCGTAAACGTAACCAGTTTAATGCGACAAATACTCCGGAACTTCAACATATACTTAACATACCTTAAATAACCCTTACATAACTTAGAAATAAGTTTTGAAGGCTTTGGTATAGCAAAAACAAGTTAATTCGCTTACAGGGACTAAACTTGACAAACCCGAAGCTTTGTAACAGTTAATTATGCTCACTAGAATGCATGATATAAATTTCATAAAGTTTCGTTATCGTACGAGAAAGTTATGATCAAATCCGTGTACAAGGGGTTAAAGCAACGTTGAAGTTTAGGACCTTTCGGGTAACAATAAAGTTAACCGAGGACTTAACAAAGTGGGTAAATATCTTGAAGCCCTTATATGTCAAATTAGGGGGTTCAAATTGCAAGAAATAAGTTAGTTGGCCTTTCGGAAGGGCCAAGAGACGAGATGCAACAACTTGAAAACGTTTTTGCCTGATTACAAGACTGAGGCGGGTCGCGTAAAGGTTAACATGACTTTACGCGGGCCACGTCAGACCATCAGATGCAGAAACTTTTGACAGCTGCCTGTTTTCGCGCATATTCGACCTTTAAACGATTTTCCTCATCTTGGATGGCCCCTAAACGACTCCTAAGCACTAGGGACACTTGTGGGAATGTTGTGGTCAGTTGTAGGCTTGTGTGTCAACATTTTGTGGTGTTGAAATCACTATAAAAGGCCAATGAGTTGCAAACATTGAACACACCTCACTCCTGCATTTCTGGAGCATTTCTGGAGCACAAGGCTTCTCTCAAGTGATCCCTGGTCGTTCATAGGACTCCTGTAAGTTTGCCTAACCTTCCTTAGTTTAGTTTTTGCTTAGTTTTAGCTTAAAAGTCAAACCGTCGTAATTAACGGTTGACTTTAAGATTAATCACTAATGGTCCAGTGATTAGTCGAATCAAAAGTAGATATAAGTTGGTAATTATGTGGGTAATAAACCCTTAAAAGGGTTCCCCCTGATTCCCACTCTAACTAGGCCAAAAGTCGGGTCAAACTTGCTAATAAAAAGTCAACAGGATACTTAAATTCTAATTTATGCATAATTAGCAATGTAGAACATATACAACCTATTTGATCATTATTATAACTTGGTAATTAGTGTAAGAACATGCCTAAACATGTTCAACCCGACAATTTCCTGTTTAGACGCGGTTCGGAACCGAAAGTCGCATAGTTTGACTTTTGCTTTGACTTTCAGTTCTGACCCGTTTAGGCATGTTTTAGAAATGCCTCAGATCTTTAATTGGACTAGGTTACATACTAGTATAACCCTCTGTGATTATACACCTTGGTTCATTAGTTATCCAAGTAATATGCATGTTTCCGTTAATTGCTCATATGTTGACCATTATGCCCTTTTTACCTTAAAACGTGATTTTTAAAAATGTAAAAGAGTAGAAACCTTTTTTACTGATATATAAACTTGTATCCAAAATTTGAGATCAATCAGTGGTGTAGATTGAGAGTTATGCTCATTAGCGCAAAATGAAAGCTTTATGTTAATTAAATGGCGTAATTAGCGTATAGCCTAGTTAAGCCTACTTTTTGATATCAAACTTATTACCCACTGATGTAATATATTATTTTGGGATTTTTTGAAGATTTTTAATAAATTTTAGGCTGAGCATAACTTATAGTCAAAGGCTTAATCCGGTAATTGTCGGTTTTGCCCTTACGGGCTATAAAATGAGTTTTACATATCTAAACGACTCCAAACCTTTTGCTACTGATATTAAATGATAAATAAATTATTTTAAGCCTTCTGGAATAGTAAAAATATCAGCTTTATGTATATAACCCGGAAACGGCTCCTAATCGCCTTTCTAAGCGTTTTTAACGCATAGTATGTACTAGAACTATTTTAGACATACAAGGGTTGATACCTACTGATATTTTTGGGTAAATTATAATGTTTTAATAGTAAGCAAAAGTTGTTTAACTCAGACTCCAGTTTTGAGCTTCACGGCTTACGTGAAAATTACCAAAATGCCCTTACGGTGCATAGTTTGTGTTTAAATACGTTTCGGGCATAATAAAAGACATCTTACTGATGTCACAACATATTTGAAGCATATTAACTCAGGAAACCTGTATGTGGCTCTTACGGATACCCGTTACGCTTATTACGCGTTCGGTTCGGTTTATATAACTAGTTTACATAAATTAGCCGAAGCGGGTCAAACCTTATCGGTTTTATCTAGAAATCCAGAATGTGTATGAAATACCCATATTAAACAAGTCTTCAAACTTGTCGGGTCTAAATCACATTCTATCCGATCTTCCGATTTAGGTCCGGTTTATTAATGTAGTTACTTATATTAGGTGTCGTTTGATATCCGTGATCTCTAGCATTGCTTGGTGGTTATCTTAGGACTTCTGAGCAATCTCAAGTGAGTACATAGACCCCTCTTTTACTGTTTTCCAAACTGTTTTGGGGTAAAACACATGTGCCTACTTGTTACTTTCGTGCTTTTCATTCTTTCATATCATATGCTTGTTATGTTCATTAGTACATTATAGTACATGATTTCATTACATTTTATGCTATGTATGTCCATTGTGTGCATACTTAGTACATTGTTCTACATTACATTTCTGCTATGTATGTTAACTGATTGCATGCTAGCACATTGATTTACATGACTTTTTTTTTGCTTTGTATGTTAACTTAGCATACTTAGTACATTGTTTTCATATAACATGTTCACTTTTGCTATGACATTTGGTTTGCACAAACGAGACTATTATACGTTCATTAACATTAGCTACGCCGCTCGGTAGTAAGTACTGGTACCATAGGACTTGACAAATCTCATTCCTGACATCTCGGGTTTGTTTGGATGTAAGGAATGACTGAATCCGAAAACATTTCTTTTGATAACCTTGACTAAAAGGGTTATCCGACTGTCTCAAGGCTTGAATATATGCGTTAACTTACCACATAAATGTTTGTATCAATGTAACATGCATTACTTTGCAAAACATAACTTTTTGATATATTCAAAATACTTTGCTTTGTACATTTCTACATTTGGACTATGTGACAATACTTTACTTACAATACATAACATTTGTTACACATTACTTGACTACATTTGGACTTCTAAACATTTGACATGGCTTATACAAGTACTTCTGACTATTGGTTTAAACATAGACTTTATACATTGGTGGTTTTGTTCAAGCATGGTGGATACGCCGCTAGTACTTCCTATATATAAGTGTTTGTATGGTATTACATATCGTAGCGTTATTTGAATCATTTCAATTTAGACATATAACATTTTATACAAATAACCTATCTTTCACAAGACATTGCTTTACAAACAACTTACTTTGTACAACACATTTTACTTGGTTATACATTTAACCACACATTATTCTTTTATTTATACATATCATTTGATCTTATCGCTTTTTAAATGACTTACAAAACAAAACAATTTACAAGATTCATGACTGACTTTTACTAAACAACTTTTTCTTAAACTTAAGTCATGAATCCTATTTTCACAAAACCTATATATCTCACAGGCATTTTTATACTGACGTACCTATGTTCACATGTGTTTTCAGGAGCTTTTGCATAGGATGATGATCGTGACACTAGGGCGGACCTGTGCCTTAGAGACATAAAATGAAGATAAACTTAGTTTAATTATGTTATAAACTCTTTGATTCCTGTTTAAAACAATGTAATTTTTATGTTGATAAATAAAATACAACTTTGTATGCCATGGTTATGAAACAATTAATTCTGTTACAACACTCTCCGACGTTTTCCGCCACGTTTTGTATGTTATACGTGGTCGGGGTGTGACACGCAAAGGCAAGTAAACCAGCACCACGCCGGGAGGAAGAAAAATGGGTGTTAAACAGCGCGTACCAGGAACAGACAGTAACCTTAGGACCTGCAATGTCCGATCTAACGCGTGCAACGCTGAAAAAGCTGTTGTTCCAAAACATGGACGTGTTAGCCTGGACACCGGCAGACATGGTCGGTGTTCCACGACACATAGCTGAACATCGATTAAACGTCTTAGAAGAAGCAAAACCGGTGGTGCATGCCAAGCGCCACTTGGGAGACATAAAGCACGACGCTATGAAAGTGCAGGTGATGGAGCTGTTAAATGCGGGAATCATCAGAGAAGTCAGATACCAAACATGGGTAGCAAGCCCAGTGATGGTCCAAAAGAACAACGGCAGCTGGAGAATGTGCGTAGATTACAAGGATCTGAACAAGGCATGTCCACGCGACTGCTACGCCTTACCAGATATCGACGAAAAAATTGACTCCCTAGCAACATTCAGATGGAAATGTTTCCTGGACTGTTACAAAGGGTATCACCAGGTGCAGATGGCCATGCAGGATGAAGACAAAACCGCATTCCGAACACCGACAGGGCTATACTGCTACACCAAGATGTCGTTCGGTTTAAAGAATGCAGGCGCGACCTACCAGAGATTGATGAATGAGACTTTCCATGATGCCATCGGCAAATACATCGAAGTGTATATGGACGACTTAGTCATTATGAGCAAAGAGGAGAATACAATGCTGATGAACATCCAAAAAACGTTTGACACCTTGCGCGGAGTAAGTATCAAGCTTAACCCAGTGAAATGCTCTTTCGGCATGGAAGAAGGAAAATTCCTGGGTTTCATCGTCACAAAAGATGGCTTCAAAGTAAATCCTGATAAGATACAAGCAATCGAACGCATGCCTTCACCTTCGACGATCAAGGATATGCAAAAATTGGCAGGGTGGCTGGCAGCCCTTAACCGTTTCCTGGCCAATCATGCAGCCAAATCTTTCCCGTTCATCAAAACACTACGCAACTGCATGAAGAAAAGCCAATTTCAATGGACTCCGAAAGCCGAGAGCGCATTCCGCGAGATGAAAGATTGCCTCATCAAGTTGCCAACATTAACTGCACCAGTCAAGGGAGAGCCTCTGGTGCTATACTTATCAGCCTCCGACAGAGCAGTAGGAGCAGTGTTACTTGTTGATCGACAAGGTGTCCAAACGCCAGTCTACTATGTGTCACGAACCTTGACCGACCCAGAAACCCGGTATGCCATCATGGAGAAACTAGTACTCGCACTGATCCATGCATCGAGACGGCTGCGCCGGTACTTTGCCAACCACGTCATTCACGTGCTAACAAACTACAATATTGGCAACATCCTCGCAAGGCCATAGATTTCAGGGAGACTAGCAAAGTGGGCGATAGAGCTCAGGGGCCATAATGTGGTTTTCAGGCCAAGACCGGCAATTAAGGGCCAAGTACTTGCAGACTTCATGACAGAGGTACCGGATGACAAGGACCGGGAATGTAAAGCAATGGAAAAAGCCGAAAGACAGCAAGTAGAAGAACCATGGTTGTTATACACAGACGGCGCGTCTAACGAAGACGGTGCAGGTGCTGGGCTTCGGTTGGTGAGCCCTGACAAACATGAGTTCACCTACGCCATACGCTTGGATTTTAAGAGCACGAACAATGAAGCTGAATATGAAGCTTTCCTCGCTGGTTTAAGGTTGGCAATCAAAATGGGAGTACGACACATCGAAGCGCATGTGGACTCCATGTTAGTGGCCGGACAAATCAACGGGCAATATGAAGCCAAGGGAGATACAATGGCGCTCTACCTGAGTCAAGCAAAGACATTGCTACAAACCTTCTACTCCTACAAGGTGCACCACATTAATAGAAGCGAGAATAAACCAGCAGACGCGCTGAGTAAGCTCGCCTCTACAAGTTTCCAACACCTGGCGAAAGATGTGCGCATAGAGGTTTTAAGCAACCCGTCAGTGCCACTGAGAGAAGTAAGCGTCGCTCAACTAGGAACAACGCCTTGGATGACTCCGATAATCGCGTACCTTCAATCTGGAATGCTCCCGGAGAACAAAGCGGAAGCGAGGAAAATCCAGTACAAGGCAGAACATTATCAGATGGCTGATGGAATTTTATACCGAAAATCATACCTCGGGACACTGTTAAGATCCGAAGACGCAAACTATTTGATCAGAGAAGTGCATGAAGGAATTTGTGGTATACATGCCGGACCAAGAATGGTGGTGGCAAAGGTCATGAATGCTGGGTATTATTGGCCCGGGATGCATTTGGATGCGGTAAAAGAATTAAGGAAATGCAGTGGGTGCCAAAGACACGCCCCCAAAACGATGCGCCCCAAGAATGAATTGGTGCCAGTCACAACGGCGTGGCCTTTTCAACAGTGGGGAATAGATATGGTCGGACCTTTCCCCGAAGCCCCAGGCGCTGTCAAATTCATAATAGTCGCAGTCGACTATTTTACCAAATGGGTAGAGGCAAAGGCACTTGCATCAACCACAACCACTGTCGTCAAAAGATTCATATGGGAACAAATCATATGCCGTTTCGGATTACCACTCAAGATCATCACGGACAACGGAACGAACTTTGCCGAAGACAATCTTCAACAGTGGTTTAAAGAATTACACATTGAGCACACCTTCTCCTCGGTTGCACACCCGCAGGGGAATTGTCAAGTTGAAGCCTTCAACAAGAGTATTGTCGACGGAATTAAGGCAAGGTTGGGAGAGAAAAGAAGAGGTTGGGTAGACGAACTGCCCAGCATCTTGTGGCCCCACAGGACGATGCCCAAGACAAGCAATGGAGAAACACCGTTTAGCTTAGTTTACGGGTCCGAGGCAGTAATACCAGCGGAGATAGGATTGCCGTCACCACGAATGCTCTCAATGAACCTGATCAACAACGAAGAAGAGAGGAGGATCGACCTTGACCTCCTAGAAGAAAGGAGAGAAATGGCGGCAATAAACGAAGCAAAGTACATAACAAAGCTGGAAAAGTATTACAATTCCAAAGTCCGAGTCTGCACCTTCAATCCGGGAGAATACGTCCTCAGAGACAACGAGACCTCAAATGCTGAAAAACCCGGAAAGTTGGCTCCCAAGTGGGAGGGTCCATATGTCATAGACGCAGTACTCGGAAAAGGAGCCTATAAACTACGCACCATTGACAACAAGGAGGTTCCAAGAACTTGGAAGGCTCAACAGCTGAGAAAATGTTATATGTAAAAAGGTTATGTAACCGCAATGGCCGAATCGCCAACACATTTATAGTAACACAAGAAGTGTTTGGCTATCTCACGCAAATTTCTTTGTCACAACTGCATATATTACTTTGGGCATACACGAAAACATTAATGGCTCGACCATTAGGAAACGTTGTAAACCTCCAAGGCCTGTCACAAACAAGTGCACAGCCGGGTCAGATACACAACTAAAGCCTAACAAACGCCAAATAAATACTTCGTGCCCACAAAAAACACGAAAGCATCGAACACAGGACAAACAAACATTGTAAGCACCCCCAAGGCTGTGCACAGCTGGGTCCACACAATAGCCTATAATTCGATCACTTCGTACTCACGAACCAACCTGCGCACATAAACGACAGAATAAAACGTTGTAATAAACAACACAACCTGTCAGCGCCATCATTCATTCGTGATACCTGAATCAAAGTAATTATACATGCACATATTATGACGTTCACAAAATTCGCAATAAAATGAAGGCATATATTAACATATCAAACGTCAGGCAGACCAAATTGTTCAGAAGCACGACAGATAAGCAAAAATTAAAATTGTTCACAAACTAGTCAAATGATTACAAGGCCATCCAAGGCCATACGCGGCACGCAGGCCGGAAGCCTTCATTCCGGATGACTGGAACCAACACCTCCAGCCGCACGATCCTCATCTCCAAGAGCTTTTTTCAACAAGGCGACACCATCAGACCTTCGAGCCAATTTTTGGGTAGCCTTAACAACAGCAAAATCTAAAGACGCGAACTCTTGTCTTTTTGCGGTATAAGCAGCACTACAATCCTCTTTCCATAACTCGAAGTGATGCTCCTTCTCATTATTGAGAGCCGCAGCTCTGCCCTCATTATAACCATCCTTGCGCCCGCTACTATACCCAGCCTGCCCCAACTCAAACATATAGTTGGCAAGTTCGTGGGAGTTCACGATGCGATCAGCAATCTACAAGAAACACACAAATAAGAGAAACAGTCCACGAAAATCATAAAATAAAACGACGAAAATTACCAAAGGCACAGCGCGTGAAAGAAGCCACTTGCAATCAGCAGAAACTTCTTCAAGAAGAAGTTCAGAAGCCCTAAACTCCGCAGCTTTCTCCTGAAGAAGACGTTCAGCAGTCTCGCACTGCCTCGCAAGATCTTCCAGTTTAGCAATACGATCAACATACTCCCTTTCTTTCTTCTCAAACGCAACACGTGCCTGTTGAGCCTCCTCAGCAAGCTCTGTCTTTTCACCAGACAAACGCACAATAGCGTCACGTTGAGATTTCAGCTCGGCATTAGTATGCTCACACGCGGCTTCCCAATTTTTCTGCTTGTCAACATTGGCTTGCTTCTCTTGGGCAAGTTTCTCTTCTGCATCAGATACCCTCCACATCAACCCCTTCTTCTCAACATTAAATTTTTCTCTCTCTTCCAAGAATAGCTTCTTTTCATTTTCAAACTCAAGAGTGTCCTCCCCCATCAGCTTCCACTCACGGACAATCTCCTGAGAGGTGGCAAAGTAGTTAGCCCCAGCGCACACATGATCATCTAACAATTCTAACCGGCGGCGCCTCTTCTGAAATAACCTTTCAGCTGGGGGGGGGAGACAGAGAGAAAAACTCATGACAGTTGTCCAGATCATTCATCCTGGAACCCTGGGTTAGATTCCAGCAGGGGGCATGAGGAAGATCATCACAGGCAGGATTCTGTGTATCAAAAGAATCAGCATGCACATCCTCAAAACGAGGGCTGCGGACAGCACCTGAAGTAGCCCCACCACCACCACCCGGAGGGCGTTTAGTATAAATGGTTTGATGTGGAGCAGTCTGACTGGACTCCACTGTAACATCAACGCCCTTACCTTTACCATCGCCACCGGCAGTATCACCACCACCTTCACCCACCTGCTCAGCATGAACATCGTCTTCTTTCCTCTTCTCACCAGAAGTGTCACGAGGAGGAGTCAACCCAAACGTCCTCGAAGGCGGAGATTCTGGAGGAGTGATTTTCGAAAGGTCAATCTTGTGTGAAGTCTTGGCTGGCTTGGCACCTGCTCCAAAACGAGCATCACATTTAGAAAAAAAAAATCAAAGAACCAGAAAAGACAAACGGGAAAACTGATAAAACGAGTACCAGAAGCTTCATAAATTTTCTCCAACAGATTCCCTTGTCTCTAAGTAAAAACGCCCAGATCAACCTCCGATTCCGAAGGAGCTAGAGGAGTCTCCTTCTGAAACTTAGCCTTTTTCGAAGCAAGAAGAGCAGCAGCCTGCTCGTCAAGTTTCCGCTTGTGGTCAGCAACAGCTTTTTTCTGCATAAGTTCCGTTAAGGTAGCATGGTCGTCCGGATCAGATCCACGATGTTTCTCTCCGCTCCCTAAACCGGACAACGTATCAGAAACTACAACGTAATCTAGGACGGGGAGAGTAGAAGGTTGCTTACGAAGAGTTTCAGCAGCATGTTCCTCAGCCTTCTTCCCTTTCCCTTCTGGTGTGTCAGTTTTCATTTTTCCCCTCGTCTCCAACTGCTCAGCAATCTCAACCGGAACTTCGACGTCTTCATCAATAGGCTCGTTCACCGGCTCGTGCACAACTCCTTGCGCCGGACCTGCACGCGGGGAACGAGAAGTTAGGCCTTCAAAAGATATGCCAGACCCATCACTCGAGAGAACAATAACTTCCTCTCGAATAATATCGAAAGCATCATCATCATCCTCACTATCTTCACCTAAGGCAGCGTTGGCATAGGCGGTAAAACTCTCATTGGAAGGATGCAGGAAACGACCGCGAATCTGATCCAACCAAGGTCGTTTCTCAGCTTTTTGTATCGCCCCGACCATGGCACCACCGGCTCTCGGGTCCAGAACATTCAGAAAGGTGTAACCCACTGCAAAATACACGGAGATGAGAAACACAACAAAGAGAAAAACAACAAAAAACAAGATAAGACAAAAAAGCTGTGACGACACATACGTTTACCCTGATAACCATATACGGGAACCCCCAAAGGATGTTTTGGAACCCACAACATACTCATCCCGGCACCCACCAACGCCATCTCCTCAAGCTGAAAAATAGGAGTAGCTTTATGAGTCAACTTTTTATACCAGGCCTGTTCAGCGAAATCTGCAACCACATCAACCTTAGGGATACCCTCATCCACCGACCGGTAATGCATATCCACAGGGATAACTCCTCGGCGAATATAGAAAAACCTTTGTTTCCAGTCATGAAGGCTCTTCAAGGGAACAGAACAAACTGGAGCAACGCCGGTACGAGCACTAAAGGAGTAAAAACCACTAGTATACGTCACAGTATAGAAGACGTTGAACAGCGCGAACGTCGGCTCCAGACGGTGAGCCATACACACAAACTCGAAATGGGTAATACGGGGAAGCCCAATCGCATTGATCTGAGAGATATGGAGCCCATAGTTACTCAACACTTCCCCGGTAAACCTGGTCATCGGGAGCCTGAAGTTGCCCTCCCGGAAGAAAGCAGCATATAAAGTAATGTAACCTGGAGGGGCATCCATGGCAGTAGATCCTGGGGTTGGGAATTGAGCACCCCACTCAGAACGGAAACCCATCTCCTGTATCAGATTATTAAACTCATCCTCCTTCCACCCTATAGTTGCCTGATCAGGACCTGGTGGATTCTTGCCCTTGTTTCTCCTTTTCCTGGAAGAAGGATTTGCTCTAGACATAATCAAAGAATAATATGAGTGAACTCTAGAAGAAGGATGAAAGAAGATGAAGAAATAGGGAAGAAATCAGGAATTCAAATTTTGAAAAGTGGAGAAGAAAGAAGAACCGCCCTGATATTTATACCCATCGCATTAAATGCGATGGGTAGTGGGCCGTCAGAGTCCAGAAAAGCAGTCAATAGGGGAGAGACACGTCAGAAGAGAGAGAAGGCGACACCTCTTTTTTCGGGGAGCAGGTGAACATACGCCTGACACCTCGCCGAAAAGTAACTGACAGTGACTGAAAAGGCGCCTGTTCACCTTCGATAAGACAGAGGGACACGCAACAGTCACATCAGTCTCTCCTTCCCAAGGCAAACAAAACTCCCCCCTGAAGACAACAGCAAGCGCCATGCGCCCTGCGTCCATTTGGCTCAACTTTTACAAAGGAGTCAAACCCATGCGCCATGCGTCCATTTGGCTCAACTTTTACAAAGCCGCCAAAACCCATGCGCCATGCGTCCATTTGGCTCAACTTTTACAAAGCTGTCAAAACCCATGCGCCATGCGTCCATTTGGCTCAACTTTTACAAGTTGCCAAAACCCATGCGTCATGCGTCCATTTGGCTCAGCTTTTACAAGTTTCCAAACCCACGCGCCATGCGTCCATTTGGCTCAACTTCCACAACTGCCAAAAACCATGCGCCATGCGCCCATCAAGTGCAATATCTCAAGTCTCCCATAACAAGCGCGCGCCAAAAAGAAAAAAAAACACTACCTTCATAAGTCCAGAATCCCTCCTAGACGATCAACTCAACTAGAAGGCACACTGGATTGGGGGGACTTGAAGAGGTATGGTCCCAATTCCTTGCCCACATGGCAAGGACCACACCACTTTTTCATCATATGTGGCGTTGACATCAACGAGACCATCCAGAAGCTTCCAAAAGCTTCTGGAAAATATCAAGGTGGCACCAAAGATGCTCCATCCGACATAAAGGACAACACGTGTCACCAGTCATCAGGCGCCAGGTAGGCCTGCAACGGATCAAGGAGCAGTCCGACAACACCAGTACGACGTCTCCAAAGTAGGCAAATGTAAGCACGCCACGTGTACCACTACACTGACCACAGCAGAGGAGACCAAAGGGATATTCCCCTTGGTCGGACACCTGGCGCGCAACCACAGCTGGAACTGCTGCTCCTCCCTCTTTCACCCTCCGGCTATAAATAGGACCCTTCATCATCCAGGTTGAATGACCTTGCTCTCTATACTCTCACACTCTACACACACTGTTTATTCTCCCTCGGAACAGTACTTATTCTCACGCCGGAGCCTGGTTAAGAGGGAAACCCCCACATTCCCCTCTTAACGAGACTAACGGTGTTGCTGTTTTGCAGGATCCAAGTCATTTCTACGAGTAAGAAAGGAGATTGAACCCACAGAAGAGATAACCCCACAGATTAACCCTGGTGTTAACCTGTGTTTCATCAGTGTCTATAAAAAAATCAACACTAGGTATAGTAATTTTTATTTCAACTTTCTAGTCTTGCAATCAATGATCTTTTCGATTTAGGAAATTGAATTATTTTCGTAGCTCAGGCTTCTAGTTATGCATAGTTTAAAATCGATTTGCGTTCTTTGTTTTTCTTAACTTTCAGCTTTCTTTTTCTTTATTTTTGTAGGCTTCTAGTTATGCATAGTTTAAAATCGATTTGCGTTCTTTGTTTTTCTTAACTTTCAGCTTTCTTTTTCTTTATTTTTGTATTTTGGTGGTTGTAGCAGGTGTCGGTCGACTATGGTAGCCAGCAGCGACAACTGAGCTAGTTGTTACTGACTCTGACACATCAGTCGTTTTCAATGGTGACGATGGTGGCGTTATTCGTCGGTGGTGCCATTTTACACGTAAAGATTTGGGACATTCAGTGATGTTTTGAATAACCCGTCGTAACTTGCAAGTTTATCAATCATGATTGGTTTGACATGTTTTGCCATGACCTCTAGTTCACCCCGTTCCAAATCTACCCGATAGTTCACCCCGTTCCACTGTTTGTATCAACGTCGGCTGAGAGTTTGCAAGGGCTACATGTAATAGATATCTAAACTTTAAAAACATCTTGAAACTAATCAATCTTAAAGGACTTGTTAAATCTTGAAACTTAAAATGTTAAAAATCAAATCAAATCATGAACAAACAATGCACAACACATGAGTTTTACTCTTATACACCACAATATACATGATCACATATACAGGCACTTGACCCTATAGTTATAATCACAACTAGAGCATCCCAAAGTTAAATCTTTTAGACATCTAAAAGATGATTACGTACTAGCTATAAATTCATAAGCTTGTTACCCGAAAACCTGTCCTACAAGAGCGGAATCAAGCTACGTTTGAAACTGTAACTTTTCTTGGCTTGTGGAGGTGTGAGATTTAGACCAAACATCTCTTTGGGAGCATGATCAGGGTCAGATATGAGCCCAACCAACTTAGCCACAACCACAGCACTATCAGCCACATGGTTCATGTCATCAACCTGGCTCCATAACTTGTTAGCCAACTGAATCCTTCTGTACTTTGTGTTCAACCCGATCCCCCACCTCAGGAACAGACCCTCCCTCTCTTGTTCGGTTAGTTTCTTGTGCATTTGCTTTGTCAGCATCTCTCTTTCGCGCCGTAAAGCCCTTTCACTGTTCACATATTCACCAAACAAACGTCAACGATTGATTAACATTTTACACTAGAATAATGTTTAGAGTAAAATGTCATTTTCGTCCCTGAGGTTTGACCAGTTTTGCGACTTTCGTCCAAAGGTTTGTTTGTTTGAACTCTTGCCATTTCATCCGGCTCGTTAACCCCATCCATTTTTCTCCATTAATTAAGGGGGATTTTCGTCTTTTTTGTTAACTTAAAGGGAAATTCGGTCTTTTGAATACTTGTACATTATGCTAAATGCATGTATATAAAGTGAAAAAGACCGAACTGCCTTTTAAGTTAACAAAAAAAGATGGAAATACCCTTGACTTACCGCAGAAAAATGGATGGAGTTAACAAGCTAGATGAAAATGACAAGATTTCAAACCTTTTGGATCCAGATACGAAAAAAAACCTTTGGACAAAAGTCGCAAAACTAACCAAACCTCAGGGATCAAAATGGCATTTTAGTCATTTATAAATACAGTCAGGGGCGGACCCATATGGTGCGGGTCGGGGTCCACGGACCCCAATGTTTTAAAAAAAAATAGAACCGGTATATTAAATTTTTCAAGGACCCCATAAAATAAATTAGTTGGACCCCATAGTATTAAAAGCAAAGATGGTATGGTGGTAAATACCCTTATGTTCCAACAAATAGGTTTCAAGTTCAAGTTTTACACCTCTTGTTTTTAGTTTATTTTTCCCATCAAAATTAAACTGGTGTTTTAAAACACCACAACCACCCATTGACCCTCTAATTTGCTTCTTTAAAATGATAAATTTAATGTCTCCGAATGATTTTATTTAAATTTTGAAGTTATGTGAAGTAGTTGTGTTGTTTAGGTAGCTATTGGCTTCAAGCAACTTATTAATCACCACAATTTGATAACTTGATTCTTAAAAATGGTTCTTAATAATGTATTGGTTTCTTCTCCACTAAATGCTTCTACATTATTTCCTACCCCGACCCGACCCGACCCGACTACGATGACCGACCCGAAAATTTTAATGTTTGGTTGTGAAAAATTCTAACACAAAAAATGGACCCCAATAGAAAAAATCCTAGGTCCGCCGCTGAATACAGTAAAGAATGAACAGGGATTCTTACGTGGAAGAACGTGTGATGGTCCGGCCATCGTCTACAGCTGCATTAACCCGTGCGAACATGTCTTTTACAAAGGCTAACCGTCTGCGTTCAACCTCCATGTAAATGGAGTCAGTCGGGTCGCCATTGAATAGCAAATAGAAGTAAGTTCTGTGCACAAGAGACACATTGCATTCATGCCAAAACTGTATGATTTCTTTCTGCAGCCTCTTGAACTCTGAACGCCAAGACGTTGCTCTGAAACTGCTTATTATTGGATCCAAACCGATGCTTTTTACACTCTTCGTCTGATCCATGGTGGTAATCTACAGTCAACAAAACAATAGACATTAAGATGTGATTTAGTTGCAGAAAGAAGCAAATTTGTTTAAAAAATGTATAAAGACCAATGTTTTCAAAACCGGACCGGGCGTCGAACCGGTCTCCTAACTAGTCCACTGGCCGGGTCGGTTGGACCGGGCGTAAGAACCAGGTGATCCCGTAAATATTATTAAAAAATAGGGTAAAATTGAATTTTTATTAATAAAAATCTGGTTCAGCCCTTCAAAAATCCGGTTCAACTAGCCGGTTTCCGGTCCGACCGGCGGTTCCTGGTCCAACCGGCCGGTTCGACTCAAAACGGTCTGATAGTGTGAACCTAACCAGTCAGACCCCTGGTTCCTGGTCCAACCGGTCCGGTCAGGTTTTCAAAACATTGGTATAAACTCACTTGGGTATCATCAACTTGCTTATCATCCTGAGCCTCAGATGGTTCTTCTTCGATTAACTTCTTTTCTGGTTCGTTACCATTATGATCAACGATACCCTTTTCATATTCTACACCATAGTTGAACGTGCAACTCTTTATAGGGAGAGACTCATCACCATTTGGTGGAGTGTTGTGTTCTAGCTTGTTAAGCCATGTAGCATGAATACCGTCATTACAGCTTCTGCTCTTCGGTAACTTGAAGCTTTGTGGAAACCCTAATACGTAATCATCTTCAATAGAACCGTTCAATTCTAGTTGTTCCTTCAATGGAGGTATTCCTGTTTCATCTTCCTTCAATGGCGTTCCAACCCACAGCACCACTTTATTATCTGCATTCATTTCTTCATCCACACATGACTCAGGAGACATATCTTCTAAAGGACTTGCACCGTGATCATCACGACACACTGTTTCCGAAGAAACCCTAATCTTGGTATCGGGAGACGAACAATACGATCGTACATATGCTTTTGGAGTGATCTCCTCCGATTCGATGCACCGAACCACCTTGCATAACTCGTGGAAACTTCCGTTACTCTTCTCATCAATGTCATTCCAATCATGACAAGAATCGGTTTCTTCACTCGATTGTGCTATTCTAATCACGGGCCGTATCGGGGTACTATCAGTCGGAGAGTTTTCGTTTTCCTCGAATTCGGTAACCGGAATGTAATTTTCTTCGAAACTACTCTCGCTACGCCTCGGAGAGTATCGGCTTGAACCGAGAGTTCTAATACTTCCATCGAATGACTGACGCGGGTCCACCACAATCGATGTCTCTGGCATATAACTTTCAGCTTCGGGTATCATCTGGACTCGAAGCTGAGGGTAATTATCTGAACCTAACTGTAATATGCAAAAAAAAATAATTGAGTACCGAGAAACAAAAAATACAAATAAATTCATCATTATGTCATGACTCGTGATTTTACCCTTATCAATGAACTTTCATTATCTTCAACCACACGTAATAAATCCTGAACCTGCGATCGCGCATGGTCTCTTTCAGTGGTCAATTCTTCTATTTGCTTCAGCATCTGTACATCCGATAACACATAATTACATAAACCTTCTTGGTTTCAAATTTGTATGTGTAATTTAGGGACCGGAAAACGAAGTGATTACCTTTTCGATTTGAGTGTCTTTCTCACGTAACAACGTAGCGGTATCTGGTGATATCCGATTAGAGCTTGGAGTTCGTAACTCATTTTCTAATCTATCCAATTCTCGTTGCAGATGCTTTACTAAAGCTTTATCGGATATGACTGCATTCACCTGCGCGTTCGTACTCACTTCCTTCGCACAACTTGCGAACAAAAGTGTGTTTCTCGATTGCTCAACGTGGCTTCTTGCAGGGCTCATTGTGCAGATGATTGCGGTTCGTGAATTGCCTCCTAAAGAAGACTGCAGTATGCGCGTTAGCTTCGAATCTCTGAATGGTATATGCCCACTTCTTCCCTTGCTGTATCCAATGAAACAATGATTATATAATGATAAAAAGTGATTATATAAAGATCAAAAGGGAAGAAAACTTAACGAACCTTAGCTTTCGAATTACGGTTCCCAGTGTTAGTAGGCTGCGGTTTATGTGGCATCCCTCTTTTAACCGTGTACCCGCGGTTAGTGACTGGGATGCGCGTTCACTTCCAGCAAGATCAACGAAGTTCTATAGTAGAGCACAAAAGTGAAAAGGGATTTTTTTATAGTTTTATATAATATATTATATATATCAGTGGGATAAAGTAAATCCGTGCATACCACAGTCGAAACAAGCGTACTTGCGCTGTCCCTGGCTAGATAGTTGTTGGGTGAACTTTCGATTGTCTGCATCCAATGAACAAATCATGAAAAAATATAATCTTTCATCGAGACTGTTATGCAATCAGAACTTTTCTGTACCAGTCTAATGATTTGATGTGATCTGGAGCTTGTTTCGTTTAGTGACGTTTCTCCGATTTGTCTCTGAGCTGTAATGATGCATTCTTATTTAGAAACTAAACCAAAAAAGGCTATAAATTGTTAAAATCGTTACGATTGTCAAAGATGTTCTCACCTTCACACACGGAAAGCAGCTCCATTACATGGTCCCAGTCCCTAACACTTTCCTCTGTGAGGTTTTCAACAATCGTTCCTCTCTGTTATAACGGTTCGCGATTGTTCATACCAAAACAAAAATATAAAAATATATATTTAATGATAATATAAAATGACGTTTACCTCTGGATCATCTAAAAGTCTGAGCGGATAACCATCGGTGCTAAGAAGATCTCGGACAGATTCATTATATATCTCCATGGCTGAGAATTTCAAATGGAAGTCCCGATCAGGGTGCTACATTATAATTAACCGCAGATTAGTTAGATTGTTAAAGGTTAAACACTCAAAACAAAAACTATGAGATGATGTGGTTACCTTTTGTACATAATCATATATATCTGCTAAAGTGTACTCAGTGATTCCGGTCATTGTAAACGTCTTCCCACTGCTCGTTTGCCCATACGCAAAAATACTCGCTGCGACACAACCATAATCAAACATGAATCCAACTAACAAACTCAATAACAACCGAAAAAAAAAGGCGAACTCACCATTGATACCACCGACAACCGATAGCACGACATCTTTCGCGCCATCCTGGTACACCTGTCTTGTAGAGCAATCACAACCAAAAACTCTATCTACACACAATTAACCACCATAAAAAACATGTTTATAAATTATCATCACACACTCAAGATCTGAACCAACACTAAAACAACAACCTACCAAATGTATATGCAGATGGATACATGGATCTCTCAGGCACACTAAGGTTCCCATTCTTGTAAACAATAGTATTATTATCAAAACACTCCCAATCAGACACATCATTTGTAACAATCTCCCTCCCATTCAACGGCCGAAGCCGAACCGACACGAAAATCTTCTCACCGCCACCGTCCGTCCCTCCACCGCCATTTTCCCCCATTTCCGGTACACAACAAACCTCTCAGAACCTATAATAATATATGAGCTCAACTGCCCAACAACTTAAGTACAGTTGTGGCAATCATCATCTGAAACAAACAGCCGGTAGTCATTAAAATCAAGTTAGCTACAATTCAACGCAATATGTAGTCTTTGATAATAATTAACAATTATTATTATATTTATATAAAATTGACAAAGAGATAAAATAATGATTTGCAAATTACACGAAAAGGCGTCAACGAGGACGGTGTATTTATGGGAATAGTTTAACATCTGGTCCCCTACACACCTTTTTCTCTTTGATTTTACAGACTGTCTTTTCCAAATATTATTCTACGATTAATTTCTCTCAATTTCATCTCAATTTCATTTCAATTACAATATACGGACCAAAATTAGGTCAAAAAAGTTGCAGATATTTTGAAATTAACCTCACTTGACGTAATCATTAGTGCATAATTAATGTACTTTTGTTATGGAATTTGAATGCAAAATGTTATTACTCTACGATTAATTCATCTCGATTTCGTTTAAATTTCAAAATACGGAGCAAAATTAGGTCAAAAAAGTTGCAGATATTTTGAAATTTTACCTCATATGACGTCACGATTTTGCGAATTTTCTCTCTCTACAGTACATAATAAATGTGCTTTTGTTATGAAGAATTTGAATGTAAATTAATAGTATTCTACGATTATTTGATTTATTTCATCTCAATTTCGTTTCAATTCGAACATACGGAGCAAAATTAGGTCAAAAAAGTTGTAGATCTTGAAATTTTACCTCACATGACGTCACAATTTGTGCGAACCTTCTCTCTACAGTACATATACATAATAATGTACTTTTGTTATGAGAATTTGAATGTTAAATGTTATTATTCTACGATTAATTCATCACGATTTCGTTTCAATTCGAACATACGGAGCAAAATTAGGTCAAAAAAGTTGTAGCTATTTTGAAATTTTACCTCACATGACGTCACGATTTGTGCGAACCGTCCCTCTCTCTCTACAGTACATAATAAATGTACTTTTGTGATGAGGATTTGAATGTAGAGAGAGAGAGAGAGAGATGATGAGTGAGAGGAGTTATAGATTTGCAGAGATGATGATGATGATGAAGAAGTTTTGAATTTTTGGGGATTAAGTTGAAATTAGGGTTAATGGATCAAAAGTTTGACAGAAATTGCCGCGTTATTTTGTTAATTGTTGTTGTTGTTGTTATGATAAATGGTGACCACGTGCTTGAATTTTGGTCCATTTAAAATGATATACATATAAGCTTGTAAGCATCATGTACCATAGACTTTAACATCAAATCTTTGTCTAGGGCAAAGTTGTGCAAGTTTTTACGTGTCGGTTATCTTCACATTTATTAGGTGTCAAGAATAGTTAAATCAATTTAATTGTTTTTTAGGATTTTTGGTAAAAAAAAAAATTGAAAAAACTTTTCGTAAAGTCGAGTTCTCTAAGTTCTCACAACTCATGTAAGTTTTCATTTTACCCTAACCATATATATATATATATGGTAGGGTTAGATAGAAAACCCTAAAAATTTGAGAAAACCCTAGAAAACCCAACCTCCCGACTATTTTTTTTGAAAAAAATAACACATGTAATATACATGTTTTTAAGAGTTTTGAGCAAAAAAAAAAAACAAAAAAGCGCTGAGTGGTTTTTTTTTTAAATAAACAAGTTTCAGCAATTTTTTGTCTAACACATGTTAGTGAAAAAGTTGCTGAAACTTGTTTATTTAAAAAAAAACATGCGGCGCTTTTTTTATTTTTTTGGCTCAAAACTCTTAAAAACATGTATATTACATGTGTTATTTTTTTCAAAAAAAAAAAAGTCGGGAGGTTGGGTTTTCTAGGGTTTTCTCTCTAGCATTATCCTATATATATATATTCGAACCATTTTAAATTGAACCCATGTCTCAATCTCAATTGTTTTTATAGTTGGGTGTTTTATCAGTTTCTTGCAGGGCCGACTCAAGCACTTTGGAGGCTTAAAGCGAACTATAGAATTGGGGCCCTTTTGCCGAAAAAAAGTCCCTGCTTTCTTCGATCCTAAATCGTGCCTCATAAACGCTAAAAACTTAATTTTCCTCTACATTAGTTTTTTTTTTTTTTTTTTTTGAAGTTTAATGTTTATCTATTAAATCAGTTAACAATATACAGATTACATTGAGATAGTTGGTAAACGGGCAACAAGCTGCGCCGCTACCCCTTTTTGAATAGCAAAACTAAGTCTTTTAAAAACTACGTCCATAGATCTCGGGGTCATAACATTACTATGCATGACCCTTTGAACTCGACTAAGTAGGTCCACAGCCTCTGGCGCCAGAAAACCAATAGTATCAAAGGCAAATGGGATAAACTAATTAGTTATATATTGTATCTTACAACAGTTATAAACTAATAAAAGATTATAGACTGATTATTCTTAAACATTATTATATTTACCGTTGTGTGAACTGTAAAACTCCTCTATTCCTCTAATTTTTTTTATAGAAGTCACCTACTTATAGTTACATAAAGAAAAAACACATTACTTGCTGGAACAAGAACTAAGATACATATAAATGAAAACAAAAGAAAAGCAGAACAACTTACTTGCTGGAACAGTAATAATGGCAATGAATAATAAAGGGCAAATTAACCATAAATTACATCAACCACTGAACCATTACTTCATGACCGAAGTCTGGAAAAGAAAACTCACAAGTTGTTGTTGTCGTCTTCGTCTTTACACCCATTACTACCTAGAAGTCGCCAAATAAGAAACTAGAAATTGAATCAAAAAATAGTTGGTACCTTATTATGCTTTCTTGCCTTGTGTAGAAACCATATGATGTTTTCTTCCTCTTTCTGTGCAGAAACCTAAAATATTTTGGTGGCCTCTTAAACATGGTGGGCCTAAGCAATTGCCTCATTTAGATTACCCAAGAGTCGGCCCTGGTTTCTTGCTAGTTGCTAGTTGTCTTTTATATAATTACTAGCCTAAGATCCCGCGACTTTCGCGGGTGGCTTAACACAAATATATAATATCTACTGGTATTGAAGCTCATGTAGATCATCACTTTTTTTCTAGGCCTTTCCAAACTTAGGCTTCACGTCTAAGGGTTGAAACAGGTCCCAAACAGACAATACACGACCCTAACCGGTACAAACCCATAACCGAACAGAGTGATCACTTCCCTCTCCAAAAACCTGTTACATACCAGCGAACCTTTAATAGATCAACGAAAGGTCATGGTTTTCATCTTTTGATTGACATCAAGTTTATATAAACTTCAATATCTAAATTCTTATTTATTATTGATATACCCAGGGTTGATATGCTTGAAAACATCATCGAACTCAAATAGATTCAACTTATAGTCTTTGTGACGAAGCAAATTTTTAGAAGACATTATGATAAGCGGCTTATGGAACTCCATATGCAGCTGAAAACAACAATAAAATGTAAGCGTTAAAACTGAAACAAAAAAAAATAAGTTTGATGAACGCACATGCCGACGTAACACATGGAAATAATTTGTTAGCGTCGTAACATTAACAATCTGCATATTGCATGTTTGAATTTGATTGCTTAGTGTTGGTTCCATCTCATGTATAACAAACGGATTATCATCACTCATCTGTTATCACATTTTACAAAGTAAACTTGAGTAAACAATGAGAAATTTATAAAGGGAGCCTTGAAACTTGTAATACCTGAAGAAAACACTCAAGTCTTGGACTGGAGTGTTCGAGCCCTTGACCATCTTAACCATAAGGTAGCAACACAACTAACCCATTCTAGCAGCCACTTAGCCTCATCACTACTCAAGAATTGATCAAATATAACTTGGGCCCATTGGAAAAAATCACCAAACTGAGCTTGCAACAATACCAGTTAATTACGGTTTTCCATTGAATAGCCCAACTCAAAGCACAACACACCAAACTCCGAAAAAGAACTTTATATCATCATATAAGCATCAAGAAAAATGTAAACAAAAAAAATATAAGAAATCATGTATAGATGTTTATACAGAAATGCATTGACCTGTTGCTTACGGTTTACTCGTGTTGATTCATCATTACATGATCCAACGGACAGTAACGCTCCCCTGTTTCTTGATCGTGCACAACAGAATTCATGTGACTGAAAGCACCTTTTTCAACATCTTGACCGCTTAATATTAATTAACATGATTACCACAACCGACATCATCAAGACCCTAGGACACCAGCTTTGCAACCTGCTGCAACCGGAACAATCACAAACCACCACCATCTTCCACCCCGTGCACCACCATCATTATCTTGTCTACAACCAAAACCACCTCCTCTGTTCTCTCTCTTCATAATCTGAACAGGTCGGCTGACCGTAGGCAGAAAATGAGTTTGATAACTTTGTAAGAATCGAAACAGGGGAAAGAGGATGAATTACCCAAAGCTATTCAGTTGTAAAACAGAATGGTAGGAAACAAACCCGAACCAAAGTGTTGATTTTGCTGCATCATTCCACATCGTCAGATCATTAACCAGTGTCCCAATCCGATGAAAATCATACATGTAATCTAATTAAAAAAGATAAACTAATTAATTAAACTTCAATGGTAGTTTACTCAAAAGAATATAACTTTTACCAACTCTTGAATCCCTAATCAGCAACAAATTGAAACCTTGGTACGTGAACATGGTACCAAACCGTTGCATCAGTTGTATGCACTATTCAAGCTGTCTAACACCAACAAATCTGCAGAAGCCGAGAACTTAGGTAACAATCATGAAAATAGTTCCATGATCGATTGACACTTTGAATGGGTCAGCCTGTTTCATCAAACGGTTTAAACGCTCATCCTGTTTCCCCAAACAGTTTAAACGGGTCGGCATGTCTCATCAAATGATTTAAACTGGTCAGCATTAAACAGTTTAAAGTGGTCAGCCTGTTTCATCAAACGGGTTAAAGGGGTCAACCTGGACGTTTACATAACGACCACTGTTGTAAACTGTAGCTTGTTTTATATCGACTGCTGATGTTGGTGGTCTATGTAAAAAAAATTATGTATGAAAAGAGGTTGCAGGTCTATATCAGCTATGTTTGATATAGGTCAAATAAGTCGTTACCAGGTAAGTCAACTGAAAACCAACAACCAGCTACTAAAAGAGTCCATTCTGACGATCTGACTCAAGTAAGTTAATATTAATATACTTGTCGTTACCAGGTAAGTCTTTTATTTAACATATGAACAATACTTTCATGTTTAGTTTTCTCAAGATCTACAAAAAAAATTAAGTGCCCAATAAGTTACATCTCAACACATGTTGCCTCAAATTTTGAATGTCCATTTTGCTTTTACCATGCTTCAGTATAAATTTCATTGCAAAAATCTACTGTAATCCCGACAAAAACACAATCAAAAGAAAACTAATACATCTACCATATTAATAATAACCAAAAGAATCAAAATAAGGATAACACTATGTTGCATACTTGCATATACCTGGACAGTGAATTTTCTTCTTCCCTTGTGTACTTTACCGAAAGATCATTCTCCTACAAGCTATAGCACGTGATAATTATACACTCCCATGGATATATCTTTGAATTGTACTGCTATAAGTGACTGTAAACTGCAGAAATTAAACAGAGCGTCACTGATAAATGGCAATTATAGTGACTGGAGAACATATTTAGAATTAGAGTTTCAATATAAAAAAAACAATTGCAGATCCAGAAAAAAAATGTACAGAAGGAAAAAAATTCCAAATATGAGTTGAGTATAAAGCGATAAACATAACAAAAATTATAATGAAGACATAATCGATATATGATGGAGTCGTATCAATGCTTCGCCATTAGAGAAGGATCTCAAACCTGATCAATTTCTTCATTCAGAACAGAACGTTGATGAGAGCTAGGGTTTTGATGCTTGCTTTCAATCATATAGGAGAGATTTAGGGCAAACAAAAACACAAATCGATACATAGATCAGTTACTTTAGAAGAAAAACACGGACAAATGTCATCAATCACAATTCGAGAGGATCGAGAAGAACATACCTGGTAGTTGGTGCATGCGACTGAGATTTAGGGCAATCGAATACATTAGATTAGGTTCCACAACAGATTTTAATCTGGGTAAAAGCTCTACGACCTGAACAGAAATCGGGGATGAACGGATAGAAGAGAGGAATAGAGGCTGAGAAAAATGAAGTGAGGATTAGGGTTAGGAATCAGAAGCGAGAGAGAAAGGAAAGGAGAAGAATAGGGGAAAAGAAATAAGCGTGTATGAGAAGAATGGTTTTGGCGGAAAATTGAAAAAAATGGGGTCTCAGCATATGCCATGTGGCAATTAGTGGCTTAAGTTTGTGCCAAGTGGCCAAAATTGTTTTGTTTTAATATACATAATAGATTAATTAGCGATTAAAATGTAAAAAAAAAAAGTTATATATACGTGAAAATATTATGAATTATGATAGGAAACATTCACTATAAAATCAATTTTAAGCAAACAAATCTTCCTATACTAATAAATGAAAATCATTTTTTGACACGTGTCACTTTCTGGTGCTTTCTCACCTTATTTTCTTATTTATCACTTATATTAATTAAATAATAATAATAATTTCAAACAAAAATTAGATAAGAATAAATATTTGTTTTCTATAGATAATTTTAAACAAAAATTTAGATAATGATCATATTAAATAATAATAATAATAATAATAATAATTTCAAACAAAAATTAGATAAGAATAAACAAAATTAGATAAGAATAAATATTGTTTTTGTATAAATAATTTTAAACAAAAATTTAGCTAATGATTATATTCAATAATAATAATAATAATAATTTCAAACAAAAATTAGATAAGAATAAATATTTGTTTTTCTATAAATATTTTTAAACAAAAATTTAGATAATGATAAATGTTTCTTTTAATATCATTGAATATTTTTATTTCCATATCTTTTTAATTTTATTATTCAGTGCTTTCTCACCTTATTTTCTTATTTATCACTTATATTAATTAAATAATAATAATAATAATTTCAAACAAAAATTAGATAAGAATAAATATTTGTTTTCTATAGATAATTTTAAACAAAAATTTAGATAATGATCATATTAAATAATAATAATAATAATAATAATAATTTCAAACAAAAATTAGATAAGAATAAACAAAATTAGATAAGAATAAATATTGTTTTTGTATAAATAATTTTAAACAAAAATTTAGCTAATGATTATATTCAATAATAATAATAACTAGATGTAAGATCCGCCGCGTTGCGGCTAGGGTCTTACATATTACGACACAATGAATCTACTTTATACGGCTAGGCCCTTACAAATTACGGCGCAATGAATCTATTTTATACTTTTCTATCGACCCGCTCGTTGCGTTTTAGAACCACAAACCTAAGGATTAACTACACACCTTTGTATCAAGTTGGATATCCAAACGATCACATTGTGTTTCCAAATGTCTTGTCGAGGGAAATACAAATACTTGATGTTGATTAGGGATGAGCACGGTACATGTTCGGCATTGAACCGGTACCGGTACCCAAAGTATCGGTACCGAAAAACAGGAAAAGTGGGTACCGGTACCGAATATACCGGTTCGGTACCAGTACCGGTATTTTACCTGTAAATACCGGTACCGTTCCGATACTGGTACCAAAAAGCGGGGATAATGTGTACCCACACAATTAAAGAGAGTTGACCCAAAACAATAATGCACCATGATGTTAAAAATTAAAAATTAACAAGCCTTAAATACCCATAAAATGAAAATAACTTCCAAAGCCAAATGTACAAACATACCATGCACATTAAAACAATATTGCATAAGGTACAAACAACAATAGCAAAAGTCTATTGCAAATTGATAGTATATAAATAATAATTTCAAACAAAAATTAGATAAGAATAAATATTTGTTTTTCTATAAATATTTTTAAACAAAAATTTAGATAATGATAAATGTTTCTTTTAATATCATTGAATATTTTTATTTCCATATCTTTTTAATTTTATTATTCATTTTTTTTACATACAAACTAACTTTTTAATTTCTAAATTTTTGCAAGATATTATTTTTTAATGTATTATTCAATGTAACTATAACCAAAGTTTCGAATACAATTACTCGTTCAAAATGTATAGATTAGCGTCTTATTAAAAAAAATACTTGGTTAAACATCAAAGTCAGATATTCGAAACAGGAATATGTATATGTTATTTAAATATTGCTTATTATAGTATGTCTCTATATGATAACGGTATTCATTTTTATGGTTGATGAAATATATAAAACCGTGGGGATCAATCTTCATGTTTTTGTACCGTAAACTCTCTTGAATACAAATTTGAGATGAGTGTTTTATGACTAAAATAAACAAATAAGTATGAAGGTGCATAAAACTAACTAAGGGGTTGTTTGACAACTTCTGAATGGGTAAGTGCTCAACCAGTAAGAGGTCTGTACCATTAAGTGCTGAACAAATAAGATGTCTGAGCCATTAAGAGCCAGTATAATGCTTAATCGTTCAATGGCAAATGTCTGACCAATTCGGATAAGAGCTCTTAACCATTCAGACTCGGTATATTGCTTACTCATTCAGAGGCAAATGTCTGAATCATTCAGACGTCTGCTCGCAAAACAAACCCTCTAAACCATTAAATGTTGAACCAGTAAGAGGTCTGAATCATTAAAAGTCTCTTTATGAGCTAAACCCCCTAAAATCATTGTATCTCTTGAATGTATAAAAAAAAACGAGATTCAACCCCATGTAATACATGTGTTTTTTTACCTAATAATAAATACAAAAACGAACTAAAATGTTATAATAAGTAAATAGTACATCAAAGTTCATTTTTAAAAGATAAATTTTGACCGTTGTATGTGTTAACATACGACATTATATTTTATTCAACACGTGCAATAATAGATTATTTTTAAAGATATGTATCTTTTTTATTATTTAATATATATTATATAAAATTAAATTTATGCAGCCCGTGTAATACACGGGGTTCAAACCTAGTTTAATAATCAAATAAAAAACTTTTTATAAAATGTTTTATTGATTTAATAGAGAAAGAAACAAGAATTAACAAAGGTAATATATGCGTTTATAGCATATCTCAGATTATTGTTGGTTTTATATTAAATGTAAAATTATACACATATGTTTGTTTTTGTTGGAAATAAAAATATTTTTCTATACTAACGAAGCTGATTATCCTGATTTTAAGCCGTTACTTTCAACTTTTCATTGATTATAATATGTGGTGTTCCGCCTTTTTAAACTACAGTAAGGATGATTATTAAAAGAGTTAATATCAACTTGAGTCCCTGTGGTTGACACGTTTTGGCATGATGAGTCCCCACATTTTGTTTTAGCTTTCTAGGTCCCTGTGGTTGTCAAATCCGGCTGAAATCCGGACTGCTACTCTCAATCGACTCAAATCCGACATCGAAAAAGTCTCTGTTTCGATCGAAATTTACAATCAAGGATCTGCGTAAGTAGATTTATCATTTTGTTTATAAAATTACTATCGATTGGTTGATGTTCTAGCTCAAATTTATTATCTCACGAGCTCGATTTGTGATTTGGATAGTTTGATTTAGGTTATATGTATTTTGTTGATTGACTATGTGTGAACATGAGTAGATTAATTGAAATGGAGTTGGATTATGCATAGTATGTTTGATTATTTATGGATTTGGAGTTTCGGTTGTGATTTGAGATTGATTGGACAACATTAGGTTTTTAAGCATCGATATTGATCTGCATCTGTTAGGTAGTTTTTAAGCATCAATCTGATTTGCATCGATATTGATCTGCATCTGCATAGATTGGTTAATTTGGGATCTGTTTGCATGAATTGTGGTTATATGTGCTTAATTTAGTTGATTATTTGGGTATTTAGAGTTTTGGTTGTGATTTGAGATTTACCGAACATGATTAGGTTTTAAAACATCAACATTGATCTACATCTCTTAGATTTCTTTCAGGATAAATTATTTTGCAGCCTATTTTCTTAAAGATTTGGAATTTGGTTGTGATTTGTGATTGATCAAATAATATTATGTTTTTAAGCATCAATATCGATATGCACCTATTTGATTTTTTAAGGATCAATGGTTTAGCAACCTCTCTAAATGAATTGTAGTTATATATGCTTAATTTATTTGATTATGGTGGTTAAATGATGGTTGTATGGTGGGGATGGTTGCAGGTGGCGGTGATTTGTGAGGTGGTGGTGATGATTTTGGTTGGTGGTTGGTGGGTTATGTGGTGCGCAGTTAGAGGTGGGAGTGGTTAGTAAAGTCGAGTGTTTGTGGTTGAGAAAGGGTTGTGGTGGTCCCAAGATGACAGCTGGTAATTGCGGGTTGTCGGGTGGAATGGATGAGTTTTTCGGTGGTGATTGAAAGGAGATAAGGTGGTGGTTGGTGGTTGCAGATTGTTTTGGTTTTGGGGTAGGTAATCTTGGTATTGGTTTTGGTTGTTGGGTTGGTTTGAGTTTTGGCAATCCATTTGGACGGTTTCGAAGGATGTGGCATGTGGTGAGTTTTGGTTGGGTGGATTAAAGGCAAGATTTGCCTCTAACCGGTTGGTTAGATTTCTTCGCACAACCCGCTAGATTTCCGGTTCAAATGCTAACAGTGAAGTTCTTCCGAAATTCCATGTATTCATGCGCTACCTGTAATCTGCACAAGTAACACACCCGCGTAAAACAAAAGCAATTGTGACAAAAGAAATCAAAGCACTTAAACAGATAATCATGCAATAATCAAACAATACCCTGGCACAAAGCACACGAACTCCCCGGCAACGGCGCCAAAATTTGATCGGAGTGTCGCGCCCCGGTCAAAGATAATAATTATATACGCAAATTATCTTAGCTAAGAGTTAGTGGTAGTAAGGGGTCAAACCATGAAGAGTTTGCGGTTTGTGTCCAGACTTGGTCGATTATCAAAAGTGGACCGATTATGAAGCTTGCAATTTGGATTAAATATTTTGTTTGTTTTGAGAAGGGTGTCGGAATGAACCAACAAGTTTGCTATTAACTATGAAAACTAATTATTTTAACTATTGCAAAAATGATTACTTGATTGAGATTATAATTAGAGACAAGGTTCACATCCGGTTCGGTAATTGTAAGCCTAGGGTTCCTACACGTTTTAACTTGATCTAGTTTAATTAGGTGATTAACAGATTTAGTGTCACGTGTCTTAGGTGCCAAAAGCTATCAACGCTCAAGAACGGACTGTAGTGCACTTCGTTACCAAGAACATGTAAATCTTATCCTATGACAAGGCATAATTGTGCATATTCGTTTCACAAAATCAAATTTCATTACTCACTCGACAATTCATGAATTCAATACAAATGCAAGACAATTATCAAAAGATTCAAATACTAAACAACTTGTCACGAAATCAAATTAAATACAAATGTCGAAACCCTAGAAATTCTTACAAAAACCTACACCGGGGCGAAACCCCAGGAGACTAGTCGCTCATGGATGACGAGGATGAACACCGAGCCATGATCTTGGTCTTGGTCTTGAAGAGAGTGATGATTAGGGTTAGGTTTTTGGTGATTGTAATGGTGGTGGATAATAATGAAATGGTGATGATGGATGATTAGATTTAGATGATTGATGATGATTGTGTTGGAATATAGTGATGGAAAAGCTTGTGAGTGATGAAGATGATGAAAAGTGTCTCCAAGAATGTTCAAAATCCGTAACTCCTAATAATACCTTCAATACTCTCCCAAAAACTCAGTCAAAACACACTTTCTATGAAAAGCAGCCTCAGATTAAAATACGTCGTGTCGGAGGCAGGGGAAAGCTCGCGTCGATAACACATCATGCAAATCCTTCCTGCCAGCGACGCCCTCCGCTACTGGATATGGGCATATTTTGACGACGGAACGCGTCGACGACGCGACTTTAGGCCATTGCCGACGCAACACTTAAGTTCAGCTTTTCGTTTTCTTTGTTCCACAAGTCCGGTTGATCTCGATCACTTCCCGATGCTCCGAATAGCTCCTTAAACTCTGTTAGACCTGCAAAACACAATTTCTATCAAAGTAGGCCATTCGAAACCAAAATTTATGTAAAAAACAAACTTAATACAGTAAAACAACGGGTTTCAACCGCACATCACATCCGCACACTTGTCTTTTGCTTGCCCTTAAGCAAATATGTTTTTCACTTTCACATGGGTTGAACAAATTGACACGCCTCCCATTCTCAATAACTCAAGTTAAGGTCTAATGTCATACCCGGTTCACAATTTTCATATTTCAAAAGTAATTCAATAAGTAAATGAATTTTTCAATTTTAACACATGAGAAGGTTACCCAAGACTAACCTACCCTTAAAACTAGCATACCATGCACATCCCTCACAATGTTCACTCCACTCATTATGTATAACTAGCAATAATGCACTAGTATTTTATAATAATAATCATTCATACCGATTAGAACACATATCCACATATGCTTGCAACTCAATCATTGTCACACCCCAACCGATGGCGGAAACATCGGAGTGAGATGAACAAGATTGCTCGAGACTTCATAACACTAATGTGACAATATTTAATTCAAAACCGATTTAATTCGTAGATAATAATTGTCAAATTACATAAAAGGAAATCAAAGTACAACATGGATAAGATAAAATGCAACAAAGTTTAACAACATAACAAGTACAAAATCTAGTATTTCGATATGTGTTTCTAAAGTTGTCCCTACTAGATTTCATCATGATCATCATCATCAACCCGCAACATGTTTAAAAGTATAGTTCAACACACAAAGCATTGGCGAGTACACAAGTTTGATATAGCATAAGTCTGAAAAACAGTTTAACGAATCCACATGGCAAAAATAGTTTAACATGACCACAAGTCTACGGGCGGTGCGTTACTCCTATAGTGCTATACATGTTAAGGGGAGGCTCGTACGAAGTTAATGACAAGTAAATTACACAAAAGAATCATCCAAGTATATAAATCCAGTATTCACGTATTTAAGCATGTATGATGGATTGTTTGTGTTTGCATAAAGTATAAGTGTGATTGTGATTTTTAATAGATTAAACATATTGCATCCAAAAGTGTAAAACGTAAAAAGGGTGTTCGAGTGTACTCACGATTTTGCAAAGCTTTCCTTTGGAATCCCGTAAAGAGTTTGGGAGTTGGAGGATGGAACACTGAGATCACCCTACATGGGGTAAACGAAGTTGTGTGAGTAATGGAATTAAGATGAAAGATTCAGATTGGAATTTAAAGTATAAAAAGTATGTTTGCATAAAAGTATTATCTAGTCTAAGTACTCGTTTTTTACACCAAGTTATATGTGATTTCATGGGTCCTAGTTTGCCCATTAGAATCATCAACGAGACTCTTAGATTCGTAGATAAAGTAGCCTAAGTTTATAACAAATAACCATAACCCGGTTATCATCATAAATTCGGCCATGTTCATATATATATATATATATATTTGTATAGTTATAATATTAATCCTAAACTAAGTCCATCATGAGTTTCATAGATTGTCATGTAAGTCAACATGGAGGATTAACCTCATTGTATGATTCACCACTACACAAATCATCACAAGGATGATTCGGAGGGTCATGAATGAAAAAGAAATAAATAACTAACTAATACATTATCAAGTAGCCAAGTAAGACCTAACCCGGGTGAACCACCACAACATGGAAAGAGTTAACTAAGTGTTGGAGGCTAGACGTGGTTATGTTATTTTGATGCTAGAAAGCTACTTGAGTCTTCATACATAAGGTTCACAAGTGAGGTAGTGGAGCTAGGTTGGAAAGCCAAAGCTCCCATGGTTCACACTTTTATAATACACAAGTTCAACAATATGGAAAATGGTGAATCGTTAATGTTTTCAACACTTGAAATGTAACATGTATGAACTTAAAGTAAAAGAGTTTTTGAACTCACAACTTGATGGAAATTAACCTCAACACAAACCCACAACTATGGACTAAGTTATGAGCTTGGTGGGTACAAGATTTCACCAAGTTTAGTAAAAGAAATAGAAGATATAAGTACTTGAACAAAAACAGAATTTAATCTCACTTTGGACCTCAAATATGGTGAGGTTTTATATTAGTTTGCCATGGAAAACTTGTGAAAACCTTCCTAAAGGTTATCCAAGTAAGATGAAAGAAGAAACAAGGAAGAAATAAGCAAATAAGTGAGCTAGAACTCACTTAAAAGTCTTGAAAGTTTCTGCCAAAACTCAGATCTTGGAGTGTTTTTTAGAGGATTTGAGAGTGAATATGGTGTTTGGAAAGTGAAAATGAGGGTTAGGGATGATGTATTTATAGTGGGGAAGTTAGGTTAAGAGTTAAGAGTGTTTTAAAGAGAGTTAGGTGGAGGTTGGGGACACAAAATGGACCAATCCGCACCCAAATCATGTTGGCTGCAGATCAGCTTCTTAGGCGTGTCGCGCATGGGGCTTGGGCCTGGTCCGCGTGTCGCTGGGTTGGGTCTCCGGGCCAACTTTCGCTTTTTGACACAAACAGTCCCTATACTTTGGTTTTTGGAGTATTTTAAGGTATTTTATGTATAATGAACATATATTTAAGTATTAAACAAGTATAAAAGTATAGATTAAGTACTGTGAATATAAAATTAAGTAATTGCATGCATGAAGTGTATAAAAACACGTATTTACGATAGTTTGTTCGTAAAATGAGTATGTGTATACGAGAATGATGAACATGTATCAAGTATGTGAATAAATCGAATGACAAACAAGTATGAATAATCAATGTATAATTCTTATAAATGATCAAGTTATGATTCGAAACGAAATACGATTACAAGAGATACAAGTTTCCAAAAATAGAAGTACAAGACAACTTTCTAAATACAGAAAGTTACAAAAAGTGAGGCGTTACAGTCTCCCCACCTTTAGAAAATTTCGTCCCGAAATTTAGGAAGATGCAACGAACAGATGTGGATACTTAGTCTTCATTTCACTTTCGAGTTCCCAAGTAAACTCAGCGCCACATTTTCCTTCTCATCGTACTTTAACAATAGGAATTCGACTACACCTTAATTGCTTGAGACCTCGATCCATGATCTTGACCGATTTTTCCACGAAGTGCAAGGTCTCATTGATTTGAAGATCTTCGAGTGGAACTTGAAGTCCTTCTTCAGCTAGACATTTCTTCAAGTTTGAGACGTGAAAGGTAGGATGAACATTTTTGAGCTCTTGAGGTAGGTTCAGTCGATACGCTACCTTGTCAATCCTTTCGAGAATCTTGAAAGGACCTACGTAGCAAGGAGCGAGTTTCCCTTTCTTACCAAATCAAAATACACCCTTCCAATGGGATACCTTGAGAAGTACAAAGTGACCAACGTTGAATTCTAAAGGTTTGCGACGCTTATCAGCTTAACTTTTTTGTCGGCTCCTGGCTTTAAGCAAGTTGTCTCGAATCTGTAAAATCTTGTCTGTCGTCTCTTGTATAAGCTCGGGACCGGTGATTTGAGCTTCTTCGATCTCCTGCCAACAAATAGGTGAACGACACTTAAGACCATACAATGCCTCAAACTCGTGATGACCATAACGTGTACGAAACGCAGTTTTGGGTATATCTTCTAGGACTCGAATTTGATGATAACCAGAACAGAGATCAATCTTGGAAAAGCATGTGACACCTGGGTCACTGCGACCATCAAACAAATACCAAACCAATGAAATATTGTATTTCATACTTGGGATTTGTACAAATATGTGTATCATTTGCACATATCAATTCTTGTTCGATTTCGGGCTCTAAATCGCTTTTTGGAAGGTTATACGCGCACTGATGCGTAAATATAACCAGTTTAATGCAACGAACACTCCGGAATAGTGAAATAGGCTTCACATACCTTAAATAACCTTTACATAACTTAGAAATAAGTTTTGAAGGCTTTGGTATGGCAAAATCAAGTTAATTCGCTTACAGGGACTAAATTTGACAAACTACGAAAGTATGCCAATTTGAACTGTAACAGACATTCTGGAACATGACCATAAGTTAAACATACCATAAATATCCTTTACATAGCTTAGAAATAGGCTTTGAGGGGTTCAGTGTGCTAAAATAAACTTTTGGGTCATTCAGGGACTAAAAGCGTCAAAAAGTGCATAAGTTTGCACTTTCGCGCATAACTTACATTCTGAATACATCCGGACATCCAAAAATTTATGTAAGTACTAAAATATTTTATTTTAGTGTTTGGCATAAGAAAAATCCATTCGTCACGCAATTTGGATCGTTTTTCGCGCTTATGCGCATGTCGTCGTAATTAAGCGAACATCGCGATCGTACGACCAAACGAACCGACATTCGGGATATTTTTTAGCATGTTTGTCACAACCCCTAATCCCTAGTTCCCGGGAACGGGCGGCCGTGAGCCAGTTTCGGTGGTATCGTGGTATTGGTCTAATTTGGCAGCGGAATTTACATCAGGACCGTAGTTAGGAAATGTTTATCAGAGTAAAACCACCATATTTTATAATATTAAACAAATGGGATGAAACCCAAGTTCATAGTACACACGTTTTTATAGGAATAAATCCTATTTTATTTAATAAAAACATCTATTTTATTTTAGGTAACTTTATTGCCACTTTTCCAAGCCTTCAGTGCTGTCCAGCTGGGTTTTATTGACTTCACACTAAGTTACTTGAAACACGTGTTTTAAACATTTTATCAGCAAGAAATACTGGTGAGTGAATCCCAGTTTAATCAAGTTTAAATAAAAAGTCACAGTGAACAGTATTGAGAGCACATCCGCAATTACATTTGTTTCCAAGATATACCAATTAACATCAGTGGTACTGTCATACTCAACTTGTGGAAATGTTACTCCTTAACCAGGTGGTAACAAATTTTGTATACAAAACCCCAACATACCCACTATAATTGTATTCTTACAAATACTCAATATGGTTATTCGCAGGGAAAGATATGTAAGGTTTTGTAAAACAGTTCACAAAAAGGTTTACAAAAAGTGGATCAACTCACAAAAAGGTTTACACAAAAAGAATGATTACTCACATTGCTATCTTAGACTTCGCGTGAGGGTTTCCTGGATATAATCTATAATTTATACAAATGTATATTGATTTGTATCATAACCCTTTGAAAATATTAATAATACCCTCCCCGAGACGGCATTCCAACAACTACGTCGGGCAGAACCACGACAGTTGTTACGGAACCCTAAATCAATCGGGCAGCGTAACTATTACGAAACTGGGGTTATAATACTTACAACGGAGCAGAACCTCGCTAATTCAGGGTATAATACCCGTGTATTATAACTTCTCTACAGAAATAGTGATTTGAGATTGAAATGTGAGTGACGAAAAACGTAAACTGATACATTCTATTTATAGTGGCTGATATTGACTTCCAGGTGGCCCGCGTAAGGTAAGGCTAGACCTTACGCGGCCTGCGTCAACATGCGGTCAACACAATAGCTTGGCCCGGTCATCTACTAGGTTCGACACGATGTCAACACGTGTCGGCTCAGGGATCTGCCACCATTTGGAACACGCGCGGCCCGCGTAAAGTAATGAAGGGTCTTACGCGGCCCGCTTTAACTAAAGAATTCAGCTGGGTCAAATCCAGTCTTGATACGGCCCGCGTGAGATTGAGGTGGGATCCTACGCGGCCCGCCTCAACTCAGAATTCAGATTTTTATTTTATTTTATATGTTATAATATAATTCGGGCTCGGTTTTCACATACGGGGTATAATATAAGACATATAAGGGTATTTTAACATATAACAAGGTTGTCGGAAAATATTTGAGGGTGTCGGTTTTCTTGAGGGTTGTTACATTCTCCCCACCTTAATTTAGAGCTCGTCCTCGAGATCTACTGAAATAAGTGAGGATATTTTCTTTTCATTTGTAGAAATGAGCTGACTTGGTTAGCCTATCTACAATCACCTAGATTGTATTATTTTCTTTCTTAATAAACTTAAAAGTGCGTGTAAATGTCTTGCATGATCTTCTTTACTCTTAGAGTAAATTAGAATATCATCTATGAATACAAGTATGAATTTATCCAAATATGGCTTACATATTCGGTTCATCATGTCCATAAATGCAACTGGGGCATTGGTTAAACCAAATGGCATGATAGTAAATTCATAATGACCATACCTTGTTCTAAATGCGGTCTTAGGAATGTCCTCTTCCTGTACCTTTAATTGATGATATCCTGACCTTAAATCGATCTTAGAGAAAAATCGAGCTCCTTGTAGTTGATCAAACAAATCGTCGATTCTCGGTAATGGGTACTGATTCTTAATCGTGACTTTGTTTAATTCACGGTAATCAATGCACATACGCATTGATCCGTCCTTCTTTTTTAACGAATAATATCGGTGCTCCCCATGGCGACGAACTCGGCTCTATGAATCCTTTTACCAACAATTCATCTAATTGTTTCTTCAATTCTTGCATTTCTGCAGGTGCCAAACGATAAGGTGCTTTGGCAATCGGTGATGTTCCTGGTATTAAATGGATTCTGAATTCAACTTCTCTATCCGGAGGTTGCCCTGGCAGTTCTTCTGGAAAGACATCTGAAAACTGAGATACTACTGGAATATCTTTTAGTTCTTTTCCTTTAGTGTTAATGATTATAGAAATCAAATACACTATAGAACATTTTCTTATAGAACTTGCAGTTTTCATCACAGAGATGAATTTTGTGGATCTAGATGGTTTATTTCCTTTAATTGTGATCGTTTTACCTTTAGATGAATTTACTTGAATTGACTTTTGATCACATAAAATACTGGCTTTATTGGCTATTAACCAATCCATTCCTAAAACAACATCAAATCCTACCAGATTCATGGGATATAGATTTACTATAAATTTCTGATTTAAAATTTCTATTCTTGCTCCCTGCAAGATTTCAGAAATCCTAATGGTTTCTCCATTAGTTGTCTCTACTAAGCATTCGTGTGGTAGTTTAGTTAATGACTGATTTAGAAATTTGCAAAACGATGTATTAATAAAACTTTGGTTTGCACCAGAGTCAAATAATACTTTAGCAAAGACATCATTAACTAGAAACGTACCAGCGATGACATCTGGAATCATCTTGGCTTCATCTGCAGTTAGAACAAATGCTCTAACATTTTTAGTATTCTTGATGTTCGTAGCTGGAGCCAGTTTTGGACAGTTTGGCTTGATATGACCTTTTTCTCCACAGTTAAAACACAATCCATTACTGGATTTCCTCCTGCAGTTCTCTTCATTGTGTCCTGGTGCTTTGCAGAAATTGCAGTGGGTGCAGCATTTTCCGGAATGCTTCTTTTTGCAGATCCCGCAATACGGTGCAAAGGTAGAATCTACGTTCCTATGATTGAAATTCCCAGAACGAAATTCTTGAGTAAGCCTTTGGGTTAAGTTTCTCCTCTGATCTTCTTCTCTAGTACGAACTAGTTCATCAGTCAAAGTATTGGCTAGTTCTACGGCTTCTTCTATGGTTTGGGGTCTGGTTGCCTTGACTACATGTCTAATTTCTCCAATTAATCCCCAGATGTAACGGGAGATTAATACCGGTTCTGGTGATGCAAGGGTTGGCACTATCCTAGCATATTCAAAGAATGTAGTAGTGTACCCTTTACTATCTACACCAGTCATTCTAAGGTTGAGGAACTTGTTTGCTATCTGTTCCTTTTCATTGAGTGGGCAGAATTTCCTTTCTACCTTTTCTTTAAATTCTTCCTATTCCATATTATAGGTTTTATCACTTCCTCTTGTCTGGAGGATAGTGTTCCACCATTCTAATGCTGCATTCTTAAACAGATTAGAAGCAAACAATATCTTGTCTTCTTCAGCACACTTACTTATCCTTAAGACTGCCTCAGTCTTCTCTATCCAGCGTAAGGTTGCAATGGCCCCTTCATTGCCCGAGAATTCCATTGGTTTACAATACCAAAATTCTTTATAAGAACAACCATAAGGCATGGTTCTTATTCTTTTGGGAATAGGCAATTGAAATACTGGTCCATTGTTTACACTGTTTTCTGGTTCAACGGGTCGCTTACTGCTATGTTTACTTTTATTATCAGCATCCTTAACAGTTTGAAGAATAAATGGCATAGCATCTATAATTCCCTGTGCCACTATGTGTTGAATAGCACTATTATCCACTTGGTTTCCATTGTTATTGATACTCGGATTATCATTAACCACGTTAATGTTACTCTGGTTATTGTTATTCAGATGTCCTTGATTTTCTTCATCGGCCATCTGAATTTTAAACATTTATCCCATATTAATATCACAATTAATATCTTACTATAGTTAACCACATGACACGCATTTTTGCCAAAAGCGTCGATCATTGCTACTATACTCTTTTCATATACTACGCGTCTATTACACACTAGTACTGAAATAAAAATTACAATATCAACAGAAATAAAAACACACTAATAGTAATATGCATCTGTACACACATATTTTATTTTATTTTTATTATTATTTTTATTATAATATTATTATTACTACCGTTCATTTTATCGCATAGATTGATAATCAAATAATGTTTATCATCAGAATTTATATATATATACATACTAGAGATTTCTGACAAATCTAAATTCATAATTGACACCTCTGTTCGTAATTTATTTCTCATTATCAATTATTAGGATCTTTTGGATTTCCTCGTATATGTAATTCACATATTGTAATATACAGACCATTCATAAGGTCAAAGTATTTAACAAATTCCTGAGTCAGATATCAAGTCATGGTATTATTTAGATAATTCTATTATCATAACATATACCCCATCTCACCCGGTCTTGCCGGAGAGGTAACCCCATCTTACCCGGACAAGCTGGAGAGTCTACCACACCATGCCCAGTTTTACCGGAGAGGTAATTATCATAGTATTTTCCACCCATAAACTTATTTCGAATCATGATCTTAAAAAGGCATCATTTATTATAGTTTGTATCAAGAAACAAGGAAATCAGTATTCTCATGTTGGATAATATTCTAGAACCGAGTAGTATCAATAAACAAGAAATAACAGTGGCCAGTTGTTATTGCTTATTTATCATACAGGCACTGTTCTAGTCATCATCCTCACGGGATACCAATAATCATCACACTTTATTTATGCAAGCAATTGGTTTATCTCAAAGCTTCATATTAAGGCATAGCATTAAAAATTCTCTTGTACTTCTAGGCCTTATTCTAGTTTTATTGGTTCACTTTTGTTGTTCATCCGAATGTTTATTTATCATAAACGAATATCTAGTACAATTATACGAACAGATTGATTAAAATGAAATATTGTGATTTATATATTTATTACAAACTAGAACTGAAATTCGAAATATATTATTAATAATACATCCGTAACTTATTTTAGTCTAACTAGGAATATTATGCTCAACACGCTTTATATAAGGTTTATTCTATCTCTTTCTTCTTACTAGGTTATTATCAAAGGAACGAAGTTGTTTTAAAGTTTCTAGCTCGTAGGTGGCAAGAGTGCTGGCACTGGTTTGACGATTCAACTATAAGTTAACATTTACTGCTGTAGTGGCTAACATGTAGAGATTTGCCCATTTTTCGTCTAATTTATCTTCCCAAGGTGGGTAACTACATATTTTCTGGGTTTCCTGAGACTTTTTCATATTCTCTTGACTTTTTCTAAGAATCCGGCTTCTTTTACTAGGGGTAAGTGGATTTTCATACTGTGCTTTACGGACAAATATTACTTCCTCAATATCTGCTGAATATCCTGAGAAATTTGTTTGGGATGAACTTCCCTTTTCTTTGGGTGAACTATCTAGTTTATGATAGATGTCCATAATTCTTCTCTTACTCATACTGTAAACTAACAAATAGTCAATTAATATAAAACACATAATCACATAAATTATTTCCTAACATAGAATTTAAAATTTAAGTGTCAGCAGAACACTTCTTTGGCTTGAGCCAGTGGCTAGGCTCTGATACCACCTTCTGTCACAACCCCCGATCCCTAGTTCCCGGGAACGGGCGGCCGTGAGCCAGTTTCGGTGGTATCGTGGTATTGGTCTAATTTGGCAGCGGAATTTACATCAGGACCGTAGTTAGGAAATGTTTATCAGAGTAAAACCACCATATTTTATAATATTAAACAAATGGGATGAAACCCAAGTTCATAGTACACACGTTTTCATAGGAATAAATCCTATTTTATTTAATAAAAACATCTATTTTATTTTAGGTAACTTTATTGCCACTTTTCCAAGCCTTCAGTGCTGTCCAGCTGGCTTTTATTGACTTCACACTAAGTTACCTGAAACACGTGTTTAAAACATTTTATCAGCAAGAAATACTGGTGAGTGAATCCCAGTTTAATCAAGTTTAAATAAAAAGTCACAGTGAACAGTATTGAGATCACATCCGCAATTACATTTGTTTCCAAGATATACCAATTAACATCAGTGGTACTGTCATACTCAACTTGTGGAAATGTTACTCCTTGACCAGGTGGTAACAAATTTTGTATACAAAACCCCAACATACCCACTATAATTGTATTCTTACAAATACTCAATACGGTTATTCGCAGGGAAAGATATGTAAGGTTTTGTAAAACAGTTCACAAAAAGGTTTACAAAAAGTGGATCAACTCACAAAAAGGTTTACACAAAAAGAAGGATTACTCACATTGCTATCTTAGACTTCGCGTGAGGGTTTCCTGGATATAATCTAAAATTTATACAAATGTACATTGATTAGTATCATAACCCTTTGAAAATATTAATAATACCCTCCCTGAGACGGCATTCCAACAACTACGTCGGGCAGAACCACGACAGTTGTTACGGAACCCTAAATCAATCGGCAGCGTAACTATTACGAAACTGGGGTTATAATACTTACAACGGAGCAGAACCTCGCTAATTAGGGGTATAATACCCGTGTATTATAACTTCTCTACAGAAATAGTGATTTGAGATTGAAATGTGAGCGACGAAAAACGTAAACTGATACGTTCTATTTATAGTGGCTGATATTGACTTCCAGGCGGCCCGCGTAACGTAAACTGATACGTTCTATTGAAATGTGACCTTACGCGGCCCGCGTCAACATGCGGTCAACACAATAGCTTGGCCCGGTCATCTACTAGGTTCGACACAATGTCGACACGTGTCGGCTCAGGGATCTGCCACCATTTGGAACACGTGCGGCCCGCGTAAAGTAATGAAGGGTCTTATGCGGCCCGCTTTAACTAAAGAATTCAGCTGGGTCAAATCCAGTCTTGATACGACCCGCGTGAGATTGAGGTGGGATCCTACGCGGCCCGCCTCAACTCAGAATTCAGATTTTTATTTTATTTTATATGTTATAATATAATTTGGGCTCGGTTTTCACATACGGGGTATAATATAAGACATATAAGGGTATTTTAACATATAACAGGGTTGTCGGAAAATATTTGAGGGTGTCGATTTTCTTGAGGGTTGTTACAATGTTTCATGTCCACAATGTTTAGGCATCATTTTAGGGCCTTAAAGTTGACTTAACGAGCCTTAAACATGTCGGAAATGGCCTTAATACACAACGGGGACTGAAATGGAAACTTTGGAAACTGTTTGCTGATCAGAAGGACCTAGGCGTGACACCTAGCCCCCTAGGCGTCACGCGAGGCCCTTTCAGATCAGCAAAAGTTGTTTAATCAGTTGTTAACAGCTGCTAAACACTCCAAAGGCCAATGCCACATGTTAATCCCTGATGTTGGGGGGCCATTTTGAGTTACCACAAGGTTGCAACAAGTGTAGGGACAAGATCAAAGCACGTTATTCGATAAACGATCCTAACGGTTCCAAGAATCCTATAAATACCCATCAAGTTCACTTGCAAAACCCACTTGAAATCTGAGAATTCTCTAAGTTGGGGTGTTTCATCACCTCATACCTGAGAATACTTGGATTATCAATCTTGCGGGGACCCTTTGTAAGTGTTCTTTCGTTCTTTTCATTCATTTTAGTGTTAAAGTCAAACTTTGTTTGACTTTCTGCATTGACCAGGTTATGGTCAATGCGAAGTTCATTTGAACTTCATAACGTGAGCGTGATCACGATGATTATAGTCCCTAGTGACTATACCTACTGATTTCCACGTTATCTAGACTCAGTGACGAGTCGTAGTTTCGGCCAAAATGCGTGTTATTGCGTATTTTGTAACCAAACTACTTATAGGTATCAAAACCGTTTGTTTTAATACCAAACATGTTTTATAAACTTAGTTAAGCATGTTTTAACATGCTTAGCTCGTCACTTTTAGTTTAGTGCTTATATAGGGTCGTAAGGTAAGCGATCTAAACAATAGCTTATACTTTCGAACCCGACCCGTTTGGTCGATCATTAAGATCCGACCAAACACATTAGGTGACCATAGTTGTATAGGGAATAACCTTCTGAGGTTATACCTTATGGTCACATCGTTTGAGTAGTTGTATGATAGGTAGTACATATGCCTTAGGTAAATTACCAAAATGCCCTTTTAACGCCAAAATTCATTCTAAGCATATGTAACATAACTTTTGGTATCTAAACTGATTTGGTAATAATATTAGACATGTTAAGGCATATTTTACTTATCATAGGACTAGTTAGGTGTCCCGAACGCGTTTTACGCGAACGACGCGTTAAAGTAGCATAAGCTACCTAAACGGGCCGTAATGGGTCGTAAGCACTTAGGTTAGGTTTCATTGCAGTATGTAGGCCTTGTTAAACCATATTACATGAGTTCCCCTACTCATTCGAGCCCTCATTCTATCCAATCCTCCGATTTTAGGTCCGGTATATTAACATAGTTACCTATATTAGGTGCTGTTTGATATCCGTGATCTCTAGCATTGTTTGGTTGTTACTCAAGGACTACTAAGCAATCTCAAGTGAGTACATAGACCCCTCTTTTACTGTTTTCCAAACATTTTGGGGTGAAACACATGTGCCTACTTGTTACTTTCGTGCCTTTCATGCTTTCATATCATATGCTTGTTATGTTCAATAGTACATGATTTCATTGTGTTTATGCTATGTATGCCCATTGTGTGCATACTTAGTACATCGTTTTACATTACATTTTATGCTATGTATGCCCATTGTGTGCATACTTAGTACATCATTTTACATTACATTTTATGCTATGTATGCCCATTGTGTGCATACTTAGTACATCATTTTACATTACATTTTATGCTATGTATGTCCATTGTGTGCATACTTAGTACATTGTTTTACATTACATTTTATGCTATGTATGTCCATTGTGTGCATACTTAGTACATTTGTTATTCATCACATGCTTACATTTTGGTATGACATTTGGGTTGTTTAAATGGGACAATATATTCATTAACATTGATCACGCCACTCGTTAGTAGGTAATGGTACCATAGGACTTGACAACTCCCATTCCTGAACCCTAGGTTTGTTTGGGTGGAAGGAATGACCGAATTCGATAAACATAACACAGATAGACCTTTAAATTCGTTTAGGGGTCTATCACCACAGTCACAAGGCTTGGATGTATGCATTATAACAATACCGCATAGATGTTTATATCAGTATAGCATGCATTTGTTCCACAAAACATAACTTTGATTTAAACCATGTTTTATTTCAATACCTTGTTTTTGTGCATTTTACATATGGTTTAGTTGATATATTTCACTTACCATACATGATATTTTGGATACACATTACATGATTTACATTAGACATAGACATTAGACATGGTTTTCATACAAACATTTTGACATTTGATTATACATAAACATTTTACTTTGGTGGTTTGGTTTGAGTAAGTAATTTAAGTAACGAGGCGTGTGTAATATGATACAAGCATGGTGGATACGCCGCTGGTACTTCCTATATATAAGTGCTTGTATGGTATTACGTATCGTAGCGTTATTTGAATCATTTCAATTTAGACATATAACATTTTATACAAATAACATACTTTTCACAATACATTGTTTTACAAACAACTTATCTAATACAAACTCATTTTACTTGGTTATTTACTTAACCATGTATCATTCTTTTATACATATATATCATTTGGTTTATTTATCACTTTTCAAATGATTTACAAGACAAAGCAAATTACAAGGTTCATGACTAAACATTTTCTTAAACATAAGTCATGAATTCTATTTTCACAAAACCTATGTATCTCACAGGCATTTTTATGCTGACGTACCTATTTTCACATGTGTTTCAGGATATGATGCATAGGATTTATCAAGATACACTTAGGCGGACTTGGGCCTTGGTGACAATAAAAGATGCAAGACTAGTTATTTATGTTATATTTCTTTGATTGTCAAGACATTGTAACTCTTTTAAACCAATAAAACAATATTTCAATTTCCACATGTTATGAAACAATGATTCTGTTACAACACTCCCCGACGTTTCCGCCACGTTTTGTTGTTTTACGTGGTCGGGGTGTGACAAAGCATGTCGCACCTTGTAATTGATCGAAGAGATCGTCGATGCGAGGAAGAGGATATCGGTTTTTGACTGTAAGCTTGTTGAGCTCATGATAGTCAGTGCACATCTGAAATGATCCATCTTTCTTCTTGACGAACAGAACGAGAGCACCCCAAGGAAAAGTACTAGGGCGTATAAAGCCTTTATCAAGAAGCTCTTGAAGTTGGTTGGATAGCTCTTGCATTTCCGAGAGTGCTAAGCGATAAGGAGACTTAGGGACAGGCGTAACGCCAGGCACTAAATCGATACGAAAATCGACAGAACGAGGAGGAGGAAGACCAAGAAGATCCTTTGGGAAAACATCAGGAAAGTCACAAACAACCGGAACATCACTCACACTTGGACCCTTATCCTTCTTTTCCATCATGTGGGCAAGAAAGGCGAAGGAAGCCTTGCGCAAGTATTTGTTCGCTTGAGTACACGGCATAAGCTTGAGACCTTGAGAAGGTTTCTCGCCATAGCCGTGTTGAGAATCACCGTTAAGAAGAGGAAGTCGAATAAACTTTTCAAAGCAAACGACTTCAGTACGAACTCGCCTAAGCCAGTCCATGCCTATTATGATATCAAAACTACCCATTTGCATAGGTATGAGGTCAATCGAAAACGTATGATCGTTAAGATTCAAGGAACACTTAAGAAGAACAGAATCAACAAAAACGGACTTACCATTAGCGACTTCGCCAGCGAATGGTTTAGGCAACTTAGAACGTCTACACTTAAGCAAAGATTCGAATTTAACGGATACAAAACTTCTATCCGCGCCAGTATCAAATAAACACGAAGCATAGACATTGTTGACGAGGAACGTACCGTTTATGACGTCGTTGGCATTCTGCGCTTGGGCAACTGTGATGACGAAGGCTCTGCCTCGAGCTTGCTGAGGCTGCTGCTGCTGCTGTTAGTTGTTTTTGTTGGCGTGCTAAGGACAAACGTTTGCAAGATGATTCGGATCACCATACTTGTAACACACCCGACCGTTGTTGGCTTAAGGCTGAGCTTGGTTAGGGGCAGGGTTTTGGGCTATTGCGACAGCTTGGTTTTGGTTGGCAAGTGGTTTAGGACCACTGCGACATTGTTTGGCAAAATGCCCAAACCTATTGCAGTTTGTGCATAAGCGGCATGGTGTGTTGTTGGGATGATGGTAAAAACAAGTGTTACACTTGGGATGAGTCCCAATGTAGGTTTTTCTTTGTGGTTATGGGTTTGGAGTAGGAGCTACTGGTGGTTGAGGGTTTTGCGGAGTGACTACCGCACAGTTCTGGCTTGAAGCCTTCCGATATATTCTTGCCTTTGTTCTTTGATGGCTTGGAAGATGAGGGTTCAACGGTGGTTGTATCGGTTGTGGCTTGGTGAGCATTTTTCAATGAAACCTTGTCGGAATATAAACATCAAACATCAGTTATGATAATTGCATTTTAACTAAATTGATAAATGACGTGTAAGTGATCAAAAGCATGAGGTAAGGTTGGCGGAATTTTATCATCATTTGGAGCTTATGTTTTTGTGAAAATTAGAGAAAAATGAGTAAAGAGTCGGAAGATTAAAGGTGAACATCAGAAGATTAAAGGTGCGATCAAATTAAATAGAATATTAAAAAAAAACCATACATATAACATAAATTAAAAAACATATAATTATAGATTTTTTTTACTAATCGCAAGCCTCCAAAACAACAAATGAATATTTTGTTTATATATGATAGAAAGTGATAAAGAATTATATCAAGAATCATTCACCACCTCATCAGTCATAACATACGTGAAGTGTCATAGAAAGACAAACGATTTCTGGAAAATATATGGAGACCATACTCATTAACCAACACAAAATGCCGATCCTTTTTTTTTTGTTAGTAACTATACTAATTTAGATATATTGTAGACTATAGATATATATTAAATTATATAGCTCAGTAAGTCCATTTCTCATATGAAATGTATAAGGATAAATTACACTTTTCGTCCTTTATGTTTGTATCGGATTGCAATGGATAGCCTTTAACTTTAATAATTACAATCGCAATCCTTTATTCGGAGAACTCACTACACGTTTGGTCCTTTTCCACTAACCAAGTTAAAAATTTCAGTTAACTCTAGTCATGTGCATTGCACATAGGGCAATTTGGTCATTTTAAGCATTATTAATATATAGTATAATAAATAAAATAAAAAAACTTCAAAACAATTAATTATTTAGTTAATATATTTGTTTTATAATTTATAATACTATGTATTATTTATAGAAACCATCATCTGCTCTAAACCATCTCCATCTTCATCTCCTCCGTCACCACCATCCCACCACCACCCAACCCGCCGGAAACCACAATCACCACCACCAACTTCGCACACAACCACCACCATCTTTGCAACCAACACCGCCGGAACTACTTGGGAAGTAGGGTGCAACAAATGAAACCACTGATTCGCCGTCGCTGATTCGTACACCTCCGACCAGAATGGTGCCGATGACGTCTCTTCGCTAGGCTAAACTGTACAATCCGCTCACTCGAATTAAACCTATGTGACGAACTCCTCCACCGCCACTATCGCAGTCAACTCCGGCCAGGTTACCTTCGTTGAATCAGGCAACCACTTGAGGCAACTTTGATACCAATCAACTCGTATATAACTACTTAATGAAAGCCCTATGTTTTTGTTCCTAATCTGTAATCACAAAACTCCAATTTTTGAATTTAAATGGGGGAGATAATAGTGCTTTTGTTCCTAATCTGTAATCACAAAACAGATTTCTTGCGTTTTGGGGGTTGTGTGGTTATAAGTCAACTTTTGTCAATGAGCTCCAGATGCACCGGATTGCTGCCCCTGTCTTCCTATGTATAGAACGAGACCAAAAGATATAAAAGGTATATGTCATTATTGAATATACTTGTTGAACACAGAACTCCAAATGCAGCAGGGTTGTGTGGTTATAAGTCAACTTTTGTCAATGAGGCCTTCTAAATGTGGCTTTGGTTTGATCATTGTGGAATAAGGTGCATATTCAACACAGAACTCCAGATGCAGCATGACTTTTGCAGATCTGTGAAGGGTTAGGGCGGTGGGTGTGACGTGGTGGTGGCCTGCCTGGTGAACGGTGGCCGGATTGGTGGTGACGAGATTTGAGGCTGTGGTGGCGGATGTGGTGGTGGTGGCAGGATATGGTGGTTAGGTTTTAGGGTTAAGAAATTGGGGAAGATGAATGTATATGCAATTTCTCTAGTTTTATTTATGAAACATTTAAACAAAAACATGGATTGACCAGAATACCCTTAAGTCAATAAACTTAACTGAAAATTTTAACCAAGTTAGTGCTAAAGGACGAAAGACGTACTGAGTTTTCCAAATAAAGGACTGTGGCTGTAATTATTAAAGGTAAATGTCATCCATTGCAACTAGCTATAAACATAAAGGACGAAAAGTGTAATTTTTCCAATGTATAAATAACCCCTTTTGCCGTTAATCGAAATTTATATGCTATTATGGTGATTTAATTAGAGTCATTAAAATATAAAATGATCTATTATTCTTTATCCAGTACGAGAATCTTAATTTTGTAATGGTGATTTAATTTGAGTCATTAAAATATAAAATGATTTATTATTCTTTATCCAGTACGAGAATCTTAATTTTGTAATAAGATTAGTAATAATATGAACGGTATCTTTTCCAAACAATTTAATTTTATATTAATAAAAAAAATTGAATCCCACATGACACCCATACACTTTGTTTTTTAGTCAAAGCAAGCCAGCATCCCACTTACACCATCTTCTATTGGACCACCTTTAAGGTTCTTCGATTTTTTTTTCCACTTCCCTCTCTATATGTGTCTGTGATATCATTTGTTGCGAAATTAACCAATTTTATATTTTTTTTTAACAGCGACTTTCATTCACACAAAAGCTACTAGCAAATTGCTAGAGCACAAAACAAACAACCATTACAAAGCAAAATTACACCACTCCTTCCAATCTATATTCAAACAAGAAGATCGGTTTTTTATCCAGAGATAACCTAACGATTTAATGTTTTCCTTAATCTTGTTTATGATTACCGGCTTGTTCCGGAAAATTGCCTCGTTTCTCGCTTGCCAAATACACCACGCAGCCGTAAAAATCCCAGCTTGTATACCCTTTCTCTTGTTCTTGCTCGCCTTCACGTGGCTATGAATCGTGACCAGATCTTTCGTCGAGAAAACAAAGATACTTGGAATTTTACACCATTCACTTATAAATTGCCAAACGCTCGTAGCAACCCCGCAAGAGGTAAGGATATGGTCCGTGTCTTCGTCCGCTTCCCCGCATAACTTGCATGTAATGTCACCCACATTCACATTCCTTTTTCTAAGAGCCTTCACAGTTGGAATAATATTGTGCACAGCCTTCCAAATAAATGTATTTACTTTTTTTGGAACCCAACCATTCCACTTCCATGAGAAGGAATTTGGAACTTGAGACGATTCTGTCAGAATGCTCTTCAACGATGCTACAGAGAAAACACCTTTGTCTTCTGGCTTCCAATTCCACTGATCCGCCCCGCTTGAAAAGACCACTTTCTGCAACAAATCCTCCAGCTCTATCAGGTCTTCTTCCTCTTTTCTATTGAGTCGTTGTCTCTTCCATCTCCATTTCCATTTTATCTCCTCATTTGCTTTGTCGAAACATTGATTTACCTTAATCATTTTTTCCTTTTCGAGCTTATACAAATCTGGGAATGTCTTATAAAGCGGCTCATTTCCTACCCATGTATCCCACCACATTCGAATGTTTTCCCCTGTTCCCACTCTGCCTTCCATTAGCTTTTCCAACTCAATCTTATGTTTTTTCATATTTTCTCCCAGCCCCACTATTGCTTTCCAAACACCCGATATAGACTTTACCACAGGCATATACGAAAAAACTTTCTTATTGTCATGAATCGCCTCAATTACCCTCTTCCAAAGCGCATTTTTCTCGATCTTGTACCACCACCACCATTTGGATAGTAATGCAATATTTGCGTCCCTTAACGGCGTAAGGCCAAGGCCTCCATCCATCTTGGGTCTCGTCACTTTTTCCCATTTCGTCCAACACATTTTATGTTTCTCCTCCGAGCCTCCCCAAAAAAAAACTTGCGTCTTTTCGCTTCAAGTTGCTTAACTATAGTTTTATTTATTTATTTTAACCGCAAATTTGAATCACTATCCAGTAAACTATAATGCTTATACATCAATTCAGAAGAAAACAAAAAATAGTTTGAGAAAAACCCTTTTATGAGAATCAAACTCAGAACTTTTTTGTCTTAAGTCTTATCTCACCCATAAAATGTCACTAGACTGTAATAATTAACTGTTTTTTTATCACCTTGTACATGGTCAACGACATGTGTAAGTATTTATACATAATAAAAATCTATATATAAGTTCTGCCTTTTTTAAGTAAAACTTGTGTAAGAATTTATACATAATAAAATTTTAAAAAGTTTATATATAATTTCTGCTACTTTTCACTTAAACTTGATTACACTAAGTTTATAAACTCAAAATAACTTTTGTATAATTCATTAGTATTATTTAAAAAATACTATAAAGCAATAAATTTTATTATCGTTGCAACAATACGTCTAAGTCCTTCAGGCTTGACGCGTGAATGAACTGTTCAATCACAAATACGATGATATGTATAACTATTTACAATGACTTGTCTAAAACTAATTTTATTTTAAAAGATGCATCTATCGTTCGTCTAGAAAACTCATGTCACAACTTGGATTATTCATGCGTTTTACACGCAAATATCACTTTGTATGTGATTGACTTTATATATATATATATAGGGAGGAGCTCATGCGAGAACCACCCTTATTGTGAGAATCGCGAGAACCAATGTGAACACAACCTAAAATAGCTAAAAAAAACCTAACCCCACCAAGCTAAATGCTAAAAACTAAAACCTAAAAAAAACATAACCCCCCCCCCCCCCCCCCCCACAAAAAAAAAAAACCTAAACCCCCCTCCCCCACCCCCCAAAAACCTAAACCCCCCCCCCCCCCCCCCCCCCCAAAGCTAAAATGCTAAAAACTAAACCCCCAAAAAACCTAAAAAAATCTAATTTTTTTTTGAATTTTTTTTTATGTTAAAATCGCTACTTTTAGAAGCCAAAAAAAAATTTAATTTTTTTTTGGCTTCGAAAAGTAACGATTTTTTTATAAAAAATATTAAAAAATTCAAAAAAAAAAAATTTGTGTGATTTTTAACTATTTTTAGGCATTTTTGGTTGTGTTCACATTGGTTCTCACAGTTCTCGCAATAAGAGGTGGTTCTCGCATAATCTTCTCCCTATATATATATAGGGTAGGGCTATATAGAAAACCCTATCTATATAAAAAACCCTAGAAAACCCAACCTCCCGACATTTTTTTTTTGAAAAAAATAACACATGTAATATACATGTTTTTAAGAGTTTTGGGCCAAAAAAATCAAAAAAGCGCCAAAGAGATAATTTAAAAAAAAAAAATTCAGCAATTTCTGTCTTTTGTGCCTAACACATGTTAGGCAACCGGACATTGCTGAAATTTGTTTATTTTTTTAAAAAAATCCCTTCGGCGCTTTTTTGGCCCAAAACACTCTAAAACATGTATATTACATGTGTTATTTTTTTCAAAAAAAAATGTCGGGAGGTTGGGTAAAAATGGGCGGAGATTTGGGTTTCCAGAGTTTTCTAAGAAAATGAGGGTTTTCTGTCTAGCATTGCCCTATATATATATATAGGCTTCGGTTCAATTAAGAACCACTACGAGTTGTGAGAACCTTAAGAACCCCTACTTTCCGCGCGAGATGGGCCACAATTTTTTGCACAAATGTAGATGAAAATATTATAAGCACATATGTAAAAAAAATTGTTGAGTCGATAGTTTTGCTTGATGTAAGTTTCGTTTACGCGCTGATGTAAATTCTGTTACGACGATGAATTTTTTTTACACCTCATGTAAATTTGTGCATGCGGCATTAAATTTTTTTTTTACCGAAACAAGTGATTTTTTTTTAAGATTTTTGAGAATTTTTTTTTTGGAAAAATCTTTTGGAAGACCTAGTTCTCATAACTAAGGGTGATTCTCATTTTATCCTAACCCTATATATATATATAGGGTGGAGTTCTAGAGTGAACACTAACGTATTTGCGAACTGAGTGAACAAATCTTGGTCATTGATTTACACACGTGGATGACTAGAATTTCATCATCAAATCGTAAAATACACTAGTGTATTTCATCATCAAATCCTGGCCATTGATCTACACACTTGTATGACCAGGATTAGTTCGCTCAGTTCGCAAACTACACTAGTGTTCACTCTTGAACCTAATCATATATATATATATATATATATATATATATAATGAGAAAACGGGGAAAGATGTATAGAAAACCCACTTGTGGTTAGAAAACCCGGGAAACACAAAGCTCCCGTTTTTTTTTTTTTTAAATTTACACATGTTATATATATGTTTTTAAGGGTTTTGAGCAAAAAAATCAAAAAAGCGCCGAGTAGATATTTAAAAAATAAATAAACAAGTTTTGGTGTAACATATGTTACATTCGTCTGACATATGTTACTCTAGAAATTTGTTTATTTATTTTTAAATATCCAATCGGCGTTTTTTTGATTTTTTTGCCCAAAACCCTTAAAAACATGTATATAACATGTGTAATTTTCTTTTTAAATTCGGACGATTAGAGTTTCCCAAGTTTTCTAAATTATAAAAGTTTTCTATAGATACTTCCATATGAGAAAACAACTAGAACTTGTCTTTATATACATATCTAATAGTATAAAAAACAACTATAATTATCTTTATATACATATCTAATGGTATATTTATATTTACTGATATTATTCTTTCTGATGTTATTAAGTCCCTAATACAAAGCATTAGAAATAATACTGGTTATGATACTTAACAGTTAACATGTCTTACTCATGCTTTTATTCCAAGTTAAGTATTAATTAATTCTTTTTAATATTATAATATTATTATAAGAGGTTTTTTTTAAAGACTGAATTTTATAGACAAACTAGCAAAAGCGAAGTACAAGGGGATTTACACAAATGAGAAGTTGCACTATTTACACCAATCTATTGATATCGATTTTGCTCTACTTTTAACCCATAAAAACCCTACGACGTTGACATCCTCAGTATCTTGTGAACTTCCACCCTCTTGCTCGATAAAAATACTTCATTGCGATGTTTCCAAATTAACCAACAACCAAGCAGGATGATAGCCTGGATCATTTTTTGCTTCAACATTAAGATGTATATGGCCATGAAGTAGGTCCGAAACCAAGAAGACATATATACAAAGGGGGGATCTTGGCCCAAGCTGCGAGGCATTGCCACACCGCAGAACAAACCATGCATGTCAGGTGTTCCACCGTCTCGTTATTTTCTCCACATAAAGTCGATGGCATTTGAATATTCCTCCTGAGCAGAGCCATCCTTGTATGTAACCTGTCCAGGTTCATCCTCCAACGGAAAACGTTTACCTTACGCGGTAGCCAGTTATTCCATACGAAAGGAAACACAGTTTCACCCGGGGGAATATTATAAGAGGTTCTGAGTTGAGATTAATTATGAACTATAGATCAAAGTTGAGAATTAATTTAAACGAATAAGTTAAAATTAAGATTATTAAAATTGATTTTTTTCTTTAAATAATAATATAAACTAGGATTGCTACCCGCCGCAATGCGGCGGGGATTCTTTAGTTATAACAAAGTGGATCTAGGACCCGCACGTTATGTTAAACCTGTCAAACGGGGAAAAAATAGACGATGTAAAAACGTTCACCCATACACGCACGTTGCGTCGTGTTAACTCGAAAAATTTAGAACGAAACGTAAAAACGTTAAACCAAAGACACACGTTGCAATGTGTTAAGTCACAAAATTTAGAATCAAGCATAAAGCGAAAAATTTGCGGAAAATGAAAACTATAAAAGGCCAAAGTTGAAAGTAAAAAAAGTTTTGAGGATAGATTGCAAAACATAAAAATTTTTGGGTTAAAAGTAAAAAAATAAATAGTTTTGGGTTAAAAGTAATTTATGACATGCTTTTTGGTGAAAAGTAAAAAATCAGTTTTTTTGGAAAACCCCCAAAGCCAACGTTACGACAACCATATGCATAACCATTTTTTCTTTAGAAAACCCTCAAAGCACACCTCGTGTTGCGGCGAGGCGTAAAACGGTGTCAAATAGTACTAATGTCACACAACCGTCATCGATCACCAACACTGACTCGACCTAGGATATGTGTGTTGCGACGAACCTTTCATACGTGGAAAAATAGAGGTAAAAACGTTGAACCACACATGCACGTTGCGTCGTATTAACTCGAAAAATTTAGAACTATACGTAAAACGAAAATTTGCGAAAGAAAATTTGCGAAAGATGAAAATTATAAGTGAAAAAAATTGTGAAGTTAAATTGCAAATAATGAAAAGTTTTGGGTTAAAGTTATATAACCAAACTATGTAGGGTTAAAATTGTAAAAGATATAAACCTTTGGGTGAAAAGTAGAAAATCAACTTTTTTTTTTTGGAAAACGTTCAAAGCATAGGTTACAACTCACATATGCACAAAGAAGTTACTTCTTTATATAGGTTTTAATATATATTAAAATATAAATATTAAAGTAGTATAGAAGAAAATAAAGGGTACGAAAATCGAAAGCAAAAGCTGCTAAAAGGTTTATTGAATTTGAAAGTAAGAGCAACTTCAACCAATAATGCCTCCATTTCATTCAAAAATGTCACCTTTATTTTTCCAAAATCTATAACATCTTAGTTATTATTATTATAAACATAATAGTCTGTATTGCTTACTACTTAAGTTTAGCAAAAAAAATAACCACGTAGAATAATGATAATGATCACGGGATCCTGTCGTTAGAACGTACCTTGAGTTGCTATTAAAATGGGTCAAATACAGAAAACCAAATGAAAATTTTGAATCTGACTTTTTTCTATTTGTCACTGCTAAAAACCAATTTATATTTCATAAATACGCAAATATTATCAAAAAATTATGGATGAAAATTAAAAGTGACATTTTTAAACACTATAAATGCTTCTTCAATCGAATTTTCCAAGATCAATGTTCTAAAAATCGGTTTTTAAATCATATTGGGTTAGACTCTGAATTGGTTAACCGGTTAAACCGAGTTGTACCGGACGGTTCAACCAGGTTACTAGTTAACTCTATAATTCCATAAAATATAAATTCATCTAAAAAAATAATCACATCTCAATTAGAATTTATGTAACTGATCATGGTTATGTCTAAAAACAACTATTTTCTTGTTAAATATTAAGCATTTAAGAGAACTTTTAACACCTATGAACAATATTACATTGGACGAGATGGGTAACAGTTTCAACATTTATGGAATATTGGAATGACACAAGGTTAATTACCGGAAATACAAAAGGTATTACCTTAATATAGTATTTTATTAAAATAAAAAAAAATCAAATTTTAAGATAATGCAAACCGGTTCAACGATTTGAACCGGTAGAACCGGATTTATCGCCGGTACATATGACATATGTATTCGGATTTTACTGGCCATTACCATATCGGGCATGTGTCTAGAGTCCTATTTACCCAGTATAACCGGCCGATTCGTATCGGTATCCAAAACATCGCCTAAGGCCCTAAGATACTCGTGTTTTTTCAACTTAACATAATATATTTTCTATTTTTCTAGGAAGGGAAAAATTATGTAAACGGAGTAAAAAATTATTTAGTACAAGATACAAATTATTATCAACTAGAAAGGTACCCCGCCGCGATGCGGCAGGAGCTTGAAAATATTTCAACCATTGCATCAGGGTGTTAAAATATATTAACGGATCCTTTTTCTGGCAAGTTAGATTAGGGTAATCTATAAAGTATATTTACTAATAACAATCACTAAATTTAGGGCTGAGCAAAGTCAAGAGACCGGAACGAACCGGGTAGAAAACAAATAAGTTAACAAAGAGACTCAGATCTAAAAGATCATCATTGTCTTAACGACTCAGTGCCACCACGGCTGCAACCAGAGTTGCTACGTCAAGAAGCAGGACACCATCAACGCCGAAATCAATAAACCTTCCAAAAATATAGAACAACAAACCGAAAGAAATTGCAAATTTGTTTATTAATTTTTCAGCGAACTGATTTTTTTATATAAATTAAATAGCTAAATAGTATAAAAAAATATATGTAACTTAACTTGATTTTGTATGGACTGGACATATGATCCAGGGCCTTTCCAGTTACCTACATATCAATCAATCCCACATGAAAATGTGAGATCATATATAGTTAATAGACTATTTTGATCATAGCTGTTGTTCGAATAAGTCGATATATTTTTTTAAATAGATAAAGACAGAAAGAAAGAAAACCAACTGACCTTGTCACAACCTCGTACAATGGCTTGTAACAGCTTCATCCTTTCACTTATTTTCTCTCTTATCGCCTTGCCCATTTTACAACCTATCATCCAATAACCATCCGTTGTTAGCTAAAAGTATGATACACCATATTTTAAACAATGGGGTTCCAAACAGCTATACAACTGCTTGCTAAGATTCTTTCGCATTCCGAAATTTTCTGCTCTTGAATAAGAACAACTCCCAAGTCTGAAAATAAAACATACATGAGAATATAGATGTTGAAAAGATATAGAGACAATAAAAAAGCTTAGAATGCTAATTTCAAACTCCAAATACACAATTATACCGTGTAAAAAAATAAACGTAAGGAAGAGAACTAGGTAGTGTTTTCTAGCAGCTTTAATGATCCATCATATAAACCTTATAGAACCCAACAGGACATGATATCAAATTACATGATGAAAGGAAGAACTTTCATGTGTACATATCGGCTTGTATTTTGAAAAAGGGATTCAAACACTTTATAAATTCAAATTGTAAATTATTTTAGGTTTTATGCGATGACAATTTGCATGTTAAGTCATCAATAACATTTTTTGTAATGGGTCGTGTTCGGGTCAATCCACTAACAATTGTGTCGTGTTCGAGTCAACCCGCTAACATTTGTGTCGTGTTTGGTTCATGTGTCTTACATAGTTACACGATTTTTGGGATGGGTCGTGTTAGGGTTCGTGTAAAAATTTCAAAGGTTCGGGTTAGACCCACCAACTCGCGAACATGACCCATTTATCACTCCTATATAAGTCGAGATATAAACCCATTTGTCTACCATTCCAATCTCTACTGCCCCTTCAAACCCCCAAAACAAATTAGTTAAGTTAATACTCCTACACTAATTTTGCAACAGAATGCAGCTGTATTGAATTCTGATATCAATGAAATGTTTGGTTTGGTTGGAAAAAAAATTGGATTATAAACCGATAAAGCATAATTTTAACCAGATTATTCAGGTTCTAAATTCTAGTACGCCCTACAATCTAAAAAATCCAAAGCCCAGTATAACTATTGGTTATCGAATATTAAAACGACCTCAAGATACAGATTCAACAATCAAATTAATAATAGCCTCTACAAATCATACATACAAACAACTCACATTAAATCTCTATCCAGCAACCGAACAAAACAAAACTCGATGTAAATTATTTTAGGTTTTATGCGATGACAATTTGCATGTTAAGTCATCAATAACATTTTTTTGTAACGGGTCGTGTTCGGGTCAATCCACTAACAATTGTCTCGTGTTCGAGTCAATCCGCTAACATTTGTGTCGTGTTCGGTTCATGTGTCTTACATAGTTACATGATTTTTGGGATGGGTCGTGTTAGGGTTCGTGTAAAAATTTCAAAGGTTCGGGTTAGACCCACTAACCCGCGAACATGACCCATTTAGCACCCCGATATAAGTCGAGTTATAAACCCATTTGTCTACCATTCCAATCTCTACTGCCCCTTCAAACCCCCACAACAAATTAGTTAAGTTAATACTCCTACACTAATTTTGCAGATAAATCGCTAATTTGAGCATATCTCTAAAAGCAAAATAGGACATGGATATTATTATACTTATTTGAGTACACATATTTTTAACTCATCTTTATAAAGTATACAATAATCATAACACAAGAAAGCAATAATAAATAACTGACACTACAAGAAATACTTACAGCTCTATTTTTGCTACAGAATCCAGCTGTCTTGAATTCTGATATCAATGAAATGTTTGGTTTGGCTGGAAAAAAAATTGGATTATCAACCGATAAAGCATAATTTTAACCAGATTATTCAGGTTCTAAATTCTAGTACGCCCTGCAATCTAAAAGATCCAATGCCCAGTATAACTATTGGTTATCGAATATTAAAACGACCTCAAGATACAGATTCAACAATCAAATTCATAATATCCTCTACAAATCATACATACAAACAACTAACATTAAATCTCTATCCAGCAACCGAACAAAACAAAACTCGATGTAAATTATTTTAGATTTTATGCGATGTCAATTTGCATGTTAAGTCATCAATAACTTTTTTGTAATGGGTCGTGTTCGGGTCAATCCACTAACAATTGTGTCGTGTTCCAGTCAACCCGCTAACATTTGTGTCGTGTTCGGTTCATGTGTCTTACATAGTTACACGATTTTTGGGATGGGTCATGGAAAAATTTCAAAGGTTCGGGTTAGACCCACCAACCCGCGAACATGACCCATTTAGCACCCCCTATATAAGTCGAGATATAAACCCATTTGTCTACCATTCCAATCTCTACTGCCCCTTCAAACCCCCAAAACAAATTAGTTAAGTTAAAACTCCTACACTAGTTTTGCAGATAAATCGCTAATTTGAGCATATTTCTAAAAGCAAATAGGACATGGGTATTATTATCCTTATTTGAGTACACATATTTTAACTCATCTTTATAAAGTAAACAATAATCATAACACAAGAAAGCAATAATAAATAACTGACACTACAAGAAAAACTTACAACTCTATTTTTTCTACAGAATCCAGCTGTATTGAATTCTGATATCAATGAAATGTTTGGTTTGGTTGGAAAAAAAATTGGATTATAAACCGATAAAGCATAATTTTAACCCGATTATTCAGGTTCTAAATTCTAGTACGCCCTGCAATCTAAAAAATCCAAAGCCTAGCATAACTATTGGTTATCGATTATTAAAATGACTTCAAGATACAGATTCAACAATCAAATTCATAATATCCTCTACAAATCTTACATACAAACAACTCACATTAAATCTCTATCCAGCAACCGAACAAAACAAAACTCGATGTAAATTATTTTAGGTTTTATGCGATGACAATTTGCATGTTAAGTCATCAATAACATTTTTTGTAATGGGTCGTGTTCGGGTCATTCCACTAACAAATGTGTCGTGTTCGAGTCAACCCGCTAACATTTGTGTTGAGTTCGGTTCATGTGTCTTACATAGTTACACGATTTTTGGGATGGGTCGTGTTAGAGTTCGTGTAAGAATTTCAAAGGTTCGGGTTAGACCCACCAACCCGCGAACATGACCCATTTAGCACCACTATATAAGTCGAGATATAAACCCATTTGTCTACCATTCCAATCTCTACTACCCCTTCAAACCCCCAAAACAAATTAGTTAAGTTAATACTCCTACACTAATTTTGCAGATAAATCGCTAATTTGAGCATATCTCTAAAAGCAAAATAGGACATGGATATTATTATCCTTATTTGAGTACACATATTTTAAGTCATCTTTTTTTTAAAGTATACAATAATCATAACACAATAAAGCAATAATAAATAACTGACACTACAAGAAAAACTTACAGCTCTATTTTTGCTACAGAATCCAGGTGTATTGAATTCTGATATCAATGAAATGTTTGGTTTGGCTGGAAAAAAAATTGGATGATAAACCGATAAAGCATAATTTTAACCAGATTATTCAGGTTCTAAATTCTAGTACGCCCTGCAATCTAAAAAATTCAAAGCCTAGTATAACTATTGGTTATCGAATATTAAAACGACCTCAAGATACAGATTAAACAATCAAATTCATAATATCCTCTACAAATAATATATACAAACACTTTACCCAAAAAAATAATACATACAAACAACTCACATTAATTCTCTATCCAGCAACCGAACAAAACAAAACTCGATGTAAATTATTTTAGGTTTTATGCGATGACAATTTACATGTTAAGTTATCAATAACAATTTTTGTAATGGGTCGTGTTCGGGTCAATCCACTAACAATTGTGTCGTGTTCGAGTCAACCCGCTAACATTTGTGTCGTGTTCGGTTCATGTGTCTTACATAGTTACACGATTTTTGGGATGGGTCGTGTTAGGGTTCGTGTAAAAATTTCAAGGGTTCGGGTTAGACCCACCAACCCGCAAACATGACCCATTTAGCACCCCTATATAAGTCGAGATATAAACCCATTTGTCTACCATTCCAATCTCTACTGCCCCTTCAAACCCCTAAAACAAATTAGTTAAGTTAATACTCCTACACTAATTTCGCAGATAAATCTCTAATTTGAGCATATCTCTAAAAGCAAAATAGGACATGGATATTATTATCCTTATTTGAGTATACATATTTTAACTCATCTTAATAAAGTATACAATAATCATAACACAAGAAAGCAATAATAAATAACTGACATTACAAGAAAACTTACAACTCTATTTTTGCTACAGAATCCAACTGTATTGAATTCTGGTATCAATGAAATGTTTGGTTTGGCTGGAATAAAAAATTGGATTATAAACCGATAAAGCATAATTTTAACCAGATTATTCAGGTTCTAAATTCTAGTACGCCCTGCAATCTAAAATATCCAAAGCCCAGTATAACTATTGGTTATCAAATATTTAAACGACCTCAAGATACAAATTAAAAATCTCACATTCATAATATCCTCTACAAATCATACATACAAACAACTCACATTAAATCTCTATCCAACAACCGAACAAAACAAAACTCGATGTAAATTAATTTACGTTTTATGCGATGACAATTTGCATTTTAGGTCATCAATAACATTTTTTGTAATGGGTCGTGTTCGGGTCAATCCGCTAACAATTGTGTCGTGTTCGAGTCAACCTGTTAACATTTGTGTCGTGTTCGGTTCATGTGTCTTACATAGTTACACGATTTTTGGGATGGGTCGTGTTAGGGTTCGTGTAAAAATTTCAAAGGTTCGGGTTAGACCCACCAACCCGCGAACATGACCCATTTATCACCCCTATATAAGTCGAGATATAAACCCATTTGTCTACCATTCCAATCTCTACTGCCCCTTCAAACCCCCAAAATAAATTAGTTAAGTTAATACTCCTACACTAATTTTGTAGATAAATCGCTAATTTGAGCATATCTCTAAAAGCAAAATAGGACATGGATATTATTATCCTTATTTGAGTACACATATTTTAACTCATCTTTATAAAGTATACAATAATCATAACACAAGAAAGCAATAATAAATAACTGACACTACAAGAAAAACTTACAGCTCTATTTTTGCTACAGAATCCAGCTGTATTGAATTCTGATATCAATGAAATGTTTGGTTTGGCTGGAAAAAAAATTGGATTATAAATCGATAAAGCATAATTTTAACCAGATTATTCAGGTTCTAAATTCTAGTACGCCTTGCAATCTAAAATATCCAAAGCCCAGTATAAGTATTGGTTATCGAATATTAAAACGACCTCAAGATACAGATTCAACAATCAAATTCATAATATCCTCTACAAATCATACATACAAACAACTCACATTAAATCTCTATCCAGCAACCGAACAAAACAAAACTCGATGTAAATTATTTTAGGTTTTATGCGATGACAATTTGCATGTTAAGTCACCAATAACATTTTTTGTAATGGGTCGTGTTCGGGTCAATCTACTACCAATTGTGTCGTGTTCGAGTCAACCCGCTAACATTTGTGTCGTGATCGGTTCATGTGCCTTACATAGTTACACGATTTTTGGGATGGGTCGTGTTAAGGTTCGTGTAAAAATTTCAAAGGTTCGGGTTAGACCCACCAACCCGCGAACATGGCCCATTTAGCACCCCTATATAAGTCGAGATATAAACCCATTTGTCTACCATTCCAATCTCTACTGCCCCTTCAAACACCCAAAACAAATTAGTTAAGTTAATACTCCTACACTAATTTTGCACATAAATCGCTAATTTGAGCATATCTATAAAAGAAAAATAGGACATGGATATTATTATCCTTGTTTGAGTACACATATTTTAACTCATATTTATAAAGTATACAATAATCATAACACAAGAAAGCAATAATAAATAACTGACACTACAAGAAAAACTTACAACTCTATTTTTGCTACATAATCCAGCTGTATTGAATTCTGATATCAATGAAATGTTTGGTTTGGCTGGAAAAAAAATTGGATTATAAACCGATAAAGCATAATTTTAACCAGATTATTCAGGTTCTAAATTCTAGTACGCCCTGCAATCTAAAAGATCCAATGCCCAGTATAACTATTGGTTATCGAATATTAAAACGACCTCAAGATACAGATTCAACAATCAAATTCATAATATCCTCTACAAATCATAGATACAAACAACTCACATTAAATCTCTATCCACCAACCGAACAAAACAAAACTCGATGTAAATTATTTTAGGTTTTATGCGATGACAATTTGCATGTTAAGTCATCAATAACATTTTTTTGTAATGGGTCGTGTTCGGGTCAATCCACTAACAATTGTGTCGTGTTCGAGTCAACCCGCTAACATTTGTGTCGCGTTCGGTTCATGTGTCTTACATAGTTACACGATTTTTAGGATGGGTCGTGTTAGGGTTCGTGTAAAAATTTCAAAGGTTTGGGTTAGACCCACCAACCCGCGAACATGACCCATTAAGCACCCCTATATAAGTCGAGTTATAAACCCATTTGTCTACCATTCCAATCTCTACTGCCCCTTCAAACCCCCAAAACAAATTAGTTAAGTTAATACTCCTACACTAATTTTGCAGATAAATCGCTAATTTGAGCATATCTCTAAAAGCAAAATATGAAATGGATATTATTATCCTTATTTGAGTACACATATTTTAACTCATATTTATAAAGTATACAATAATCATAACACAAGAAAGCTATAATAAATAACTGACACTACAAGAAAAACTTACAGCTCTATTTTTGCTACGGAATCCAGCTGTATTGAATTCTGATATCAATGAAATGTTTGGTTTGGCTGGAAAAAAATTGGATTATAAACCGATAAAACATAATTTTAACCAGATTATTCAGGTTCTAAATTATTGTACGCCCTACAATCTAAAAAATCCAAAGCCCAGTATAACTATTGGTTATTGAATATTGAAACGACCTCAAGATACAGATTCAACAATCAAATTCATAATATCCTCTACAAATCATACATACAAACAACTCACATTAAATCTCTATCCAGCAACCGAACAAAACAAAACTCGTTATACACCATAATTACATAAAAATTCCACAACATATCAACAATTCCTAAGCATGAATCCCTTTGTAATACTAAAAACCTAAAACTTGGATGCTGAAAAAAAGAAAAGAAAAAAAGCAAGGAAACGAGACGAAATACACCCGGCTATGACCAATCGCCATCGTCAACACCCTTCGAACGGACGAATAAGCCACCGAAGAAGGCTGATTTTGCTTTGTCCATCTCATCTGATGTCCACACCACGCGGTTCAAAGAACCACTTTTGTGGATGGAGAAAGAGGTGGGAGGCGTTGGTGGTCATGACAATCTACTAAACCCAAGGCCACCGGGATAAATTCCCAGCCCTAAGCTGCCGCCGCCTAAGGACCACCGTGACGCCACATATATGCTGCCCATCTCTCCTTTGTCTCTCTCTTCACTCTCGGCCGATATATTTTTGGAGTTGGGATCAGGTACGGTGGAGTTATCTATAGAGAGAAAGAAGATAGTAGAGAGAAGGAGGAGAGTGCAGATGATTGATAGAGAAAGAAGAGAGTGCCACTTTGTAAGCGATGGTTCAAGTAACAAAAGCACATAACACAATTTAAGCACAAGTTACAATCATTATATGCACAGTTATGTTGTAAATTAGAGTATTATATAATTATATGGACTGTAGTCCACAGATGTGTTATCTCAAGAGTTACTGGTATTTTGGTTGTTAACTGTTCATGACCTTTAATATTGTGTCAACTCAAACTCATTAGCATTGTTCAGAACAAAGAGTGTTACATACATTTCTTTTCTTTTTTTAACGACCAGCGAATCACTCATACCTAACTCATACATAGAATGTCCAAGGGATGGAAATTGTGGTTTTCGAGCTATATCCGTCGGTTTTTCGCGTCATGAGATGGAGTGGCCGTTAATATGGGCAGAGCTTCTCAGTGAATGCATACTATGACTTTTGGAGGACGATAAATGATTTTAAGTATCAGTTAGCCCGAAGTTCCTTAGATTGGCATAGTATAGAGCCTGGACCTGGTGATAAGTGGCTACTAATTCCATTCACGGGACTCTTGATAGTTAGCCGGTGGAATATCATCCGTCACTTGATAAGCGACATTGGTTGTTATACGTTTTTTCCCTTATTTACAACAGCCGAAGCAAGTAATTCTCATCAAACCGTTTCAATCATTCATGTTAACATGAACCATTCTATCTAACATCAAGTTACAAGGTGATTATCCAATGACTAGCCCATCACCTAATTGGGGACAACCAACAAGGAATACAATCGCAAAAAGGTGGGAAAACATGTACAAGGATGTGAGATTAAATATATTAATGTTATAATATTTAATCTTGTAGCCATTATAATCATTTATATTATATATATCAAAATATATTAATAACCTATTAATAATTAGTTGGTAATTGTTGATGGACCATATTACCCTTATTAACTAATTAGGTTTCCTCTTGGGTGTATATATAAGGAGATTATTAGAGAGTTTAAGGGTTAGACAATTCACATAATCCTCATAACATCACTTTCGGCTTTCTCTCCCAACCGAATCCTTCCCTTGTTTTGGTTTTATCACCATCATAATCTTACACCCTAAGGAGGAACCAGATTATCCTGACAAGTATGTCAAACTCAATGGCTGCATCTCTGACTGGATTCTCTACTGGCCATTCTGCTGTAACAGGTATGTTATTCATGTTTTCCATTATGTTTAAACAGAACTGATCAACACGTGGTATCAGAGCATATGTTGATAAATCAGTTCCGTTTTCGTATCCATTATTCTGGGATTAAAATCTGGAAAACATAATTTTTGAAAGTTAATAAAAATCACGACTGTTTTCGGTTTTCATTGTGCCGAAATCAGTGTTTTAAGAAAGGGGTGCTTAATCATGTCACCCAAAACCAATATGGGTAAATTAATGTCCGAAATCTGTTAACAAAAGTCTTAAAATTCAGGTTTCGGATCCCAGAATTATGTTTTAATTTTTTTAGGGTTCATCACTTGTTCTAAGAAAAACACGAAAATTCCTTAAGTTTTGGAATATAATTTGGATTAGTGGATGTTTTTATTCTTTTGATCTGAATTTATCTATTAAAATTCTCGAAAACTGTTAATAGATAATCAGTTATAATTTTTGAAATCTTTTGATAAGTTTAGATCAGCAATAAAACAGGAAACATTATCCCACAATCCCTAAAATTTCGAGTTTTCAGTTATTATCACAATGACAGCTGTTAACAGTGGACCCGAGACCATCAGATTGTAACTTGAGACCATCAGATCTCGACTCGAAATCATAAGGGTCCTTAAATATTTACAACTCGAGACCACTGAGGTTTCGACTAAGGGTTTTAAATCTTCACAACTCGAGACCATATGGTTGCGACTCGAGACCGTAAGGTCACAACTCGAGACCATATGGTTGCGACTCGAGACCTCATAACTGACTCGAGATCTCATAACTCAGTCGAGACCTCATAATGTTACAAGATGAGTCGAGACTTGACTCGAGATCTCACTCGAGACCTCATAACTGAGTCGAGATCTCAATCGAAACCTCATTATTTTAGGCTAGTTCGATCCGCGCTAACAGGTGGTTTGCTATTAAATACTTGGTTTTGTGAACAATTAATTAACTAATCAGAATCAGATAACTTTTACAAAACAAAAATAGCTTAACTTGAATGAGCTTCTTATGTATCATTACTGGCCAAAGCCGATTTAATACATCTATTTATTGTTCAAATATTATAAAAGCTATGTTGAGTATGCATTACAAACGTGAAATGTCTTATTTTCAGGCCAAAGCTGATTTTAATTCATTTATGTCTAGCATACTTGACAAGTGCATAATTAAAGTGATTGTCTCATTTCTGGCCAAAGCTGATTTGTCACGATTACTTTGCACACATACTTAAATGATTACACTCCTGGCCAAAGCTGTTTTGTCTTCGTTTAAGTAGAATTTTAACTAAGTCTATTATTTTGATGTTAGTAATAGACAATATCACAGCTTCATAATTAAAATGATCATTATTTATGCCTGCCTTAGTATAACATGCCCTTAGATTACATTGGGACTTCTTTCTTAGTATCATAACTTGCTCATCTTATTTTCACTATCAGCACCCAATTGCGGGATTCCACCTTTGACTGGTGATAACTTTGCTGAATGGAAGGATGCCCTCATGCTTACACTTGGATTGCTAGACTTCGATTATCCTTTAAGAAAGAATAAGCCAGCGGACCATACCACTCAAAGTACTGCTGCTGAGCAGATAGTTCATGAAAAATGGACTAGGTGTAACTGTATGTCTCTCATGTTCATGAAACAATCTATACACAATGCAATTAGAGGAGCTATTCCTGATTCTGAGGATGCTAAAACCTACCTGGCTTATGTGGAGGTACAATTCAAAGGAACATCAAAAGCACACGCTAGCACTCTTATCCTCAAGCTGGTGACGACTAAGTATGATGGGAGGAGCGGCATTCGCGAGTGCATCATGATGATGCATGACATGGCCAATAAGCTGAAAGGGCTGGAGATGGAAATCAGTGATGGTTTTCTTGTTCACTTCATCATCACTTCGCTTCCTTCGTCCTATGAAGCATTCAAGATCAATTACAACACTCAGAAGGACAAATGGACGATGAGTGAGCTGGTCGCTATGTGCGTACAGGAAGAAGAGCGTATGAAGATGGATCGCACTACTGATGTTGCTAACTTCACCACCTCCAACTCTAAGAAGAGGAAGAACAATTATCATAGAAAGGATGCTTCTAAAGTCCAAAATCCAAATCCTAATACAAGTGCACCTTCCATCTCTAAGAGCTCCTTAGGCAAACCCTACTGCAAGTTCTGTAAGAAAACAGGACATAAGCAGAAGGAATGCCCTGACTTCAAGGAGTGGCTGGATAAGAAAGGTAACGATTTTTTCATGATACTTGAGTCCTTTAATTTAAATGTTCCTGCTAATTCTTGGTGGTTTGATTCTGGTTCTATGGTTCATGTAACCAACTCTACTGAGGGATTCCTTTCAATCCGGAAGCTGGGAAAAAACCAAAGAACACTTAAAGTTAGGGATGATCGGGAATTAGAAGTGAAGGCCATAGGAACATTACAATTATTTTTGAAAACTGGTTTATGTATTAAACTTTATGATACCTTATATGTTCCTGAGGTAACTCGGAACCTTGTATCAGGACCAAAGTTAGACATGGACGGTTTTGTTGTTTCCCATGGTCATCGCAAACTCTCTATTCTCTATGATTCCGTTGTTTATGGTATTGGCATTCTGGATGGTGGTCTCTATAGATTAGAACTAGATGATAATTTTTCCAAATCTTTGTTGTCATATAATATTAATGAATCACTCACAAAGATGAAACAAATTCGAGACTTAGAAACTTCATCTATGTTGTGGCATCAACGTTTAGGCCACATCTCAAGAGAACGATTAAATCATCTCGTAAAAGATGAAGTCTTACCTCCTCTCGATTTCACTGATTTTGGAACATGTGACAAATGTCTCAAAGGTAAAATGACATTAGCGAATAACAGAGGTGCCACTAGGAGCTCTAATCTATTAGAACTCATTCATACTGACATTAGTGGTCCCTACCAAATCGCTGGCATAACAGGACATACTTCATTTATCACTTTCATTGATGATTATTCTCGTTACATGTACTTGTATCTCATTAAGGAAAAAACTGAATCTCTTACAACTTTTAAAGATTATAAAGCTGAAGTTGAAAAACAATTAGATCGTCAGATTAAAGTTGTGAGATCAGATAGAGGCGGTGAATATTATGGAAGACATATTGATGTGGGTCAAGCTCCTGGTCCATTTTATGAGTTTTGTAAGGGCCAGGGGATTGTGAACAAATACACCATGCATGGTACACCTCAGCAGAATGGTGTTTCTGAACGAATAAATCGTACCCTTATGAACATGGTGCGCAGTATGTTAGCCAACACTAATTTACCATTATTCCTCTGGACTGAAGCGTTAAAAGCAACTATTCATATACTCAATAGAGTTCCTTCTAATCCTGTCCCTAAAAATCCTTATGAACTTTGGACAGGAAGGAAAACGAGTCTTAAATATATGAAAGTATGGGGCTGCATTGCTGATGCAAAACTCTATAATCCTTTCCTAAGGAAACTTGACCCTAAAACAGTTACCTATTTCTTTATCGGGTATCCTGATCACTCTAAGGGTTATCGTTTCTATTGTCCTTCCCATGTCACCTGTATTGTTGAAACCAAGCGTGTTGCGTTCCTGGAGGATTTCAAGGTCAGTGGGAGCAGTACCAACCCTTATGAAGAATTGAAAGAAGTACAAGACGCGGGGGGAGAGACTCATCGCTTACCATTACTCCGTTTACTCCTCTTGTACCCAATGCAACAACTGCACCTGAAGCTACTGCACCAATTCCATCTCCACAATCAGAACCCATTATACCTCATAAGGAAGGCACATCAAACGCTCAAAACCAAGACAACGCTGAACCCGATAATCAACTCAGGAGGTCATCTAGGCAAAGAAGGCCTACTAATTGGGATGATTATGTTACCTACCTGACTGAAATGGATGCTGGAAAGCTCAATGATCCTACCTCATATAATGAAGCCATTAGCGGTGATTAGTCTTCTAAATGGAACAAAGCAATGATTGATGAGCTTGAATCCATGAAGAAAAATGACGTTTGGGATTTGGTCGAATTACCCAAAGGTGTCAAACGTGTAGGATGTAAATGGGTGTTCAAAACAAAACTGGATCCGAATGGGAACGTTGAACGCTACAAAGCGAGATTGGTTGCAAAGGGCTACACTCAGAAAGAGGGAATTGATTATCAAGAGACGTTTTCACCTGTCTCTCGTAAAGATTCATTAAGGATTGTTATGGCCCTAGTAGCTCATTTTGATTTAGAGCTGCATCAGATGGATGTTAAAACTGCTTTCCTTAACGGAGACTTAGACGAAGATGTTTACATGAAACAACCTGAAGGCTTTAAACCTAACGGTCAGGAGCATCTAGTCTGTAAGTTGAAGAAATCTATTTATGGTTTAAAACAAGCATCACGTCAATGGTACCTCAAGTTTGATGAAGTCATGAAGAGATAAGGTTTTATGAAGAATCAAGTGGATCAATGCACCTATCTCAAGATGAGTGGGAGTAACTTTACTATAATTGTCCTTTATGTAGATGATATTCTATTGGCAAGTAATAGTTTAGACATGTTGCATGAGTCGAAGCGGTTACTCTCACATAACTTCGACATGAAGGATCTCGGAGATGCTTCTTACGTCATTGACATCGAAATTCACCGAGACAGACACAAAGGGATCTTAGGATTGTCTCAAAAGACTTACATAGATCGTGTCCTTACACGTTACAACATGCAACAGTGCAAACCCTCAGTCGCTCCAGTAGTTAAGGGAGATGTTTTTGGTTCATTCCAGTGTCCGACAACAGAGGTTGAAAAGGAGCAAATGAGCCAGATACCTTACGCGTCAGTAGTCGGGAGCCTGATGTATGCTCAAGTCTGTACTCGCCCAGATATCGCTTATATTGCTGGAATGCTAGGCCGTTATCAGACTTATCCTGGCCTAGATCACTGGAAAGCAGCTAAGAAGGTCCTTAGATATCTGCAAGGGACGAAAGACTATAAACTGACTTATAGAAGAAGTGATCATTTAGAAGTGGTAGGTTATTCTGATTCCGACTTTTCCAAATGCAAAGATGACAAGAAATCCACTTCGGACTACATTTTTATGTTAGCAGGCGGACCTATCTCATGGAAGAGTCATAAACAACAGTTAACTACAACTTCCATAATGATGGCAGAATACATTGTTGTTTACAACGCAACCTGTAACGCCTGCGTCCCTATACTTTTATCTAATTGTCACTTTTAGTCCCTAAGCTATGTGATATGTGATACTTTTGATACTTGGTAAAACTTATGCTATGATTCTTGATACTTAATACTTGGAAACTATGATTCTATGATGCTATGAGACTATGATTCTAGAATACCCGATACTTTGGTGCTTGACTCTTGAGGCTCGTGAAACTTGAGACTTGGTTGAACGAGGGACTGGAGTCTTGTCACTGGCGAAAACTATGGAAACTTTTGTGTTAATGATATAATCTAGTTATGTGATACTATTACCCAATAATACGCAACACAACGCTTTATCTAACTCGCGAAACAAATCAAAAACGGGAACGCGGAAAGGATGGGATTGGCCAAATGGCAATCCGATCGGATGACCGTCCGATCGGATGACCAACCGATCGGATGGCCATTCGACCGAGTTGGCATCCGATCCATGCACATCGCCTCACTCCCTTACTCTCACACTATAAATTGGTCTGTCACATCATTCTCACTGATGTAACAGCCTCACTCGACCCAGACACACGCACTCCTCTTTTCTTCCATTTCTTGGCGATTTCGGTACGTTTTACACTAGATTCTTGTACATCCTTGACCTACACACTATTCTCTACATGATTCTCCTTTGAAATCTCACTTTTTACCATGAAATCTCTAAGATTTGAGCTCTTGAGGGTGACGTCATCGTGGCGGTTTGTACAAACTGTTGAATGATGTCATTCTATCCAAGATCTAGCTCAGATCTATAGGATTTCATAAGTTTTTACACTAAATCTATGCTAAATCTAAACTTTTTAGGCTAAAACTCATGTTTATCTCCATTTTTCTTAAACTTTTACTTAAAATGGTGAGATCCGGATCTAAAACGGACTGTAGACTTGATTATTAGTCTGGAGTCGGCTTGGAAAGGGATTGCTACCGGAGAAGATGACCGGAGCATGAATTCTAACATAAACACCCTCACGAACGAGTGGCTGAACGGACTGGGGTGATTCCCACCCGATCATATCGGCTGTACACTGATGGGTTTACCGTTGTCTTAATACGTACCACGTCGTCGTTGCTTAAAATAGAGACTTAGAAACTTTACAAACGGGACAAGGATAACCCGATCGAGTGGCAATCCGATCGGATAGCCATCCGATCGAGTGACGCTTGCCTCATTAACCCTAACACTTGGATAATGTGAATCTTTGATCGTCGAATGGCAATCCATCTGATCAAACTGCCATCCGATCGAACTGCCATCCGATCAGGTGACATGGTCTCCTAACCTTAAACACCTTGCAACTTGAAGTCCTGATCGTCGAATGGCAATCCGATCGGATAGCCATCCGATCGAACTGCCATCCGATCAAGGTGACCTTGAATCTTGAAATCCTTAAAGACTTTTCAGAAACTGGAAACACTTGGAAACTGGACACTTGGATCAAATGGCCATTCGATCGAATGACCATTCGATCGAGTGGCAATCCGCCACTCTCACACCATAGTCATCCCAATCGGATGGCAATCCGATCGAACTGCCATCCGATCAAGATGACTGATCCGACACTTGGTTGAATCTCTTTATTCTGCCCAACTCTTATCTATTGTAATCTAATCAGGCTAATTCTAAAGAGTTCCCTTTGATCCAATAACAGTTAAACTGTTAAGCAATCACTGTGAGTATACTCGATCCCTTTTTGTTTTAAACTTTGGGATGTAACATGTATTCTATTAACCTACGATACTTGAAGCTTTCGCAAACTAAACTCTACCCTATGTGTATGTGAAACTTGTGATTCTTGTATTCTATTTGTGCTATGTGGACGTTTAATCCAGGGTGTGTAGTTCCGCCTTAACAATAGTAGCGCTATAGGAGATGCACCTCCCCATTATTCTCGAGGGTATTGTTAGGAGGATTATAGTTTTCCTTGAGACTTGGGAAAACAACAAAGCATCGGGATACTTGGGCCATCACTTCTTGGACTGCGAACACTAGTATGGCTGAAACTATTTTTACATTATACACACGGATATGATTTATTTTTAATCTATTTATGTTAGTATTCAAACTTGTATACTCGCCGGTACATTTTGTACTGACTCTATTTGCAGGCTGATAGATGCTGGAACTATGGAAAACAAGCTAGGGTTGATGCTTAGAAACCCACCTAGTTTAACTCTAGAGTTTGAATCAAAGACTATTGTGGTTGTATTCGACATTTGTGGTTGTGTTGATGTTTTAGACAAATTTTGCATGAAACTTAATTAATCTATAATGAAATTATTAGTGTTATGGAATCTCATGAGCAATCTGAACGCTTAGAGCTCGCACCCCGATGTTTCCGCCATCGATTGGGGTGTGACAGATTGGTATGAGAGCCATAACTATAGGGAATAAGGATAAGTAGGAATACTTGCCCTAGTCTATAGTTCTAGGAATCTTGATTCTTATATGTTGTTTAAGACTTATGCATTCTATCGTATCTGCTTCCTAGCAGCACATCTTCCTGCTAAACTTACATGTCTTTCCTAAGGCTGACACAAAATATACTTGATACTTTGAAACACTACAAATCAGTGCTTGTATTTTGCACGAGATTTGCCCTCAAGTCAGGAGTGACATCCGAACCTTGATGGGAAATTTCCTGATTATATTCTAACTAGGTCTTATCTGCTGATAAGTACCGACACTATTAGGGTACGATGTTGTCAAGATAGAGGTGAAACTCAGACCTTGATAACTAGTCCCACTCCTTGATTTTTATGTCTCGCCAAAGTCTCGAAACTCCCAATCAATTAGGAACGTGAAATAACCAAACGGACGAATATCGTAGGCCTAACATCGATGACATATTTGTCTGAGTAATTCAGGACATGTTGCCTCAATTCGAAAGGGGTTCGAATCACTTTGGTTAGTCACCGTTCCTCTACCCGGAACAATCTATGTTTTATGAGCCTATCTTTTATGTTACCTCGATTTTATGCATGGTTTTAAACTAAATTCTTCGTTTATCTTGAATTTTAGTTTGTTTAAGGCTTTTTACCCAATTCGCACGTATGTCCGCATTATAAGACATTAATCCTAATCTCAGAATCAAACTAAATTTATGAAGCTTTATTCTATCATAACAGCCTATATGGGAATCTTGATCAACTATAATACTATGTGAATCTATCTGATGAATCTATGCGTTAATGTGGTTGTGAAACACTAAATGTAACATGGCACAGAAGTAAGAGGGAAAAGTGACGTGTCTAAAACATGGTGGAACGCCGCTGGTACTTCCTATATATAAGTGTTTCTGACATGTTACCAACTTTCGTACTAAGTGCCATGCGAAACTTAGTGTTTTGCAGACCGGTGATGAGTTGGTTGAAATCTAATCCATGGGAAACTACTTGAGTAATCTATGTGTAATCTATGCGTACTCTAGCATAACCTATGTGTAATCTAAGTATGTGTTGTTTTGAGAAACAAAATGCGAAACGTAGCCTAGTGCCGAAGACGAGGAGGACGTGGCATGTCTGAAGCATGGTGGATACGCCGCTGGTACTTCCTATATATAAGTGTTTCTGGCATGTTACCGAGTCTTCGTACCACGCGCTAAGTGAAGTTCGTAGTTTTGTAGGCTCGGGTTGAAGTTGTGAAATCTATTTGGTTGATCTATTTGGTTAATCTATGATTATGAAAAGTAGTGAAATCTAATGTTGTGGTTAACGAAGCATGACACCGATGACGAGACGAATGTGGCATGACGGAAGCATGGTGGATACGCCGCTGGTACTTCCTATATATAAGTGTTTCCATCATGTTGCCGAACTTTCGTAGCACGTGCTATGCGAGATTTCGTTGTTTGTGGATTGTTAACACCAATCTATGTAAAACTATTTGAAGTCTATGGAAATCTATTGAATCTATGGAAATCTATTGAAGTCTATGGGAATCCATCGAATCTATTGAAGCCTATGTGAAACCATGATAATGATGATGCGAGTGTTTTGCGACACGTAACATGACACCGAGTACGAGGCAGAAGCGATTGTGCCTGATGCGTGGTGGATACGCCGCTGGTACTTCCTATATATAGGCGTTTCTGACATGTTGCCAAGCTTCGTACAACGTGCCATGTGAAGGTCATGGATTCTGCGGTGTTGAGTCTATTGAAGTCTATCTGAAACTTGAGTCTTTAATCTACGTAAATCTTGTTGAATATTGTGTCTTTAATCTACGTGAATCTTGTTGAATCTTGAGTCTTTAATCTATCATGAGTGAATCTATAATGTGAGACTTTGTGAACCGATACTTATACGATCCTCTTGTTGGATCCTTAGGATATCTTCTCGAAAGCTCTCTGACACTCTCAAGAGATCCAGGGAAAAGTCTCAGAAAAAGATGATGTCCTTCATGGCCGATCAGATCGCTCGAGTCGTGCCAAAGATCGTCTCTGAGATCCAAGGATCAAACACTCCACCCTCTTCTGTTGACTCTAAGACGGAGAAAGAAAAGTCTACAAAGTTCAACTATAAGCATTTTGTCTCTTGCAACCCTAAGTCTTTCACGGGCAGTGATGGGGTGACTGCTATGCTCGAGTGGTTTGACAGCATCGAGGTTACCTTCATTAACAGCGAATGCCTAGATCATCTAAAGACTAGGAGTGTGACTGGAATGTTTCAAGGCAGAGCGTTGGAGTGGTGGACAAATGAGAGAAACATCCGTTCGAATGAAGAAGCCTATGCTCTTCCATGGGCTGAGGGGCGAGAATTGATGATGCTTGAATTATGCCCTCCTCATGAACAATTGAAGCTTGAAGAAGAGTTTTGGCACTTGAAGCAGATTGGTGATGACAATTTGGCTTATACTACCCGTTTCAAGCAGCTCAGCTTGATCGTTCCTCACTTGGTTTCTACCCCAAAGCGCATGATAACCAAGTATATCAATGGTCTACCTCCTGCTATGAGTGATTTTATTGAAGCAGCTCAGCTCGGAACTATTGAGGAAGTCTACCATCTTGCAGCTAGTCTCAACAACAACCGTGTTCATGATAAGCAGTTTGCTAACTCTGCTCCCTCCAAGTCTGCACATCAAGTTACCCAGCAACCAAGTGGCAGCAAGAACAAGAGGCGAAAGTCACAGGGTTCAGGATGCAATGTTATTGTTCCTGCTGCAAATCCTGCTGCTAAGCCTGCTCCTGCTGCAACTGTTCAGAACCCTGCTGCCCCTGAAGTTAAAAAGCAGTACTCTGGGTCTTACCCCAACTGTACCACTTGCAACTTTCATCACCCTGTTACTTCTGCATGTTGTTTGTGTACCAACTGCAATCGCTATGGTCACACGACTCTCTATTGTCGTCAAGCTAATCTTGCTCAACAAGCTCAGCAAACCCCAGCTTAGGTAGCCCTACCAACTCTCCCAGCTCCCCCGCAGAATCCTAAGCCGGTCAACGTTGTTCGTGCATGCTATAAGTGTGGAGATACTACTCACCTCCATAACTAGTGTCCTCTGCTGAACCAGGACCAGCAACCAGCCACTCGAGGACGAGCGTTCAATCTCAAGGCTAACCAGGCTTGTAACGACAATGATGTCATCAATGGTACGTTTCTTGTGAATAACCTTTACGCTTCGATACTATTTGATACTGGTGCCGACAGAAGCTTTGTGTCCGTAGAATTTGAATCCTTGTTAAACTGTGCACGCTCTATGTTACCTAAGTCGTTTTCGGTAGAGATTGCTGAGGGGAAGTCTATTCTAGTTGACTCTATACTCTGTGGTTGTTCCTTGACTCTTAACGACCACGTGTTTACTATTGATCTAATACCCATGCAATTGGGTAGTTTTGATGTCATTATCGATATGGATTGGTTGTGTAAGAACCATGCCAAGATTTCTTGTCACGAGAAGTTTGTTCGTCTACCTCTACCGTTTGGTGATATCCTGCATGTCTATGGAGACCGACCTTCGAAAGGGCTGAGGCTGGTGTCATACACACAAGCGATCTGTTGCTTACGTAAACGGAACTTTGCCTTCTTGGCTCATGTGGTGGAATAAAAGAGCAAGGGGAAGAACATAAGCGACGTTTCAGTGGTGTGTGATTTCCCCGATGTCTTTCCTGAAGATCTACCTGGTCTTCCTCCTCCTAGATCTGTCGATTTTTATATTGATCTCATACCTGGTGCGACTCCTGTCACCAAGGCTCCTAATCGACTTGCACCTTCCGAAATGCAAGAACTATCGAGTCAACTTCAGGTTCTACTCAACAAGGGATTTATTCGTCCAAGTACCTCCCCGTGGGGTGCTCCCGTGCTATTCGTCAAGAAGAAAGATGGTCCGTTCCATATGTATATCGACTACCGTGAACTTAATAAGCTTACCATTAAGAATCGTTATCCTCTTCCCCGTATCGATGATCTATTTGACCAACTACAAGGCGCGTCCCTGTTTCTCGAAATCGATCTTCGTTCTGGCTATCATCAGCTTTGTGTACTCGAGGATGATGTACCCAAAACTGCATTTCGTACTCATTATGGGCACTACGAGTTCGTGGTCATGCCTTTTGGATTGACCAACGCACCCGCTGTGTTCATGGACCTCATGAATCGTGTTTGTAAACCCTATTTGGATCGTTTTGTGATAGTCTTTATTGATGATATCCTCATTTATTCTAAAACTAAAGCTGACCATGCTCGTTATTTACGCTTGATGCTTGAACTCTTACGTGGTGAATGTTTGTATGCTAAATTTTCTAAGTGTGAGTTTTGGATTAATGAAGTGCAATTTCTTGGTCACGTCATTAGTAAGCAAGGTATTCGTGTTGACCCGTCTAAATCGAAGCTGTGAAGAATTGGAGTACGCCTAAATCTGCATCTGAGATCCGTTCCTTTCTAGGATTGGCGGGTTATTACCGTCGATTCATCTCGGACTTCTCTAAGATCGTTGTCCCTCTTACTACGTTGACTCAGAAAGAGAGACCTTTTGCTTGGGGTCCCGAGCAAGAGGAATCTTTTCAGACTCTTAAGACTCTTTTGTGTAATGCTCCTGTTCTAACTCTCCCCGATGGGAATGATGACTTTGTGGTATACTGCGATGCCTCGAACCGTGGCTTGGGCTGTGTGCTCATGCAGCGGGATAAGGAATTGCTTATGCTTCTCGTCAACCCAAAGTACATGAGAAAAACTATACTACTCACGATCTAGAGCTTGGTACAGTTGTATTTGCGTTAAAGATATGGCGACACTACCTGTTTGGTACTAAGTGTGTGGTTTTCACCGACCATAGGAGCCTTCAACATATCTTTGACCAAAAGAGCTGAACATGCGACAGATACATTGGGTGGAATTGCTTAACGACTACGACTGCGAAATTCGCTTTCATCCTGGCAAGGCGAATGTAGTAGCCGATGCTCTTAGTCGTAAAACTCATGTGAATGCTATTCGTATCTCTAGTGATCTACATGCGTGTATTCGTGACGCTCAGTATTCGTCAGCAAATGAAGGAAGTCTAGAAGTGGAAATCCAAGGCGCTAAAATTGAACAGCTCGAAACTAAACCTAATTGACTCCAATACTACCTCAATCGCATCTAGGTGCCGGATCGCGATAATCTCCGTGAGCTCATTATGAATGAGGCTCACAAATCCCACTACTCTATTCATCCAGGAGCGGATAAGATGTACCATGACTTACGTATGACTTATTGGTGGCCTGGTATGAAGAAGGACATTGCTATATATGTGTCAAAATGCCTTACTTGCATGAAGGTAAAGGCTGAACATCAGCGTCCTTCTGGACTCTTAGAACAACCTGAAATCCCTGTTTGGAAATGGGATAGCATTGTTATGGACTTTATTACCAATCTACCTCGAACACCTTCGGGCCACGATAGTATCTGCGTGATAATTGATCGATTAACCAAATCAGCCCACTTTCTTCCTATTCGTGAAGATTATAAAGTGGAGAAACTTGCTCGAATCTATACTTATGAGATCATATGCCGTCATGGCATATCTCTCGACATAATCTCTGACCGTGATGGTCGTTTTACTTCACGTCTTTGGCAAACCTTTCAATCCGCTATGGGTTCTCATTTGAATCTTAGAACGGCCTTCCATCCCTAAACGGATGGACAGATCGAGCGTACTATTCAAACCCTAGAGGATATGCTCCGTTCTTGTGTCATCGACTTTGGTGGTAACTAGGATGTACATTTACCATTGATTGAGTTCTCGTACAACAACAGCTATCATTCCAGTATACAGATGGCCCCTTTCGAAGCTTTGTATGGACGCAAGTGCAGATCTCCTCTCAGCTGGCATGAGATTGGCGACAAGCAGTTTACTGGCCCTGAAATCATTCAAGAGACAACGGATAAGATTCTTCAAATCCGTGATAACTTGATCAAGTCCAGGAGCAGACAAAAGAGATATGCTGATAATAGGCGCAAGCCTCTGGAATTTGATGTTGGTGACCGAGTTCTTCTCAAGGTATCCCCCTGGAAGGGAGTAGTTCATTTTGGTAAGAAGGGAAAGCTCACTCCTCGCTATGTGGGTCCATTCGCGATACTCGAAAGGATTGGAAAGGTAGCGTACCGACTCGACCTGCCATAGGAACTAAACAACGTGCATCCAGTGTTCCACGTATCTAACCTACGTAAATGCCTAGCCGACGAGGAACTACGGGTTCCCCTTGAAGACTTGCAAATAAACGAAGTTGTACACTTTGTGGAGAAACCGGTTGAAATCATGGATCAGGGCGTTAAGCGACTGAGGCGCAGCAAAATTCCCATAGTTAAGGTTCGATGGGAAGGAAAGCGTGGCGCCGAATTCACTTGGGAACAGAAAAGTGAGATGAAGGCCAAGTATCCACAGCTCTTCGAGCAGTCTTCTTCCTAGATTTCGGGGACGAAATCTCCTAAAGGAGGGGAGACTGTAACGCCTACGTCCCTAGAATTTTATCTAATTGTCACTTTTAGTCCCTAAGCTATGTGATATGTGATACTTTTGATACTTGGTAAAACTTATGCTATGATTCTTGATACTTAATACTTGGAAACTATGATTCTATGATGCTATGAGACTATGATGCTATGATGCTATGAGACTATGATTCTAGAATACTCGATACTTTGGTGCTTGACTCTTGAGGCTCGTGAAACTTGAGACTTGGTTGGACGAGGGACTGGACTCATCTAATACTCATGATAAATGATTACTCGGCTAAGTGGGAGAATGTGAGATTAAATATATTATTGTTATAATATTTAATCTTGTAGCCATTATAATCATTTATATTATATATATCAAAATATATTAATAACCTATTAATAATTAGTTGGTAATTATTGATGGACCATATTACCATTATTAACTAATTAGGTTTCCTCTTGGGTGTATATATAAGGAGATTATTAGAGACTTTAAGGGTTAGATAATTCACATAATCCTCATAACATCACTTTCGGCTCTCTCCCCCAACCGAATCCTTCCCTTGTTTTGGTTTCATCACCATCATAATCTTACACCCTAAGGAGGAACCAGATCATCCTGACAAGTATGTCAAACTCAATGGCTGCATCTCTGACTGGATTCTTTGCTGGCCTGTCTGCTGTAACAGGTATGTTATTCATGTTTTCCATTATGTTTAAACATAACTGATCAACAAAGGAATGTATAATACGATATAAGTATATTGTCAATGAATATAAGATTGTAGACTACGTGGATTTAGGGTTTTTGTAATTGTAATGTTTAATGAAAATCGATTCATTATTATCGTCTTACGATCGTTCAATTTTAACCGAGTTGTTTTTTGTAATCCGTTTAAATATAATCGTATCCAAAACAAATGAAAAAAAAATTATTTTACTTATATATGGGTCGTATAACATTATACGGCTCGTATACAAATTGAAAAAAAAGTGATTATATACATTGTTTACGGTCGAATAAAAATAAGAAATAAATGTATACGGCGGCCCGTATACATGTTATTGTGGTCGTATATTACTATATACGACCACATCACCAATATCACTTTTCAAGTTTCTCCAAAATTCTCTTGGTTTTCCCTCGGCACGTCTTGCGTTCTTGGATTGTTCTTTAGCGGTTTGTGATGTTTTCTTCACTCGTTCTTCTCGTACGGTATGCTTCTAAGACTCGTTCGTAGAATAGAATTTGTGATTCAATAACTTTCTAGTTAGCGTATCGTGTAGCGTAGATTAGCGTAACGAGGATCAAATGTTAAAATGATACGGTCGTATACACGTGAATATTTAAAGTGCATACGATCGTATACATTGTATAGGGTGTTCATGCCATCCACCTCCCCGTGGGCCCGTTTATTTAAGTCCAGCCGACATCGGGCCCACAGGGAGATTACGTTATAGTTTTTGTTGACGTTTAGTTTTATGGAGACACGGGGGGGGGGGGGGGGGGGGTTAGAGCATTTTTTTACTACGACCACTATGTCGTTTACTCTTTGCGGGGAGCCTCGCCAGTTGACGCTCCCCCAATTTGCTGTGGCGATGGGACTCTACACCTACGAGGATTCCCATACGCAGGTAATTTTTGATGCGCCGGTCACCACGTCCTCTGACGTGTTGTGGCCCTGGTGGTGCACTGTAGGGAGTAGGGAGTTTGGGGAGCCTTGTCAGCGCTCCCCGAATGAGCGGGTCCGCCGCCTTTATGACCCATTACACCGCTACCTACATCGATGTATTGTCATCACCATTGCAGGGAGGCACGATAGCAGGAAGTAGGTCACCCAAAATGACCTATTTTTCTTGTACAATTTACTTACAAGGGGGACGGCATACAAGTTCCCGTATACTTCACCGAGTATGTATTTCGTAGGGTTTCCACCCACATTTCCTGCGGGGGCTTCGTCACTCGGCGTAGTTTTACCACCTCATGAGCCCAACGTGGGCTTTATCGATGTCTTTTTCACATGAGGTTGATGCAATAGGTAAGGCCACAACAATGTCGATGAAGATTGCCCATGAGGTGTCGCCGGAAAAATAGCGAGTGATTTCGTCGTTAGAGGAGGGTCGTACGGAGTGGTACTGTAACATCCCGTATAATTTTATCGAATTATAACGTAACACGTGTCCAAACTCTCTGTTTAATTCTGATCTATGGAAGGAGAGGGACCAATTATGTCCAAAAAGGGAAAGATATAAAGTCCAAGGACTAAATATGCAAAAATATCAAAATTCAGCTTCTAGAGGTCCCTTACGGACTGTAAAGGGTTTTTGAAAACGTAGGCGGTGATGGAACCCCTTATGGACCGTAACCCACCTCTTACGGTCCGTAAGAGGTGCCTAGTGACAGAAAATTGGCAGCTGGCCTGCCATTCTGTTATGCTGTCACGTATCTGTGAATTTGCCACTATTTATGTCACACCCCCAAAATCCACCATGCGGAGTTCCACTGCTTGGAGGCGTGACGTGACCAGGATCGAGCCACCAATCATACTGAACAACGTACTTAAGTAAATAAAGACAACCACAATACGATTGGTGACCAAAAGCTAGTTAACCAAGTTTTTTATTTAGACAGCGGAAGCATAAACGTAAAGTTCAAAACATAAGTTCGCAGTTCATAAGTTTAAAGTCCAACACATAGGTTTAATAAGTTCATAATGTTTTAAACATTAAACACTGGACATAACCGTCCTTACACCACAACGACTTCTTCCTCGTGCAAGCTCCATCTAACGACCTGTAAGGCATGTAACAACGAGTCAACAACAAAGTTGAGTGAATTCACAGTTGGTTGTTTAGTTATAGCATTCGTTTCGTAAAACATCTGTTCGTTTTGAAAACCATGCATCGTATAAATTCATATCGCGGTCTTTCTGACATGTTTGCGAAGATTAGTGGGGGTTTCCCATGTGTTACTAGACCACGCGTATCGACTGCTACGAAAATGTAAGAGGTGCCCTAAGTCAATGTCTATCAGGATTGACCCTTTGCCCATAGTCCATTAGTACACGCCCGTCCGACTGGCACGGTGTGAGGTTTGTTAAACCTAATAGCGCTATTAACTAATGACCCGCTCGCCATAGGCCTCGGCGATTAAGTCGATAAATGAGGGACTTAAAGTGATAGAGTTGATGGTCTTATGATCGTGTACGTAGGTTTTACGTACGTGCCCTTCAATCCGAGGACAGTAGTAAGTATGAGTGTACGTAGGTTTTACGTACGTGCCCTTCGATCCGAGGACAGTAAAAAAGTAGTTTAATAGTAATGATAGTACAAGTAGTTATTCAATCCCATTCCCAACCCCTGGGAATCCCATGCCTTAGAAAGAGTGTGAACTCACCTCGGTTTGCTCGGTTAGATTCTCAAATATAGCTAACAGTCAAGGTCAGTCAATCACGTCCTAATATAATTACCAGTTAGTCATTTAGTGACTTTCAATTAGAGCACAAAGTTCCTACACGTATCTATCACATAACATGCATCACTTTAGCGGTTTATGCCCATCCAAGTTTCCCATCCATTCCCCACTCAAAATCAAATATACGATAATGCACATAACATATATAACATGTTAGATCATTCACAGATAGCATACTCGACATTTAGACACGCGAGTCACAACTTATGTCATTTCAGCATTTATTTTCAAAACCGGCTGTTTTCGGACATTTTAATAAAATAGTTAAATTATTCCAAAAATTCCCAAATTTTTACAGAATGTCTCAAACGTTCCATATTTTATTGTGTAAAAATATCGGGGTACGGTTCATTACCAATATTTTATAAAAATTCATATTCCGGACTGAACTCAGATTTATGTATTTCTGACCACAGTCCACGGAACAATTTATTAAAAATTCATCGAGTTTCCGATTTATGAAATTCCAGTGGGGTAATTACAAATGCATCGGTTTTCATCTACTGTACAAATTTCATGGTCCGATTCATCACAAAACTCAGGTTATGACTGAAAGCATGACACCCATTTATTGCTGTCAAAATTCAGCTTAAGCTGCTGTTACAAATTAACACTTTAAAAATAGTAAACGGAGTCCAAAAATTACGATTCCGGTGCCATTAGAACCGTATTTTATAATAAAATATTTTAGATTCAAAATATCGGTTTTTCGTTGAATTTACGACCTGTTTACAGCCTGATGAAGTCGGCTGGAAATCATTACTCAGCTTGCTGTTTTGTGGTTTAAATGTTTCTAAAACGTATTAACAAGTGTCCGAACAACGGGTTTATCAAAAGTTTGACGATCAAACATCATATATGCATTAACTAACTTTAAACCAACAAGTTTTCATCTTTATGCATCAATCATAAGTAAACTTTTTATATTTATCTATTTGTTCTTGACACTTTAGTGATTTTAAACATACTACACCCTTTGATCATAGAAACGAGATGAAACAAAATTAACAAGAGGGTAACAAAGGACTTACTACTAGCTTATAGCTAGGGTAGAATCTATTGAGAATATGATGGTGAAAAAGACTAGAACAAGCTCCTTAGAAAGTCCTTCAAGTTGCCACCTCCATAGATTCACCTTCAAGCTTGGAATGAACTTGAATATGGAAGAGATGGATGATGAAATGGTGGGGAGTGGGTTCGGTTTGGGGGATGACCGAAAGAGAGAGAGAGTAGTGAGGAGAGAGAGAGATCTTGGTGGAATGATGGTTAAGATCTAGACCTTGCTTCTTATAATGTCCTTCACATATTTTACTTACTTACACAAGCAAGTATCTAATAAAAATTTGCCATAAAATCAAAACAAAATATAATGAAGTATGGATGGATGATATGGTGGGTCCACAAGGACCAAAAATCGGTTGGGGGGGGGGGTCTATTTGCAAAGTTTGTAACTAAATTGCAAGTAATAGTTAGATAGCAAGTATATAATTCCATATACTAGTTAGTAGGGAAAATAGTGGGTGTTATGGTATACGGGGATCATGACTAGCCAAGAATAATAAAATAACGTGTTTGACAAATATTTGGTGTCCCGGGTAATGTCCGGTTGTTCAGTCGGATACTGTTCCGTTAAAGTGTTTAATTGTACCGTAAAGTGTCTTATTTATATATTTTTGTAACGAAATAAATTCCTAACATATAGGAAAATATTCAGGACCATTTAGTCAGGTTTTCTACATACTACTAGTATGTTAACACGCACATGTGAATATAACACAGAAATCAGAGAGCAGTTAAATATTTCCACACAGTCGTCAAGCACTTTAATTATCATTAATGAATTGTACGGAATACATGGGATTTTGAGGGTTGTCACAATTTATTCTCCTTGTGACACCTAATGTCACACCGCAACCGATGGCAGAAAAATCAGGGCGGGATGAAATAGATTACTTAAGACATCATAACTTACTAATTGTGACGATAATTAAATATTCGAATTTCATTGATACCAAAATGAAAATACATCGTTTCGGAAAGGAAAGTACAACATGGAGCCAATAAACATAACAACATGAAACAAATACATAAGTTTAAAATCAAGGTGCGTTTCTAATCCACCCAAAGTACGTTCTTTGTTCGTCATCAACTAGTGTCCTGCAACATGTATTCAAATTAAATCAACAAAAGTTGACGAGTATACTAGTTTGAATACATAGCATAATTGTATCTAAAAGTTGTCTCATATCCAACATGGTAATTTGCATACATTGTTTATTATCATAATAACATGTGTTAACCATATGTCAAGCTAAAGTGTACCGCCATCGTGCATATCCTCATCGCTGAAAGGACAAGGTTGTAAATAGTTTACTTAACTGTGACACCTCGAAGATTTATGACAAATAAGATGGCGACACGTGTCCGATAACTCTCAAAATCCCGATATGAAGAACGGCTTGTTACGGAGAGAAAACAGAAGATCGATTGGTAACGTATTAAGCGGTTGTAGAAGTGAATAGGGTTTGAACGATTCGCAGGGATCCTGTGAAAATCTTGGACGCGTGAATTAGAGGCTGGAGAATTTTTTGTGTGTTTTAAAAAGTTGCCACGTATTAAAATGGTTAAATAACTGAAGGGGATAATGCCAGATGTCAAAAGAAAAAGGACTGGCTTATGTATCAATGACACATCATTAAAAATAACTTTATTATATTAGTAAGTATAGATTATTTTCAAAATCTTATTCGGCCATCCTTTACATATTTGAAATTGTGGTGTCCTTTTTTTCGAACAACTGAATTTTATAACTCACTATCTAGTAAGAAAATAGCTGGGAAAAGAAAAAAATGATTACAAGAATTAAAGGGTTTTGTAACTAGTTGATTTAAAGAATGTTTTTCTATTCCTATTAACAAACCACAAATACGAATAATTAACAATAGAATCAAAGATGGACTTCAGTAGTTTGTTAATATTCCTGAATGTAATATCATTCAGGAACCTCTAAATAACCCACTACGTTGACATGGGAAGAGAGTCTCAACGATCTTTTCTTTTTGGTAGTCCGACAACGAATCTATTTACACGAAACCCAAAGACATGTACAATACAACAATTAAATTTGTTGTATTTCATACTCACTAATACATATATAAAATACACAAACATATGCATATATGTGTCGTCTATTTTAAAATACTCTTATAATATAAAAATAAAGGAAATAATCGATAGATTGAGAGGACATGAATACATATGGATTCCCGAATTTGGACCGAAGAAAATGAGACAATTCACATTGTGGTAAGCTTATTGTTGACATGTTTAGGTCCACACTTAGCCTCTTGTGGGTCTATACCTCATTAATGTTGTATTTTCATGGTCTAGAATCAACTTCATATTGAAATAATTGGAAACATTGAGTCTAGCTTTAGGTAGTATGCCAAATTATATACATAATGCCAAATTTATTATGAACATTTAACAACTAAAACATTACATGTGATCAGTTTTTTTCTAGTCAAACATATTTTTATGTAGTTTGACGTTATTGTATTATAATATTTGAATCATATGATTATATTTGAATCTTATGTTACATCCAAAGTTCCAAATCAATTTTCTTATAATATTTGAATACTTTAGTTTGTCGTGCCTCGTTTCGACACCAATCATTCTTACTTGGTTGTCTCTATTACAACATGAAATGTAGTGGGTTCAAACATTTTTATCAACATTATTACATTAACAAGTCAGAAAATGATATAATTAATTAATTAAAAGATTCTTTTTTTAGAAAACCAAGTTTTAAAGGGGCCTTTGGAAAATAAGTTATTGGGATTTGAGTATTTGACCAATAGTAATGTTTTGAGTATCATGTTTGATTCAATTTACATGGTAACTAGTGAGTTTCTCCCCTACGCTTCGCGGCGGGAATTCGGTCGTTATCTGTTTGGTTCGTTACGGTACCGACACTTGCTGTAGTTAGGGGCGGGTGTAGCTTGTAAGTACGGGTAGCCCCTGCTACCCCTTAACGCTCCGGCGGTAGTAAATTTTGAAAAAAAATGACGTTTTTTTTATTTCGTTACCCTTTTTTTCTGAAATGTTGCCCCTATAATAATTTTTTAGATCCGCCACTGGCTGTAGTGATCGAAAGAGATACTCTTACATCGATCGAAAACAATAAAAATGAATATGATGTTGTTTAGTTGATTTGTTTTACATTTTATGTTTATTTTTTCAACATTGCGATATAAATTTTATTGCAAATGAATATTGTGCCACTATGCACCAAACCTAACTTGAACTGACTGAACAACATGTGTATCAGTACCGGTATTTATCTTTATTGTTTTTGCTTTCGATATACTGACATCGTATCGCTACCATACTGTGTGAAACCGAACAACATTGGTACCGGTATGTTTCTTGTTTGAAAATGAATATCGTGTCGCTGTCGTAGTGAGCCGGATTGAAACATAACGAACAACATTGTATCAGTACTTGTATTTGTGTATACTGTGTTTTCTTTCAATAAACTGACAACGTATCACTATCTTACCATCAGCACCGATACCTGTATTCATTTTTATGGTTTCCGGTTTTGAAAATTATTTATTTATACAACTCCTTATGTGATGATAAATGAATATCGATACATGTAGCGTGATAGCGTGAACCAATCGATATCGTTCGAACAATATCATTGTCGCTATTGGTGTTTGTTTTTATTGTTTTCCACTGATGTAAAACACGTGTTGATTTCATACCTACTGCATGTATTGTACCGCTACTGTAACGAACCATATCGATACCGATCCAATGCTCGCGGGATGTTAAAAAAATAAATAAACATAGACACAGATTTAGATTTTTTTTTAAATTTAAGAAACGCAAGTTGTTATTCTACCGATTCTGTAACAAACTGTACCGATCCCGATCTAATGCTTGCGGAATGTTAAAAAAATAAACATAAACGCGGATTTATATTATTTTTTTAAAAGTTATTACTAAAATATCACATTAAATAATAAATAAAATACTATTAATAAATAATAAAAAAAACAAATACTTAAAAATTACGAATTACTATTTATTACTTAAAAACCAAATTACATAATATATAAAATATTATTAAGAAATAAAAACACAAATACTTAAAGTTATATTGTTGATCCCTTGCCCTAGCCCAATTGGCAGTTGGGCCGGTGTCCTCTTCATGAGGCGCCGGTTCGACTCCTACTTGTGGCGAAAGGGTTTGGGACCGACCCAATGATGGTTCGTTCCTATCGAGGCATGGTTCGATCCTGAGGGCAACCCAGTTTTACCCAGCTGTTACCTCAGCGAGTTCTCGTGTGGGAGCAGTATGGTTTCCGGGCGAAGGTCAGCTTACGAGACGGCCGAGGTCCGATAGAACATCGCGTCCGGAGAGCGGGGCTGGCGGGGGATTGTCTTTGACAAGAACCCGGTGACCACTAAGGTCCTGTACATAGAAAGTCACCCTTCAAAAAAAACTTTAGATTTGTTGGGTTTTTTTTTAAGTTGTAATCTTTATTTAATTACTCAATTAATTATAGATTGTATTAGATGTTGAAAAATAATTCAATCAAACAGTTAATTTATTAATTACCGAGTTATCAGCCAAACCAGTTTGTTCCAACTTGAGCAAACTGATTAAAGAAAGGTAGAAGGAGACTGTCCCGTTGTCGGACGAATTTAAAGAACATGCAAATTTAAAACCAACCTGGCGATTGAGATCGAAGATCCTTAAACGAGAAACTTGAACTGCACGGATGACTCCTGTCCTTAAAGGATTTTACGCGCTCGTATTGCTGTGAGCTGCAGCGTAAACTCCCAGGATTTAATGCAGAACTGATCTGGTATTCCAACAGCAATGAAAAACCAGAAAACGCAGAAGCTGGAACGAAAACAGAATCACACAATAGAGAGAGAGGGAGCTGTGAATTTGATGTGTGTAGAATAGGTTTCAGGAAGCTTTTATTTATAGGTTTAGTTATACCAGAGAATGAGAAAATTAGGGAGTGATATAACAATCCATAACCAATTCGAATTACTTATCTCATACGAATTCGGTTACTAGATAATTATCCTTATACGAATTCGATTTACTATGGGATAACCCCCACTGTTTTCGAATCCATCATCCCTATCTCCTTCTTATCTCATCTCATTCGGTTTACAGATCTGTAACACCCCAAAAATGGGTTTGGTAATTTAAACCCGGTTAATATAAAGGAACGGGTAAATACCGTTAGGGGATAAAAGTGAACCCGTAAATGAACATTTACTAGGAATAAGTAACCTAGTTGAATGTTAATATCGTGGGTATTAAACGAAGGGTTGTAGCCTTATTTAATTTAAAACGAAACATGAGGGACCAAAGTGAACAACTTGAAAGTTGTGGTTTTAAAAGTAAACAACACACACACAAACACACACATCGTGTGTGTGTTCATCATCGAGCAGGGAAGGCTCCCATGGAGCCAAAACCCTAAGTTTCATCAAATGCTCCAAATTGAAAGGCTAAACGAAGCCCAAATTCACAACCGAACATGAATTAATGATCACCTTCACAAGGGGATCATAAGGTATGCCTTAAAACTTAGATTTGATGATCTTGTTTAAAGTGGGTTATGATCAATCCATGAAATTGTATGAAATTAAGCATGTAGAGGTGTTAGAAACACCAAATAGAACTTGTGTTATGAATAATTTCAAGTAATTGGGTGATTTAGAATGAAACCCATTGCATGAGTGTGAAGATGATGATCATGATGAACTTGTAGATGTTATAGTGTGATCTTTTGATGTATAAGGTGTTGTATGATAGACTAAGATAGATAAACTTGATGTGGAATTTATGATTATGAGATTTTGCTTGAATGAAATGGTTCATAAGATGAAATAAGGAAGAACATGCTTTAAGCACTTGTACATTATGCTTAGAAAGTGTTATGCACACCAAGTGTTTGATGAAATGCTTAGGAGAAAATGATAAGTGAGATTGTATGTTAATAATGAATGTGATGACATGTATGGATAGGAGTCATGTCAACATGGACACAAGCATGGAAAGGCAACAGGCCAAGGATAAACACGGAAGCTATGCTTGAACTCGGACGCACGAGGTAAGTGCACTCCGAACTTACCTTTTTGTTTGGTACCGTAGTTGTGATATATGGTATTTATTGAATGTAGTGTGAGAAGATATGAATCGATGTTATTTGTAAGTTAAGTTTTAGTACAAATGAGTTGGGAGTGGTTAAGAAAGAGATTCGATTAAGCTTGGGTAAGAAAGGGAACTTACATAATGAATTAGGCATAAAGATGAGTTATGGGTATTTGAGAATATGTTCATATGAAGGGAAGTTAATGATACTAACCGTTTCTATTGAGAGTTAATGTAAAGTATAGGCATGTCTCCAAGGAAAGTGAAGGTTAGCTGCGCAATCCGATGCTAGTGAAGGAATGGATTTATGAAGGGGCTAGTATAAGAGAAAGCAGGATATGTTGACGCCTTACTATGCATGTGTTAAGATTTATTTCTATATTATGTCACCTGTTGCTAATGATTTGATTGAATGTGGTGACTGCAGGCCGTACAGGGTTTTGGATGTTTCACCAAGAAGTGTACGCGGTAGAAGATCGAGTCAATATATGGATTGTACGTGGGTGTGTTTGTGGTCACTTAAATTGATATAAGTATGTTAGTTTTTGATTAAGTTATACAAAGGGATTAATGTATTTAAATGAAAGAAAGATTATCATGAAAGAAATTTTAGGTATGTACTTTCCGCTGCGATAAATTGGGTTAAAATGTTTTAGGGCGTCACAAGATCTGACCCACCTGAAACCGAACCTTAGCTAAAAATAAAAGCTCCCCAGCTCCTAGCGACGATGCGTACGTGCGAAGTGCAAAGTGCGCCTCAAACGCGCCCATTCGCGCCTCAAACGCGACCATTCGCGAGCTCGCGGCTCGGCTCGGCGCGCGTGTGGGCTTCACCCACTTCTCAACCCATTTAACACTATGGAAGCCCATAAGGAACAATCCCTTATAAACCACTCAAAGTTCACTCCCTCCACCAATGTGGGATGGAGGAAACATACCAACTTGTATGTTTACCTCTTTAATATTTCCAACAATCCCCCACCAAGTTGGAATGTTTCCTTTCACTTAGACTAATGATGTCACTAGGTGTCACTAAGATTAAACCCAGTTTATGTTGATAAACAAGAAGAGACAGATTAGATGGTGTCCTATGGAATTAAACCATTAACCTGATAGCCCCCTTCGGTTTACCCCCACACATCACCAGCTGACTTTGCGTTCTCACTGAGCGCGAAGATGGCCGTGCGCTATAAATCCTTTTCATGAACCTTTAGAAGATAAACCACTAATCTTCACTCGAGGATACAATCCTAAAGGGGTGGATTATTGGAAGATAATGAATTAAGTTATTAATGCAGTATTGTGGTAGGCCCCGCTTTTGGCGGTGACGTTACCCTCGGCTAAGTAGTCTGAGTCAGCAGGGATACAGTCCTAAATAGCCGGGTTATAGTATTAATAGTAGTTAACTTATGAGGGGGTCAAAGAGTTTGGACCCCCGCCATCCAATACCGCGAAGTATTGAAGGAGGTCCTACTAAATTTGACCCAGGTCCATTGCAGGACCTCTAAACGCTGAACAATGGCAAGACCTTTACCAAACCGTTCCCTTAACCCCCTACCAGGTAGCCAACATATCTCCATATAGACCGTGGAGATATGAATGGTGAAAATCCTTTATTTTATATAGACAGTAAAATAATGCCAAGACACCACGGACAAACGATAAGGAAAGATCACCTTCAACATAAGTAACTAGTTATTAAAGTCATTAGTACAAAACCAAATAAAAAGTGCAAAAGATTAGAAATAAAAAGTATTATACTAGACACTTTGTCTTCACCAAGTGATGTAAGAGAGACTTAGGCAAACATGGTCTTGATTGTCAAGAACTCTTACGATCAATCTTGGATCCCGAGACGACTCACACACTCTACGATGGACAATGGATGATGGTGGTGGATGATGGTGTTGTGATGGTGGTGGGTGGTGGATGAAGTGTGAGAGAGGTGGTGTGCCAAGGGATGAGATGAAATGAATCCAAGCACTCCTATTTATAGGCTGAACAGAGAGCTGGACACGGCCCCGTGTCCGTCTGACACTCTCTCTCCTCATTAATTGTAATTCGCAATTACAATAAATGCGCCTGCTGTACTTTCGACACGCCCCCGTGTCCGCTGAGCACGGCCCCGTGATGGGCAATAGAAGCTTCTATAGGTTTGTCTTTTCTGCTGCTTCTTGGGCACGGCCCCGTGCTGGCTGAGCACGGGGCGTGTTCAGACTTCTGTTTTCTCTATTTTGCTTTGGAAGGTGCCGTTGAGGGTTCGGGCAGTCCACTAATGTTCCTTTTCTTGTATTTATGTTGGATTTAGCTGTCTTTTTGCTTCTTTTGCGTTTTTGAGCTCATTTAATCCTGAAAATACAAAAGGAAGACAAAAACACTCTTTTTCCAATATTAGCACTAAAAAGGGTTAGTTTTATACCTCATTTGATGTAATTTATATGTTGCATTTTATACACATCAAATACCCCCACACTTGAACTTTTGCTTGTCCTCAAGCAAAACTCTTTAATATGTGGCTTACACTCCCAAATGGAATAGGTAGAAGAGAAGGTTTTGGGCTTGTCGTAGAGTGTCGGGATTTCCAAGATCTTTTTGGGTTTTATTTTTATTTATTTACATTCCTATTCGTAATGATTTATTTAGAACTGTTCATAAAAGAAATTACTTATTTGGGCATAACATGCCTTTTTTAAAATTCTATTTATATACAAGTTCACATACCTCGCGGGGAAATCACTCACACTCGGCCGAAGGTGTATTTTTAGTGAATCACTCGAGAGCGGCATGGAACTTATTCCTACCATAGGCTTGCCAAGAAATCAATCCTCCTCCTTTTTAACTTTTATACCTTTGTAGATATCAAGAGGACTTTGTAGGTTAAGGGTTGGCTAGGGTTAAAGGTAGGTGGTTGGGTTAGTGGTTAGTAGAAAAAGGGCTAAAAGCGTAACAAGTGTCGGTTTTCGCATTTTTGCAACTTTTTATTTTGATGAAGCTTTTATTCAAACAAAGTTATTTTTGATTACTTTGTTTGTTTATTTTCTTTTTGCTTCATCATTATCAATTTTTTTTTTTCACGAAGAACCGAACTTTGTTACTAAAATAAAGGGTTAAAAATGAAAAAAAAAAAGTTTTGGTGGGTGAAAGGGTTTTTTTTTTTTTTTTTTTTTTTTGGGTGATGAAACGAAAAGGTTCAGGCTCAAAGTGGCTAACTAGGGGGATTTTTGGGTAGGTGGTAAAAGAAAAAGAAAAATAATGGTGTAGAAATGAAAAAGGTTAGTCCTAATGCCTCTATCATTTACTTACTCGGGTTTAAGTTGATAAGGACCGGGAATGTATTGTCATGGCAAGTTCTAGAGTCGTAAGAACCAAGCGGCTATTCACACAAGAAACGAAAAATGAGCATTTAGTCAAATGATATGTAATTGTGTGCTCAATAAAGGCTCAAAACTCACTTTTGTGGGAATGGGTTTTTATGTGATCAAGTATATAATCAAATTTTAAATAAGTTTGTCATGCCTTTTCATAATTTTCTTATGTAGGTTCTTTTTATCACTACGCTATCGGTTGTAAATTTGTAAAAATATAACATTTTTGAGGACTTGAATTTCCCGAGTTAAACCTAGACAAGTAAAAAAAATGAATTTTTTTTTGAAAAAAATTTGGGGTGATTGGCGGTTCCAATAGAGTTTTGTGTAAGGCTTGTATTTAGGACTTGCAAAATTCAAGGTTTTAGCATCCCCCCCACACTTAAATTACACATTGTCCTCAATGTGTCCCAAAAATAAATTTTTAGTTTGATTAGATGTGTAAAATAGTGTTTAAAAAGCAAAAATTTGTGTTACTGGGCACTGAACACGGCCCCGTGTTCAAGTGCCAGTAACAAAATTGAAATAAGAGAAACAGAAGTCTGGACACGGGGGCGTGTTGGGTGAACACGGCCCGTGTCCAGGTACCTGTACTGGGCGTTTTCTGCAGGTGATTCGACACGGGGCCGTGTTGGTTGGGCACGGCCCGTGTTGAACCTTCTGAAATGGAGGAAATTGTCGGGTTGCCTCGTTCTTGTGCATGGGATCAATTTTCTCGTTCCCCTTTTCATCCTTTACCACCATGAGTGTGTTTTATTCCTGAAAATTAAACTAACTAGAAAACATAAAAACTAATCTAAATTAAACTAAGGATAGTTCCGTGGAATGCCTCCATGGTGCGCCACGTTTATAAGGGTCCTTGGCTAGACCCAAAGCCTGGTCATATGTTACCCAAGTGGGATGTGTTGCATCCCATGTTACACCGTCGGAGAGCATCATCCAAGCTTGAGTCTATGACCTTCATGTAGTTGACCGGATCTTCTTCCTCTACTCGCTTTCCACATTCAAATTTCACTTCCTCATCCCCAAACTTCAATGTTAGAGTTCCGTCATTCATATCCACCAATGCTTGAGCGGTGGCTAGAAATGGCCTCCCGAGGATGAGAGGGACCTCGGTGTCTTCTTCCATGTCTAAGATGACAAAGTCGGTTGGAAAGACGAACTTGTCGACCTTGACTAGCAGATTTTCGGCGACACCATGTGGGAATCTGACGGACCTGTCGGCGAGTTGTATGCTCATCTTTGTAGGGCTTGTTGTTCCTAGGCCGAGTCGCTTGAACATTGAGGTGGGCATGAGGTTGATGCTAGCCCCAAGATCGGCTAAAGCATTTCGGACGGGGGACTTCCCAATCGAACAAGGGATTGTGAAGCTCCCGGGGTCGATTTTCTTTTGTGGAAGTTTGTTGAGTACTAGAGCTGAGCATTCTTCGCCTAAGTTAACTAATTGCAATGATTCAATTTTCCTCTTGTGAGTGAGGAAATCCCTCATGAATTTTGCATATTTAGGCATTTGGGTTAGGACCTCAATAAAAGGAATATTAACATGCAATTGTTTTAGTAAACTTTCGAACTTTGCGAATTGCTCATCGGTCTTTTGACGATTTATCCTACCGGGGTACGGGATTGGAGGAGTCTTGGTGGGCTCTTGATTTAGTGTAGAAGCCTTTTCTGGCGCAGGAGGAGTCGCAGGCTGGCTAGAATGGCTTCTTTCATTTGGCGGCAATGGAGCATCCTCGGGACCCACGGTTCGATTTCTTAATGTGATGAGATGGACTTGTGCCTTTGGGTTCGTTTCGGTATTACTGGGTAATGCGCCTTGTGGTCTCTCGGAGAAATTTTGAGCTAGTCGATTTAATTGTTTTTCAACGTTTTGAATGCTAGCTTGTTGATTTCTGAAATTCGATTCCAATTGTTGAAATCGATCCGAGTTCTTCTTTTCAGTGTCAGAGATGAGGCGAGATACAGTATCTTCAAGCCTTTCTTTTCCACCTTGTTGTTGAGGAAAATTTTGCGGTTGTTGAAAATTAGTTCGTTGGTTTTGTTGGTTACTACTATTTCCGGGATCTCTCCAACCAAGATTTGGGTGGTTACGCCATCCTTGGTTGTAGGTACCCGTTGGAGGACCCGACGGCCTAGGTCTATTATCCATGTAGTTTACCGTTTCAGTTTGTTCATCTAATTCTTTCATACAACTCCAATTTTCATGTGACCCACCACACCCTTCACAAGCCATAACCGAGGCCGTTTTTTGTCATTTCCAGCCTTTTGATTTTTGAAGAGAGGGCCTCGATTTGGGCTTGTAAAGAGGTGCTTTCATCAACCTTATGGGCGCCCGGGGCAATAGATTTATTACCTCGGGGAGTGTGCCATTGAAAATTGGTTTGAGCAATTTCCTCAATTTGGTTATATATTTCATTTGGGCGACGATTACCTAAGAGTCCCGCGGAGCTTGAATCAAGTGTTTGTCTTGTGTGTGGCAACAATCCATTGTAGAAAGTGGATACTTGTTGCCATACCGCTAGACCATGGTGAGGACACTTTCTTAGAAGCTCCTTGAACCTTTCCCAAGTTTCATATAAGGATTCCCCATCCTCTTGTGAGTATGTATTAATTTCAGTCATTAATTTAGCCGTTTTAGCAGGAGGGAAATACTTATACAAAAACTTTTGGGCGAGTTCATCCCAGGTGTTTACCGATCCAGCTGGGAGGGTGTTAAGCCAAGCCTTAGCTCAGTCTTTTAGTGAAAAAGGAAACATTCGAAGGCGGATGGCGTCATTTGATGCTCCATTGATCCGAAAGGTATCACATATTTCTTAGAAGTTAGTAATATGTAGATGGGGATCCTCGTCCGCAAGCCCGTGGAAGGTTGCGGAGTTTTGGAGCATTTGTATCAAATGCGGCCGAAGTTCGAAATTGTTGGCCTCGACATTCGGGGCATTGATAGCGGCGCCAAGATTGCCTACGGTAGGCCGTAGGTAATCCATGAGGGTACATTGGTCCGCCATTGGAAGTGGGTCCCCCGAAGCTTTCTCTTGATTTTTAGCTTTTAGTCTTTTTCTGAGAAAGCGCTCGGGTTCTTCTAGGGGTTCTTTTATGTCTCTACTAGAACTGGAGCTCATGCACTACGTAGGAGGTTCAAATGTGGCGCCTGGGTTCCAAGTCCTGCAATAAAAACAGAAAAGAACGCTGGTCAGAATGTTCACCACGGCCCCGTGCTCAATGAACACGGCCCGTGTTCAGAGGCACAGTAATTGATTTCTGGATCCCTGTTACTGGGAGTTGGACACGACCCCGTGTTGCACCGACACGGCCCCGTGTTCAGCTCTCTGTAACTCAGAAAATAAAAACTGCCAGTGATGATTGCTGGGCACGGCCCGTGTCTGACCGGGCACGGCCCGTGCTGAGCGCTGCAGAAGCTGAAAAACTAAGAAAATCCAAAAAAAAAATAAAAAATAAAAGATGATTAGGCCGTTGATTCCTAACTTTCTTAAAATCCTTGTGTCCCCGGCAACGGCGCCAAAAACTTGATGCGTGTGAAGTGTTATATATATTAGGTGTATATTTTAAGCCCTTTTTAAACACTTATTTTAGCCAAGTTTTAAATTTATAAAACACGATATTTCACTAACACTAAACACACATATGGGCAAGTGCACCCATCGTTGAGTGTAGTATAGCGTTGGTAAGATACCGAGGTCGTCCAAGGACACAAGAGCTTTTAGTACCGGTTTATCCTCAACGTCTAACCAAAATAAAAGTTTAGAAAAATGTTTTAAACTAAGAAAAATAAAACTAACTAAAATGCTGAAAATAAAAATAAAAATAAAAACAGATAGACAAGATGAATCACTTGGTTCCGACTCGTATCTAGTATAACCTTTGATTATTTCCGCACTTTTGCACATAATTAAGAGATTATCTTAGTTATTGTAGTAGGCCCCTCTTTTGAAGGTGACGTTACCCTCACCCCAGTAGTTTGAGTCAGCAGGGATACAATCCTAAAGGGGTGGATTATTGGAAGATAATGAATTAAGTTATTAATGCAGTATTGTGGTAGGCCCCGCTTTTGGCGGTGACGTTACCCTCGGCTAAGTAGTCTGAGTCAGCAGGGATACAGTCCTAAATAGCCGGGTTATAGTATTAATAGTAGTTAACTTATGAGGGGGTCAAAGAGTTTGGACCCCCGCCATCCAATACCGCGAAGTATTGAAGGAGGTCCTACTAAATTTGACCCAGGTCCATTGCAGGACCTCTAAACGCTGAACAATGGCAAGACCTTTACCAAACCGTTCCCTTAACCCCCTACCAGGTAGCCAACATATCTCCATATAGACCGTGGAGATATGAATGGTGAAAATCCTTTATTTTATATAGACAGTAAAATAATGCCAAGACACCACGGACAAACGATAAGGAAAGATCACCTTCAACATAAGTAACTAGTTATTAAAGTCATTAGTACAAAACCAAATAAAAAGTGCAAAAGATTAGAAATAAAAAGTATTATACTAGACACTTTGTCTTCACCAAGTGATGTAAGAGACTTAGGCAAACATGGCCTTGATTGTCAAGAACTCTTACGATCAATCTTGGATCCCGAGACGACTCACACACTCTACGATGGACAATGGATGATGGTGGTGGATGATGGTGTTGTGATGGTGGTGGGTGGTGGATGAAGTGTGAGAGAGGTGGTGTGCCAAGGGATGAGATGAAATGAATCCAAGCACTCCTATTTATAGGCTGAACAGAGAGCTGGACACGGCCCCGTGTCCGTCTGACACTCTCTCTCCTCATTAATTGTAATTCGCAATTACAATAAATGCGCCTGCTGTACTTTCGACACGCCCCCGTGTCCGCTGAGCACGGCCCCGTGATGGGCAATAGAAGCTTCTATAGGTTTGTCTTTTCTGCTGCTTCTTGGGCACGGCCCCGTGCTGGCTGAGCACGGGGCGTGTTCAGACTTCTGTTTTCTCTATTTTGCTTTGGAAGGTGCCGTTGAGGGTTCGGGCAGTCCACTAATGTTCCTTTTCTTGTATTTATGTTGGATTTAGCTGTCTTTTTGCTTCTTTTGCGTTTTTGAGCTCATTTAATCCTGAAAATACAAAAGGAAGACAAAAACACTCTTTTTCCAATATTAGCACTAAAAAAGGGTTAGTTTTATACCTCATTTGATGTAATTTATATGTTGCATTTTATACACATCATTAAGTGACTTCGTTGTTACCCATTAAACTTGAGAAATAGGAGCACTAAGTTCAAGTTGGGTTTCCATCACTAACGATTCTATTGTGGTTTTAGACCCATGTGTCTCGCGGTATTCACAACCAAATCTCTCGTCAGAGGTTTAGTAAACGGGTCTGCCAAGTTCTTACTTGTCTTGACATAGACAACCTTGATGGTACCACTTTCAAGCAATTGTCTCACATAATTGTGCCGAAGACCTATGTGTCTTGACCTCCCATTATACACTGCGTTGTATACTTTAGATAGTGTGGCCTCACTATCACAATACATGGGAATAGACGGCATTGGAACATCCCACAGACGGATGTCAGTAAGTAGATCTCTAATCCACTCTGCTTCCTTACCAGCCGCAGCTAGCGCTATGAGCTCAGCTTCCATAGTTAAGTGGGCAATACACGTCTGTTTCTTGCTCGCCCAAGAAATTGCTCCTCCTGCTAGAGTGTAAATCCACCCACTTGTAGATTTTGAATCATTGGTGCGATCAATCCAGCTTGCATCAGAATAACCTTCAAGTATTCTAGAAGAAGACGTGTATGTCAGTTCTAAGTTACTGGTCCTTTTCAGGTATCCAAGTACTCTGCCCACTGCCTTCCAGTGTTCTGCCCCTGGATTAACAGTATACTGACTCAGTTTGCTTACAGCAAAAGCAATGTCAGGACGAGTGCAATGCGTTGCATACATCATACTTCCAATAGCACTCGCATACTCCAGTTGAGCCACTGCTCTTCCAGAGTTCACATTAAGTTTCACACTTGGATCAAACGGAGTATTAAACTCTTTAATATTTAAGTGTTGAAACTTAGTCAGAATTTTCTCTATGTAATGAGATTGACTAAGAGATATCTGACTTCCAGTTCTCTTCACCTTGATCCCAAGAATGGTATCAACTTCTCCTAGATCTTTCATCTTAAAGTTCGAGGACAAATATTTCTTAGTTTCAGAAATACCTTCAAGGTGAGTGCTAATGATCAACATATCATCAACATAAAGACAAATCACGACTGTATAACCGGGTTCGCATTTAGTATAAATACATTTGTCAGCACTGTTGTGTTGAAACCCGAAAGCAGTCACAGTGGTGTCAAATCTCTCATGCCACTGTTTAGGAGCTTGCTTCAAACCATACAAAGATTTAATAAGTCTACACACTTTGTTCTCTTGTCCAGGCATCACAAACCCTTCTGGTTGCTCCAAATAAATCTCCTCATTTAGATACCCATTTAGAAATGCTGTCTTTACATCCATTTGATGAATGTACAGCCCTTTCAAAGCAGACACCGCTATTAGAGTTCTAATAGAACTTATTCTAGCCACAGGTGCATAGGTATCAAAATAGTCGATCCCTTCTCTCTGCCTATACCCTTTAGCAACTAATCTCGCTTTATAGGCAGAGATGGATCCATCTGGATGATACTTCCTTTTGAAAATCCATTTGGATCCAATAGGTTTCTTTCCCTTGGGTAGATCAGCTAACTCCCAAGTTCCATTTCCCATAATGGAATCCATTTCATCATTGACTGCCTCCTTCCACAAAGGGGCATCTCTAGATGACATTGCTTCGCTGAAAGTTTTAGGATCATCATCCAAATTTACAGCGAAAATGACCTCTCTCGTCACTTTCTTTTGAGTTCCTTCAACCAGGTATGAAAAGAAATCTTCTCCATAACTTTTCTCTTTTCTAACTCTAGTACTTTTCCTTGGTTCTTCAACTATTGGTGAGGGTTGAACCATTTTCTCCGAAGTACTAGAAGTTGTGGTGCCATTTGAGTTTTCATCATCTCTAGAAAACTTGTTCTCAAAGAATTCCACATCTCTGGATTCTACAACTATACCTGATTCGTCATCCAACAATCGATAAGATTTACTATGCGAAGCATATCCAATGAATACACTCTTGAAAGCTCGTTCTCCCAGTTTGAGTGTCTTTGGATCAGGTACGCGATAGTAGGCAAGACACCCCCAAACCCTCAAATGCTCTAGGTTTGGTTTTCTTCCTTTCCACAACTCATATGGACTCGTAGGTATCACACGACTAGTGATCCTATTGTGAACATAACATGCGGTTAACACAGCTTCCCCCCACATATTACGAGGTAGACCCGATTGGTTTAACATACAGTTAGCCATCTCTACCAAGGTTCGGTTCTTTCTCTCAGCCAAACCATTTTGTTGGGGAGTATAAGGTGCAGTTCTCTCATGTATGATGCCTTCTTCTTCGCAGAATGCATCAAACTTTCGGTTAAAGTATTCTCCGCCTCTGTCCGAGCGAAGAATTTTAATGCGTTTCTCCTTTTGTTTTTCGACCTCAGCCTTATATATTTTAAATGCCTCAAAAGCTTCGTCTTTTGAATGCAACAAATAAACATATAAGTATCGGCTCGAGTCATCGCAGAAAGTGATAAAGTATCTCTTACCCCCACGAGTAAGAACTCCATTCAGTTCACAAATATCTGAATGAATTAGTTCTAGTAGTGATGTATTGCGTTTATGGACACTTGGAAAAGGTTTCTTTGTGAATTTTGATTTAACACAAGTTTCGCATTTTTCAAAGTCTTTATCTTTCAATTTTAATAAACCTTTAGTTTGCATTTTTTTCAATGTTTTTAATATTTGTATGAGCTAAACGTTTATGCCATAAAGAAATTGAACAAGCGATATAATCAGAAGACATAATTTCATTCAAATCAAAACCAATTGCATTACATTCACCAATACTAGAACTATCACTACCACCACTATCACTATCACTTTCATTCCCAAACCCATCAATCACTGAAACGCCCCCTTCATCCGAATCTTCTTCATCAATCCCATCTTCAGCCAAGTCAAGACGATACATTCCACCCGTGTTCTTTGCTTGACCCACATAGATGTCATTTAGAGAAAACTTCACACGAAGATTCTTGATAACCAGCTTGTAACCATTCCGATCGAACTTATCAGCAGAAACCAGACCCTTGGTGATACCAGGAACATGCAACACGTCCTGAAGGGTAACCACTTGACCATCTCTAAAGTTTAGCCGCACTGTGCCTTTACCACGAACCTCTACACGATGTCCATCAGCACATACCACCACTGTTCCTTGAGGAACAGGAGCATAAGTAAGAAACGAGCCACGATTCCCGCAAACATGAACAGTGGCTCCAGAATCCAAAAACCATCCTCTACATGCCACAATGCGTGTATATTGAGAAAGCATGTTGACTTCACCAAGACCCACGTTGGCCACTAGATTGGTAACTTTCTCAACATCAACAACACTTGTAGAACCAACCGTAGATCCAGATTTCCTCTGAGAGCACTCTCGTGCATAATGCCCTATTTCTCCACAAACATGGCATTTACCAGACCTCTTTGGTTGATGGTTGTTAGTGTGTTGTGTCTTCTTGAATTGTTTTTTCTTTGGTGCTGTAAACTTCTTATTCTTTGATGATGCCCCTTTTCCCTTTTGACCAGATCCTCCAGCAACATGATTCACACTCGATCCGACTTTACCTCTTTTGTCCCTGTTGCGCGTTTCCTCCTCAATTCGAAGGTGCTTCAACAGTTCATCCAAAGAGTAGTCCTCAGACTTGTGCATCATTGTTTTTGAGAAATCTTTCCAATTAGGAGGCAATTTTGCAATAATGACCCCTACTTGAAATATTTCTGGCAGCGGAATAGAAAGTGCAGTCAATTTGTTAACAAGAACTTGGAGTTCATGCACTTGCTCCAGGATTGACTTGTCATCGACCATTTGGAAGTCTAAGTACTTGGCAATAACGTATTTGTTAGTACCTTCTTCATGAGCCTTATACTTATCTTCCAAAGTTTTCCACAATTCTCTAGCACTTTTTACCGGCGCGTACAAGTCATAGAGACGATCCGAAAGAGAGTTTTTGATGTGGCCCAGGCAAAGATATTCAGCTTCCTTACGGACAAGTCATTGCTTTGCCAAATCTGCATCTGGGAGCTCTCCTGCCTCACGAGGAGGGTCATCAGGAATTGCAGGCAAGTCAGGATCAAGGATATCGTAGAGTTTCAGCACAACTAGCATGAACTTAACCTTGTCCGCCCAGCGGGTATAGTTCTGACCATCGAATCTGTCCAACTTGACAAACTCTTGATTCATGAATCTCAGATTGGCTGTTGGTAGTTCAGCGTCCATTTTTTTTCTGTTGATTAAACACAAGAATAAAATCCTTTAAGATTGTTGAAAAATAATTCAATCAAACAGTTAATTTATTAATTACCGAGTTATCAGCCAAACCAGTTTGTTCCAACTTGAGCAAACTGATTAAAGAAAGGTAGAAGGAGACTGTCCCGTTGTCGGACGAATTTAAAGAACATGCAAATTTAAAACCAACCTGGCGATTGAGATCGAAGATCCTTAAACGAGAAACTTGAACTGCACGGATGACTCCTGTCCTTAAAGGATTTTACGCGCTCGTATTGCTGTGAGCTGCAGCGTAAACTCCCAGGATTTAATGCAGAACTGATCTGGTATTCCAACAGCAATGAAAATCCAGAAAACGCAGAAGCTGGAACGAAAACATAATCACACAATAGAGAGAGAGGGAGCTGCGAATTTGATGCGTGTAGAATAGGTTTCAGGAAGCTTTTATTTATAGGTTTAGTTATACCATAGAATGAGAAAATTAGGGAGTGATATAACAATCCATAACCAATTCGAATTACTTATCTCATACGAATTCGGTTACTAGATAATTATCCTTATACGAATTCGATTTACTATGGGATAACCCCCACTGTTTTCGAATCCATCATCCCTATCTCCTTCGGTTTACAGATCTGACCCACCTGAAACCGAACCTTAGCTAAAAATAAAAGCTCCTCAGCTCCTAGCGACGATGCGTACGTGCGAAGTGCAAAGTGCAAAGTGCACGCGCCCATTCGCGCCTCGAACGCGAGCTCGCGGCTCGGCTCGGCGCGCGTGTGGGCTTCACCCATTTCTCAACCCATTTAACACTATGGAAGCCCATAAGGAACAATCCCTTATAAACCACTCAAAGTTCACTCCCTCCACCAATGTGGGATGGAGGAAACATACCAACTTGTATGTTTACCTCTTTAATATTTCCAACATTAGACCATGTATCATACGGTCCTTAGACTATGGAGTATGGGGCGGTGGTTGGGGCGTGGGTTGGAGAGAAACGTCCAAGTCAGCACCCCGGGTGGGCTTGGGTTTGGGCGTGACCCCATTGGCGTGGGATTCAGCCGGGGACATGGTGAAACCTCATTGGCCAAAAGCACTAGCCACGCCACGCCACCCCAGCCACGCCACACCATACCCCTTTGAAATTGGCTTTCAGTCTTAGGTGCCCCATACTCCACGTGTCGCACCATGCCCCCAACCCATGTCCCACCATACCCCACGTTCTTAACCTAGTTTGTAATAAAATAGAACTAATAAATGTTGTATGCCAAACCTATAGCGAATTAAATTGGTCCAAGGTCAAATGATATAATAATAGATACATATAAATATATAATAAATAAAAATAATAAACGTTAGAGTTAAATGTCGTTTTAGTTTTTGTGGTTTGGGCCATTTTGCTAGTTTAGTCCAAATGTTTCATTTTTCGCTTGTGGGTTCAAAAAGGTTTCAACGTTGCCATTTTAGTCCTCTGAGTTAAATTCATCTATTATTTCTTTTAACATGAAAGGTAATTCGGTCATTTTATAGGGCCGAATTGCCCTTCTAGTTCAAAGAATTACATATAAAATGACCGAATTGCCCTTATCGTTAACAGAAAAAATGTATGAAGTTAACCCAGTGGACTAAAATGGCAACGGTGAAACCTTTTTGGACCCACAGGCGAAAAATGAAACATTTGAACTAAACTGTCAAAATGGTCCAAACCTCATGGTCTAAAATGACATTTAACTCTAAACTAGTGTAGATGGAAAAAATGTTTACCAAAATAGTGTTCCTTAGAAAATATTTATCAAAATGGTGTTTTTGTCTCTCTCTTCATCTCATTGGAAAAAAACTAATGTAGTAATTTCATTGTTTATTTCTAGGGGTATTGAATTTTAATAATCTCAAGTTTCACTAATTGGCCGGTAATAATCCCAACTTAAAAAATTGCCTACAACAGTCCCAACTTTTAAGATTTTGGCCACCAATGATCCTTTTCTAACTGGGTTATAACCCAGTTAGTTTTTTGAAGTTTTGAGAGGCGGAGAAGTGTCACACCCCAACCGATGGCGGAAACATCGGGATGAGACGAACAAATTGCTCAAAACATCATAACACTATGTGACAATAATTAATTGAATTCAAATTTCATTTCAAGGACTAAATTGTCATACAACATTCAAAATGGAAATAACAACATTGTTCAAATTCAAATCAACGAAAGATAAATAGATTAAAGGTGTGTATCTAGTCCACCCTACACTTGTTTCATCAATCATCCATACTTCATTAATCAACCTGCAACATGTATTAAAATAGAGTTTCAATGCAAAGGCAATGAGCGAGTATACAAGTTTGTTTACATAGCATAATAGAATAAAAACTCAAATCCAACATGATTCATAATATGTGAATTACTAGTATGCAATTTTGGCGTACACTATGATCAAACCCAAGAATCCAACGCATAAAATAGCCTAATCCCAATTGATAGCGAGATGGCAAAAGTTTAACTTAACAATACCCCAAGTTTAACGGGCGGTGCGTAAATCCTATAGCGCTATAATTGTTAAGGTGGGCTAGCAAAGTTAATGAGCATATACGTTCCAAATCGTTCAAATAGAGCATACAAGAATCATAAGTAAAGCACATTAGTTTCATGTTTGTACAAGGATTGAGTATGTTTAGTTTCTAGTTTCAAAGATTGTTTACATAATGTACATGTTGCATCCCAAAATAAAAAGGGGGAAAAGGGATCGAGTATACTCACGTTGATTGCGTATGAGAATTCCTTGAAATAACGCATGAGTGAAGATTGGAGGAACCGAACGAGTGGGAAAGATTATCCTAGATATTAAAATTCAACATAAACGATTTAGTTTATTTCTATAAATTAAATAATAATCCTAGTGTTTATGGTTTATAAGTTAATAATTAAATATTATAATTTATCTCGTTAATTAACATTTATTGTCATAAATAAATTATCACGTTTTTATGTTATCAATACATTTCAATTTATATCTCAAAGTTCATAGATATGTCTACATATTATTAGTTAATTCGATATAATATTAAATTTTCAAGTACCAACATTTATGTATGAATTGAGATTATGGTTTTGTCCAACAGAACCATCCTAACTAGTTTTCATATCACATGAAAGTAGCAGTTTTGTATGATCATCTTCTTCATAAAGATAACATATGGTCTGTTCGTATATACACATAAATTTATGTGAGTGAACATTGTATAAAGCCAGAATCTGATTCGTATTAACATGTGATTAAACGGGAATCAAAATGGATAAGAAAATATACCGAACGCAGACGAGTCGAATCCCGACGGACTCGATGTTTCTCCGACAGGGATACGAGTTCCGGTGATGTGCCCGGTGAACGAAACATGGCCAAACAGTTCTGTCGTGATCTCCGGTGGTTGCGGTTTCCTTCGATGAACGAAGCGTAACGAAAGGTGGTTCCCGTCGCGCCTTCAAGTGTTTCCGGCAGTGCCTTCGTGTCTCTGGTGACTTCTTCGAGTTTCGACAACCTTCCGTAACGAGAGAGAGAGGTGAGCGAGAGGGGGTTGGTGCAGACGTGTGGTCGCCGGTTAACTGTCTGGACCCATCACCGACAACCGGCCGGAGTGACTCCGGTGGCTTTGCTGGTATCAGTCGAGAGGGAAAGAGAAGGCATGCAAAGATTTTGAGTTTTTGATTTGTCTGCAAGTAGTCATCGATAGGAGGGAGTGGATTTGTGGTGTGGGTGTCTTGAAAAAGAAATGAAGGAGATGAAGATAATATGCAGACATTTGAGAAGTTTGGGAGGGAACAAGAACATTAGTAGCGGCTGATGCAAAAATAATATATTTAGGGTTTTACTATAACACTAGTTATATATACTAGGTTTCAAGTGGGCTTGGGCCCAGGCCCATAAGCCTGCTTCTCGTGTTATATGCGGCCCCGTTACTTCTACGAGATCCGTTTACGAACCCGAGCTCCATAAAGTGTCATAAACCAAAATTTTAGATTTAAAAAAAATATGAAAAATGGTGTCGGTAGTCGTTATTGGCGCGTCCGTTCATCGACTACGTAAAATCGTGTAATTTTCGTCGTTGTTCGTTTTTTATCCATTTTTCAATCTAGTTTCGACTGTGGTTCTCCAATTAGAAGCCGAACAAGAACTTTATAAAAACAGGAAATTACGGAAACACGAGGCGTTACAAGAAGGTCACTAGAGGTTGGAGATGACAAGTGGTGGTCTCCTTTGGTGGTTTCAGGGGTAAAGAAGGTCGTCGGAATAAGTTGCAGGTCACCGAAGATGCGTAGATGGTGGAAATTTTAAACTTTTGAGAAGCGGAGAAGATTACAGGAGGTCGGTGATGATTGGTGGTGGTCTCGTTTGGTGGTTTCAGGGGTAAAACAGGTAGCCGGAATAAGTTGCAGGTCACCAGCCCAACAAGGTTATAACCCAGTTAGACAAGGATCATTGGTGGCCAAAATCTTACAAGTTGAGACTGTTGTAGGCAATTTTTGAAGTTGGGATTATTACCGGCCAATTAGTGAAACTTGGGATTATTAAAATCCAATACCCCTTAACACTTGATTATTTTTTAAATCCAACGTAATACTTCTTATTTACTTTTTATTATTATTATTTTTTGTAATTTTTTTTTGTTCAATCAATATAATAATTTGTTTTACTCCAATCAATCCGTTATAGTTTTTCTTATCTTTTACAGACTCTTTATAAATCTTATCTTTTTATTATTTTTTCCAATGAATCCTCTCAAATAAGAATTTTCCGAAATATATTAAATTGTATGAAATAAGAAATTAAACAAACATCATACCTTTAAAAAATGTTTTTTCTTCTTAAAATTTTCAAGTATCTAATAAAAAATTATTTATCACTCTTTTGTAGGCTAATAAGTTTTTTTCTTTATTTTTTTAATTAAATAAATAATATATCATGTATTTTTTATCAATTAAACTACTTTAAAGTGTTGTAAATTCATAGAAAACTAGTATTAAGCACCCACGCGTTGCGGTGGGGGCGAACACCAACGTCACACTACTATCAGCGACAACCAACACTGAAGTTGCAGCGTGTTAATGCGAAAAAATTAAATCGAAACGTAAAACATAGAAAAAATAACCAAGTCGATCTAGTACTCGAGCGTTACGATGAACCTGTGAAACGGAAGAAAATAGACGACGTAGAAACATTTAGCCACACACGCACGTTGCGCCGTGTTAACTCGCAAGATTATTTATAGTCTTTAAATGAAATAACAATTTGTCTTTAGTGGTACAAGCCACTAAGCATCATATTACAAATAACAATACCAAGAATTGTTGCAAATCAATATATATATAATATACTTTACAAATAATCAACCTTAGACACGGTTTATGTCTATTTTTACAAGTCATCCAAAGTTCAAGTTCGTAATTGGCTTTGCACGTCTTGTTAAATTATAAAAAAAACATTGTCTTGCAGTAAATGGGTTAAATTAAAGATGGGAAACTACGGACACGCTCACGCGTCAATCATGTTAGTGCATGAAAAACATGACTCTTTCGAACTTAGGAATCATATAAGACAAGGAAAGGGGAATACATTCAACAACTAGTCACAACATCACTTTATAGTAACCCTTGTAAGTTATTCTCATCATATGTTGTTCAATACACCATACATGTGTGCAATCCTGAAGTAGTCTCTCATGATCCAACACCCATCCCCGGTTAAGCTATCCACCGATGAAGATTATGAAGGTGTTTTCTCTCTCCCTACCACATACTAGACTCATAGTTTAGTATGCACGTAGAGAGACCAAGTGTCAATGTCATACTTATGTGATTTATGGTAACAATTTGAGTTAATTACTGTTTTCGTCCCTGAGGTTTGTCAAAAATAACGGTTTCAGTCCATTAGTTTAAAAATTGTGATTTCAGTCCATTAGTTTCATTTTCGTAACCATTTCAGTCCACTAACTTAACTCCATCCATTTATTTTGTTAACTTTGAGTTAACTAACTAATTCAGGGACGGTTTGCGTCAGTTTTGAAACACAGGGACTTAAGTGTAAACTCTAAAACATTAAAACAAAAAAAATAGTAAATTCCAAAAAATCAAAAAAATTCCAAAAAACCAAACAAATTCCAAAAAATTCTAAAAAATAATAAAAATTCTAAAAAATTCTAAAAAATCCGTTTCGGCGCGAACTGTTTCGACCCGAACGGTTTCGAGCTGAACCGTCCGTACCGTTTCGACCCGAACCGTTTCGAGCTGAATCGTTTCGACGCGAACCGTTTCGACCCGTACCGTTTCGACCCGAACCGTTTCGACGCGAACCGTTTCGACCCGTACCGTTTCGACCCGAACCGTTTCGAGCTGAACCGTCCGTACCGTTTCGAGCCGAACCGTTTCGACGCGAACCGTTTCGACCCGTACCGTTTCGAGCCTAACCGTTTCGAGCTGAACCGTTTCGAAGCCGAACCGTTTCGAGCTGAACCGTTTCGAACCGAACCGTTTCGACCCGTACCGTTTCGAAGCCGAACCGTTTCGAGCCGAACCGTTTCGAACCGAACCCTTTCGAACCGAACCCTTTCGAACTGAACCGTGCCGTATCGAACCGAACCGTTTCGATCTGAACCGTTTCGAGCTATACCGTTTCGAACCGTACCGTTTCGATGCGAACCGTTTCGAACCGAACCCTTTGGACCCGAACCGTTTCGAGCTGAACCGTTTCGAACCGAACCGTTTCGAGCTGTACCGTTTCGAACCGTACCGTTTCGAACCGTACCGTTTCGATGCGAACCGTTTCGAACCGAACCCTTTGGACCCGAACCGTTTCGACCCGAACCGTTTCGACGCGAACCGTTTCGAAGCCGAACCGGTACGGTTCGATACGGCACGGTTCGATACAGCACGGTTCGCGTCAAAACGGTACAGCTCGAAACGGTTCGGTTCGAAACGGTTCAACTCGAAACGGTTCGGTTCGATACGGCACGATTCGGTTCGAAACGGTTCAGCTCGAAAGGGTTCGGTTCGAAACGGTACGGCTTGAAACGGTACGGCTTCGAAAAGGTACGGGTCGAAACGGTTCGGTTCGAAACGGTTCGGCTTCGAAACGGTACGGGTCGAAACGGTTCGGCTCGAAACGGTACGGGTCGAAACGGTTCGCGTCGAAACGGTTCGGGTCGAAATGGTACGGACGGTTCAGCTCGAAACGGTTCGGGTCGAAACAGTTCGCGCCGAAACGGATTTTTTGGATTTTTTAGAATTTTTATGATTTTTTAGAATTTTTATTATTTTTTAGAATTTTTTTGGAATTTGTTTGGTTTTTTGGAATTTTTTTGATTTTTTGGAATTTACTATTTTTTTTGTTTTAATGTTTTAGAGTTTACACTTAAGTCCCTGTGTTTCTAAAACTGACGCAAACCGTCCCTGAATTAGTTAGTTAACTCAAAGTTAACAAAATAAATGGATGGAGTTAAGTTAGTGGACTGAAATGGTTACGAAAATGAAACTAATGGACTGAAATCGTAATTTTTAAACTAATGGACTGAAACCGTTACTTTTGACAAACCTCAGGGACGAAAACAGTAATTAACTCTAACAATTTAGTCTAGTCATCAGGATTGATAGATTTATCATCAGTTGCAATGCAAATATTCCATTATAGAAACACTAATACATTGAATGTATAAGTGATTGAGGCTATATGATTGAGCATGCATGCAAGAGATGAATGTCACAAGTTTTTTTGTTTGAAATGGTTAGAATAGATGAAATATTAGAGCATTCACATTGAAGCGTTTATCTTCATCTATATAGTGTAATTAAAAAACACATATTTCTCTAAATTATGTTTACTTTTCAAAAAACCTTTCACGTCCAACTCTTTATCTATATGTTTATCATACTCACAATCACTTACTTTATTATTTATTTCTCTTTCCTACACACTCGCAACAAAAATATAGAGCCTTTGATATAAGAGCATTCACATCTTACCCATCAAAATCTGTAAGAAGAGGTTTTCACATTATAAAGGTATAAAAAGTGGTTGTGAATGGAGTAGGGAGAAAATGTTATTGTTCATCTGTATATTTGAGGGGACACTGTTAACCCTCTATATTTTTTAATATATTTTGAAAGTGGTTGTGAGTGGAAGTAAGAGGAAAGGTGATGATAAAGATATAAAAAAATATTATTTAATTGAAATGAGAGAGAAAAGATAGTTGTTTTTAGTGTAATTATATGATAAAAAATGATGGATAGGATGTGAATGCTCTGAGCCTCTAAATATAGAGATTTACTTTAATATCTATAAAGCTTTATCTACTATAAAGATTCTAATGTAGTGGTGTTTTTGTTGTTTGTGTAAGATTAAATATATTATGTTTAATATTTAATCTAGTAGCCATTATAATCATTTACATAATATAGATCAAAATATATAATAACCTATTAAATAATTAGTTGGTAATTGTTGATGGACCATATTACCCTTATTAACTAATTAGGTTTCCTCCTAGGTGCATATATAAGGAGAATTATGTAGAGGTCATAAGGTTACACACTGAGATAGATAACCTAATAACCATAACATCATCATCGACCTCCCTCTCCTATAACCGATTCCCTTGTCGGTTTTCTTAGTCACCATCATCAGTCAGCACCCTAAGGAGGAACCAGATCACCTTGACAAAGATGTCGAACTCCATGTCATCCTCTCTCACTGGATTCTCCACTGCACTGTCTGAGGTGACAGGTATGTTTTCATGTTTTCCATTATGATTAAATAGAACTGATTCAACATGTGGTATCAGAGCATATGTTGATTAGTAAGTTCTGTTTTCGTATCCATCAATTCTGGGATAGAAACTTGGAAAACGGAATTTTGAAAGCCTCATTTAATTAACAGCCGGTTTCGAGTCGAATATAACCACTCGAAATCCCTGTTTTCGGAAAAGATTAATCATATGTTCACTCGAAATCAAATAGGTTATGTTTTATGACCGAAATCTGTTTTAGAAAAGCCTTAAAATTCAGGTTTCGGGTTCCAGAATTTATGTTTTAATTTCTTAGGGTTCATCGTGTTCTTAGGAAAATTCGAAAATTCCGTTATGTTTTGGAATATAATTAGGATTGATGAGTGTTTTTCCCTGTTTGATCCAATTTTATCTCTTAAGTGTATTCGAAAACTGTTAAAAGATATACAGTTATAATTTTCGAAATATTTTTTTGATAAAATTAGATCATCTTAAAACAGGAAATCATATCTCATAATCCCTTAGAATTCGAATTTTCAGTTATGTTTTACATTAACAGCTGTAAACAAGAAGTTTCGAGATAAATTTTAATGACCCGAGACCAAGATCTCGACTCGAGACCAAAGGATCTCGACTCGAAATCATAAATGTTCTCAAATATTCACAACTCGAGACAACGATTTTGACTCGAGACCATAAGGTATCGACTCGAGACCACTAAGGTTTCGACTAAGGACTTCAATCTTCATAACTCGAGACCATAGTTGCGACTCGAGACCTCATCAAGGAACCGAGATCTCACAAAACATACTAGTCGAGACCATGATTACGACTCGAGACTGAGGTTGCGACTCGAGACTGAGGCTGTGACTCGAGACTGAGATTGCGACTCGAGACCTTAATGATTCGAGACCTCATAATGTTGCAAGATAAGTCGAGACTTGACTCGAGATCTCACTCGAAACCTCATTATTTTAGGCTGTTTAATGTGAACTAAGATTTAGCTCGGGGCTCCGCCCCGAACCCCGTGCGGGGCACGCTGTCCCCCTGTACCCCCCAGCGAACTCACCGCGGAGTTCGATCCACGCTAACGGGTGGTTTGCTATTAAATAATTGGTTTTTGTAAATACTTAGTTAATTAATCAGAATCATATAATGTTTTACAAAACCAAAATAGCTTAACTTGAATGAGCTTCTGATGTATCAATTCTGGCCAAAGCTGATTTGATACATCTACTTATCGTTCAAGTATTACGAAAGCTATGTTAAGTGTGCATCATAAACATGAATGTCTTAATATCTGGCCAAAGCTGATTTAATTCTTTCATAGATGGCATACTTAACAAGTGCATAACTAAAGTGATTGTTTCAATTTCTGGCCAAAGCTGATTTGTTACAGCCACTTTGCACATATGCTTAAATGATTACACTTCTGTCCAAAGCTGATTTGTCTTCGTTTAAGTAGAATTTTAACTAAGTCTATTATTTTGATGTTAGTAATAGACAATATCACAGCTTCATAATTAAAATGGTCATTATTTATGCATGCCTTAGTTTAACATGCCCTTAGATCACATTAGAACTTCTTTCTTAGTATCATAATTCGCTCATCTTATTTCCACTATCAGCACCCAATTGCGGGATTCCACCTTTGACTGGTGATAACTTTGCTGCATGGAAGGATGCTCTCATGCTTACTCTTGGGCTGCTGGACTTTGATTATGCTCTAAGAGAAAATAAGCCAGCGGATCTTACCACTCAAAGTACTGCTGCTGAGCAGTTGACTCATGAGAAGTGGACTAGGTGTAACCTGTCACACCCCGACCACGTAGAACATACCAAACGTGGCGGAAACATCGGGGAGTGTTGTAACAGAATTAATGTTTCAATTCCATGGCAATTGAAGTTTCGTTTTATTGATTAAAAGTGTTACAATATCTTAATAAACAAATAAATACAACATAATTAACTAGTCTTGCATCTTTTATTGTTACTAAAGCCCAGGTCTGTCTATGTGTATCTTGACCATCTTATGCAACAGTTCCTGAAAAACACATGTGAAAATAGGTACGTCAGCATAAAAATGCCTGTGAGATACATAGGTTTTGTGAAAATAAGATTCATGACTTATGTTTGAGAAAATGTTTAGTCATGAACCTTGTTATTTGCTTTGTCTTTTAAATCATTTGTAAAACGATAAGATCAGATGATAAGTATAAATAAATGTAAGGTTAAATGAATAACCAAGTAAAATGTATTTGCATAAGATAAGTTGTTTATAAATCAATGTCTTGTGAAAAGTATGTTATTTGTATGAAATGTTCTATGTTCTCAAACTGAAATGATTCAAATAACGTTACGACATGTAATACCATACAAACACTTATATATAGGAAGTACCAGCGGCGTATCCACCATGCTTGTATCATATTACACACGCATCGTTACTTAATCACTTAATCAAACCAAACCAAACAATGTAAAATGTTCATGTCAAGATGTAAATCATGTCAAAATGTCTATGTCAAATATCCATGTCAAATGTCTATGTCAAGTATCCATGTCAAATGTCTATAGTCCAAGAGTAGTCAAGTAATGTATAACCAAAATGATATGTATGGTAAGTAAAATTTAGACTACTTAAACCATAAGTAAAAATGTACAAAACAAAGTATTGAAGTAAAACTTGGTTTAAATCAAAGTTATGTTTTGTAAGATATATGCATGCTATACTGAATATGAACATTTATGCGGTATTGTGAAAATTCATACATCCAAGCCTTGAGACAGACGGATAACTATGTAAAAGTGAGTTATCAAGAGAATATGTATTTGGATTCGGTCATTCCTTTCATCCCCTTTCCCTGGGATGTCCGGAACGGGATTTGTCAAGTCCTATGGTACCACTACCTACTACCGAGCGGCATGATCGGTGTTAATGAATGTATAGTATAGTTTAAACAAACCAAATGTCATACCAAAATGTAAGCATGTTTTATGAAGATAATGTACCTAGTATGCTAGAGTAAACATACAGGGTAGAGCTATAAAACCATGTGTCCATATGTTACTGGAACATATGCAACAGAGATGCAGTATAAAACAATGTACTAAGTATGCAAAGTCATCATACAAAGTAGAAAAGTCATGTAAAACAATGTACTAAGCATGTTATCAGTCAACATACATAGCAGAAAAGTCATGTAAATCAATGTGCTTAGCATGTTATCAGTCAACATACATAGCAGAAAAGTAATGAAATCATGTACTATAATGTACTAACAAACATAGTCGGTATATGATGTGAAAACAGGAAAGCATGAAAGTAACAAGTAGGCACATGTGTTCCACCCCAAAACAGTTTGGAAAACAGTAAAAGAGGGGTCTATGTACTCACTTGAGATTGCTCAGTTGTCTAAAGATAACCACCAAACAGTGCTAGAGATCTCGGAATCAAACGGCACCTAATATAGGTAACTACATTAATAAACCGGACCTAAATCGGAAGATCGGGTAGTATTAGGGTTTGTAAACCAAACGAGTGTAGAGACTCGTGTCATTTGGTTTAACAAAGCCTACATACTAAATGAAACCTAACATAATTGTTTACGACCCATTACGACCCGTTTAGGTAGCTTATGCTACTTTAACGCGTCGTTCGCGTGAACGCGTTCGGATCGCCTAACTAGTCCCATGACAAGTGTTATATGCCTAAACATGTTACATAATCAGTTATGTGACAAAAGTTTAGGTTACATATGTTTAATTACCAATTATACATGAAAAGGGTATTCTGGTAATTTACCTAAGGCATATAAACTACCTATCATACAACTACTTAAACGATGTGACCATAGGGTATAACCTCGGAAGGTTATTCCCTACCTACTATGGTCACCTAATGTATTTGGTCGGATCCTAATGATCGACCAAACTGGGTCGGGTTCGAGGTATAAGCGATTTATCAGATCGCTTACCCTACGACCCTAGACAACGTGGTAATCAGTAGGCATAGTCCCAAGGGACTATGACCATCGTGATTACAATCACGTTGCGAAGTTCTAACGAACTTCGCATTGACCATTACTGGTCAACGCTGAAAGTCAAACAAAGTTTGACTTTCTGACTCGAAAAGCAGTAAAAATAAGGAAAAGAACGAAAGAATACTTACGAAGGGTCCCCGAATGCTAACCCAGATCAAAATAGCTCAGGTATGAAACGAAGGTTCCAACTTAGAGCTTTCTTAATCAGATTTGTGGGTTTTTTGGGGTTGAGGGTGGATGGGTATTTATAGAAAAAGTAGAGCCGCTAGGATCGTTTCTTGAATATCGTGCCACGATCCGAGCCGTACACTTGTCGTAAAGTTGTGGTGTCCAGAAAGTTGTTCTTATCCGCTGACTAGACGATAGGAAATGTGTGGACACGAATCAACCAGTTGCAACTTGCAACAAAAACAATGAATCTGGTCAGATCATGCAGTCGCGTAGCGCGACGGGTAGGCCCTTAGGGCTCGCGCTACGCTACTGCCTCCCCTGAATCAGAAAGTTTGCAAATTGGCAGCAATGGTCCCTGCACGTGTTTAAGGCCTTTTTCGATGCGTTTGAACCCCGTTAACCTCATTTCAAGGCTCTAAAATGAAGTTAAAGTATAGGGAACTCAAAACATACTCAAAAATATGCCGGATGATGGTTCGTTTGGTCGTACGAACGCGATGTTCGCTTAATTACGACGGAATGCGCATAAGCGCGAAAAACGATCCAAATGACGCGACGAATGGATTTTTCTTATGGCGAACACTAAAATATAATGTAGTCATGCTTACATAAATTTTTGGATGTCCAGATGTATTCAGAACGTAAGTTATGCGCGAAAATGCAAACTTGTGCACTTTTTGACACTTTTAGTCCCTGAATGACACAAAAGTTTATTTTAGCACACCGAACCCCTCAAAGCCTATTTCTAAGCTATGTAAAGGATTTTTATGGTATGTTTAACTTATGGTCATGTTCCGGAATGTCTGTTACAGTTCAAATTGGCATACTTTCGCAGTTTGTCAAGTTTAGTCCCTGTAAGCGAATTAACTTTGATTTCACCACACCAAACCTTCCAAAACTTATATCTAAGTTATGTAAAGGTTATTTTAGGTATGTTAAAACTATTTCACTATTCCGGAGTGTTTGTTGCATTAAACTGGTTATATTTACGCATTAGTGCGCGTATAACCTTCCAGAAAGCGATTTAGAGTTTGAAATCGAACAAGAATTGATATGTGCAAATGATACACATATTTTTACAAATCCCAAGTATGAAATACAATATTTCATTGGTTTGGTATTTGTTTGATGGCCGTGGAGGCACAGCTGTTACAGTCTCCCCTACTTTAGGAAATTTCGTCCCGAAATTTATTTAGAGGAAACTTGTGAGAGTTTAAAACATGAAGTTGAAAAGATCGAACAACATTGGTTAGGGTTCTGAACTTCTAGTAACCTTAATAACATTATGCTTTCAATGTAAGAGGGATACTTATATACAAGTATATGAAGCGTCATTGGTGCGTCCACCGTACCTCCATTACATCGTTATCATTTTGTTATTGTTGTCGCTATCGGTTCTTACACATAATAAATCTTACTGAGTTTCTGTGCCTTGAATTCCATAATTATGTAGGCCTCCATAATTACGTAGTTCCTTGTATAGTCCGCACAGTCTATTTTATAATGTGTAGTGTAAAACCAAATGTACAATCCTGTGATGAGTGTAACTAGACTGCCATAGAGTCTTTTAGACTAAATCAATAAATGATTTAAATAGACTATCAAGGAGTCTGTTCAGCTACACCACTAGATGTCATTCTTTAACCCAATTGTGAATCAATCTTTTTTACTAGACCACTAAAGGGTCTCTTATGAATCATGGAGTAGTACTATATCAATCCAAGGGTCTTAACTATTACATAGAAGCCCATTAAGGATTTAAAGTAGTACCTTTTTGAATATCCTACTACGAATCCCTCATATGAAGATATGAAAAATTCTACGAGGATTTGGATAACGAATTATCCAGAGTATAAAAACACAAAAAAAATGCATAAAAGAAAACATAAGATGCATAAACACATAGTCACATAACCACAAAATTGTTTAACTAGAAGTTCGTTCTGCTAACAAAGCACATGTATTTAAAGCACACTAGGAATCCATCTCGTGGATTTCATTTGGTACTTTAAACATTATCAAGAATCTATCTATAAAGATAGAAAGATTCAAAAAGAAAATTCGATTTCGATTATTAGGAACCGAAGTGTTCGAATTAAGGTACATAAGGAATCCAATTAAGGACTCTGATTTGAATGATGATTATCCACAAGGATCTAAATGTGAAGATAAAAAGATCCCATATGGATTTTAGAAGTTGAAGATGTTTTGAAATCTTGCACTGGACGTGCTTATGTCAAAACATGATGTAAAATGCTTATGAAGTTGAGATGCTAGATATGTCAAGGCGACATATGAAGCAGAATTTTGAAGGTTAAGTCAATGTATATGGAAAAATATTTTTGAAAACTATGCATGGGGTTCTTTTAAGAAAAATGTGTTTGACGTTTTTGAAACCTTATATATAATACTTTTGAAATCATAAAGTAGGTGTATTAGATAGATATATTTACAAAAATGTTTTAAAAATCATGCGAGATGAATTTTGAAATTATGTATAAGGTTTTTGAAAGACATGAATGATGCTTTTCGAAATCATGCACTTGATAAGAAAATGTATTGTGTTAATATTGTCTTCAGACTATATGAAATATTTTGAAATTAGAAAGGTTGGTTTTGATAACATGGCCAATGTTTTTGAAATAACATAGACAATGCATCTAGAAAAATTGTTTTCAAACTATATGAAATGTTTTGAGATCATGAAGATTGTTTTGAAATACTGGTACTGTGTATGTTGAAAAATCAAAACGTAATGAGTAAGAGATTTGAAAATAACCTTAGTTATCTAACCAAAGATTTAATGGCACAGATGTGCAGAAGCATGATCACTCATAATGTCACTTTATTTTGTGTACTTTGTTTCTTAGAATGAAACGAGTACTTAAAATTTTTGAAGGAATCATGAGTGATCATTTGAAAGAGAGAATCACAAGAGTAGTTTGTAAGGAACATAGTTCCTTGATGTAGGTATCATAGGAAAATCATACACACATGTAACGATACTTGTATATCAGCATTTGTGAACAACGATTTATTTATAAACAAAACAGATTGTTTCACATTACAAGGAAACAAAAGAACAAAAGCGTAAGACAGCAACATCCTTTGTTCAGCTGAATGCTCATCCGTGGGTCGGATTCGCATTAGCAAGCTTTGGGCATCGGTTTCTGTAGTGGGTTAGATCCCCACAATTGTAACAGGCACCAGGTGGATAGTGTGGTCGTGCAGCTTGACCCTGTTGCTGAGCAAGAGGCTGAGCAACTTGTTGAGCCGGGTTCTGAACTGGGCGATTCGGATTAGCAGGGATGCGGCAGGTGTCAGCAAGATGACCGGATCTTCCGCAGTGGGTGCACTGACGACACTGGAGGTGTGGTTGATGATGGCCGTTACACCTGTTGCACAAAGGTGCATTGCCAAAATAAGGCTTCTTGGCTAGTGGTTGCGCAGGCTGATTTGGTGAAGCTTGGGCCTGTGCAGTAATGGCATAGTTTTGGGAAATCTTACGCTTCCTTGCCCTCTTCGATGAACTAGAATCCTTCCCATTCTTGTTTTGACCTTTCTTGCTATCCTCCTTGTCAGACGACTGTTTCTCGCCCTTGTCACCCTTCCTGTGTAATTTATTCTTCCGAATCTGCGACTCAGTCAATGTCGCTGATAACTCGATCGCCTGACGGAGTGTGGCAGGGTTACTACCAGTAAGGATGTCTTGTACCGAGTCAGGTAGGCCGTCGATGTACCTTTCGATAGCTATGTCAAGTGGGGTAACCATTGTCGGGCAAAGCAGACTCAACTCCTCAAACCTATCAGTATACGCCCTGTGCTCACCACTATCTTGCTTCAACTCATCAAATTCCTTCTCCAAAGCTCGCTGCTCATGACGAGGACAGAATTCCCTCATCATAAGAGCCCTAAGTTCAGCCTAGGTTTGCGCAAGAGCAATTTCTGCACCTCGGTCCCTCATAACCCCGTTCCACCATGTGAGAGCCCTCTTCTGGAACACACTTGAAGAAAACTCGACCTTGCGATTATCCGGACACTGAACGTGGCGGAAAGTATTCTCAATGCTCTCGAACCACTGAAGAAGCCCAGTTGCTCCCTCAGAGCCACTAAACTTGAGTGGTTTAGCCTGATTAAAGTCCTTGTATTTGCATAGGGCATTGTTGTTGTTGTTGGCTTGTTGCCATTGAGCAAAGAGATTTGGAAATTGGGCAGCCATCTGCTGCGCAATAATTTCTGCCAGTTCGGCAGTCTCTATCTGGTTCTCGCGTCGAGGAGGCATTCTAAAAGAGGAAACATGAAAGGAAACGAGTGAGAGAATTAGACGAAAAGAATGAGATGAACAAATCTGATGAAAGCAAGGATAGTGGTCATTTGTTTGTTACTACAAAGCAACAAACGACACACAGTGACAAATCAAAGTAAATGGGTCGAAAATAATGTATCGCGAAGACATGCTCGCCTATAAGTGAACACTCATCCCAAGAATTCCCAGGTAAGCACAACTGGTCTCGCGTCTGATGAGATGTATACGAAGTGCTTGCCTAGACAGAAAACCCAGAATACAGGCATTCACCCTTCCAGTTTGCACGTGTTCACATTATTAAAAACCCAAAACCTTAACGAAAGTTTTGAAAACTCAAAGGGGTTCAAAACCATATAACAGAGAGTTCAAAACCTTACAATAGAGGGTTCAAAACCTAGTAATCAATCATCCTAGAACAGATGATTAGTTTTCAAAGCGGTTTTGAAATTTATGTTCTTGTTGTGGTCGTCGCCTAAGGATAGGTGACGGTATTGTTTTATGACTAAACGCAAGTAAACTCGCGTTAGGGTCCTAAGAAGGTTATAGACTAGGTCAAAGCATTACTAATTACTAATAACCTAATTCCCTATAACCATTGGCTCTGATACCATCTTTTCTGTCACACCCCGACCACGTAGAACATACCAAACGTGGCGGAAACATCGGGGAGTGTTGTAACAGAATTAATGTTTCAATTCCATGGCAATTGAAGTTTCGTTTTATTGATTAAAAGTGTTACAATATCTTAATAAACAAATAAATACAACATAATTAACTAGTCTTGCATCTTTTATTGTTACTAAAGCCCAGGTCTGTCTATGTGTATCTTGACCATCTTATGCAACAGTTCCTGAAAAACACATGTGAAAATAGGTACGTCAGCATAAAAATGCCTGTGAGATACATAGGTTTTGTGAAAATAAGATTCATGACTTATGTTTGAGAAAATGTTTAGTCATGAACCTTGTTATTTGCTTTGTCTTTTAAATCATTTGTAAAACGATAAGATCAGATGATAAGTATAAATAAATGTAAGGTTAAATGAATAACCAAGTAAAATGTATTTGCATAAGATAAGTTGTTTATAAATCAATGTCTTGTGAAAAGTATGTTATTTGTATGAAATGTTCTATGTTCTCAAACTGAAATGATTCAAATAACGTTACGACATGTAATACCATACAAACACTTATATATAGGAAGTACCAGCGGCGTATCCACCATGCTTGTATCATATTACACACGCATCGTTACTTAATCACTTAATCAAACCAAACCAAACAATGTAAAATGTTCATGTCAAGATGTAAATCATGTCAAAATGTCTATGTCAAATATCCATGTCAAATGTCTATGTCAAGTATCCATGTCAAATGTCTATAGTCCAAGAGTAGTCAAGTAATGTATAACCAAAATGATATGTATGGTAAGTAAAATTTAGACTACTTAAACCATAAGTAAAAATGTACAAAACAAAGTATTGAAGTAAAACTTGGTTTAAATCAAAGTTATGTTTTGTAAGATATATGCATGCTATACTGAATATGAACATTTATGCGGTATTGTGAAAATTCATACATCCAAGCCTTGAGACAGACGGATAACTATGTAAAAGTGAGTTATCAAGAGAATATGTATTCGGATTCGGTCATTCCTTTCATCCCCTTTCCCTGGGATGTCCGGAACGGGATTTGTCAAGTCCTATGGTACCACTACCTACTACCGAGCGGCATGATCGGTGTTAATGAATGTATAGTATAGTTTAAACAAACCAAATGTCATACCAAAATGTAAGCATGTTTTATGAAGATAATGTACCTAGTATGCTAGAGTAAACATACAGGGTAGAGCTATAAAACCATGTGTCCATATGTTACTGGAACATATGCAACAGAGATGCAGTATAAAACAATGTACTAAGTATGCAAAGTCATCATACAAAGTAGAAAAGTCATGTAAAACAATGTACTAAGCATGTTATCAGTCAACATACATAGCAGAAAAGTCATGTAAATCAATGTGCTTAGCATGTTATCAGTCAACATACATAGCAGAAAAGTAATGAAATCATGTACTATAATGTACTAACAAACATAGTCGGTATATGATGTGAAAACAGGAAAGCATGAAAGTAACAAGTAGGCACATGTGTTCCACCCCAAAACAGTTTGGAAAACAGTAAAAGAGGGGTCTATGTACTCACTTGAGATTGCTCAGTTGTCTAAAGATAACCACCAAACAGTGCTAGAGATCTCGGAATCAAACGGCACCTAATATAGGTAACTACATTAATAAACCGGACCTAAATCGGAAGATCGGGTAGTATTAGGGTTTGTAAACCAAACGAGTGTAGAGACTCGTGTCATTTGGTTTAACAAAGCCTACATACTAAATGAAACCTAACATAATTGTTTACGACCCATTACGACCCGTTTAGGTAGCTTATGCTACTTTAACGCGTCGTTCGCGTGAACGCGTTCGGATCGCCTAACTAGTCCCATGACAAGTGTTATATGCCTAAACATGTTACATAATCAGTTATGTGACAAAAGTTTAGGTTACATATGTTTAATTACCAATTATACATGAAAAGGGTATTCTGGTAATTTACCTAAGGCATATAAACTACCTATCATACAACTACTTAAACGATGTGACCATAGGGTATAACCTCGGAAGGTTATTCCCTACCTACTATGGTCACCTAATGTATTTGGTCGGATCCTAATGATCGACCAAACTGGGTCGGGTTCGAGGTATAAGCGATTTATCAGATCGCTTACCCTACGACCCTAGACAACGTGGTAATCAGTAGGCATAGTCCCAAGGGACTATGACCATCGTGATTACAATCACGTTGCGAAGTTCTAACGAACTTCGCATTGACCATTACTGGTCAACGCTGAAAGTCAAACAAAGTTTGACTTTCTGACTCGAAAAGCAGTAAAAATAAGGAAAAGAACGAAAGAATACTTACGAAGGGTCCCCGAATGCTAACCCAGATCAAAATAGCTCAGGTATGAAACGAAGGTTCCAACTTAGAGCTTTCTTAATCAGATTTGTGGGTTTTTTGGGGTTGAGGGTGGATGGGTATTTATAGAAAAAGTAGAGCCGCTAGGATCGTTTCTTGAATATCGTGCCACGATCCGAGCCGTACACTTGTCGTAAAGTTGTGGTGTCCAGAAAGTTGTTCTTATCCGCTGACTAGACGATAGGAAATGTGTGGACACGAATCAACCAGTTGCAACTTGCAACAAAAACAATGAATCTGGTCAGATCATGCAGTCGCGTAGCGCGACGGGTAGGCCCTTAGGGCTCGCGCTACGCTACTGCCTCCCCTGAATCAGAAAGTTTGCAAATTGGCAGCAATGGTCCCTGCACGTGTTTAAGGCCTTTTTCGATGCGTTTGAACCCCGTTAACCTCATTTCAAGGCTCTAAAATGAAGTTAAAGTATAGGGAACTCAAAACATACTCAAAAATATGCCGGATGATGGTTCGTTTGGTCGTACGAACGCGATGTTCGCTTAATTACGACGGAATGCGCATAAGCGCGAAAAACGATCCAAATGACGCGACGAATGGATTTTTCTTATGGCGAACACTAAAATATAATGTAGTCATGCTTACATAAATTTTTGGATGTCCAGATGTATTCAGAACGTAAGTTATGCGCGAAAATGCAAACTTGTGCACTTTTTGACACTTTTAGTCCCTGAATGACACAAAAGTTTATTTTAGCACACCGAACCCCTCAAAGCCTATTTCTAAGCTATGTAAAGGATTTTTATGGTATGTTTAACTTATGTTCATGTTCCGGAATGTCTGTTACAGTTCAAATTGGCATACTTTCGCAGTTTGTCAAGTTTAGTCCCTGTAAGCGAATTAACTTTGATTTCACCACACCAAACCTTCCAAAACTTATATCTAAGTTATGTAAAGGTTATTTTAGGTATGTTAAACCTATTTCACTATTCCGGAGTGTTTGTTGCATTAAACTGGTTATATTTACGCATTAGTGCGCGTATAACCTTCCAGAAAGCGATTTAGAGTTTGAAATCGAACAAGAATTGATATGTGCAAATGATACACATATTTTTACAAATCCCAAGTATGAAATACAATATTTCATTGGTTTGGTATTTGTTTGATGGCCGTGGAGGCACAGGTGTTACATAACCGCATGTCTCTCATGTTTATGAAGCAGTCCATCAGCAATGCAATCAGGGGAGCTATTCCTGATTCTGAAGATGCTAAAACCTACTTGGAACATGTGGAGGCGCAATTCAAAGGAACGTTTAAAGCACACCCTAGTACCCTTATCCTCAACCTGGTGACAACTAAGTATGATGGGAGGAGCGGCATTCGCGAGCACATCATGATGATGAATGACATGGCCAATAAGCTGAAGGGGCTGGAAATGGAGATCAGTGATGGTTTCCTCGTTCATTTCATCATTACTTCGCTTCCTTCATCCTTTGAAGCATTCAAGAAGGACAAATGGACGATGAGTGAGCTGGTCGCTATGTGCGTACAGGAGGAAGAGCGTATGAGGATGGATCGCCCTATTGATGTTGCTAACTTCACCACCTCCAACTCTAAGAAAAGGAAGAACAATCATCAGAGGAAGGATGCTTCAAAGTAGGGATGAGCAAATCGATCCCGGTACCGGTACCGAATTTACCAAACCGGGTACTTTTTCGGTACCGACTTTTAGGATTTTCGGTACCGGTTCGGTACCGGTTTTTACCCTCAAATACCGGTACCGTACCGGTACCGGTACCCACTTTTGAGGATTTTCGGTACCGGTACCGGTTCGGTTGTCACACCCCGACCACGTAGAACATACAAAACGTGGCGGAAATGTCGGGGAGTGTTGTAACAGAATTAATTGTTTCAAATCCATGGCAATTGAAGTTTCGTTTTATTAATCAAACATGAAAGTTTACATTGTTTTAAACAAGAACTAAAGAGTACATAACATAAATTAACTAGTTCTTGTCTCGTTTTAAGTCACTAAGGCACAGGTCCGCCTAAGTATGTCTTGATAAGTCCTATGCATCATCTCCTGAAAACACATGTGAAAATAGGTACGTCAGCATAAAAATGCCTGTGAGATACATAGGTTTTGTGAAAAACAGAATTCATGACTTATGTTTGAGAAAATGTTTAGTCATGAACCTTGTAATTTGCTTTGTTTTGTAAATCATTTGAAAAACGATAGGATCGGATGATATGTATAAATAAGAGAATAATGTATGGTTAAATGAATATCCATGTAAAATGAGTTTGTATAAGATAAGTTGTTTGTAAATCAATGTCTTGTGAAAAGTATGTTATTTGTATAAAATGTTATATGTCTCAAATTGAAATGATTCAAATAACGCTACAATATGTGATACCATACAAACACTTATATATAGGAAATACCAGCGGTGTATCCACCGTGCTTGTATCATATTACATACGCCTCGTTACTTAAATCACTTACTCAAACCAAACCACCAACGTAAAATGTTTATGTATAATCAAATGTCATACCAAAATGTAAGCATGTGATGAATAACAAATGTACTAAGTATGCAACAAAGGACATACCTAGCATAAAATGTAATGTAAAACAATGTACTAAGTACGCACACAATGGGCATACATAGCATAAAATGTAATGTAAGACAATGTACTAAGTACGCACACAATGGGCATACATAGCATAAAATGTAATGTAAGACAATGTACTAAGTACGCACACAATGGGCATACATAGCATAAAATGTAATGTAAAATAATGTACTAAGTACGCGCACAATGGGCATACATAGCATAAAATGTATTGTAAAGTGATGTACTAAGTATGCACACAATGGGCATACATAGCATAAAATGTATTGAAATCATGTACTATAAATGTACTAATAAACATAGCAAGTATATGATGTGAAAACAGGAAAGCATGAAAGTAACAAGTAGGCACATGTGTTTAACCCTAAAACAGTTTGGAAAACAGTAAAAGAGGGGTCTATGTACTCACTTGAGATTGCACAGAAGTCTTAAGATAACCACCAAGCAATGCTAGAGATCACGGAATCAAACGGCACCTAATATAGGTAACTATGTTAATAAACCGGACCTATATCGGAGGATCGGATAGAATGAGGGCTCGTAAACCAAATGAGTATGGAACTCATGTAGTATGGTTTAACAAAGCCTATATACTAAATGAAACCTAGCCTAAGTGCTTACGACCCGTTTAGGTAGCTTATGCTACTTTAACGCGTCGTTCGCGTGAAACGCGTTCAGACCGCTTAACTAGTCCTATGACAAGTAACATATGCCTTAACATGTCTAATATTGTTGTCAAATCAGTTTAGATGTCAAAAGTTATGTTACATATGTTTAAAATGAATTTTGGCATCAAAGGGGTATTTTGGTAATTTACCTAAGGCATATAAACTACCTATCATACAACTACTTAAACGAAGCGACCATAAGGTATAACCTCGGAAGGTTATTCCCTATATCCTATGGTCACCTAATGTGTTTGGTCAGATCCTAATGATCGACCAAATGGGTCGGGTTCGAAGGTATAAGCGATTTATTAGATCGCTTACCCTTACGACCCTAGACAACGTGGTAATCAGTAGGCATAGTCACAAGGGACTATAACCATCGTGATTACGCTCACGTTGCGAAGTTCAAACGAACTTCGCATTGACCATAAACTGGTCAATGCAGAAAGTCAAACAAAGTTTGACTTTCGGACTCGAAAAGCAATAAAAGAACGAAGGAATACTTACAAAGGGTCCCCGAATGCTAATCTTGATTCAAGTAGCTCAGGTATGAAACAATGGTTTCAACTTAGAGCTTCTCAAATCAAATTCTTGTGGGTTTTGCAATGGGGATGGATGGGTATTTATAGATTTTGGTTCACCGTTAGGATCGTTTCTTGGATAACGTGCTTTGATCACACCCGTACACTTGTCGGAATGTTGTGGTAACTCATTTTGCCCCCACCACAAGAGTTTGACATGTGGCATTGGCCTTTGGGGTGTTTGAAAGGCTGTTAACAGGCTGTTAATACATTGAATCTGGCCTGGGAGCCTGACGCGGGTCGCGTAAAGGATCACCCTGGGCTTACGCGGGCCGCCTGGGTGTCCTGATCAGAAATAACTTTCAGAAATGACAGTTTAGGTCCCTGTTGTGGTTTAAGGCCATTCCTGACACTTCTAAGGCACGTAAAGCCAACTTTAAGGCCCTAAAATGATGCCTAAACATTGTGGACATGAAACATGCTCAAAAATATGTCGGATGTTGGTTCGTTTGGTCGTACGATCGCGATGTTCGCTTAATTACGACGGAATGCACATACGCGCGAAAAACGATCCAAATTGCTTGACGAATGGATTTTTCTTATACCAAACACTAAAATAAAATATTTTAGTGCTTACATAAATTTTTGGATGTCCGTATGTATTCAGAACGTAAGTTATGCGCGAAAGTGCGAACTTGTGCACTTTTGACGCTTTTAGTCCCTGAATGACCCAAAAATTTATTTTAGCACACCGAACCCCTCAAAGCTTATTTCTAAGCTATGTAAAGGATATTTATGGTATGTTTAACTTATGGCCATGTTCCGAAATGTCTGTTACAGTTCAAATTGGCATACTTTCGCAGTTTGTCAACTTTAGTCCCTGTAAGCGATTTAACTTGATTTTGCCATACCAAAGCCTTCAAAACTTATTTCTAAGTTATGTAAAGGTTATTTAAGGTATGTTAAGCCTATTTCACTATTCCGGAGTGTTCGTTGCATTAAACTGGTTATATTTACGCATCAGTGCGCGTATAACCTTCCAGAAAGCGATTTAGAGTTTGAAATCGAACAAGAATTGATATGTGCAAAAGATACACATATTTATACAGATCCCAAGTATGAAATAAAATATTTCATTGGCTTGGTATTTGTTTGATGGTCGCAGTGACCCAGGTGTTACAGTCTCCCCTACTTTAGGAAATTTCGTCCCGAAATTTATTGGTAGGAGCATGTCTGTGACTTTGTGTTAAATAACCATCAAGGATAAGGCATATCCTGACATTCCTCTTTAACGGACATTTTCAGAAATGGAAATGAAGGACGAATCAGGGATATTCATTTCCCTTCGTTGGACAATTTTCAGAAACGACAATGAATGGAATGGGTCATTTTCCACAATTTCTTCAGAAACGAAAATGAACGGAATGAGTCATTTTCCACAATTTCTTCAGGAACGAAAATGAACGGAATGAGTCATTTTCCACAATTTCTTCAGGAACGAAAATGAACGGAATGAGCCATTTTCCACAATTTCTTCAGAAACGTAAATGAACGGAATGAGCCATTTTCCACAATTTCTTCAGAAACGAAGACATACTGATGTGGGACAAGCTCAACGTTGTGGCCACATCTCAACGTTTAGGCCACATCTCAAGAGAACGATTAAATCGTCTCGTAAAGGATGAAGTCTTACCTCCTCTTGATTTCTCTGATTTTGGAACGTGTGTCAAATGTCTTAAAGGTAAAATGACATTAGCGAATAAGAAAGGTGCCACTAGGAGCTCTAATTTATTAGAACTCATTCATACTGACATTAGTGGTCCCTACCAAATCGCTGGCATAACAGGACATACTTCATTTATCACTTTTATTGATGATTATTCTCGTTACATGTACTTGTATCTTATCAAGGAAAAGTCTGAATCTCTAACAACTTTTAAAGATTATAAGGCTGAAGTTGAAAAGCAATTAGATCGTCAGATTAAAGTTGTGAGATCAGATAGAGGCGGTGAATATTATGGAAGACATACTGATGTGGGACAAGCTCCTGGTCCATTTTATGAGTTTTGTAAGTGCCAGGGGATTGTGAACCAATACACCATGCCTGGTACACCTCAGCAGAACGGTGTAGCTGAACAAAGAAACCGTACCCTTATGAACATGGTGCGCAGTATGTTAGCCAACACTAATTTACCATTATTCCTCTGGATTGAAGCGCTAAAAGCAGCTGTTCATATACTCAATAGAGTTCCTTCTAAGTCTCTCCCTAAAACTCCTTATGAACTTTGGACAGGAAGGAAACCGAGTCTTAAATATATGAAAGTATGGGGATGCATTGCTGAAGCAAAAATTTACAATCCTTTCCTAAGGAAACTTGACCCTAAAACAGTTACCTGTTTCTTTATCGGGTATCCTGATAATTCAAAGGGTTATCGTTTCTATTGTCCTTCCCATGTCACCCGTATTGTTGAAACCAAGCATGCTGCGTTCCTGGAGGATTTCAAGGTCAGTGGGAGCAGTACCAACCCTTATGAAGAATTGCAAGAAGTACAAGACGCGGGGGGTGGGGGGAGACTCGTCGCTTACCATTACTCCGATTACTCCTCTTGTACCCAATGCAACTACTGTACCTGAAGCTACTGCACCAACTCCAAATTTACCTCTACAATCAGAACCCATTATACCTCATGACGAAGGCACATCAAATTCTCAAAACCAAGACAACGCTGAACCCGATAATCCACTCAGGAGGTCATCTAGGCAAAGAGGGCCTACTAATTGGGATGATTATGTTACCTACCTGACTGAAATGGATCCCGGAAAGCTCAATGATCCTATCTCTTTCAATGAAGCCATTAGCAGTGATCAGTCTTCTGAATGGAATAAAGCAATGATTGAAGAGCTTGAATCCATGAAGAAAAATGACGTTTGGGATTTGGTAGAATTACCCAACGGTGTCAAACCCGTAGGATGTAAATGGGTGTTCAAAACAAAACGGGATCCGAATGGTAACGTTGAATGCTACAAAGCGAGATTGGTTGCAAAAGGCTACACTCAGAAAGAGGGAATTGATTATCAAGAGACGTTTTCACCTGTCTCTCGTAAAGATTCATTAAGGATCGTCATGGCCCTAGTAGCTCATTTTGATTTAGAGTTGCATCAGATGGACGTTAAAACCGCTTTCCTTAACGGAGACTTAGACGAAGATGTTTACATGAAACAACCTGAAGGATTTAAACCTGAAAGTCAGGAGCATCTAGTCTGTAAGTTGAAGAAATCCATTTATGGGTTAAAACAAGCATCACGTCAATGGTACCTCAAGTTTGATGAAGTCATGAAGAAACAAGGTTTTATGAAGAATCAAGTGGATCAATGCACATACCTCAAGATGAGTGGGAGAAACTTTACTATACTTGTCCTTTACGTAGATGATATTCTATTGGCAAGTAATAGTTTAGACATGTTGCATGAGTCGAAGCGGTTACTCTCGCATAACTTCGACATGAAGGATCTCGGAGATGCTTCTTACGTCATTGGCATCGAAATTCACCGAGATAGACACAAAGGGATCTTAGGATTGTCCCAAAAGGCTTACATAGATCGTGTTCTTACACGTTATAACATGCAACAGTGAAAACCCTCCGTCGCTCTAGTAGTTAAAGGAGATGTTTTCGGTTCATTCCAGTGTCCGAAAACAGAGGTTGAGAAGGAGCAAATGAGCCAGATACCTTACGCATCAGTAGTCGGGAGCTTGGTGTATGCTCAAGTCTGTACTCGCCCAGATATCGCTTATATTGCTGGAATGCTAGGCCGTTATCAGACTAATCCTGGCCTAGATCATTGGAAAGCAGCTAAGAAGGTACTTCGATATCTGCAAGGGACGAAAGACTATAAACTGACTTATAGAAGAAGTGATCATTTAGAAGTGGTGGGCTATTCTGATTATGACTTTGCCAAGTGCAAAGATGACAAGAAATCCACTTCGGACTATATCTTTATGTTAGCAGGCGGCCCTATCTCATGGAAGAGTCATAAACAACAGTTGACCACAACTTCCACAATGATGGCAGAGTACATTGCTGTTTATAACGCAACCTGTCATGGAATGTTGCTTAGAAATCTGATCACTGGACTCAAAATTGTTAATTCCATTTCTAGACCATTGAAGCTTTACTGTGATAATTCAGCTGCCGTTAGTTTCTCGAACAGTAACAGTTCGACTGGATCTGGTTTATATCTCGATACAAAATATCTGTTCGTACGTGAACGAGTTGAGGAAAATAATCTTTGTATCGAGTATATTAGTACTAAAGATATGCTTGCGGATCCGATGACTAAAGGTCTCCCTCCTAAGGTTTATGAAGAACATGTTCGGAATATGGGATTTAGTAAAGACCTTATTTAAGCATATTGTACTAGCTAATGTTTTATGATTAATGAAATTTCCTCAGTTTGATTTTGTATGTCTCTTAGAATATGTTCAACCGGTATAATGGCATATAGACAAATAAAGTTACAAATCAAACAAAGGGCTTACGCGTATTTTGATCATAACGATTAGGTTTTAAATTAAGGCTATAGTATGACTGATGGGGGTCCTGAGTCGCATAATGATTCAACGGCTGTATTTATCTGCTATAGTAATTGTTTAAGGCTAAAATGAGTGTTAACTCCTGATCAGGCTTATCTAATACTCATAGCAAATGATTACTCGGCTAAGTGGGAGAATGTAAGATTAAATATATTATGTTTAATATTTAATCTAGTAGCCATTATAATCATTTACATAATATAGATCAAAATATATAATAACCTATTAAATAATTAGTTGGTAATTGTTGATGGACCATATTACCCTTATTAACTAATTAGGTTTCCTCCTGTGTGCATATATAAGCAGAATTATGTAGAGGTCATAAGGTTACACACTGAGATAGATAACCTAATAACCATAACATCATCATCGACCTTGACAAAGATGTCGAACTCCATGTCATCCTCTCTCACTGGTTTCTCCACTGCACTGTCTGCGGTGACAGGTATGTTTTCATGTTTTCCATTATGATTAAATAGAACCGATTCAACAGTTTGCTCTATTTCTTTCTCTATATTATATAGAATGTATTAATATAGAGGCTGCAATGTGAATGCTCTTAAGTATAGACGGATCAGAATAAATAATAACAAAAAAGAAAATCATATATAAAAAAATGCTCTTAAGTATAGACGGATCAGAATAAATAATAACAAAAAAGAAAATCATATATAAAAAAATTGTCTACATCACCTTAACTGATCACTCCTAAAGTTTCCAAGCTAATAATGGCCAATCTAAGCATCTAACCATTCAAATATATATTGACGTCATTATTACAATTCAATAGTCATGAATGCCCAATCAATTAAAGAAAATTGTTGTTCAACTATAACACAAGGACTAGTCATATTGTTGCAATCCAAATGGTTATTTTTTAGAGTTAATTACGTTTTTCGTCCCTGTGGTTTGTCAAAAATCACTATTTCAGTCCATTAGTTTAAAAATTGTTATTTCAGTCCCTGTGGTTTCACTTTCATAACTATTACAGTCTACCTCCGTTAACCACATCCATTTATTCTGTTAAGTTTTGATGAAATGACTAAAATACCCTTTATTTAAAAAAAACAATATAAAAAAATATGTCTCTCTCTCATCCCTGTCTCTCTCCTGTTGCCCCCATCCATTACCAGTAACCTGATTTTATAAACTATCAATTTGGGTTTTATAACAAATTAATTCCTTTTTTAATCCAAATAACAATCTGAAACCCCAAATCTCATTAACAACCGCACAACCATAACAGTACCACTTCACACCACGATCGTTCACAACCGTTGACCACCACCACGATCATTCCCCATCGTTCACCAGCACTATCCCCACCATTTCACAACCTAATCAAAAGCGACCTCTATGGCTCCACCATTAAACCACCTGCCACCACCGCCGCAAAACACCACCACCGTCACAAACCTGATTGCTTTTCTACCATGTTAGCAAAACGAACATCTCAACTAGATACTTCCCTAAATCCGACAACTTAGCACCGATAAGAGATATATTAATTCCCCAAATCTCAACTAGATACTTCCCCAACCCTACCCAAATTCCCAAACATTCATCCAAAAACATCAAATCAACAACATAAACACTCATTAAGTACCACAACTCACCGCAATTCTTGTAGATCTTATGGTCGTTCACTCACCCTTCAGTCGTCCGAACCTAACTCTGTCAACCGGAGCTCCTATTCTCTTCAAGATATGGACATTTTCGACATCCACAACTTCCGATAGTGAGAATCATTGAAGGAGGTTGCGGCTGAGTCGATGGTGGCGGTGGTGAGAAGGGGGGGAGGTTGCGGCTGAGTTGAGGGTGGCAGTAGTGAGAAGGGGGAAGAAGGTGGTTCAACCTAACCACCAAATCATTCACCTGTACACACTCCAAAACTTCAAATTGATAAACCACAAGTTTGAAGAACTTAAATTGTTAAAGAGAAAGAGAATGAAACTTTAATTATTTTAAAGTTTTATAATTTTGTATATTAGTTTTTTACATGGGCAATATTGTCATTTCATCAAAACTTAATAGAATAAATAGACAGTGTTAAGTGAGTGGACTGTAATAGTTACGAAAGTGAAACTACAGGGACTGAAATAACAATTTTTAAACTAATGGACTTAAATAGTGATTTTTGACAAACCACAGGGACAAAAAACGTAATTAACTCTATTTTTTATTTGATATGATTTTATAACTAGTTAAGCATTAGGGTGAAGGGAGTTGTTACTTATTCCAAATAGGTAAACTTCTCATTCAACCAATCAAACAGTGTCACGTCAATTCACCTAATTAGTTTACCTATTACTCAAAAAAGTTGTGGTGGTTTACCTATCTTGGATTAGGTAAACTATTTCTTTTATTTTTTAAACTAGTATATTTAATATTTAAACATGTATTTTAACATAATAAATGTAGAATAAATTAAAAATAACATTACATTAAATTAAAAACAACTAAAATTACAGTAAATTAAAAAAAATTAAAATTACATTAAATTGAAATAAATTAAACTAGTCTTCGTCGGAATCGACCAACAGGTGAGGTAAATCTTGACTTGCGAGATGATTCACGAGATCATGTTTTAGTCTCCAATGCGTGTCTTCATCCATAAGCTCGTCCAACACCGTATCGTCTAGAGCGGGCTCGACCGGAGGATCCCGAATGTGTACCGGGTGGAAAAAACAATGGGATTTCATCCGTCATTTTGTTTTGGAATGATTGCGTAAATGTTTGGTATTTTTTGGTTTAGTTTGGGTATGAACTTGAATGTGTTTGGGTATGAATTTATGTTTGGTATTTATAGTTAAATTTAAAAAAAAAATCTTTTTTGTTTTAAACGGCTATATAGCCGTTGAATATCTCCAACGGTCAAAACTCAACCCCTTTGTCAATCGGTAAAGGTTCACCGATGAATGAATGACACAGAGCGGTAAACACCATTGGCGGCGGTGTTACCGCTTGGTAAACACGTTTACCGCCCACTCCATTCACCCTTAGAGCTATTAAAAGATACTCGTATACTGTATACATCCAAGCATCTGATTCAGATATGCAGCTTTGGTTATTTAACTTATTTCTATTCAGATAGTAATTTAAAAAACACAAAAAACAAATCATATATTGATACTAGAAAACCCGACATTTTTTTATTTATCTTCAACACTTTAATAGTCGAATGTCTCAAAGCTTAAACTAGATTAAATTTAACTGTTCAATCTTATTGTCTTGATTGTATTTTTTGTTTTTTAAAACTCTACACTAGTTAGAACTTTGGAACATATTTTATAAATTTTGGATAGAAAATGAATTTTGTATTGGATAATCAGATAATCTGGTATATGTATACAACTAGAGGAAAAAACAACATTTATTTTGAACTGAGTGCAAAAACGTAATTTTAAACGGAGGGCGAAACCGTAATTTTAAACTGGGAACAAAACTAAAAGTGAGTTTTTAAACCGAGGGCAAAAGCGTATTTTGAGTTGGGGACAAAATTATAATTTTATTTTGAGCTGGGAGCAAAAACGTAATTTTAAACAAAGGACGAAAGCGTAAATTTAAACTGGAAATAAAATTAAATTAAAAATAAGCTGGTCCAATAGGGAAGTGACAGGCCTAGGGGCAAAATTATAATTTTATTTTGAGTTGCGGGCAAAAACGTAATTTTAAACAAATGACGAAAACGTAATTTTAAACTGGAAATAAAATTAAATTATAAATAAGTTGGTCAAATAAGGAAGTGTCAGGCAAGCTGCCTGTCACTATTCCCCTAAACTTAGGATTGTATATGTAGGTAATTTCAACAGGGCAGGGTGGGCGATGTCTCAAGGCCATAAACCTAAGGGGGGCCACATTTCTTTTTTAATTTTATATGTATGATTTATGAATTTATATAATAGGACGGGTAGGACTCGGTTTTTAAATATTCGCAGAGGGCCTAATTTTTTTTAAGATTCTTGGAGACGGGGCCTAGATTTTATATGGGACTTGGATATCTGAAATTATAAACATGCATTTTGGATACTGATGAAACAATGGTAAACCGGGTAGGGTTAACTTACTGATCTCGTCAAGGAGGGTTAATCCCTTCTTTTCGAGGATCGCTGGCTGGATCGCCCGCTGGTTGATCTCCTGCACAAGGAAACAAACCGTGACTCGTAACAAGGAGAATGGGGTGGGGGTGCTCCTTGTTACCACTCTCCGGCGTGAGAATCAGTAATTGCTTGGGAAGCAAAGTGTGATAGTAGTAGTAGTGAGATAGTTGTGAAGAGATACCTCAAACCTGGTTTGGGATGGGTATTTATAGCTGATGAGTGAATGAGGGTAGTTGAGTAGCTAGCCTGACATCGCACAACCTCCTGTAGGTGTGTCAGGCCTGTCGGTTACGGTGGTGATGCCACGTCCTGCTGTGGTGTCAGGCTGTTGCATATATGTGGGCTGACAAGTGACTGTTCTCAGTGCCACTTGCACTGTGGTGTCAGACTCACTTGCCTTGTGGGCAGGGTGCGGTGCTGGGCCGCATCACTGCTTGCGGTAACTGATGTTGTTCCCGCGTTCTTGTTCTGGCCAAGATGGATGCGTGATGCGGTGCCGTGCCGCATCGCCGCTTGGTGACTGTTACTGTTGTCCAGATCCCTTGTCGTGACGAAAATGTTCATAAGATGCGGTGCCAGGCCGCATCGCTATGCGTAACATTCGTTCTCGTACTTAAGGTAAGTCTTCTCATCAATGGACATATTGGTTTCAACCGCTGTGTTCGCGCGTGCCCTCACGGACACAGATAAGTTCTTGCTGGTGGGGGTTTTTGATAAGGGTAATGGTCACTCGCGGTCGTGCTCACGCGAGATCTGGGACTATACCCCTTCAAGTCCCCCCAGTCTAGTGTTCCTTCCTTATGCAAGTTGCATGTGGGAGGGATACTGGACTATGGTGTCTAGAAGGTAGAATATGGACAATGTAGATGACTCCTACTTTCAGTAAATCAAGCTGCGGGTCCGGTGACGTCTCTTCCGTGCCGGTGAGCAAGTTCCGTTTGATGCGGAATTCTCAGCCAAGGATTTGACCTGGTAATATGGTCTACCTTTTTCTGATGTCATCAGCCACCTATTGGTGTTTCGAACCAACCTTTGAAACGGTGACTGAAGATGTTAGCAGGGTTCGAACCAACCTTTGAGATGGTGACGGAAGGTGTCCGTTACCGCAACTCTAGTTGTAACCTCTGCGTCAGCTGATGCAATGTTGTAAGTACTTTGCTCAAGCTCTATGTTTATCAACTGGACATTCAACGATGATCCCTGCTTTTGTGGGGTGTTCATGTTCTCCAGTTTAGCTCGCAAGTAACCGCACGTCCTCTGCGGTTTAGCTCTCTAGTAACCGCACGTCCTTTGCGGTTACCTCGTTGTTGCACTTTGTTCTGCCATGTGTGGTCGAACTATGTGGGGTACTTGCGTCATTGTTGGTCGTGTTTGGTCGAACAATGTGAATCTGGACTATGGGCAAATAAACATGGTTATAGGCATGGTAGTGCCCACCATTGTTTATTCTATGCGGTCCATAGGTGGGCAACAGTGTCATAAGCAGACTTGTTACCACTGTTCCTTAGCTACTTTCCTCCACGCTTCGGTGGAAAGTAGTTTTTCTTGACGTAGTGTTGCTGAAGTAGATCACCTTAGATACTTGGGAATCTTGGTGAAACTCGCCCGCATTCGTTCTGTAACCACTTTCCTTCATGCTTAGTTGGAAAGCAGTTTTCCTGGAAGTAGCTTTGATCAACCGCGTGGTGGTTTAGTTGTGGCTCTTCCGTATTTGTAATTCGCCGCAGCTACTCGTGAGTGTTTGCGGTTTTCAGCAAAGAACTCGCTTCTAGAGAGTTTGAAGCTTGGATGTGGCTCTTGAAGGACCAGGAGTCAGGGTTGCTGATGTGCGGTTGCTCAGCGTACCTGTCCTTTATCCTAAGGAGAAGCTGTTTGCATTCCCTCTGTGGTTGTGAACCGGACACGAGGGATTTGAACCTTGAAGAAGGTTGTATGGAATGCGGTTTGCCGCATTATGAGAAGTGGTTTTCACAGTCCAAAGAACAACGCTGGTTCTAAGTATCTGACACACCTGTGCGGGTTCGTGTGTGTCATCTCCGCATATTCCACGTGTGCTCGTGGGGATGCGCGGTTATTGGTTATACCCATTTACATAATGTAGAGATATATATATTTTTGCCTTTTTTGAGGGGTATGTAAAAAACGACATGCGGTATGGGTTATGGTGCGGTAAACCAGAGAAACCGCATGCCGCTTATGTTTGGATAATGTTGTCGCTTTTGCGCTGCATACGTGGCTGAACGCACGTGTGGGTTGGTGAAAGTTGGTAGGATTTTGTCATGTGCTGAACCGAAATGACGTTTGCACTGCCCGGGGTCATAAATGCACTGTAGCAAGTAGTGTAAAAGTCTCTTTTGTCAGGTGCGTGGACGGCCACGCGCGCGTGATTGCCGTCAACGGAACCGTCGCTGCACACATGGCGTCGCGTAATTCGCCCATTTTGAACGTGATGATTCAGTTACTGCATCGCATTAATTGTGGGTATAAAGGTTGTGTTTTTGGAGGCTTGATTTGATCAATTGATTGAATAGGATGAGAGCAACTGAAAACCGTAGGATTATGATCCATGTGATGCCTAACAAAATATTCTGATTGGTTCACTTTGTTGGTGCTATTAACAACTTCACCCTCAAAAAATCAATTTAATGGTGCTGGATAACTTCTAAGCATTAATGGTTCTTTGTAATCTATTTTTTTGGTGGTGTATTTATTTATTAGTGTGGTAATCTTGTTATTTGATGCTTTGTATTCTAAAACACCACCAAAAAGTGAATTTGACACCATAAAAAAATGGTTTTGTACTAGTTTATGTTTAACAGAAAATACAATGTCAAAATTAGTGAAAAGGCTACAGAGCAAATATGCATCATATAATAATTTTTCTTTTGGCTAGTTTGTACTAAATTTCAACCAAGATTTGATCAATCTTGGATAAAATTTCTTAATCGATTACAGATTGTTCTATCATCTTCCTTTAATGTTCTTTGTTAATAAACTTAGTTTTTTTATATCCATCTATACAACCAAAAACATGTGATCACATGCTTTTGGATTCCCTTTCAAGACAACTAGATGCATGCATGAATTACAATACTTTCCATTTTCATCTGATAAAACGCTCAACAATATATGTATGTATCAAACTTTTGAACTCGTGATCATTGATGACAGAGCCGTCTCCGAGAATAATAAAAAACTTTTGGGCCTCGTGCGAGACAAAAAAGTTGGGCCCCCTTTCTATAATATAAACTTATCATTTTATATATATTCAAAAACCACGATACAATAATAATTGACTAATTGTTATAAGATAAACAAAACAATACTAGTGTAGCTAAATGATCGAACTAACTTACTTAAGCAAATCGTGAGGCTCTTCTAGCATTTTTTGAAGCAAAGCTCTCGATCAAGTCTTTATATTCCATGCTTTCTAATATTTCGTTTTCAAGAGATATCATCGCCAATCCATTAAGTCTTTCTTAGAGTTAAAATTCACATACCTCACAATTATGGACATTTGCTCTTGGTGGCTTATATCAGGCGTGCAATCGAGTATGATGGAGTAATACTTTGCTTGTTTTATCCTTTTGATGATTTCTGTTTTAACTTGATCAGCTAATAATTGTATCAACTCGTTTTGGATATTGTGCCCAAGATAGTGTATATGGAGTTCATCATTCAAAATACGTCGCACGTGTTCTTTCATAATCGGATCAAACTCCTCCAACATCTCAACCAATCCCAAAAAGTTTCCATTGCTTTTTTGATACAACTTCTCATTTGACCCACGAAAAGCTAAATCATGTTTAGCAAGAAATTTCACAAGAGCAATAATCCTAAAAATCACTTCTTTCCAATAATCTTTTTCTTTTTTGAAATGCTCATATGCTTCTTTGTCAATTGTTTCATTGCTATCCAACCTTTGACGCATTTCAAACCATTGATGCATATGCTTGAGATGTTCAAAGCTAACTTCATGGTCTTTAAGACCCTGAGAAGCATGCTTCCAATCCGAATATCCTTCATTATCCAACCCGCCTTTCTTATACCCTTGTCTAAAAAGCTTACAGCAAAAACAAAAGACTTTGTCAAGCTCTTTCGAATACACTAGCCATTCTCTATCACACGTCTCCCTGTTTGATAGAATTCTATTATACATGAATTTAGAAAATCGTCTTCCAAAATTATCCACGGGACCCTTATCAATAGTCAAATCTCTTTTTGGACCTTTCATAACCAATTCATTAATCAGGTTAGGATTAAGCCTATCCCAATTCCTAGGGTCAAAAATATCAATATTAGGATTAACTGTAGCATCATCTTCACCCACATTAGCTTCATCTATATTAATATTAACATTAACATCATCTTCACCCGCATTAGCTTCACCCATGTTAACATTAACATCATCTTCACCCAAATTAGCTTCATTCACATTAACACCCGCATTATCTTCATCAACACTAAAATTTACATTATCTTCATCAACACTAAAATTTACATTATCTTCGTCAACATTAGAACTAGAACTTTGAGGTAGTTTTGAGAAAAACTTGAGTATACGCCCTTTGTCAGCCTTTGCTTTTTCTTCATCTAGCTTCTTCTTTTTACGTTTTTGACTACCGGATAAGTATTTGTATTTAGGAATGAGTGGCATAATTTCTAGAAAAAAAAAATCAAAGTTAAAAACTAGTAAGTTTCATCTAACTCTAAATCTAACAATTATACATCAAAGTCTCAAAGATTCAATCATTCAATAAAGATTCATAATTTCATCTAATTTTAAATCAATAAATCTAAAAAACAAAGATTCAAGGTTTTACATAATTATATAAATCTAAAAAAAAAATACATTCTAGTAAAAGATTTTACAATTGAAAATTACATACCTTAAAATATGAATTCTAGAAGATTCTTCAACTACTTTAGATGATCGGTTGATGATGATGATTAAAAAACTGAAAGGGATAAATTATGAATTCTTGAAGATTCTGCGTACAGTAACTACGAATCGATAAGTTTGAAATTTGGTTTTTCTTTTTTTTTTTTTTTTGAGCGCACAAGACGTCAAGACTAGGGATAAATTATGTTTTTGGAGTTTGGGCCTTTTTTCAGCATTGGGCCTTGCCTGATATGTACTTAACATAACAAACCTATAAATATCTATTGGGCCCCTAACACTTTTGGGCCTTGGGCACCTGCCCAGCTTGGCCAGCCCAAGAGCCGGGTCTGATTGATGATCATAACAAAGTTTTAAATATGTACATGAATATATTGTACAACTTTATTAAAGTATTTTGCATATCTATAGCAGTGGCTTTGGATATTTCTAGGCATGGCACATTGAATATAGAAACAGCAATATGAGCGAATAGATAACGGGTCAAAATATGGTTAGGTTAAAACAAATGTATTACAATTCAGGTTTTCCGATATGTTAATCGGCTAGAGTATTAAACTATTAAAGTAACGTTAAATGAAAAACCTACCACTTATATACTTGGTCTACATAAAAGATTACTTCTCATAATAATTTAAGAAAATTATAAGTTATTATAAGCTATCAGAAATAATTAACCTTTCATATTTAAAAATATTATCATAATATCAACAAAAATAAAAATAAAAAACTTGTTAAAATGACATCATAGACAAAAGGATATATTCACTTCAATTCATTCACCCGATAGAACATTTCTCAAACGTATATGATTTTATAGAAAGTGTTGTGAATGATAGTAGGTTCAAGTGAAACAACCAAATTCGATTTATAGACTTTCATTCCAATCATCAGGGCAAATTACATGAGGATAGTAGGTAGACGAGCAACAAACTGCGCCGCCATCCCTTTTTGAATAGAAAACCTGTAGATTGGAATGAAAGTCTATAAATCGAAAACTTGGTGTCTTTGTGCTAAAAATATAAAATGTATATAAATTATAAACCTTTAAACTTTTCTATCGAGTTCTTGACAACTGTCACATTGAACAATTGTTTCCTTGAAACTTCGAGAGAAGACGTTGAAGTCTTGAAGTCTAAAGTCACGTAAATTGGCTTTGAGTTTTATTATTTATTAGTTTAGGCTACAGATTTTATTAATTTGAGCTTATTAATTATACATGGACTTATTAAACAAAATAGGTTAAGATTAATTAGTTAAATTATTATCATCATTATTCATGGGACATGTCACATGTAACACGATTTCTTAGGACAAATAATACCAACATAAGATTTGCTCATATATTCCTAGGTGGCAAGTGGCAACAAACGAACACGCTATCCACTGATAGCTCATTGCAACATCTTGTTCGTGAGTGTTTTCCAAGGATACATCCATGGTTACAAACGGCGAAGAACGTAACAAGTGAGGTAGGGAGTTGGGTTTTAATTTTTCTATTTTTTATTTAGATTTTAATATTATTTAAAATAATTTTTATACCTTTAAACTTTTATATATTGTAAACATAAAACATTAATATATTTGTAAATTTTAAGGAAATAATTATACATATATTATATTATACATTATACATATATTATTCCATATATAAATAAGCAAACTTTTTGTGCATAACAACTTGTAACTTATGCTTTGATAGTTTTTCAAAAAAAAAAAAACTTTATTTTTTACTTTTAACCCAAATGTTTTTACCTTTTGCAATTTTAACCCTACATAATTTGTTTTTTTAACTTTAACCCAAAACTCTTCATTATTTGCAATTTAAATCTACAACTTTTGTCACTTACACTTTTCATCTTTGGCAAATTTTCGGTTTATGTATAGTTTTAAATTTTTCGAGTTAATACGAAGCAAAGTACGAATGTGGTTCAACTTTTTTATGTTTTGTTTCAAATTTTGCAAGTTAATACGGCGTAACGTGCATCTGTGGTTCAACTTTTTTACCTATATTTTTTCATGTTTGCAGGTTCGTCGCAACACGCAGATCCTAGGTCGAGTCAGTGTTGGTGGTCGATAACGGTTGTGTGACATTAGTACTATTTAACACCGTTTTACGTCCCGCCGCAACACGGGGTGTGCTTTGAGGGTTTTCCAAAGAAAAAATGGTTATGCATATAGTTGTCGTAACCTAGGCTTTGCGGGTTTTCCAAAAAAAAATGATTTTCTTTTACTTTTCACCCTAAAGTATTTCATAAATTACTTTTAACCCAAAACTATTTGTTTTTTTTACTTTTAACCCAAAACTTTTTTATCTTTTGCAATCTATTCTCAGAACTTTTTTTACTTTCAACTTTGGTCCTTTATAGTTTTCATTTTCCGCAAATTTTTCGCTTTATGCTTGGTTCTAAATTTTGTGACTTAACACATCACAACGTGCGTCTTTGATTTAACGTTTTTACATTTCGTTCTAAATTTTGCGACTTAACACGACGCAACGTGCGTGTGTGGGTGAACGTTTTTACATCGTCTATTTTTCCCCGTTTGACAGGTTTAACATAACGTGGCGGGTCCTAGATCGACTGTGTCTTTGGTTTAACCTTTTTTACGTTTCGTTCTAAATTTTACGAGTTAACACGACGCAACGTGCGTCCTTGGGTGAACGTTTTTACATCGTCTATTTCTTCCCCGTTTGACAGGTTTAACATAACGTGCGGGTCGTATATCAACTTAGTTATAACTAAAGAATCCCCGCCGCATTGCGGCGGGTCTCAATCCTAGTTAAAAACAAATTATAATGGATAGTAATTTTAATATTATAATAATATATAGTTTTTTTAATACTTTTATTATTTAATATTATAATAATAGTTATTTTCTTTACTTTTTAACTTTAATCACTTTTTTAATATCACCGGTTGGGATAAGCCAGGTGTCAACCGATATCGAGCCAGTACCGGTATCGAAAATACGGGTACGGTCATGTTCGGTATCAGTACATGAAGATAAAAAACCGACACTAATACAGAAAAACCAAAAGTTGGTGCCGACTTGATATTGGAAATCTTTTGATTCGGGAAATTCAGTGCTGCTACCCGGTACAATTTGCTCATCCCTGATCACGGGTACCGTACAAACAAAAACGGTATCGTACAACTTTTTTTTTCTTCAACTTTTAATTTTTTTTTAGTTTCAGGGGTAGGGATGATCTCGGTGTCAACCGATACAGAATCGGTACTAATACCGAAAATACCGGTTACGGTACCGGTATATGAAGGTAAAAAACGGTAGTGAACCGGTACCAAGAACGCCAAAAGTCGGTACCGAATTGGTACTTAAGATCTTTCGGATCGGCAAATTTGTTACCAGTACCAGAACCATTTGCTCATCTCTGACCACGGGTTTCATACGAACAACATTGTTACCATACAATTTTTTTGCTTGATTTTTTTCGGTTATCTTTACATTTTCTTTTTATAGTTGTCAGCAGTTTCGTTCGCAAGGCGCTCGTAGTGATTTCAAAACACATGTAAACACAGACTAAATAACAAAGGAAATTCTTCGCAACGAGACAAACTTCTTTAAACCTAGTTTAATTAAAAAGTACATAAACTTTCAATATTAATTTATAAATATATCAACTTATTAAACTCTTATAATATCAGTTTATATAACTTTTAATAATTTGATTTTTTAAACGACTATATATGACAATATCAACTAATTAAACTTCTAAATATATTTGATAATATTTTTATTTTAATTATATAAATATGTAAGTTATTTGGTTTAATATACTATACAATAACTAAAAACTTTATTACAATAAATATTTTAGATATAAAATATATATTCAAAATGTGATGATAATGTGAAATAGAACTATAGAAGTATGTTGCGAAGGATGACTCGGAGAGAATGCGTGATTTTTAAGAGTGAATGTTTTGCTAATATAGTCGGTAGTAGGCACGTTAACAGGCATTTGTGAGAATTTTTATGGCGGATATTTTTAAACTATCCTTATCCTGTGTAAATAATAATATTTCTTTACTTTTTGCAGGTATTTTATTTATATACATATCATATCATGTCACATGTAATTTTTTTATAATATTTGATATGGGTAACCACATATGGCTAACTAGGGCCGCTCGTGATCACCTTATTTAAATTGCAAATTGTATTTAACTTATCGGGCACTTTGGGTGATTGAAATTCGAAACTTTAGAGATGTCAAGTGTGTAAATACTTTTTAGTTATAGTTAATTACACGGATGATCTCTATATATGCTAATGTTATATTACAATTTTACACGAAAGGTTTAAGTAATTACACTTATAGTCATCATAGTTCACTCAATCATAATTTTTTTTGTCTTTGACCTTAACTAAAATTATCTATTAAGTTTTTATTAAATAGCAATTATATCCATCTTTTATAAATCAAGATATGAATGAAAGAGATCAAGGAAGAAGGTTTTATAAAATTCAACACATTAAATTGGTTTTCTTAAACCCCGAATGTTGTAGAAATTCGCATTATAAATTGAGATATGAATGAAAGAGAGATTAAGGAAAGTAATTTATACATGGGGCTGTTTGTTTACCTCTTAATGAGACTTTTAATGGTTCAGACCTCTTACTGGTCTAACACTTAATGGTTCAGACTGTTTGTTTCACGAGCAGATGTCTGAATGGTTCAGACATTTGCCTCTGAATGGTTAAGATTTATACAAAGTCTAAATGGTTAAGACCTCTAATCTGAATTGGTCAGACATTTGCCTCTGAACGGTTAAGCATTATACAGGTTCTTAATGGTTTAGATATTTTACTGATTCAGCACTTAATGGTTCAGACCTCTTACTAATTCAGCACTTAACCATTCAGGTGTTACCAAACAGCCTCTAATACTATATCAACACATTAAATTGGTTTTCTTAAACCCCGAATGTTGTAGAAACTAGTATCTTTAAGAAAAGTGATATATCTATACATGTAACACCCATATCAAATATTATAAAAAAATTACATGTGACATGATATGATATGTATATAAATAAAATACCTGCAAAAAGTAAAGAAATATTTTTATTTACACAGGATAAGGATAGTTTAAAAAGGGCCTAAAGTATGAGAAGTGTATTATAACACTATATATAATACTATATAACACCATATAAACACCGTATAACAATATGTAACACCATATAATACCATATAACACTATATATCATTATATAACAAATATAACACTATACATCTATCATAGACATGCTATCAGACAACCTATAGTGTTATATTTGTTATATAATGATATATAGTGTTACATAGTGTTATATGGTATTATATGGTGTTACATATTGTTATACGGTGTTTATATGGTGTTATATAGTATTATATATAGTGTTATAATACACTTCTCACACTTTGAGCACTTTTTACAGGATCCTCTACCTATTTACACATTACTTGCTTTTATCTAAACAGACAAAAATTATAATTAGTTTTTTTAATTGCATATTAGCCTTTTCAATTATTAATTAGTTGTAAGTGGATTGGGTGAACTAGGTTGCGTAGGATAAAGACATGGTTAGAGTGTCTAATTCAGTAATAACAAATTATTCATCATAATGTCCACAATCCAACCTTCTTATATCTTCTTTTTTTTTTTTTTTTTTGAACGGAAATTTTGGATCAGCCTTCTTATATATACTGTATTATCTATTTAATCTATTTTATTACTAAAATAGTGGATTACACGGCCTTGTGTATTAGTGTTGTGAAAAAAATGTACAATTAAATTTAAAATATATAAACAACTTAATGACTTTAATCAAGTTAAAATATTTTTTCATGTTATGATTTTTTTTTTATAAATATTAAAGTTATGTGGCCTAGATGGGACATATATAAAACTAATTTACTATTTAGTATTGTTATTTTAAGTTCAGTTTGAATTTGAAGTAGAAGATAATTGTAAAGATAAAAAAAATTAAACATAACTAAGTTTCATAATCGTTTCATTCTAAGTGATCTAATTAAAATAATTATAAATTTTCTTTACAATAATTAAGTAATATTGTAGCTTGAGTGGTTTTATAGATATCAAAATAAATTCCCTTAAAAGGTTATCATATTATATTTTTACTTTTATTGGTCCCACATGGAACTAATGTTATGTTACGAAGATAGATTGGTTTGATTGTGATTTCCCACCAACTACTTTCAACCAAACCATTTCCTACACTTTTTACTTCAAAAGGAGCTTAAAATAATGACTTCTTTTTCATATTTAAATCAATAATAATTTCTTTATAAAAACAATTAGTCGCTCTATTTATGAAATTTGGATCATTATTCAAGAGTGATGGTTCGAAATGCAACTTGTTAACCTGAATTGTATCTGAAATGGGTTGGCACGAACTTAATTGGAACACAACAAAAATTGAATCTGAGTTTTGGTACACTAGCTAACTTCGAATTGACAGGTTTGGTCAATTTATAGTATTGAATAGTGTTTGAAAAAATAAGGATTAATTAAACCTATTAAAGTTTACAACTTTATCAATATGTATAACTTTAATGTTAAATGTTAACTAATTATTTGTGATCAATACGGTGGAACTTATAATCGTTTAAAATTACATTTTTTTTTACTTGTTATTAATAAAAATAAAGTAAGAAACAAACATTAATATATATGTATATGTGTATAAGTATACACACACTGCACACTCACTCAGGTATATTGGGACACATTTTTTTTTTCAGATTCAATTATATGTTGAAAACTGAACCATATAAAACATTTGTACATATTGAATTAATTATTTAATGAAATCGTGGGGTAAACAATTATGTAACCTTCTTATGTATCACACTGAAGCAAAATGTACAATTTCATATTGCGGTTCTAGCATACATGTATATGTATATATATACGCATACATGAACGTGTGTTTATATATGTGCATAAAAATTTTAAAAAGTACAGAATCAAAGCAAATTAGCCGAAACCAAACTACACATATACATGTGTCAAAAATCGAGTCAACATGAAATGCGACCCAAAGCTAATACGAATTAAGCAACACGATCCGAACTCTTCGTAAAATTAACCTTTAATAAAAATAAGTCGACATATGGCCGACCCGAATATGATCTATAATTTCAAATAAGATTTGGTTTGTCATCCTTGGTTTAGGTCCTTTAGGATACTCAATGTGAATAGTGGGCTTAAAGTCCCAAAGCCCAATCCATAACTATTGGGCCATGTTCAAATAAAGACATGTGTATATCATGAATAGTAGCACAAAAAACTTATAGGATTGCTAGAAGTAGTCAAGTAGATATGCTATGAACAAAAGTAGCAGTCTCCATGGGCTAAAGACATTAACACAAATTCATAGTATATATTGTTTTAACTTAGTAGACATAGCCCTTAACAAACATGCCCTTTTTCGCCTCCTCGGACTCGCCCTCACCGGTGTATTTCCCGAGCTGAGCCAGTGAGTTGGCACTAGCCCTCTGCAGCAAAGCATCTTGAGCCGCCTTCACATTCTCGGGCCTTCCTCCCCATGTCTTCAAACAAGTGTTCTGAAGGGCCCGTGCGTATGAAAACGACACGTGCCATGGGTTCGGGCTTTGGTTCATTGCATTCAAGTTGAGTGTAGCCTCCACCTCAGATTGTCCACCCGACAAAAACTGCATTTTAGGTAACAAGTTCAAGTTGAAACGGGTCAGTTTTTTAGTGCATGTCAAAACGGGCCGGGTTGAGTTGGCCCGCAAACATTAAAGGTTTAGGGATACAAGATACTTGCCATGATTCCAGGAACCGCAGGTGGGATTCTTCTATGAAGAAGGCTGAGAGTGTAAGAAGCAACTTGTTCGGGTGTGGCCCGTTCTTTGCAGTCGGCACCAGGTGTAACCATGCTTGGTTTCAAGAGGATTCCTTCAAACTGCACGTTGTTTTCGGCTAAGTAAAAGAACACTTCAGCCCACACCTTTTGTGCAACCTCAAAGGTCCTGTCAATTCCATGCTCTCCATCAAGCAATATCTCGGGCTCGACAATTGGGACCAGCCCGTTGTCCTGCAAACCACACCACATGTCACTCAGATTTCAGACCTTGAACCACATTGAACTAGAAGGCATAGGTCAGTTTATTACCTGAGAAATAGCAGCATAACGGGCTAGACCCCAAGCCGCTTCCTTCACTGCAAGTGCTGATGGACCATTGGGAATGCTCACAACAGTGCGCCTAAATGATCAAGAAACTAAGTTTAGGGGTTCTACTTTTTTGGCTCATTTGCTTATTAATAGTCTATTTGGGCAATGTTTTATACGGGCCAAATGGGCTGAACGGGATGAAACTGCCCGAGAGAGCTTTCTTAATCCATAGTTCTAATCCAAATTATTTAAAAACTTTGTAATATATTTATGAGTTAACTGCCATTTTCATCCTTGTGGTTTGTCCAATTATGCTAGTCCATCCCAAATTCAGATTTGTATCATTTCCGTCCTTGACATTCTTGAAACATGTCAATTCCGTCCAAAAAACTATCGTCTGTTAAAACCTACTGTTTAATGAAGGGTAAAACCGTCGTTTTACTTTTTTATTAACCCCGTTTTTTAAACCCTAATAATAGGGTTTAAAAAATGACGTTTTTAACCTTCATTAAACTGCAGGTTTTAACAGACATTAAGTTTTTGGATGGAACATGTTTCAAGAATGTCAAAGACGGAACTGGTACAAATTTGAAAGTTGGCCTGGACTGGCATTATTGAATAAACCATAGGGACGAAAATGACAGTAAACTCTATATTTGTTCTTAAAACCTTCAAGAAAAAGGACAAAAAGTGGTTGCGGGTCAACAGGAGACCCATAATATAAAGTCATGAATTACCACCCAAACCCATATCGGCCCAATACCAAACTTGCGCATATTGCCACCTACAGAAAGAGTGAGTGGTTTGAACAACAACATATGTTTACCATTTGGCGAAACGGGCACCCTGTTGGTAGTAAGCAGCCGAACGAGACGCAAGTCCATCAAGACCTTGGCACCATGACTCATCATTTGAACCGGCCAAAGGGACTAGACCCTGTAAAAGTAAGCACTCGGTTAGCACTTAGCCGTTGCATCATTTGTACAGCAGCGGACGGTTAATGTACCACAAAAAAAAATGTCGAGTCTAGATACATTACCTTGTCAACCTTGATACCGGGGACAATTCCTTGTTCCAAAAGAACATCGACGATCTTCTTGCCATCGGTTGTGGATTGGTACAAAGTTTCCTCAAAGAGGATGGCACCTGAGATGTAGTTGCCTAGACCTGGTGCACTAACCAAGAGGGTCCGGTAAGCTTGGCGGTTAGCTTCGGTGTTCTCTAGCCCGATTGAGGCTAACCGCTTTCCACAAGTCGCGTTTGACTCGTCCATGGCAAGGATTCCCCGGCCGGGGGAGGCCACGGTTTTCTACATAAACAAATTCACTCATCAGAAATATGTTTCATGTTACTTGTCATAGAGGTTAGACCAGGGGTGCTAATGGGTCGTGTTCGTGGGTTGGCGGGTCACCCGTAACGGACCCGGATATTTGACTCAGAACCGAAAATCATGTCAGACACGTGAACCATGACACGGATATGACGGGTTACACCAAAAATTAAAATTTATTTTATATTTTATTTTTGCATATTTATAACCTGAAATTACAAACTTACAACAAATATATATAATATAATTACGATTACAATTATATTATAAAAATCGATGCAAATTTCTCTTTTAGTTTTAAAGTTTTTTTCACGGGCTAGACGAATCCCCCCCCCCCCCCTCCCCTCCCCACCCTCCCCTGTTTTTTCGCTTCGTAGTGTAAAATTTACCGAAATTTATTTATGTAGTGTAAAATATTAGATTTTGAGAGTCTGACAACACTTGATTTTACCAAAAACTAAGTTCAAGATCCGCCAATGAACCCATGAACCCCTAAGGTCAACCCGAGCCCAGCCCATTTAGTTAAACGTGTTCGACCCGAAACTAACCTATACCCATTTAGACTAAACTCAAACCCACGAATTTCGTAATAAGTTAGGTTGGCAACGGATTGAAAACAGGTAAAGCTGGTGGCCAAAGCTTTTTTTAAGGAATTTACAACTTTATAAAAATAAGAAAAAGGTAAAAAAATATATATATTATTTTTAAATTTGTTAATATAACTGATGTGATGTTATCTTATACATTCTATTCTTATTCTATAGCCAACTTGTTTTCTAATCTATAAAGAGTCCCAAGATTCTAAACAATTCATAAACATCAACAACATAACACAAAAAACACTAACCGCGGTTTTAACAAGCTCATCGGCATAAGAACTTGCACGGACAGTAAGCGCTGAGGGTGCAGCCGCGTTGAACCGGGATGCAGACACGTTGGCTTGTCGAAGCGTCTGGCCCTTGACCCAGTCAGACTTATCAAGAACAGTTGCTGCAGATGGCTTGAAAAGAGAAGCTGAGGCCATAATTGGATTCAATGAATGAACTCAACTTCTATCCTTTTGAATTAAGCACCACTCATTATGTGTTTGGGTTCACTGTTTTATACTTCTACTTGGTGTCACTTGTGATATGCATTTTGAGGCCATAATGGGTTGGCCAATGGTAGGTTGCCACGTGGGTGATAACTTTGCTGACATGGCAAGTGGGAATTGAGCAGTTGTGTGAAGATGATATGTGATGAAGGGTTGATATTTGGCCCCCTGTAGAGAGCTTATGATTGCCATTAATAGGTTGCATAAATAGTCCTTGGATTTATGTCTGTGTTACATTTTTGTCCATGTGAATATTGCTGTTTAACAATAAATTGTTCATATGTTAAATGATTGGTGATATGATGATATATGATTTAGTTGGTAATTTATTATAATATAAAAACTATATGCTGGAGGGGATTTGATGAAACACAGGCTAACACTATGGTTAACCTGTGGGGTTATTTCTTCTGTGGGTTCAATCTCTCTTTCTACTCGTGAGATGGCTCGGTTCCTGCAAAACAGCAACACCGTTAGTCTCGTTAAGAGGGGAATATGGGGGTTTCCCTCTTAACCAGGCTCCGGCGTGAGAATAAGTACTGTTCCGAGGAGGAAAATACAGTGTGTGTTAAGTATGAGAATAGAGAGAGCCAGATCCTTTAACCTGAATGATGAAGGGTTCTATTTATAGCCGGAGGTTGAGAGAGGGAAGAGCAGCGATGCCAGCTGTGGTTGCGCGCCAGCTGTCCGACCAAGGGGAATATCCTCTTGGTCTCCCCTGCTGTGGTCAGTGTAGTGGTACACGTGGCGCGCTCGCATTCGCTCATTTTGGAGACGTCGTACTGGCATTGTCTGGCTGCCCTTAGATTTGTTACAGGCCTACGTGGCGCCTGGCGACTAGTGACACGTTGTGTCCTTTATGTCGGGTGGAGCATCTTTGGGGCCACCTAGACATTTTCCAGAAGCTTCTAGAAGCTTCTGGATGACTTCGTCGATGTCAGCGCCACGTCTGATGGAAAAAGTGGTGTGGTCCTTGCCATGTTGGCAAGGAATTGGGACCATACCTCTTCAGGATTAAATAGATGATTAGAAAAATAAAAACTTTAAAAATTATTCAGAGGTTTATTAACATTTGAGTAGATTTTAGATAGTTGTTGAATAATATATTTTGGTGTGTGAAATGAATGTAACAAACATGAACAGATGCTTGTTCGTGTTCAGTCTTTTAACTTTAACTGGAAAAAATAAATGAACACGAACACTTAAACGTAGGGCTAGCATTTTGTAATATGACCTACTAACACGACATGACATGCTTGTGACACGTTTAACTTATCGTGTTAAATAGGTTAATAGGTCAACATGACACGTTTATGGCCCGTTTTTTAAGTTGTATAGTTATACATGCTTTATAAATTATTAAACATGGATTATAATTTTTGATAACTTATATTCAATTGTGTTAGTTGTGTCTTATTATTTTAAATTGTATTTAGTGAATCCTGTGAAACATTTCATGTTATTGAACTGCTATATTTAATTATGTTATACGTTATGTCGTGTCATTCATGTTATCAAACTCGTAACCGTTAATCTTGTTAAACATGTAGTATCGTGTAACCCGCTTAATAAACATATTAGTGTTAGTGTTTAGGAAAATGACACATTTGGTTAAACGTGTCGTGTTTGGGTTCACTAGTCGTGTTAAAAATGGGGTGTCGAACACAACCCGTTTAACACAACAAAGCATGTTTTTTCCAGCTCTACTTAAACAAACAAATTTTTGTGTTCATGTTCATTATTATTAAGAAGATGAACATGTTTATGTTCTTTATTGTTCTTTCTTAATTCTAAACAAAGATAAACACAAACAAGTTAACATAAAGGGTAAATTACTTTTTGAGTCCCTGTGTTTTATGGGTTTTAACTAGTTGAGTCCAAAAGCAAAAAGTTTAACGACCTGAGTCCCCATAAACATTTTCTTTAACCATTTGAGTCCAAATTTCTAACTCCATCCATCAAGTCTGTTAGCTATGAGGGTAATTTGGTCATTTACACACAAAGTACAAGTCTTATATGCACATAAATACAAGGAACAAGTCTTTATTGCATAAACTTTTAATATATAATAATACTAGGTTATATACCCGTGAGCTTCACGGGTTATGGGTTGTGTTAAAAAAATATACTTACAAAAGAAATTTTTTTATATGATTTCTTATAAGTGGATAACCATTCATGTTTGGCAAACATTACCAACAACTCTCGTTTCATCTACCGAATTTTCCGTACTTCACATTGTTAATGAGCTTTTTTATCTATAAACGCAACCTATTGCAGGAAAGCTCATCGACCAATCTTGCAGGAAAGCTCATCGACAAACTTCACATTGTTAATGAGCTTTTTTTGACTTGCCATCGCCATTTTGTGCTTCCATTTGCAACGTGTCTTCTAACCCTAAAATAAAGACAAAAAAAACTCAATTTTCAGCCCTAAATGTGAAATACTTTAACATATAAATTAAGATATGAGCAAGCAATCGTCTCTCTCTCTAAATTCCGCACTCAATTATTTCTTTTCTTTATAAATAACACAAATCCGCAGCTACATGCTACCCACATATGCCGTAAAACATGGCATTAAGTTAAAATATTATACCGTAAAAAACATGACAATAGTCAGAGACGGTTCAAGCTTTTTAAGGGCCTAAGGCGAACATAAAAACGGGGGCCCTTTTTGGATTATATCTTATAACAACCATAATAAGTATAAAATTGGCTAAACCATATAATAGGTGGATAAAACATACCAAGAGCTGCTAGATTTCTTGGTACTTGTATTCAGTCATTATGTGTGTAACCAAAACTGTTGGTGTTAGCTTTGGCCTTATTGGTTAAAGAGTTTTTTATCTACAAAACGTTTGGAATCATAAGACATGTTAAAGATAAGGTTAATTTAAATCTGTAAAAAAAAACTTGAAATTAGAGAAACAAAGTGACGATAATCTAGGTTGCATTAGCGTTGCTTGATGTTGCAGTGCCTATTGACAAATTGTTGCATGGAACAATCACCTGCACATTACTCTACTCATTGTATTAAAAAAAAGAGTTTATGTATCCTTACAAAGGCATAAAAATGTGTTTGTTAGCAAAGTTTTAGTGTCTAAAAAACCTATATGAGCACAAAGTTTTTTCATAAAGGCACAATTGTTTCATATCTAATGGCTTCGTTTGGCAACTATTAGTTTATGTATGAAGCTCTCAGCAAGTAAAAAATGACTTTTAAGGACCTGCCAGAGGTGTTTGTTAGATTAGATAATCTCTAAATTAGTCAACAAAAATTATGTTTTTATTCATAACTATTTTTAATGACCCCCCCCCCCCCCCCCATGTTGTTAGTACCATTACCTAAAAATTTTTACCCACACTAACAAACACCATTTCTTAGACACGGTTGTTTAAACAACCGCGTTACGAGTTCACGAGCACTCTTACCAAAGTTCTTCAGCCCCTGAAATATTCAAAATGGAAATAAGATGTAAATATTGATCATTGATAATGCATATATTGTTATAACTCATAGCATAAGGGGGAACATATTACATACCACACCCTGAACATCCAAACTGGTTGTGCTAGAGTCTATGTGCCTCTTTGCAGCAATCGAACACGCGGGAAAATTGAAAGCGAACCTTTTTCTCAAACTCCCGAACATGATATTTTATGTACCGATCCATGGTTGTAACTTGCATGAGTTTATTAGGATCAACTTTTCCTAATCTTTCAATGTAAACAAGTCTACCTTCTTTATCCACTCCATGATTACCATGAGGATAATACTTCAATACTTCATTCAACTCAGGAAAATCAAAGTCCTGATTATATTAGATCCAGCAAAAGAAATATTAATTTTCATGCTGGATCACAAACACATTAGAAGTTTAGAAAACACATACAAAGTTGTATATAATTAAATCACCTCGATAATCATGTCAACGCCAAATTCCTTTCTCCATTGAATCATATCAGCCCACATTATCTTTGCCTTTTTGATGTCAAATTTCCGAGCTTTTAGAAACCTCAACATCACCTCGATAAATCTTCATCTTTTATATTTAACACTTTGTCTACCCATATATGATGCTTCAGATTCACAAAACTCTTAGTAATCTCTAACTTTTAAATGTGTGTTTCCTATTATGTAGAATCTCGGCTTCAGATCTGTCATTGACAATTTTAAAAGAAACCATAAATAAAAAAATATACAAAAAAAAATATACTAATGAATTAATATACTAAAAAATGTGGTTTTACAGTGATGCGGCAATAATATCGTCCTGCCTCTCTAGCCTGAGTTCTCTGCCAGTTTTAAATTTGCATATGAATACAATAAAAATGTCGATTTCCTTTCTTTTCCCTTATGACAAGCCATTGGAGTCGAAGCTTTTCACTATAACACTTTTTTGATGGTTGCCAAAACCAAAAATTTATAAATCACGGTTTAAAGCAGTCAATTAAAAACAATCGTTTTACCTTCTGTTAAATGTCGATAGAACTATTGAAGCCTTGATGATAAAACCCTAGCCGCCACCTCCCTTTCCCTCTTTTTAACAGATTTCAAAACACAAGTCGAAGGTGAAAATGAGACAATCTACGGAATCAAAAGGCTGAAAACACCATACAAAAGAAGAATCAAGAAGCAACCAACCATGGAGAATCAGATATGGGTTTCAACACAGAATCGTAGACAATCGGATCTTGAAGGTGGAAAATTCATACTGCTTACAAAATTATGGTTTATATGGATGTTAAAAAAATGAAGATGCAAAAGATCGTACCTTGAATTAAAGACTAAAGATGAGACTGTACCTTGACATGAAGAAATTGGAGTTTGATTCGGAAAAGATTGTACATAAGCGCCGATTAGAAGGATAAAGAGTTGGATTTAAATGAAGAGGTAGGGTTTTTGTGTGAATCGATTAGATAAGGGTTGTACCTTGAAGATAAAGATTAGTGATTTGAAGGAGATGAATAATAAAGTATATTAATACCTGATTATAATTCACCGAGAAGAATAGAAAAATGATGAAGTAGAACAACGAAGGGGAAAGAAGGTTTCAGGACACAAAGAGAAGCAGCGGTTAAAGAGATGCAGACCCAGAAACCCTTTGAGAGGGAGGATGAAGAAAGAGAAAAATGAGTTAGAAATTTGAAATGAGTTATAGAAGCTGGGTCCCCAAAATTCCGACTTTAGGTTTTATAAAAAAAAAACAAAAAATTCCAAAAAATTGACACATAGGATAGAGACAAGGAATGGGGCTTAGAATTGTGACACATGGCCTATCAATGTTTTGCTTTATTATATAGGAAGATATATAAACACCAACACAAAGCCACCATCCCCACCAATGTCGCCGCCCCACTCCCACCACCGCCGCCGCCCCACTGACACCACCGCCGCCACCCCACTGTCCCTGGACGGGCTAAGTCTACACTTTGCCAGCTTTATCCGGCTAAAACTAATTTGTGCAATACTAAAATCTCATCATCTATTTACAAAAATTGTGGATCAAATTCGCCTATTTTGGCAACTTTTACTATTAAATGCACAAGGTTGCAACCCATTTAGAATTCAACAGTTCCAACAGTTGCTTCCCACCACTAAAGTACAACAAAATATGCATAACGTACCACTTAACATACAGTTCACACCATTTGAGCCGGAGCTTGAGTCGGAGCTCTACCAAGCTGAATCTCCTCACCAGGCTTCGGATACACCACGGTCTCCTCACTGTTTGCGCCACAATAAACACCAAAATTCCAAAAACAACTTTATTAACAAAACTCCACACAACACCCCAATCAACACCCTCCAAATCATCAATAATCCAACCACCTCATCACCATACTCAACAAACAATTCGTACACAACCACTAACCCTAACGACCTGGACCTACCGTGCAGCCGTTGAAGACGTTTCACGAACTGGATCTGTTCTCAAAACCCTAGGTGACTGTCCGGATCATGAGTTTGTTGATATCGCCAGATCTAGACTTGCGGAGATTGAAGAAATTGCGGTGAATCGGAATTAGGAGGTTGCGGTGGAGGTGGAGATGGTGACGACGGTGATGTCGGAGGTGGGGTTTTGATGGTGTCGAAGGTGGGATTTTGATGGTGTCGAAGGTGGGGCTTTGATGGTTGTCCGACGGTGTTCTGATGTGATGGTGGTGTATGATGGTTATGGTGGTGGTGTATGATGGTTATGGTTGTTTTGAGAGAGTCTGAGTGTTCAGTGTTAATATATGCACTGTTAATATAGATGTTAATATAGAGGGGCATTTATTATTTTATTTTTTTTTACTATAAGGGTATTTTGGTCATTTAACAATACTTAACCAAAAAATTCTAACAGTGTTAGAAATTTGGACTCAAATGGTTAAAGAAAATGCTTATGGGGACTCAGGTCGTTAAACTTTTTGCTTTTGGACTCAACTAGTTAAAACGTATAAAACACAGGGACTCAAAAAGTAATTTACCCCAACATAAATGAACAAAAGAGAAAAACTAATGGGTCATGAAACCTCTTGATACAACATCATAACGCCAAAAAATTACTCTATAATTTGACCTCTGTAACATAATGACTACTTTCTTAAATAAAGAGAAAATTTCGACTTCACTTGTAACCACGCCTTGATTCTATTTAAGATAAGTAGAAGAAACCCACAGAAGCGTGTATGTTACAAACGATGTTGTCACTTCCAAACTCCTCGGCCCTTTCAGTACTGGTGGAATAACCGACACCATCAACAACGTTCCCAACAGCCACGACACGATAAAGGTTCCAACCCTGCAACAAAACTGTCAAGACACAATTGCTACATAAAAAACTAAAAAACAAAACCGCAAAGTATGAAGCATACCCGTAAAGAAAAGCGCTGAGTTTACTCTTGAGCCGATCGTATATAGTTTACGCTTGGTTTGTGACCCGCGTATTTTTGGACTAAGAAGGTTCTAGCACTTTGGATTTCGTCTTCGGAAGCTTCCTTGCTGATACCGAGTCTTTTGTATGGATCATCTTTGTTGATTCTTGGAAAAATGACTGCGTTCAAAGTAAGCAACAGAATTGTGGAGTTCTGATTTGATTAAAAGTACCAGTAAAGAAATTGAACTGCACGTTATCGATAGAAGTGTGCATTTTATAAGTGACTGATATTAAATAAACGAACGAACATTAACAAACTTTTTTGTTCATTTAATTAAAAGAAACGAACATGAACACACGTTTTGTTCGTTCAGTTATGTTCTTGAACATTCGTTTATGTTCGTTCGATTAAATATTAATAGATATATAAATAGTTACAGTTATAAAAATATAAACATTAAAGGGGATTTCTACTACTTACATAAAATTAACTTATTAGTAATTGGGCTTCCTAGTAATAAAAAGTGGATTTTCGAATTGAACTTATCATAATTAATCAATAATTTATATGCTCGTTTATGTATGGTCAATTGTGTTCATTTGTGTCCGTTATGTTTATTAAGTTATGCTAGTATAAGTTTGTTTGTCTATGTTGTTTACATTCGTGAACTGTTTGTTTAGGTTTTAAACGAACGAACACGAACATGCTCATTTTCTTAATGAACAAACATGAACAAAAAAATGCGTTTGCTTATATGTTTGTGTTCGTGTTCGGTTGCAGTTAAATGAAACGAACACAAACATGCCCGCGTTCGTGTTCGTGTAAACCATTCATTTCTTGAGACTCTTAACTTTGACCAGTTTTGACCCACATGTACATGAGGGCCATGAGGTGGCTTTTAGTCATCTCATGCCTAAGATGTGCACATTTATAATACCAAGGTCTTAAAGATCCAATTAAAAGAAAGAATGTGTAATTAAGGTTTACCCTTACATAATTAGTTTTGTGGTAATTAGTATGAAACTGATCGTCCGAAATGGTTATTTATATCAAATAATCAGATGCGTAAGTTGTTTACTTGTTTACAAACTCGAATGTGGCCTCAAGTCGAAACAATCATATATTCAGTTTTAAAACGTAATGATTACCGGATGGTTCATCTCTAGCATCACCGAACGAAGCATCCATGGCACATTTCACCACAGAAATTTTTTTCGTGATAAATCTTCGTGTAGAACAATTCAAATTATTTCGTCTTCTTAGACGATGAAATTAGTGAACTAACCCAGTTGTAGTAACCAAATACAAACTCTATCAAGAGTGATCAGTAAAATTACCTTTCAAGACATAAAAAGTCTCTACGTGTCCCCTGATCTTGAAAACCCGAAGGGCGCTTACATGGTAAAGCTGGCCCTCTTGAATGGAGGTGAAAGCAATACCTTGTAGGGCTTCCGGTCAATCCAGATAGATTCATCTTTTTATAGGCGCAACTGAACTTGGTCACAAGCCTTAAAAACTCAAAACAAAACCAAGAATGATCATGAGTATGAAAAACAAGAAGGAGGACAGGACAACTAAAGTAACAAAAAACAAACAGATCAATTGAAAACATAAACAGAATTTATCCAATCTGCCACAGTGAGTATTAGGGGCATTCATAAACCATCGAAACTGCCTAAACCGAATCAAGTCGGCAGATTTGGCTAGTTTGAAATTAGTACAGTTCGGTTCATGACTTCATGTTTTGCCAACTTACGGTTTGGAACTTGAAACCGGGCGTTAAAAATTTATTATTTTTTATTTTAAAAAAGAAAGTTATTAATATATATGTGTTAGGATCAAACAGAAGAACTTAACTTTTTTCTGTGCTAAAAAAAGGATGTGGTGGCACTTTTGTAATTATTGTAATTACACAATTCAGCAAATAACTGCACATTATAGTGTAACAATTGTTACGCTGCAATTTTTTGTAGCGTAATTATTACGCTATTGCTTCGCACCATTCGCGCACTAAAGCTTGTTTGTACATGATCCCACCCCAATACATATTATATTCATGAACAATACTTATAATTTGAAAACCTTCAAAACCGGCGAAGTCGGTTCGTATTTTCCCAAAACAGCAGTTACCGGTTAGGCCCAAAATTTAATCAAAACCGAATCTGACCGTGACCACCCCTACTGAGTATGAATTATGACACAAAGGTGCAGTTTGTTTTTTAAGAGGTAAAATGGCTGCAGTGTGCGGACCACATCTGCAGACATTTGTAAAAAAAGATGTGGACCAAACCTCTGCAGTCTGCAAGAAGAAGGTTGTTTGTTTTTTAACGTATGTAGACTTCTAAAATAAACCGCTGGTGGTGGTGGACGGTGGTGGTGGGTGGTGGACGTGGATGGTGGGTGGTGGTGGACGGTGGTGGTGTTTAACCCTCTATCTTAAAATAGTGGTTGCTGGTTGGCCAAGTCTGCACCAAGATGAGCTCGTGCAGACATTTTTTAATTGAAACGTCTTCGGAAAAACAAACAGTGTGCAGATAGCAATGTGCGCGTGTTCTACACTTTAGGAAAACAAACACTACCAAACATAAATTCTAGTTATGCCTTGGAAAATGGGCTGGTCGGGTTGGACAGCGTAACGGGTCGGGACCGGTTATCTTGAAAATGGTTATTTTGGTCCGGGTCAGGACGGGTCCCGGTCTGCCTTGCAAAATGGGCGGGTCGGGTTGGGAAGGGTAACGGGTCATTTTGAGAAAAAATGTTATTTTGGTCCGGGTTCGTGTTTAAACGGGTCAATGTCCAGTGAAACAATTTGCACAATAATCTCAATTAACCTAAACATAATCTAACAAATAAACAAGTATAACGTTGATGCTGACCGTCAATTTCAATGTCAAATCATACATTGCAACAGATTATCAAACTATCAGCAACTGGAAGACAAATTACCTGAAGAGTGTAAAGATGAAATGACGCTCTGTGAATCAAATAATGAGATGAAAAGCTTTGAATTAGTACTTAATTTATATGGGTATTGCGACGACGTTTGTTGAAGAAGCAACGGATTAAGGGCAGCATGTCGGGCAAGGGGTTCATGGGTTACGATTGAGGCTGGGTTCTGACCCAACAATGTGGGACACAATTGTAATAAAGTAAAATCGATTTTAGGTGTATACAAGCCGTATAAGATATTGGAGGTCTTATGCGACTTGTATACACTTATACAAGTTAGGTTTTTCGAGTGAATGTCAGTTATACACATAGTAAGACCCTTGTATACGGCCTACATATAAGTTGTACATATAGTAAGATCTTTAAAACCCTTTTTAAATATGATGTAAGTCATTTACTCTTACATGTGTTAAGGAAAAAAAATCCTAAAAGTTGACACGCTTGATTAAATTTAAAAACTATTTTAGTGTAGTTTGGTTCTCGTTTTGATACCCGTGATTATCTTGACCAGATTGTGTTACACATGTACATGTGTGTATTTATAATTTGAGCAAGTCCATAAGTTGTTGCATTTGAGCAAGTGAGGAATCACGGTGTGCACCTGACTTGTGTTATAGCACCTTGAATGTATGTGGAACAATTGTTCATGCCTAACAACCCATTCTGAAATGGTCTAAGTCGACATTATTGAAAAAAATCAAAACAAATGACATATCTTCTTCGGTTTAAAAGTGAATCGGAAAAAAAGTAACTTGTATGGGGTGAGTGTAGATGAGAGTGAAGTAGAAGTCTGGCAAGCTCACTAAAGTGTAAACCCGGTATGTTTCCATTTTCTTATTTAGGCTTAAAAGCAGGGGCGGTTCTTAGTGGAGAGGCTGGCAAGTTTTTCGGCCGTAGTGCTAATTTTCCGCATTTCGATCGGAATTTTGTATATATACTATGTTCGGCCCTGACAAGTTTTTCGGCCGTAGTGCTAATTTTAGTGCCCGTGTCTTTCGGCCCTGGCAGGTTCAACGGGCAAGATCCGCCACTGCTTAAAAGTAGGGGCGAATATGAATCGAGTCTCAAATTGGAAGGAAGTCATTGATAAATTTAACAAACGATTATCATTGTGGAAGGCGAAACTCTTATCGTTTTCCGGGAGAATTACACTAATAAAGTCGGTTTTGGGGAGTTTACCAAACTATTACATGTCACTTTATAAAGCACCGGCGACCGTCATCAAAACTCTAGGAGGTATGAGAAGCAAGTTTCTATGGGGAGGTAATAGTGAAGCGAAGAAAATTAGATGGGTTAGATGGGATAAAATCTTAGCATCTAGATCAGTGGGTGGCATTGGGGTTGGGGGTATAAAAGAATTGAACCTAGCACTATTGTTAAAAAAGTGGTGGTGACTAAAAGATGAACCGGAACAGCTTTGGGTCAACACAATAAAGGCAATACATCACAATACTCAGGTGTATGTAAGACCCTCAGTCCCTTTTATACGATTTACATATTAACATCCATTATTATGTTGTATTATTGATTTCAAACACCCTTAAAAATATTATTTAGTAAAACATTTTAAGAATTTAACACATTTCAACAACTTGCGTATAAATTCGCCGTTTAAATGAGACGACGAAACTTTTCGCGAAAGCTATATCCTTTATGTGTTCGGTTTCTCATTGAGCTTGATCGTCCTCCGGTAATTCAAATAATACCTACATTTCATAAAAACATGAAATGAGTTAGGCATTTAATGTTTAAGACATGTTTAAACAAGTTCACAACTCAAAACAATTGAACAGTAACATTTTTGCCAGTTCTGGTGGCTCTCGCGGGCCGCGAGGGCTTGAAGTGTATAGGTCGCGGGGCGCGACAGCCGTCGCGTTGCGCGACGGTGATTACCTCTTCCCGTCGCGTGGCGCGACACCCTTGTTTCAACAGAAAGATTGTAGCCAGATGTTGCATTTTCCAGCCAAACTCATTTCTACGAAAACGAGCATAACTTGCTCATTTTTTATCCGATTTGACTCACGTTTCTTCCTACGTGATCGTAAATTAATCCTCCATCACATGGAGTTAAAATCCGACATCTAGATTAAATAAAATTGAGACTTTTAAGCCTTCGGCTTATTATCTTTTTACCAAATTTTGACCCGTTTATGTGTTTATCAAACAAACACTAGTTTGCTGCATTCATATTATCATGAACCTCATTTTATATCAATTTCCTATCATTCAAGGTCCAAACCACGGGTTTCTTACATATTCTTAACCCGTTTTGTTTAAATACTTATTTTGACCCGTTAAGGGTATTTAAGTACTTTTTAAAGCACAATCACTTTCATTTGTTTTTAGCATCGTATCCCCACATTTCTTATCAAGTAATCTTTCACCACATCTATATGTGTGGTGTATTTAATGTGGAAATCTATATGTTCCACTCAAGGGACTGTAATTTACTAGTTTTAAGTTAAAACTAGTAAATTACAACTACAGAGACTGTTTGTGTAATAAATAAAACTTAAAAACTAACTTCAGTTAAAAAATTAACGGAAGTTCATTGAGTACCAACATGTTGATAGGTAGGATTATTATATACCAATTACATAGGTAAGATTATTATTTACCAACGGGACAAAGGTTGGTTTATTAAAAACCAAATTTCCTAATTAATTCAGTCTCTTAACATCAGGTAACATGTTAACATACAACCCTTCTAATGCCCCTTAACACAAGGAGGGAGTGGTTTTCTATCTCGGTTAACATGTCATGTTACCGTTAACACCTCAAATGTTATAGTACACCCCATGGCGTTATAGTCAAACTATATATATGAACAATACAAATTTGCTTGCAAATACCAATTATATAATACTACAAAAACTAACTTGAGGCAACACTTACTTATGTAACCATCATGTCCATACAAACACCCTATTAACACACCGTTTCATAATAAGGTTCGTTTAAAAGACGTGTCCTTTATAAACAATTACCATGCTCCGGTTAAAAAGTCAAGCGGTGTGTATTACAAGAATGAACCGGTTAACCAAAGTACTAAACCGTGATGGCAACAAAGAACACACGGGTTGAACTACATAATATGATATTATGTAAAGATTGTAGTATTTAGATTAAGGTTGTGTCCGTTGGTGTGACGGTTATATCAATAACCATTCCTTCAACAAGTCATCCGCCATCAAACACGAACCGACTCTTCGTTCATCGCCTCCGGGTAACTTCATCAAATTCTTCATAGTTTGTTGAATTTGTTTTCATGTTAGTTTTTTTTACAGTATAGGTTTACATATCTATCCAAAGGAATAAAACACACATGTCAATTTTGCGAAGTGGACTTAAAAAAAAAAGTTTTTTTTGTTTTTCATATGCTTCTTCTGTGGCATTCTTAATAATATACAGAAAGGACACACAATTTTTGTGAACGACTTTCAAAATAGGAACTTAGATCTAATTCTTTGGAACAAAAGAAGTACACTTTTTGATCTGGACTTTAGATACCCAGAATAGGATTATTTTTCTGCATTTTAGGGTTTTTAGATCTTACCAAAGAGAAACAAAATCAGAAATTGTTGTTTTCTTATACAAACGACGGTCATTGCCTCCACAAACCATTGAAAAGAAAAGATCAACATAATAAAATTGAAGTGTTACATTGTTTCATGGGAGGCATCACACAAACGACATGTTGGTGTGAAGCAACATCAATCAAAAGGAAGGGACACGTGGGTTTATCAAAAGGATACAAGTTCTTTCATATATATTATTACTAAACCAACGATGATGGTTTAAATAATATGTTTATTATATTTGATGATTCATAAGTATATTATTACTAAACCAACGATGATGGTTTAAATAATTTCATTGATCCCTCTGTTTATTATATACGATGATTCATAAGTATCGTTTATTCGTTTAAATTACACGTTCGAATATGATTTGTTTAAGGGGTGAAAATTCTAATATAGTGATGCTAAAACTTTCATAATCAATGTCCCGCAGCAACGCGCGGGTGGCGTTAACTTGTTAAAGTACATTATATAACCATAATTTAAATTTAAATTTTGCTTGCAAATATTAGTTAAAGTACATCATTATTTTAGTAGTCATGATATAATTTTTGATAAATACACAAGTTAAAAACTAGAGTAAAATGCACGGATAGTCCCTGGGGTTTTGCAAAGTTTCAGCTATAGTCCCCAGATTTTGGAAATTACACTCATAGTCCCTGTGGTTTGACAGTTTGTTACGCTGATAGTCCCTGGAGTGGATGTGGGTTAGTTTTCTCTGTTAAGTCCATCTGAAATTACTTATTTACCCCTTGCTTTTATTAAAATATAAAAAAATCACACACATATATATAAACAAATACACTCTGCCTCTCTCTCTATCTCTATCTCTTAACAATCACCACAACCAACCTGCCGCTGCTGACCACCAGCCACCACCGCACCCAACTTAGACAACCACCTGTCTCTACTCTCTCTAACTCTCTCTCTCTCTCTCTCACCTACCACCACCATATGCCGCCGCCGCCGCCACCACCATCTTCACCAACACCGCCGGATGCTGCCACCACCGTCTTCACTTCCTCGCCTGCAACCACCACCGTCTTCACCATCCAACCACCGCCACCACCGTCTTCACTTCCTCACTTCCTCGCCTTTCAACACTAGTCGTTGACTCAATGTACGTTTCATCTTCCTTTATGATTTTTTCCTTATTCACCGTTGTTTGATTGCTCATTATGTTCAATTCTCTATACGCATCTACGCGAACATTAATGTGTTAGTATGTTGTATCGATATTAGATTATCTATAGGGTTTTTTTTTACCAATTTCTCTGTTGCTGGTGCTAAGATTAAGGTTTATGACGTCTGTCTGACGGGTTGAAGATTAGTTTGGTAACAGTTTACAATTCCTTTTTTATGTGATTTTTTTATTAATATGTTCCTGTTTTTTTTTTTATATTTGGATCTGTACCATTAATGCATTGTTATTTTGGGAAAATTGGCTAAAATCTAGGTCTACAATAGGTGTTCATCCCAATTTACCTCCACCACCATACACCACCGGCACCACCACTATTTGGGGTTAGGGTTCTGATGGGGGAGGCGACCGTGGAGTTGGTGTTTGTAGTGGAGGAGACGGTGGTTGGATGGTGAAGACGGTGGTGGTTGCAGGCGAGGAAGTGAAGACGGTGGTGGCGGTGGTGGTGGCAGCATCCGGCGGTGTTGGTGAAGATGGTGGTGGCGGCGGCGGCGGCATATGGTGGTGGTAGGTGAGAGAGAGAGAGTTAGAGAGAGTAGAGACAGGTGGTTGTCTAAGTTGGGTGCGGTGGTGGTTGGTGGTCAGCAGCGGCAGGTTGGTTGTGGTGATTGTTAAGAGATAGAGATAGAGAGAGAGGCAGAGTGTATTTGTTTATATATATGTGTGTGATTTTTTTATATTTTAATAAAAGCAAGGGGTAAATAAGTAATTTCAGATGGACTTAACAGAGAAAACTAACCCACATCCACTCCAGGGACTATCAGCGTAACAAACTGTCAAACCACAGGGACTATGAGTGTAATTTCCAAAATCTGGGGACTATAGCTGAAACTTTGCAAAACCACAGGGACTATCCGTGCATTTTACTCTAAAAACTATTATATATTAGTTCTCACAGTTCGAGTTGTTTATGATCTTGTTTTGGACCCTCATATATACTTTCGTTTTAAGTGAGCATCACCAGAACTTAAGAAAAATTTTAAAAGATGGCCTACATTTTTGTTGTTGAAAGATAAAAAAATATGTGACTGCAATCAAAGATGATTTTAGATTGCATGGGAAAAATCAACATTACTCCATGATATTGTGTCGTCTATCTCACTCATCTGAACATTTTCATAATTTTCAGATTTGAACGTGTCTTTCATATCCATCAAATCTAGATGAAAGATTAAAAAAATTGAAAAAAAAAATATATATATATAGGGTTTCAATAACCTCAACTTTCATTAATTGGCCGATACTACACTCAACTTTCAATTTCTACTACACCACTCTCAACTTTCAACTTATTAGCCGATAGCACTCCCAAACTAACTGAACCCTGACTCAGTTAGGTTTTTTTTTGCTGATGTAGCACTTTTGTGTTGATGTGACATCTGACGTAGAATTTTTTGATGACGTGACGTGGTAGCTGAAGTGGCACTAGTTTGGTGACATGCTAGCAAACTTGGTTAGTGTTGGATGAGTTTATGAGTGCTATTGGCCATTAAGTTGAAAGTTGGGAGTGGTGTAGTACAAATCGAAAGTTGAGAGTACTATCGAACAATTGGTGAAAGTTTGGGTTATTTAAATCCAATATCCTAAAAAAATCAAACCTTGTTGAAATGAAAGATAGTTGATTGAAAATGATTGAATGATAACACGTTGAACTAGAAAAATAAATATGACAAACATTGAATAACATAACGAATGAGAGCCATATGATAAAATAAAATAAAACAATACAAATGAATAACAAAGCAGATCATAATTCATATAGTATATTCATCATGGAGAACAGTAAACAAAAATCCTATAATTAATGTTGTAGCAAATGAATCATAAGTTTATAACAAATTAACTTTTTTTTGGGTTATTGGATTTTATCACTCTCAACTATTGGGTATTAGCCATTGTTACTCCCAACTATCATTTTGCCTCCCACCACTCACAACTTAACACTCTGTATGTTGTGTTACTATGCATGTGCACATTTCTTAGTGTTAACTTGTGTTATTGGTGATATTAGGCTAACACTTTGTGAATTACTAATGACTGCAGGTGAATCTGCTCCTAAAAGACAAAATGGGAGCCAACAACCACTTAACCGGAGTGACACAACACACAAAGTGTTAAGTTGGGTGTACTGGGAGTCAAAGTGATAGTTGAGAATGACAGCGGCCAATACCCAATAGTTAAAGTGATAAAATCCAATAACCTTTTTTTAGACAAATATGTAATTTAGCGACAAGTTAACCTTTCTTAGAGCATATGATAACTAGAAGTTCTATAAAATAAACAGAACGATTGTTAAGCAAATTATAAAGAATCATATGTTATCATTTGCTAAGATGCAAATTATAAAGAATCATATGTTATCATTTGCTAGATAAATTTCATCTCTAGCATCACCAAACGAAGCATCCATGGCACATTTCACCAAAGAAATTATTTTCGTCTGCAATTCAAATTATTTCGTCTGCTTAGACGATGAAATTATTGAACTAATCCCAGTTGTCTGCAATTCAAATTATTTCGTCTGCTTAGACGATGAAATTATTGAACTAATCCCAGTTGTAGTAACCAAATACAAACTCTATCAAGAGTGCTCAGTAAAATTACCTTTCAAGACATAAAAAGTCTCTACGTGTCCCCTGATCTTGAAAACCCGAAGTGCGCTTACATGCTAAAGTTGGCCCTCTCGAATGGAGGTGAAAGCAATACCTTGTAGGGCTTCCGGTCAATCCAGATAGATTCATCTTTTTATAGGCGCAACTGAAGTTGGTCACAAGCCTTAAAAAATCAAAACAAAACCAAGAATGATAATGAGTATGAAAAACAAGAAAGAGGACAGGACAACTGAAGTAACAAAAACAAACAAATCAATTGAAAATATAAACAGAATTTATCCAATCTGCCACGGTGAGTATTAGGGGCGTTCATAAACCATCGAAACCACCGAAATCGAATCAAGTCGGCAGATTTGGCCAGTTTGAAATTAGTACAGTTCGGTTCATGACTTCATGTTTTGTTAACTTACGGTTTGGAACTTGAAACCGGGCGTTAAAAATTCATTATTTTTTTATTTTAAAAAATAAAGTTATTAATATATATGTGTTAGGATGAACTTAACTTTTTTTCTGTGCTAAAAAAAGGATGTGGTGGCATTTTTGTAAATATTGTAATTACACAATTCAGCAAATAATTGCACTATATAGTGTAACAATTGTTACGCTGCAATTTTTTGTAGCGTAATTATTACGCTACTGCTTCGCACCATTCGAGCGCTAAAGCTTGTTTGTACATGATCCTACCCCAATACATATTATATTCATGAACAATACTTAATTACTTATAATTTGAAAACCTTCAAAACTGGCGAAGTTGGTATGTATTTTCCCAAAACATCAGTTACCGGTTAGGCCCAAAATTTAATCAAAACCGGACCTGACCGTGACCACCCCTACTGAGTATGAATTATGACACAAAGGTGCAGTTTGTTTTCGAGGTAAAATGTCTGCAGTCTGCGGACCGCATTTGCGGACATCTGTAGAAAAAGATATGGACCAAACCTCTGCAGTCTGCAAGAAGAAGGTTGTTTGTTTTTTAACGTATGTAGACTTCTAAAATAAACCAGTGGTGGTGGACGGTGGTGGTAGACGGTGGTGGGTGGTGGTGTTTAACCCTCTGCAACCTTAGAAGATCTTCCGTACGGATGACCATCCGATCGGATGGCCATCCGGTCTGATTGCCATCCGATCCAACGCTTGGCATCTCCTTTCTCCTCTCTTGCCTATAAATAGCACTTGTCACATCACTTGAACAGTGATGTGACAGCCCTCATCCGACCAGCACGTTCCAGCCCCTTTTTCTCCTGATTTCTCGCAACCCTTGTAAGTTTTCACTCTAATTCTTGTACTTCTATGATCTACACCCGATTCTACACCTTTCTATCTTTTAAATCTCAACTTTTAACCGTGAAATATACTAATTTGAGGTGTTCTACGATGATGTCATCAAAGAGTTCATATGAACTTCAAAGTGTGACCTCATTTCACCATGAACAACTTAGATCTGAGTGATTTCCACATGTTTTTACACAAATCTCGTCCAAATCTTTGTTATCTAATCAAAGAGTTATGTGATTTCGGGCTAAACATGGGAAACCGTCAAGAACGGCCAAATCTGATGGAACGGGGTGGTTCCCGGCCGTTAGAACGGGTCGGATTTGATGGAATTTCGGTTGTTTAGCACGATATCACACCGTTTCGGTCAAATTACCATTATTCTTTTCAAAACCATCAAGTTCAAGACGATCAGGACGTCGGAACAGATTGCCGTCCGACCGGACTGTCATCCGATTCAAGCCATCCGGTCGGATTGCACTTGAAACTTTCAAATCATCATCCCAAACGAGTGACCATCCGACCGGATTTCCATCCGATAGGATATTCACTATGTGACACCCCAGGAAAACCACACAACTTAACTAGCTTCCTCAGTGAGTGCCTACCAAATTTCGGGACGAAATTTCTTTCAACTTGGGGATGATGTGACAACTCGAAATTTAGAACCTTTCGTTGTATGCTTAAACGTGTGAATAGTTAAACTTATGTGATTTAATGAATGATAAGTGAACCTTTATATGATTTTGTGTTATGTTACATGTATGCTTGTGTGTATGTATTCGAGTATGTATATGAGCCGAAAGCCATGAACCCGACTCGAGACCATGTGGTCTCGAGTGAACTAGTGTGACATATGGGCCGGTTGGGCCGTGCACCTCATCCGAGTCCATTAGGGTGCACTACTTAGGACTAGTATATAATCCTCATGTTAGCCATACTTGTCATTTTTGGACAACACTCCTACTCTCCTCTACACACACACACTCTCCACTCTCTCACTAAAACCCTAGACACCAAGCATCATACTTCTTCTCCTTTCTTATCGGATCAAACCAACCGACCACAAAAGGATCTCTCGGATTTGCTTGTTCACACCAAACAAAGCTTCATCTTTCACCACCTCACAACCGGTTAGTGTTTATGATGTTTGTTAGTGTTTATGATGTTTGTTAGTGTTTATGATGTTTGATGATTATGGACGACATGATTGAACTAGAACCGTTTGTACAATGATGATGTGCTTGTGAATCGTATGTATGATGATGATGCTTGGTTAACATACTTTGATTTCGGATATGTTGCTTAATGAACACACAATATTTTATATCTAAGTATGATTCAAACCATGGAGTGTTGATGTTCATAAAAACCGGCTTGCATATGTGTAGTACCATGTTAATGAGATTAGTGTAGAGTTGATTTTGATATGTTATGTGATGATTTGAAACTATTAGATGAATATGTTCAAGAGTTGATTGTTGTTCATGACTTTGTTAGACTTAGGTTCATATGAATGATGATAAACTACTTGAATGTGTGAAGAACATGATGAATGTATGAAGAACTTGATGAACATGATAAGAATGTGGCTGAATATTTGAAATCTGATATGTTTGATCCAAATTAGTAAATTACTAGACAAACAAACATGTTTAAGTGGATAGTACAAACCATTTTCTGAAATCAAATTCTCATTGGATAGTACACTGTTCCGAATCAGCAGTTGTCCAACCGAAACCATCAGTTGCGACTCGAAACCATGCATGATGAGTCGAAATCTCCCGGTTGCGACATCAGTTGCGAGTCGCAAACACCTGGTTGCGACTCGAAACCACACCTGACCAGCACACCAACCTTGTGACTCGAAACCACGGTTGCGAGTCCAGTTGCGACTCGTAACCAAACCAACACGAACCGAAACCATGATTGCGACTCAGGTTGCGAGTCGCAAACGCCTAGTTGCGACTCGAGACTCTACACAGATACACGCTGTTTGGGCTTGCAATTCACTTTCGGACTTAATTGTTTGGGCCGGACTCTTGGGCCTAATGCACAGACCTATTATGTTACTGTTGAACGTGAATGTTGAACTGCCTTAGATGATACCTGAATGCAATGTGCTAGAAACATCCGTGTGCTACTTGGTTACGAACCTGACTTGTATGATACAACTATGATAGGACGTGAGTAGCCACAACATTGCTTGTTTGACTTTTCCGTGTTTCTACCGAGCAAACCAAGGTGAGTTCACACCCTCTACAAAGCATGGGATTCCCTGGGTCGGGAATTGGGGTTAAGGAACTGGGTTCCTCGTCCTCCTTGGGTAGGACAGCAAAGGTTCAGGAATGTAATTCCTCGTCCTCACGGACAGATAACTCGTACTAGACCAAAACTCTATCACGAAGTCCCTCATTTTTATATCGACTTAATCGCCGGGCCAATGGCGAGCGGGTCATTAGTTAGATAGCGCTATTTAGGTCTGACAAACCTCACACCGTGCCGCAGAGGACGGGCGTGAACTAATGGATCTGGGGCACGTCAATGATGATAGACATTGACAGTTTCAGGGCACATAAACATGACTACAGTCAGCAGTCGATATGGTAACGAGTCTAGTGTATACATGGGGTAGCCCCCACGGCCGAAATGCCAGATAACTAACACGGGGTAGCCCCCACGGCAGGAATGCCAGAGTAACCGGGAATAAACAAGTCACGTTTTTAACTATGGGGTAACCCCCACGGCAGGATGCCAGCTAAAGGAAACTGTTTTCGAAACAACTTAAAACGAACACCCAACCGTGAACTCACTCAACTTGTTGTTGACTCGTTACTACATGCTTTGCAGGTCCTTAGGTTCTTAGCTGGAGCTTGCATGGAGGAGGATCGTTGTGGGTCATGGACGACTGTGTGTCCATGTTAAACTATGAAACAATTAAACTTATGTTTTGATTTAAGACTTATGCTTCCGCCTGCAACTTAACTATGTTTTGTTTGAACACCAATTGTATTGGGTGGATTTTTTATAACTACTTATATGCTTGTTCAATATGATTGGTGGCTGGATCCTGGTCAGTCACGCCTCCAAGCGGTAGTACTCCGTAGGTGGATTTTGGGGGTGTGATAGATTGGTATCAGAGCCATTGGTTATAGAGAACTTGGTTTTAATAAAGGGAAAAACGTTTTTGTTAAAACCAGACTATAACCTGTACAGTGCTCAACGGTCCACAACGATGCTTCACTCCACATGCAAGGCTCGACATTCTAGGTGATATGGTCTGTATATTACCTACTTGTTAGATACATGGTACATTGCTTATGGTATGCTTGGTTAGTATAACTACTGTTGCTTGAACACGTGCGTGCTTACTCTATCCTATCATCGCACTTTCGCGAACCCCACTCACTCACGTTCTTCTTGGTATGAAGATCATGTCTGGACGCGTTAACATGACACAAGCCCAGTTGACGGCTCTGATCAACGAACGAGTTGCCGCAGCACTTGCAGCTGCACACGCAGGAGGTATATCCTGCAGTCCGAACTCATTCTAGGATCTTTAGGATCCTACTCTCGTGAACCAACCTTTGTGTTAAACTCTGTCTTTTCTTTCACCTACGATAGGTCATCATGTTCAGCCACCCGTGTGCACTTTTAAGACTTTCATGGACTGCCGACCAACTACTTTTAGCGGCACTGAAGGAGCAGTAGGTCTCCTACACTGGTTTGAGAAGCTAGAATCTGTGTTCGAAATGTGTGAATGCCCTGAGGCGCGCAGGGTGAAGTACGCTACTGGTACTCTCGAGGGTTTAGCCCTCACATGGTGGAACGCTCAAGTTCAGATGCTAGGGTTGGTTGCTGCCAACGCCACCCCATGGGAAACTTTTAAGGAAATGATCAAAGAGGAATACTGCAGTCGTGATGAGATTCACAAACTGGAAGTGGAGTTCTTCAACCTCAAGATGACGGGGTCGGAAATTGAAGCTTATGTGAAAAGGTCGAACGAACTGGCAATTCTGTGCCCTACTATGGTGGATCCTCCCATCAAACGCATCGAACTATTTCTTCAGGGCTTAGTGCCAGAAATCCAAAGTCATGTGACTTCAGCGAACCTCGCTACCTACCAGCAAACTGTTCAGTTGGCTCACCGTCTCACGAATCAGGCGGTGGAGCAGAACAAGTTACCAAAACGCATAGGTGCTGCAACTACTTCTGGTACCTCTAGTGACAACAAACGGAAGTGGGATGGAACTTCGAGTAAGGGTTCGGCTTCTGTTCAGTCCCAGTCTCAGCAGAGAAAGACTGAGGACTACAAGAGCCCTAATCAGCAATCGTCTGGTGGCGGATACAAAGGAAATCACCCCAAATGCAATCGCTGCAGCCTGCACCACAGCGGACCATGCACCAGGGGCAACTGTCATCGGTGCAACAAGCCTGGTCACGCTGCAAAGGATTGTAGGAGCTTATACCCCGCCAACCAGAATCGTCATCAAGCTCAACAGAACCAGCGCCAGCAGCAGCAGCAAGGTGATAACAAAGGGTGCTTTCAGTGTGGAGCTGAAGGCCACTTCAAGAGAGACTGTCCTCAACTGAACAGGAACCAGAACAACAACAACAACAATAACAACAATCAGGGGAATGGTAACAATGGGAACAACAACAACAATGGCGCCAGGGGGCGGATGTTTGTGATTGGCCAAGGTGAAGCAAGGAACGACCCCAATGTTGTGGCGGGTAAGTTCCTTCTCGACGACTTTTATGTTTCAGTTTTATTTGATTCGGGTGCCGATACTAGCTACGTGTCACTAGAAGTTAGTCGAATGCTTAAGCGTATTCCAACACTTTTGAACAACAAGCACACAGTAGAGCTAGCAAATGGTAAGAGCTTAGAAGCCACACACGTAGTCAAGGGTTGTAAACTTATTCTCGCCGACCAGACCTTCTCTATCGACCTCATTCCTATTGTCTTGGGTAGTTTCGACGTCGTCATTGGGATGGACTGGTTATCCCAGCACCGAGCAGAGATTCTTTGCAACGAGAAGGTTGTCCGTATTCCAGGTCCAGGTGGTGAACCTCTCATGATTCATGGCGACAAAAGGAGTGCTGTTGAGAACGTCATTTCTCTCCTTAAGGCCCAAAAGTGCTTGCGAAAGGGCCACACTGCTATTTTGGCTCTCGTTACTGACACCTCAGAAAAAGAGAAAATAGAAGATTTTCCAGTTGTACGCGACTATCCAGAGGTATTTCCTGAGGAATTACCTGGTCTTCCGCCTCATCGTCAGGTCGAGTTTCTGATCGAACTAGCTCCTGGAGCTGCGCCTATAGCTCGTGCACCTTATCGTTTAGCCCCATCAGAGTTGAAGGAACTCTCTACGCAACTACAAGAACTCTTGGATAAGGGTTTTATTCGTCCTAGCTCATCGCCCTGGGGAGCTCCAGTGCTATTTGTAAAGAAGAAGGACGGTACTTTCAGAATGTGCATAGACTACCGAGAACTCAACAAGGTGACGGTGAAGAATCGTTATCCTCTACCGCGTATCGACGACTTATTCGACCAGCTGCAAGGATCGAGCTACTATTCGAAGATCGATTTGAGATCGGGTTATCACCAACTGAGAGTCCGGGAAGAGGACGTCTCCAAGACAGCTTTCAGAACTCGATACGGGCACTATGAGTTTTTGGTCATGCCTTTTGGGATGACAAACGCACCTGCGGTTTTCATGGACTTGATGAACCGAGTGTGCAAGCCTTACCTGGACAAGTTCGTTATAGTCTTCATCGACGACATCCTGATCTATTCCAAGAGTCGGGAGGAACACGAGCAGCATCTGCGACTTATCCTGGAACTCCTTCGAACAGAACAGCTTTACGCAAAGTTCTCGAAATGCGACTTCTGGCTTCGAGAAGTCCATTTCCTAGGCCACGTGGTGAACAAGGATGGGATTCATGTTGATCCATCCAAGATAGACTCGATTAAGAACTGGCCTGCACCTCGTACACCAAAGGAAATTCGCCAATTCTTGGGTTTGGCGGGATACTACCGGAGATTCATAAAGGATTTTTCTAAGATTGCACAGCCTCTCACCTCACTAACGCAGAAGGGCGTTATTTATCACTGGGGAAACGCACAGGAGTTGGCATTTCAGCACCTAAAGGATAGACTTTGTAGCGCACCTATCCTTTCCTTGCCGGAAGGCACAGACGACTTTGTGGTTTACTGCGACACATCAATTCAAGGTCTTGGTTGCGTGTTGATGCAACGAGATAAAGTTATAGCTTACGCCTCACGCCAACTCAAGGTTCATGAAAAGAACTACACTACGCACGATTTAGAGCTGGGAGCTGTTGTTTTTGCGCTTAAGTTATGGCGGCATTACCTGTATGGTACCAAGTGCGCGATCTACACCGACCACAGGAGCCTCGAGCATATCTTCAAGCAGAAAGAATTGAATATGCGGCAGCGACGATGGGTCGAGCTACTGAATGACTACGAGTGCTCAATCAGGTATCACCCGGGCAAGGCCAATGTTGTGGCTGACGCCCTCAGTCGGAAGGACACTGCGCCTAAGCGCGTGCGAGCTTTACAACTCACGATCCATTCTAGTCTGCCTTCCCAGATACGAGCAGCTCATATAGAAGCACTGAAACCAGAAAACGTCAGGGCTGAAGCCCTACGCGGATCAAGGCAACGATTGGAACAGAAGGAAGACGGTGCTTACTACGTAACGGGACGCGTTTGGGTCCCACTTTATGGCAACCTACGAGAGCTTGTGATGGATGAAGCACACAAGTCTCGCTACTCAGTACACCCTGGATCAGATAAGATGTATCACGACATCAAAACTACGTATTGGTGGCCTAGCATGAAGGCCCACATAGCAACCTACGTCAGCAAGTGTTTGACTTGTGCGAGAGTCAAGTCGGAATACCAGAAACCATCAGGCCTGCTCCAACAACCAGAGATACCTCAATGGAAATGGGAGCAAATTTCCATGGATTTTGTTACTGGCCTACCTAGATCCCAGCGCGGGAACGATACTATTTGGGTGATCGTGGATCGACTCACAAAATCTGCACACTTCCTGGCCATCAAGGAAACGGATAAGTTCTCCACTCTTGCAGAAATATACCTCAAGGAAGTCGTTTCGAGGCACGGGGTGCCCACCTCCATTATCTCGGATCGAGATGCACGATTTACTTCAGAGCTGTGGCAAGCAATGCACAAATCCTTCGGCTCACGATTAGACATGAGCACAGCGTACCATCCTCAGACGGACGGGCAGTCCGAGCGCACTATTCAAACCTTGGAAGACATGCTTCATGCATGTGTAATCGACTTTGGCAACCGCTGGGAAAAGCATCTGCCACTTGTGGAATTCTCGTACAATAACAGCTACCACACCAGCATTGGAGCTGCTCCGTTTGAGGCATTGTACGGACGTAAATGCCGGTCTCCTCTTTGCTGGGCAGAGGTGGGAGAAAGTCAGATCACTGGCCCAGAATATGTGGTAGATACAACCGAGCAAATCGCTCAGATACGAAAACGCATGACGGCCGCTCGTGAACGTCAGAAATTTACGCCGACATGGGCAGGAAACCACTTGAGCTCCAGGTTGGGGAGCGGGTACTACTCAAAGTTTCACCCTGGAAGGGTGTGGTTCGTTTTGGTAAACGCGGCAAACTTAACCCACGATACGTTGGACCTTTCGAGGTCATTGAGAAAATAGGCAGGGTGGCCTACAGACTAAACTTACCAGCAGAACTCGGTGCAGTTCACAACGTTTTTCACGTGTCGAATCTGAAGAAGTGTCCGTCAGATGAGACCCACGTAGTTCCTTTGAAGGAACTCACGATCGACGAGCAGTTACGATTCGTCGAGGAACCAGTCGAGATCACGGACCGGGATGTTAAGGTCCTCAAGAGCACTAGAATACCTCTCGTTCGAGTTCGTTGGAACTCATGTCGCGGCCCAGAGTTCACCTGGGAGCGCGAAGATCAGATGAAACAAAAGTATCCCCAACTGTTCGCAAACAGTACACCCACTACTGAGGCCGAAGCTACGGAATTTCGGGACGAAATTCCAGATCAACGGGGGGTGGATGTGACACCCCAGGAAAACCAGGAAAACCACACAACTTAACTAGCTTCCTCAGTGAGTGCCTACCAAATTTCGGGACGAAATTTCTTTCAACTTGGGGATGATGTGACAACTCGAAATTTAGAACCTTTCGTTGTATGCTTAAACGTGTGAATAGTTAAACTTATGTGATTTAATGAATGATAAGTGAACCTTTATATGATTTTGTGTTATGTTACATGTATGCTTGTGTGTATGTATTCGAGTATGTATATGAGCCGAAAGCCATGAACCCGACTCGAGACCATGTGGTCTCGAGTGAACTAGTGTGACATATGGGCCGGTTGGGCCGTGCACCTCATCCGAGTCCATTAGGGTGCACTACTTAGGACTAGTATATAATCCTCATGTTAGCCATACTTGTCATTTTTGGACAACACTCCTACTCTCCTCTACACACACACACTCTCCACTCTCTCACTAAAACCCTAGACACCAAGCATCATACTTCTTCTCCTTTCTTATCGGATCAAACCAACCGACCACAAAAGGATCTCTCGGATTTGCTTGTTCACACCAAACAAAGCTTCATCTTTCACCACCTCACAACCGGTTAGTGTTTATGATGTTTGTTAGTGTTTATGATGTTTGTTAGTGTTTATGATGTTTGATGATTATGGACGACATGATTGAACTAGAACCGTTTGTACAATGATGATGTGCTTGTGAATCGTATGTATGATGATGATGCTTGGTTAACATACTTTGATTTCGGATATGTTGCTTAATGAACACACAATATTTTATATCTAAGTATGATTCAAACCATGGAGTGTTGATGTTCATAAAAACCGGCTTGCATATGTGTAGTACCATGTTAATGAGATTAGTGTAGAGTTGATTTTGATATGTTATGTGATGATTTGAAACTATTAGATGAATATGTTCAAGAGTTGATTGTTGTTCATGACTTTGTTAGACTTAGGTTCATATGAATGATGATAAACTACTTGAATGTGTGAAGAACATGATGAATGTATGAAGAACTTGATGAACATGATAAGAATGTGGCTGAATATTTGAAATCTGATATGTTTGATCCAAATTAGTAAATTACTAGACAAACAAACATGTTTAAGTGGATAGTACAAACCATTTTCTGAAATCAAATTCTCATTGGATAGTACACTGTTCCGAATCAGCAGTTGTCCAACCGAAACCATCAGTTGCGACTCGAAACCATGCATGATGAGTCGAAATCTCCCGGTTGCGACATCAGTTGCGAGTCGCAAACACCTGGTTGCGACTCGAAACCACACCTGACCAGCACACCAACCTTGTGACTCGAAACCACGGTTGCGAGTCCAGTTGCGACTCGTAACCAAACCAACACGAACCGAAACCATGATTGCGACTCAGGTTGCGAGTCGCAAACGCCTAGTTGCGACTCGAGACTCTACACAGATACACGCTGTTTGGGCTTGCAATTCACTTTCGGACTTAATTGTTTGGGCCGGACTCTTGGGCCTAATGCACAGACCTATTATGTTACTGTTGAACGTGAATGTTGAACTGCCTTAGATGATACCTGAATGCAATGTGCTAGAAACATCCGTGTGCTACTTGGTTACGAACCTGACTTGTATGATACAACTATGATAGGACGTGAGTAGCCACAACATTGCTTGTTTGACTTTTCCGTGTTTCTACCGAGCAAACCAAGGTGAGTTCACACCCTCTACAAAGCATGGGATTCCCTGGGTCGGGAATTGGGGTTAAGGAACTGGGTTCCTCGTCCTCCTTGGGTAGGACAGCAAAGGTTCAGGAATGTAATTCCTCGTCCTCACGGACAGATAACTCGTACTAGACCAAAACTCTATCACGAAGTCCCTCATTTTTATATCGACTTAATCGCCGGGCCAATGGCGAGCGGGTCATTAGTTAGATAGCGCTATTTAGGTCTGACAAACCTCACACCGTGCCGCAGAGGACGGGCGTGAACTAATGGATCTGGGGCACGTCAATGATGATAGACATTGACAGTTTCAGGGCACATAAACATGACTACAGTCAGCAGTCGATATGGTAACGAGTCTAGTGTATACATGGGGTAGCCCCCACAGCCGAAATGCCAGATAACTAACACGGGGTAGCCCCCACGGCAGGAATGCCAGAGTAACCGGGAATAAACAAGTCACGTTTTTAACTATGGGGTAACCCCCACGGCAGGATGCCAGCTAAAGGAAACTGTTTTCGAAACAACTTAAAACGAACACCCAACCGTGAACTCACTCAACTTGTTGTTGACTCGTTACTACATGCTTTGCAGGTCCTTAGGTTCTTAGCTGGAGCTTGCATGGAGGAGGATCGTTGTGGGTCATGGACGACTGTGTGTCCATGTTAAACTATGAAACAATTAAACTTATGTTTTGATTTAAGACTTATGCTTCCGCCTGCAACTTAACTATGTTTTGTTTGAACACCAATTGTATTGGGTGGATTTTTTATAACTACTTATATGCTTGTTCAATATGATTGGTGGCTGGATCCTGGTCAGTCACGCCTCCAAGCGGTAGTACTCCGTAGGTGGATTTTGGGGGTGTGACAGATTGGTATCAGAGCCATTGGTTATAGAGAACTTGGTTTTAATAAAGGGAAAAACGTTTTTGTTAAAACCAGACTATAACCTGTACAGTGCTCAACGGTCCACAACGATGCTTCACTCCACATGCAAGGCTCGACATTCTAGGTGATATGGTCTGTATATTACCTACTTGTTAGATACATGGTACATTGCTTATGGTATGCTTGGTTAGTATAACTACTGTTGCTTGAACACGTGCGTGCTTACTCTATCCTATCATCGCACTTTCGCGAACCCCACTCACTCACGTTCTTCTTGGTATGAAGATCATGTCTGGACGCGTTAACATGACACAAGCCCAGTTGACGGCTCTGATCAACGAACGAGTTGCCGCAGCACTTGCAGCTGCACACGCAGGAGGTATATCCTGCAGTCCGAACTCATTCTAGGATCTTTAGGATCCTACTCTCGTGAACCAACCTTTGTGTTAAACTCTGTCTTTTCTTTCACCTACGATAGGTCATCATGTTCAGTCACCCGTGTGCACTTTTAAGACTTTCATGGACTGCCGACCAACTACTTTTAGCGGCACTGAAGGAGCAGTAGGTCTCCTACACTGGTTTGAGAAGCTAGAATCTGTGTTCGAAATGTGTGAATGCCCTGAGGCGCGCAAGGTGAAGTACGCTACTGGTACTCTCGAGGGTTTAGCCCTCACATGGTGGAACGCTCAAGTTCAGATGCTAGGGTTGGTTGCTGCCAACGCCACCCCATGGGAAACTTTTAAGGAAATGATCAAAGAGGAATACTGCAGTCGTGATGAGATTCACAAACTGGAAGTGGAGTTCTTCAACCTCAAGATGACGGGGTCGGAAATTGAAGCTTATGTGAAAAGGTCGAACGAACTGGCAATTCTGTGCCCTACTATGGTGGATCCTCCCATCAAACGCATCGAACTATTTCTTCAGGGCTTAGTGCCAGAAATCCAAAGTCATGTGACTTCAGCGAACCTCGCTACCTACCAGCAAACTGTTCAGTTGGCTCACCGTCTCACGAATCAGGCGGTGGAGCAGAACAAGTTACCAAAACGCATAGGTGCTGCAACTACTTCTGGTACCTCTAGTGACAACAAACGGAAGTGGGATGGAACTTCGAGTAAGGGTTCGGCTTCTGTTCAGTCCCAGTCTCAGCAGAGAAAGACTGAGGACTACAAGAGCCCTAATCAGCAATCGTCTGGTGGCGGATACAAAGGAAATCACCCCAAATGCAATCGCTGCAGCCTGCACCACAACGGACCATGCACCAGGGGCAACTGTCATCGGTGCAACAAGCCTGGTCACGCTGCAAAGGATTGTAGGAGCTTATACCCCGCCAACCAGAATCGTCATCAAGCTCAACAGAACCAGCGCCAGCAGCAGCAGCAAGGTGATAACAAAGGGTGCTTTCAGTGTGGAGCTGAAGGCCACTTCAAGAGAGACTGTCAATCAATCCAATCAACTATTTATCTCTTGCGACCATCCGACCGGATTGCCATCTGATCGGATAGCTACTAGTCACTTGTTTGACTTTCACCGTTTAACGCGCCGCTCATCGATTACGCTACCATTCCATGATCAGGCTAACTCATACGCACTCTCAATCAATCCAATCAACTATTTATCTCTTGCGAATGACTTACGTGCATAATTATACGTGATGCTAGTTTCATATGCGCTAGGACTTATACTCCCGACGTCCCACCATGACTAGTAAGTACTATTGCGCCCGACGGGGTCTAGTTTAGCAATCGCAATCGCAGCTCGAGGACTTAGCTGGTAGTATCAGTTTTGTGAGTATATATGTCGTGTATTACGTTTATGTATGTGGAAATTCGCAGCTTTTAATCTATTATGCTATTAAATATCAAACCAGTATACTTGCCAACACTTTTGTATTGACATTATTTTAACGTATGTTGCAGGTTAGATCGCAGGCTATCTCAATCAAACTAGGGAGTCTAGAAACTCAACTAAAATATAGGTTGTTGAATTTGTATTGTTCGAGAGAACACAACATCTGTGATAACTTATGTGATTGTATTTGTTTATTAGTATGGGATAATGAACGCATTAAATATTGTCGCTAATAGTTGTTATGGATTCTCCTGAGCAATCTGATTCGCCTAGTGACGTGCCCCGATGATTCCGCCATCGGTTGGGGTGTGACAGATTGGTATCAGAGCCATAACTGTAGGGAATTAGGTAAAATCTGACGACTCGACCTAGTCCGGGATACGAGTCAGGTTGACCAAGTCTATAGTCTAAGTACCAACAGACCAGACTTCGTGCGAAGCCCAGTAGGGGTTAGTACAAAGTCTACTACTTGATGTTCTCATTCGAACTCGCTAAAACTACATCTTTGTGTGAACACCGCATACTACAGCCTTGCACAAGGAAAGCTTTTCCTAAAGCTTAATACTATTTGCCTTTCCTAAGGCGAACACAATACACACGTTTTACGATACTCGCATGACATCAACGAGTGATCGTGTTGAGATGAGGTGTGAAAACCAGTAACTCTCGATAGGTCGCTCACTTAGCGCATTATTCTAGCACGAGAAACTTCTGTCGAGCCAGGAGTGACATCCAGATCTCGACAGGAATCTCCTTTCAATCTAGTGGAACTCTCGAGTTTTTTTCGATGAGCACAACCACAGTCGGGAACGAAGTTGTTAAGCCAGGGGTGAAACCCATACCTTAATAACCCGTTCCATTCCCTAAAATGGTTTTCGAAAAGCTCTCACCAAAGACACGACTATACCAAAGGACTTGAGCCGCATGATGAATAGAAGGACGAATGCCATGAGCGGCATCCCAGTGAAAGCATAAGTCTACTAGGTCAACACGCGCACATGAACTCGTAAGGTATAGTTGGATGACTATGGGTAGTCGACGCCTAAACACCCAGGGCATTCTACCGAATTTTCTAGCCTACAAATTCGCTGGTTTTACGATTACGTGTTTACAATTTGGATCGTTATGCTTTAACGATTTCTCGGTTTACCGAATTTTCGCTCCCTGCTTATTGAACGCACAACTCGCACAGCCATCACAATCTAAAACGAGAACCGAATGTTCGCAACAAAACTAAAATCTAACGACTCGCTCTCTCTTTTCATCGCGTCCTCGCGTTATCTATACAAAGGTGTGAATAAATATCGCAGCTATATATATATATATATACACACACAAACAAAATCGTTTACGTGTGAGAATTTAGGATTTTTGTGTTTCCTATGTGGCTCCTATGTGAATACGTATTACTATACTACCTGCAACAAGTTTTGGAATGCGCTCAAATCGCAACACAAAACCCAAAATCATTATGATTGAATCTCACTCCAAGTCTCTTTTTGTCTAGATGCCTTCCAACAATTCTACTTCGAGAATGTCAGCAAAGAGACGAGCCAAACGAAGGGACGAAAAGATGATTGCTTCACTTGTGACCAGGGAAGTGGTCAAAGTCATTCCTCAGATTGTCACATAAGTGCACTCTCTTATCAACTCTCGAACTTCGGAAGGAATTAAGACAAAAGAGCCGCAATCTACTTTTCTCTACAAACACTTCAAAGCCTGTGACCCGATGGTCTTCATGGGTGAAGGAGGTGTTTCTCAACTACTCCAGTGGTTCGATGCTATCGAGACTACCCTTCATCAGAGTGGGTGTACCGAGAGTTTCCGAACTACTTGCGCTACAGGAGTCTTTCAATCGCGAGCACTCGACTGGTGGACCGCTGAACGAAACAAACGTGGGATCCACGCAGCTTATGCTATCTCCTGGAATGAGCTGAAGGAGCTCATGAAGGAAGAGTATTGCCCTCCACACGAAATCCAGAAGCTAGAAATCAAATTTTGGGGAATTAAGCAAATCGAAGGTGACAATGCTGGCTACACAGTAAGGTTCAAACAGCTTAGCATTATCTGCCCGAGTCAAGTTGACACCTCAGTGAAGGCTATCCAGAAGTACATTCGTGGCTTGCCTGAGTGTGTGGGTGATTTTGTCGAAGCTGCGAGACCTGCTACCGTTGAAGAAACCTACCGTTTAGCTGCAGAAATCAACGACAAACGAGTCTTGGATGGGTCCTTTTCCAAGAATCCTGTCAAACAGGCTCGTCAAGCAATCGTCATCAATTCTTCTGACGATCCTTCTGACGATTCTTCTGACGAATCTTCCAACGATTCCTCAGACGACCCTACCGATAATTCTTCAGGAGAGTCCCCTGATGAATCATCCGACTATTCTACCGAGTTATCCGACGATACTACAGACTCCACCAATGACAACGACGACCCCTCATCTCAGAATTGCAATGAGCACAGCCGCAAGCGAAAGGAACCAACCGTGGATGATGAAATTCCAAATCCCGAGCCTCTCCAAGCAGTCCCTGTTCGCTCAAAGCACGCCTACTTCGGAACGCATCCCTTCTGTTTGAATTATACCTACCACCACCCGGCAGAAGTCAGTTGTCACCCTTGCGCACATTGCAACTGTCTCAGTCATCTCACCCGCAACTGCCGCACGGAACCGCGAACTTAAGTACAACAATAACAGCTCCAGCAAAAGTCTTCAACACCAAGCACCAATCAAACGTTGAATAATGTTGTAATGATACTATTTTTGACGTTAATTTTCCTTGTGTTAATCGCACTCTGTTATTCGATGTTTATCACTACGCGCAATGTCGACTCTCGCACTCGCTTTCCCCTCGCGTTTCGCACTTAGCCTAGATTCACACACCCGCTATATACTACTATATCATGATATAATGTGTTTTACCCTCACTACACTCTTGGAATAAGGTACGATAAACATGCAAGGAACGACTAATCACGGGTGCACACGGGATTATTCGGGTCAGTGCACGGAGATCGTAGTGAATTCTAATGGTGCCATAACGTTAAAAGCATGGTCAAGCGTGGTGGATACGTTGCTGGTACTTCCTATATATAAGCGTCTTGACCATGTCGACAAGTGTGACATCTATTCACGGGATGCAAGTAGTAGGGGTAAAGCAAGGTGTGCTTTGCCATACTACCAAAGTCTCGTGAAGAAAGTGCCACGTGGAGTTGAACGTTATTTAGACCTATACTATTATGGTAATTTTCGACACACTACACTCATTCGCAAGGCGTAACAATTACATCACATCATCGCGAGACTCGTCGTAAGTCTGCAAACGCAATGCAAATGCCTCATCGATGGACTCTGGAGAGTCGACCCCCGCAGGGCAATTGCATGGACGCAAGACTAGTCGTAAGTCTTTAATCGCAACTCAATCGCAATTTCGCTGGAATCTAATGCACATCACCCTCGCAACACTTTAACGCTTAACGCATCTATCGATCTCATCACTTCGACACTCGCATCGCTTATCGCTTATCGCTTCTAACGCTTATCGCTACTAGTGTATGTTGGCACACATAACATCGATACACGAAACAGTATGGATAAAACATGGTGGATACGCCGCTGGTATTTCCTATATATAAGTGTTTTAGCCATATTAGCAAAATTTCGTGGAAAGATGCCATGTGGGGCGCAACGCTAGTTAAAATTTGTGATTCTATCCAAAGCTAATTAAATCGCTTTATCGCTAAAATCTATCTCACAATCGATATCCTTTAATATGTGTATCACGCAACCTCTATCGCTTATCATATGAATCTCTACCGCTTATTATGTGGATCGCTATCGTTTATTGTGTGTATCGCTATATCGCTTTCTGTGTTAAGTTAGCACACGTGGCCTCGCTTCACGAGATGAAACTTATATGGTTAAAGCATGGTGGATACGCCGCTGGTACTTCCTATATATAAGTGTTTTAGCCATATCAGCAGACTTTCGTGAAAAAAAGGCCATGTGGGGTCTAATGTTGGTTAAATTGTGGTGTTGATCAGTCCAATCGAATCGCATTAATCACGCATATCTCCATCGCGTGCAACGTAACAATCGCCGCTTATCACGTATCGCTTATCGCTCATCGATCCTCGTTCATCGCTTGGTATTCATCGCAATCTGTGTGGTATTAGTATGCATGACATCGCCTCATGGGACAAAACTAATATGGTCAGACATGGTGTTTCGCCATATTAGCGAACTCTCGTGGAAATGTGCCATGTGGGTTTAATATGGAATCTAATCAAAATCGCACTATTCGCTTATCTCTTATTGCTCGTCGCCTATCAAGACACGCCACATCAATGTTTCGTTTCATCAAGCTACTCACACCCGCCATCATCGCTATGTTCGCAACTCGACTCGCTGTTTAATCTATTCGATCCTACTCTCAACTCGGTCCGACCTTCTATCGATTGGACCGAGGGAATGCAAATTCTATCCGTGTCCTATCGGCACACATGACACCGCCTCACGAAACGGAAGTAATATGGGCAAAACATGGTGGATACGCCGCTGGTACTTCCTATATATAAGTGTTTTAAACATATTAACAAACTTTCGTGGGAAAGTGCCAAGTGGGGCTCGATGTTAACTACCTTTTGTACTATTAAAACTTATTTTATAAATTTTTTTATTAAAAAACCGGTGGACCAGTGAAATTTCCTCACAACGTGGAGGTAACATCGAATCAGCTTAACTCCATGTCCAAGAAAAATTTCATAAGTCCAATTTTCCTTAAAGCTTTTACAACATCAAAACGAAATATTTCTTAAGACGTTGGTTCGACATCGAGTTCAGCTTGAACCCATGTCATAGGAGAGTTTTCTTAACTCCAGCTTTCTTTCCAAATCTCTTTTAAAATGTCAAAAACCAACGTTTCTTGCAACGTGGGTTAACATCAACTCAGTTGACCCTACGTTATAAGAAAAAATTCAAGTTTTCCTTTCTTCAATATCTAATTGCAATGATTTGGTAACCTCTTCGAAACTCGACATGTTTTGGGAACGCAAACTCGTGGGATACTACTTTTGTTATCACGTCGCTCTCCGTTATCGCAATCAATCTCTATCTTACTCGAGACAATCACGCTTGTCAACTCACAGTCGCTCAACTCGTTGTATCGCTACTTATACGAAACAACTTGTAACACCCCGAAAATATAAAACTTTATATTAGAAATATAAAGTATAGGTAAACGAGAATTTACTAACTAGGAATTTTAACCTAGTTAGTTAATAGTCTAGAAATAACTTAAAGTAGGGTTAAAAGCAACTAAATTAAATGTTGATCAAAGTGGAGGGGTTTAAGTTGTAACAATTGAAACTTAATTGTTATTAATCAAATAAAACAAACCAAACACCCCCAAAAGGGGATGTCTGGTCGACTAGAACAAGCAGGGGCGACACCCCCACCTTCAAACTCTCAAAATTCTACTTGAACTCTCAAATTGGAGGTGCAAATCTGGTCCAAACGAAAATCCGAGCATAGAATCGTGATCCTCATCACAAGAGGATTAGTATGTAAAATTTAAGGAAAACTCTCAACTTGAAAGTTTCATGAATTGGGAAAAAAATCTGAAATTAGGGTTGCATGTGTATGTTATGATGATTAAGGAACAACTATAGTGTCTAGGGACAAACCCTAGGCCAATAGAAGTTGAAATCATAAGAAATTTTGGTGAATCCATGAACACCATTGTAGGTGATTAATGGGATATGTGTAAATTGATGAACACTAGGATATTGGGTGTTAATCTTGTGTAATTTGATAATTTGGAAGTGATTTCAGAAATCTAGAAGCTAACAATCATATAAAATGTTGATTGAGGTGAAAGTAGGGCTAAATTATAAGATAGAAACTTGTCATATAATCATGTGATAAATCTGCCCTTAAGGTGTTTGTGAAAATGCCTCAAAGAAGGCTTAAAATGGAAATTTAAAGATTAAACGCATAATTATGATGTTTTGGTGTATTATGCGATATCTATATACTATATATAAGCATTTCCCATGTCTAAAATTGTAATTTCCCTTGAAATTTGTAAGATGGCATATGAAAGGCCAAGTTAAAATGCCTATTTTTTAACCATTTTGTTCCATTTCTACCCCTACTCTCTTCATAACTCAACAACTCAATAGATGCCTACATCTCGACTCCTCTCCCACATTGAAAAAAACTCTGATCATTCGCCACTACCATAATTGAAAGCAATGAATGCCATCAATGTAAATTTCCTAATTAAAATCATTTCCTCCTCTGCCCTCGAGAAAGAAACCTAATCGACTGATCGATCGACATCCTCAAAATCAAAGCATTTTTCACATGATTGAATGCTTCAGTTTCTTTACATCAATCGTCGCCCCATTCATTCAATTTAATTAGGAATTCTGAAGATTTTCGTCTTTGTTTTTCTCTTCTCAAAACCACCCGTTGCCTTACATCACGAATTAGGTCAGACGATGATGAAGACGCGGTTAGTGATGTCGCAAATGAAGATGAAAGCCTTTCAAGATTGTTACATTCCAACAGTAAGTTTTCATCACTAACACACCTTTTCAATTAATGGATGTGTTTTCTTTACCCTCATTTGATTTGGGCTGAGGTTGAATTCAAAAGATTATATTATTTGCCCCTTTGGTTGCAGAAAGAATACTAAAATTTACAACATTGAAAGTTGATGCATCATTGCAACAAAGCATTAGAGAAAAAACTAAACCATCCAATCGATTGCAAGAATCAGGGTAATTGATGGTGTAATTATTTTCATGCCATTGATTTTGATTTTAGAATATGGTTACTACTGAAAATATGTTTATATGTTCTTAAAGATGAATATGGTTACTGAAAATTATTTATATCTTCTTACAGAAATATGACTATGGGTTGTGAAGTGCTGATTATGTTCTTATATTTTTATTATTTAGAGGTGGTAATTTTGACCCTTGTGCTTTTCAGTTGGTTAAATTGGGCAGTGGATGATGGAAAATAGTGTATAGTTAAAACACAGGAGCTCCTTTTTTTCTTGGTTTTGCAATTATCCTCTATGTACTACACTGTTTTCAGTCATTCAACTATGGAGGCATCAATTTTGACCCGTTTACAAATAGTATGGCATATGGGTCGGGATTTGGGGTTGCTTTTATCTCAAACAAGTCAAAAAAGAAAAATGAGCCATATGGGAAATGAGCTATATCTTCACTTGAAAACGGGCAATCTCCAAGTTGGGTCCAGAGCACTCGACATGTCAATGTGCTTTCAACACCTTCGGTTGACATTAACCAATCTGCAGAGGTAATCATAGGTTTAATATTCATATGACATTCAGATCTATTAACTGTAAAATGTGGAGGAACAAAATTGACATGAGTTTGTTAGTGTTTTTGTATTTTTTTTAATCATTTTCCCACACGTAATTCGTGTTTCTAGCAGGAGAAAACGAAATCTGGAGAACCTGAATCTTCAAATGTCAATGAATCGAGCTCATCTCACAAGCAGCTCATTCAACATCCAGGTCTATCTCTCAATTTCTTTTATAGTTTTTGTCATGTAAGAAAATAAATAATCTAAAAACTTGCAGCTTTTTTTGTGTAAATAGAGTGATGTTATATGAATGGCGTTTTTTGATTTTATATTTTTGACATTCAGTTGAATTTGACAATATTGAGAGATCTACATTTTTGTGCTCTATTAATCTATTATTATATAGCTTTGCTAATATGTTGCACGAATGTCGTAAAAAAAATGCAGGGAATACTTCAGTCGCTGGGAAGAGTTTTGAAGAAGATGCGATTTATGCCTTCATCCTTCTAATTCTCATAGATTGTTGACTGCACTTGTTGACTCACAGCATAAAAAGGTAGGGTCAAAAAAACTGTCACTGACATTGACCCTGAAGTTCATATGGAATCGAAATTGCCACATCTAATTATTGTAATTAAAGTTCATAGCTCTGATTTTCAGGACGATGAACAAGATTATTACGATTCTTGGTGTTCTGGTGCTCGACGCCGCTTCAAAGAAGACTTGGAAATGGAAGCTCGGACCGAAAAACGTATTATAAATGCCAAGAACTCAAGAAGGTATATAAGCGTAAAAACATAAAAAAAAAAAAAAAAAACTTCCCTTTTCTTTGATATTGAGGAAGCACTGGCTGATAAAGCATCAGAAGAGGAAACATCATGCATTATTCTTTTTTGACATCATGTCTATTAAGAACTCTAGATTTTTCAAAATACCCCATTTTCTCTTTTAACGAAATATTTTTTGGAGTTGAAGCATAAAGCTTCTGGAGGCAGTCTCAAGAGCCATGAGATTGAATCAGATGAGGAGTCTCCCAAAGAAAGGCAGCTGCCGCATCTCATCGTCGAAAGGCACTTGTTTATGATAACGATGAAGAGTAAAATATATGCGAGTTGGTAAGTAAACGTCATCTATTCAAAAAATTTATGTTTTATATATTGCATTAGTAGATCTCTAATGAAATTACAGTTTGACCGTATTTAGATTTTGTAAAATTCTGAATTCTAAATTATTCACCTTTATGCAATATCACAACTGTTATTTTTGTGCGTTCCTTTGGAAGAGCGTTATAGTAAAAGCTACAAAATAAATAAGAAGTATGTTTGAATGCAATTTAGTAGTCCTGGAATTATAAATTAGGATTTGTATAGAAATCAAGGTTAATGTGGGTATTGCCTACAATTATACACTTGGTACTTTTCGCATTTTTTATGTTTTCTTTAGGAAAGCATATCAAATCGCTAATGTTCTCTTTAAGGTGTTGTTTTATTCTTCACAGGATTATCAAATGTCACTGATCTTTATCCTTGCCGCTTGAACGACTGGTTAACTTGCTAGGAGACATAGTTGGTTCTTAATCTAGGGTCATGATTACCCGCGGCAACGCGCAGGCATTCCCACTATATGACAAAAGCAAAACCACTAAAACAACGTCACATAGGACAAAACACGCCATTGGGTACACAACACAACTTATTTAAGCGCCTCTATATGTCCCTTTTCATGCCATTCAAAACCCCATAATCACACAGATAATATTTTCACCGGATCATTAATGGGTCGCTCCAGCATTAATCTAGCAATCGTCTTGATCATAGGTAGGTTTTTCATATCATTTGTTTCTGTTGCTACTGTTTTTACAACTGTTGATAACAAAAAAAAGATCATGTTTATTTATGTACTAACATTAATGTGTTACAGGTTGCGTGTTTGCAACTTCGATCGCGAAAGAAGAATCCGACAAGTTAGGAACTGTTATCGGGATTGATCTCGGGACTACGTATTCATGTATTGGTAGTGATTTGCATATTAAAGTGATCCTTATAAGTCGACTTGTTTGTTTCAGTTTGTTGGAAGAGACCAAGTATCATATAAGACTTCCATGAAAGAAAGTGTGTACCGAAAATCTTTGAAGTTTAGAAAGGCTTGTTGACTGTTAAATTATGTTTGGTTTATGCGGGAATCAGTTTATTTAGTTTTGTTTTTTTTGTTCTACTGTTTAATAGTTTCCATAAAATAACCGGCCCGTGTTTCGGTCCTTGTTGCAGACGGTAAGTGCTGGTGGGAAGTTGGTGATTTGATCATGTCTCACGTTATTGACTCCGCCGCAACGCGCGGGTCTCCCACTAGTAAGGTTTAAAGAGAGTTCTAAACATGTCTTGAATTGAACTCTATATGAAAGGATACCGGAACGTCGAGTGGACAAGCCGGTGGTGATTTGCGGTTAAAGGGCGTACACTAAGGTATGTAACTTGACCCGTTACATTTAGTAGATTTTGATGATTATATAATGCGTAATTGAATTTTAGAATAAGGGTTGTATTGAATTAAAGCGGTGATGTCGCTATATCGAATAATAGGTCAAATATTGGTTGGAACACGTTGGTAGTCGTCACAAAGGAGGATTCCTTAGACGAGCCAAACGGGTCGAATAATCAAACAAAGCATGGATCTTGCCTTGTAATATGATTGAATTGTTTATTGTTGTCAATTAAATATTGACATATTAAAACGCGAGTATTTAATATGTTGGTTTACTAAAATAAGGATTTGAGAATAGTGTGTGGGCAAAACAAACAAAAAGGCCAAAACATATATGTGCAGGGACTACCGTAAGTTACGGTGTCACCGTAACTTACGGTAGGTGTCAGGATGCTTACGGTGGAAGACTACTGATTTACGGTGGACCATGGTTGTAATTCGACTACCGTAACTTACGGTGGAACCGTAAGTTACGGTATAGCCTGCATTTTTTTATGCAAATTTTGTAATTGTAAATATTCAACTTCACTTCGATCGTAGTCTCGGTCAAATATTATTTCTAAGCATTCTAATACTAATGTTTTATGTAAACATTTCAGTTTAGGTACTCAAGAATTACGGATGACGATCAAGCAAACTTCTTGAAGAACCGAACACATACTTTTGAAGCTTCCGCATAAATTAACTCGGTTAAAACAATGTTTATAATGTAGTTGTTTGCTAAATAACTTTTGAAATCTTCTAACTTAGTCGTTAGTTAACTAAGGTTTTTGCTACTATTGAACTTCTGTAATGAATGTTTAGTTTACTTAAATACCATTTCATTTGGAATGTTATAATCTATTGTTAAAATCAAGTAAAAATTAGATGGGTGTTACAAGTTGGTAATCAGAGCTCAAGGTTGTCAATAAGTGTTCGGTTCAAGCTTGATCAAGCATCCGGTAAGAGTTAATCGTTTAAGTAGAAATTAGAGAATATAGAAATAAATCATGAACAAATGTGCATGAAAAGAGTGTGTAAGCTCACTCAAATACAAGAAATGCATGAAACAAGAACGATTAAATCAAGTTATGAACTTGATTGAATCAAAACAAGAACGATTGAATCAAGTTGTGAACTTGATTGAATCAAAACAAGAACGATTGAATCAAGTTGTGAACTTGATTGAATCAAAACAAGAATGATTGAATCAAGTTGTGAACTTGATTGAATCAAAACAAGTAAAGCATGTGTTATAAATGGAATGTTTAACAACCTATGTAAACATTTCAGAAATAGAGATGGCAGATGGAGGTAATGATGATGCGGTGCCAAGAGTCACCGAACAAATGAGGGAAGTGATTGCCGAAGAGGTTGGAAAGGCGATAGAAAACAGTTTGTCGGGCTTTATTGATAAAATTCAAAACACAGTTGTATCAATAGTAGATGAGAGAATCAATAAATTGGAAGATGATTCAAATTTAGCAAAGGAAAAGCATGGAGGACGAAAGCCTTGTTCATACAAGGAATTCATGGCCTGTAAACCACCAATATATAATGGGGAGGTTGATCCAATAGTGTGCCAACGATGGCTAAGTGATATCGAAGGGGTATTCGAGAGGACCCATTGTGACGAAGATGACTACGTAGCATATGGTACGGGTTAACTAAGGAGTCAAGCGAAAGATTGGTGGGATAACAAAAAGAGAGAGATCGGTATTGAAGCTGCTAAGGTCATGACATGGGAAGAATTCAAGACGTCATTTCTTAAACAGCATAGCCCCAAGGCGGTTATGAATAAAATCAAGGAGGAGTTCATGCAACTTAGGCACAAGGGTGAGACCATAGACAAGATTACGGCAACGTTTATGGATAAGATGAAGTTTTGTGATGATCTAGTGACGAATGAAGAACAAAAGATATACTACTACCATAACATGTTGAGTGCTGAGTATAGGGAATTTATCACCCCTTCAAAATACGAGACCCTTACCGAGATCATAAATGTTGCTCGGGAAAGGGAGATCGAACTGAAAAAGAGCATTGAACGGGGTGAACGGAAAGCACAAGATGTAAACCCAAGCCCTGCTAAGAAGGCACGAACAAACGAAACCGCAAAGAAATTTGATACAAAAGGCGGGTCGCCAAGTTGCAGAATCTGCGGAAAGGGTCATAAAGGCGAATGCCGTTACAAGGATAAGCCTTGTCCCATATGCCAAAAAACGGGACATATGGCTATATCGTGCCCGGAGAAAGTGACGGTTTGTTACAATTGTTATCGAACGGGTCACAAAAAGTCGGAATGCCCGGAACTGGTTGGAAAGAAGGATGGGCAGGACCCGAAAGGTGAAGCCCCAAAAGCAAGGGCAAGATCTTTTCAACTGACCGCCGCAGAAGCGAAGGTTGAACCTGACGTGGTCTCAGGTATATTTGCTGTAAATTCGATTCCTACACGCGTGTTATTTGATATGGGTGCGAATAAATCCTTTGTTTCATATGAATTTATTCGACATCCTTCATTTGTTCTAACAAAATTACATGTGCCCTTAGAAGTAGAGATAGGTAATAACAAGAGCTTTATTGTTTATGATGTATGTGAAAACTGTAAACTGAGCATTGACGACGAAGAATATTTGATAAATCTAATCCCGATGTCAATGGGAGATTTTCAAGTAGTCGTTGGGATGGATTGGCTATCTCAACACCATGCAAAGGTCGTGTGTTTTCGTAAAGAGATAAAACTAACATCTCCAATCGGGAAACACGTCACCATTTATGGCGAAAAAGGAGGCAACCCTATAGTATGCTCAATGTTGAAAGCTCACAAGCTTATGAAGCTAGGATGCAAGGCATTCATGATATACGCTAATGAGCCCGAAAAAGAATCACAAAAGATTAGAGATGTACCGGTAGTACGAGATTATGAAGATGTGTTTCCGGAGGATTTACCGGGGATACCGCCTGAACGGGAAGTGGAGTTCGGGATTGAATTGATTCCGGGCGCGAAACCCGTAGCAAAAGCCCCGTACCGACTCGCACCGTCGGAATTACAAGAGTTGATGTCCCAAATTCAAGACTTGCTTAACAAGGGATTCATAAGGCCGAGTGTGTCTCCTTGGGGCGTACCGGTATTGTTCGTGAGGAAGAAAGACGGGAGCATGCGCATGTGTATCGATTACCGGGAGTTAAACAAACTCACGGTAAAGAACCGATACCCGCTCCCGAGGATAGACGATTTATTCGACCAATTACAAGGTGCGAACTGGTTTTCAAAAATGACCTTAGATCTGGGTATCACCAGCTAAAGGTCAAAGAAGAAGATGTGCCAAAGACGGCTTTCCGCACGAGATACGGACATTACGAATTCCTCGTGATGTCATTTAGGCTAACAAATGCACCAGCGGCTTTCATGGACCTCATGAACCGGGTTTGCAAGCCATTGTTGGATAAGTCGGTCATCGTGTTTATCGATGATATCTTGGTGTATTCGAAAAGTGAAGCTGAACACGCATACCACCTACAAGAAGTGTTAGAGACACTTAGACGAGAAAGGTTGTATGTGAAATTCTCTAAGTGTGCCTTTTAGTTACGAGAGGTACAATTTCTTGGCCACGTCATAAGTGCCGACGGAGTATTGGATCCGTCCAAGATCGAGGTTGTGTCAAAATGGAATCCCCCGAAGAACCCTTCGGAAATTAGAAGCTTTTTGGGGCTAGCGGGATACTATAGGAGATTCATTCAAGATTTCTCCAAGATTGCGTCACCGCTAAGGAAGCTGACCCAAAAGAAAGAAAAGTTCATTTGGGGTGTCGATCAAGAAAAAGCGTTTCAAACGCTAAAAGAAAAGTTAACTCAAGCTCCGGTACTTACATTGCCGGACGGAGTCGAAGATACGGTGGTTTATTCGGATGCTTCACTGTCAGGGCTCGGATGCGTTTTGATGCAACGGGGCAAAGTTATAGCTTATGCCTCGAGACAATTGAAAATACACGAGAAGAAATATCCCACACACGATCTTGAATTGGTTGCGGTGGTATTTGCCTTAAAAATATGGAGGCACTACATGTACGGGGTAAAGTGCACCATATACACCGATCACAAGAGCTTAAAATACTTTTTCGATCAGAAGGAGTTAAATATGAGACAAAGGCGATGGTTGGAAACGGTGAAAGATTTCGACTGTGAAATACATTACCACCCCGGAAAAGGCAAATGTGGTAGCGGACGCTCTGAGCAGAAATTCGGACTATGTCCCAATACGAGTAAGGTCGATGCAGCTCGTGGTGACCTCGGGTATACTAGAACGTATTCGAGAGGCGCAATTAGAAGCAGTAAAGGAGGAGAATTGGAAGAAGGAAAGAATAATCGGTCAGTTGAAGGATTTGACGTATGGGAATAACGGGTTGAAGACTCGATTCGGGAGGATATGGGTTCCAAATACTTGTGGAGTGAAAGCACTTCTACTAGATGAAGCTTATAAATCCCGATATTCAATTCATCCGGGAGCGACCAAAATGTATAATGATTTAAAACAAAACTATTGGTGGCCCGGGATGAAAAGAGATGTCGTGAAGAACGTAGAAAAATGCTTGACATGTTTACAAGTCAAGGCGGAGCACCAAAAACCATACGGTAGACTTCAACCGTTGGAAATTCCGGTTTGGAAATGGGAACAAATCACCATGGATTTGTTGACCAAATTACCCAAAACTAACCGCGGGTTTGATGCTATATGAGTAGTTGTAGATAGACTGACGAAAAGCGCTCACTTCATTCCAATTCGTGAGACTTATACATCCGAAAAGATGTCGGAGGTGTACACAAATGAAATCATAGCACGGCATGGGGTACCGATATCTATTGTGTCAGACAGAGATACTTGGTTTACTTCAAATTTTTGGCGTGAATTTCAAGAACAAATGGGAACTAAATTGTTCATTAGCACTGCCTACCATCCACAAACGGATGGGCAGAGTGAAAGAACAATACAAACGTTGGGAGATATGCTGCGGGCTTGCATTATTGACTTCGGGGGTAGTTGGGATATCTATCTACCCTTGGTCGAATTTTCATATAACAACAGCTATCACGCGAGCATTAAGATGGCCCCGTATGAACTGTTATATGGCAGAAAATGTCGAACTCCGGTATGTTGGGGAGAAGTGGGTCCACGAGGACTAGCACCTACTGATGTAATCCGAGCTACGAATGAGAAAATCGACATGGTTCGGGCACACTTGAAAGCGGCTCAAGACAGGCAAAAGGCGTATGCGGATAAAAGGAATAGGCCAATTGAATTTCAGGTTGGCGACATGGTTATGCTAAAAGTTTCCCCATGGAAAGTCATTATTAGATTCAGAAAAAGGGGAAAACTAAGCTCGAGATTTATTGGGCCATTCAGAATCACTGAACGGGTTGGTAAAGTAGCTTATCGTCTCGAATTACCCGAGGAGTTGAGTGGGATTCATAGCACATTCCACGTGTTACATCTCCGAAAATGTTTGGCCGACGAAACTGCTAGTATCCACTACGATGATATCGAGGTGGATAACAGCCTCAACTATGCAGTAAAACCAATCGCGATTTTAGATCGTAAAGAGAAAAGTTTGAGGAACAAGGTGATTAATCAAGTCAAGGTCAAATGGGAGCATAGGAAAGGTTCGGACACAACTTGGGAGTCCGAAGAGGAGATGCGACGTCTTCACCCTACATTATTTGGTATGTACTTTGGTTTCGGGGACGAAACCCTTTTTAAGGGGGGTAGACTTGTAACACCCCGAAAATATAAAACTTTATATTAGAAATATAAAGTATAGGTAAACGAGAATTTACTAACTAGAAATTTTAACCTAGTTAGTTAATAGTCTAGAAATAACTTAAAGTAGGGTTAAAAGCAACTAAATTAAATGTTGATGAAAGTGGAGGGGTTTAAGTTGTAACAATTGAAACTTAATTGTTATTAATCAAATAAAACAAACCAAACACCCCCAAAAGGGGATGTCTGGTCGACTAGAACAAGCAGGGGCGACACCCCCACCTTCAAACTCTCAAAATTCTACTTGAACTCTCAAATTGGAGGTGCAAATCTGGTCCAAACGAAAATCCGAGCATAGAATCGTGATCCTCATCACAAGAGGATTACAAGGTATGTAAAATTTAAGGAAAACTCTCAACTTGAAAGTTTCATGAATTGGGAAAAAAAATCTAAAATTAGGGTTGCATGTGTATGTTATGATGATTAAGGAACAACTATAGTGTCTAGGGACAAACCCTAGGCCAATAGAAGTTGAAATCATAAGAAATTTTGGTGAATCCATGAACACCATTGTAGGTGATTAATGGGATATGTGTAAATTGATGAACACTAGGATATTGGGTGTTAATCTTGTGTAATTTGATAATTTGGAAGTGATTTCAGAAATCTAGAAGCTAACAATCATATAAAATGTTGATTGAGGTGAAATTAGGGCTAAATGATAAGATAGAAACTTGTCATATAATCATGTGATAAATCTACCCATAAGGTGTTTGTGAAAATGCCTCAAAGAAGGCTTAAAATGGAAATTTAAAGATTAAACGCATAATTATGATGTTTCGGTGTATTATGCGATATAAGGTTTAAAGAGAGTTCTAAACATGTCTTGAATTGAACTCTATAGGAAAGGATACCGGAACGTCGAGTGGACAAGCCAGTGGTGATTTGCGGTTAAAGGGCGTACACTAAGGTATGTAACTTGACCCGTTACATTTAGTAGATTTTGATGATTATATAATGCGTAATTGAATTTTAGAATAAGGGTTGTATTGAATTAAAGCGGTGATGTCGCTATATCGAATAATAGGTCAAATATTGGTTGGAACACGTTGGTAGTCGTCACAAAGGAGGATTCCTTAGACGAGCCAAACGGGTCGAATAATCAAACAAAGCATGGATCTTGCCTTGTAATATGATTGAATTGTTTATTGTTGTCAATTAAATATTGACATATTAAAACGCGAGTATTTAATATGTTGGTTTACTAAAATAAGGATTTGAGAATAGTGTGTGGGAAAAACAAACAAAAAGGCCAAAACATATATGTGCAGGGACTACCGTAAGTTACGGTGTCACCGTAACTTACGGTAGGTGTCAGGATGCTTACGGTGGAAGACTACTGATTTACGGTGGACCATGGTTGTAATTTGACTACCGTAACTTACGGTGGAACCGTAAGTTACGGTATAGCCTGCATTTTTTTTATGCAAATTTTGTAATTGTAAATATTCAACTTCACTTCAATCGTAGTCTCGGTCAAATATTATTTCTAAGCATTCTAATACTAATGTTTTATGTAAACATTTCAGTTTAGGTACTCAAGAATTACGGATGACGATCAAGCAAACTTCTTGAAGAACCGAACACATACTTTTGAAGCTTCCGCATAAATTAACTCGGTTAAAACAATGTTTATAATGTAGTTGTTTACTAAATAACTTTTGAAATCTTCTAACTTAGTCGTTAGTTAACTAAGGTTTTTGCTACTTGTGAACTTCTGTAATGAATGTTTAGTTTACTTAAATACCATTTCATTTGGAATGTTATAATCTATTGTTAAAATCAAGTAAAAATTAGATGGGTGTTACAAGTTGGTAATCAGAGCTCAAGGTTGTCAATAAGTGTTCGGTTCAAGCTTGATCAAGCATCCGGTAAGAGTTAATCGTTTAAGTAGAAATTAGAGAATATAGAAATAAATCATGAACAAATGTGCATGAAAAGAGTGTGTAAGCTCACTCAAATACAAGAAATGCATGAAACAAGAACGATTAAATCAAGTTATGAACTTGATTGAATCAAAACAAGAACGATTGAATCAAGTTGTGAACTTGTCACATCACTTGAACAGTGATGTGACAGCCCTCATCCGACCAGCATGTTCCAGCCACTTTTTCTCCCGATTTCTCGCAAACCTTGTAAGTTTTCACTCTAATTCTTGTACTTCTATGATCTACACCCGATTCTACACTTTTCTATCTTTTAAATCTCAACTTTTAACCGTGAAATCTTTTGATTTGAGGTGTTCTACGATGATGTCATCAAAGAGTTCATATGAACTTCAAAGTGTGACCTCATTTCACCATGAACAACTCAGATCTGAGTGATTTCCACATGTTTTTACACAAATCTCGTCCAAATCTTTGTTATCTAATCAAAGAGTTATGTGATTTCGGGCTAAACATGGGAAACCGTCAAGAACGACCAGATCTGATGGAACAGGGTGGTTCCCGGCCGTTAGAACGGGTCGAATTTGATGGAATTTCGGTTGTTTAGCACGATATCACACCGTTTCGGTCAAATTACCATTATTCTTTTCAAAGCCATCAAGTTCAAGACGATTAGGACGTCGGAACGGATTGCCGTCCGACAGGACAGCCATCCGATTCAAGCCATCCGGTCGGATTGCACTTGGAACTTTCAAATCATCATCCCAAACGAGTGACCATCCGATCGGATATTCACTAGTCAAACATCAACCTAAATAAGTGACCATCCGACCGGATTACCATCCGATCGGATAGTCACCAGACAATCATCATCCCAAACGAGTGACCATCCGACCGGATTGCCATCCGATCGGATAGTCACTAGTCAATGGTTATCCCCAAACGAGTGACCATCCGACAGGATTGCCATCCGATCGGATAGCCACTAGTCACTTGTTTGACTTTTCACCGTTTAACGCGCCGCTCATCGCTTACGCTACCATTCCATGATCTGGCTAACTCAGACGCACCCTCAATCAATCCAATCAAGTTGTGTTTACTTGCTGAAAACGCACTGTGAGTATACTTGAACCCTTTTTGCTTTTGCACTTTTAGGTGTAACATATGTTGCTATTAAATCAAATCACATCAAATGCTTAAACTATTTATCTCTTGCGAATGACTTACATGCATAATTATACGTGATGCTAGTTACATATGCGCTAGGACTTATACTCGCGACGTCCCACCATGACTAGTATAGTACTATTGCGCCCGACGGGGTCTAGTTTAGCAATCGTAATCGCAGCTCGAGGACTTAGCTGGTAGTATCAGTTTTGTGAGTATATATGTCGTGTATTACGTTTATGTATGTGGAAATTCGCAGCTTTTAATCTATTATGCTATTAAATATCAAACCAGTATACTCGCCAATACTTTTGTATTGACATTATTTTAACGTATGTTGCAGGTTAGATCGCAGACTATCTCAATCAAGCTAGGGAGTCTAGAAACTCAACTAAAATCTAGCTTGTCGAATTTGTATTGTTCTTCTCGTTAACTTTTTAATTGGTGCGACGTGTACATGATAACTTTTCACGTTGCACGAGTACGCAACCCAATCCTTGATGCGAAGCATCATAGTTTACAACAAAGTCATCGGTATCGTCGGATAATGATAAAATTGTAAAATGCTATGCACCAATCTTAAGAATAAGTTGTAATGCTATTTCTTGTTTTTCAATTGGGGCGAATTTATTGTCTTTATGGGTGAGGGAGGTTAGCAATTGAGTAATTTAAAAAAAAATCTCAGTAGATCTCTAATGATATCCCACTAATTCAAAAAAAAATTTCGGACTCCAGCTGGAGTCTTGGACACTTCCCAATTCTCATTTGCTTCAATCCTAGCTGGGTCTACTTGAATGCCTTTCTCGTTCACTACATGCCTGAGAAATTGTACCTCGCGAATCCACAATTCGCACTTGGAAAATTTCGCGTATAGTTTTCCCTTCTTTAGTAGCTCCAAAATGGTTCTCAAATGTTGTTCGTGTTCATCAGTCGATCGTGAGTATATTAATATGTCGTCAATAAATACTATGACAAATCTCTCAAGATACGGCTTGCGTAAGTAATCAAATAAGCGAAGTAGAATAGTAAGTAAAAAGACATAATGCGAAGCGTAAGTAAAATGAGTTTATCAAATAAGCGAAGTAGAATAGTGCATGCAATTTTCTCAGTGGCTTTGTGGTATATTTGGAACATAAGGAACAAAAGACTTTTTGAAGGAAAAGACATGAGCACATACAGAGCAGTGGATGAGATAAAGGAACACGTTTTTGAATGGATGAAAAATCGAACCAAATGCTTTAATACAATGTGGGAGAAGTGGAGAAAATTTGATGGAATTGATTGAAGACTCGGTTTATCGTTGGGTGTATGTAGTTTTATTGTTTTTGTTTACCTTTTCTCTTTTTATGTTTCTGTTCTTCATAGCTTCTTACTGCGTTTTGGTTTGTTAATAAAGCGTTTTGGTTGTACACGATAGTCACTACAAATCTTAGTGAGGAGTGGAAAGATTATGACTATATTATTAGTGAAACACTTAAACATTAGTGTCGTCATAGATAAGTTGAATTAGTCTTTTGACAAAAGGTAATCGAACCATCGCCAACCCTTATCATCGAACCCATAACCAAGCTATGATGGATACCACGCTGACATGTTGTTATCGGGACCATGTGTGTTTTTCGGTTAGGGTAACCAACTACAAACTTAAACTTGAACAACTTCCTGAATACCATTTTCATTTTTTTGGGGGTGTGTATGTGTGGGTGGTGTGGGGGGGGGGGGTTTCTTTTGGTTAAACAGGGTAACAATCGAACCCATGAAAGATCTTGATGGTACAGTCTTCTTCGACCAAGCTAATTGAACACAAAATATAATAATTCCATAAAAAGGTTACAATATATCCGTATTGTCAGTTTGATACCTTCGTTTTCTTAAAAAAATTACATATGATCCACATGATTTAGACGTCTATGACATGTTTTGTTCCTTTCACCAACATAAATTACGCTACACATGGTATAAAGACATGAGTTTCTTTTCGTAGTTACAACGATTAGAGGTCTCACTGGAAGCAGCTTCTTTATTCCTACGAGGTAGAGGTAAGACTGTCTATATCTTACCCTACCTTGGCTTTGCTATTAGTGAGATTTACTGAGTATGATGATGATGAATCCCATGGTATAGCTCCAACGATTAGTTTTATGAGCGACAAGAGTTATTAAATCATTAACACATTTGTACGGAGCTCTATATTTTCAACTATTATTGTGATGAGGTCTCTAGTCATGTAACGATCAAAGAAAATTTAATTAAGTGTTTATAAAGCAAATTACATACAATTAACCATTAATAAACTAATAAACTATTAGTTTATATATGAACCGATAATTTAAATCATCAAAACTCAATTCCGTAGCCTAAAATAACAAAAGAAATAATAATAATAAAAAAAAAACCAAAATAGACTTTATTAGATTAAATTAAAGTTAGAGTAAAATGCACGGATAGTCCCTGTGGTTTGGTAAAATTTCACCTTTAGTCCCCAACTTTTCTAAATTACACTCTTAGTCCCTGTGGTTTGACAAGTTGTTACTCGGATAGTCCCCAAAGCGATGGAGGTTAGTTTTTCTAGTTAAATGGGTGTGAAATGACAAGGACTATCCGAGTAACAACTGGTCAAACCACAGGGACTATCCGAGTAACAACGTGTCAAACCACAGGGACTATCTGAGTAACCTTCATAAGCTTGAGGGACTATCCGAGTAACAACTTATAAAACCATAGGGACTAAGAGTGTAATTTTGAAAAGTTGGGGACTAAAGGTGAAATTTCACCAAACCACAGGGACTATTCGTGCATTTTACTCTTAAAGTTATAACAATGTACAAACTTGATAATATGTGTTAGAACACAACTAGGCTAGAAAGATAATTTACACACAACATACAAAATTATTACACACAATGTTCTCATATCTGAATCAGATTAACCGGTTCGAATGTCCAATTAAACTGTCAATCATACTTTTGAACCACATTTATCTAAGCCGACGAATGATTGGTTGAATCATGTTGAAACTAGATTTTTCACTTGCTAGTTTACCTAGGCTATGCGGATGGTGATGGTACATCCTTGGAGGATAATCCGCCACGTATGATAGGTGTGAGGATGAGCCAAAAAGGATGGAGGTAAGGAAATGGATGATAGACCTAGAATATATATGTATATATTGTATTATAGGTGTGTGAGAGAGGGGGATGCCTGTCTCCAACGTCTGGAACTCGACGTTCAGGACGCCGGCTGGGGGGGGGGGGCACCGTGTATAGGTGTGTGAGAGAGGGGGAGGCCCGTCTCCAACGTCTGGAACTCGACGTTCAGGACGCCGGCTGGGGGGGGGGGTGGGCGCCGGACGTGGGGATACCGTATAGCGTTACTACTCCATACTCCATCTTACTAAAATTTTAGTGTAGTTTAACACTTTGTTTTAACTTATTTAACATCCACACACATCCAAGTTTGAAATTATTTATTTGTCAATTCAACTTTCCATACCAATTCAACATCCAAAAGATTTACTCACCCCTAAATTGGTACACCACTTCATCCCGCAACTCAACTCACTTAAAGAGAAAATGCATCAACGTGTTGTTAGATAAACACTCCCCCCTTCCGGTACCGGATCGACGACGTCGTTCTCCCTCTTCTCAAACACCAACTCACATCACCGATAATATTATTATTCCCCAAATTACCCTCAATCAATCATCATATTTCCCAAATCCCCCACTTCCCCCAATCCATTTCCACTCGATTAGGGTTTCTTCATTTCACTTAACCGTCTACCGATGACCTGATTTCAACTGATTTTCAGTTAATTTCCACGATGGAGCTTCGAAATTCTAGGGTTGAGGGTCCAGCTGTTGACCAGAGTCAACCGATTGCTCAGGTGATGGTGAAGAGGAAGCGAGGGCGGCCGCCTAGGGCTCAGCCGGTTGCGAAGAAGAGTAAGGAGGAGGATGAAGATGAGGATGTGTGTTTTATTTGCTTTGATGGTGGTAGTCTCGTGCTTTGCGATCGCCGGTTTGTCTTCATTTACTTGCTTGATCTACTGCATTAACTCTTGTCTTATATGTTTAGGTGTTTGTTAAATGTGTGCATTCATTGAAGTTTATGTTACAACAAATTATGTGGTATCCCGAACCGTTTCAAGATATTGCCCGCTTTGCCCCTGATTGGTTGCCTATCCAGAAACTCACGGTTTTATTTTCACCCAACGGATTGCTGGCCCAGGCAAAATGTGTATTGGTAGAGCAGGTGGAAGTTTCCACCTGCTCTTCTACCATTTATTGCCTGGGCGAGTAATTCGTCGGGTGGAAACAAAACTGTGAGTTTCTGGATAGGCAACCCATCAGGGGCAAAGCGGACAATATTTGGCGTGGTTTACTTCGGATGTTACAATTTATATACTTTTGAGGTGACGAAGTATGAATAATTGGTTAATGTTTTGCTTTCTTTTTGGGTGTAGGGGATGTCCAAAGGCGTACCATCCGGCTTGTATTAAGCGGGACGAAGCATTTTTTCGGTCGAAAGCTAAATGGAACTGCGGTATGTCATATTATTATCTTTTACATTTAGGGTTGCTCAAAATCTTTAACATTAGGAACTAATGTTGTTTTGGTGTTTGTATGGATTTCAGGTTGGCATATATGTAGCATGTGTGAGAAGACAGCACACCATATGTGCTATACATGTACTTATTCATTGTGCAAAGGGTGTGTTAGAACATCTGATTATGTGTGTGTGAGAGGTGATAAAGGCTTTTGTACAGTTTGTATGAAAACAATCATGCTGATTGAAAATAGCGGAGATGCAACGGTATGCAAATTTGTACTTTCTCTTTTACTCTTATTATATGTGGCTTTCTTTATGTTGTCTAGGTGAGGTCTTTCTACGAATTTAGCATCATCAGGTTATAACACTGTAGTTGGGTTTTTGATATTGCAATATGTGCCGCAAAAGAATGTTTTTAATGTTGTCATCGTAATAAAGTAATAAACAATCATTTAAAAAATCATTAAATTGAACTTGTAAGACAATATCTTTTTCCTCGTGTTTTAAAAATGGGCATACAGAAAATATACACATATCTGTAGAGAATTTAATTTCAGTAAACTAGTTATGGTTAACAATTTTTTTATGTAATCATAGTAAATGGAAAAGGAGTTTAATAAAGCTAAAATAAAGAAGTAAGCAGTTTTATTTATATTTTAAATGTATCGACCTATATGGATCGTGGATCGGTTAAATGTGTTGATCTATTGGATAAATGTTTTTGACCTGTTTGATCACATGAATAATTTGGATAGGATCTTGAGACCTGAACAATTGACAAGCTTACTGGCTTGTGTAGCTTGCTTAATATTGTAAACTACACTCTTGTAAAAACATCATGATTGTTGAAGTTATTTATTTTATATATACGTTCTCACACACAAACCCACACATATATTTATACACACACATATACATACGCGCGCGCACACGCCCGCCCGCAGTTATTAAAGGCGCGAGGCGCACTTAGGGCGATTTGTTGGGCCCGGGGCTTTATTTACGCCTTGGCGCGCGCTTTAATAACTATGACATGAACCATAGTTATTAAAGGCGTGAGGCGCACTCAGGGCGATTTGTTGGGCCTAGGGCTTTATTTGCGCCTAGGCGCTCGCTTTAATAACTATGATATATATATACACACACATACACCTACATCTATACACACACATATATAAGAACAATTTTAGAATGTAAAAAAATATGAACAAGTACCAAGCATTCATTTTTCCAATATTAAATATCTAAAAATAAAAGAAAATGGTTTAAATGTAATTGCTATTGTTTCTCACTCATCTCTCGTAAAATCATAAGAAAAAAAATATGAACAAATTAGTTTGATTGTTTGTTTATTGTGTAGGGTTATACTACCTACACATGTGTAGGTAAAAGGTACAAAATTTGAACATATATGAACAAATTAGTTTGATGGTTTTTTGTACATAATCTACGCATGTGTATCCAAGAAGCACAAACTGAAAAAAATATGAACCATCTGTCAAGACATTAAATGCTTTAAATTCGATTCATTCTTGTAATTATTTGGTGTTATCTAATAATCCTCACCCTATATGTGTCTATATATACATACATACATACATATATATATATATATATATATAGGTAGAGGATCCTGTAAAAAGTGCTCAAAGTGCTCAAAGTGTGAGAAGTGTAATATAACACTATATATAATACTATATAACACCATATAAACACCGTATAACAATATGTAACACCATATAATACCATATAACACTATGTAACACTATATATCATTATATAACAAATATAACACAATAGGTTGTCTGATAGCATGTCTATGATAGATGTATAGTGTTATATTTGTTATATAATGTTATATAGTGCTACATAGTGTTATATGGTATTATATGGTGTTACATATTGTTATACAGTGTTTATATGGTGTTATATAGTATTATATATAGTGTTATAATACACTTCTCACACTTCTCACGCTTTAGGCCCTTTTTACACTATCCTTACCCTATATATATATATATATATATATATAAATGCTTTTGCTTATATATTCTCATCAGGTGGATTTCGATGACAAGACTAGTTGGGAGTATCTCTTCAAGGTATATTGGCTCTACACAAAAGGAAAGTTATCGTTAACTCTTGACGAGCTTACGCAAGCTAAGAACCCATGGAAACTAGCTTCCATCGAACCAACCACTTCACATATTAGCGCCAGTGGTCGAAGAAGCATTACATCCGACCTATCTAGAGCTAGTCTCGAAGCTAACGAATCCAAAAGAAGAAAGACAAATGAACAGACCAACGGGCTTCCTAACGACCCGTCTACGGACGTGCCCAAAGAATGGGCGAGTAAAGAGTTACTCGAATTCGTCGCACACATGAAAAACGGTGATACGTCTGTTTTATCTCAATTTGATGTCCAGGCACTTCTGCTAGAGTATATAAAGCGAAATAATCTCCGGGACCCACGAAAGAATACGCAAATCGTTTGCGATTTACGGCTAATGAATCTCTTCGGCAAACCACGCGTTGGGCATATTGAAATGTTGAAGCTTCTGGAGCCGCACTTTTTGGTTAAAGAGAATACTCCGAATGACACACCCGACCGCACTGCAAAACCGGCGAATACTATTACTGATTGCAAAACCGAAAATACGGTGGTGGTTAGTAACAAGGAACGTAGAAATCACAGGAAGGGTGGAAAACGTATACAGAATAAATTGGATGAATATGCTGCTATTGATGTGCATAACATGAGTCTGATATATTTAAGGCGTAATTTGATGGAGTCTCTTGTTGAAGATAATGAAAAGTTTAATGAAAAGGCGGTTGGGTCGATTGTGCAAATAAGAATATCTGGTAGTGATCAAAAGGATGATATGTATAGGCTTGTACAAGTAGTAGGTAATGCAGTTTTATTACCATTTGCGCTCCTGTTGGAATTATTATGTAACGTGACGACTTTATTTACGGTTTTGTATTATAGGGACGACTAAGGTGGATGTACCGTATAAAATTGGTGATAAGTTGGTGGATGTTATGCTTGAAGTGTCTAATTTAGACAAGAAGGAGACGGTGTCTATTGATACAATTTCAAACCAAGAGTTGTCTGAGGTGACTGTTTTTTTTTTGTGTAAAATGCCATTTTCGTCCCTGATGTTTAACCAGTTTTGTGACTTTCGTCCAAAGGTTTGTTTTTTCGCATCTGGATCCAAAAGGTTTGAAATCTTGCCATTTTCATCCGGCTTGTTAACTCCATCCATTTTTCTTCGTTAAGTCAGGGGTATTTCCGTCCTTTTGTTAACTTAAAGGGCAATTCTTTTTTTTTTCAGGGGTATTCGGTCTTTTTTACATAAAGTGAAAAAGACCAAATTGCCCTTAAAATTAGCAATAAAAAACGGAAATACCCCTGACTTAACAGAGAAAAATGGATAGAGTTAACGATCCGGATGAAAATGGTAAGATTTCAAATCTTTTGGATCAAGAGGCGGAAAAAAAAACCTCTGGATGAAAGTCGCAAAACTGGCCAAACTCCAGAGAGAAAATGGCATTTTACTCTTCTTTTTTTTTTTAATTTTTTATTTTTATATAAAACTACAATACAATTGCTTGTTTAATATAAGTGCCGCACCATTATAAACGGAAAATTAATGTTCCTTCTACTTTTCAGGATGAGTGCAGACGCCTGCGAGAGAGTATAAGATGTGGGCTTGTGAGATGTTTTACTGTAGTAAGTATGCATGCCATTTTGTAGGGTTGCGCACGGTTTGGTTCGGTTTTTTGGTAAATCAAAACTGAAATGTTTGGTTTTCGAAAACCGTTCGGGTTCTTCGGTTTTAGCAACGGTTCGGTTCGGGTTTCGGAACAGAATTACGTAAAATTCAACAATAAAAAGTATAATCTAAGATTTAAAAATCCTTCTTAGATGTTTACATTTAAGTTATTTTATTTAACTTTTTTAACTAATATTGTTCACATAAAAATAACCTTCTAATCTATTTTTATGTTTCTCGAAAGTTTTTATTAAGACATTTTGTTTTATAATACTTTGAAATTATTTAAATTTATGTTAAATTTTGTTATTATAGTACTTCCAAATTATTTAATTTTATGTTAAATTTTGTTATTTCTTATAGGCAATGGATAAATCGTTTCAAAGATAAATATACATGTTAATCTTTTTATTGTAAATGCTTAACATTCAAGAATAAATTTACTAATTAATAATTCCTAAATCAGTATATAATGAACATTAAAAAATGATTTTTAGGTTATTCAGTTTGGTTCGTTTTTTTATGTTTTCATAAAATGCAAACCGTAACCAAAATGTAAATTTCGTTTCGTATTTTTTTCCCTTTTTTTGTACGGTTTGGTTAAATCGGTTTTTTTTGGTTTTCTACTCATTCCTACCATTTTGTATTATGATTTTATTAATCCCCTATACTTGCTCATGCGAGCTTTTGTGCTTGATATAGGGTGAAATACAGGAAAAGGCAATGGCCCTGCAGTCGGTGCTGATTGATGATGTGAGTTATTTGGTTTCGAGATATATGGCTTGAACATGAGATATCATAGGCTTGTTTATTGCCTATGTATGGTAGAATCTACATGTTACGATATTTTTATTTATGTCATTTAGATTGTTAACAAATTCTGGAGGTGGCGGCAACATGGAGGGGTTGTATAGCTTGGGTAATGGGTCGAAACGGTTCGAGTTGGGCTGAATCTCAAAACACTTTCTTTTGTCCATATTTAAAATAGTTTGTAAATAAATGAGTAAAATGCCGTTTTTGTCCTTGAGGTTTAGCCTGTTTTGCGACTTTCGTCCTAAGGTTTGTTTTTTCGCATTTGGATCCAAAAGGTTTGAAATCTTGCCATTTTAATCCAGCTCGTTAACTCCATACATTTTTCTCCGTTAAGTCGGGGGTATTTCCGTCTTTTTTGTTAACTTAAAGGGCTTTGGTTTTTTTACAGGGGTATTTGGTCTTTTTACATAAAGTGAAAAAGAACGAATTGCCCTTTAAGTTAACAAAAATTACAGAAATACCCCTGACTGGCTGACTTTACGGAGAAAAAATGGATGGAGTTAACTAGCCGGATGAAAATGGCAAGATTTCAAACCTTTTGAATCCAAATGCGGAAAAACAAACCTTTGGACGGAAGTCGCAAAACTGGCCAAACCTCAGGGACGAAAACTGCATTTTTTCTAAAGTAAATAATTGTGTTAGCTATGCAGTTAATGCGGTAAAATATCGGATATCGGTGGTCAAGGACCGATATTTGAAATATAGGTTATCTCGGTGAGATATCGGTGGGATATCAGTAATTTTAATTTTTAATATAATGCAGAATTTATATATATAGCAATTTAACACCAATAATTCAGTGATATATCGGTCAAATATCAGTGATATATCGGTCAATATCGCCGATAATATCGGTACCGATATTTGACACCGATATTTTACCAAGGGACCGATATATCACCTATATTAACTGCATAGGTTAACTAGATCATAAAAACAATATTATTACAATAGTGATTTAGGTTTATGAATAAACCAAATTAGGAGGTTATATGCATAAAAATGTTAGTTAGGGGACTTTTAACCTGTTTGACCCTTTCCAAATTAAGCCTTTGAACTAAATTTTTTTGGGTACTATTATTATAACAAATTAAGCCTTGTAGTTAGCTTAGGAAAATGATAATTTTTAGTAATTTTTTTAATTCAAAACTTTGGTTGATATGTAAGTTAGTTTAAAAGCTTAATTTGTTATAAAATCAGGTCAAAGAATGTATAGGTAAGATTTGGTTCCAAAGTTTTTTGATTTGACCTGTTTGAGAATTGAGATAAAGCGCAACTCAAATCGGCGCGTTCGCAAACAAATGGGTTGAAACTGCCACATTTAAATGAATAATGTAGGTTTTTTATCGCTTAAATAATTGGTTTTCCATTTTTTGTGTAATATAGAAAATCGGAGCTGAGATGCTGCGGCTCAATCAGCTTCGTGATCGAGCAAGTGAAAAGGGGCAGAAAAAGGGATATCCTTTGATGACAATATATTTTATTTTTTATTTTCTTATTATTCACGCGGGTATTTATTATTTATATATTGGAATTCTTTGACATATTCTACTGTTAGAGAATGCGTGCAGAAACTCAAAATTCTGAAAACACCAGAGGAGCGCGAACGCAGGTTACGCGAGATTCCAGTGGTGCATTCTGATCCAAAAATGAACCCCGACTATGAATCTGATGACACCGAGGAGTACTTCAACAACGAACAAGGTTTGTTTGTTTTTTTAATTGAGTATAATACCATTTTTGTCCCGAGGTTTGGCCAGTTTTGCGACTTTCGTCCAAAAGTTTGTTTTTCCGCCAGTGGCGAAGCTTGAGATTTCCGACCGGGGGGTCGAAAACGTATATACCCAAAAATTTCTATAAAACCGGGGGGTAAAAAACGTATATACCCAAAAATTTCTATACAAAAACTTCATATTCTCCACTACTGAGCTAAAAGTTCGGGGGGTCGGCCGCCTCCACTAAGGTACGCCAATGTATTCCGCATCTGGATCCAAAAGGTTTGAAATCTTGCCAATTTCATCCGGCTCGTTAACTCCATCCATTTTCTTCGTTAAGTCAAGGGTATTTCCGTCGTTTTTGGTAATTTTAAAAGGCAATTAGTCTTTTTCATGAAGTTAAAAAAAACCGGTTTGCTCTTTAAGTTAACTAAAAAGACGGAAATACCCTTGACTTAACGAAGAAAAATGGATGGAGTTGACGATCTGGATGAAAATGACAAAATTTCAAACCTTTTGGATCCAGTTGCGGAAAAACAAACCTTTGAACGAAGGTCGCAAAACTTACCAAACCTCAGGGACGAAAATGGCATTTTACTCTTTTTTGTTTTTCTTATTGTAGTTTCACATTGACTTTTGTTGACCAATAATAATAATATGGTAACATTCCTCAGGAGAACATCGAAAGCCGAAGTTTCCTTGGGTCAGTGGCACAAACACAATCTCTCCTACAAAAAAAGCCGATAGTTTAAAAGATCAACCCGTAGACTTGCATGTTGCAAATGTCGATGAGGATTCTAAGAAACCAAACACGGGAAACGATGCGATTGTGTTAAGCAGTTCCGGGAGTCCACAAAACGAGGCTCAATGTAATGGTTCAATAGTCCCAAAATGCGATCCTGAAGCTGCTTTGACTTCATCGTTATCGAACATTGCGTCAGATCCAGCACCTTCAATTCCCTCCACGATGAACAACCGATCGGTTGATGATGACATGTGGCATTACAGAGACCCGAGTGGAAATGTTCAAGGCCCGTTTTCTCTGTTACAGCTGCAGAAATGGAATACAAGTGGATACTTTCCTGCCGATATGAGAATATGGGCGGACCGAGAAGCCGATTCGTTACTTTTGAACAATGTATTGCAGGAACGCTTTCAAAATCCCGACGGTCAACGCCCCGAGAATGTTGCTAGCAACATTAAAGATGATAATCAAGTCGATAGCGTCACTGTTTGCAGTGAAGCTCCGTCATCCACTGTTCGTGCAACTTCTTATGCTTTAGATAATTCCGTTAACCTTGAGAAGATGCCTGCAGCTCCGTCATCCACCGTTCGTGCAACTTCTTATGCTTTAGATAATTCCGTTAACCTTGAGAAGATGCCCGAAGCTCCGTCATCCACCATTCGTGCAACTTCTTATGCTTTAGATAATTCCGTTAACCTTGAGAAGATGCCCGAAGCTCCGTCATCCACCATTCGTGCAACTTCTTATGCTTTAGATAATTCCGTTAACCTTGAGAAGATGCCCGATGATTTGAACTGTGATCCCGATCCCCCAAGCGTTGCTTCTTTGACCAAGATGAACGAGTCAACCACAACTGAACAATTTGGTATCCAAAACATGCCTGATATCAACCAGCACGTGTCTTCTGTTTTTACTGTTGCAGATGCACCTCTTGTAGATTTACCAACCTCGTTACTGAAAAAGGAAAGTCACGACAATCCGAAAATACAAGATCCCGGAGACAAAGAACCGTCAAATCTTTTGGTTCAAGATTCCGGGATCCAAAAAATGCCAGATATTAACCAGCAAGTTTCTTCGGTTTTTACCGTTGCAAATGCAGCTCTTGTGGATTTACCGAGCCCGTTACCGAAAAAGGAAAGCCATGAAAATCCGAAAATACAAGATTCCGGGAATCCGCCTAGCTGGAGTACAACTTTGAGTCTAGTGGTTGGTGGGACCCAACTGCCCGAAACAGGTGATGAATGGGGCAGGTACCCTACTACTGTAGATCATCAAGTTGCTACTACAAACTCGACTATAGGCCAAATTACCAATATGACATCATGGCATGGACTTGGTGAAACGATCGAGTTTAGCACGTTGGCGGAGGAATCAGTTTCGGATCTTTTGGCTGAAGTTGACGCAATGGAGTCGCGAAACTGTGTCCCGTCACCTACTTCTAGAAGGAATAGTTTTCTCGAGGATTTGTTTAATGGGTCAATTGACGATTTTAGCCCGACTGCCGATCAGGGTACGAGAAGTGACGGGTTTTGCTCCACTGCGGATATACATTTAAGTCGGCAATCCACGGGCTTACAGTTCTCTTTTGGGCTTGAGACTAAGCCCACTTGTGCTGTTGGTATTCCTCAGACATCGGCGGATAATATCAGTTTTAAGTGGGCGGAAATGGGGAGTTCGGAGCTCCATCCACCACATCCGCCCCGCCAAGATATGATCGATTTGAATGATTCCACACGGGCAGAAGCTGACGACGGAGAAAGAGAAACCGTAATCGAAGAAAAGTCAACCCCCCGCCCGGTAGTCAATGCGGAAGCACGGGTAGGAAGGAAGTCGAAAGAAAAAGAGCGTGAAAGTACAAAAAGTATAAAACCAGAGATATTCGAAGCGAAGATTGTTCATGGTTTTTCGGTAGTAGCTGAGGAAGAAGGTGAGTTTGTCCAGCCAGATGTGGCGGCACCACCACCACCACCCCCACCGCCGCCATCACAACTACCACCACTACTGCCACTTCCACCACAACCAGCGATGGGACTGGACACGGTTGATTCACGCAGAGCGGGATCAGGAAGACCGTCTCAAGGAACCACAACTACAGGTCGAGTCCATGCGCACACCAGTAGTAGCCGTAGCGGTAACGTAGGGCGGGACTCGCATCACAGGCGGTCTGGCGGAGATAGATATTACAGCAACAGTAGCAGTCCACGAGAGCGGAGTCATCATGTTGAAGATTCAGGTTACAGTCGAAGCAGTAAAGCTTCATGGAGTAGGCAGTCTTCGTTCGGTGGCGGCAGCAGTGGCGGCGGCGGCGGCGGTGGTGGTGGAAGTGGTTATTCCAGGCCGCCGTTGAAAGGGCAGCGTGTGTGTAAGTTTTATGAAAGCGGGCGTTGCAAGAAGGGATCGGCGTGCAACTATCTGCACCCACAAGACAGGTAATTTTGGGATGTGGTTGTTTTGATTGGTGACATGTTTTTTGTATGATCAATATATGTAGTATTATGATGATGCTTGCCCCTGCCTGTGATTCAGTTTACCATATTTTGGCTATCGATTATTGGGACTAGTTGGTTTATGAAGATCGTTTATGTTGATAACTGGAAAATTGAAATTGTAATAACTCACAATTATATTATTGCTTTATGAAGATCGGTTCGGTTGATATCTGAAACCTGCGCGGTCATTTTTCAATATAAGGGAACCCTATACATGTCCTTAGCGACATAATGAATAAGTTGTCATTTATCAATGTTAGTGACTTAACCAAACCGATCTCTAGATATCATAAGATCAATCGGGAGAGTGGTTTTGTACAACGCTATCAAGTCATCGACATGTCAGTATGATTGACGCAACTTCATATCCGCAAGTTTTCATGACAATTAACGCAAAATGATGGGACTTATGTCCATGTTGGGTTGTTTAAACATGGTTGAGCCTTCTTGTACTTCTTACTGAATATAAATATTTGTCTTTCATGTTTACTAGACATCCTTTTATCATTGCATTGTACAGGATGATGTATTTATTAGCCGTCAAGGCGGCCAAACCTCGTCTTATATTGTGGATCCGTCAATGGCGGCCAAACCAAACCTCGTCTTATATTGTGGATAGCGTCTTACCTTATTGTTGTTTACTAGACGTTGCTTTTATTTTCATATTTATCAATCTAGCTACCATGTTAACAACATAATTAAACATTTGTAGTCTATTGTAATACATTTTATCACGATTGAGCGATGTGTTTTGAAAAAAAAGACCGGAAATAATCACTTTAGTAGAAACATTGTCAAAGTAGTTTGGTATAAACACCTAGTAAAGTGATTACTTTTGTCTTCCCTTCAACCAAAAGTTATTCTAGTAAAACAAAACTTGTGATACATTTAAGCCGACATATTGTGCTATAGAGGTTGCATTAGTTTGGATGTTGTATATTTACTATATCTTCAATAATTTAATTAAATTTAAAAGAATATGAAAACTATTAGGTATTACATAACATATTGTTTCCATAAGTTAAGTTTCTTGCAATTACACATCAGACCTTAAATGGCTTTCTAAGTAGGTAGTATGAACATTGTACATGACATGTTTGAATAACATCTTCAGGCAAGAAGGCATGAAATCATCTACATTATAAAATGTTGAAAATGTCAAACTATGGTGAATGTTGGTCGGAATGAGTTTAGCCAATTTAATTGCATGTTTGGGTCCATGGTATTATAGTCAAGTGGCATCTTTGAGGTGAGATAAGGCTTATGGACCACTAGGTTCTGGGATCAATTCTCACAAGGGGGTTTTTCCTATATTTATTGGTTTTCCTCATGAATTGATGTATATATATTATTGCTTAGTGGAGATGGATTTGATTGGGTGGTTCTGCACGTGGCATGATGATACTTCGGTGGTCCGTTAGTGATCCAAATTTGCTGTGCAAAGAGAAAAATGCACGTTTGGCCACCATTCCTCAGCTAATATATGCTCTCTCAATTGAATATGGTGGTAAAGACGTTAAGAGACATGTAAACCTTGAAAACATAACATTAAATTCTCTACAAAGAACTAGAAGACTCGAACCATTTATAAACAAGCAACACACGAAAAGCATACATCATCATTTTCTATCACTTATGATTTGAATTAGTCAACAAAACGTAATTGATGACACACGAAGAAAATTTAAGAAGACATTTAATGTAATACACGACACATGACCAACTATAACGTAATTACATCTTCAAGAGAGTAGTTTCTTTGGCTATAACATCCAAACAAAAGGTGATTGCTGAACAAACACATCTGACACACTATCTAGACACGTAATACATTACATAATAAAATTGATATATAACCAATTATAGAGTAATTACACCTCCATATAAAGTAATTTCTTTGGCTAAAACATCCAAATTAAAAGTCATTGCTAAACAAACACTAATGAAACACCGTCTAGACATCACTGACGTGTTATACATATTGTATGATAGAGCGATAATGCCGTGATGATAGGAAGAAATGGCCATATAAGGGCTAAATCACACGAACGTATAATATGTTTGTCTTAGAAAGAAATAAGTATGACCACTGATAAAGTCGCCCATGACCTTTTTGCACTATTATACGACACGTATGATGTGACCGACTCTCGTGTGTAGGCTTGATTTATCGTCATAAGACCCATATGATATCATGTGATCCGTTTAAGGCTATGTATTATGGTTTCACATTTTTTTCACTGTCATGTCATAAAGTGACTATCACATTACAACATCATTTTCACTCCCTTTTTTCACTACACCTAGTTCTCATTTCACAAGTTTTCACACCAATTAAAATAATATTAAAAATAAAAAAGAATGCATTTGATTGGTTGATGATACGCGGTTGAAAACCGTTGTTTACCGTATTAAGTTTGTGTTTTTACATGAATTATGATTTCGAATAGCCTACTTTGATAGAATTTGTATTTTGCAGGTCTAACGGAGTTTAAGAAGTCATTCGGGAGCTTCACAGAGCATCGGGAAGCGATCCAGATCATCTGGACACGTGGAATGATGAAAACGGAATACCTAAGCTGGTTTTTAAATCATACCGGGTTGCACTTTCAAATGGTTCAACCAGTTGAACCAGGTTGTATCACACGGTTCAACTGGGCTACTTAACCCTACAATTCCCTAAAATACAAATTCCTTTCAAAAAATAATCCAATCACAAAGAGGATTTATGTAGTTGATCATGGTTTCATCTAAAAAACAATTATTTTTCTTGTAAATTATTCAACATTTTAAGAGCATTTTTATTACTTATCAACAATATTACATTGAACGAGACGGATAAGAGCTTCAATTGTCATGAAATATTGGAATAAAAGACACTAGTTTAATTACCAGAAATACGAAATGTCAATACTACCTTAATATCATATTTTAAAAAAATTAAAAATCAAATTTTAAGATAATGCAAATTGGTTCAACGGTTTTAACCGACAGAACCAGATTTACCGCCGGCACATAAAATATATCGTATTCGGGTTTTACCGGCCTTTATCGTACCGGATTTGTGTCCGGTATCCGGTTTAGACGGTTCATACCGGTATTTAAACGTTGGTTTATTTTGTGAGGTAACTTTAGAGCGACAGAATGTGTAGGAACAAACACCATTTTTAGTTTATGTTTCCAATTTGTTCAACAAGTTGTTCATCTGGCATCACCTCTAACGAAAGTAATCTGAATCCAAATAATCGGCAACAGAGATTCCGTTCGAGCGATTAGGTGAAGAAATCGATGACGGTAGGTGATGAACAAGTGGAAAGAGCAAACCCTAGCTCCAAAGACCAGAGTAATAATCTACATTCTTCGAGAGTTTTGAGAACAATTGGTGTATAGGTTTTCATGAATGTTGGTGTTGGATTCTAGAGAATGATCAATAGCAAAAAAAAAAAAAAAAAATAGAATACAAAGTAGTATATTGCAAGTAATTTACTGGTGGGCAGTGATAGGAGACCCAGTGAAACCTGGGTTCGATTCTTGAACCAAATGGGTTTTGATGGTAATTTACTGTCGTGCCTACGGGCGGGTGGGTTATCGGGTTTTCCCCGGAATTGGCGGTGGACGACTTGGGTTACTCTCGGGGTACTTCGTTTGTCCAGTGGGTGCCCCGAGAGTGCTCGGGATTGATTTGTTGGCCGTTCAAAAAAAAAGTATATTGCAAGTAAGGATGAGAAAATTTACGCATTTTTGTACACTCGGATGTTATTAGTATATGATTGAGTTCTTTTGTATATGAAGCTGTCTGAATGTTTTGAATTTGTTATGGTTTGGTTTTGCTAAGCTGCCCCCATTGAGATTAACCAAAAATTGTGATATCATTTTGTTCCAATTGTAAAGCATGGGGTTAATCTGATTATAAAACTTGCCTCCCATGTTATTAACAAATTTAGAAGAACAGAGATTTCCTTTTTTTATCACCGTTTTTTTATTTTACTAAGAATTAGGGAAGGGAACTGATCGTGCACTAATCTAATTTACAGTTAGCCATATCATTATGTCAACTTGTGTTCAACTGATAACCTAGTGGTACCAAAGGGCTTATAGCCAAGCGGTATTAAGGTGTTCCTTCAAAGTGGTTGAGGGTTCTAGTCCCATGGTGGACCAAGGTGTTAATTTAGGAGTAGGATCCGAGAGGTTGTGTGTTAGTTATAAGTTTATAACAATTGGTTTTTTACACTACAAAAATATGACAATCAAAATTTGGTTTTTTACACTACATGAATATCATGGCAGTATTACCTGTCTACATTTGCAATTGGTAATTTGGTAGTTATAAATATGTTTATAACATTAGCAAGCATAATAACTTCTTTTGAGTTGGCGGAATGGTGCCTCACTACATTAGTATTTATTCGTTTTTCGTGTATGTTGAACTTGGACTTGTTTACATTGCTTTTCATAATTTTAAATTTGATATTTTGATGGATAAATCTGAAATGATAGTATTGTTGTGTATTGATGGTATAAAAGCACTTATACAGGACTTGTGACTATACAAACTTCATCTAAAGAAAACTATAGATTTACAAGCGCTCTTGCTTATTTGGAAAATATTGTTCAATCATTTTCTTTAGGATACATGGTCGGTTAGTCCTAAAACATAGGTGTGACTGAACTGCCATTTGAATATAAAATAGTCACGGAAAATGAAAATATTGTAATTTGTTACTGATAATTGTTAAATAAAATTTCATCTCTCCTAAGAGCATTATCATCTGAGTCTTTATCTCCATCTATATAATTTAACTAAAAACACAATTTTCTCTAGTGTAACATTTGTTTATGTTTATAAAACTCTCACATCCGGTTCTCCATCTCTATCTATATCTTATTGACAAGCACTTATTTTATTGTTTTGTCTCGGTTTATACACTCACAAAGTTGTATAGATTGATGAATAGTCACCCTCTAAATTATTTCACACCTATTATTTCCATTTAATTTTCATCTTTGTTATCTAAACTATTTTCATAACATAATTAGATTCATTAATATTTCTTATTGCTGGTCTGTTCTCAACTTATAAAGTGTCGGAGTGCACCTTACTTATATTACTACTTGTTAAATAAAAAAATATGGAATCTTGAATTTTAACTCTATGACCAGTACCTCGCTACTATGTTGGAGAATCCGAGATGGAAGCTTCGAAAGAGGGTAGGAGCCTTGCTGATTTCCGATACGGTTGTGTTGGTTATTCCGTTTATCCAGACTTGAAAAATCACAGTGGCAATGTAGAAGAAACACAAAAGGAGTTGCCAGTTTGTGTTGGCATCGAGGTTCTCTCTCTCTCTCTCTCTAAGCAGTTAATGCGGTAAAAAAATCGGATATCGGTCAAGGACCGATATTTGAGATGTAGGTTATCGCGGTGGGATATCAGTAATTTTAATGTAATGGTGAAGATCATTTAGGAACCACCATTTATGGCGAGAACCACGAGAACAAGTGTGAACACAACCAAAACTACTTAAAAAATACGTATTTTTAAAAAAACTTTTGTCCATTAAAATCGCAACTTTTTATAATTTTTTTTAATAAAAAAGTCGCGATTTAACTGTAAAAAAATAATTTTTTTTTAGCATTTAGTTTTGAGTTTTATCTTTAGGGTTTAGTTTTTATCATTTAGCATGGATGGGGTGGGTGGGGGGTTTAGGTTTTTGAGGGGTGGGGCATAGTTGTTAATAGCGAATAGCGACAAGGGACCTATAGGCTACATAGCGAATAGCGATAAATAGCGACTGCTATTTTATAAATAGCTATACACTAGAAAAAGAATTTTGAAAATTTTTATATGTATATATATCAAAATACCCTGGTATATATGCTATTTTACATGTTTATTTAACAAAAACTTATTATCAAGCTATTTTATAGCTATATCTAATTGAACCAATCTAGACCACTCATCTTGTTGACCTTTTCTTTTTATTTTTTTATTCAAAAGGGTATTATGTGAAGTAAAATATTCTTTCCTTAAATGTTTTTTGACTTTTAAATCAACTACCCCCATAATTTTTAAATGACCATAACCTTTTCATACATTTATATATTTTTTTAAAACAATTACATCATAAAAACGAGCATTTTATTCTCTTTAATTTGAGTAAGGTCTTGCTATAGTTTATTTTTTTTAATTTTAAAAATTAAATGTGTCGATGGTGTATAGTGACTGTTTGTATTTTATACACGTGTATAATTGTTGTTCGCAGAGCAATTTGGGTTTTATACACATGTGTATAGTGAGTGTTTGTTATTCGCTGAACAGTTTGGGTTTTATACACATGTGTATAGTTGTTCGCTGATAATATTGGTACCGATATTATTCTGATCGATGTTTTGCATGGGGACCGATAACTGCATAGCTTTCTCTCTCTATGTGTGTGTGTGTGTGTGTGTTTAATAATTAACATCACTTACGTGATAACCTGTTTGTAGGTTCTGGTGGACAGAAGAGTTTCTAACGCTAACCCTGCTCCTACTCATGCTCATAACAAAGGTAAATTATCTAGTTAGCATCATGATTTTCTTTTTGTATATATCACAGGTATAACGAAACTAATGATTGTTTTTATTTTTTTGTAGATAACCATGCAACACCGCAGCCACGAGTAAACAGGCCGGCTCAATCTGCATCAGATGATTTCTTTAGCAGGCAAGTAGTTTAAGTTATGGATTACATTTTGACTTTTTGAGGTCAAATAAGATAATTCGTAAATACTGAGGAAATTATTATTAGTTAAAAATAATGGGTATGATCTTTAACGAATGACTATAGACTATGATAAACTTCCTTTGGTTTAAAACAGATTTACGAGAAATGCAAATATAGTGGCATCGGGTGTTGCAAAGAATGTACGCAAAGTTGGGAATCAAATAAAGGAAAGCGTTGATGATATTATGTATCCTTATCGAAGACGACCAAAGTAAGAAACAAAGATTTAGTAAGTAAGAAGATATAATCAAGTTTACTGTGAGATCAAGGATGATAAAACGAGAACAGGAACATCAAGCATCAAGTTTAAGGATGCAACAATTTTAATATTTTTTTAACTTTTAATAAAGGGATATGTTTCTGTTCTCTAATGAATTAAATTTATAACATATATATGATCTATTTTTGAGGAAAGCAAACCCATTTATCCATTTAAATAAGAATTCGGGTGGGATGTTCATATTGGATTATTCAGATAAAGGGGTTTGTATTTAAGTTGGTTGGATAGTTGAAGTTGTATCCTGGTTTTTTGATTGTGTTATGAGAAAAAGTTGTTAGAGAGAAGAAATGCTTATTTTGGTCCGGGTGGCGACCTTGGGACGAGACTTGTACCCAAGATAGAAGTAGCAAAATTGAGAAAAAACATACTGAATACCGTACCAAAATTGTCGTTCGGTACCAGGTTTTTGGCACTGATTTGGTGTTTTTCTTTTGTTTTAGCTGAAAATTCAATGATTAAAATTAGAAGGAAAACAAGTTAAAAAAAAAAAACAGAAGCAATCTTGATTGCTCGATGATTGTTCGTTTAAATATGTCATTGATTTATGATCGACTGATTTGAATATTAGCGATTAGTATAAGATAAGAATTTGAGACGATCGATGGTTAGAATATTAGAACTTTGAATGCTGATTTGTTTCTTTGGAATACCATTGTCACAAAAGATCATAATACCAAAAAACCTCTTAATATTTCTTATATAAATTCTGTACTCAAAGTGGGAATATTGAAATTAACCGGCATTGACATCGGTTAGTATTGATTACCGAAATCCCAAGTGAATATTGGTACCGGTACCAGTACCGGTAACAATAATGCTCATGTCTAGGGGGCTTCAAAACTCACAAATTCGAAATTGAATTTGACCAGTGAATCAAGCGAGTTATCCGGTTAACCCTATAAATACCCATTTGCATTCACTATTTCATAACTTCTTGTTAACCTGTACGGTTTATTTGTGATTGTTTTGAGGGTTATGATTTTTGAATGTTATGTTTTGGATGTCTACGAGGTTGTAGTGTTCTTTTATTAATTACTAATTTGAAAACGGGTTTAATCGATTTGTAATTTATTGATTGTTTAATTCAACAATAAATTAATAAACATAGCTTTAGAGAACGCTAATAAACTTCTAATTTTAAAATTCAATACTTTAATCTTCATGATCTTACTTTAATAATTTTATTTGATACGTTATCGATTATTATTCACACAATTATAATTCGGTTGGTGTAGAGCTTGGTCGGTCTACATAGCTGTCCCCATGTGAGGTTTTGAGTTTTGACAACGTTTCTTGCGAGGCAATAATTTTGATTACTTTTATTTCTTCATAATTATATATACTATGAACGGTAGTCGAGTTGGCTCTCTTGCCGGTTCAATGTCCAGACTAGACTATCTAACACACTAAGCCGTCTTGTAGTCCATGTACAAAAAATGGATTTTTCTTTTGTGATGATTGTATTATATACTACTATTTATATTTTATTTACATATCTTACAGTTCAGTGTAATGTTTTAAAAACCGGTTCAAACCGGCCGGTTGTACCGGTTGAACCGCCCGGTAGACCCGGTTGAACTGCCCGATACACCCGGTTAAACTGTTTCTGAGCCAAATCCGATACGGTATAAAAACTAGATTTTAAAACATTGGTTCAGTGACGTTTAAAAGTTATAAAATGTGACACCAGTAATATATTTTGATTATAGAATCCAAATGCTCCTAAAAGCCAACAAGCCCGTCTAGCTCAGTTGGTAGAGCGCAAGGCTCTTAACCTTGTGGTCGTGGGTTCGAGCCCCACGGTGAGCGCCAGCTCTTTTTAATCTCCGCTCGTGGTTCATGGCGGCGCGTACATTCGCTTAAAAACTTTGTGTTTATTTTTTTTAACAAAAAACGTGTATGGGCGGAGGTTTCATCGAAAAACTATAAAAAAAAAACCAAAAAAATCCATTCTCCCACGATTCCCGAAAAACAAACCAACCCAAATCTAATCCAATCATCATTCTCCCAATTTCTTCTTCGAATCCATCTCATTTGATTACTTGTCGATCAAATTGATTGTTCTGTTTTTGATAATGTCGGCCTGTATTGGGGCCGGAACGAAGCTACGGTCCGTCCAGGCCTTCACTTCATCGGTTTATAATAAACAACTCCCTTTTGTTTCCAATCCATCTTCTTATCAGAGCTTTAGCAGATTTAATTGTCGGCAGATTTCTCAACTTGTTCAATCCAATGGCAAACGTCTCTTCCTTGTTGATACATTAGCGCTTGTAAGTCATGAATTTTGAATTCCTTAATTAAATAATGTGGTTAGTTTAAAATCTGGTTGATTTGAATTTTGAATGTTGTTTAGGTTAGGAGATTGGAAGGACAAGGGGTGCCTTCGAAGCAAGCGGAAGCGATTACGTCTGCGATTACCGAGGTTTTGAATGATAGTTTGGAAAATGTGGCTCAATCTTTTGTTTCCAAGGCTGAAATGCAAAGGGTTTGTTTGTTTCTTTGTTTTTTAGTTAGTTTTTTTTTGAAGTGTTTGTGATCGAATTTGCATTTGGTGTTGATGTGGTTTTAGATTGAGATGACACAAGATGGTAATTTGGGGAAGTTTAAGTCTCAAGTGCAGAGCTCTCAGGTGATTTGTTTTTTTTTTTTTTAATGATAAAAGGTTCGTTGTCAAAGCGTGTTTATCAAGTATCGAAACATGGGGGGGGGGGGGGGGGGTCTTTCTAGATCAAAATCTATGGTCATCGTAGTTGTCAATAGCTAACGTAGAGCGTATAGGTCTAGACTCGCTATTAGGGTTGTAGCGATAATAGCGACAATTTTTTTTGTTCTTTTTAATATAAATAGCAATTAAATATAGCTATAAAATAGCTGGATTTTAGGTTTTGGTTAAATATACATGTAAAATAGCATATATACCAGGGTATTTTGATATAATATACATTTAAATTTTTAAAATTTTATTTTCTTGTGAATGGCTCTATATAAAATAGCCGCCCGCTATTTATTGCTATTCGCGATGTAGCATATAGGTACCTTATCGCTATTCGCCAATAACAACTATGATGGTCATCTAGCAATGTTTACTGATGCGTTTGTTTAAATTATTGGAATTTCTTCATCAAATTACTTGACTGTTTAGTTTTTAGGAAAATCATTTCTCTATGTTGCAACGTGAGACCGAAAAATTGAGGAACGATATAGAGAAGATGCGCAGTGAGTTGAGGTATTATCATATTATGCATACTTGACTATTCCAATTTCATATAAAAACTTTATTTGCAACTTGAAAATACTTACTTTTATTGTGACACAGGTATGAAATAGACAAAGTCACTGCTGGACAGCGTCTGGATTTAAATCTTGAAAGAGGGTAACAAGATGCATCTCTTTTTTATTTACTTTTTGTTACGATTGAACAAATTGTTGATAAAAGGAAGCAAATTGGTTCCATAAGTCAACACAAAGTCATACATCCATGATTCAGGAAGTTTAATGGTGACTGATAAATGCAGGAGAATTCGGGATGAACTAGCAAACCAAAACCAAGAAACTGCTAACCTCACAAACAAACTCGATTGGGTGAGTACACACGCCACCTTTTATGTCAAAAGACTTTGACTTTGACCAAACTGTTGACTTTGTATTTTTGGAAATGTTAATGAAACCAGGAAATTCATTCATTAAGGGCACAGTTGGAAGCAGCAAAATATGATGTGATCAAGTACTGCATAGGTACCCTTGTCTCCATTTCTGCTGTTGGTTTGGCTGTGCTGCGGATACTCATGTAAACCACAATCTTGCTAATGTAACGGTTAGCGTTAACACATAGAGAAAGAAACCATGATTACGATTGGCTTCCGCTTTTTATGTTGCTCGTGATCGATTGGTGAAATATGTAACATAATTAAACTAATATTAACCATGAGTTTACTGCACCAATGAAGCTAACTATCACATTGTTGCTTTGTTCTTTCTAGTTTATTTAACTTTGTTGGATTATATTTCTATATGTGAAGCTACATAGCATTTTTTTGGGACGTATATGATGATTAAAGCTTATTGAGGATTTTGTAATCATGTAACCACATATTTTTTTTCGGGCCACACTATTTGCTTACAAATACAAACGTTTATGTAGTTCTTTATTTAAAACTAGCTTACAAACCCGTGCATACTAAATAATCAAATAAGTTTTGGATGGAACTAGTTAGATACTAAATAGTAGAGGGATTGAATTGTAATAGTTTCATAGTTGAGGGTCTATTATGTAGCTTTGGGTCAACATGCTTGTACTTAACAATTAGGTCAGTAAGAATAAACTAGGGGTGCTAAACGGGTCGTGTTCGTAGGTTGGCGGGTTCAACCCGACCCGAAGCCTAACCCGACCCGAACTCGAAAATCGTATCAGAATTCATACATATGAACCCGAACACGACCCGAAATTTCGTGGGTTGACCCGAACACGACCAGTTCAACCTGAATTTTTTTTTTCTGAAATTAATATATTAAAATTAAAATTTACTTAAAAACACAAATGTATATAATAATATCATATTTAAATTATAAAATCTATGTTAATTTCTTTTTTTAAGTTATAATCATGGTATAAAATACACACCCTATTTAATTTATGACATAAAATATATTGTAAAAAGTTAAAATATAGTGTAAATGTGTTAAACGGGTCAACCCGCCAACCCAACCAGGTTGACCCGAACTGTTAACCTAAACGGGTTCGTGGGTTCAACCTGAAACTGACCCGAACCTGTTTAGACTAAACCTAAACCCACGAATTCGTGTTAGGTTCGTGTTGGGTTTTCGGATCGTGTTAGAAATTCACACCCCTAGAATAAACCATGATGAATTGAGATAATCTTCTTCTTTTAGTTTCCTTCTTTTCTTTGTCGATCTATGCTTGATTACCAATTGTAACTTAACAAAACTTTTCCAATTCCTTTTCTAATTCCAACAAATTCTATGAACCAAACGGACCCTTAGAAAATATGAAGTTTTATAAAGCTAAATATTTGCTAGAAAAATTTCCATAGAAATAATATTATAACACTCTTACATATAAAGATAAAAAATACTCAAGAAACATTCAAGCATGGGAAAAAGAGATGTGACTAATCAAGTGTAAATGCATAAAAACTAGCACATTTTATAAATCTATTAATTTTTAGAAAATATATTTGTGAGAAGAATCTCCCTAGAAAATACCCTTACATATAAAGATATTTCGAAAAGTCAAAACCAGCAACATAAGAGTCAACATACTTGAAAAAACTTTGCTTGACACCTACAAATTTGGGAAAAGTCAAAACCAGCAACATAAAAGTCAACATACTTAAAAAAACTTTGCTTGACACCTACAAATTTGCGAGGAAGATATGCTTGACATAGGAGCACATTGCCTAAGGCTATAGGGTGTGGTCATGACCCCCATGGTCACCATGACCTTCCACATTAGCGTCTTGTCATCCATTTCTAATCCATCATTCAAAACCACTACCTTAAGGGTGTGGTCATGATCCAAACCGCTATTCTTTTATTTCAATTAATTTATTTTTGTGAAAAGGAAATATTAAAAAAAGGAAATGAGGCTCATGGTTGCCATGGTTTAATCCATGCCAACCATGGTGGATGAGACAAGAGGGTGATATATCAATCCATTAATGGTCCTACATGGCGATTAATGACCCAACCCATGACCCCCATACCCTTTAGCCTAAAAGTTCTCAGCCCCTACCAAGTTTATCGTCCACAAAATTTATACATATTTTTGTATTGAGTTAAAAAAACGTGAAGAACGAAGCTCTTAGTAATTTTTTATAATTGTTTTCAAACTTGAAGTGAGTTAAAATAAAGTTTGGAATTAGTTTTTATATAAATGAAATTTGAGGGTCCATTTTTGTCTTAACTGAAAGATGTTTAAATAAAAAAAAGAACAATACGTGAGAATAGAGGCGCCCCATCTGTGTTGTTCGACTTCAACAAAAAGAAAAAAAAAAGGGTTATGTGTTCTCAGAGTTCTTGAATCCTTCTTCAAACCTTTATACATATTTTCGCATCATTAAAAATAGGATTATTGGATTTTAATAGTCACAACTATTCGTCGTTGGCCGTCAACAGTCCCAACTTTAAAAATAACCACTGGCAGTCCCAATTATTAACATATTGGCCTCCAATGGACCCTGACTAACAAAGCCCTAACGTCGTTAGTCTCCGGTTGCCGAAGAAACATTTTTGGCCGTAAAACTCAACTTTTTGTCCCAAATTACTTTGTAACATTATTACAAACCTTTAGGAACCTTTTTCTAGTAAAAGGCCCAATTATTGAGGTAGCCGAAAACTCTTTTTTTTGTCGGAAAACTTCTTTTTGGCCGGAAAACTCAACACTTTCGTCCCAAAGCTCTTTCTAACCTTAGATCGGACCTTTAGGAACATTTTTCCAACCAATAACGTTTTTCAGGCGACCGGAGACTAACTACGTTAGGATTTTGTTAGTCAGGGTCCATTGGAGGCCAATATGTTAATAATTGGGACTGGCAGTAGTTATTTTTGAATTTGGAACTGTTGGCGGCCAACGACGAAAAGTTAGGAATATTATAATCCAATATTCCTTATAAATATTTTGGTCTTTTGTTTGTAAAACAATATTTAGTTTTTTTTATGTGTAAGAACAGATCATTTGAACGAATAAAGATTATTTAGTTTTATTTGGAGTTATTATTGTTTGACCCGATCCGAATCGAATAGCCAGCTCGATCTCGAACATATAACCCTGAAGGGGTATGGTCCCAAATATCGCGTCAGCACGACCGCGAATGACCATCACCCTCATTAAAAACCCCCAACAGCAATTAACTATCCAGTGTCCGCGTAGACAACACGCGAACACTGCGGTCCAATCTGTCCATTGATGAGAAGACTTACCTTAAGGACGGAAACTAATGTTACGCATAAGAGATGCGGCCTCGCACCGCATCCTATGAACATTTTCGTCACGACAAGGGATCTGGACAACAGTAACAGTCACTCAACAGGCGATGCGGCACAACACCGCATCCCTCGCAAATCATGGATGGAACAACCAATGCGGGAACAACATCAGTAAACCGCAAGCAGCGATGCGGCCTGGCACCGCATCCTGCCTACAAGGCAAGTAGGTCTGACACCACAGTGCAAGTGGCACTGGGAACAGTCGCCTACTAGCCCACGTATGAACAGCAGTCTGACACCACAGCAGGACGTGGCATCACCACAGCATCCGTCAGGTCTGACACACCTGCAAATAGCTGTGCGATGTCGGACTAGCTACTCAACTACCCTCCTTCACTCCTCGGCTATAAATACTCACCCCAAACCAGGTTTGAGGTATCATTTTTCTAACTCTCTCAATACTACTACTATCATACTTTGCTTCCCAAGCAAATTACTGATTCTCACGCCGGAGAGTGGTAACAAGGAGCACCCCCCACCCCATCCTCCTTGTTACGAGTCACGGTTTGTTTCCTTGTGCAGGAAACCCACCACCAGACGATCCAGCCAGCGATCCTCGGAAAGAAGGGATTAACCCTCTTGACGAGATCAGTGAGTTAACCCTACCCGGTTAACCATTGTTTCATCATTGGCGCCCACCGCTACTCTTAGCACATTTTTCCAATCATCCTTTTCTTTCCAAAGATGTCTGAGCGTCAAAACAACACTACCGGGGATAACCTAAACCCCGCAAACCAAGGGCCTGCGGGAACCATTCCCCTACCCCCAAATGCCCAACACATTGGCACATCAGCGCAAGGGGGTGCATCCCTTACGTTTGGACACGATTTGTCACAATACGCTGCTGTCATACCTCCAGGCATGAGCCCTCATACCTGGTATGAACAACAAGCAGCCCTTCTGGCCGCAACGTACAACAGAGCTTGCGCCGACGAACAAGGAGGTATCGAACATACCCCGATACCGCGTACACCTGCCGGTCGTATTTTACGATACGACGACAGGACCCCTACGCATCCAGCCTCCAGAAGCAGGCAAGAGGACCGCGGCTCCTCCTATTGTGATGTCCGCACAATCAATGAGGACGATTCCTCATACGGGTCCCGCCGCAGGCACTCCGTACATAGCCGTTTAGGCTCTCAAGAAGAAAGAAGGCGGCAGTCTACAACACGCCGCAACACGAACATTCATAGTCGTTTGGGACCACAGTCCCACCATGAAGGGTATGGCCATACTGATCCAGACGACAGTACATACCGCGGGGAATCCCATTCCACCAACAGTAGACCGGGCGGACGAGACTATGTTCCTCCCAGTCAACCCCGCAACACATACCTCCGCGCTGCAAAGCGCAACCAGGGCAAACCTTATAGACCGAAATCTGCGGCCGAAAACTCTAAGTTTGTCCCAGAGATCGCCAACGCCGATGTCACCACCACCAAATTCCCATTAAACATTGGGAAATACAACGGCTCGACCGACCCTGATGATCACAACAACATCTTCGTCGGCGCTGGGTGCAACGGTAAGTGGGACGAACCTACCTGGTGCCATTTTTTCCCACAGACCCTAACAGGTCTGGCCAGGGCATGGTTCGATTCTCTCCCACCAGCATCACTGACCTCATTCGAGGACTTACAAGAAAAGTTCCTAGCACACTTTAGCCAGCAACGACGCCATGAACGTGATTCAATGGACGTCATGAACATCTGGCGCAGGGACAACGAATCGCTTGACGCATTCGTTGTCCGTTACAATAAAGAGATCCTAGAGATAGGCGACGTTGACAACCAGATGGCACGTAACCATTTCATTATTGCAGTCAAAGACGAACAAATGGTTATGAATATTTCTGGCGGCAACGGTTTGCCTAAGAAGTGGGAAGATGTCATGGCCAAGGTCAAAACTTATGCCCAAACTCAGCGGTCTCTCAGACCGCACATGTCAAAGGCGCAACCCCTAGCGGAAGGCCAGTCTTCCCGCCAAGAGCCCAAGCGCGGCAACAAGCGCAACAGGGACACGTGGAATCGCGGCAGCGATCCCAAGCCATATGTCCCCCGGAACAACCAGCCCGACGCAAGGGCTACAATCAACGCCCAACGAGAAAACCGGGCGTCAAAGAAAGAGTCTCGGGACCGCAACTGGACCGAGATCAACCAGTCGCCAAGCGACGTTCTCCTCGCGGATGCACAATTCCTGAGACCGGCCCAACCAATGAAGTCCAAAAAGAATCAAGATCCCGCACTCTGGTGCGAGTATCACAAGGACTCGGGCCACACCACGAACAACTGCATCAGTCTCCGACTGGAGATTGAGCGAGCCCTAAAGGAGGGGAAACTGCAACACTTGTTGACAGGCGCACAAAAAGCTACCAAGCGCATCACTCCCCACAACGAGGGCACCTCCACGGGTAAAAGGGCCATGTACGTGGCCTCTACCCACATGATCAATGGAGGAAAAGGAAGACCGCGTAAAGCGGCGAGACGACCGGACAATGACTGGAAGGACGAGCAAGTCGTCTTTCCAAAAGTCCGAGGCGGACCGCGCGATAGGCGCGCCGTGGTTATCACTGGGCACCTGGCTCACTACTGCACCGAGCGATTGTTCATCGACCCGGGCAGTACGTCCGATATTATATACGAGCAGTGCTTCAACCAGTTCGATCAAGAAGACAAAGATCGACTGCAGCCAGCGGACTACCCGTTGGCTGGATTTTCAGGGGAAACCGTGTTCCCCCTGGGACAAATTACTTTCCCTGTGCGCCTCACCAACGGAAGGCACACAAGGACGGAAGAGGTAAACTTCATGGTTTTACCTCACACCTCAAAGTATGACGTGATTCTCGGGAGGGAGTCCCAAGGCGACTTCAACATGATAACATCTGTCCCCCACTCTGCCATCGGTTTTCCAACCGAAACGGGGATCGCGATAATATACGCCCAAAGAGAAGTCATGTCTACGGACGAACTGCGTCCGACAAAGGTAGCAAGACCTACCCCCAACACTCAACCAGAAAAATGGGTTCTTAATGCAAGACACCCAGAGCAAACAGTCACGTTGGGCCATGCCTTGACACCCACTATCAGAGCGCACCTGAAGCAACTCCTCTTCAGAAACCAAGATATTTTCGCATGGAAACCCGCAGATATGACAGGGGTACCACGCGAGATTGCGCAGCACTTCTTGAATACCATGCCAGGTATCAAGCCCGTGATCCAAGGCCAACGCCACCTCGGGTCAGCAAAGAACGCAGCGATGGAAGAGCAGGTACAAGAACTGCTCTCCGCAGGCATCCTGCGGGAAGTGAAATACCAGACTTGGCTGTCCAACCCAGTCATGGTAGAGAAACCAAGCGGGGGCTGGCGCATGTGTGTCGATTACAAAGACCTTAATAAGGCCTGCCCCAAGGATTGTTACGCACTTCCAGAGATCGACGAGAAGGTCGATAACCTCGCACCATTTCGATGGAAGTGCTTCCTCGATTGTTACAAAGGCTATCACCAGGTACAGATGGCAATCGACGATGAAGACAAAACGGCATTCCGCACTCCTACCGGGAATTACTGCTACACCAAAATGCCGTTCGGGTTGCGCAACGCGGGCTCAACATATCAAAAGTTGATGAACGACACCTTTCGCGGTCAAATCAGCAAAAGTGTCGAAATCTATATGGACGACCTAGTCGTCATGAGCATGGAGGAAAACACCATGCTCGAAGATATCGAAAGAACATTCCAAACTCTGCGAAGCGTTAACATGAAGCTTAACCCAGGGAAATGCTCGTTTGGAATGGAAGAAGGCAAATTCCTTGGATTCATCGTAACCAAAGATGGATTCAAGGTCAACCCGGAAAAGGTTCAGGCGATCGAGCGCATGCCATCGCCTTCTACGATGAAGGAAATGCAACGACTAGCCGGTAGGCTAGCCGCACTCAATAGATTCTTAGCCAACCATGCAGCTAAGTCTTACCCTTTCATCAAAACACTGCGGAGCTGTCTAAAAAAGGAACAATTCCAATGGACCGCAGAGGCCGAAAAAGCTTTTCGGGAAATGAAAGAGTGTTTGATCCAACTCCCAACTTTAACCGCACCACGAAAAGATGAGCCCCTTATTTTATACCTGTCTGCCGCGGACAACGCGGTAGGCGCGGTACTTATAGTGGAGCGGGAAGGAGTCCAAACACCCATATACTACATCAGCAAAATGCTCAACGACCCAGAGACAAGGTACTCCATCATGGAAAAATTGGTACTGGCACTAGTGCACGCATCGAGACGTTTACGACGTTACTTTGCAAACCACGTCATCACAGTGTTAACCAACTATAGGATCGGCCCGATCCTATCAAAACCCGACATCTCTGGGAGGTTAGCAAAATGGGCAATCGAGCTGGGCGCGCTTTCACTGAACTACAAGCCGCGCCCAGCAATCAAAGGCCAGGTCTTGGCTGACTTCGTCGCTGAAATACCAGCAAACCGCATCCAAGAATGCGAAGAAGAACAAAAACCTGTATCACAACCATGCTCCACAGAAGCCTGGGCGCTATTTACAGATGGTGCATCCAACGAAGATGGTTCTGGCGCAGGTTTGCGACTTGTCAGCCCCGATGGCCAAGAGCTAACCTATGCAATACGCCTCGATTTCGAAAGTACGAATAACGAAGCGGAGTATGAGGCTCTACTGGCAGGGTTACGTTTAGCAATTAAACTCGACGTCAAGCATTTGGAAGCACACGTCGATTCACTACTAGTTGCAGGGCAGATACGCGGTGACTATGCCGCAAAGGGGGATACCATGATCCTCTATCTCGAACAAGCCCTGCAACTGAAGTCAAAGTTTACCTCCTTCAATATTCACCACATCAACAGGAGTGAAAATAAACCCGCGGACGCACTATCAAAACTTGCGTCCACCAGCTTCCAACACCTGGCAAAAGAGGTACGCATCGAAGTCCTGCAAAATCCTTCGGTACCCCTGCGCCAAGTCAATGTCATCCAATACGGTACAACATCCTGGATGACACCGCTCATTGCATACTTACAATCAGGGGTTACTCCCGAAAGCAAAGCAGAGGCACGCAAGTTGCAATACAAAGCGTGTCACTACCAAATGGTAGACGGTATCTTATACCGTAAATCATACCTGGGGCCACTCCTACGATGCGTCAACCCCCAAGATGCCACATACCTTATCAAAGAAATTCACGAAGGGATATGCGGCATACACGCAGGACCACGCATGGTGGTGGCCAAAATCATGAACGCCGGGTACTATTGGCCGGGCATGCACCTGGATGCGGTCAAAGTCTTACGCAAGTGTTTCAATTGTCAGCGACATGCTCCCAAGACCTTGCGTCCCAAGAACAACTTGATCCCCGTCACCACCGCATGGCCATTCCAAAAATGGGCAATCGATGTGGTGGGACCATTTCCAGACGCGCCAGGAGCAGTGAAATTTATCATAGTAGCTGTTGATTACTTTACAAAATGGGTAGAAGCAAAGCCACTTGCATCAACCACCGCTATGATAACAAGGAAATTCGTGTGGGAACATATCATCTGCCGTTTCGGTCTACCAATGTGCATCGTCACTGACAACGGTACCAACTTCGCTGCCGACGACTTTCAAAAATGGCTAAAAGAGCTAAACATTGAACACATATTCTCCTCAGTGGCGCATCCGCAAGGGAACGGCCAAGTCGAGAGTATCAATAAAAGCTTAGTCGAAGGCATCAAAGCACGGTTGGGAACAGCCAGACGCGGCTGGGTTGATGAACTCCCAAGTATTTTATGGGCTCACAGGACAAGCCCAAAAACAAGCAACGGCGAGACCCCCTTCAGCCTGGTCTACGGTACTGAAGCGGTGATCCCCGCGGAAGTAGGCCTCCCCTCACCTAGAATGTTGGCCATCAACAAGATGGACAACAATGAGGAACGCAGGGTTGACTTGGACCTCTTGGAAGAAAGGCGCGAAAACGCTGCCATCAACGAGGCCAAGTACAAAACCAAGTTGGAAAAGTACTACAATGCACGCGTTCGCATTTGTACTTTCAACCCTGGAGACTACGTCCTTCGTGACAACGAAGCATCAAACGCGGAACGCCCAGGGAAACTTGCCCCCAAGTGGGAAGGACCGTACCTCATCCAAGAGGTCCTGGGCAAAGGCGCGTATAAACTGCAAACATTAGCAGGCGAAACTATCGCACGCACATGGAACGCACAGCAACTTCGACGCTGTTATATGTAACCCATGTTTTCTGCATGTAATCTATCGGGCCGCAGGCCATGTGCAGATAAATAAATAGACGATTCAATGCAATATTGTTTATTTATTTCTATTACAAATGCGTGTTCCACTCTGAGGTATACACAAAAACAGATTAGCAAAATCTTCATTCGTGATACCTGCACAGAATGGTAACCACACGCAACTATTGTAATAGGCCAGCAATGGTAACACTGTTTGTCTAACAAGAGACAAATATTCATACTTGCATATCACCCAGACATGCAAAAGGCAATTACAAATTTAGTATTACTCACAGTAACACTAAACGCGTACAAATTCAAACATACAAGTAGTAAAAACTTGTAAAAATTGAAATAACAATTCTTTATATTCAAAAAATTCCTACACCTGCGCGGTGCACAAGGAATTTACATTAAGTTTTGTAACATTTACATAAGGGAGCAAAAGAGGCACGCAGGCCAATCTAATCTTCCTTCGTAAAACTGGGGCCCGCACCATCCGTGCCCTCAATGTTCGGCTTTTCCTCATCCTCTTCGTCTTCATCAGCATATAAGACCCGCAAGCGGTCCACATAATCCTCCGCTTCTAGACACTTTTCAAGTTCTTCAAGACCGGTGAGGGTTGTATCATTAAAATCATGAATCGCAGCAGCAAGAAGCGCTTCAGTATCCACATCCTTGAAACCGGATCGCTCATCAGTATATCCCCCCTCGGATACAAGATTCATATGAGCAATGCAACGATTGTAGCCAGCTTTAAAACCAGCATCCCGAGCGCGATCCCTGATCTCATTAACACCCGCACGGGTCTCGGGTGCGTCAAGAATGGCAGTAACAATCTGCGGAACATGAATACAACGGTTATAAAAGGCAAACCTACAACAAAAATAACAAGGCCACGGATACTTACATGCCCGATCCCGCGGAAACGCATCCATTCATGATCAGCCTTGAGCAACTCAACCGAAGAAGCGTGGCTATCTCTAGCCTCTTCAGCTTCCCTTGCCCGCACTTCAGCTTCACCAGCACGTGCAGAGGCTTCCTCAACAGCGGCCCCCCGGGTCCGCACTTCAGCCTTTTAACAAGAAATCAGAAGCTTACATAAAAATAATCAACATGCTTATGAGACGCAATTGCAAAGTTAGGAAAAACTTAAACCTGAAGGTCCAAGATTGTTTTGCTTAACCTGGTGCGGTCAACATTTGCCCCTTCAAAAGCTTTTGCAGCACGAGTTTCCGCCTCCTTGGCCTCTTCCAGAGCCTTGGCAAGACGAACCTCTGCTTCCTTAGCCTCTTGGGCAGCCGCAACAGCCTCAGCTTTCTCTTTAGCCAACGCAGAAATCGCTGCCTTGGCATTGACAAGCTCCTGACGAACATGAAAGAGAGTTTCATTCTGTTTACCCCAAGATTCTTTCCAAGTCTTGCGCTCATGAGATAGCGTCTTGCGCTCATCAGAAAGGGTTTCTTTCCAACGCTTACGCTCATCAGACAGCAGTTTTGCAAGAGTACGAACCTGTTTAAGCTCAGCAGTTGCAGCCCATTCTTCAGTCTGCTTATGCTTCTCAAACGCAGCTCTATCCCTCTCAAGCTGCTCTCTATCCCGCTCAAGCTGCGCTGCACCCTCACGTGCAGCCTTCACCAACTCCTCGGCCTCGGCCCGTAAACGCGCATTCTCCTCCCCCTCGCGCCCCAGCACCTTGCACTTCTCCATAAGCGCATTCGCCATTATGGAGCTCCCCACAAGCATGGAGGAGAGTTGGTTCATTTGGACCTCAGTCGGTAACGAACGGGCCCGGTTTACCTCAAAAGGAGTTCCCACACCACTCAAAACCTCCCTGCAAGCGGAGGGGTCAATGGTAATATCGTCCCCTTGCAATACAGTCCACGGGGGGCGGTGATAGGACGTAGCCCGGTCTTCTGTGTAGGAGCGGTAATAATACTCCAATTCAGTTTCATCAGGCTGAATGGGAGTCTCTACAAAACCCGCATCACCAGAAACAGAACCGGAAGCCTTCTCGGCAGCTGGAGACTTTGGCTTTCCGGCCTCACCAAACTTCAAATTCAGATCAACAGTATCCTCTGGGGTGATAACATTACCACTCGAATCAACTGTGTCATGGATTTGAGCCGCGGGACGCTTCCCAGTGTCCACCCCCCGTACAGAGGCTTCAGGGGTAACAACCTTATGAACCCCCGCACCCGCAGCAGCGTCGTGCGGAGGAGGGGGAGGAGTAGCATCAAAGTCGAAGAACCCTTCATCTTGCGGTTCTGAAACCAACACAGAAATACTTTAAAATACAAGTATAAACACAATACTTGTTAAAATCATGCATCACATACCAGAAACAACCGCAGGTTTTGTTGGTACAACAAAAGGCTTGCGCCTGGTCTGAATCTTCGGTTTCTTTCCCCTACCAGCATCACCAGCATCCTCCGTTTTTCTCTTCCTTTCATCACCCGGTTTTGAACCCGCAGTGGTGCCACCGGTGGCCACACCAACACCTGGAACACCCAGGCCCTCTAGGGTGTCAGATACTACCACGTAATTGGTATATCTGCGGAAATGAGAACGAGAGATACCTGCTGATTTCTTCACACCGCGACCCCGACCAGGTTTATCTACAGGCTTTTTCTCCGCATGTTTTTTAGGGGCGCCCTTTGGCTCAAATTTACCAAGGTCCCCAAGTGTACCTGCGTATAGAATATCAGCAACAAACCTGGTAAAGCACTAAAGGTTATGAGTTATTACCTTTACCCTGCGGCAGTGGTGCGGTCATCACCGCGCGTGAAGCAAAGCGGAAGAGAGGGACAATCGTCAAGTTAAAACCCTTGCCCTCCGCAGTCGGAATAAGATCAACTTTGCCGGTAAAAGTTGGATCAAATATCTTCCACACTTCCACAATTTCTGATAATACATGTCCAAATTAATAACAAACACGGGAATAACGAAAACACAAAAGAGTGGTAACACTTACCACCAGTTTTCTCCCGCACCACAGGCGTGAAATTCCTCTTAGGCCGGGTCAACATCATCCGCAGCACCCATAACTCATTGTTGGTCAGCTGCCTATGCTCAATGGGTTTCAGCTTTGAGAACCACTCCGCAGTCTCCGCGGTAGGCATAGCAATATTCTCCGAAGGGATAGGCTCATTGACGTTCCGCATATTCATCTCCACAACAACTGCGGCAGCTTTAACGTAGAAGAACTTACACTTCCACTTCGTAATACCCTTCGGAGGGGTCATCAACTTGAGGCTTCCATACCTTTCTCTAAAGGAAAAGAAACCGGTGTTCACCGTCAACTGGTAAAACCCCCGGAAGTTTTCAACGGTAACCGGCAGACCAAAAGCTCGAAAAATTGATTCAAAATGTCTAATACGGATCATCCCAAAAGGACTCATCTGGGAGATATGGATCTTGTAGTATTCCAAGACCTGAGCAACAAAAACTGTTAATGGTAAACGAAGGTTACCATCAGTAAAACACTCGGCCCACATGGTGATGTAACCCGCCGGAGCACTGGCACCAGTATCACCACGTTGGGGATATTCAGCCCCAAACTCGTGAGGCATCTCAATCTTCTCCATCAGTTGGTCAAATAAAACTTTCGACCACTTCAACGGTGGTAGGCCACCACCAGGAACACTGCCGCCATCATCTTCTTCTTCTCCGGCCACCGAAGATGCTTCAGGGTTTTCACCCTCCACACTATGTGGGTTAGATGGATCAGCCATCAGAAATATGTAGAACAGAAGTTTGAGTTAAACAAAAACTCAAAAAAACTCTGAAGATCACCGGAATAAAAGACAGATTGATCGGAGAAGATAAACGGAATGCTCTCTCTCTCACCAGAAATTTTTCGAAAAATTTGAACAGTGAGGAGAAACCAAACGTTTCCCACTTTATATACTCATCGCAATAAATGCGATACAGTAACCGCCTTAAACACGTTCAAAATAGGCGAATTACAAGACGACACGTGTTGAGCGACCTTTTCGCTGACGGTTATCACGCGCGCGTAGCCGCCCACGCGCCTGACAGAGAAGACTTTTTACTCCCTGCTACAGTGCAGTTATGACCTCGGTCAGTACAAACGTCTTTTCAAATCAGCACATGTCAGAATCCTACCAACTTCAACAACCCACACGTGCAGTCGTGACGTAAGCAACAGAAAGCGACAACCTTATCCAAACACAAGCGGTATGCGGTTTCTCTGGTTTACCGCACCATAACCCATACCGCATGTCGTTTTTTACATACCCCTCAAAAAAGGCAAAAATATATATCTTTATATTATATAAAGGGGTATAAGTCATAAACCGCACATATCCACGAGCACACGCGGAATATGCGGAGATGACGCACACCAACCCGCACAGGTGTGTCAGATACTCAGAACCAGCACGGTTCTTTGGACTACGAAAACCGCCTCCCAGGATGCGGTAAACCGCACCATATGCAAGCTTCTTCAAGCTTCAAAACCCTCGTTTCCGGTTCACAACCACAGAGGGAACGCAAACCGCTTCTCCTTAAGGAAAAGGACAAGTATGCTGAGCAACCGCACATCAGCAACCCTGTCCCCTAAACCTTCAAGAGCCACATCCAGGCTACAAGACTGCTAGAAGCGAGTTCTTTGCTGCAAACCGCAACCATTCTTACGTAGTTACTGCAAACCGTAACTATGCGAACGGTAGCTACGGAAGAGCCACGACTAAGCCACCACGCGGAAGAGCAAAGCTATTTCAAGAAAAACTGCTTTCCAACTAAGCGTGAAGAAAAGTGGCTACAAAACGAATGCGGAAGAGTTTCAACCAACTTCCCAAGTATCTTAAACGATCTCTTCCGCCAACGCTACTTACAGGGAAACTACTTTCCATCAGAGCGTGAAGGAAAGTGGCTCCAGAACAGCGGTAACAAGTCTGCCTATGACTAGTTACCCACCTATGGACCGCATAGAATAAACAATGGTGGGCACAACCTTGCCTATGACCATGTTAATATGCCCATAGTCCAGATTCAAATTGTTCGACCAAACACGGCCAACAATGACGCAACTACCCCACGATCCTCAAAGAAACATGGCAAACGAGGTTTGGCAACGAGGTAACCGCAAAGAACGTGCGGTTACTAGGGAGCTACACCTCTAAGGACGTGCGGTTACTTGAGAGATAAACCGCAGAAGACATGCGGTTACTAGAAAGCTTAACTGGAGAACACGAACACCCCACAAAACAGGGATCATCGTTAGATGTCCAGTTGCTGAACATAGAGCTTGAGCAAAGTCCTTACAACTTTGCACCAGCTGACGCAGAGGTTCCAACTATACTGAAGAAGACATCTTCAGTCACGATCTCAAAGGTTGGTTCGAACCCTGCTAATACCTTCAGTCACCATCTCAAAGGTTGGTCCGAAACACCAACAGGTGGCTGATGACATCAGAAAAAGGTAGACCAAGAGTCAAGACCTTGGCTGAGAATTCCGCATCAGACGGAACTTGCTCACCATGCACCCTTCTCAAAGGAAGAAACAATCCACTAGAAAGGGCCTACTAATAAAGAAGATGCCATCTGCATGGCATAATCTTAACCTTCTAGACAACATAGTCCAGTATCCCTCCCACATGCGACTCGCATACGGAAGGAACACTAGACTGGGGGGACTTGAAGGGGTATGGTCCCAAATATCGCGTCAGCACGACCGCGAATGACCATCACCCTCATTAAAAACCCCCAACAGCAATTAACTATCCAGTGTCCGCGTAGACAACACGCGAACACTGCGGTCCAATCTGTCCATTGATGAGAAGACTTACCTTAAGGACGGAAACTAATGTTACGCATAAGAGATGCGGCCTCGCACCGCATCCTATGAACATTTTCGTCACGACAAGGGATCTGGACAACAGTAACAGTCACTCAACAGGCGATGCGGCACAACACCGCATCCCTCGCAAATCATGGATGGAACAACCAATGCGGGAACAACATCAGTAAACCGCAAGCAGCGATGCGGCCTGGCACCGCATCCTGCCTACAAGGCAAGTAGGTCTGACACCACAGTGCAAGTGGCACTGGGAACAGTCGCCTACTAGCCCACGTATGAACAGCAGTCTGACACCACAGCAGGACGTGGCATCACCACAGCATCCGTCAGGTCTGACACACCTGCAAATAGCTGTGCGATGTCGGACTAGCTACTCAACTACCCTCCTTCACTCCTCGGCTATAAATACTCACCCCAAACCAGGTTTGAGGTATCATTTTTCTAACTCTCTCAATACTACTACTATCATACTTTGCTTCCCAAGCAAATTACTGATTCTCACGCCGGAGAGTGGTAACAAGGAGCACCCCCCACCCCATCCTCCTTGTTACGAGTCACGGTTTGTTTCCTTGTGCAGGAAACCCACCACCAGACGATCCAGCCAGCGATCCTCGGAAAGAAGGGATTAACCCTCTTGACGAGATCAGTGAGTTAACCCTACCCGGTTAACCATTGTTTCATCAAACCCGAAACATAGTAATAGATTTTTTTGGATCCAATGACTTTCCGCCCCCGCAAAACTTTTGGTCAAGCTCCGCCGTCAACACACTAGAATGGGTATCGACCATGTGTTGTTTCCAACTTGTTAAAGATATTTATGACCCCTCGATTTATGATATATTTTGTTTTTATGAAAGATTTTGTTTTTATGAACCCTCGATTTATGATATATTTTGTTTTTATGAAAGATTTTGTTTAATTAACAATTCTTTGGGTTTAGTTCTAATCTAAAAACTAAAAATAAAGATTGAGTAAATATTTAAATCCCGAAACCTACGGTTGACGATAAAGAATGAGTAAATATTTAAATTCTGAAACCTACTATTGACGATAACAACCCATAGATAGTGGAGAGGGTTGGTAGGAAACGATTAAAGCTCATTAGAAGATGCATAATAATAATTTTCAAGATGAAAAAGATGTTTCAATTCTGTTGAGATTCTGAAAACCCAAAAAGGTGAGTATTGTTCATATTCCCACACGTAAATTTAATACTTATTCTCATAACCCCATGAAAATGAATCCTCTTTAATTTATCAATCAAATACGATTTGTATAATTTTGATTTCCTTTTTGTAGTTTGGAGAGATGGATCGGATTTCACAACTTCCTGAACCTATTGTTCACCACATACTCTCGCTTTCGGGTTCTCGAGAGCTTGTTCGAATGAGTGTAGCGTCTAAGACCTGGTTTCAACTAACCGCTTCTTTCCCAAGTTTAGATTTCCACATGGATGAACTTACCAAAGGCTTACATGTAGATTTCACTATCTATAACTTTACCAAAGGCTTACATGTATCTCGACAAACTTTTTTCAAGTATGTTGATTATACCACCTCTAGAATGTGCCAACAAAATGTCACTGCACACGGTCTCAAGATCGTTACAAATATCCGGGAGCCTGCAGAACTAGATACTGTTAACAGATGTCTTGAGTTACTTCTTAAGAAAGGCGTGACGAAATTGGAGATTAACTTGTCAGAATTTGCACAAATCTTTTTAGAAAAAAACCCTTCTTTTGCTCCTAAGCCTAAGCCTATGCCAACGTACGTTTTGCCTAACATACTCTTATCTGTTTCTGTGTTAGAATCTTTGATCATAAGTGGCTGTGAGTTACCTTCTTCCTTCATGGTTGATGCTCTCAAGTTTAAGTCTTTGATTGAGTTACAACTCGAATACGTTCATATAGATGATGAAATGATCAAGTATCTCACCACTAGTTGCCCTCTTCTACGAGTATTTTGCCTTTCAAGTTGTCGTGGTTTTAAAAGATTTTGTGTTAATGGACACATTGGAAGCAGCCTCTCTATTCCTACGGGGTAGAGGTAAGGTTGTCTACATCTCACCCTCCTCAGACCCTACCTTAGCTTTGCTATTGGTGGGATATACTGAGTATGATGATGATGATGATGATGATGATGATGTGTTAATGGACACCAAAATCTTAAACTACTTAATATTGACTGTGATAGTCAAGTTGAGATGATTGATATTGAAACTCCAAATCTAATTGGTCTTTCGGTAAGAGATACGGCTGGAAGAGGGCCACCAGGAATGAAGGTGGCTTCGTGCAAAAATCTAACATCAGTGACTTACATTGGGTATCCCTTACCAAACTCGAATGATTTTTCTGACTTCTTATCCAAATTCTCCTTTGCCGAAAGTCTTCTTTTGATTATTAACAAGAAATACAGATGCAATACCTTGAAGTTGTCAAGTCATTCCTTGAGGAAGTTGGTGATAGATTCAGAATTTGATTTGGAAGAAATTGAGTTAAGGACCCCCAATTTGGGTTTATTTATTTACTCTTGTAATCCTTTGTCATTCTGGGATAAGGCAATGTATTTACCCCATTTGGAAGCTTGTATGCGATGCTATACCAATGGCTCTTTAGATACTCTTTGGTTGCAGAAGTTGAGGCTATTTTTGGACAAGAAAAATGGTTTCAAAGCTTTGAACTTGTATATTCACACAAAACGGGTTTGTTTCTTTGATCAAATTGTTCATGTGTTACTTTAACAACCCCAACACAAAGTTGTAAATTCATTCCAATTGTCTTGCAGAAGTTCACAGTGCTAGGAAAGCTAAAGGTTAATGAGTTGGTACCTTATGAACTCGAGCATATTGAGCTACATTTTAAGCATGAAGAATCATCTAATTATGCAGCTTTTGTGGATGCTGTACTTTTGTGTTTCCGTCCTCGATCTCTAACCTTAAGATTTCCTTTAATTGATTTTAAAGATCAAAGTGATCTTGCCAAGGTAAGAGTTATATGTGCTATCTTTGATTACACTTTACTGCAAGAATTAATTCAACATTGTTTAGTTATTTTTGTACATTGTAGTTAAGTAGATTTATTATCTTTATTTATATTTGTTAGTTTACATACGAGAAGCTACTTGAACAAGAAAATCAAGAACATACCAATATTGAAATTGTGTTGCCTTCATCTTCCAAAGCCCAAAAGCTCTTTAGGGGCTCGGTGCTATATGATGTATTACCTTGTGAAGAGAAAGCAATTAGCTTCACAAAGGAAAAAGGTACACTTTTTTATGAGCTAATTTTATACACATTCATTCTTTACCTCACTTGTTGGTATCCACACAGTTGTCCAAGAAGAAGAAGAAGCATATGCGGTTCAAAAACAGAAGAAGAAGAAGACAAAGAAGAAGAAGAATATGAAGAAGAAGAAAAAAAAGCAGAAGATGAGGAAGTAGAAGGATGACATCAAAGTACGCAGATATGGAGACCCTCTGATGCACTGAATTTATAAGGATTCTTCTTGGTTAAGACATAGTGATGGTTTTGAATCATGTCAATGATCTTTTGATTATATACATTAACATATAGACAGGTTTTGCTTCAATGCTTTTCAGATTATATATTTTTATGCATTATTTTATGGTTTTTGCTAAAAGAATGGATCATTTTAAATGGGTCATGGTTTTTTTTTCAAGGCAACTAAACTAATATGGCTCATAAATGGGCTTTCTATATTAAATTATTTATGTATATAACTTTAAATTAGATCATAATATATATAAATGGGCTTTCTATATTAATTTATATTATTTTCGGGTTCTTAAATCCGGTTCGACCAGTCCGACCGGTTAGACCAGTGGACGGGTAAGGACACTGGTTTGACGTCCGGTCCGGTCATGAAAACATTGAATAAGACTGATATGTGCGTTAAGTTGATGACCACCACCACCACTACTACTAATCAAAGAAACAACTCGAAAAGGCTATTAAGCAAAGAAGGGGATGAAAAAAGCGCTGGGTTGTATGTTCATTCCAATTGTCGTTGATCAAATCGTTTATATTTTACTTTGTTGTGAACAGTTATTTAAAATAATCCAAACACAAACATGTGTATATGAAAAACCCGTATCGAAACAACCGAAACCAACCTGAAACGGATGGTTTGGTTTCATATTAACAAACCGAACCAAAATAATAAAAATAAAAAAATAAAAAAATAAAAAAAACTGAAGCTGTGTAACAATTTAACTTGGTTTTCTCCTGCATGTATATTTGAAATTATGAACATGGATTAACATGTTAAACTTGGTTTACTGTTCTTGCTCTTGTTGATCTATAATAACAGTAGGTTAAATTTAGTAGTTTAATATGATTTTTAAACCTATATTAACAGTTGTTTAATATTAGTAGAAGAAGAACTGAAATTTGTTTTTTTACCCATATTATAGGTTAATTTTTGTAGAAAACATATTGAAATTTAAGAGTAGGTTAAATTTAGTATAGAAACTGTGCTTTTGAACTTGGATTAACATATTGAAGTTGGTTCTCAATCAGAGCCGTCCCCGAAAACTCTTGAAAAAATTTAGGCTTCGGGCGTAAAAAAGAATTGGACCCAAAATTGTGATTAAGGTGAAATGAATTAAAAAAATAAAACTTTAGTGGTAGAGCCAAGACTTGAAATTGAGACCTTTACATCATCTTGAGATAATTTTTTCAACTACACCACCAACACTTTTTTTCCATAATAAACGGATGAATATACTAAAGACTTGAAATTGAGACCTTTATATTATCTTGAGATAATTTTTTCAACTACACCACCAACACTTCTTTTGCATAATAAACGGATGAATATACTAAAAAAGATTTTAACAAAAAAATATTTCTCCCATACTCGTTACTTTGGATTATTCTTTTCTGTCCAAGTGACAAACCTGAGAAAACCGAACCAAACCCATCCTGCCAAAAAAAAAAAAAAAAAAAAAAAAAAAAAAAACTGAACGGTTCTCAAAAACCTACAATACTAGAGAACCAAGTGAAAAACCCGAGAAAACTGAAACCCGAACCGCACCCATCAAGCCGAAAAACGAACAGTTCTCAAAAACTTACACTACTAGAGAATCGGGTTTCTGTGTAATGTTTTTGCGCTTCTGTTTGTTGTCTGTTTTCGTTTTCTTCTTTCCTTGTACTCAGTTTTTGAGTCCCACACTGATTTTGTAAATATATGTTCGCTTTCTTGTTGGCCAAAAAGAGAACTAGAGAATCGTGTTTTTGTGACCAAATTTTCGGTAGCAAAATTGTGGCAATTGCTCTTTTGACATAAAAACTCGGTAGGAAAACCACACGTAACAATTATGTCACACCCTCACCGTGTGCGGAAATCACGGTGGTGACTTCATGTTAGGGAGAGACCAAGGCAATAAAATAAAAATTACCCTTAAATTGAAATATTTAAAAGTACATTCTTTTTCAAACTCAATCAAACTAAAAGAAACAACCACGAGTACAAAAAAAGGCAGCTAATAGGACGGTTTTTTAATCAAATAAGTCGCTCAAGAAACCATCTTAAAAATACCTTAGTTTTTGATAAATGATCGTCTTTTATTAATTAATACCAAAACTACGGTTCCATATAACCGTCTTAAAAGCACTTCATTTGGTTTCGTCTTTTATGCAAATATTGGTAAAATAAGACGGCGGTAAAAAAGATGGTTAAGAGTTTAATAATTCACCAATTTACTTTATTTACCATCAATTTAATTCAACGATTTATTTTGTTTTATCACTAAATTAATTCACCAATTTCCCCTATATTATTTTGCAATTTCACTCTATGAGGCACTTTTACTATTCAACTTTTTATAAGTGTATAAAGCCATATGTATAACTCACAATAGACTCATCGGTTCTTTTCACTTTACAATCTTACTTTGTGGGACTTTTACCTATTTGTTAACTTAGCACCATTGCAGAAACCTCCATATCTAAATTTGCTATTCAGCAACCTTAAATTTTTGTATGATTGAATAATTGATGTTATGATAATAAGATTTCTAAAACTATATGACATCTATATTTGTTAGAAGTAGGAGATAGATTTTTAAAAATACGACTTAGCTTTTCTTTTTTACGATAGTATTTATGTTTTAGTATAAATTGTAGTTCAATCTTTTTTTACTTCTACTTTTGGTCTGTTTTGAAAGTTTCGCCGCAACCCTAAGTGTCGTTCCACCTTATCCTACATGTAACGTGTTGAAGTTACATCATTTCTTTTCTACTATATAGAGGTATTGTCCTTTTATTGTTTTCTTTTAATGTTTCTCAAATCTAAGAAGAGTACAAAGACACAATGAATCATAAAATATAACACAATGCCGAGAAAAAAGAAAGATAAAATGAATCGCAAAAAAAAATCACAATGACGAAAATAAATAATAAACACAATGCTAAATAGAAAACACAATGATCTAAACAAAAATTATAAAATCTAAAAGCTAAAATCCAAAAGCGAAAACCTAAAATCTAAGATCGTAGAGTTTGATGAGACGGTTCCAATACCGCTAGAATGAGTTCTATCCGAGTCCGTTTCATCTAGTTTATTTTATTTACCATCAATTTAATTCACCAATAATTGTTTAGATTCAATTTCATTTTGATTAGAATCCTATAAACACATAAAACTAGGGGTGTTCAAAACTATCCATATCCGAAAAATCCGATCTGAAATATCCGATATCCGAAATTTCGGATATCCGAAATTCAAATATCCGAATTTTTCGGATTCGGATTCAGATGGTGATTTTCAAAATTTTTGGATATTTCGGATATCCGAAAATTTAATTTTCATTTTTTGTCGGATATCCAAATATCCGAAAATATCCGAAGTATCCGAAAATATCCGAAATATACGAAAAATATCTGAAATATCCGAAAACTTATATTCGGATATCCAAAACTATCCAAAATATCCGTTTCCGAATATGAAAAAAATAATAAAAAAATAAAAATTAAATAAAAAGTTGGATTTTCAGATATCCGATTCACTATCCGAATCCGTATCCGAAATTTCAGATATCCGAATTTTGGATACGGATAGTGAAATCTGGTATCCAAAAATTTCGGATATCCGAAATTCGGATATCCGAAATTCGGATATCCGAAATTCGGATATCCGGTTTTGAACACCCCTACATAAAACAAATAAAAACAACATAACAAAATGAACCATATAAATTAACATAGTTAAAATAGTCGAATCATCCATTTTGACCCATTGTCTAAAGTATTCATTTTCACATAGTAAAAAAATCCAAGCATATTCAGTTTAACACAAACAGAATCAAGCATCTAAAAACCTCCTTAGAGTTACTTCAACATCCTTTATCTTCCAAGAGAATCACAAGCCCCCTCGACCACCGGCTAGCTAGAATTCCTTTGACACTGGTCAAATCGCAGAAAATTGGCTATTAGCTGCCATTAAAGATTAAAAAAAACCAGGATCCCATGGCTGGAATCATGAGGACATAAAAATGCCAACCCGGAAATACAACATAAGTTATACCAACTAGAGTCAACATCAACACAAAGCCCTTTAGTGCTCCTTGGAACCCCTAGTAATATAAGTTATCTATTTTCTCAAATGCTCTTAGGCGCACCTAGGCCTTGTGGTCAAAACGGATGAACGGGTCAAAGTATATTAACCGTCAGCGTAATTGACTCTCAATATATAGAATAAAAAGACTATTTCGAGGCTCACTAAAGTGTTCTAAACAAATATTTATAAAAAATGAAGAAAAAAGGTACTTAAAAAAGAGTAGCATACTAATAGACTTACCTTCATTCATCTTCCTCGCAATGACGAAAAGATGATATGATCACCTTTAAAGTACGCTCTACAAATTCGTTAATTTCACTTTGATGAACCATTCTGGCTTTATTTACTAGCTAAAACATAAAGATAGATAAAAGTTAGATTACAGTTTAATATACATTGTAGTAAGACGTTTATAAGTTTGAGTGTATAAATATACTTACCATGTGTTGTTTGTTGCAAATCACAAAATCATACATAGCCAATTAGCCGTCATAACACAATAACCGCACTCCCATTTGTTAGGTTGTAGACGACGCTAAATAAGTAATTGAATTAACATGTAATTAATTAAACTTTTTTTTAAATATCCACATAGTACTCATCTAATAAACTTTAAGTTTAAAGTTTTCATTTTATAAAAAAAAAATAGTATTTGACTCGTAAGTACGTTTTAGACCTTTAACTTAAATTGTTAAATTTTGCTTTTTACAGATATAAAAAAATAATATTTTTATAAAATTTCAAGAACTGTTTTTATAAAAAAAAATAGGATGTTAAGAGTTTATATCTTTATTAACTTTATATCATACTAAGTTCAGATTTTTAGTTCCTAACTAATCTTATCTATATGAGTCTACTTTTAGCTTATAATCTCTAAAAATATGCAACACAATCTACTATGTATCTAGTCAAGTTGGTAAAGAATTCTTTTAAAACTGACTAATATTATCTATAACAATATAGTTGAACTTATAATTCCTAAAAAATTGCAACACAATTTAGTATTTATCTAGTAAAGATTGTAAATTTCTGGATTATTTTATTTATATTACTTGTTACAAAAAATGTTTATAAATGAATTGTTTTTTTTTTTTTTTTTTGTAAAAACAAAATGTTTTGTTTATAAATAAAGTAAAAAAAACTGTTTTACACATGTAAAGTTTCGCTTTTTAATAAAAAATAATAATCAAATGACAAAAAATAAAAGATAAGTTGTTATAGTTGTAAAGTAAGTTTATTTTGTTGGTTAAATGATAAAGTTTATAATTTTATTCTTTAAAGTTCATAACTTTTTTTAAATATCCACATGGTACTTATACAATAAACTTTAAGTTTAAAATTTTTGTTTTATAAAAATACAAAATAGTAGTTAACTCGTAAGTACGTTTTACACCTTTAACTTTAATTGTTGAATTTTGTTTTTATATATATAAAAAGTTTATATTTTTATAAAATTTTAATAACAGATTTTATAAAAAAACAGGATGTTAAGAGTTTATATCTTTATTAACTTTATATCATAGTAAGTTCAATTTTTTAGTTTAGCTTTAAAGTTTATTACTTTATTATTTTTTACTTAAGAAATACAAATTATTAGATTAATATCCAAGAATAACTGCAATATTTTATAATTTCAGAATGACTATATCTAACTGTAATATCTATTTATTGCAACTTTAGGATATTAACTTATATAAGTTCAGTTGACTTGACTTGTAAATTTAGGATACTGACTTTATTAATATGGTCAATAACTGCATTATATTAACACCAAAAACAAAGTTAAAATATAAAATAAACTTTATTCATACGTCTAGATCAAACATAATATCTGAAAAATGAAAAAAAAAAAACATAAAAACACTTGATAGATTTCATATTAGACTGCATGAAATCTGTTCCGCTTCTGAATTGACACTCGACGTATTTTTAATCGGGTTTCTGGTTTGTGTTTGAATCGGCAGTATCTTCTAATTCCTCTTCTTTGTCATTGTCCTCAGAATCATCTAAATTAATAACCTGACTTAATTTCCATTCAATACCTTAGAAGCTCGTTCAACAACTGAGTTGTTTAAATTGACATGTTAATCATGCAAGTGAATCTGAAAAATCAAATAAGTTAACATTCACATAAAAGTAAATAAAAGAAAACAATTATTCACTACTGCGATATAACAGAACTGACCTTAGAATTTTCAATCTCGCGTGCTTGGTTTTTCGCAACAACTAAATTCAGAACTGGATCAAATTTTTAACTTTGTTTAGCAATAGATATAGGGGTGTCCTGCTATGTATTTATAGCAGTAACTATATAAGTGTATTAGGGTTTAATTTAAGATTTGCCACTCCTTTGAAGATTGTTGTGGTTTGTTTTAAGTTTTTATAAGATATATCTAAGTATAGATATTAGACAGTTTTAATAAAATAAAATGTGGCACATAATATCTTCATTTTATGTTACAGTACTTTTAAGTATTTTTGTTTTTGTTTGCATAGATGGAGCCCATCTTTGTAGATTAGGTGCATTAGATCACAAGTATTAATTACTTGTACATTAAAGCATTATCGACTTGTACCTTTTAATCCGTGCGTCGATATTGAACAAGACAACTACCGAAACGCCGACAAAAATATGTAGGTCGTCATGCTATCTTTGGAGTTTTTTTTAAACAATATAGTTTATAAGATATGTCAAGAATACGTAAAAAAATTATAAGTTTGTTGTGGAGGGGTGAATTGTAACTAATTATCTATAATTTTGTTAAAATCTCAGGAATTTAAGTGTAATAAGTTTATGAGCTAAAAAAAAATAGTATTTAAAAGACCAAACTACCCTCATTTTAGGGGTCTTTCTATAAATAAGGGGGGGGGGGGGGGGGTTCTTATTTTTTGGGTATCTTAAAATACCCCTCCCTCATGAATTATAATATAGTATAGATATTTTAACGTGTAGACAAACATAGAAAATTGAGAATTCGCTCCGAGGATCGAATCTTCAACCGTTGAATGCGTACGAACACGTGAAATGTGCGGAATTCAATCACGTGTGTGGATGAAACACAAAGACGTAATTATAAGTTGTTTTCTATTGATATTTGACAGTAGCAAAACCACAGAAACAAACGGGCAGAGCTTCGCCTCAAAGTCTGCTCAAAAGTTACAAATGACCAAGACTCAACTACTATATATAGAGGTGTGGCTTCGTACGAAGCCTTGTGTGGTCCCTTCGTACGAAGCTGCTGGCTTCATACGAAGCTACTTCAGCTTCACTTCATGCTCTCTTTTATTCATCATTAGTCTTGTATCATCTGTTTAAGCTACTATACGTGATTGACAGAAGTGATAGACATTATGCACTCACAAAAATTTACCACTTTGATGCATAGTAAAATTCTTCTTGAGTTACTATAACCTACAACACTTACTCTTAAATAGCATATCATTCTTCTTCTTCAGAATTAGAAAAAGCAAAGAGAAAAGTATCACATAACCTATCGTTCATATATATTAACTAAATTATCACCCATGATTTTTTCCCGAGCTCGAGAAAGTTACTTATTTTAAAAATTGTACTTACATGTATAAATAAAAGGAATACAAAGAAGAACGATATATAGCTCATAAATCTATGTGTTGAGACCTCAATAAATTAAACATATTGTAGCCGCACTTAACCGTGTCATAGAACTACAAATTTATGATCAGTGGGATGACTTGGTCCAATGTGTAAAACTAAAAATATATTATCAGTGGAGGACTTGGTCCAAACCTTAGTTTGTTGGTCTAAATACGGATCTTTTTTATGTGAATAGATCATTTTACACCTCTGATAGATGGTCTATATAGCAGAGCAAAGTAGCCTCACATCTATCTGAATCACCACATCTTTTTCATTACATTCCCTCAAGGAGAAGCAATAAATAGTCGACAATACATAGTGTAAATAGTCATAGGATTGTCTTTTTTCTACAACCCACAAAACATATACACCTACAAAAGCCCCAACTCAAGAACCAAAACCCCCCAAGATAACCTTAAGAAGTTAAATAACGAATAAAAACCCCATAATGTGCAGAGACGGGCTTCATTTAGTTAAGTTAATAGCACGCATCTAATACCTGTGAATTAAGATCAGTGGCGAAGCTTGACAATGAAGACGGGGGGTCGAAAACGTATATACCCAAAAATTTCTATAGAACCGGGGGTCGAAAACGTATATACCCAATAATTTCTATACGAAAACTACATATATAACACTACTGAGAGAAAAGTTCGGGGGGTCGGACATTTTTTTTATACAAGTGCTATGTTAAAGAGATTGTCAAGATAAAAAAAGGCCGCAATTTCTAAACTCGAGGATACCTCTGATATCCATCATTTACTCGTAGGAAGAAGAAACGATTTAGCGAAAATACAAAATGAATGAGACACCAAGCGGAGCGGTTCTGATGCAAGCATTTCGAATTAGATTTTCAAATCGTTATAATATTCCCACTTATCCGACTTCCCATAACGGTAGTTCAAATCGTTGAAGGAAACAAAACCAAAAAGCACTTCTAAGACAAATCGAAAAACCATACCTAAAACCAATAGCTTAAGCAATCCCACAAACATGCACCCTAAGAAATAAATAACTAAGAGAATATGGTTAGAGTAACAAATGGTGATGACAAAAGTTTATGCAAGTTGCCATGTGGGATAGGGATAGGATGAACAAATGGTACCGGGTACCGGTATCGAATTTCCCAAACCGACTCAATTTTCGGTACCGATTCAGTATTGACACTTTGTGTTTTCGGTACTGAACCGTACTGTGTACCAGTATAGATTTCTAACATTTGGATGAATAGTGCATAAGTTGTCTTTTTGTATTTTTTGTTTTGTTTTTTTTTTCATAAGCATACTAAACTTTCGGTTTTAAAAAATATCAGCCACAAATGAGTTTAGTTTTTTTTATGGTTTAAGGTTTAAATATTGATTTTATTGGAAACGGTGTCATTATATGCTTTTATGGTTTCCGATTAGCTGCACCAATAAACCCCAGAGGCATTATTACGGTTTTACACCCTTCGAAACGCGGAGACTTTAACACTAGTTAGGAATTGAAAAAAAGCATCACCAATTATATTGTATTTATTTTGCCATCTGTTCTTGACAATTTCCTCGTCGGTCTTTTTCTTAAAAGAGGTTTGAGTTGTGACACTTAAAGAGTAAAAAGAAAATAATCAATAAAGAAAAATAATGATCAATAATAAAACAAAATAAAACAAAAGTAAAAAGAAAATAATAAATAAAGAAATATAATGTAATGTAATGATCAATAATAAACTAAAATAAAACAATATATAAGAACCACATAGAAGATCTACTTACTATATAAAATATTTTAAATGGAGTTTGTAATAGGAATACTTGACCCAAAATATTTTGCCAAATTCAAAATAACAATTAATCACCGAATAAAGGCTGAATTTTATAGTCTGTATAATTCTTTCAGTTTTAATTTCCGTTTTGTAGAGATGGATCGAATCTCAGAGCTTCCTGAATATATTGCTCATCACATTCTCTCGTTTTTTAATACTTCCGATGCCCCTCCTGCAGAGCTTGTTCGAATGAGTGTATTGTCCAAGACTTGGTTTCACCTAACCGCTTCTTTCCCAGTTTTAAATTTCAAGATTGATAATTTTAGATCGCGAGATAGTTTTTTTAAGTATGTTGAGTATACCACCTCAAGGTTTTACCATCAAAATCTCACTGCATACAGGTTCAGGTTCAAGGCAACTCTCGAGGAGCCTGCAGAATTGGATATTGTAAACAGATGCCTTGAATTACTTCTTAAGAAAGACGTGGCGAAGTTGGTGATTGATATTACTAACTCATCGGAATCTGTTATGCCAAAGTACGCTTTGCCTAACATACTCCTATCTGTTTCTGTATTAAAATATCTGACCATTCGTGGCTGTGACTTACCTTCCTCCTTGTTGGTTGATGCTCTCATGTTTAAGTCTTTGATTTATTTGGAACTCGAACATGTCTACATAGATGACGAAGCGATTAAGTATCTCACTGCTAGTTGCCCTCTTCTACAAGTACTTAGGGTCTTCTATTGTCATGGTTTCAAAAGATTTTGTGTTTATGGGCATCAAAATCTTCAAAGTGTTACTATTTATAGTGACAGTTTATTTGAAAAAATAGATATTGAAGCACCAAAACTGTATCGTCTTGTGGTATTAGATTATGATCGAAGAGGGCCACCGCAAATCATGTTGGCTTCATGCGAAAAGCTAAGAACAGTGGCTTATTGTGGATATCCCTTAGCGAACTCCAGTGATTTTACTAACTTCTTATCCAACTTCCCATTTATTAAAAAATTGGTTCTGGTTACTAAGTATAAATACAACCACCTCAAGTTGTCAAGTAATTCCTTGAGGACATTGGTGTTAAATTTAGACTTTGATTTGGAAGAAATTGAGTTCAGTACCCCCAATTTGGATTTATTTATATACTCTTGTGATCCTTGGTATATCCGGCATGCGACTAGCCATTTACCCCACTTGAAAGCATGCATGCGGTGTTATCCTGATGGCTCTATAGATACTCTTTGGTTTCAGAGGTTGAGGATATTTTTGGACAAGAAAAATGGATTCAAAGCTTTGAACTTGTATATTCACACGAACCGGGTTTGTTTTTTGTTTATCTATTAGTTTGTTGTTGACAATTATATGAAACAATACCAACACAATGATGTTTATGACTATACTCACTCCAATGGACTTGCAGAAATTCATTATGTTAGAAAACCTAAAGGCGATTGAGTTGCCACCTTATGAACTTGAGCATATTGAGCTACATTTTGAGAACGAAGAATCATCTGATTATGCAGCTTTTGTGGATGTTGTACTTTGGTGTTGCCGTCCTCGATCTCTAAGCTTAAGATCATCCTTTTCTTTAACAGATTTTGAAGAACAAAGTGATCTTGTCAAGGTAAGAGTTATATGTGCTTTCTTTGATTATCCTTTACTGGACTTCAACATTGTTTAGGCTTCAGATTTTGTTTGTACACCGCAGTTAAGTAGATATATTAGTTTTTTTTTCTATTTTTCTTTTCAGTATACATGCAGGAAGCTACTTGAACAAGAAGATCAAAGCCGTACCATTGTTCAGATTGTGTCGCCTTCCTCTTCTAAAGCCCGTAAGCAGTTTTGGGGCTTGATGCCATTGCTGGGGGTATCACCTCGTGAAGAGAAAGCAATTAGCTTCATAAAGGAAGAAGGTAGACTTTTTTATTAACTAATTATTTTAGGCAGATTCTTTACCTCACTTATTAATATCCAAACAGTTGCGCAAGTTGTCCAAGAAGAAGAAGGATAATGGAACAGTCAAAGGTATGCCGAGATGGAGATTTGCTGATGCATTGAATTTAGGGTTCTTATCCGTTAGGACGAACGTCTGATAGTTATTATTAAAGATTAGAATTTATGGCAGAAACAAGTCAAAACTGAATTTCATATATGTTTTGCATTTTTTGTTTACATATGTAGTCACGGTTTTAAATCATGACAATGATGTTTTACCTAAATATATTAATGTATACTTTAAGGTTTTGCTTCATTACTGTTCAAGTTATATTTGGCCTTACTAAATGGTTTTTCTGTAGCCTGGAGAAACAGTCCGGTGGGAAACCGGTCATAACGGGTCAATTTTAAAAAGGATCAGTTTGCTTCCGGTCAAAATGGGTCTTAGACAAAAGTGGGTTCAGGTTGAAATGTGTCACTTACGAAAAAGTCTCAAATGACTAATAAAACAACTATAGAAATTATTTATAATAGTTATTGTGTTTCTTGTTTAATATAAGCATAAGATGCTTAGAATTCGATCCGAATATTAATACTAAACCAAAAGAAGTCAACATCAATAAAATTAGTTATGCATAACCAAAAAAAAGGTCAATCACGTATGAATGTCATGGGGTGCTACACAAAAGAAACATAATAGAACCGTCACAGATTTCACAACGCTCAGCCGCAACTCTATGACGGCTCAAATCGGATTTGATTCCAACCAATAAGATCACAAGGCTGCATGGTCTCTTAGCTCAAATAACCACCTTTGGACATTGTCAAAGGTTTTTACTTTTTGTGATGTCATACACAGCTATAGTATGCACTCCTTACCGCTCTATGCATTTCTTGCGTTGCTGTGTCCCAAATTTGTTGAGGCGGGAATCAGACACTGACAAGAGTGAGGAGTCATTCGATGAGTAGTGAACTTTTTCTATTCTATTTGTTATTTTTCCTTCAGTTTACATACACAAGAGAAGTTACTTCAACAAGAAGACCAATGTCATACCAATATCCATTATTTCACTTTCAAAATGGTCGCAAAAGCCTTCGTTAACCTTGTCGTCAACTTCTTCCACATAGTCATCGTCATCATCTTTATTCCATGGTTAATCATTCACATCTTGGTTTACATCAGATTTATTCACAACTTGGTTTACCGTATTCCTTCACAAACCGAGCTTCATGAACCTGGTGTTGAACCACCTGGTTTACATCAACATGATCTTGGATCACTTACTTTACAACAATAAAAGGGCGGTAGTGTAAATTTTGGAAAATTTTGATGTTTTTTCGATTCCGTTACCCCTTTTCTTTGAAATGGTGCCCCTATACGAACTTTCTAGATCCACCACTGGCTATTGATATCATATTGGTGATTTGCATGGATTTGGACTAGCATCCGGATCATGTAATCACAGTGTGTCAACCTTTTAGACTTTTAGTGGTGCTTTTCGCTAACTATAAAAGGCAACGTATTCATCACACCTCATGGCTGTGATTGTCTTTTGCAAATGGATCATTGGAAAGGGTTTCATTTTTCACACGAATTTTCGGCTGTGTTTTGGTTGTAAAACCTAACGTGAAACCCAATACCCGATAAATACTTTCTGGAATACTAATAATTTCTCGTTTTAGTAGGTCCGCCCAATAGCGTTTTAGGTCTCTTGAAGTTGATCACACCATGTAAAAAAACTTTGGGAAAAGCAAACTCAATATTGTTAATCTCGTGAAATGACAAATTTATTAAGGCTACTCGGTATGGTGATGGACCATCCTTGGAGGATGATCCGCCACGTAGGCGCCACGTCATCATCCTCCCAAGAATGGTCCATCCTCCAAAACTAGAGGGCATGGTAAGTTGGTCCTAGTCATCATCCTCCACCACTTTTATGTTTTATTTTTTTATTTTTTTTAATCTTCAACTTTTTTTAACATTTAACAAATAAAGTAACAAAATATTTTCATTAATATTAAAAAACATTACATAAACTTAAAAAAAAAAAAATTTAATGTTAATTAGTTTATATGATGAGTTTTTATAAAAAGGGAAGAGTGGTTTATAAAATGTGAGAGAGATGGGGTGGTAGTGGGTGAAAAGTTGTGAAAAAAATGGTTAAAGATATGAGTATTTATAAAAATGAAAGTGAATTGTGGTATATTTTGAATTATTACCGTTTGAATATTTAATGTTAATTAGAAATTAATTTTTTTTTTAATTTTCAACGGTCACAATTTTTGAAGGGCCCACCACTTTTGCTTCGTCGCAAACGGCAGGAATCCGACGCGGAAGACGGGACGGGGGGCCCGGCACGGTGTTTGGACCGTCGCCGACCCAGGACGATCCGGGGCCGAACCCCATACCGACTAGCCTTAAGAGGGTATACTACGAATACATAACAAGTAACGAACCATGCGATTTTCATATAAGTCTTTCGCATATATAAAACAAATTTCTTTTTGACTATTAACATGTAAAAGTACAAATATATGGTTTTTTATCAACTAAATATATATAACATAGCAACTTTCTAATGGATGTGAAATTGTGAATTAGGTGGTTTCCCAGTACGATGCAATTGGAAATTTGTATATATACAAGCCAATAAAAAAGCGATAAAGGTGGCAAAAACAAAAGAAGAGAAATTCGAGTTAGGTGCTGTTTGGTAGCCTTTGAATGGTCATTAAGAGGCTACCTCTTAATGGAACCATTAAAAATTTTACCAATGAGAAGGTAGAAGAATGTGATATGTGATGATTTACCATTCAGAGGTTACCTCTTAACCATTTAGACTTGAGGTTATCTCTTATTCATTCAGAGGTTTTAAACCATTAAGAGGTAGCATCTGAATGGTTATTAAAAGGCTACCAAACAGCCCCTAAATTTTGGCTTCTTTTTGCAAGGGGCGATAAATTGGAAAACACGTATATAATAAACAATACCTTATTTACATAAATATTATTTTTAATTATATAGAGTCATCGTGTGAATTTTTTTTTTTCGTAAGTTGCCATAAAAACAATTATTATTGGCTCATTCTATACACCCCCCTCTCCTGATTACACCCCCTTTGTGAGAGGAAAACTGTCGGTCCCACGCAGGCCCCACCTGTAAGTATGTGAGAGGAGAGGGTGAAAAAAGTAAATAGGGGGGTGTAGAAAGTAACACCCTTATTATTATGAAAATATGTGCCTAGATTATCATTCCACTGATGGGGGTTGTGTTTAAAAGGAGGTATATCATGTGTAAAAACTATTTATGATACTAAAAATTATTTTATTTTGAGTACAACTCTGTTTTTAATAAGATTTCTATCGAAGTGTTGTTGAAAAACAAAAAGTTAAATATAGTTTTGTATTTAGAATTTGATATAATATTTGAAGTTATGATTTTCCAAAAGTTATTTCATGTTACTAATCTAAAATGGCATGATGATTTATAGAGTTTTTTGTTCATTTATGGATGTGTTTCACTATAAGAAAAAGGACCAATTGCGGCGACAGTCAATATGTCGCCGCTATTGGCCTTATCCGCACCCGGTGTCCCACGTTAAACCCTAGCCACACGTTGCTTATCATCATCCAACGGCTGGGGCTTGTCCAGGTTAATAGCAGCGATGCAATTAATCAATAGCGGCGACATGTTGTCGCCCCTATTGGTCCGACGAATATACAGCCAAAAGAGCGCCATTTCTTCTTCCCTCCTTCCACTTTCCCAAAACCTTTCATCTCTCCTCTCGGGTCCTTCTCCTAATCGGCATAATCTCTTCATTTTTACCAATTTCTACCCTTTACCGGCCAACCTTTAGCGGCGACAATCGACCCTTTACCGGCCAACCTTTAGCGGCGACCCTTTACCGGCGACATGTCGCCGCTATTACCTTTAGCGGCGCAGATCAGGACTATTAGCGGCGAAAAATGTCGCCGCTATAGATCGACTTTCTTGTAGTGTTTGCAACCCTAAGAATATCAATACGCGGGTGAATTTGGCTTCGAAAAGTGAAGTTGGGGTTTAACCTGCTTTGCAGGTGCAGACGGAAGTGTGAGAACCAGATAGATCGAAGCGAATGTTTGTAGGTGAATAAATGAGCCACTAGGGGGCTGCTAAGGTGAGGGGCATGTTTTTTTCTAATTGAATGAACCACGAGCTTGGTCCCTAATGACGGTGGCCAAAAAAACGCAGTTGACGCCGAGATGGTGACGCACCTGATGTAGACAGTGAGAGCAGGGATAAAGTGTATAGGGAGAGCATAGAGAGAGGTGGAGATGGTTGGTTTTTTCTTTAACTTAATTTACGTTGTTTACATTTTAACAACAATTTACGAAGTAAAACCAAAACACTAAGGATTTGAAAACCTCGAACTTGGAAATGTATCAAAAATCATCCAACGTATTGTATTTATATGATGGACTGGTCTATGGGACGAGTTGGTTACCGAAAATCCTAGTTTTCCTATTATGCAATGCTAAGGTCTTACCACACCAGTTGTATTCATAGTATATACTATTATCTCACTAATATCTTAAATCTTAGACAAAAATGGCTAAAGTGCCCTTTTATTTATCATAAATTATGGTTAGGTTTTTGGGTGGTGGGGGTGGGGGGTTTAGGTTTTTGGGTGGTGGTGGTGGTGGGGTGGGGTGGGTGTGAGTGTTTAGGTTTAGGCTGGCGATGTAGTGGGTTTAATTTTAGGTTATTGGACACTTGTCACTCTATAAATTCTTCTTACACTTCTTACAATTAGGAGCGTTTGTAGAATAACTTGACCTTATAAATAATTAAGTTCTCATCCGTGTGGGTTTAAATTTATATAATATTAAAGAGAAAGGTCGGTGGCTTTTGCCACCTCCCTTTCTCTTTTAATCTCTTAATTAGAGTTTGTGCAGCCCACAAGCCAAAACAACCATAATCATTCAAATGTGGACAAACAACAAATCACCATCGTTAATTCACCCCATCTCACAAATCCCACCGTCCCTTTCTCCCCACCTACTCGCCCACACCATCCTACCCTACACCTCCCCACTTCGGAACCCAATCACAGCCATCATCTCTCTCATCATTACCTACTACAACAAATACAAATGTCGGTGGTAATACTGCCTCCAATTGATTGGAGGAAAGGGGCGGCAGGATAATAGTGCCACGCACCTGTTTGGCACCTCCCTATTGGCCTAATTAATTTATGATTTTATCCCCGCTTTAAAATTATGATTTTTCCGTCCGTTCAAAAAAAAGTTTTTGCCCCCAGTTAAAAATATATTTACCCTTTTTGCGCCCAACTCAAAATTACGATTTTGCCCTCGGTAGGAAAAATACGATTTGACCCTTAGCCAAAATTACGGTTTTGCACCACTTCAAAATAAAAATATGTTTTTCCCCTCGCTAAAAATTACGATTTTACACCAGTTTATTATTTTACACTCACTTTAAAATTATGTTTTTCGCCTCCAGTTTAAAATTACGTTTTGCCCCCCCCCCCCCCCCCCCCCCCCCAAAAAAAAAATAAACATATGCTTTTGCCCCCCGTTCAAAATTACGATTTTACTCTCATTTCAAATAAAAATACGTTTTCGCCCCAGTTCAAAATAAAAAATATGGTTTTCCCATGGTTCAAAATTACGATTTTACCGTCAATTCAAAATTATGATTTTGCCTCCGGTTCAAAATAAAATACAGTACTGTTTTTTTAATTGGTTGAGAATTATTCGGACATCGCCCCGCAACGCAAGCTGCGGGCATCAACTAGTTTTCAAAATTTCTTGGGTTTTTATTTTTCTTTTTTCACCTTTTCATATGTACACACAACAATATTTATATAATATTTTTCTCTTTTAACATCTTAATACATGGTGACTCCTACGTGTCCATTGAAGTAGAATATAGAAATTGTACACCACCTGGAAAACACGAATTGGTAGCCATCTGAGATTATAAATCTTTTCGGTATATCTTAAAATATTTTGATGTAAAGAAAATGAAATAAACATTAGTTAAATAATAAGTAATAAACATTAATTAAATAATAAGTAATAATAAAATAAAGAAAAACTAAAAACAAATTTACAATGCAACATACAAGACATCCAACTTTAGAGATTTTATACATTCAACCTTCATCATTTGGTAACTGACACATTGACTCCTAATTTTTTGTAATTGACAACTTTGAGCCTCATCTTTTTGCTACTTAATAACTTCACATTTCGTCTTCTTCAACACTTCAATTCTTTTGTTTAGATTACTTTTACGAATTTACACTTCAACGAGCAAGGCAACCACGTTAATATCACGAACATAACGTAACAAATTCAAAAACGCGTCACGTAACAAACAGACATCACACGTCAATGTTATCATCGTAACGTGTGTAGCAAAGTCGCAAACGCAAAGTTGCCGCCGCGCGTGTAAAAACCTAGTTAATATGAAAATCAAATTATTGAACTAAGAACGTCAAATTTAAACTTTTGAGCTAAAATAGTTATTTGAATCAATCGGATTGATTCAATCCACAACAACTGGTACCATATTCAACTCTTTTCCATTTAGAAGATAAAGGATAATCTTGCAAATAAAAATATGTTTGAAGTAAGAAATCTAAACTGAACTGATGGAGCGTGATGATCTAATTTTTTTTTTTGGAACACGACTTTCTTGTGTTAGATGACCGCGCTCCTCAAATTGGCGAGCCCGTTGCCCACTCTAGTCAGACTGTGTTGTCTTAGTTGGGCCCACGTTGGGCTTTAAAGTTTGGTATGGGCTTAATCTGTGAAAAAAAAAAAATGATTTTAACGAATATAGGTTGGGTCCACGCGTTTATTGTTATTGTTTGATCTTTACTTGTTCATATTACGTTCTCCCCAGCAGACGTAACTAATGTGATGGTTTTATTTTCGTTTTGCAGTTAGAAACCCTAACCCTTGATCTCCGAATAATCACCCATTCCATTGTTTCATTGAGGTAACTAATGTTAATTGCAAATGCTTTGTTCTGAAAAAAACATCAATCGTCTTGTTTCTTGGTTTGTTGTATAATCCTTTCTGTTTTGTAGGCAATAATTTAAGCATTTTGTAAAGATGGATCGGATTTCAGAGCTTCCTGAATCCATTGTTCATCACATCCTCTCTTTCTGTAGTTTGAATGGAGACCTTGTTCGAATGAGTGTACTGTCTAAGACCTGGTTTCACCTTACTGCTTCTTTTCCGGTTTTAGATTTTTATATGGGTGAACTTGAATTTAGATCTCGAGAAAGTTTTTTCAAGTATATTGAGTATACCACCTCAAGATTCTGCCATCAAAATCTCACTGCAGACAGCCTCGTGCTCAGTCTAACTCTCCAGGAGCCTGAAGAATTATATATTTTTAACAAATGCCTTGAACTAGTTCTTCAGAAAGGCGTTAAGGAGTTGGAGATTAACTTGTTAGATTCTCCAAATGTTCCAAAGTACCGTCTGCCTAACACACTCTTATCTGTTTCCATGTTAATAGATTTGACCTTAACTGATTGTGAGTTGCCTTCTTCCTTGATGGTTGATACTATCAAGTTTAAGTCTTTGATGTATTTGGAACTCAATAGGGTCCGTATAGATGATGAAGTGATCAAGTATCTCACCACTAGTTGCCCTCTTCTACAAGTATTGCGTATTGACAGTTGTCATGGTTTCAAAAGATTTTGTGTTTATGGACATCAAAACCTTCAAGAAGTTAGTATCGCGTATAGAGCTCCAGTTGAGAAAATAGATATTGAAGCTCCAAATCTAACTAATATTAAGGTAGCAGATTACGTCGGAAGAAAGCCACCGCAAATGAACTTGGCTTCATGCAAAAAACTAACATCAGTGTCTTACAATGGGTATTCGAATGGTTTTCCTGATTTCTTATCCAACTTCCCCTTCGTTGAAAATTTGGCTTTGGTTTTGGTTTCTACATCTAAATGCAATAACCTCAAGTTGTCAAGTCATTCCTTGAGGGCTTTGTGGTTGTGTTCTTTCTGTGATTTGGATAAAATCGAGTTAAGTACCCCCAATTTGGGTTTATTTATTTACTCTTGTGATGATTGGTATATCTACTCTTATAATGCTTGGTATATCTACTCTGTGATAAAGCATTTACCCCATTTGAAAGCATGTATGCGATGCTATCCTAATGCCAGCTCTATAGATGCTCGTTGGTTCCAAAAGTTGAGGCTCTTTTTGGACAAAAAAAATGGTTTCAAAGCTTTGAACCTGTATATTTGGACGGATAAGGTGCGTTTCTTTGATCAAATGTTTATATAACACAATCCCAACACAAAGTTGTATATTTCTTTCATTTATCTTGCAGAAGTTCATAGTGTTAGAAAAGACAATGGAGATTGAGTTGCCACCTTATGAACTCGAGCATATTGAGCTACATTTTGAAAATAGAGAATCATCGGATCATGCAGCTTTTGTGGATGCAGTACTTTGTTGTTTCCGTCCTCGATCTCTAACCTTAAGATCATCCTTTCCTTTAACTGATTTTGAAGAACAAAGTGCTCTTGTCAAGGTAAGAGTTATATGTGCTTTCTTTAATTTTTTTTAATTGAATTTTAACATTGTTAAGATTCTGTTTGCACACTGTAGTTATGTAGAAATGTTGGCTTTTTTATATGTTTTTTTTCTTTAGTTTACTTACGAGAAGCTACTTGAACAAGAATTCCAAGGCCATACCAATATTCAGATTGTGTCGCCTTACTCTTCCAAAGCACAAAAGCAGTTTAAGGGCTTGATGTCATTGCCAACGCCATTACCTCTTCAAGAAAAAGCAATTAGCTTTATAAAGGAAGGAGGTAAATTTTAATGAGCTATTGTTATAGACACATTCTTTACCTCACTTGTTAAAATCTAAACAGAATAAGCATGCGGTCAAAGGTTTGGTGGTTTGGAGATTTTCTGATGCATTGGATTTAGGATTCTATCTGTTAATTTGGACTGAAGATTAGAGCTTAAAATTGGAATTAAACATCTATAAGTATTATGCGTTTTAATATCTACATATGTAGTGATGGTTTTTGAATAATGACAATGATGTCTTGACTAATGACTAATCTATGAGCTTATGCTTTGTTACTCGTTGTTCAGATTGTATATGTTGGATCTTATGTTGTTGCTAAGCTTGGCAAAAACAGGCGGGTCAGGTCATAACGAATCAATTTAAAATGTTGTTATAAATGTGATAATATTGTTTTTTAATCATAACCAACTCATTCAATTATTATGATTTTTTTCTTTATTTTTTAGTGGATAGGAAGGTACTAGCGGGTCAGTTCAAATGTCATGTTTAGACCAATTCAAACTCACCCGACCCAACCTGAGCATCTTGTACCTCTAGTTTATATCATTTTTCTATGTTTTAATTCTCGGATTTTTGGGTTCCTTTAACCAATTCAGTACACTGGTTAATGCAGCAAAACTGTCATTGCTACCTTAACTATAACTGACCACTATAAGGGACCAGTAATAATAATAATCAAAGAAACGCCAACTTGGAAAGGCTATCAAGTAAAAGGATCAGTTTGCTTCAGGTCAATATGGGTTGGTTGAATAAATAATTTGGAATTTTATGCAGATATAGGTGGTTTAGAAGAAAGAAGAGTGACTCTAGGTGGACAATCAAATTGTATGTGAATCTAGGTAAGTTGCTGAATGGAACAGCGGTCTTCGATGATGTTTATAGGCTGATCAGAGACAAACTGCAACAACCTGCAATGTCCCTTTAAAGCCGCTGATTCTGATCACCTTCTTCATCAAAGCCGCTCTCTGATTCTGATTTCGGAAATTTTAAATATAAAAACTAAAACAAAATTCATATAAAATTTAATAAAAAAAAATTGGATTGTAGAAGGTGTTGTCACATGACATTAAATGGAATCATTTATTAGAATTTAGATATCTCGACTTGTAGATAAACATAGGAAATTCACTACTTTAATGCATAGTAAAACAACAACAACCATACCCAGTAAATCCCACAAATAGCAGAACTATTGGTAGGGTCTGGGGGAGGTGGGATGTAGGCAAACATTTCCTCTATTCAAGAATAGAGAGGCTGCTTCCTAAGAGACCCCTGACTCCAAAACAACCAACAGACAGATAGACGAAAAACGGGTTAGTAAATCACGTTGCAGTAGGCAGATAAGTCATCAGTAAGCAACATATATGCATATATATAAGAAAATCATCATATGTTGGTCTACCTAAAGTGTAAAAGAATCTAACCCCCCCCCCCCCTCCCAAGGCACAGGTTGGACACGTCTATACCCTCACCTACTAGTCCTTAACCTTAATCCTACGTCTCCACGAACTCCTATCATGAACCATGTCCTCAGAGAGGTGCAATTCTAACAAATCTTGTCTAAGTCTTTCATCCCAAGTCAACTTGGGCCTGCCTCTACTCCTCCCACAGTCATGGTTTCCACTGCTCTAACTGGTTCTGTCAACTGCCTCCTCTTCACATGCCCAAACCATCTTAACCTCCCCTCTTTTAACTTGTCTGTTATACTAGCTACTCCTAACCAATCCTTAAAAACCTCACTTCTTATTCGGTCTAACATCGTGTGGCCACACATCCACCTAAACATCCTCATCTCCGCTACCTCCATCTTGCACGCTTGTGTTTTCTTGATGGCCCAACAATCTGTCCCGTACAACATAGCCGGTCTAACTGCTACCATATAAAATTTTCCCTTTAATTTTTTTGGGAACCTCCTGTCACACAAAATTCCAGTGGCTGCTCTCCACCTACACCAGCCAACCTGGATGCGGTGAGAGATACGTCACTCTTGAATAACAATATACTTCCACTTCCACTCCATCCTCTCCCAAACACTTCCACTGCTCCGGGATTTTTCCCTTTAATGCATAGTAAAACTCTTCTCAAATTACAACACTAACTCTTGAATAACAATATATCCATTTTGGAAAGCAAAGAGAAAAGTATTATATCATTAAAAAGGCAACACCAAGTATATTGTATTTCTTTTGCTATTCGTACTTCACAAATTCTGGTTAAATTTGTTTTAAAAATATGTTGAGTTGTCACACTAATCTATCTATACTTTCTATAAAAGGAGAAATCCAAGTGACATAAGAAAAACTGATGTGTCAGCAGGAGAGCATGTCCAACAAGGCTTTTCTTATGTCATTATTAAATGATAATGCCTAATATATAAATTACTTTAATTTGATTTGAGACCACTGTCTTGTGTATTCAAATGGTCTGACCCACATTCCAAAGGGCAAACCACTGCCCATCTACGAGAAAGTAGCAGATGCTTCCTTTGGCAAACGTATACTTAGCAGCAGCAGTTGTTATCTTCCGTAATGTGTTTAGATCAGCGGATGTTTAACGCTAATTACCGTGAAATTCAAATTTAAATATGCATGAGAATAAGTAGTTAGCAATTAATGCATGTCACTCAGAAACTCCTGTCAATCATCCTTTTTATATAAGGCTTTTCTTCTCATTTCCCTCTTATATTTCATGACGCTTTCATCTTCTCTGATTTTGAAATTTTAAATTTTAAATTTAATCACAATCCAAATTCCGAATTAGAAGCATGTCAATATCAGTTGACAGTAATAATCTTAGTTTTGTTAACGATTTGAATCCTGGGAAGGATATGTGGAACATGAAGGCGAGAATTCTTCGAAAATGGAATCAGGGTTACAAGATGGAGATCATTTTCATTGATGAGAAGGTAATTTGTATCTCTGCTTTTCCGTTTTGTTATTATTTTAGAAAATGTAGTGTTGTATGCTAAGAATATACTTTCTTTAAATGTTCTTCAGGGTGTTAAGATTCAAGCAGGTATTAAGAGTCATCTGATACCTGTTTTTGATGGACAGCTGCAAGAAGATGCTGTTAAGATTCAAGCAGGTATTAAGAGTCATCTGATACCTGTTTTTGATGGACAGCTGCAAGAAGATGCTGTTGTGATTCTGTCGAAATTTGGTGTTGGTGAGAATAAATATTTATATAAAGTAGTAGTCCAGCCTTATAAAATCAACTTTTATAGATGCACTACTGTTACTCATGTGAGAGATTGGCAAGGTGTTGAGTATGGTTTCAATTTCAGAGCTTATGAAGATATTATTCAAGGAGAGGCGTTAAATGCTGTGAGTGTTGGTAGTGTATATTTTTGTAATAATGTCTTGCTTGTATAATATTAAAGAGTTTTACTTATATTCTTGTATAATGTGATCATATAAATGTTGCTGGATCTGTGATTTGTTGTGAAGATCTTGAAATCTTTGATCGACCTCCAAAGGAGACTAAGAAGATGAATTTCGAGATTGAAGATTTGGAGTAAGTTGTTGTTTATATGTTCAGTCATGTACTGAACATTAAATGTATTTAATGATGTTAATAAATAAGATGAAGAATGTTTGTATTTAATGTGTGATCATGGTAATGGTAATAAATGAGATTTATAGTGTTTGTATGTAATGCTGAATAATGGTAATAAATGAGGTCTACAGTTTATTCTTAGTGAATATGGTAGTTAATTTATGGTTCATTTGCTACTTTAATAAATGTTATAGTATTCCTGGTTGATTTTATGTTTTTATTCATTCAATGTTGTTTTGATATGAATATTCTTTTCATGTAGGGGTAAGGTTTTGCTGTGTACTGTGTGGAATGATTATGCTCTGCAGATTAAGGACTTCATTTCTAAAATCCCACCTCATGAGCATGTGATGGCTGTTATACAACATGGAAAGTGTAAGGAATGGAAATGTATTTTTGTAAAAATTTTCTGCAAATCATAACTATACTGTTTATTTCTGGCAATATAAAAACATGTATACATTAAATATCTATATACTTTTCCATGTAGGTGAATATACTGTTCAAAGTGATAAGTTTGCAACATGAATTTTTCTGAATGAAAAAATTGATGAAGTTAATGAGCTAAGGAGGAGGTAATTTTTCAATGTAATTTCTATTGTATATAGATGTTCAAGTCAAATACTTGGTTTCATCTGATTTGTATACTAATTCTAATCATTTGGGGTAATCAAAAGGCATATACTGAATTTTGGACAAGGGAGTGGTTCTACTTCTCAAACGATACTATCGTCTCAGAGTGTTTTTCCATTACATAAAGAATTTGTAACTGAAGGTGTGAAGAAACATGTTGATGAGATTAATGAGATAGAAAAGGTTTCACATCTTTGTATATAGTTTGGTTATTTGCTTGGTTTGTCACCTGCGTGTTTTTACAGGAAGTGTATTGTGTTTTTACAGGAAATGTCTTGTGTTGTGGTTGCGACAATTAAGATTGTGCAAGAAGAGTATGGTTGGTTTTATGCTGGCTGTCGTAAGTGTTTCAAGAAGGTGATGGGTAAAAGTGAATACTTGCAGAATGTTGAAAATGTTTCAGATGATATTCTTCGATTGCCTACGACTTTTTTGGTTTGTATCAGATGTCATACTGAATGTACATCGATCACGACAAAGTAAGTAATGATGATTATTTAGTGTTATATTTATATAAGTAACATTCTAAGACTGATATTTGAATATAGTTTTGCAGTTTACTTAGTTAGTTGTGTATATTTCAGGTTCAAGGTGCAAGTGCGGGTGCAGGATGAGACTAGTAGTGTTTCTTTTGTCATGTTTGATAGAGATGTTCAGAAGCTTCTTGGATTAGAGGCGAGTGACATAAGAGAGAGGCAGGTTAAGGCCAATGATACTGGATTCCCTCATGAGCTATTTCGATTGGTTGTTAAGAAGGCTGCTTTTAAGATTGATGTTTCAGAGTTCAATCTTAAAAATGACTATCGTGTTTATACTGTGCAAAAAACATGTGATGATCCAGTAATAATAGCTGAGTTGGTTGGTGGAGATGGTAATGGTGATGAAAATACTGATGAGGTAGCATATAAAATTACTCTTTCAAGATTTTTATTTTTCTTTTGAGTTTTAAACACTGCATTCTGTACTTTTTTATATGATATCGTATATTATGATCCTTTAGGTTACTCAAGAGGTAGCTGACGTTAAAGACGTTAACCTTTCAGACTCTTCCCAGGTGTCTGCTGAGCAAACTTCAAGGGTGAGTATTTATTCATTATTTATTAAATGAGATCAACAGTTGTTTTGTGATCTGTTGCAAGGATGTTGTCTCTGTTACGGCCGACTCTTCAGTCGTTAAAGTTGAAAAGGATTCTGGATCAAGTCACAATGGAAAGCGGATGGCTCGAGATGTTGATGTTGTCAACGTTGGTGAGCTATCCACTAATGTGAGAAGAACCCGGAAGAAGCTAACTAAGGTTAACAATTAGATGCTTATGAAAAAACAATTCTTATGAGAGATAAGTAGAAACCACTAATTTTTGAAGAATTCTTGTGGTTTTTATATATGTCTGTTAACTGTTGTTTTAACAAACTGTGGTTAAAAGTTTGGTTTGTAAGGGCTACGATGATGAAAATGATATGTAATGTCTACGGTTTGAATATCAAGTAACGTTAACCTTTTGTTTGTTATATAATATAATATTGTTATTATACATTATATACATTTTTGGTGATATTGATGGACTGAATAAGTAGTAGGGTTGTATATCATTGTTAGATTGATGAATGAAAATTTAATCAATTGGTTAGTCGGAAAACTGTTGGGGTCTGAGATACATTAACATCTGTAAGAGGCTAAGCACTGTTATAGTGTAACATCTGTTAACCCCTAAGCACTGTTAAAAGATCTGTTAAAGGCTAAGCACTGTTATATCGTGCTTCAACAGACCTTATGAGCTGTTGATCATCATCTGTTAAAGATCTTATATGATAGACTTCTGTTGAATTGTGTAATATATGTTGGTGAACAGCAAGACTTAGGTTCATCATACATTTTACTTCATCAGCAGAGGTTCTCTTTAGTAGACCTTTGCTTCAGCAGTGTTTGTCTTAACAGACCTTTTGGTTCATCAGCAGAGTTTGTTTGGCTATTCATGGACTAAATAAGTAGTAAGGTTGTATATTATTGTTAGATTGATGAATTGAAGAATGAAAATTTAATGAATTGGTTAGTCGGAAAACTGTTGGGGTCTGAGATACCAGTTGAATCTTGGTTGGTTTTCACCATGATTGCATCTAAAACATTTGAGCTTTCCGTTTTCCATTCCGAGACTGGAACTGAGGTTTCTTTCAAGAAGGCTGATGTAGTTGTTTTGGAAGATTCAGTTTATGGAGATGATGGGTTTGATTTATTTGCTGCGGTATAAAATTTTGATGATATAATACATTGTTTGATAACATGACGGTGATAAGTAACTTTTATTATATTATGCTAATAACTTTTGAAATATCATTTTGTAGGCTAAACACAAACAGCTTCTGGATTCCGGGGAAGTTGCTTTGGATGATGAGGATGCTGGAGCTTCGGTTGGTAATTCTAAGCAGCTTACGAGTTTTGAGGATATTTTTAATGTATATATACACATGTAATATTTATATATTATTATGATTTAAAATATGGTTTCTAATATATGATTCTTCTTATAAATATAACACGATTTGGTCAACACAAAGTTCGTTTGAACTTTGCAACGTGAGCGTAATCACGATGGTTATAGTCCCTTGTGACTATACCTACTGATTACCACATCAATTAGTCGAAGTGACGAGTCAAAGTTTCGATCAAAGTACATGTTTATGCGTATTTTGCAACGAAGCTATTTTTGGGTATCAAAACACTTTGTTTTGATATCAAACCTGTTTTCTAACTTAGTTAAACATGTTTTAACATGTTTAACTTGTCACTTTTAGTCTAGTGCTTGTTTAGGGTCGTAAAGTCAAGCGGTCTAAACCACCGCTTAGACTTTCGAACCCGACTCGTTTGGTCGATCGTTAGGATCTGACCAATCATATTATGTGACCATAGTTGTATAGGGAATAACCTTCCGAGGTTATACCTTATGGTTACTTAGTTTAATTAGTTGTATGATAGGTAGTTTATATGCCTTAGGTAAATGACCAAAATGCCCTTTTCATGCATAATTTGTATTTAAGCATATGCAACCTAAATTTTGTCACTTAAACTGATTATGCAACATATTTAAACATGTTAGGGCATATAATACTTGTCATAGGACTAGTTAGGCGTCTCGAATGCGCATTCGCGTGAACGACGCGTTAAAGTAGCGAAGCTACCTTAATGGGTCGTAACGGGTCGTAAGCACTTAGGATATATTCCGATATAGAATGTAGGCTTCATTAAACCATATCACATGAGTTCCGATACTCAATTGGTTTACGAGACCTCTTTCCTTACCCAATCTTCCGATTTAGGTGCCGATTGTTTAACTAGCGATCCGATTACTAGGTACCAATTGATTCCTTGATTTCCAAGCTTTGTTAGGACACTTAATCAAGGATACTTACAATCTCAAGTGAGTACATAGTCCCCTCTTTTACTGTTTTCAAATATTTTGGGGTGATACATATGTGCCGATACGCTATTTTCATGATTTCGACTATAAGATACACATGCGTAGTACTATCTTCTGACAAATTGAACTATTATCCATGATTTAAACACTGATTTCCAAAGTTTGTTAGAACTATTTGTTCATTTATACTGTTGTTTATACATTCATTAACAATGATCAATCCGATTGATAGTATGATATAGCGCTATAGGACTAGACACCCAATTCCTGTTGTATGGAATGTCAGAAACCAAATTTTAACCAAATAGAATTTGCCTTTGTGGTATTTCTATAGTCTCTAAAGTGTAGTTTGATGCACTAAGGATTGAATGTATTGCTAAATCGTGATTTATGGTATATTTCGATATACTACCAACGTGATACTGTTTGCTAAAGCTTAATTTGATATGCTATTGTTTACTAAAATGTAGTTTGATATATTACCAAACCACGATTTAGGTATGTTCCGACATACTACCAACGTGATATTGTTTACTAAAGTATAGTTGATATACTACCGACATTGTTATTTCATAAAGTAAAGTATGTGTTGATATACTACCAAAGCATAGTTGATATGCTATTTTCAAACCAAAACATAAGTTGATATGTTATTTACAAAACCAAAGTATACTTATGATATACTACCGAATCTATTATTTCCGAAACTAAAGTATATTCTAATATACTACCTATGTAACTATTTCAAAACTAAAGTATATTTAGATATACTACTCATCCGCTTATCTCAAAACCAAAGTATATTTTTGTATATACTATAAACATTTTACCAAAACGACCCATTTTAGAAACAAAACTTTTACAAGGATTCATGGCTATTTTTGAAAACATAAAACCTTTTCTTGTGTTATCCAAAGCCATGAATCTAATACACAAATCCTATGTTACTCACAGGCATTTTTATGTTGACGTACCTATTTTTACATATGTTTTAAGTGTTGCTATGTGACGATTATTGATGCATACTTCACATAGGATGGACTCATACCTTAGCAACTTTAAAACTTGAGAGACAATTATCTGTATTTATCTGATTTGTAATAAAACAATGAGTTCAATAATTCAATAAAACTAAACTATTTAATCCATGGTTGTGAAACAATGATTCTGTTACGACACTCCCCGACGTTTCCGCCATGATTTGTTGTTTTACGTGGTCGGGGTGTGGCATTTAGAGATCCAACAAACATGGATGAATATCTAAAACTCAAAGTCAGGCAAGCAGATTTAAGAGCTAAACTTGAATGCAAAGGGAAAAATGATAATGAAACCTCAAGTCATATGCAGTTTTTGCTTACCAAGGTTAAACAATTAGAAGACTATGCAAGAGACCTGAGCAAAGAAATGTCCAACCTGCCTCCAGAAGCTGATTTGCATGTAGATCTGAAAGAAGACATAATCAAGCTAATCATGAGTGAAAAATTCTATTATGCCACAGCTGAACAATTTTGAAGGTCCACCCGGAGGATCGAGTTAACCTCTATTCCTGTTTTTCGACGAACCCGAGAGTGCAGAATCCAAACGGGTAAGTTAAACCAAGTTACGAACACGTAAGACACAAGATTAAACGATTAACACTCAATGTATTAATGCTATGAAACGGTTACAATGCGGTGTTTACAAATGGTCTCTGTAAACTCTCAGTGTGTGTGTGTGTTATAGTGTGTTCGCTCAATGAAATCTATTCAGACTTCTCTCTATCTGTGTCTTCAGTCTGCTGTTTATATACTGAAGTGGACGGCGAACCTTCACATGTGTGACGAAGGTTGATGACAAAGCTTCACATGTGATGAAGGTTGTAACCTTCGTCACTTTTATCTTTGACGAACAATGGAACCTCCTTCATACATGTTCCAAAATCAATCTTCTTCATTCAATGGAACCTTCGTCAAGTCAGGTCTAAAAGGTTCGGCCCAAGTGAATTTGTTTCAGCCCAATGGTAGTGGCCCAACTACCATTTACGTACATGATCCAACAAACATGCAGATTGTAAAACATAGTCAACATGTGACATCATCATGACATCATCGTGATGATGTCATGGTGATGTGTACACGGGAATTGGTTCGCGGCTCTTCGTGCTTCGCGTGTCGAACTCTGGGGTGCACGATGGAGGAATGTCGTGACGTCGGGCTTGAGCCGCACCTAACCGAGCCAAACCGAACCGAGCCGAGCTGAGTCGAACCGAACCGAGTCGTGTCCACTTAATATGTATCAACAAACTCCCCCTTGGACGCTACTCGTGAGGTTCATCTTCCATGTCTTCCATGTCGGAGGATCTTCAAAGTCTTCACGCGTCGTGAGTAGAAAGTAAATTAACAAACTCCCGTTTTCATTTAGGAAGTGTATCAATAAACTCCCCCTTTGATTATGCTTGTGAATCTTTTGATCTTCAATGCTTTAGATCCTAGTGGTGTTGACTGATTGGTCAGCGGCAACTCGATCATCTTGATCTTTTGAGTGCGTCCATGTCGTGTCTTCATTCCGAAGCTTTTCATCTAACACGTTCTCTTCGCCTTTAGCTGATTGCATGTCGCATCTGCACATACAAGAAAGCTAAACACGTAATGAGAACAACTGCTTGGAATATAGTTAACATTTAAACAAATGACACACATGTGACCATGTTCAACTACCGTCCGACAGTTTGAAAGTTTAACAAATTGTTCAATTTTAGTCTTTAACTTTCAAAAACTTGCAAATTTCAACCGATTATGAAGATTTAGTCGATTTGGTTTTCGTTCAGGTTTCAGGTAATGAAGACTCGAGATCCAACATCGTTCAATCGAAAATAAGATAGAAATAAAATCTTTTTGGCTTTTATAAAGTTTATATTAAAACATACCTAAAATCTTTTTGGCATTTTGAATATTTCAAACTTAAAGACTGAAAGCAGTAAATAAATATATACAGAGTTGCAGAAACTAAGAAAAGTAAATATATACTAACATTCTTTTTTGCGAGTTTCGAGGGTAAGAGAATCATATCAGTGTACGGTCATGCCAAAACGCTCTAGTTGTTCTTTTTGTTAACATTTAGATAAGCATCCTATAACAATTATCGGTATTGTTATCCACATAAGCTCAACTTATCAGATGTAATCATGGCGAGGGGATACGTTAAGGTATGATTTATACTTACTGACCGATGTTCATCCACATCACAACACATTCCCGTATCAAGGTATGCACGAGGATTCATCTTACTGGTGAGTATACCATTTATCATCTGTTTTGACGTATATGAAAATGTGAGAAACTCACTTATTTTGATGAAAACAAGCCCTATGTGATAGAATCACTTATTGATGAGGAACTTGATTTTCAGATGCATGAGGGCACAGGAGCAAGTCCGTGAACAGGTCAGTACTTTCGTACAGCAAAGAGACGAACTTGACCCCCGGATAAATGTGATATATTATCACTTGTTTTGTGTACATGTGATGTTGATCACTTATTGAGGTCGTATGCAGTATGTACACGTATGTATGATATCATGGAAGATCTAGATTTCGTCTCCATTTGTTTCGGTAAAAGAAACAACCATGATACCTAGATGATAAACAGCATAAAGATCACATATCTCAGAACCTCGGCAATCTCTCAAACGAAATTTTGGTACTAAGACCATATGCCAATGAGTGGTTCCCACACAGTCTTCAGTCGATTTAAGTTTATATCACCCTGTACACTTTAAGATGATTGTGAGCCTACCGATACATCTTATATAGAGCTGCTTAACATTTTTCATTTTGCATTTCAGTTTAAAGAGGTTTTAGACAGACCACTGATGTACTATCATTTTCTCTTTTACTCGCCAGGAAACTCATTTTTGTTTTTCTATTGTTTTTGAGTTTTTAAAATTTTTTGTGACACCTGTGTCACTTCAACCATAAAAAAAAATACCAAATCCAATGAAATATTGTATTTCATACTTGGGATTTTAAAAATATGTGTATCGTTTGCACATGTCAACTCTTGTTCGATTTCAAGCTTTAAATCGCTTTCTAGAGGGTTATACGCGCTCTGATTCGTAAATATAACCAGTTTAATGCAACGAACACTACGGAATAGTGAAATAGGCTTAACATACTTTAAATAACCCCCACATAACTTAGAAATAAGTTTTGGATGGTTTGGTGTGTTGAAATCAAGTTTGTTCGATCGCAGGGACTAATTGTGTCAAACTATGAAACTATACCGATTTGTATAGTAACGAACATTCCGAAACTTGATCATAAGTTAAATATGCCCTAAATATCCTTCACATAGCTTAGAAATAGGCTTTGAGGTGTTTTGTGCGCTAAAATAAACTTTCATGATCAATAGGGACTAAAAGCGTCAAAAAGTGCACAAGTTTGCATTTTCGCGCATATCTTACGTTCTGAATATATCCGGACATCCAAAAATTTATGTAATCATTAAAATATTATGTTTTAATTATTGGCATGATAAAAATCCATTCGTCGCTTAATTTGGATCATTTTTGCGTTCGTTACGACTTCCGTCGTAATTTACCGAACAACGCAACCGTACGACCAAACGAGCCGACATCCGAGATATTTTTGAGCACATTTTAAGTTCCCTATACTTTAACTTCATTTTAGAGCTTTGAAATGGGGTTAACGGGGCTTAAACGTGTCAAAAATGCATCGAAAACCAAGTTTGGGGCTTCAGGGACTAAAACTGCCAATTTTGAAAGTTGCTGACCTGCAAGGTGCTTACGGTTTATATGGACCTTTGCTTACGGTCCGTAAGACATCCCCAGACCAGCATAATGTGTTTCCAGCCATTTCCAGCTCTTGCAAATGGTTTTTGATCAATCTATGGGCCAATTTTGATGGTTTTTGAGTGCCCCTTGTATTCAAATACCATGTGCCCACTTGTACGGATGAGATCAAAGCTCAATCTTCGAGAAACGATCGTAACAGCTCTTTAATTCCTATAAATACCCACCCCATTTCATTCCCCCAACTCACACTTGATCTGATTTTGGCCTTCTAAGTTGAAGTTTATACTTCATACCTGAAGGTAAATCGGATCAAGAGCTTGCGGGGACCTTTTGTAAGTATTCTTTTGTTCTTTTATCGCTTTTCGAGTCTGAAAGTCAAACCGAGTTTGACTTTCGGCATTGACCAGTTTATGGTCAATGCAAAGTTCGTGTGAACTTCATAACGTGAGCGTAATCACGATGGTTATAGTCCCTGGTGACTATGCCTACTGATTACCACGTTATCTAGGTTTAGTGACGAGTCGTAGTTTCGGCCAAAATGCGTATTCTCGCGTATTTTGTAACCAAACTACTTTTAGGCATCAAAACCGTTTGTTTTGATACCAAAATTGTTTTCAAACTTTGTTAAACATGTTTAGCTCGTCACTTTTAGATTAGTGCTTATGTAGGGTCGTAAGGTAAGCGATCTAAACAATCGCTTATACTTTCAAACCCAACCCATTTGGTCGATCTTTAGGATCCAACCAAACGCTTTAGGTGACCATAGTTATATAGGGAATAACCTTCCGAGGTTATACCTTATGGTCACTTCGTTTGAGTAGTTGTATGATAAGTAGTTTATATGCCTTAGGAAAATTACCAAAATACCCTTTTCATGCATAATTGATATTTAAGCATATGTAACACAAAATTTTGTCATTAAATGATTATACAACATAATTAAACATGTTAGGGCATATAATACTTGTCGTAGGACTAGTTAGACGGGCCGAACGTGTTTTACGCGAATAACGCGTTAAAGTAGCGTATGCTACCTAAACGGGTCATAATGGGTCGTAAGCACTTAGGTTAGGTTTCCTTTTAGTATGTAGGCCTTGTTAAACCATATCGTATCCCACACTCATTTGGTTTACGGGACCTCATCCTATCCAATCTTCCGAATTAGGTCCGGTTTATTCATGTAGTTTCCCATATTAGGTACCATTTGATTTTCGGGACTCCTCTAGCTTGCTTGGTAGTTGTTCAAGACTTCTAAGCACTCTCAAGTGAGTACATTACCCTCTTTTACTGTTTTCAAATGTTTTGGGGTGAAATATGTGTACCTATTTGTTATGTTCTTGTTTTCAAAAGTATAATTGATTATACATATTAGTACTTATCTTTTTACAAACTGAATGATTATTTATGGTTTAAACTCTAGTTTTTCTTAAAGATTATAAAATAAATGTTTGGAATAGTACTTATTTCATTCACCAGACCGGTTGATAGTATGATATAGCGCTATAGGATTTGACACCCCATTCCTGTTGTCATGGAATGTCTGAAACCAATTTGTTTCTCCATCCAAATAGGGATTGCTTTTGTGGTATTTCTATAGTCTCAAATGTGTATTTTGATGCACTAGGTCTGAATGAATTCTTAAGTCACATTATTTTTGTATATTAAGTTATACTCCCAAAAGTATAGTTTGATATGCTCTCATATGTGATATTGTACAAAACCAACATATATTTTGTTAAAAATCTAAAACATAGTTTAATATGTTATTTGTAATCCAAAACATAGTTTAATATGTTATTTGTAATCCAAAACATAGTTTAATATGTTATTTGTAATACAAAACATAGTTTAATATGTTATTTATAAATCCAAAGTATACTTTTGATATACTACTGAAAATTATTATTTTAAACAACTAAGGTATATTTAATATACTATTTGTCTAACGATTGGGTTTTGGTTAGTGTTTAGATAACGGGACGGGTGTGATGTGATGAAAACATGGTAGATACGCCGCTGGTACTTCTTATATATAAGTGTTTTCATCACATTACATACCGTGTTGTTATTTAGTACACTTGGGTTAACAATATTAGAACTGAAATATATTTTAATATATTACTTATTCAACTTTCTTAAAAACCAAAGTATATTTTTATATATACTATAAACCTTTTTATTAAAATATTGTTTTTCAAACAGTATATTCTATACAAACTCATTTTACTTACTTATTAAATTTTCTATGTATTATTATTTTATACCATCTGATTTCTTATAAATGATTTATAAAAGAAAACCTTTTACAAGGATCATGACTACTTTTATTAAAACTTTTTCTTTAAACTCATAAGTCATGAATCCTAATTACAATAAAACCTATGTATCTCACAGGCATTTTTATGCTGACGTACCTATTTTTACACATGTTTCAGGTGCTGCTTTATGACGATTGTTGATACATACTACACTTAGGATGGACCTGTGCCTTAGCGACTTTAAAATTTGAAAGACAATATTTGTATTTATCTGATTTGTAATAGAACAAAGATTTCAATGATTCAATAAAATAAAATTATTTGATCCATGGTTGTGAAACAATGATTCTGTTACAACACTACCCGACATTTCCGCCACGTCTTGTTGTTTTACGTGGTCTGGGTGTGACATTTTTCGATGTTTTTGAATTTTAAAATTTGGAATTACTCCCCCTAAAATCAACAAACTTACAATAATTTTAAAAACACAAAGATATTTACAAAAACGATTTTCCGATGTCGGTTAACTCATGTTTTACCTCAATTCCTTTTACCAAAATTAAGTTAATCAGAAATGATTTATCGAATTTTGGAGAAAATGAGTTGGCATGTCGGTAAGCGGTGCGGACCATGACAACATTGACGCGTTTCATATTAAAAACAATCACGTGTGAGGTGATATTCGAGATCAACGTGTCAGGTCAAAGAGTGCTGTACGAGAGGATAATAATTCATAAAGCAGCTTAAATATCGACAAGTATAAGAGAGATTTAGAAATTTAAAACCGTATCCTGCAACTGCTTCGTGCATTGCCCGGAATCTGAGCGCTCTTCTAAACTGGATATCCACCAGGTGTGGATTTCAAAGTCGATTTTGTAGCTACTGAGAAATCTCTTCACAGCAACAAGATCACAGACCTCTGGGTCCGGCTGGTCTTCCACATTGCACCAGCGAAGGTCTTTGTCTTTCTCTTTCAGAAGTAGTGTGCGGTTGTTCACTCCACGCCAAGGCATCCGCACACCCGGTGTAGTTTGATCAATCAACACGTTTTCTTCAATCACACCGTAGAGAAAAGTACCCTACACGTTCATCTTGTGGACGAAAAATCCATGAATCTTCGAAAAGCTTTAGACGTACTGCAGGCGTGTACTTTTCATTGGAATCTTTCCTGTCGACCCGATCAAAAACCATAACAACCAAATTTTGGCACATTTTTCAACTTGTCGAATTTTTCAACTTCATTCAACCACATTCTTTCACCATCATTCCTTCATCGGAATTTTTGTCTTCTTTTCTTTTTCTATTCTCTCCATCAATGGCAACAATATTCTGATTGGATATAACAATGTTTCGGATCCTTTTGTCGCCAATCTTGTGCATGGACGCTCCACTATCAACAATCCTAAGACTATCAATAGTTCCTCCTGGAACATCCTACACACTCATTCAGAGATTAGTTGGAGAGGGTGACCCAAGCCTTCACAGACTTGGTTCGTCCGTCATCATCGAGAATTGTGACATCCATTTCCCGATGATTCGGAATTGATGTAGCTCCCCCTGAAACAGTTACTGGTTTTGGTTTCCAAATCTGTTTTTGTTTTTCATTTTTAACTTCTAACTTAACAGACTGTGTTTGGACAACCTCCAGTTTTAAAACCTTTTCAACTTCTTTTCTTTGTTGCTTTTTATGTTTCTTTTCTCGTTGTTTAACAAGACGAGGGTCCTATTTTGGTGAAACAGATCTTTTATGGTAACTGTTACCATGGGGGGGGGGGTCAACCTTTGACTTTCCCTTGGTGAGATATGGACAATTCTTAACAATGTGTCCATACTCACAACATTCAAAGCATGATCTCCGCTCAACAAACCTCGGAGTATCATAACTGTAAGAACTTGATGATGAACTTCGTGATCTTGAGGTACTTGGTCCTACATCACAACCGTTTGTGTGTTGTGTGTAATTGTTTTGACTGTTTCTTTTCAAAATTTTACTTTGTTTAACAAAATCCGTGTTGGATTTGTTTTCGAAAGTTTCAATTTTATCAGTCCCTCTGGATTTCACGAAGTTTACCTTCTGTATCGTCTTCTTGTTTTGGCTTTGTTTGCCTTTTCCCTTTCCTTGGTGAACGTGACCTTGCTTTCGTTGATTGTGTTGTGGTTGCAATTTTTGATTCCCATATTTCTTTCTAACTTTGGATTTTGGGATAGGAGCACACTGAGTTACTACAACTCCTGGGCTCGACTTTCCCAAAAACTTACTGGTAGAATCTTCGAAAACTTTATCAATCAAAGATTGATTGACATTCTTGATTGGAAAATCATTGTCTGAGTATATTTCATCAGATCCAATCAATGTGTAAAGCAAGTTCACGCTTTCACAGCTTCCAGATGAGGATTCAACAGACTTGGCTGTAGCAGTCACAAACGGTTTTGCAGGTGGATCACAAAGAATGTAATTTTCGAGAGGTATGTTTTCCTTTTTTGTTACCGTTTCTGACTGTTCAGAGTTAGTATCCTCGGATTCATCATCTGACGAATCAGCATCCTCAACAATGACTGGAGGATCCTGATTTCGTTCGGATGTTGACACTTTCGCATCTGCTGATTCATCCGAATCTGAGGATACTTCCTTTTTGTAACCTAGCCCAAATGTGAATTCCTCAAGGATCAATGAAACTGAGGGCTCAAAATGAGGTTTATTTTCCTCATCAGGCATTGAAGAATAATCGTGTTTAATAGGTGGTGGACATTTCTTATAACCTATGCACGTGACATCATTTTTCTTTTTCTGTATGTCAATGATGTGATCCAGCACATACCTAGAGTTTGAATAACTATTCAGCTTAAGCTGGATCGCCTCACTTTCACACTTAGCACATGCCAACTCTTTTTGCATTAACTCGAGCCTATTGATGTAAAGGTTTATTTCAGTTTGTTTTCTTGAAACCATTTTCGTTAGCTCGGTCTTATCTTCTTTTAATGTTTCAATTATCTTTTTAAATTCCTTTTCATAATTTTCACGAAACATGTTGGCCTCTGTGCATTTTGAAAGATCCACGATTAAATGTTGATTGTGGATAAATGTCACATCATATTTGCTTTGCAAATCGTCATATTTGCTTTGCAAATCAGAGAATTTAACATTTAATCCAACACACATATCACATCTATCACAACTATCAGATTTTGATTCATCGACACGTACCTGACTGGAATCACTCTCAGATGTTGACCTATCTGCATCAGAATCAACAACCTCCCTTGTTGATTCATATTCTGATCCATCCTCACTTGAAGTTGTAACATCTTCAACTGAAATAGAAACATCTTCATCTGAACTACTGTCATGTTCAGAACTGTCATTATTTCCCGAGGATTCACCATTGCTGGCATCTTTGACAATTTTAGCATAAAATGCCGTTTTTGTTTGACTACAGTTCCTTGGATCAAGAGATGATGGTGCTACAGTAGAACGATGGCTTTGTGAGGCAACTGATGGTAGTGGATTTCCATACAAGTCTGTGGTTGGAGCTGGCTTTACAGGAACTTGTATCAGATTGCCATACAAATCTGTGCTTGTGACAAATGCCGTTTGAAGTGGAGCATGTGAAGCAACTGGTGGTAATGGATTTCCATACAAATCGGTTGCTAAGTCCTTTCTCGTATATGTTTTATTTGGAGACTGAGCCCATGAAGGAGATAAACCCTTGCTCGTATCCCACCAAGACGGATTCATTTTAGATGTATAATGAAGAAAACCTGATTAAATCACACAAAACAAACAGTTAAATATGATTTAGAAAGCTTATGTTAAAACCTCTAAGTATGATCGACGAAGGTTAAAAGGGTTTGACGAAGGTTGTAATGAGTGGCGAAGGTTGGAATGTATGGTGAAGGTTGTTTACTGGCGAAGGTTGTTTGTATGGCGAAGGTTGTTTACTGGTGAAGGTTGTCTTGTTGTGACGAACGTTTAAAGGTGAGGAAGGTTGAGGTGAGGAAGGTTGAGGTGAGGAAGGTTGAAGTGAGGAAGGTTGAGGTGAGTATGATGAAGGTTGTGAGTGGCGAAGTTTGATTATATGTGAGGAAGGTTGAGGTGGGGAAGGTTGAGGTGAGGAAGGTTGAGGTGAGGAAGGTTGAAGTGAGGAAGGTTGAGGTGAGGAAGGTTGAAGTAAGGAAGGTTGAGGTGAGTGTGACGAAGGTTGTGAGTGGCGAAGTTTGATTGTATGTGAGGAAGGTTGAGGTGGGGAAGGTTGAGGTGAGGAAGGTTGAGGTGAGGATGACGAAGGTTGTGAGTGGCGAAGTTTGATTGTATGTGAGGAAGGTTGAGGTGGGGAAGGTTGAGGTGAGGAAGGTTGAGGTGAAAACAAAAAGATAAGATCACAGTGATGTTTGGTGAGATATTTCAAACAAGCCTTATCATCTCCTGACACATTACACCAATTTTCAACTTTACACCATGCTTTCCTTCTTTTTCAGTAAACCATCATGGTTTTGTACACACAAGTTAAACAATAGTATTATAACAATAACACTTAATTCAAACACAATACAGATCAAACATAAACAATATTTGAAGAAAATATGAACTTGTTGAAGATCTGATGAACTGTATGATGATTCCGGCAACCCGAAAATTTTCCGAACAACAATTTCGCAATAAAGTTCAATAAAAACCCAATACTAAAATGTATACAAGAGTTTTAACAAGGTTTTATATGAACTAGAAGCAAAACTACCAAGATTTTCAAGATTTTAACAACGTGTTTCCAGAAAATGTATGAACTTTAAAGATCAAAACTCAAGAAAAACACATTAAAAACTAAGAAAAATCAAGAACACAAACTTGGTTTTAAGAAGGAATCGAGCCAATGCTCTGATACCAATTGAAGGTCCACCCGGAGGATCGAGTTAACCACTATTCTTGTTTTCCGACGAACCCGAGAGTGCAGAATCCAAACGGGTAAGTTAAGCCAAGTTACGAACACGTAAGACACAAGATTCAATGATTAACACTCAATGTATTAATGCTATGAAACGGTTACAATGCGGTGTTTACAAATGGTCTCTGTAAACTCTCAGTGTGTGTGTGTGTGTTACAGTGTGTTCGCTCAATGAAATCTATTCAGACTTCTCTCTATCTGTGTCTTCAGTCTGCTGTTTATATACTGAAGTGGACGACGAACCTTCACATGTGCGATGAATGACGAAGCTTCACATGTGACAAAGGTTGTAACCTTCGTCACTTTTATCTTTGACGAACAATGGAACCTTCTTCATACATGTTCCAAAATCAATCTTCGTCATTCAATGGAACCTTCGTCAAGTCAGGTCTAAAAGGTTTGGCCCAAGTGAATTTGTTTCAGCCCAATGGTAGTGGCCCAACTACCATTTACGTACATGATCCAACAAACATGCAGATTGTAAAACATAGTCAACATGTGACATCATCATGATGATGTCATGGTGATGTGTAAACGGGAATTGGTTCGCGGCTCTCCGTGCTTCGCGTGTCGAACTCTGGGGCACACGACGGAGGAATGTTGTGACGTCGGGCTTGAGCCGAACCTAACCGAGACAAATCGAACCGAGCCGAGTCGTGTCCACTTAATATGTATCAACAAATTTCAAGACTGGCCACTTGTTGCTCTCAAAACAGAACTAAATAGAATTGTAAGAATAAAAAGAGATCCAGGCATGAAGAGGTCAGCACCAAACTGGAGTAAATACAAAAAGGCTATTGATGATCTTACCTTGGAGTATAAAAGAAAGAAACAAGAGTTGGTTGATGCAAAGGTTGAACTGCCAAAGCCATATCAAAATGGACAAGGCAGTACACTGATGAAGCTTATGAAAGGCTGAGAAAAAGGAGAGAAACAGATCCTAGCCTTCCAAAGAAGCCTGATTACAAAACCATTAATAAATCAAAGTAGCAGGCCCACACTTCTGAACCACTGTTCACATCATCAGATACCTCTGTCATTGTGTTAAACCAAAGGAAGAGGCAAAAGCTGACTGATGCAGAAGAAAAAGAAAAGGAAGCCGAATACTTTAAAGAGGCTATCAAGAAAATGGCTCTAGAAAGTGATGATTCAGAAAAACTTCAAAATATAGTCAAAAATGTTTTGAACAGGCCTCCATCTCCAAACTCATCTAAAATAAAGACTCTACTAAGAAACCCACTGGAATCAAAAATACTAAAGTGGAAGTCTGATCAAAAGACCAACGTATTGACTTTGCTCAAATCCAGTGGTGAGGTGAAGCACATATCAAGGGAACAAGCACTTGGCCTGGGTGTTGAAGATCTGCAGGATCTCCTTGAGCTTCCACTATGGAGGGATGAGGATGATACAAATTCCATGGACTTTGAATTACATTTCAAAGGACAAGTCAGGGAATTCTTGATGAGGCAATAAAAATCCTAAATAATGAAGAGTTTTGGCATCATCTATTCCAGGGGGAGATTGTTGGGATTGAACCCTACCAAAGGAACAGTTGATAAAGCCAAAAGTGGATCAGATCAGTGGATTCAGAATAAGCAGTTGTTTGCATCAGTCTTCCTCCTTGAATGTGGCCTAACATCTGATGACTTATAAGTACTGCCCTTCACAAACAACTGTTGATCTTCAACAACTGATGAAGACTTAAAAGACTGTTGAAGACTTAGCACTGATGCTCAATCTACTATCATGGTTCAAGTACTGCTGAAGACACAAAGCACTGCTAGGAGTATAAGAGTGGAATGAGAAGCAGTAGTTAGTTTACTTTGTATATTGTATTGTAATCAGTAGTTAGAAAGCATTGTTTGTAATAGGCAGTGGTTATAGGTTGTTAGGAGGTTAGATGTCACTTTCATGGTGACGTCAGCAAAGATGCTTCAGTGGTTTGTTCAGTACTATAAATAGAACAGTTGTGACAACTGGCACAAAACCGGTAATTTCTGTACAATTTAATTAATACTTGATAACTGCAATTATGTGCTTAAATGTCAACATTGTCTGATTTCATGCTATACATGTGAATTCATGCACGTTTTATACTACAAACATTGCTTTATGCATTAATGATAGCGTTGCGTCAGAAATACTAGTTAACTCACCGGTAAGATACACTGTGTCAACAATTCTGCAGAAAGCAGTCAGACAATAGAATTGGGGCCTAGGAGTAGGTCCAAAGTCTAAAATACATTAAAACCCAAGAATGGGTACAAGGGTTAACTTATAGACTTTCCGGAAGCTAGAATATGCACCAAAAAGCACCAGAAACACACTTTAAAAGCTGAATTTCATATATTTCAGCAAAATTCAGCATTGTAATGAGTTAGTAACATGTAAAAATATGACTAATTGGTCCTGAATGCTTTCCTAAGTGTCGGGAATTGAAAGTGTCACAAAAGGATACATAAAGGACACTAAACGGTGCAATTTAGCACTTTAACGAACCGGTATCTAACCGAACAACCGGACATTACCCGAAACATCAAAATTATACTAGAAGCATTGTTTTAATATTTATGAGCTAGTTATGATCCCCAAACACCCTAACACTCTATGTGACAACCCAAACTTTCAAGGTCTGTAGCGTTCCATCTTTTGATCTTTACTTCTCGTTATCTTTCCCGATTACGTTAATACGTTCTGTTCGTATAACCTTGTTAAACTGAATGATACAATAATTTATCAAGTAATGTTTCGACATTTGGGCCGCATATCAACTGGGCCGCATCTTCACACTTTAACGCCCGACAATGTATCAGCTCACAACATGGGTCACCGAGCCCGCTGCACATTTAAATTGATCTCGGTCCAACACCTTACACAATTAATTTGATCTCGGTCCACTTAACTAATTGATCTCGGCCCACTTTGTCTTGTGACTTATTATTGGATGTTATATTTTAACCACCGGCCCACTTTTGAGTATTGGTGTTGTATTATTACATAAAATCACAAAATCAATATACAAACCCTACCCCTCCTTAGAGTTCGACGGCAATAGGAGAGACCCCACCCCCTCCTTCGATCAAGTCTTAAGCACTTATTAGCATCACCCTTAACCACGATACCATCATTGGAAGGTTAGTGAACCCGTTTTATTCAACTTTTCGTAATCGATTTATCCTTGTTTACGAGTAACATGGCGATAACTCGTATGCTTGCTAGTTGATTAATCTGATTTAGGAACGTTATGATGATTGTGTGTATCGATTGAGCCGTAGGTCATTCATGAAACTGATAATTGATAGTCTACCTTAACTCATGAATTAGAGGTATTAAAATTGAAACAAGTTATTGAAACAAGTTGTATGGTTGATTATTTTCCTGATTGCCGATTAAGCTATGTGAATATTTAGAGGCATTTTGTTATGTGATTGGATTGCTAGTTATAAGAAAATATATTGTGATAATGAATTACCTGATGTTAACATGTATGAACTACAATTATTCTAAGATTTATGGATATCAATGATGGTCAACGTTTGCTCTGATTGTACGGTTTCTGTTGATGTTGTTGGTGTTGGTGTCACATGTAGAGTATATATACTTTATAAAATTCATAAGATGATTAAACTAAGTTGAAACACTATGGTATGAAGTCATTGTTGCTGAATAAGGGTTGTGTGGGCCGATGATATCACATGAAATGTTACTGTTCGGATGGAGTGGGCTGGGAATTAATGGGCTGTTTGTTATGGACACCCCGAATGGGCCACACCCACACATAAATATACACGAATGGAGTTTGGGCCGCACTGGTATCTCGTTGGCTGTTCTATATTTATTAAACACACACACACATATGTTTTATTTAGTAACATGTATATAGTTCTACAGTGTGTTGAACTTGAATGCTTGATGATTGATAATAATGTCGATGCTTGGGTTGGGTAGTACTAGCCGAGTGAAACGGCTATAGTCTAGGCTGCACTTGTTTATTGGGATTAAAATTGTGCAAACAAAGGTGTAGGCGGGTGTGCCTCAATCGCATATGTGTTGGGCTGGACTCGGGCAGAGTAGCCCAAGTGTTGACAATGTTTATCGAGCCGAACTTGATTAATGAATTCTTATACTTTGAGCTTAACTGAATAAGTTGGTGTACGGATTGACAAATGTTACTACTTGTATGTTATGTGCACTGACTGATGAATAAATGTGGAATGACACGATCCGAGCTTGCATGCATACTGACTGTTATATGTGCATTTATCGTAGGACTTGATTGATTGTTTGGTTAAACGAGTAATCAAGTCTACCGAGCACTCTAAGGTGAGTTCACTACTTTTGAGCATGCGTCCCGGTGGTTGGGACAGTCAGTGGGTATCCCGGGGAGGGATAAGTCTTTTGGGTAAAACTGTGATGTTGGATAATATTCTCACTCTCTATCTCTATCTCTTAAATCCCATTTTTTGCTATCGGGGGTGGTAGCGGGGTATTAGTTGGTAGCACTACTTAGGTTTGGTACCCTCACCCCATTCCTGAGAGAGGGCGGGTGTGAACTAATGACCCAGTCGGGCCCAGTGCTTTGATAGGAGCACTGGGGAACGGGCAAAACATACATCATGAGCCGTCTTGTTCAGTATCGAGATATTATCAACATTGCTTTCGTATTTGTTAATGAACTGGAATAAATACTTGGTAACAAATGTTTTCATAAACTGTGAACTCGCCAGCTTTGTCTGATACACTTGTTGAATGCTCGCAGGTCGTTAGCTATTTTGGATGGTGGAACTTGCTGTCTGAGGTAGCTGGAGTGGTCATGGGTTGACAGAAGAGATTCATGAGATGGTTCTTGATATTGTAACTTGGTCTTGATACTGTTTAACTTTACTTATCTATTTTGCTTCCGCTGAACTTGTTGGGATTTACTAAACTTATTATTGGTACAATTCTTTAATGATTGGTATTTTATTTACAAACTTATTATGGGTTCGATATGATTGGTGGCTCGTTATTGGTTTGTCACACGCCTAGCAGGGACACTCCCTAGGTGGTATTTTGGGGGTATGATAGTTTGGTATCAGAGCCACTGGTTATAGTGAACTTGGTTTTAAAACGATTTTATAAAACCAGACTATAGCCGAGCTGATCCGAAATCGACCATGACACTCAGCTCCAGACTGCAAGGTTCATCTCTTGTTTATTATTGCGCAGTATCTCTAGTATTTACTATTAGGAAACATCACATGTGAATACACACTTGGCACTACAGTATGAACATATATGTTAACATCCCATGTTATGTGTGACACTCCTCGAACTTTCATGATCTATGCTGTGATGTCATTTGTCTTGTTGCATGAATTCGGGGAAACCTTTTAACACAACTTAGGAGGAATTGAGACAAACATGCAAACTGGGTTATTATTATGGGTGCACACATAATTATAAGGTGGGGTGCATGTGAGTCCCAGTGAAACTTGACAAGTGTGAAAATGGTTCCGCTCTGTTGGTTGATGTTATGTTAGAACTCAGAAACTTGTGGAGACCATAGTAATGCTTGAATCCTACATGAACTTGCATCTTAAATCCTTCCTTTTCTTATATAGAATCATGAGTGGACGTGGTGGACGTGGTGGAGGCCGCGGATGTGGACGTGGCCATATTGCTATGACTCAAGCTGAGTTAACCGATCTAATCAACACTCGCGTGGCTGAAGCCCTAGCGGCGTATCAGGCTGGTACGACATGTACCAAACACTCTTTATCCTTGTGTCGCATGCTTGAGTCTTACCTTGTTGTTATATGTGTCTTTTCGTTAATAGGTCTACCGGTGCAGCAAAATCCGCACCATCCACCTGTTTGCACGTTCAAAACCTTTATGGATTGTAAGCCGCAGACCTTCAGTGGGACTGAAGGGGCTGTAGGACTCCTGCGTTGGTTCAAAAAGGCAGAGTACGTATTTGTTGGTGCATACGTCTGTAGACTTCGTCTTTTATCGAGTCTTGTATTGTATTAGATAGATTAGGGCACGCAAAACAAGAAAAGTGTGTTTGGGGGTAATTTCGCACGAAATTAGACTTCGTATGAATCTAATTCCGCTTGAGCAGGTCTGTGCGAAATTATCTCTCCTATAAATACTAGGTGTGCCAAGTCATTTTTAACTTTCCGGTTTCAGTGCCGAACTACTGCCGAAGTGTTTACTCGCTGTAATTCTTTGTCAAATCAATCAAAAGACAGTTTAAAGTGAATAGCAAGCTGAATTACCTCGATACGTTTGTTTCCGCCTCTCGTATTGAGCAAAAACTCTTCTGAACGACTCGTTTGGTCGGTAAAACGATCCTACAAGTGGTATCAGAACTCAGGAGGAAGAGTTCATACCAATTCAGCTGCAAAATCTGATTTATACACCTTCTTTTTCAAAATTAACAAGTTTTCATGGTCAAAATGCTTTGAATTTCACACATAATGTGCGAAACAGTGTTTTAACAAACCTTTGAAAGTTTCAGACTTAAAATCGGACAAAAACCTGATCAATTTTGACAAAAACAGCTCGAGATGATGACATCAGCATTATTTCGCACGAAATAAGTGTTATTTCGCACCAGATTAGAATTACGTTTGAGAGTTTCACACGAAATTAGCTATTTCGCATCAAATTGTAATTTCGTTTGAAGCCACGGTATTTCGCTTGAAAGTTCAGTCATTTCATACGAAATTACTTATTTCGCACGAAATTAGTGTATTTCGCACCAAAGTGGTTATTTCGTTTGAAAGGGTGATTTCGCATCAAAGGGTATTTCGTTTGAGAGGGTATTTTGTTTGAAAAACAATTTTGTGAAATTTTGAAAACCGAAACATGGAAGAGGAATTTTATAACGCCTTTGCTACCCCGATTACTGTTGCTCAGAGCACTATGTTAGAATACGAAATGGGGACTATGCAAAAACCACCAAAACTCATGAATATCGAGGAGTATAAAGGATGGGAAGAACGATTTGAGAACTGGGTACAAGCAAATTACTTGGATGCTTGGGAATGTGTTGAGACAAAATATGTTAGACCAATGACTGATGACGAGGAGATTATTGCAATTAAAGATCTTAGTGCTGAAGAGAAAAAGAAATACAAAGATGAAAAGATGATGGCGAGTTTGTTGCGTCAAGCTGTTAAGGAAGATATTTTGGTTTTATTGCAACACAATGGAACTGCTTATTCAATCTGGAAATCTTTAAAATCAAAGTTTGTTGGGAGTAAAGAAATGATCAAGAATAAGAAATCGCTTTTGAAAAAGGAATTTGATCTATTTCGTGGTTTGAGAACTGAGAGCACCAAGCAGATCATCGAAAGATATTGCAATCTGCTAGTCAACATGAAGAGGGTGAGCATCACAAAAGATAATGAAGAATTGATTGAGAAGTTAGCCGATGTTTTGCCACATGAAACTTGGGGCACATAACTGATGATGTTGAGAAATAAGAAAGATTTCAGCAATCTAACACTGAGCAAGTTCATTGAGAAACTTGAAGCTCAGGAGATGGAACAAAGGAAGATTTCGAGAATGAAAGATTTTGATGGTGAACAAGATATCGGTCTTTATTACAAAGGAGGTATCAGTGACAAAACCAACATGTCACCAAAGGTTGAAACTGCATTCAATGCTAAAAGTTCATCAGGAGGGTCATCTAAAGGAACAAACAGCAAAACTGAATTTTCTTCATATCCATCATATGATCCAAACTTTTCAACAACAAAGAATGGAAAGAAGTTACAATGCAACATGGTATTAGATCTTGAAAATGGTCAAAATTACACAGAGGAGGTTGCAAAAGGTCACATGTCTTTGTTGGTGACTATGTTAGAGTCATATCAGAGCTTAGTGGCAGGCCAGATAAGGAATCCAATGTTGACAAAAGAGGATTACGATCAAATCGATGCTGAAGAGATGGAATTAATGGACATAAAGTGGTGTTTAGCGAGTGTGTTGAGACGAGCTGAGAAATTTAAACAGATCACAGGAAGAGATGACTTCCGTGATGCTAATGTTTCTACTTTAGGTTTTGATAAATCTAAAGTTACTTGTTTTCGTTGCAGGGACAAAGGACACTTCAAGAGGGAGTGCACAAATCGCGAAGCAAGTGGAGCTCAAAATCCGTTCAACAACAATGATTATTATTGGAAAGCAATCTATCGTCAAGTTGCTCAACAACCACAAACTGCTCATGCCAGGAAGGAGATTGAAGAATCATCAAAGAGAGCATGTATGGTGAATCAAGAAGATAACAAATCTTCGAAAGGATTCAGTTGGGAAAAAATATGTTTCAGCTGATAGTAAAGCATGTCTGATAAATCAAGATGATGAAAAATTACCAGAAGGGTTTAGCTGGGCAAATTTCAGTTGGGATGATCATGATCCTAACAAAACTTCAAAGCAGAAAGCTTTTGTTGCTCGTGTTGAAGACAGTGATAATGATGATGATTATTATGCAAGAAGAATGGAAGAGCACTTAAGAATGCTAGAGGAGCGTGACAGTGATGATGAAAAAGCTAAAAAGAAAAAGAAGAAAGTTAAAAAAACCTGTCAGCAGTGATGATGAAGAAGTTCCTGTGATAAGGAAGATAATAAAAGACATTCCAGTTTTTAAAGTTGAAGCAGAAGCTGATGCACAAAAGATTCCTATGAAATGTGAAAACTGTGAAGCAGTGAAGAAGCAAAACAGTACTTTGATTCATAACATGAACAAATTGAAAGAATCCTATGATGTTCTGAACAAAGCCATGAATCAATACAATCAATCAAGCAGTGAACAGGCAACAGCTATGAAAACACTTCAAGGAGCTTTCATGACAAAGCAGAAAGTTGCAAACAATTATATTGAAAAGTGTGCTGTGTTGGAACAGAAATTGGAAACACAGAGGATTGAAACAGAGAGAGTAAACAGATTGTTAAAAAATTACTCATGTACTTCTTATGTTATTGACAGGATTTATCCAACCGTTGAAGGCATGAAGGCATTTGATGAAGAGGAAGTATCTAAAGACAAGAGTTCTGAAAAGAAGAAGGATACTGAAATGAAAGATTCTGGTAAGAAACATAGTTCCAGTTACAACAAGTGTCCACCCCTGCTTGAAAATGGATATTCTCCTAGAAATCCAAATTCAGAAAGAGTTAAAAAGGCAACCAATTTACAGTGGGAGTCTGAGTCTTCAGAAAATTTGCCAGACAACATTGATGTCACTTTCACATCGTCTGACACTGATCATGAGTCCGAATTAATAAAGAAAGTGGTCGATCAGGTGTTGGATAACGATGAAACCGAGGAGTCGAAGTCAAACTCAGAGTCAAAGTCTGACAAGTCAAAGTCAACAGTCAAAAAGGGCAAACGGGTTTACAATAAAGATTTTTTGTTATCAAAATCTAATTTGAATGATGAAACAGTCAAAGTAGCATATACTTTGAATGATTCTCACAAACTATATTTTGATGAAGAATTTCCAATAAGAGGTGTTAAAACTGAAATGATCAAAAAGGTTTTCAAACTAACAGAAATTAATATTTCTAAAATAAAAGATGTAAATCTTTCTGAAAAACCTAAAAGGTACACCTCAAGAGTACAAAAAAGAGAAAACAAGAAAAAAGGTTACAGTTCTGGTTCTGGTTTTCAAAAGAAACCAAATCATAACGGTAATTTCGAAAAGAAAGGCTTAGGATTTATTCCATCGAAAAATCATAAAAATGAAAAAACTTATAAACCAAAAACTGTGTTTGTTTCAGGAATATCATCTGAAGAAGAAAAGGAGCAATTTTTCAGAAAGCAAACAAACAAAGAATTCCTTGCGAAGAAGCAAGAGGAAATGGAGAAAGATGTTGCTCAACAAAAGAAGGAGACAAGAACTTGTTTTAAATGCAAAACAATTGGCCATATTGCCAGGAATTGTCCAAAGGCAATCAAAACAAAACAGGGAGTCTATGAAAAACTCAAAGAAAAGATTGTTGAGAATGAACCACCAAGCAAACAATTTAAAGTTTTCAAAAATTCAAAGTTTGAGGTTGGTGAATGTTCAAAAAGGTTTTACAAGAGAAAAGCAAATCTTGACAACCACAAGTGGGTTGTTAAGAAATCTGATGATAGTTCTAGCAGTGATTCTGGTTCATCAAAATCAGAGGAGCTATCTTCAGGCGATGAACCTGATTCCACAAAGTCAGAGGAGCCACAGGTTGAGTTAAAATATGGAAAGTCAGTTCTGCCAATGGATGATGAAAATTTTCCACCATTGAGAGCTGAAAATTTTAAACAAAAAGTTGGTAAAATTGAGATTTCGAATCAATTCTTTTCTGAAAAGAAAGATTTTGATGTTGAAAAAGCTTTTAGCTCCAAAGTTCAAAATATATTTGAAAAAATGGTTGACGGGAAGGTCAAAGGGATAAAGGAATTTTATGAAAAGAAAACGAAGAAACCAGGTAAGGATGGGTCATCCCAGGTTTGTGACTGGGATGGAACCTATTATGATTGAAAACCAGGACTTGCCGGAGCTCCGAAGTTGGTAATCGTGGAGCATGAATTGGCATCATTCTTAAAGATTTGTACTTCTAAAATTGTTAACTTCTACAGGTGGTGGAATTGCCGGAACTCTCAGGTTGGTAAGTGTGGAGTAGGAATCGGCATCTTTCTTACAAGTGGTATTTCAATTTGGAAGTGGTAATTGTTTTTAAAATTGTCATATGTCATTTTACATCTGGTAAAATTGAACATACAAGTGGTTAATCAAGGTCATTCATTTGAACTTGATTTAATCTTTATTCAAAGAGTTTTGAATGGGGATTAACTCATGATCTGAAAATAGAACAAAATGATGAACCAAACCCCATTTTTACAAGTGGTAAAATCAACAAAACTTATTTTCTGGAAAAAACCATTTTTGATTAAAACAAACTTAAGTGTTTTGAAATCATAATGGGAAAATAGTTTGTTGTTAGGGGGAGTTCTGATTGTTTATGCCAAGTGGATGGCGATTTGAAGCAATTCACAATAGTTGTCAGTTTATTTGTACAGTTTGTTTTCAAATTTCCTTTAAATGATTTTGAATTTTAGGGGGGGTAAGAATTTTCTGAAAATCCAAAAACATGAGAAAATTTGAAAATGTCAAAAACATTGAAAAAAGCAAAAATGAGTTTTGTTGTGAAAAAGAGGAAATGATAGTACATCAGTGGACTTTCACGGCATGCTAAAGAATTGGAAAGTCAAAATGTGATAAACGGTCTCACTGATGATATGCCAGTAGGTTTTCGCACATTTAGTAAATTGTGTCGAGATATAAACCTAAATTTCAAACTTTCTTATCTCGTGGGGAACAACTCTCGGATATATGGGTAACCCCCGAAATCTTGTTTGAAAGGTCCCTCTTTCTGAGATACTAGGTCTTTATGCTTAGTGATATCTGGGGTATTATCCCGGGACTTCTGATTTTGCGGAAGCAATGGCCTAGTCCCCGTATAATATTTTCTGCATGCTTGAAATATAGCACCCCCTCAGCATAAAAAATGATGAAACATTGCAAAATGCTAATCATGTGCTGTTTAAGAAAAGATTCTCTAAAGGGAACACACCAAAAGTCAAAGCCGTCATCTCTCTGATTTTGCGGAAGCAATAGCCTGAGCTCTCACGGCCCTCGCATTTAACCCTTTACAGATATCATCTAGGTATACTAACCTGTAAGACTGAATATTGGGATCTGGATACGGGAGTATATTCTGAGGTGGGACACACGTATAAGTTTAAGTCTTAAAACATTAATCTCGTATCTCGAATCAATTGAAGTTTGTGTGAAAATTTAAGTGGATCAGTATACTGACAATCTAAGTGAATTGTTTAGAACTTAAAATGTTTATAGCTTAACGGTGTTGGTGATTTGTCTCAGAAACTGATATGATCCTCTTATGCAAACTCACAAAAATATTGTCTGTAAATATTTTCTTTTTGCATTTTAACACACTGAAATCTTTAGAAAAACCCAAAAAGAATGTGTTTTAGCATAAATTTTGAAAAATTCAAATAGATTTTCGTCAACTGATGTTGAAGAGCTGATTTTCAAAATTCCAAGTGCTAAACATGATGAACAGGTTTGGGAGAGTTTGTTTAAACTGAGAAAATTTTTGAATGTTTGTCTACAAATGGTTATCAGAAGCTTTTAAATGTTAAATCTTTTTTTACTTCAAGTGGTCATCAGAAATTGTTAAATGTTAAATCATTCTAGATAGATACCTGCAAGTGGAATATAAATTTGTCAAATTTTAAATTTGTGAAATTTATTGTGAGGTAGAGATTATGCAGGTAAGCCAGATTTCGATCCTAAACAGGATGTCAGCCAGGTCATGATCTTGAACCTGTGAAAGCCAGACTGCGATCCCAAGCACAATTTAAGGGGGAGTCTGAAGTTGTATAGAGCAAGGTTCTGATCATGAATCTGAGGATGCTGATGAACTTAAGGAATCAAGAGATTTGATCAAGAGAAGATATAGCCAGGTCGAGATCCTGGAGCTGAAGAGAGAAGAGAAAGATTGAGGATGTTTTACATTGTTAGATATTTCGTGAGAAGTCGAGAAGACTGATAAAGACTGAAGATTGAAGACTCGACACCGAAGACTTCGTCAACATCCGAGGGGGAGTCTGTTGGTGCATACATCTGTCGACTTCGTCTTGTATCGAGTCTTGTATTATATTAGATAGATCAGGGCATGCAAAACAAGAAAAGTGTGGTTGGGGGTAATTTCGCACGAAATTAGATTTCGCATGAATCTAATTCCGCTTAAGCAGGTCCGTGCGAAATTATCTCTCCTATAAATACTAGGTGTGCCAAGTCATTTATAACTTTCCGGTTTCAGTGCCGAACTGCTGCCGAAGTGTCTACTCGCTGTAATTCTTTGTCAAATCAATCAAAAGACAGTTTAAAGTGAATAGCAAGCTGAATTACCTCGATACGTTTGTTTCTGCTTCTCGTATTGAGCAAAAACTCTTCTGAACGACTCGTTTGGTCGGTAAAACGATCCTACAGTATTCGCGATGTGTAACTGTCCTGTTGGGGACAGAGTGAAGTATGCTACGGGCACACTTGAGGATGGTGCCCTGACATGTGGAATGCCCAGGTTCAGCTGTTGGGCATCGAGGCGGCGAACGCCACTACTTGGGATGACTTTAAGGAGTTGATCAGGGAGGAGTATTGTCCTCGCGATGAGATACAGAAACTGGAAATGAGTATTATGATCTGAAGATGGTGGGATCCGAGATTGAAGCATACGTGAAGCAGTCTTATGAGTTGGCTATCATGTGCCCGAATTTGTCCCGACCTCCGCATCGAAGAATTGAATTGTTCATTAAGGGATTACCTTCACAAGTGAAGGGTTTGGTTACTGCAGCAAACCTCAATGACTTGACTCAGATTGTTCGTTTGGCTCGCAAGATCACCGATCAGGAGGTGGGGAGCGGGTCGCTACTACCACGTGTTTCTACTGCTACTACTACTGCTGCCGCTACTACGGCTACTACTCCCGCCACTGACAGCAAGCGTAAGTGGAACGATGTGGACAAGGTGTCCAATTCAGTGCAGTCACAGAAAAGGTCGGACACTGGCATCAATCGTAGTTTCAGCCAGTCGTCTTCAGTGAATCAGAATCAGGGTAACAGTTCAGGTCAGGGTTCTTATGCGGGAAAACTACCAAAGTGCAGTAAGTGCAACTATCACCATCGGGGGCAGTGTACTCGAGTATGTCACAGGTGCAACAAAGCGGGGCATATGGCCAAAGATTGTAGGGTTTCACTTCCGAGACAGCAACAGCAGCAGCCACAGCAACATGACAGACAACAACCTCAGCAGAATCAGGGTAATCGCAAGAGTTGCTTTTAGTGTGGTGACGAGGGTCATTTTAGGCGGGATTGCCCTCAGTTGAATTAGAATGCGGGTAATAACAACAACAATGGGAACAACGGGGGAAACGGTGCGCGTGGGCGCGTTTTTACTATTGGAGTTGGGGAGGCTCGGAATGATGGCAACGTAGTGACCGGTACGTTTTCAGTAAATGGTATATTTGCTTCTAATTTATTCGACTCTGGTGCCGATTGGAGTTATGTATCTTTGGGGTTCAGTCATCGGTTAGGGTTCAGTCCTACACCACTTGTAACTAAACACGTAGTAGAGATAGCTGATGGTAAAACAATTGAAGCTTCACACGTTCTTGTTGGGTGCAAAATCGACCTCATGGGTTAAGTGTTCAATGTTGATATACTCCCTATTAATCTTGGAAGTTTTGATGTGGTTATCGGCATGGACTGGTTGTCCAAGCAGCAGGTGGAAATTCTCTGCAAGGAGAAAATCGTGCGTGTTCCTCTCCCTAGCGGAGAATATTTATCGGTTCAGGGTCATCGTAGTGGTGCCCCGGTTAGTATTATTTCAGCGGTGAAGGCCCAGAAGTGTCTGCGTAAGGGCTATCCTGCTATCTTAGCTCTCGTTACTGATTCACAGGCTGACGAGAGGAGGATCGAGGATCTTCCAGTAGTTCATGAGTTTCCTGATGTGTTTCCTGAAGAACTCCCTGGTTTACCTCCACACCGTCAGGTGGAATTTCAGATTGAACTTGCACCAGGAGCAGCCCCGATTGCTCGTGCTCCTTATCGTCTTGTGCCAGGAGAGTTACAGGAGTTGTCGAATCAACTCCAAGAGCTATTGGATAGGGGTTTCATCCGACCTAGCACTTCACCATGGGGAGCTCCAGTACTGTTTGTTAAGAAGAAGGATGGGTCCTTTCGGATGTGTATAGATTATCACGAGCTCAACAAGGTGACGGTCAAGAACCGTTATCCTTTGCCACGTATCGACGACCTGTTTGACCAGCTGCAAGGGTCAAGTTTTTATTCCAAGATCGACTTAAGGTCGGGTTATCATCAGGTACGAGTTAGAGAGGAGGATGTTCCCAGAACGGCTTTTCGGACGTGGTATGGCCACTATGAGTTTTTGGTTATGCCGTTTGGGTTGACCAACGCACCAGCGGCCTTCATGGATCTCATGAACCGCGTGTGTAAGCCGTATCTTGACGACTTCGTTATTGTTTTCATCGATGACATTTTGATCTACTCCAAGAGCAAGGAGGACCACGAGCGGCATTTACATCTTATCTTGGAGCTCCCGAGGAAGGAGCAGCTTTACGCGAAGTTTTCTAAGTGTGATTTCTGGATTCAGGAAGTACACTTTCTTGGGCATATTGTTAACGAGATGGGTATACATGTGGATCCTGCTAAGATCGATGCTATTAGGAATTGGGCGGCACCGAAGAATCCTTCGGAGGTGCGACAATTTTTTGGTCTTGCGGGGTACTATCGTCGGTTTATTCAGGATTTCTCGAAGATTGCTCAACCTCTTACCTCCTTGACACAGAAAAACGTTGTGTATTCTTAGGGAACGAGACAGGAGGATGCTTTCCAACTCTTGAAGCAGAAATTATGCAGCGCACCGATCTTGTCTCTACCGGAGGGTACAGAGGATTTTGTGGTTTATTGTGATGCTTCGATTCAGGGGCTCGGTTGCGTGTTGATGCAACGCGAGAAGGTAATAGCTTATGCTTCTCGTCAGTTGAAGGTACACGAGAAGAATTATATGACTCACGACTTGGAGTTAGGGGCTGTGGTATTTGCGTTGAAGATTTGGAGACATTATCTGTACGGTACCAAATGCACCATCTACACCGATCACATGAGTCTCCAGTATATCTTCGGCCAGAAGGAGTTGAATATGCGGCAACGACGTTGGATAGAGCTTTTGAATGATTATGAGTGTGCCATCAAGTATCATCCGGGGAAAGCTAATGTTGTGGCTGATGCACTTAGCCGAAAGGAGACGAAGCCTAAGCGTGTTCGCGCTTTGCAGCTTACTATTCATTCTGGTTTACCTGCTCAGATTCGTTCCGCTCAGATCGAGGCATTGAAAGAAGAGAACATCGAGGCTGAGTACTTGCGGGGCATGGAAAAACGACTTGTGGTGAGGTCTGACGGCATTTATTATTTCATGGAGCGGGTATGGGTTCCTTTATATGGTAATCTTCGAGAGCTTGTGATGGATGAAGCGCACAAGTCTCGGTATTCTGTTCACCCGGGCTCGGACAAGATGTATCAGGATCTCAGGGTTATGTATTGGTGGCCAAAGATGAAGGCTCACATTGCGACGTACGTGAGTAAGTGTTTGACTTGTGCTAAAGTCAAAGCAGAGCATCAGAAACCCTCGGGTCTACTTCAGCAGCCAGAGATACCCACGTGGAAGTGGGAGCAGATCGCCATGGATTTCGTTACAGGGTTACCGAGGACTCAGGCTGGAAACGATACTATTTGGGTGATTGTCGACCGTCTCACGAAGTTAGCGCATTTTATGGCAATCAAGGAAACAGATAAGTTTTCGCAGCTTGCAGCAGTTTATCTTAAGGAGGTGGTTTCTAGGCACGAGGTGCCAACTTCTATCATCTTGGATCGAGATCCGCGTTTCACTTCTGAACTATGGCAGTCAATGCATAAATCATTCGGTTCACAACTCGATATGAGTACCACTTATCACCCACAGACGGATGGTCAAAGCGAGCGCACCATTCAGACACTTGAAGACATGCTGCAGGCATGTGTGATTGATTTTGGAAAAGGATGGGAGAAACACTTGCCGTTGATAGAGTTCTCCTACAACAACAGTTACCACACTAGTATTCAGGCAGCTCCGTTCGAAGCATTGTACGGGAGGAAATGTCGTTCTCCTCTCTGTTGGGCTGAAGTGGGTGACAGTCAGATCACAGGTCCTGAGCTTGTACTGGAAACTTCAGAAATGATTGTTCAGATTAGGAACCGTAAGGCAGCAGCGCGTGATCATCGGAAAAGCTACGCCGACAAGCGTAGAAAGCCTTTGGAGTTCGAAGTTAATGATCGTGTCATGTTGAAAGTCTCACCCTGGAAGGGTGTGGTGCGGTTTGGGAAACGTGGCAAGCTTAATCCACGTTACGTCGGGCCATTTAGAATCCTGGAGCGGATCGGTAAAGTCGCTTACAAACTTGAGTTACCTGCTGAGTTGGGTAACGTTCATGATGTCTTTCATGTTTCGCAGTTGAAGAAGTGTTTGTCTAATGAGACACTGGTTGTGCCATTTCAAGAACTGAAGATTGACGACAAGTTACAGTTTGTCGAAGAGCCTATTGAGATCATGGACCGAGAGGTCAAGGTGCGTAAACATAGTCGTATTCCGATTGTTAGAGTTCGTTGGACCTCAAGACGTGGACCGGAGTTCATGTGGGAACGTGAGGATCAGATGAAGCTTAAGTATCCTCAACTTTTCCCTAAAGACAAGTCTAAATCTGGTAAAGCTGGTGAATTTCGGGACGGAATTCCTCTTCAAGTTGGGGATGATGTGGCACCTGAGGAGAATCCGCAACAATCTTGACTTCTCACTTCATTCCTCTGTGCTTACTTGTCAAATTTCGGGACGAAATTTCTTTCAACATGGGGATGATGTGACAATCCGAACTTTCAAGGTCGGTAGCGTTCCATCTATTGATCTTTACTTCTCGTTATCTTTCCCGATTATGTTAATACGTTCTATTCGTATAACCTTGTTAAACTGAATGATACCATAACTTATCAAGTAATGTTTCGACATTTGGGCCGCATATCAACTGGGCCGCATCTTCACACTTTAACGCCCGACAATGTAACAGCTCACAACATGGGTCACCAAGCCCGCTGCACATTTAAATTGATCTCGGTCCAACACCCTACACATTTAATTTGATCTCGGCCCACTTAACTAATTGATCTCGGCCCACTTTGTCTTGTGACTTATTATTGGATGTTATATTTTAACCACCGGCCCACTTTTGAGTATTGGTGTTATATTATTACGTAAAATCACAAAATCAATATACAAACCCTACCCCTCCTTAGAGTTCGACGGCAACAGGAGAGACCCCACCCCCTCCTTCGATCAAGTCTTAAGCACTGATTAGCATCACCCTTAACCACGATACCATCATTGGAAGGTTAGTGAACCCGTTTTATTCAACTTTTCGTAATCGTTTTATCCTTGTTTACGCGTAACATGGCGATAACTCGTATGCTTGCTAGTTGATTAATCTGATTTAGGAACATTATGATGATTGTGTGTATCGATTGAGCCGTAGGTCATGCGTGAAACTGATAATTGATAGTCTACCTTAACTCATGAATTAGAGGAATTAAAATTGAAACAAGTTATTGAAACAAGTTGTGTGGTTGATTATTTTCCTGATTGCCGATTAAGCTATGTGAATATTTAGAGGCATTTTGTTATGTGATTGGATTGCTAGTTATAAGAAAATATATTGTGATGATGAATTACCTGATGTTAACATGTATGAACTACAATTATTCTAAGATTCATGGATATCAATGATGGTCAATGTTTGCTTTGACTTTATAAAATTCATAAGATGATAAAACTAAGTTGAAACACTATGGTATGAAGTCATTGTTGCTGAATAAGGGTTGTGTGGGCCGATGATATCACATGAAATGTTACTGTTCGGATGGAGTGGGATGGGAATTAATGGGTTGTTTGTTATGGACACCCCGAATGGGCCACACCCACACATAAATATACACGAATGGAGTTTGGGCCCCACTGGTATCTCGTTGTAATGTTGGGCTGTTCTATATTTATTAAACACACACACATATGTTTTATTTAGTAACATGTATATAGTTCTACAGTGTGTTGAACTTGAATACTTGATGATTGATAATAATGTCGATGCTTGGGCTGGGTAGTACTAGCCGAGTGAAACGGCTATAGTCCAGGCTGCACTTGTTTATTGGGATTAAAATTGTGCAAACAAAGGTGTAGGCGGGTGTGCCTCAACCGCATATGAGTTGGGCTGGACTCGGGCCGAGTAGCCCAAGTGTTGACAATGTTTATCGAGCCGAACTTGATTAATGAATTCTTATACTTTGAGCTTAACTGAATAAGTTGGTGTACGGATTGAAAAATGTTACTAATTGTTTGTTATGTGCACTGACTGATGAATAAATGTGGAATGACACGATCCGAGCTTGCATGCATACTTACTGTTATATGTGCATTTATCATAGGACTTGATTGATTGTTTGGTTAAACGAGTAATCAAGTCTACCGAGCACTCTAAGGTGAGTTCACTACTTTTGAGCATGCGTCCCGGTGGTTGGGACAGTCAGTGGGTATCCCGGGGAGGGATAAGTCTTTTGGGTAAAACTGTGATGTTGGATAATATTCTCACTCTCTATCTCTTAAGTCCCATCTTTTGCTATCGGGGGTGGTAGCGGGGTATTAGTTGGTAGCGCTACTTAGGTTTGGCACCCTCACCCCGTTCCTGAGAGAGGGCGGGTGTGAACTAATGACCCAGTCGGGCCCAGTGCTTTGATAGGAGCACTGGGGAACGGGCACAACATACATCATGAGCCGTCTTGTTCAGTATCGAGATATTATCAACATTGCTTTCGTATTTGTTAATGACCTGGAATAAATACTTGGTAGCAAACGTTTTCATAAACTGTGAACTCGCCAGCTTTTTCTGATACACTTGTTTCATGCTCGCAGGTCGTTAGGTATTTTCGATGGTGGAACTTGCTGTCTGAGGTAGCTAGAGTGGTCATGGGTCGACAGAAGAGATTCATGAGATGGTTCTTGATATTGTAACTTGGTCTTGATATTGTTTAACTTTAGTTATCTATTTTGCTTCCGCTGAACTTGTTGGGATTTACTAAACTTATTATTGGTACAATTCTTTAATGATTTGTATTTTATTTACAAACTTATTATGGGTTCGATATGATTGATGGCTCGTTATTGGTTTGTCACACGCCTAGCAGGGACACTCCCTAGGTGGTATTTTGGGGGTGTGACACACTATATAACACCATATATGCATAACACCTAAACATTACACTTGAAATCTAACCATTTAACTTAACTACCCATTAAACTTACACTTTACCCCCCCCCCCTTTTAAAGTGGACGGTCATGGGTGACCCCACCATAGATCTCCTTTGATCTTGTATGATCTTGCTAAATCCCTAAAGATTGTGAAGATATATTTAGAAGATTATGTCTAGTACTTGAGAAACACAAAACACAATGGGTAAAGGGATTAGATGTTTATAAAAGACTAATGCTCTCATTCATCTTCACACCATCAACCTTCTTCTCTCCCTCTCCTTGGCTCACGGCCGAAACCACCATCAACACCACCACCACTTTCATCCAATCCCAAGTTATCACAAGGTGCTAGAAGGTGTTTAAGGAGGTTTAGAGCTTGTGGATCTTGAAGGACCTCCTTCATTTGCTTTTATCCAACACTTTTGTAATCTACAACTTCTTGTGTTCTTCCCTAGCCCTTGTGCTAGTTGTAAGCTCTTATCACTTGTTGTTACTTCATATTTAGATGGTTAAAAGATGATGAACATTGTTAATCTTGAAGAACACTAAAGAACATGATCATGATACTTTAACATAAGCTTAAATACATAAGAATACATGTAATTGATGATGATTTGCTTCTTGATGAATGATGATTTGTGTTGGTAATGTTAGACATCATAAGAAACCTACTAGATTGTGATTAAACACATGATCTAGTAAGTTAAAGTGGTGATCTTGTGAAAGACCAAGATCATCATGCTTTATGTCTTCATGAACTTGAATGATGAAATTGATTTTCATATGTAAAGATGATTTAAACAAAATACAAATCTTGTAAATAGATGATTACAAAAATAATTTTCCCAAGAAACCAAGTTTATTTATAAGATTTACAAAGTCATGGTTTCTAAGTAAACTAATCATATTTTTACTGTTTAAACAAGACTAGGAACATGATTGTAACAAGAAAAATACAAAAGAAATATTTTTAGAAAAATCATCTTACAAGTTGTAAATGACTAAATCTTTTAATAAAGTGATTTACAAACAAATAACCATGTTTTTAAGGGTAACTAAACCTACTAAATAACATGGTAAGTTACTACAAGTTCTTACAAAAACTTCAAGTTTATGATGTAGTACAATTTAATTGATTTTGACACTCGGTAAGTGTTGAATGAGTTGATGATTGTTGTGATGATTTTAAAAGAAAATAAACACATGTTTAGAAAACATGGGAAACCTCTATTTTTAGGGGAAACTATGTCAAAATTTCTATAAAATTTTGACACTTATTCCCTAAAAATTCACCTAAAAATATTTACCAAGGTTTCCTTAATTTTTATGTAAACTTCAAGTTAAGAAATGATGATTTCTTCAAGATAAAAATTGATATTAAGTATGTATATTTTTTAGGAGAATATATATATTTATTGATCACCAAATTTTGTGCTAAGTGTACGTAGTATGTATTATACGTAAATAGTGTATTAGGACTTGAAAATACACTAAATACTCCCAAGGAGTAGAAAAATACAAAATACACATACAACATGCATAGACAAATACAAGAGAATATATTTATGAACATATATTTCTTAAAAGATTATGTAACTTGGACAAGTTACGAACTTAAAATGAGGTTTTGGACAAAAATACATAACTCGGGTGAAAAATACAAGATACTTATATTTATTTTTGAGAAAATAATATAAGTAAGATACATAGTTAAAAATATAAATTATTTTTAACACACAAAGAATACATACATAAAAGATGGTGACTTGTACTTGCGCGATACAAATCTAGTGACTAACGTTAATAAAACACGTATAGGTCACGACTCTATATAAGCAAACCCGGTGAAGTTTACAGCGCAAGAAACGCAAAGTTGTGAGTTCATGTCCCTACTTTTAATCTTTTACATACTTTTTTAAACTTGGGGAAAATACATGTGTTATGGTATGATGGATACAAAAACTAAGGAATGATACTTTAGATCATGTCACGAATAGGGTACCAGAAGCACCATTAATTGTGTACATACTAAGACCGCAGAACAAAGGTTAGATCTAATGGGTTTTCGGGCAGCCACACTCTTGGTGATAACTAGTACCAAGTAGTGCTTTTGTGTCTCAGTCGTGAATCGACAACTAGAAAAATGTCTATGGTTTGGATGCTTCCTATGTCGTGTCACATGTTAATGGCCTTGCAAACCATTAGCGATCCCGATTTCCTTATATTTACAGAAATACTTGATACATACAAATTACATACCATGTTTTCATACAAAGTATACAAACGTTCAATACAAAAACTGCATGAATTCACACCAACATTATGTTGACTATTTTCCAAAAACTCACATGTATTTCAAGAAACTAAAGTGGATGTGCGCGCGGTCTTACTCTTTCTCTTGGATGTTGTTTATGTTTATCTTTGAATAATGTTGTAAACTTTTCAGACAACGTTTTATGATGTGATGTAAACTCCAAACTTAACCTATGTTTTTAGTTACGTAATGTTATTGGTATTTGAAGTTATTTTTACGAGCATGTAGTATGTTTACCATTCGTATGTAATGAGAACCTTTCAAGATCACACCTCGTGCTTCCGCCTAAGAAAGTGGTGTGACAACAGTACCCTGTACTGTTCTATTAGATCTTTCTTCACCAAGCCATTCTGTACGAACAAACCATTGTGAGCTCAGGCTGAGGGGGAGACTTTATGCATGCATTCAATAGTTTTGTTTATTGTAATCAAATACAATAATCTGATTCTATTATAAACATGTTTGCTTAAAATTGTTCTCTCTTTGATTGTGTTGAAAGTTTATTCATATAATTTTGCTGCAATTGTTTATCATTCATCTTCACTTTAATTAAACAAACACAATCTTATCAAACTCAGGTCCTAACATATTTAATATGTGTAATACACATGATTTTTAAAGATATAACTCTTTTTAAGATCTATTCAACACGTGTAATATACGGTTTTTTTTATCATTTGGTAGATTTATTCAACCAGATTATACACAGTTTTTTTAAAGATACGACGTTTTTAGTATTTAGTATACAAACTTACATTTCTTTAATCTGTGTAATACACATGTTTTTTAAGGATATAACTTTTTTATTATTTGATATATAAAATTACATTTATTTAACCCGTACAATATACGAGTTTCATAAAGATATAACTTTTTATTAGTTAATAAATAAAATTACATTTATTCAACCCGTGTAATACACGAGGTTCTAACCTAGTATTATATAGATAAAATATAATACTCATACTAATACTAAATAAATTGAAAAGATAAATGTAGTTATAAGATTTGAATTTATTTATGGGGCTCCTAAACGTACCTTCTTTAAGTTTTACAACCTCTCACTTTAAGTTTCACATTAATACAATTCAAACTTTGTTTTTTTCTTTTATTATCGTTTTTTAAAACGTTTTAATTATTTAAGTAACTTTCTTTAACAATTCATTTTATACATTCTAAACGTGTTTTTATTTTTAAATGACGTTTGTTTTCTTATTTAGAAAAATACATGTTTTTTCGAAATATTGTTTTAATTTTTGTAGAAAGGGTTATGTTAATAATATTTATAGAGATTTTAACATTTTTTTTTCGCATCTTTTGTTAATAAAAAAATGATTTTCTTTTAATTTATGATCAGTTGGCTTCAAAATTTTGAAACCGTACCAAACAATTTGGTTTACGGTTTAAACTCAAAGCCGAACCAAACGTTTGGTTTATGGTTAATGACGATTACAATTTATTTTGTTGCATTCAACTATGTCTTTTTTTATTTTTACATAAAGTGGACCGCTCGTCTATATTAACATTGCTGACATAATTTGGACTCTTTTTTTTTTAAATATGCATTCAAATTTAAAATTTGCATTTAGGTAACTTATTTTATGCATTTATACAGACTTTTCATATTTTTTAGTTTTGTATAAATGTATTGTTTTATTTAGAAAAAAAGTTTATCCTTTGAAAAATTATTTTTATTTATTTTATATAAAAAGTTTTTAATTTTCTTTACCTAAACTATTTTTTATCTATAAAAACATACAAGGGTAGAATATGACAAGTTTTAATTTAACTAGGTTTATTACTATGGCCGCGTTGCGGCGAACTTCTTTTGTCATCTAGTCTTTGTTTACATGTGTTTTGAAATCTCTACGAGCGCGTTACGCATAGAACCGCTGACAAGAATAAAAAGAAAATGTAGAAAAAAAACAGTATAAGATAACCGAAAGAAAATCAACAAAAAAAAGTTTTATGGTAATGATGTTGTTCGTATGAAACCTATGGTCAGAGATGAGGAAATGGTATTGGGTACCGGTACCGAATTTCCCGAACCGAAAGATTTTAAGTCAATTCGGTATCAACCTTTTGCTTTCCTGGTACCGGTTTGCTACCAGTTTTTACCTTCATATACCTGTACTGTAACCGGTATTTTCGATAACAGTACCAATTTAGTATCGGTTGGCACCAAGCTCATCCCTAGCCCTTAAACTAAAAAAACACTAAAGTTGAAGAAAATCAATAAAAAAAAATTGTACGATACCGTTGGTGTTTGTACGGTACCCGTGATCAGGGATGAGCAAATAGTATAACCGAAAGAAAATCAACAAAAAAAGTTTTATGGTAATGATGTTGTTCGTATGAAACTCGTGGTCAGAGATGAGCAAATGGTATTGGGTAACGGTACCAAATTTCCCGAACCGAAAGATTTTAAGTCAATTCGGTAGCAACCTTTTGCTTTCCTGGTACCGGTTTGCTACCAGTTTTTACCTTCATATACATGTACCGTAACCGGTATTTTCGGTACCATTACCAAAGATATCGGTTGTCACCGAGCTCATCCCTAGCCCTTAAACTAAAAAAACACTAAAGTTTAAAAAAATCAATAAAAAAAATTGTACGATACCGTTGGTGTTTGTACGGTACCCGTGATCAGGGATGAGCAAATGGTATTGGTTAGAAGTACCAAATTTCCCGAACTAAAAATTTTCAATATCAATTCGGTACCTACATTTGATGTTTTCTGTACCAGGCTGGTGCCGGTTTTTACCTTCATGTACCGAGACAGAACAGGACCGTACCGGTATTTTGATAAAAGATGGATAAATGGGAAAAAAAAATGTCACGTGGCAAGGTTTAAATGGAGAAGATACTATTCATTTTAAATGGAAAAAAAACAAAAATGAAAAAAAAAAACAAAAGGCTTGCCACGTGGCAAGCTTTGAATGGTGAAATAACTATTCATAAGGTTTGTTTTTTAATTTATAGAAGAGAATGTACTATTCATTTTAAATGAAAAAAAAACAAAAATGAAAAATAAAACAAAAGACTTGCCACGTGGCAAGCTTTGAATGGTGAAAGAACTATTCATAAGGTTTGTTTTTTAATTTATAGAAGAGAAGGTACTATTCATTTTAAATGAAAAAAAAACAAAAATGAAAAAAAAAACAAAAGACTTGCCACGTGGCAAGCTTTGAATGGTGAAGGAACTATTCATAAGGTTTGTTTTTTAATTTATAGAAGAGAAGGTACTATTCATTTTAAATGAAAAAAAAAACAAAAATGAAAAATAAAACAAAAGACTTGCTACGTGGCAAGCTTTGAATGGTGAAGGAACTATTCATAAGGTTTGTTTTTTAATATATAGGATAATTTTTCAAGGAGGGATATAAAAAGTAAGGGGATACATTTAGCCTAGCCCTTAATTTATTTGTTTATTATTATTTTTTAAATATGGAATACAATGATCTACTTACTAATAAAATAAGTTGAAAAGATAAAGGAGTTATAGGATTTGAATTTATTATTTTATTAATTTATTTATTATTATTATTATTATTATTATTATTATTATTATTATTTTTAAATATGGAATAGGAGGAGAAAATCAAACACTTGGAAATTTATTTAAGAATAAAATAAACCGCAATCTTGGTCAAATTAAAAAAATAAAACAGACGATCACCGAAATCACAGAGATACATACATCATATTGAACTATAATGTATATTAATTCTGTGTGATTTACAAGAGGAGAATGAGCCAATATATAGTTGTATAGAGGAGATATTACATGAGGAATTACAGCCCTGAAGGTACAATCTTTGACTATTAATTAAGGTGGGGTATTATTGTGATTGAGAGAATTATGTGCAGAATTATGTGATGTAGAATCTTGATGATTCACAGGTGTGGTTTGGGGCTGGTTGGTGTCGTTAGGGTGCCTAGTAGGGGCTGGTATGTGTGGTTGGTTAGGTTGAGTGAAAGTGTGGCCGGATTGAGTAGATATGTGAGCGGGAGAGGGAGGTGTTGTATGGATATTTGTGGGAGTAGGAGGCATAAAAAGAGGGAATTTTTTTTTAGAAGTGGTGTATTTTGAAAAGATTTTTAGGATAATGGGGAAGTCAAACAAAAAAAAAAGATTTTTGGTGTATCCACTGTTGATAATAGCGGATTAGGTAGGGAAGTAAATTGTGTTGCAGCCTTGCTCAGGTAGGTGTCAGGTAGGTGTCAGATGTTTTTCTAATCCTCTATTGAGAATAGAGGATTAGGAGGAAACACTTAACCATGGTTCCAGCCTCACCCGAGACCAAACATAACCCACTTAAAAACCTAAACCCAGTTACAAAACTTAACCTAGTTAAGTTTTTAAGTTATACTTCCAGCTAACAACCTTGGATTCCTCCTCTATTATTAAAGAGATTCTGGCACATCACATGCAACTTGAGTAGTCTGCCTTCTTCTGGCCATGAACATGCACCATTCACATCCATTGCAGAACATCACATGCATATGTCGAATGGTTTTAATTGAGTGCTTTAACTTTACAGCTTTTGCAGGTTGTTTGATGGTTGCTAGATGATGTTGGTGGGTTTGAAGTTGAGCATGGTTATGGAGGGTTGAATATGATACAGGGGGTTCTCATGTTAAACATGGTTATGGAGGGTTTAAGTGGAGGAGGAGGTTCTGATGTTGAACATGGTCATGGAGGGTTTAAGTGGAGGATGAAGATGACGATGACGATGTTTTAATTTATAAAAAAAATATATATGGCCTAAGCCGTTATTCAGACTAGCGGATTAGGAAAAACACAATATCTCCTAATCCTCTATTACAAATAGCGGATCACCTTATAAAAAATTAAAACCCATTTAATAATATTTTGTTAAATAATATTATATTGTTGAAACCCTAACTCTAATTAATTTATTTTAATGTTTCAAACCCTAACTAATTATGATTAAAATATTATCATTAACAATAATAAAATAAAATGATAAATAATAATAAGATGAAAAACGTGAAACATGAAACAAGATACAACGAAAATCACTACTAATATTAAAAACATGAAATGAAACAAACAGAAACTCAAATACATAATAAAAAACCCACAACAATTAATGTTGTCGGTTTGGACAAGCGTTGATCCTATGACCCGTTCTTTTACAACCAGAACACCTACGACCCGTCCTTTCCTCAGCATAGCTGGCGTCCATCTCGTTATGCATCCTCCTCGCACGCCGTCTTCCCCTTACAATAGTTATCTTTGATGGGTCCCCATGAATTTGCCAACCGGCGTATATCCAATCTTCCATATGGGGCACTGGAAAATACTGGTTGCTGTATTGTGCACGGTATGTTTCTGTATAAAACCTTGCATCTGCAGTTTTTCTTGGACTTTCACGTATGTGGTGGCAAACTGCAATTGCATGGCTACACGGGAACCGGTAAATTTGCCACTTACCACAGGAGCAGGTTTTTTTCAGGAGGTCCCTGCCCCATTCCCCTTTTCACGTGAAGTGCTTCACAAACTCCGTAAAACAATACGGAAAGGGAGGTTGGAAACAGACTGGTCTGTTCATCATGCAGCATATGTGGAAAACTGGAACAATAGAAACGAAAATGTGGTGGAAGGTGTGCCGACCAACAAGCCTACGACACACCCTACTTACAATGATTGGTTCCATGAGCATACTGTATTATATATAAAAGACCCGAGGCACGTCCCAGGTGTTGTCCATACTGGTTTCGATGATCACGGTGGAACTGCAAGATACTTGGTAAGTTTAATTAAAAATGTAGAATTAAAAATAATAAATTAGTAATGCGTATAGCTTTTAATTATTTTGGTTTTGCAGGTGGATGGATTAGGCTTCATTGGTCAGGAAGCAATCAGAATGTGAAACATGGGCCCTGATCATTACTACCAAAATTTTGGAAGGGTCCAAGGCATGGCTTCTCAACTAATTGGATCACTTAATCATATGGGTCAGCCTTCGTACATACAGACTAATGAACCAGATCTGGAACCGGATAACAATATCCCCCAGTGAGCAAGGCGTGGTGGTCGGGGGCGTCTTGGCCGACAAAGAACTCGGGTAAACCTCGTACATGATGATCAGGAGGGGGAGGGTACCCAACATTTTGGAGAGGCTACAACCAACTATGGGGAGGGTACCTCGAATTTTGGAGGGGCAACACCCAACTATGGGGAGGGTACCTCACATGTTGGAGGGGCAACACTGGATTGGAAAGCCGGTTATAGACCTTCATTTGAAAATGTTGGACATGGATCATCAAGCATTCAATTAGGTACCCAGTCGAATGTTAACAACAACCAACAAAACAATTGGGTATCCTCATTGTTTGACAACACTCCTGATAGTAATATGATTCCTGTGATGTACTCAGACCAGCCGTGACCCTTCCAGAATTATGAATATACTGGTCTTAGGGTACAACAGCCGCGTTACCAGCATATAAGTCCGGTTCCAATAAGCTTGGACCTACATCTGAGTCAACCCGAAGGCTCTAGTCCACCAAATGATAATGAACCGAAAGAACCAGAACCAAGACGTGTACAACCACAAAGACATCCAAAACCAGTTGGTTGTGGCACCGGTGGCTGTCTCATCCGTATTCCACATAGGCATTAAATAATTAGTTAGATTGTACCGCTTTAATTCAGTTTATGTAATCGATTAGTCCATTTTACACGCTTTTAATCTTATTATTGTTTATCATTTTATTCTAATCATCGTCATCTTCATCCATCTTCATCCTCCAGTTCTAACCTCCATAACCATGTTCAACATGAGAACCCCTGTATCATATTCAACCCTCCATAACCATGTTCAACATCAAACCCACCAACATCATCTAGCAACCATCAAACAACCTGCAAAAGCTGTAAAGTTAAAGCACTCAATTAAAACCATTCAACATATGCATGTGATGTTCTGCAATGGATGTGAATGATGCATGTTCATGGCCAGAAGAAGGCAGACTACCAAGGTTGCATGTGATCTGCCAGAATCTCTTTAATAATACAGGAGGAATCCAAGGTTGTTAGGTAGAAGTATAACTTTGGTTTGAAAAAAGTTAACTGGGTTAAGTTTTGTAATTGGGTTTAGGTTTTTAACCGGGTTATGTTTGGTCTCGGGTGAGTTTGGAACCATGGTTAAGGGTTTCCTCCTAATCCTCTATTGAGAATAGAGGATTAGTAAAAACCTCCTGAGAAAGCTGACACCTCCTGAGCATGGCTGCAGAACAGGCTACTTTTCCTTCCTAATCCGCTATTAGCAACAGCGGATACACCAAAAACCTTTCTTTTTGTTTGACTTCCCCATTATCCTAAAAATCTATTCAAAATACACCATTTCTAAAAAAAATTCTAAAAAGAGGAGACTGTGTGGGTTGAGGAGTGAGTGTTGGGTCAGTAGATAATGGCGATAGAGGTGAGTAATCTAAAAAGTCATCAATGGGAAGTGGGAAGGTGGGATTAGCATGTGGATTGCGAGTGGGAAAAATATGGGGTACAAATTGAACATGACGTGAGTGATATAGGCGTTTGGTAGAGATGTCTAGACATTTGTAGGCAGACTTGGAAGTGGATTAGCCAATGAGGATACATCTAGATGATTTTGGGTGTAGTTTTGAAGCCGAGTATGGTTTTAACCATGGATAGCAAAGACAACCGAATGGTTTTAATTTAGTATAATTTGGTGGAGAATGATGCAACATTTCGTAGGGAGTTTTGTGATCGAGGATAGGTGTGGGTAGTCGATTAATTAGGTAGACCGCTATTTGAAAGGCGTGAGACCAATAAGAGAGAGGTAGACCGGCATAATGTAATAGGGCTAGCCCGGTTTCTACTATGTGCTGATGACATCTTTCGGCGGGACCATTTTGTTCGGGTGTGTGTGGTGGGGTAGTGAAGTGAGAGATACCCATGTATTGAAACATGGATATTAAGGCTTGGTATTCGCCGCCGTTATCCGAGAAAACGGATATGATGGGAGTTTGATAGTAGTGTTCAACCATGTTTTTGAAAGGTGGGAATAAAACAGAGACGTCCGATTTATGCCGCATTGGGTAGAGCCATATATATTTTGTATGAAAATCGACAAAGTTGATGTAATATTGATAGCCATCAATCGACTTTTGTGTTGGTCCCCAAACATCTGTATAAATAAGTTGCAAGGGTTTGTGTAACACCCCGAAAATATAAGACATTATCGGAATTATAAAAGTATAAATAAATGGGAGATTACTAACTAAGAGTTGTAACCTAGTTAGTTAACTAGTCTAGAAATAGCTTATAACTTGATTAAAAGCTACTAAACTATATGTTGAACAAAGTTGAGGGACCATAGTTGTTTAAATTGAAAATTTAACTAAATGGAACAAATAAAAAAAAAATAAACCAAACACCTCAATTTGAGGTGTTGGTCGATCAGAAAGAAGCAGGGGGCGACACCCCCAATCCAAGAACCCTAATCTCACAAAACTCTTAAATTGAAGATGCAATTCTAATCCAAAACGAAATCCGAGTTTAGATTATCAATCCTCATCACAAGAGGATCATAAGGTATGTAACTTGACTTGTTACACTTAATAGATTTTGATTATCATACTACGCATAGTGAAAATTTGGAATAGAGGTTGTTATGAAAGAAAGCGGTAATGACGCTAAGTTGAATAACTGGTCAAAAGTTGTTTAGAATTCGTTGGTTGTCGTCATAAGAAAGGAATTTCGTAGACGAGCCAAACGGGTCGAATAATCAAGCAAGACATGGTAATGCTCCGGATTATAACGGTTTGATTTTTTTTGATATAGGTTATTATATAGAATGTTAGAAATACAAGAATACAATGTATATGTTGTTTGAGAAGTGAAATCCAAAGATTGGGTTTTGTGTACAATAACCACAACGAAACAAGAGTTGGATTTCCAGCTACTACCGTAAATTACGGTAGTACCGTAATTTACGGTAGGGGTCATGTTTTTACGGTAAAACTCTTCTGGTTTACGGTGACCAGAAACATTTCTAATTCACCGTAACTTACGGTCACACCGTAAGTTACGGTGCAACCAGAAAACATATTATTATTTTATTTCTTAAATTTTGATGTTGGATCTTATGTTTAAGACTACATGTCAAATGTCAAAACTAATTTTCTTAATGGTTTTGACCCTAGGTGAATAGATGGACCTTACGGATGGTGATCAAGCAACGTCGAAGAACCGAACACAACTTTTGAAGCTTCCGCTATGTTCTTAATCTTATGTAAACTTTGTTCATGGGTTGTAAACATGTTTAAACAATTTTTGAAACGTTTTAACTTAGTCGCTAGTTGATTAAGGTCTTTGTTACTTATGATCTTTGTAAATGAAAGTCATGTATTTAAATTATATTTTGTTTAAAAAAAAATTTAGGTTGTTACAAGTTGGTAATCAGAGCTCAAGGTTGTCAATAAGTGTTCGGTTCAAGCTTGATCGATCGTCCGGTAAGAATTAACTTGTTTTGTTAATAAATTATGTACTATGTATAGAATGAGAAATGAACAATATGCATGAAAAGAGTGTGTAAGTTCAAAAAAAAACAAGAAATGCATGAAACAAGAATGATCAAATCAAGTTACGGACTTGATTGAATAGAAACAAGAATGATCAAATCAAGTTACGGACTTGATTGAATAGAAACAAGAAGGATCAAATCAAGTTACGGACTTGATTGAATAGAAACAAGAATGATCAAATCAAGTTACGGACTTGATTGAATAGAAACAAGAAGGATCAAATCAAGTTACGGACTTGATTGAATAGAAACAAGAATTATTAAATCAAGTTACGAACTTGATTAAATCAAAACAAGTAAAGCATGTGTTATAAATGGAATGTTTAACAATCTATGTAAACATTTCAGAAATCAAGATGGCTGATGGAGGCAAGGATAATGCGGTGCCAAGAGTCACCGAACAAGTGAGGGAAGTGATTGCCGAAGAGGTTGGTAAGGCGATCGAAAACAGTTTGTCGGGCTTTATTGATAAAATTCAAAACACAATTTTATCAATAGTAGAAGATAGAATCAAGAAGCTGGAAGATGATTCAAATGTAGCAAAGGAAAAGCGTGGAGGACGAAAGCCTTGTTCATACAAGGAATTCATGGCTTGTAAACCACCAATATATAATGGGGAGGTTGACCCAATAGTGTGCCAACGATGGCTAAGTGACATCGAAGGGGTATTCGAGAGAACCCATTGTGACGAAGAAGACTACGTAGCCTATGGTACGGGTCAACTAAGGAGTCAAGCGAAAGATTGGTGGGATAACAAAAAGAAAGAGATTGGAAGTGAAGCGGCTAAGGCCATGACTTGGGAGGAGTTTAAGACGCCGTTTCTTAAACACCATAGTCCCAAGGCAGTCATAAATAAAATCAAGGAAGAATTCATGCAACTCAGACACAAAGGTGAATCCATAGACAAGATCACGGGGATGTTTATGGACAAGATGAAGTTCTGTGATGATTTGATAACGAATGAAGAGCAAAAGGTCTATTATTATCATAACATGCTAAGCGCGGAATATAGAGAGTTCATAACCCCTTCAAAGTACGAGACCCTTACCGAGATTGTCAACGCTGCTCGGGAAAGGGAGATTGAATTGAAGAAGAGTATAGAACGGGGTGAACGAAGGGCACAAGATGTGAATCCAAGCCCTGCCAAGAAAGCAAGAACGAATGAATCAACAAAGAAATCAGATGCTAAAGGTAGTACATCGGGTTGTAAGATTTGTGGGAAGAATCATAAGGGCGAATGTCGTTACAAGGATAAGCCTTGTCCCATATGCAAGAAAACGGGACATATGGCTATGTCGTGCCCGGAGAAAGTGACGGTTTGTTACAACTGTTATCGAACGGGTCACAAGAAGTCGGAATGCCCGGAACTGGTTGGAAAGAAGGATGGGCAAGAACCGAAGGGTGAAGCCCCGAAAGCAAAGGCAAGATCTTTCCAACTAACTGCTGCAGAAGCAAAGGTTGAACCTGACGTGGTCTCAGGTATATTTGCTGTAAATTCAATTCCCGCACACGTGTTATTTGATACGGGTGCGAATAAATCCTTTGTTTCATATGGGTTTATTCGACATCCTTCATTTGTTCTAACCAAATTACCTGTGCCTTTAGAAGTAGAGATAGGTAATAACAAAAGCTTTATTGTTTGTGATGTATGTGAAAATTGCAAACTGAGCATCGATGATGAAGAATATTTGATAAATCTAATCCCGATGTCGATGGGAGAATTCCAAGTAGTCGTGGGGATGGATTGGCTATCTCAATACCATGCAAAGGTCGTGTGTTTTCGCAAAGAGATAAAACTAACATCTCCAAGCGGAAAACACGTCACCATTTATGGTGAAAAACGAGGCAACCCCATAGTATGTTCGATGTTGAAAGCTCAAAAGCTCATGAAGCGAGGATGCAAGGCATTCATAATTTATGCAAATGAGACCGAAAAAGAATCACGGAAGATTGGAGATGTATCGGTAGTACGAGATTATGAAGATGTTTTTCCGGAAGATTTACCGGGGATACCGCCTGAACGGGAAGTAGAGTTCGGGATCGAATTGATTCCGGGCGCGAAACCTGTGGCAAAAACCCCGTACCGACTTGCACCGTCGGAATTACAGGAGCTAATGTCCCAAATTCAAGATTTGCTTGACAAGGGGTTTATAAGGCCGAGTGTGTCTCCTTGGGGCGCGCCGGTGTTGTTTGTGAGAAAGAAGGACGGGAGCATGCGCATGTGTATCGATTATCGGGAGTTAAATAAACTCACGGTAAAGAACCGATACCCGCTCCCGAGGATAGATGACTTATTTGACCAACTACAAGGCGCGAGTTGGTTTTCAAAAATTGACCTTAGGTCGGGGTATCACCAACTAAAGGTCAAAGAGGAAGATGTGCCGAAGACGGCTTTTCGCACAAGATACGGACATTACGAATTTCTCGTGATGTCGTTTGGGCTAACAAATGCGCCCGCGGCCTTCATGGACCTCATGAACCGGGTTTGCAAGCCAATGTTAGATAAGTCGGTCATCGTGTTTATCGATGATATCTTGGTGTACTCGAAAAATGAAGCTGAACACGCACACCATTTACAAGAAGTGTTAGAGACACTTAGGCGAGAGAAGTTATATGCAAAATTCTCTAAATGTGCCTTTTGGTTACGAGAGGTTCAATTTTTAGGTCATGTCATAAATGCCGACGGAGTATTGGTGGATCCGTCAAAGATAGAAGCAGTGTCAAAATGGAATTCCCCGAAGAACCCTTCTGAAATTAGAAGCTTTTTGGGGCTTGCTGGATATTATAGGAGATTCATTCAAGATTTCTCCAAGATTGCATCGCCGCTAACAAAGTTAACCCAAAAGAAAGCAAAATTTGTTTGGGGAGTCGATCAAGAAAAAGCGTTTCGGACGCTAAAAGAAAGGCTAACCCAAGCTCCGGTACTGACATTGCCGGACGGAGTCGAAGACATGGTGGTTTATTCGGATGCTTCATTATCAGGACTCGGTTGCGTGTTGATGCAACGGGGCAAGGTAATAGCCTATGCCTCGAGACAATTGAAGATACACGAGAAGAAATACCCCACGCACGATCTTGAGCTGGCAGCGGTGGTATTTGCATTAAAAATATGGAGGCATTATTTGTATGGGGTAAAATGCACCATATTCACCGACCACAAGAGCTTGAAATACTTCTTCGATCAGAAGGAGTTAAATATGCGACAAAGGCGATGATTGGAAACGGTGAAAGACTATGATTGTGAGATACATTATCACCCCGGAAAGGCAAATGTGGTAGCGGACGCTCTGAGCAGAAAAGCGGATTATGTCCCGATACGAGTACGATCGATGCAACTCGTGGTAACCTCGGGTATACTTGAACGTATCCGAGAGGCGCAATTAGAAGCAGTAAAAGAAGAGAATTGGAAGAAGGAAAGAATAATTGGTCAGTTGAAAGACTTGTCGGATGGGAATCACGGGTTAAAGACTCGATCCGGAAGGATATGGGTCCCACATACCTGTGGAGTAAAGGCGCTTCTACTTGATGAAGCTCATAAATCCCGTTATTCAATTCATCCGGGTGCGACCAAGATGTACAATGATTTGAAACAAAACTATTGGTGGCCCGGAATGAAGAGGGACGTGGCGAAATATGTGGAAAAATGCTTGACATGTTTACAAGTCAAGGCGGAGCACCAGAAACCATATGGTAAACTCCAACCGTTAGAAATTCCGGTTTGGAAGTGGGAACATATTACAATGGACCTGCTAACCAAACTGCCTAAGACGAATCGGGGTTTTGATGCCATATGGGTAGTGGTGGATAGACTGACGAAAAGTGCTCACTTCATTCCGATTCGTGAGACTTATACGTCAGAAAAGATGTCAGAAGTCTATACCAATGAAATCATAGCACGTCATGGAGTGCCAGTGTCCATCGTATCGGATAGGGATACCCGGTTTACTTCAAATTTCTGGCGTGATTTCCAAGAACAAATGGGGACCAAATTGTTCATTAGCACTGCGTACCATCCTCAAACGGATGGGCAAAGTGAAAGAACGATACAAATATTGGGAGACATGCTACGGGCGTGTATAATCGACTTTGGAGGCAGTTGGGATGTTCACCTACCGTTAGTTGAGTTTTCGTATAACAACAGTTACCAATCTAGTATTAAAATGGCACCATACGAACTGCTTTACGGTAGGAAGTGTCGAACCCCGGTTTGTTGGGGTGAAGTGGGTCCACGTGAACTCGCCCACCAAGACATAGTACGAGCCACGAACGAAAAGATCGATAAAGTTCGGGCACACTTGAAAGCGGCCCAAGACAGGCAAAAGGCGTATGTTGATAAAAGGAAAAGGCCAATTGAATTTCAAGTCGGTGACATGGTCATGCTAAAAGTGTCCCCATGGAAAGGTGTTATTAGATTTAGAAAGAAGGGGAAGCTAAGCCCAAGGTTTATCGGGCCATTTAAAATTATCGGAAGAGCTGGCAAGGTAGCTTACCGTCTTGAACTACCGGAGGAGCTGAGTGGGATCCACGGCACGTTTCACGTATCTCAATTAAGAAAGTGCCTAGCAGACGAAACGACCTATATCCATTACGATGATATCGAAGTGGATAATAGTCTAAATTATGTGGTAAGACCGGTTGAAATTTTAGACAGAAAGGTCAAACGTTTACGAAATAAGCAAATTGAACAAGTCAAGGTTAAATGGGAACATAGAAAAGGTTCGGACACTACATGGGAGTCCGAAGAGGAGATGCGACGTCTTCATCCTACGCTATTTGGTACGTACCTTGGTTTCGGGGACGAAACCCTTTTTAAGAGGGGTGGACTTGTAACACCCCGAAAATATAAGACATTATCGGAATTATAAAAGTATAAATAAATGGGAGATTACTAACTAAGAGTTGTAACCTAGTTAGTTAACTAGTCTAGAAATAGCTTATAACTTGATTAAAAGCTACTAAACTATATGTTGAACAAAGTTGAGGGACCATAATTGTTTAAATTGAAAATTTAACTAAATGGAACAAATAAAAAAAAATAAACCAAACACCTCAATTTGAGGTGTTGGTCGATCAGAAAGAAGCAGGGGGCGACACCCCAAATCCAAGAACCCTAATCTCACAAAACTCTTAAATTGAAGATGCAATTCTAATCCAAAACGAAATCCGAGTTTAGATTATCGATCCTCATCACAAGAGGATCATAAGGTATGTAACTTGACTTGTTACACTTAATAGATTTTGATTATCGTACTACGCATAGTGAAAATTTGGAATAGAGGTTGTTATGAAAGAAAGCGGTAATGACGCTAAGTTGAATAACTGGTCAAAAGTTGTTTAGAATTCGTTGGTTGTCGTCATAAGAAAGGAATTTCGTAGACGAGCCAAACGGGTCGAATAATCAAGCAAGACATGGTAATGCTCCAGATTATAACGGTTTGATTTTTTTTGATATAGGTTATTATATAGAATGTTAGAAATACAAGAATACAATGTATATGTTGTTTGAGAAGTGAAATCCAAAGATTGGGTTTTGTGTACAATAACCACAACGAAACAAGAGTTGGATTTCCAGCTACTACCGTAAATTACGGTAGTACCGTAATTTACGGTAGGGGTCATGTTTTTACGGTAAAACTCTTCTGGTTTACGGTGACCAGAAACATTTCTAATTCACCGTAACTTACGGTCACACCGTAAGTTACGGTGCAACCAGAAAACATATTATTATTTTATTTCTTAAATTTTGATGTTGGATCTTATGTTTAAGACTACGTGTCAAATGTCAAAACTAATTTTGTTAATGGTTTTGACCCTAGGTGAATAGATGGACCTTACGGATGGTGATCAAGCAACGTCGAAGAACCGAACACGACTTTTGAAGCTTCTGCTATATTCTTAATCTTATGTAAACTTTGTTCATGGGTTGTAAACATGTTTAAACAATTTTTGAAACGTTTTAACTTAGTCGCTAGTTGATTAAGGTCTTTGTTACTTATGATCTTTGTAAATGAAAGTCATGTATTTAAATTATATTTTGTTTTAAAAAAAAAAAAAATTTAGGTTGTTACAGTTTGGTAGTCACAAATGAATTGTTACTAAAAGGAAGTTTATGACTTTTATTTAGAGAACATGACTCACAATGAAATTTAGAGTTTGACAATTTATTAAAAGGAAAACCGAGACACTTTGACATGGACTTGAAAATCTTGATGGATGGATGACCAAGGCAGTGATGCCAATCATGCGAGGTGGAGGTGGAGACCGTGTTTATTTATGAGAAGGATGGAGCGGGTGCATAGTACACATCATTGTCGTTCACTCCCCGAAGTAGAGGTGCCCTCGTGATTAGATCCTTCACAAAGAAAACAAGAGGGAAAAAATTAGACAGAAACTTTGTTAGTCTTGCGTAATTTTGCAACCGAAACTAAGTTACGTTGTAATGTAAGAACACATAAAACACGTGAAAGAGTGAGTGGACGATAAAGTGTAGGGATTTTAGAATCCCCAACGTGGGTGATTTTTAGGTTCGTACCGTCACCAAGTTAGATTTCATCGGGTCCCCCATATTCCCGAGGAGTTTGGACATGAGATTGATTCAAGACGGCATGATCAGATGCACCGGTGTCAAAGATCCAAGATGGTGGAACCATGTTTGCATTTGTGGTAGTGGTATTGATTGTGGGCCCAATGTTGGTGGTTATGTTATTGTCACGAAGAAACCGAGCAAGCTTATGACATTCTTTAGTGTCATGATCGTTTAAAGAGCAAAATTGGCAATAAGAATTAGCTCGGTAGGATCGATTACCAGTATGATTGTTTTGGGATCTTGACCATTGTAAGCGATAGTTGCTTAGACCATTTCGAGGCCTGTGATTGGGCCGTGAGTTCGGGCCATAGGATTCAATGGTCGGTTAGGATTGGTCGATCCATTACGTGAGTCATAAGTATAGTTAGCAGTGATAATTTCTGGTAAGGCTACCTCAGATTGCTTCAAGTGGGTCTCATAGTCCACCAGTTTATCATGCAATTCGGAGTAGGTAATGGGTGTATCTCGTGCTTTGATGGCTGCAACAATTGGTTTGAAGAAGTCACTGAGTTGATTGACGATGTGAATCATAAGATCCTCATCTTTGATAAGGTTTTGGGCAAGGGCCAGGTCATCCGCAATAGTCCGCATTTCGCATAGGTAGTCAGCAATATTACGGGTTCCTCTTGGGTTGGTGGAAAGCTTTGATTTCAAACAGATCGTGCGTGAGTGGGAGACATTAGCATAGGTGGTATTGAGCATAGTCCAAGCCTCGCGGGATGTGTCAGCAGAGGATGAATTGCGTTGGTGCAGCTGCCGAGGATGGCGCTGAACAAGTTATGCTCTTGTCGGTACCAGGCGGCGTAGTCGGCACTAGTGTTAGTCGGAGGAGTCGACGAGCCATTGATAAAATGCTGCAAATCAAGGCCGGTTAGGGTGGAAAGAACATGCTTTCGCCAAACAGGGAAGTTGGAGGGTGTGAGTTTGATTGTCAGATGGGTTGCAGCACTGAGATGAATGATGGCTGGGATTGTTGCTGTTTTGTCTCCCATTTGAGGCTGTGAAGAAAAAGGATCGAGGTGAGAAAAAATAGGTCGTTGGAGAGCTGGGATATGGGATCGAAAATTTTCCTCAGTGGAGGTATTATGCTCTTGATATCATATTGAACTGTAATGTATATTAATTCTATGTGATTTACAAGAAGAGAATGAGCCAATATATAGTTGTACAGAGGAGATATTACAGGAGGAATTACAGCCCTAAAGGTACAATCTTTGACTATTAATTAAGGTGGGGTATTATTGTGATTGAGAGAATTATGTGCAGAATTATGTGATGTAGAATCTTGATGATTTGGTGTAGAATCAGTATCCTTTACACAACAATTGGCTTATTTATTATGCAAACGAACAACTGAAAATTCATGTTCAAAATTTGGGAGACATCAATCGATCGATCATATTCTGCAAGGCAATAATGACTGGAATTGTAGAGATGGATCAGATTTCAGAGCTTCCTGAATCTATTGCTCACCACATACTCTTTTTTTTTGATACATTGGATGGCCCGATTGTTCGAATGAGTGTTCTATCTAAGAACTGGTTTCACCTAACTGCTTCTTTTCCGATTTTAGATTTCAGGATGTACAATTTTAGACCCCGACAGCGAGAGAGTTTTTTCAAGTACCACCCCTAGATTTTGCCATCAGAATCTCACAGCACACAAGCTCACTCTCTGTGCAAGCCTGCAGTATTAGATATTGTTAACAGATGTGTTGAAAGATTTGTTAACAAAGGTGTTGGAAATCGATATTACTAACTTCTCAGCTTATCCTAAGCCGTTTGCCAAACATACTCCTATCTGTTTCTGTCTTAAAATCGTTAATCTGTTAATGTTACGTGGCTGTCAGTTGCCTTCTTCCTTGATGCTTGATGTTATCAACTTTAAGTCTTTGGTTCTGTTGAGACTCGAAAGGGTCCATATAGATGATGAAGGGATCAAGTATCTCACCGCTACTTTCCCTCTTCTACAAGTATTTTGAATTATACTTTGTATTCATGGGCATCAAAATCCTAAAATAATTAGTATTTACCGTACTAGTCCAGTTGAGTTGATAGATATTGAATGTCATAACACCCGGCCCCTTAATCACTTGGGAACGGGCGGCCGCGAACCAGTTTCAGTGGTATCGGTGGTTATCAATTTGGCAACGAAATTTACATCAGGACCGTAGTTATGAAATATTTTATCAGAGTAAAATACCACATTTTTATAATATTAAATACATGGGAAATTTCCAAGTTTCCATTACAAACATGTTTATAGGGATAAATACTATTTAATTGAAATAAAACATCTTCTTTATTTAGGTAACTTTTATAGCCACTTTTCCAAGCCTTCAGTGCTGTCCAGTTGGTTTCTATTTGGCTTTCACATTTTGTTACTTGAAACGCGTATTTTGTCAGTGGGAAATACTGGTGAGTGAATCCCAATTTAATCAAAATAGGTTTTATCATTGTACAACATTGAGGGCGATCTCGCAATTACATTTGTTTACCATTCTACCTTAATTACCACCCACGGTACTGTCAAACCGACTTGTGGTCATGTTACTACTCACAGTGTAGTAACAAATTTTGTATACAAAACCCCAAATACTGACGATAATTGTAGAATTACAAATACTCAATCACAGTGAAATATAATTTAAAACATTGAGGTTTTGTAAAAACAGTTTGCAAAAAGGTTTACAAAAAGGAGATTACTCACATTGCTACTTTAGGTATTTTTCCTGTGACTTCCTGGTTATAATCTATTAATTAAACAATGCACACGCGTTAGTATAATAACCCATTTTACATTAGTTATACCCTACCCGAGACAGAACTCCAACGACTACGTCGGGCAGAGCCACGACAGCCGTTACGGAGCACTAGATCAATCGGGCAGCGTATCTAATACGTAACCGGGGGCTATGATACTTACATCGAGGCAGAGCTTCGTTATTTTAGTGGGTATAATACCCGAGTATTACTTTAGCTATTTAGAGAATTTAGAGATTGAGAGAGTTTTCGATTTTCTGAACGATTTCAAATGAGAGCCGAAGGTCCCTATTTATAGTTCTGATCGACCAGCGGGTCGCGGCCAGCGACGGCCGCTTATGTCTTCTTCGCGGGCCGTGAGGCTGCCTAGGGTAGGCCCTAGCTTAGCTGAGTCAACGACTAGACCCAACACGTTGATGACACATGGCAGCACCGGGTGCTCGCCTAGTGTTGAGCTGTCGCGGCCCGCGACTGAGGTAGCCATGGGCTTCGCGCCCCGCGAGGGACTATTAAACTTGGTTTTATTTGATTTTTGTTAAACTAAATGTATTTCGGACCTGTTTCTCGTACACGGAGAGTATTTTAGGGCGTATAGGGATGTTCTAAATATTTTAGGAGGGTTGTTATATTGAAGTTCCAAATCTGTATGGTCTTGAGGTAGTAGATAATGAGAGAAGAGGTCCAATGCATGTAAAAAACTAAAAACAGTGACCTACATTGGGCGTATGTTACCAAATTCAAATAGTTTCTTATCCAACTTCCCCTTCATTGAACATTTGGGTTTGGGTACTAAATTAAAATGCAACAATCTCAAGTTGTCAACTCTTTCCCTGAGGACATTGGTGTTACATTCGCAATTTGATTTGAAAGGAATTGAGTTAAGTACCCCCCAATTTGGGTTTGTTTATTTACTCTCGTAATCCCTGGTATCACATGACTAACGTAAGGCATTTACCCCATTTGAAAGCATGTATGCAATGTTACTCCAATGGCTCCATAGATACTCTTTGGTTCGAGAAGTTGAGGCTCTTTTTGGACAAGAAAGATGGATTCAAGGCTTTGAAATTGGAGTGTTTTTTTTTTTTTTTTTTTTTTTTTGCAGAAATAGGGGGTTTGAGCCCCCAAAGATTACCTTTATGTGCCAACCAAGAAAATAAGCATTTATAGGTACCTTGCCAATCCAAACAACGAGCTTCAATAACAATTCTGCCAAAAGCTTCAGTTTTCTGTCCATTGAATAGCCAAGTACATAAACTTCATTGTTTTTAACCACCATCTTGATAACCTCGCTATTTTGAACAACCAAGTACATAAACTTCGCTGTTTTTAACAGCAAACTACATGAAGCTCGCTACCACCTGGTTAAATAACTTCTCTGTTTTTAACAACAATCTTCATGAACTTCGCTGTTTATATGCACCATGTTAAAAAGACTCGTTGTTTATATGCACCATTTTAAATAACTTCGCTGTTTTGGATATAAAGGTTAAAAGAACTTCGCTGTGTTTTGCTATATTAATTTGGTCGTTGTGTTTTGCTATAAGAAACGGAAACTTGTATGGCTGGTTTTGTAAATACCTTCTGTGAGTATGAAGACAATCATTTTGATGTTTAAATACCTTCTAGAGGTTTTGTAAATGTACCTTGTGCGAGTATGAAGCTGGTCTTGTAAAATTAGATTGAGAGAGTATGAAGCAGTTTACGTGCACCGAAAGATTATTCGGGACTTCTTTCAACATGACGTTTTTCTCCGTTTTAAATTATATACACCTAGTGTAACACCCCAAAAATGGGTTTGGTAACCAAACCACGTTAATATTAAAGACGGATAAAATACCGTTAGTGGTGAAAATTTACCCGATAAATATTAGGATTTAAATAAATAAATAAATAAATCTAATCTTAATTAAAAAGAGGGTAAATACTTTGAGAAAACAAAGTATATAAAAGGCCCGAGTTAACGGGACTTAAAATAAAATGGATTAGGTAACATCCCAAAAAAATATATATATATATATATATATTAATCAGTGGTTATGAACAAGATAAAATAACTAGGAAATAAATAACCTAGTTAATTACAAGTCTTGTAGTTATGTGAAACCTTAGTTAAAACATGTTATATGCAACAAGGGTAAACTAGAGGGGCCACAAGGGGAAGGTTAGAAACTTGATTTTTATTAAAATTAAAACACTACACACACACTAGGAGTGTGTGCGTGCCGAAACCCTAACTAAAGCTAAATTCACCAAATTGAAGGCCAATTTTGGTTTCAAATCGATGCATGAATACAAATTTGTGATCACCCAAGCTAGGGGATCACAAGGTATGTCAAATTTTGTAATATGGTGAAGTTATGATTCTAGGAGGAACACTCATAAATCGAAATTCTGTGATGAATGTTATATGTATGAGTGATATTGGGTTGAAATCATGTCTAGGAACAAACCCTAGTTAAAAACTTGATGAATTAATGTTGAAAACTAGGAATGTGATGATTTCCCATGTATGTGCTAAGTGGGTTTTATATCATTGTGATGAACACTTGAATTAGAATGTTAAATTGATGAATATTGATATTATGATACAAGTACTAGGTGTAGTTCATAAACACTAGACATGGAGGTTTGAATTTTAGTGTTTACTTTGGTAAAAATAACTAGTTATGAACTAGTTTGTAAATGTGTAAATGTATGCCCATTAGGTGTTTGTTAAATGCCTAAATGAAAGCTAAAATGTTGAAATTTCGTGTGAAACGCATATTTGAATAATATGAAAAATTATGCGAAGTACGAACCGATAAGGGTTCAAAGCATAATGTTGATTTAGACTTGATTGTGTAAATCATGTGATCAAAAGTAGTTAACTTTTGATAAGTTGAATTAACAAATGATGAAGTCGAATAGTAGTTTTGACATAGAAAATACGTAAGGAGGAATAGTCGTGATTGTTAAAGACTAATCTAACCACCTTGTAAATGATGACGATAGTTTGACACTTAACGAGGCGGCTTGGGAAAAGAAGCGGGTCACGACTTGAATACGTGGAGAAAGAGCGAAATCGAATGAAAGGTAAGTGAAATTTACACCCCTTTTTAGGACACGTGTTTATTTTATAAACTATAAATGCGACAAATGTAATATCCGGAATAAGGGTTCCGACACGATTCATACGAGTCGGAACAAATATAAATGATAAAAACCATGGTTTACGGTAAATAGGGCGAAACGGTAATTTAGTCATAGAATGACTAAGAATTAATGAATTTTCGTTAAGATTAACTTATAGTATAATTAATAATGAGAAAAGGGGTAAAAATGGGAATTTAGTCAAGTTTTGACTAAAATAGATTGAAGTTTAAAGGATACCCATGGCAAAGTCGAAATGGGTTAAATATGTAAGAAAATAATTTAAGAGAAAAAGGATCTAGTGGTAAAATCCGAAATGGGCCAGATGGGTGAATTGGTGTAACACCCTTTTATTATTTTAAAGTTTTTCGTTTATATAACGAAAATAAACATGTATTTACGATTAAGGATCCGTAGAAAATACGATTAATTTTAATCTTTTGCAACTTAAAAGTTTACAACATAAAAAAAATAAGTTCGTCGTTTAAAATGACAACGAAACGCCGTGCGGAAGCTTGTATCTTGATTGTGTTCGGTCCTACAACGAGCTTGATCTTCATCCGTAAGCTTACTAAAGTTTACTTGTAATCGAAACCAACACCAATGTTAGTTTTGATACTAATATAACTAGTTTTATCAAGTCCCTTTATCAAACAAATGAAAATAAAATAAATTTTTTCCAAATCGTGCCTCCCGCGACACGCGGAAGGAGTCCTTTGTTCAGTCGCGTGTCGCAACAATCGTCGTGTGTCGGGCCCCAATTACTGGATCCCGTCGCGTGGCGCGGGGGAAGCTAATTTCCAGCAGGTCCGTTTCTGGATCTGCATTTTCTGCCCAGCTCAAGTTTTTAACAAAAACTAAACTTTGAATGACCATAACTTTTTATCTACATGTCCGTTTTCCACGATTCTTTTTCCTACGCGTTAGTAATTTAATTCTCCATCTTATGGAGTTAAAACCTGATATTCAACTACTTTAAAAATTTATATTTCAAGCTCTGGGCTATAAATTCCCTTTTTTTATGCCTATACTTCAACACTTAACTAAACTTTACTTTAACATAATACATGTTTCTAAACGACTCATAAGGGTCGTTTATCCGATTTACTCAACAAGGGCGTTTTGGATAGTTTTAGTCCCTCTTTTAGTACGAAGGACCTATACTACTTATTTGACCAAAATCACACTTTTCACTATAACTTATTCATGCGTACCTGGCTCGGGTCATAATATCGACCCGTTTCAATACCTTTCACTATTAATCACTAGTTAATAGTAACGCGAACCTTATGTTAATTCCTGTGAACACAAAACTCAACAAGCGATTATCAATGTTATTGTCAAATGGTGTTAACAACACCATTCGACCCATTTAGTCTAATTGACCATTCGTCCGTATGAAATGGTGTTTAATTACCATTTCACCCCTTTAAACCTATCCCGGTTTTCTCCTTGAACTCTTTTTACTTAAAACTGTTTCTTATTTGTTCGTCATTACATGACTAATTTACCATTTTACCTCTTTACCATAGTTCATGATTTCTTACCATTTTCCTTTGTTCCGACTCGCATTAAATCGTGTCGGACCATCATATTCCAATCACTTAATAGAATTTATATACAATACTTGCAATTAAGTAAATTGTAAATAATGTAAAGGGGCGTAAGCTTTACTTACCTTGAATTCCGATTATGCTTTTCCACGCATATTAGTTCCGTTTGACCCGCTTCTACCCAAGCTTCCACCTAGCTTTTCGAGCGTCAATCTACCTTTTATCATTCGCAGGGTGATTAGATTAGTCATTAATATCAAGACTATCTCACCTTACGGACTTTATATCAAAATCACCAAATTGATTTCATTATTGGTCAGTTTGACTTTTAAAAGTCAAACGGCCTATAACACGAGCAATTACACAATAAAGTTCAACAATTCATTTAAGCAATTTGTCAAATATCCGATAGGCATTATTCTTACACTACCGTTTTAACTAGTTTTCTAATCAAATTCATTATACTTCTAATTTCTTTAACTAGTTCAAACGATTATCGTGACTAGTTTCTTTATTCATTTTTGCAAGAACCAAGGGTTCCCTTTCATAACGAGACCCGTTTCATCATACTATTTAGCATTCATCCGAATACCTATTATAATCAAGTTTCATAACTAGTTGTTTAGCCAAGCTTTAACATTAATTAGGCAAGTTCATATCACTGAAAATGAGCTGTTTTTGGTGACTTGTTTAACCTGTTTACAAGTCTTCAAAAATTATGATTTTTTTTATGTGGCGTACCTCTCGGAGGTTTAGGCCTCGTGTTAAAATTTCAAGATCTAACTCTTTACAAAAAATTCGTAAAAATTCATTTACTAAGCTGCAATCAGATTAGTCACTTCTGACTGCAGCTTACGGAAAAATTCATTAAAAATTCCTCGTTTATCCGATTGACGAAATTCAAATTGGCGATTCTTTTAATCGCCTAAAACTATTTTCAGTAAAAATTTGAGATCATAACTAAATCCCTAAATTGAGGTATGACATTCGTAATGGGCTGCAAATTCTGCCAGAAAACGCAGCTTGAACCTTTGATACGGAAAAATTCATAAAACGCTCAATTTTCGTCGAAAAAATGCGATTCTAGTGGGGTTTTAAAGATATTTCCTGGTATTACATTTTAGACTCAAGAAACACATGTTTTGTCATGTTTTGTTCAGGTTACAGCCAATACAAGTTGGCTGTAAATTCTGATCAGAAGCTGTTTGAATTCAGCTTTCAATTTGAACATGTTTATGACATTATAACACTTATTCTTAGCAATCAAAACCCCTAAAAGCATCACATACACGAATTTAGTTAAAACCCACTTAGCACATGCAAGAGTAATCATCAAATCCCTAGTCTTTAATACTAATTCATCAAGTTTTTCAACCAGGGGTTGTTTCTAAACATGAATTCATCCTAGTTTCACCCAAACATCAATCATTCAAGCTTGAATTTCGATTTTTCATAAGTTCATCAAAAATCTCAACTTCATAAATATCAAAAATTTGACATACCTTACAATCCCCACGACTAGGTGATCGTTTCTATGTGTTCATGCATTTGATTCGAGCTAATCTTGGCCTTCAATTTGATGAATTTGGGCGAGCTAGGGTTTCACCCCTCTTTCTCCTGCTCCTGCGATCGACCACACACCCATGTGTATGTTTTGTATTTTTTTTTAAACCTTTAAATTAAACATCATTCCTATTGCCCACTTTTAGTCCCTCAAAGTTTAAGGGTTTTATAAATGGGTTAGTTACTACAAGCTCCTCATTTGTGTTACCAACCATAAATAACTAGGTTAATTATTCCTAGTAAATTTAGCGGGTTTCGAGAGTTATTAACCAAGTTTATTCTAAGTCCCGTTAACTCGGGCCTTTCATAACTTTATTTTCTCAAGCATTTATTTTCCTTTTTAATTAATATTAGGATTATTTGTTTAAGTCCTAATATTCACCGGGTTAATTTTACCATTAACGGTATTTTATCCGTCTTTTAGTATTAACGTGGTTTGATTACCAAACCCGTTTTCGGGGTGTTACAAGTCTACCCCCCTTAAAGAGGTTTCGTCCCCGAAACCTTTCTTACATATTTCCTTAGGTTCAACTCTACGTACTTAGTTTCAGCAACTGCTTGAGCATTGCTCGCATATAATAATCTTACCAAAAGTATGGTAATGCATTCTTGGTTTTAAGGCGTATGTGCTTCTCACGTGTAAGGCCATTACTTTCTGCTTGTATTTCTTATTCTGGTCACTTGTTTGGCCGAGTTGTCATCAGATCACCCGGTTATATTTATTTTCAACATGCTTACTTCAAGCTAATCTTATATCGACAAGTGTTTTGTATAAGTCGTAACACTAACCTGACTTTAAAAGGTTTTTACCGGCTAGACTGATTAGTCGCCGTCATCTTTTTTTTTCCGTCATTAGGGTATATCTTGTTGCCAACCCGGCCGTTTACGTGTTTTCTGATTTTCATATCTTGTAACTCACATTACGACTTGACTGTATTCTATATCATTTTCTATATTTCTTTTCTTGTATGTGAGCGTGTCACGTCACGTTTAAGTCTAATTCGACTTTTCTTTATCATGCTTCTTCTTTTCGAACGTATCGTCTCGCACCCATCGGTGTTAAGACCCATATTCTTTGATTTATTCATTTCCGAATTCATCTCATAGTATTCATATGTGTTAAAACGTTGTTTCTTACCAAAAATTGATTTTTTTTTTGCTTTTTAACGCTGCCGTTACCCCGTTTGCGTTTACTCATGCCATCTGGCATTATATTATATTTGACCCGTTCAACTTTAAAACAGTTGAACATAATTTATCAAAATTTCTATTTACATCATCTTGTCGTCTTTTAGTCACGACTCAAAACCCGAGTCTTTTAGCTTTCCATCCGAGTTCCCTTTTCTCGGTCTAGGCATGTGTTTAAATCCTTACCCATCAACCGGGTGTTTTACCGAAGTCGTTATTTTTCAACCCTCCCGGTATGCATTAAGACTTCGCTTCACTTTTATATTCCGACTTTGTCCTCAAGTTTGACGTTTTACAAAAACGGCCCGTTAAGAGACTTATTTGCATTCTCCGGGTTCGAGTGTAAGTACACCCCCTCCCAATGCATGTCTTAATCATTTTACATGAATTTTTTTTAGTTTAACGTTTTCTTTTTGGCTCATGTCAATTCCAAGGAATTTACATCCAAGGATTTATCCCCTTCCGTTGTCATTTCGGTAATGACTTTACCCACTTTTGTGACGTAACACAATTTATATAATTGTGAACTCTTTTGTCATTTTTGCCCGTTTAAATATTTTAGTGAAATTTTTCACTTTTGTCAACCAGACCTTTCACAATCCCTTCACTTTTAACCCATTTAATTAACTTAGCGAAACCTATTGCTTTTATACTAACTTTATATCCCGTTATTAGTTTACGCGGGGAGTTACAACCAGTTTCCTTGTTTCATTCTATTGACCCGTAGGTTCTTTTATTTAGCCTCGTAGGCTATTTCTTTATATTTTCACCTTTTTACCATATTAAGGTGAGATCTCAACAATTCGTTTCTTTCGATTTGTGACCCGAAGGTCTTTTTGGTCCCGTAGACCTTAGCATCATTTATAATCTCGTAGAGTATGATAATCCCGTAGATCATCTTTTATTCAAGTCTTTATTCAAATGTATATACATTTATATATGTATATGGCATTAAGGCACCCTTTTATGTTCGAAATCATTTATTTTCGCCTTGATATTTCCTTTGACCTTGACCGTAGTCTAAGGCTACATTTGTTTTCTTTCGGACAATTTTTTTTTGTTTTTGTTTTGTCCCTTCACTCGGGCTCATTATCCTAATGTAATACGCTTCCGTCACACGGCTGTGCGTTTACTTTATTATCAATTATTCTGCTCATTCGATTCATTTTGGTACTTTTTAATTTGTCCCACTCACCCCCGTCCTTACTACATCGGATGTAAGCATGTCCATCATAAAAAGTTCATGACATCATGTGTTCACTACTTACTTGGCCAGAGTAAGCGATCAACACCTGACACTCATGACCTTTTTATAACTTTCACATTACACCTCATGTAAGTAACGCCTCTATTTAGATTTCTTGGAAATAATATCCTGGATAGGTATTCTATTCAGGTTTTTCCAAGTTTTTAATCTACATATGCAACGGTCATTCTCTATGTATTTGTTGCATATTACAATTCGTGCAAAAATTTAAAACATGCACCTGTAATGCTTGCCCTAACGGGCTTTCCTTGCTGTTCACCTTACTCGCGATTGTTACGCGATTTGGGTCCTTGGCGAGTACGCTTTGCTCGTCATACTTCGGACCGTTCCTTCGTCATATCCGAGATTTGTTACACTCCCGCTATCTTCAGATGAGAGTGCCCTTCGACTAAACATTTATAAAAGTTAGTAATTTCGACATTAATAAACGCCCGTATTGTAATATAATGCTTTTTACTGTATGTACTAACGCACGTAATTTCGTCAACTATGTTTATCATTTAACCGAGGTAACGTGAATTACACGCTAACCCTATGTGTTGTCCACAACACTTTAATCATGTTAATCATTAATATACATGTACTTACCGGATTTGCGATCAAGCCTCGAACCGAACACACTTACTCTTTTAACCTTGAGCTATGATTACCAACTTGTAACACCCTTTTATTATTTTAAAGTTTTTCATTTATATAACGAAAATAAACATGTATTTACGATTAAGGATCCGTAGAAAATACGATTAATTTTAATCTTTTGCAACTTTAAAGTTTACAACATAAAAAAAATAAGTTCGTCGTTTAAAATGACAACGAAACGCCGTGCGGAAGCTTGTATCTTGATTGTGTTCGGTCCTACAACGAGCTTGATCTTCATCCGTAAGCTTACTAAAGTTTACCTGTAATTAAAACCAACACCAATGTTAGTTTTGATACTAATATAACTAGTTTTATCAAGTCCCTTTATCAAACAAATGAAAATAAAATAAATTTTTCCAAATCGTGCCTCCCGCGACACGCGGAAGGAGTCCTTTGTTCTGTCGCGTGTCGCAACAATCGTCGCGTGTCGCGCCCCAATTACTGGATCCCGTCGCGTGGCGCGTGGAGCGGGGGAAGCTAATTTCCAGCAGGTCCGTTTCTGGATCTGCATTTTCTGCCCAGCTCAAGTTTTTAACAAAAATTAAACTTTGAATGACCATAACTTTTTATCTACATGTCCGTTTTCCACGATTCTTTTTCATACGCGTTAGTAATTTAATTCTCCATCTTATGGAGTTAAAACTTGATATTCAACTACTTTAAAAATTTATATTTCAAGCTCTGGGCTTGAAATTCCCTTTTTTTATGCCTATACTTCAACACTTAACTAAACTTTACTTTAACATAATACATGTTTCTAAATGACTCATAAGGGTCGTTTATCCGATTTACTCAACAAGGGAGTTTTGGTCAGTTTTAGTCGCTCTTTTACTACGAAGGACCTATACTACTTATTTGACCAAAATCACACTTTTCACTATAACTTATTCATGCGTACCTGGATCGGGTCATATTATCGACCCGTTTCAATACCTTTCACTATTAATCACTAGTTAATAGTAACGCGAACCTTATGTGAATTCCTGTGAACACAAAACTCAACAAGCGATTATCAATGTTATTGTCAAATGGTGTTAACAACACCATTCGACCCATTTAGTCTAATTGACCATTCGTCCGTATGAAATGGTGTTTAATTACCATTTCACCCCTTTAAACCTATCCCGGTTTTCTCCTTGAACTCTTTTTACTTAAAACTGTTTCTTATTTGTTCGTCATTACATGGCTAATTTACCATTTTACCTCTTTACCATAGTTCATGATTTCTTACCATTTTCCTTTGTTCCGACTCGCATTAAATCGTGTCGGACCATCATATTCCAATCACTTAATAGAATTTATATACAATACTTGCAATTAAGTAAATTGTAAATAATGTAAAGGGGCGTAAGCTTTACTTACCTTGAATTCCGATTATGCTTTTCCACGCATATTAGTTCTGTTTGACCCGCTTCTACCCAAGCTTCCACCTAGCTTTTCGAGCGTCAATCTACCTTTTATCATTCGCAAGGTGATTAGATTAGTCATTAATATCAAGACTATCTCACCTTACGGACTTTATATCAAAATCACCAAATTGATTTCATTATTGGTCAGTTTGACTTTTAAAAGTCAAACGGCCTATAACACGAGCAATTACACAATCAAGTTCAACAATTCATTTAAGCAATTTATCAAATATCCGATAGGCATTATTCTTACACTACCGTTTTAACTAGTTTTCTAATCAAATTCATTATACTTCTAATTTCTTTAACTAATTCAAACGATTATCGTGACTAGTTTCTTTATTCATTTTTGCAAGAACCAAGGGTTCCCTTTTATAACGAGACCCGTTTCATCATACTATTTAGCATTCATCCGAATACCTATTATAATCAAGTTTCATAACTAGTTGTTTAGCCAAGCTTTAACATTAATTAGGCAAGTTCATATCACTGAAAATGGGCTGTTTTTGGTGACTTGTTTAACCTGTTTACAAGTCTTCAAAAATTATGTTTTTTTTATGTGGCGTACCTCTCGGAGGGTTAGGCCTTGTGTTAAAATTTCAAGATCTAACTCTTTACCAAAAATTCGTAAAAATTCATTTACTAAGCTGCAATCAGATTCGTCACTTCTGACTGCAGCTTACGGAAAAATTCATTAAAAATTTCTCGTTTATCCGATTGACGAAATTCAAATTGGCGATTCTTTTAATCACTTAAAAATATCTCCAGTAAAAAATTTGAGATCATAACTAAATCCCTAAATTAAGTTATGACATTCGTAATGGGCTGCAAATTCTGCCAGAAAACGCAGCTTGAACATTTGATACGGAAAAATTCATAAAACGCTCAATTTTCGTCGAAAAAATGCGATTCTAGTGGGGTTTTAAAGATATTTCCTGGAATTACATTTTAGACTCAAGAAACACATGTTTTTGTCACGTTTTGTTCAGGTTACAGCCAATACAAGTTGGCTGTAAATTCTGATCAGAAGCTGTTTGAATTCAGCTTTCAATTTGAACATGTTTATGACATTATAACACTTATTCTTAGCAATCAAAACCCCTAAAAGCATCACATACACGAATTTAGTCAAAACCCACTTAGCACATGCAAGAGTAATCATCAAATCCCTAGTCTTTAATACTAATTCATCAAGTTTTTCAACTAGGGTTTGTTTCTAAACATGAATTCATCCTTGTTTCACCCAAACATCAATCATTCAAGCTTGAATTTCGATTTTTCATAAGTTCATCAAAAATCTCAACTTCATAAATATCAAAAAATTGACATACCTTACAATCCCCACGAATAGATGATCGTTTCTATGTGTTCATGCATTTGATTCGAGCTAATCTTGGCCTTCAATTTGATGAATTTGGGTGAGCTAGGGTTTCACCCCTCTTTCTCCTGCTCCTGCGATCGACCACACACCCATGTGTATGTTTTGTATTTTTTTTAAACCTTTAAATTAAACATCATTCCTATTGCCCACTTTTAGTCCCTCAAAGTTTAAGGGTTTTATAAATGGGTTAGTTACTACAAGCTCCTCATTTGTGTTACCAACCATAAATAACTAGGTTAATTATTCCTAGTAAATTTAGCGGGTTTCGAGAGTTATTAACCAAGTTTATTCTAAGTCCCGTTAACTCGGGCCTTTCATAACTTTATTTTCTCAAGCATTTATTTTCCTTTTTAATTAATATTAGGATTATTTGTTTAAGTCCTAATATTCACCGGGTTAATTTTACCATTAACGGTATTTTATCCGTCTTTTAGTATTAACGTGGTTTGATTACCAAACCCGTTTTCGGGGTGTTACAATTGGAAATTAAAACCATGTTTTATTTTAATTTATGTAAGTGTTTGGTCTTATAGTCCAAACGGGTCAAATGGTGATGATAACACCATTTGACAATATCGACTAATGTGGTTGTCAAGTCGTATGTTAACAGGAGCGAATAACAATTTGGATAATTGCGACGCCATAGAATATCAGTTTAGCGAGGTATAAAACGGGTCCATACGTTGACTCAAGCCAGGTACGCATACATATAGATTTATAGTTAAAAATGCAATGTTGGTCAAATACCTTAGCAAAGGACCTTTGTCGTAAAAGGAGGAACTAAGTTGACCAAAACGCCCTTGATGGGTAAATCGGGCAAACAACCTTTAAGAATTGTTTAGAAATAAGCATTTTAATAAATTGAATCCTTGGGATAAGTATAAAAATGGAGATAGGATCTAAACTAAAAAGAAGCGTGATTTGAGCTTGAAGGTGTCAAATACCCTTAACGGGTCAAAATGAGTAAATATGTAAAAAGGGTTAAGATTTGCATAAGGAACCCATACATTTGAATCTTGAATATTAGTAAATTGATAGAACGTGATATGCATGATATTTTAAAGGTAACCAACAAGTATGTTTGATCAAATCACAAACGAGTCAAAAAGTGTCATAATTAAATTTCAAGCCGAGAGCTTGAAATCCAAAAACATTTATAAGTTTGAGTGTCGGGTTATAAATCCATATGATAGAGAATTAAATTACGGTCACATAAGAAGAAATGTGACGGAAAACGGATAAAAAAAGTAAGTTATGTCCGTTTTGGTGAAAATTGGTTATGTTGAAATTGTACAGCATCAGCTACAGACATTCTGTGGAAACAAGGTTCTAGCGCCACGCGACGGAATTGAGAGACTCGGTCGCGGCCCGCCAGAGGCCCTAACGCCCCACGAAAACTTCAGTCAGATCTGTCGCGGCCCGCGACAGACTTCAGAGCTGGAAATTTGTTGATTATTTCATATGTTTTGATTCACAGACTCGTTTAAACATGTTTTAAACTCCGTATGACTAAAACATTTCATGTTTTATGAAATGTCAGGTTTTCTAGGAATGACAGATGACGATCAAGCTCAACGAATAACCGAACACGATGCCGTTACAAGCTTCCGCACATAGTTTCGTTGTTATTTTTAAACGACGATTTTTTACCAATCATGATGTAACATTTTAAAATGAAGAAAAGTTTTAATTAACCTTTATCTTCATTATATATGTAATTATAATTACATGTTTATTTTCGTAAATGATACGAAAACCGTAAAACAATAGGAAGGGTGTTACAAGTTGGTAATCGGAGCTCATGGTTAAAGAGTAAAGTGTGTTCGGTTCGAGGCTTGATCACAAATCCGGTAAGTACATGTATATTAATGGTTCAATATGATTAAAGTGTTGTGAACAACACATAGAGTTATCGTGTAATACAAATTACACCAATCAAATCAATAAATGATAGATATAGTTAACAAAATTACGTGCGTTGACACGTATAATAGAAAAGCCTTGTATTATGATACGGGCGTTTAGTGAAGTTGACATTACTAATCTTTGTAAATGTTTTAAATGAAAGGATACTCGCATATGAAGATGGCGAGGGTGTAACAAGTGACGAATATGATAGAGGAACGGTCCAAAGTATGACAAGTGGAGCATGCTCACCAAGGACAAAATCGCGTAACAATCGCGAATAAGAATAATGGCAAGGAACGCCCGTTAGGGCTAGCATTACCAGGTGCACGCTTTTAATTTAATCGCACAAGTAGTAATATGCAACAAACACGTAGGGAATGATGGTTGCATATATCTGATAAAACCTGAAAACCTGAATAGGATATCTGTTCAGGATGATGTTTCCAAGAGAAGTTTAATAGAAACATGTGTTTTTCACGATGATGAATAACAAAGAAATAATAGGATTAGTTTATATGGAAACTTGGACGGGGGGTAATTATCCAAGTGGAAAACTCTCAATATAATGTGATTGAGAAAAGTAGCGATCACATTAATGAATGTGATTATATAATAGTTTGATAGAAAGGAAAATATTTTATATGTTCGAATGTAAAACTAGTAAAACTAGTGATTGTTGTTTAGCAATTAAATAAAGCTTTACTAAATGAAATCAGGGATATGAAATAAATAGAGGCGTTACTTACATAGGGCGTGATGTGAAAACTATAAAAAGGTCATGTGTGTCATATGTTAATCGCTTACTCTGGCCAAGTAAGTAGTGGCGTATGATACCATGAACTTCTTGTAGTGGACGCATTTACGTCCAATATAGTAAGGACGGGGTGAATGGGACAGACTAAAAAGGTACCCAAATGAATCAAATAGGTAAGATGTTTGATAATAAACGTAAACGCAAATCGGATGACGGAAGCGTATTACGTTAGAATGACAAGCCCGAGAGAAAGGACAAGGATCAAAGTAAATGAAAATACAGACCGACTAATAGGAATGCTAAGGCATAGAGATAAAAGTTTGACTGTCACAAGTGATGAAATTCACACGTGTCACACCCCCAAAATAACACATGCGGGAACCCCCGCAAGGCGTGTGACGCACTAGGATCTAGCCACCAATCACATCGAACTCATAACAATATTTCAAATAAAACTTTCATTTATTAACATAAGCGTTACAAAACATTGTTACTATTCAGCGGAAGCATACTAAAATAGTTAAGAATTTCATAACTCAAGTGTATAAAAGTCATTAGACGTGTCTCGTGATTCCGTGCAACTCGACCCATGACCACTCCAGCATCCTAGACAGCAAGTTCCAACGACATGTACCTATAGGCCTGCAAGCATGCAGAAAAGTGTATCAGACAACGCGGGTGAGTTCACAGTTTGTTTAACCGTTTGTTACCAAGTATTGACTCATGTTATGTTGATAATAACTCGATACCGCAGACGGCTCCTTTTTGCCTTTCTCCAATGCTCTATCAAACATTGATCATGATTTTAAATTTATTAGTTCACACCTGTCCTATCCAAGTACGCCGTGAGGGTGCCAAACCTAATAGCGCTATCAACTAATAACCCCGTTGCCCTACAAGCAACTTGTTTAGTAGTATGATGGGACTTAAGTGATAGAAAGTCAGTGTATCATCCAACATCAACATTTACTAAAAACCGCCTAATATCCCCTACAAGGATATGGGTTTGTGAAAACCGCCTCACATCCCCTACAAGGATGTGGGTTTATGAAAACCCGTTTATTTGTTTGCCTGTTTGATTGTCCCCACCGAACGCATGCTTGTATTGAGAGAAGTGAACTCACCTTAGATTTGCTCAGTATGTTAAGTTACATTACCCGTTCCAAGTTGGTCAACCAAACCCTACTGTGGTTACCAAAGACAATCAGTTTCAAAATCAATTAACTCATGTATAGTAACAGATTGCATTTACCGCAAAGATCACCGTGTGGCACATAGCAAGTACTCAAATCACATAACAACACTCAACCGCAAAGATCACCAAATCAGGTTCCTCAGTCATTATTAATATTATTATCATGCAACAAATAGAATTTTATCAACATAAACATTCATCATCATGCACATTATAAACTGTATAAATTTTTATAACTGTTCAGTTTGTTCACTAACAGCATCTCCACGAAGAATCAATTCTTCGTGGGATGCTCCTATGGCGAAGAATGATTCTTGGCTAAGAACCCCTCTTGGCGAAGAATCAGACTTCGTCAAGAGTGATTGTGACGAAGCACTATAATTGTTCGTCATAGGCTTGTCGACGAGGAATCAATTCTTCGTCGACATAGGTACTTCATGGGGGGAGGATCTTCGTCGCTGCACTAACAGTTATCATGATTTCCTTCAATCATGGGAATCACTTTCGACAATTTGGGTATCAGTTACAAAACCAATCAATTTAATCATCTACATTCATGGACGGTTACTGTTCTAAATCCCCAAAGATTCGCACAAACCTAATCATTCCATTTCAGATTAATCAACAACAACCAACACAACACAATTCAGATTGAATCAACCATATTCTACTAATTCACAGAACAAACATCGTTATTATCATCGAACACCTTATCTTATAACATTAACACCATGCCTAGCCATTCAGATCAGATTTATGGACAATCTAACTCATTACCCCTAACGTGCATGAATTTTAACAAGTACATATTATTATGCAAATCTATGTCGTTAATCAACTTCACATATCATTATACAATTCTATATATCAATCGTTATGCAAGAACATATTCACACGCAACAATCATGCATCGGTAATCAAATCATTAACACACATAGTTCAACCAAGATAATATACTAACAGGTTTGAATGATGATCGAGGGTTGCTTAGAAGTAGTGGACTTCGAAAGAGAAGGGGTGCTGCCGCCGATCCAGGAGAAGAGAGAAAGCTAGGGTTTGGTGAAATCCTTGGGTTTTCACGCACAAATGTGTGTATATATGATGCGAACAGGGCCGGGCCACAACTAGGTTTCATTTGGGCCAAAAGCCCATCTTGGCGAAGAATACTCTCGACAAAGAACCATACTTCGTCTTCACGAACAAGTACCTAAGTGCAGCGTGATCGGTAAAAATAATGGTCTTAGAAAGCACTAAGTAGGAACGAAACTTGTCACATGCGAACACGACTGCTAACAACTCCTTATCAGTCATGGTGTAATTCTCCTGAGCATCGTTTAGAGTCTTGCTAGCGTAATAGATGGGATGAAAATGCTTCTCCCTACGCTGCCCTAAGACGGCTCCAACAGCAGAATCACTAGCATCGCACATGACTTCAAACGGAAGGCTCCAATCGGGAGCCACAAGGATCAGAGCAGTAACAAGCCTCTCCTTCAACAACTCAAAGGCCCTAGTGCATTCGGCATAGAAAATGAATGGCCTGTCCTTCTCCAAAAACTGGGTAATGGGTCTAGCTATCTTAGTGTAACGCCCAGCGTCCCTAAACTTTAGACACTTGGCAAGATCAGTCCATGAACTTCTATTAATTGTCAGTTTTAGTCCATGTAGTTATGTGATGTTAATACTTTGAAACTTTTGGCATGAATCTTATTGATATTGATGCTTGATTCTTTATTCTAGATGCTTGATTCTTGACACTTAAACTATGAGACTTGATACTTGATTCTTGATGATTAAACTTTGATTCTTGATACTATGGAAGCTAGAATCTTTATGATTCTTGACTCTTGAGACTTATTTGGTGCTTGACTCCTTAGACTCGTGAAACTTGATTCTTGGTTGAACGAGAGACTGGAGCCTTCTCACTGGCGAAAATCTATGAAACTTGGAAACTTTGGGTTTATAATGTAATCTAGATACCTTACCTAAACTATACGTAACGCAACGCTTAAGCTAACTCGCTAAATGAATCAGAGTCAGAAACACGGAAAGAATGGATCGGCCAGAGTGGCCATCCGATCGGATTGCCACCCGATCGGATGACCACCCGATCGGGTGACCACTCGATCGATCGGCCACCCTATCCATTTTGCACCACCTTAATGCCCCCTCTCACTATAAATAGACCTGTCACATCACCATTTTGAGTGATGTGACAGCTCTGCTCGACCAAGACACACGCACCCTTTATTTCTTCATTTTATCATCGATTTCGGTACGTTTTCGGCTAGATTCTTGTACTTTCTTGATCTACACTTCATTCTCTACATGATTCTCACTTGAAATCACACTTTTCACCATGAAATCACTCAGATCTGAGATCCTAAGGATGACGTCTTCATAGTGGTTTGTACAAACTAATATATGAGGTTATTCTTGGTGAGATCTAGCTAAGATCTAAGGGATTCCATGTACATATCACTAAATCTAACCTAAATCTAAGATAAATCTAAACTTTTTCCTATAAAACTTGTGTATCTTCATCTTTTTCTCAACCCTTCACCATTAATCGGTGGAACCTGGGTCAAAACGGGCTGTGGAGTGGATGAATAGTCTAAAAGTCGGCTTGGATCTGAGTTAATACCAGTGAAGATGAGCATGGAACGGATTATGACATTAACTCGTTATGAACAGACGACTGAACGGACAGGGGTGATTCCCACCCGATTAGAACGCCGGAGTACTAATGAGTTTACTGTTGTCACGATACGTACCGTCACCGTTAAGATAAGAAACTTGGAAATTTTACAAACATGTTAAACAAGAACAAGGGCCGCTCGATCGAGCGGCAACCCGATCGGACAGCCGTCCGATCGGACAGCCACCCTATCAGGTGACACTTGCCCTTTTACCTTGAAACTTTGATACTTAGAAACTTTCTCAAAATATTGGAAACACTGATCAAGTGGTAGCCCGATCGGACAGCCGTCCGATCAAGCACCCACCCGATTAAGGAGACCAAGGCAATTAACACTCGGGTCGAGTGGCAACCCGATCGGACAACAATCCGATCAGACAGCAATCCGATTGGACAGCCACCCTATTTCCCTCACTTGTGAAACTCACCCGACCGAGTGGCAACCCGATCGGACAGCCATCCGATCAGGCCGCCATTGCCTCCTTACACACATGGGTCACCCGATCGACTGGCAATCCGATCGGACAGCCTTCCGATCGGACAGCCATCCGATCGGACAGCCATCCGATCAGACAGCCATCCGATCCAGTGACTGGTTTGACACTTTATTCAATCTCGTTACTCTGCCAGACTCTTATCCTATTGTAATCTAATCAGGCTAATTCTAAAAAGAGCTCCCTTTGATCCAATAGCAGTTTATACTGCTAAGCAATCACTGTGAGTATACTCGATCCCCTTTTTACTTTAAACTTTTGGGGTGTAACATGTATACTATGAAACTTAAACTTGAATCTTTGAAACCTATATTCTATCCTATGTGAACATGAAACTAGTGATTCTTGATTCTTGACTCTTTGTGCTATGTGGCGTTTAATCCAGAGTGTGCAGTTCCGACTTAACAATAGTAGCGCTATAGGAGAAGCACCTCTCCCATTATTCTCGGGGGGTATTGTTAGGAGGATTCTAGTTTACCTTGAGTCTTGGGTAAACACTAAAGCATCAGGATACTTGGGCTATCACTGCGTGGACTACGATGCTAGCACGGCTGAAACTATTTTATTGCTTACACTATGGATATGAGTTGTTTTAATCTATTTATTCTATTATCAAACTTGTATACTCGCCAATACCTTTTGTATTGATATTTTAATACATGTTGCAGGCTGATATGGTGCTTGGAATGTATGGAAAACAAGCTAGGAGATGCTTAGAAACGTCGCCTAGTTAATTTAGACATTTGGAACAGTTGAAACAATGTTTGTCATGTTCGCACTTGTTATCTGTGGTTGATGTTTGATTTCAGACAATTGTTATGAAATCTACTTAAATTTTATTGAAATATCTAGCGTTATGGAACCTCATGAGCAATCTGAACGCTTAGCGCTCGCACCCTGATGTTTCCGCCATCGGTTAGGGTGTGACAGATTGGTATCAGAGCCATAACTATAGGGAATTAGGATAAGTAGGAATACTTGCCCTAGTCTATAGTTCTAGGAAACTTGATTCTTATTTGTTGTTTAAGACTTATGCATTCTACCGTATCTGCGTCCTAGTAAGTTCATATTCCTATGAAACATACATTCCTTTCCTAAGGCTGACACAATATACACTTTATGTTTGGAAAACATTGTTACTCGGTGCTTATACTTTGCACGAGATTTGCTCTCAAGTCAGGAGTGACATCCGCACCTTGACGGCAAAATCTCCATATTATTCTACTAGGTCTTGTTTGCGGATAAGTACCAACACTATTTAGGGTACGATGTTGTCAAGTTAGAGGTGAAACTCAGATCTTGATAACTTGTCCCACTCCTTGATTTTATGTCTCGCCAAAGTCTCGTGACTTCCAATCAATTAGGAACGTAGAATGGCTAAAAGGATGAATAACGTAGGCCTAACATCGATGACATATTTATCTAAGTAAGTCACGACACGCTACCTCAATTCGAAAAGGGTTCGAATCACTTTGGTTAGTCACTTTTCCTCTACCCGAAACACTCTACGTTTTACAAGCCTATCTTTTATGATATCTCAATTTTATGTGTGGTTTTAAACTCTATTCTTCGTTTATTTTGATTCTTTGTTTGTTATGAGACTTTTACACGAATCACACGTTTTCTGCAATCTAAAACATAAACTCTAATCTCAGATCGAACTAAATTTATGAAGCTTTATTCTATGTGCAGTCTATGTGATAATGTGATTGTAAGACACTAGATGTAACATAGCATGGAATACGTGGGGAAAGTGACGTGTCCGAAACATGGTGGATACGCCGCTGGTACTTCCTATATATAAGTGTTTCTGGCATGTTACCAACTTTTGTACCAAGTGCCATGCGGAATTTATTGTCTAATGTGGGATTCTAAAGCTATGGAAGGTCTATTTGGGTATTCTATGAGAAACTTATGTTAAATCTATCGTGTACTCAAGTGAAATCTATGTGTAAGCTACGTATGTGTGGGTGGAGAAACAAAATGCTAAATGTAACCTAGCGCCGAAGACAAGTGGGAAAGTGGCATGTTCGAAGCGTGGTGGATACGCCGCTGGTACTTCCTATATATAAGCGTTTCTGGCATGCTACCAAACTTTCATACCATGCGCTAAGTGAAATTCGTAGTTTTGTAGGCTCGGGTTTGAGTGATTGAATCTACCTTGTTAATCTATGTGGTTGAATCTATCTGGATAAACTATGTTCTGAGAAGTGGTGAAATCAAAAGCGGTAGTTAACGAGGCATGACACCGACGATGAGACGGGCGTGGCATGATTGAAGCATGGTGGATACGCCGCTAGTACTTCCGATATATAAGTGCTTCCGTCATGTTGCTGAATTTTTGTAACACGTGCCATGCGGGATTTCGTTGTTTGTGGATTGTTGCACGAGTCCATGTGAAACTATTTGAATCTATTTAATCTATTGGAGACTATTGAATCTATTGGAATCTATTTGAATTCTACGTGAATCTATTCGAGTCTATGGTAAACTATGTGAACCTATGATGATGATGATGAAGAGTGTGTTCTACGACACGTAACATGACACCGAGTACGAGGTAGAAACGATGTGCCCGAAGCGTGGTGAATACGCCACTGGTACTTCCTATATATAAGCGTTTCTGACATGTTGCCAAACTTCGTACAACGTGCCATGCGAAGGTCGTGGGTTTCATGGTATTAGAATCTATGTGAAAACTTGAATCTTGATCGTGTGAATCTTGTGGAGTTTTAGTCTATTGTGTGTGAATCTATATTGTGAGGCTTCGTGAATTTAGACTTATACGATCCTCTTATTGGATCTTTAGGATGTCTTCTCGAAAGCTACCTGACACTCTCAGGAAATCCAGGGAGAAGTCTCAGAAAAAGATGATGTCGTTCATGGCCGACCAGATTGCTCGAGTCGTGCCAAAGATCGTCTCTGAGCTCCAAGGATCAAACACGCCTCCATCCTCTGTGGACTCCAAGGCGAAGGAGAAAAATCCTACTAAGTTCAACTATAAGCATTTCATCTCTTGCAACCCTAAGTCTTTCACGGGCAGTGATGGGGTGACTGCTATGCTCGAGGGTTCGACAGCATCGAGGTTACCTTCATTAACAGCGAGTGCCCAGACCACTTAAATACTAGGAGTGCAACTGGGATGTTCAAGGCAGGGCGTTGGAGTGGTGGTCGAATGAGAGAAACATCCGTTCAAATGAAGAAGCCTATGCTCTTCCATGGGCTGAGGTGCGAGAACTAATGATGCTTGAGTTCTGCCCTCTTCATGAACAATTGAAGCTTGAAGAAGAGTTTTGGCATTTGAAGCAGGTTGGTGATGATAACCTGGCTTATACTACCCGGTTTAAGCAGCTAAGTCTTATCATTCTTTACTTGGTTTCGACTCCTAGGTGAATGATAACTAAGTACATCAATGGTCTACCTCCTGCTATGCGTGATTCTATTGAAGCAGCTCAACTGGAAACTATTGAAGAAGTCTATCGTTTGGCAGCAAGTTTGAACAACAACCGTGTGCGTGATAAACAATTCGCTACTCCTGCTCCCTCCAAGTCTGCGAATCAGGTTACCCAACAGCCAAGTGGCAGCAAGAACAAGAAGCGGAAATCTCAGGGTTCTGGATGTAATGCTATTACCCTGCTACTAAACCTACTCCTGCTACTGCTGCTGCTAACCCTGCTGCTCCCAAAGCTAAGAAGTAGTACACTGGTTCTCACCCAAAGTGTGCCACTTGCAACTACCATCATCCTGCTACTTCAGCATGTCGTTTGTGCACCAACGGTAATCGCTATGGTCACACGACTCCCTACTGTCGTCAAGCTAACCCAGCCCAGCCAGCTCAGCAAGCCCTAGCTCAGGCAGCTCTACCTGCACTTCCAGCACCTCTGTAGAACCCAAGGCCAGTCAACGCTGTTCGTGCATGCTACAAGTGTGGAGATACTACCCACCTCCGTGACTAGTGTCCTCAGCTGAACCAGGACCAGCAGCCAGCCGCTCTTGGACGAGCGTTCAACCTTAATGCTAATCAGGCTCGTAATGACAATGATGTTGTTAATGGTATGTTCCTTGTTAATAACCTTTATGCTTCGATTTTATTTGATACTGGTGCCGATAAAAGCTTTGAGTCCGTGGAATTTGAGTCTTTGATAAACTGTACACGCTCCAAGTTACCTGAGTCATTCCCTGTTGAGGTCACTAATGGTAAGTCGATTCTTGTAAATTCTATCGTACGTGATTGTTCCTTGATCCTTAACGATCACGTCTTCTCTATTGATCTTATACCCATGCGGTTGGATAGTTTTGATATAATTATGGGCATGGATTGGTTGCATAGGAACCATGCCGAAATTGTGTGTCATGAGAAACTTGTTCGTCTTCCACTTCCCTCTGGTGATACTTTGATCGTATATGGAGACCGACCTTCAAAAGGACTGAGATTGATGTCATGCACACAAGCGAGCAGAAGCTTACGTAAACAGAATCCTGCCTTCTTGGCCCACATGGTGGAACAAAAGGGCAAAGGGAAGAACATAAGCTATGTTCCAGTGGTGTGTGACTTCACTGATGTCTTTCCAGAAGATCTTCCTGGTCTTCCTCCTCCTAGATCCATTGACTTTCGTATTGATCTCGTACCTGGTGCGACTCCTATCGCCAGGGCTCCCTATCGTCTTGCACCTTCTGAGATGCAAGAATTATCTAGTCAGCTACAGGAATTACTCGATAAGGGTTTTATTCGTTGAAGTACCTCCCCGTGGGGTGCTCCCGTTTTATTTGTCAAGAAGAAGGATGGTTCCTTCCATATGTGTATCGATTATCGTGAACTGAATAAGCTTACCGTGAAGAATCGTTATCCGCTCCCTCGCATCGATGACCTATTTGACCAACTACAAGGCGCGTCGTGTTTCTCGAAGATTGACCTGCGTTCGGGATATCATCAACTACGCGTCCTCGAAGATGATATTCCTAAGACTGTGTTTCGTACTCGATATGGGCACTACGAGTTCGTGGTCATGCCTTTTGGCTTGACCAGCGCACCTGCAATATTCATGAACCTTATGAACCGTGTGTGTAAACCTTATTTGGATCGTTTTGTGATAGTCTTTATCGATGATATTCTTATTTATTCTAAGTCTAAAGCTGATCATGCTCGTCACCTACGTCTTATGCTTGAACTTCTGCCTGGGGAACGTCTGTATGCTAAATTTTCTAAGTGTGAGTTCTGGATTGATGAAGTGCAATTTCTTGGTCATATTGTTAGTAGTCAGGGTATTCACGTTGACCCTTCTAAAATTGAGGCAGTGAATAATTGGTGTACGCCTAAATTCGTGTCCGAGATTCGTTCTTTTCTAGGATTGGTGGGTTACTACCGTTGGTTCATCGCTGATTTTTCTAAAATCGTTGTTCCTCTTACTACGCTAACCCAAAAGGAGAAACCTTTTGTTTGGGGTCCCGAACAAGAGGAATCCTTTCAAACTCTTAAGAACCTTTTGTGTAATGCTCCTGTGTTAACCCTACCTGATGGCAATGACGATTTTGTGGTATACTGTGATGCCTCGAACCGTGGATTGGGTTGTGTGCTCATGCAGCGAGACAAGGTCATTGCTTATGCCTCTTGTGAGCTCAAAATACATGAGAAAAACTACACTACTCATGATCTGGAGCTTGGTGTGCTTATTTTTGCGTTAAATATCTGGCGACACTACCTTTTTGGTACTAAGTGTGTGGTCTTCACCGACCATAGGAGCCTTCAACATATCTTTGACCAAAAAGATCTGAACATGCGACAAAGACGTTGGGTGGAATTGCTTAACGACTACGAGTGCGAAATTCGCTACCATCCTGGCAAGGCGAATGTAGTAGCCGACGCCCTTAGTCTTAAAACCCATTTCAAGGCTATTCGTATCTCAAGTGATCTGCATGCTTGTATTCGTGACGTCCAATATTCATCAGCAAATGAAGGAAGTCTAAAAGAAGAAATCCTCGGCGCTAGGATTGACCAGCTTGAAATAAAACCTGACGGACTGCAGTATTATCTGAATCGTATCTGGGTGCCAGATCGCGATAATCTCCGTGAGCTCATTATGACTGAGGCTCACAGATCCCATTACTCTATCAACCCGGGTGCTGATAAGATGTACCAGGATCTGCGTACGACTTACTGGTGGCCTGGCATGAAGAGGGACATTGCTGTATATGTGTCTCAGTGCCTTACTTGCTCGAAGGTAAAGGCTGAACACCAGCGTCCTTCTGGACTCTTAGAACAACCCAAAATCCCTGTCTAGAAATGGGATAGCATTGCCATGGACTTTATTACTAAACTACCCCATACCTCTAAAGGTCACGATAGTATCTGGGTGGTTATAGATTGTTTGACCAAATCAGCCCACTTTCTTCCTATTCGTGAAGATTACAGAGTGGATAAACTTGCTCGAGTCTATACTAATGAGATTATATGCCGTCATGGCATACCTCTTGACATAATCTCGGACCGTGATGGTCGTTTTACTTCGCGTCTTTGGGAAACATTTCAGTCTGCTATGGGTTCGCACTTGAATCTTAGCACGGCCTTTCATCCTCAGACGGATGGTCAGACCGAGCGTACTATTCAAACCCTAGAGGATATGCTTCGTTCTTGTGTCATCGACTTTGGTGGTAACTGGGATGTACATTCACCATTGATAGAATTCTTGTACAACAATAGCTACCATACCAGTATTTGGATGGCTCCTTTCGAAGCTTTATATGGGCGAAAATGCCGATCTCCTCTCAGCTGGCATGAGGTTGTGGAAAAGCAGCTCACCGGCCCTGAGATTGTTCAAGAGACAACGGATAAGATTCTTCAAATCCGTGATAACTTGATCAAGGCTAGGAGCAGACAAAAGAGCTATGCTGATAATAGGCGGAAGCCTTTGGAATTTGATGTTGGTGACCGAATTCTTATCAAGGTATCTCCCTGGAAGGGAGTAGTTCGTTTTGGAAAGAAGGGAAAGCTTGCTCCTCGATATGTGGGTCCTTTCTTGATACTTGAAAGGTTTGGCAAGGTAGCATACAAACTCGACTTACCACAAGAACTGAACAACGTGCATACAGTGTTCCACGTATCTAATCTACGAAAATGCCTAGCCGACGAGGGATTACAGGTTCCCCTTGAAGACTTGCAAATAAATGAAGCTGTTCAATTTGTGGAGAAACCAGTCGAAACCATGGATCAAACTGTCAAGCGTTTGAGGCACAGCAAAATTCCCATTGTTAAGGTTTGATGGGAAGGAAAACGTGGCGCCGAATTCACTTGGGAATTGAAAAGTGATATGAAGTCTAAGTACCCGCATCTCTTCGAGCAGTCTTCTTCTAAGATTTCGGGGATGAAATCTTCTAAAGGAGGGGAGACTATAACGCCCAGCGTCCCTAAACTTTAGACACTTGGCAAGATCAGTCCCTGAACTTCTATTAATTGTCAGTTTTAGTCTCTGTAGTTATGTGATGTTAATACTTTGATACTTTTGGCATGAATCTTATTGATATTGATGCTTGATACTATGATGCTTGATTCTTTATTCTAGATGTTTGATTCTTGACACTTAAACTATGAGACTTGATACATGATTCTTGATGATTAAACTAGACACTTGATTCTTGACTCTAGAGACTTATTTGGTGCTTGACTCCTTAGACTTGTGAAACTTGATTCTTAGTTGAACGAGAGACAGGAGCCTTGTCACTGGCGGAAATCTATGAAACTTGGAAACTTTGGGTTTATAATGTAATCTAGATACCTTACCTAAACTATACGCAACACAACGTTTAAGCTAACTCGCGAAACGAATCAGAGTCAGAAACACGGAAAGAATGGATCGGCCAGAGTGGCCATCCGATCGGATTGCCACCCGATCGGATGACCACCCGATCGGGTGACCACTCAATCGATCGGCCACCCTATCTATTTTGCACCGCCTTAATGCCCTCTCTCACTATAAATAGACCTGTCACATCACCATTTTGAGTGATGTGACAGCTCTGCTCGACTAAGACATGCGTACCCTTCATTTCTTCGTTTTCTCATCGATTTCGGTACGTTTTCGGCTAGATTCTTGTACTTTCTTGATCTACACTTCATTCTCTACGTGATTCTCACTTGAAATCACACTTTTCACCGTGAAATCACTCAGATATGAGATCCTAAGGATAACGTCATCATAGTGATTTGTACAAACTAATATATGAGGTTATTCTCGGTGAGATCTAGCTAAGATCTAAGGGATTCCATGTACATATCACTAAATCTAACCTAAATCTAAGATAAATCTAAACTTTTTCCTATAAAACTTGTGTATCTTCATCTTTTTCTCAACCCTTCACCATTAATCGGTGGAACCTTGGTCTAAACGGGTTGTGGACTGGATGAATAGTCTAAAAGCCGGCTTGGATCTGAGTTAATACCAGTGAAGACGAGCATGGAATGAATTATAACATTAACTCATTACGAACAGATGACTGAACGGACAGGGGTGTTTCCCACCCGATTAGAACGCCGGAGTACTAATGAGTTTACTGTTGTCACGATACGTACCATACCATCACCATTAAGATAAGAAACTTGGAAGTTTTACAAACATGTTAAACAAGAACAAGGGCCGCCCGATCGAGCGGCAATCCGATCGGACAGCCGTCCGATCGGACAGCCACCCTATTAGGTGACACTTGCCCTTTTAACTTGAAACTTTGATACTTAAAACTTTCTCAAAATATTGGAAACATTGATCAAGTGGTACCCCTATCGGACAGCCGTCCGATCGAGCGGCCACCCGATCAAGGAGACTAAGGCAATTAACACTCGGGTTGAGTGGCAACCTGATGGGACAGCAATCCGATCGGACAGCCACCCTATTTCCCTCACTTGTGAATCTCACCCGACCGAGTGGCAACCCGATCGGATAGCCATCCGATCGGGCAGCCATTGCCTCCTCACACACATGGGTCACCCGACCGACTGGCAATCCGATCGGATAGCCATCTGATGGGTGGTGCATAGGACAACCCTTAATGATGTTAAAAGATGAGTTTATCCCTCACTTGATCGTGTAATTATCTTGAATTAGATAACTACAGTTGCTTATGTTTCAGGTATGTTTCGGGAGCTAAAAATGGATAAAACGCTGCTTTGGACGGTTTGGAGAGGAACGGGTCGTGCATGGAAGGAAGAAGAAACAAAACCCAAGAATCAGGGCTCCACCGTAATTTACGGTGGCCCTGAAACACATGTTTTCTCCACCATACCTCAGAAGCAAATCACCGTAACAGCTTGATGTCCACCGTAATTTACGATGGAGACCGTAAATTACGGTGGAGGCGACGGACAATTTTGTAACTGCCTCATTAAAACAGTTTTGTGTGGTGCCTTTTCACATTATCTCATCATTGGACGTTTCTCTGGAGTTCGAGGGCGAATTTTGGCTTTGGCAAGTGTTTGTGAACAATTTCTAACATTTCGGTTTGTCTTTTGATTCATATGAACTTCAATCTTGATGTTATGATGATCCACCAAACAATGTCCGGCTAAACTTTCTGTAGGTCCCGGTTTTGACTCCGTTTTGATTGCGAACCGACTCGTGTAACGTGCGGAATCCGTACACGAACATGACCGAACACACGAGAAGTAATTATAACCGTGATTCTATTGAAAGATCTGATAACGTACAGCACCTGAATCACGTACAAGGAACTTTCTCTCTCTAAGCTTTCTCTCTCTAGATCTTAGCTCTCCAAAGCTCCAAGTCTCAAATGCGGCAAAAGTGCCTAAAACTAACCCTTAGGTTCCTATTTATAGGCAAAGGATATAAGGAGACTCTCCTTATTTACAATTATGCCACCTTGCCTTTTAGTAACTAGATATTACAATTTAAGCCTAAACTTAAACTATTTCTGCTACGGTCTTGAGATGACGGAGGCGATAGACATACTACACTAACAGACTCCCCCTTGGATATTGCCGCAGTCAATCTTAAACAATTAGTCAAACTCGTAGCGTCTTTTCTTTCTCTCTCTCTAGCTCGAACAGAATCCCGGTGGATCTTTCTTCAGCTTCAGCTCCCCCTTTCGGTAGACTCTTCAGGCTCCTCCTTTCGTCAAGCTTCCGTGCTTTGGGATCAACACCTGGCTTTTCAGTTACAAGCTCTTTCGGGAAAATTACGTAGCTCCTTGAATGCACGCTCCCCCCTTTCATTGAGCTCGTCTTCAGACTCCCCCTTAGACTCGGCTATCGGGATCGTAGTCTGGTACAACATCTGCAACACTCGTACGTTTATAAGTAACAATGTTTTGAAATTGTCCAGAAATCGTAATCTGGCTCTTTTGAACTTTCTAAAACACTCTCCCTATCAACAAACTTCAAAGATTTGGCAGTATTTAAGAATCCAACATCGAAAACTGACTCTTTATAACAAATTTTAACAATCTAAGAATCCAACTCCCTCACAGTTAATCATCCAAGTCCAAATTAATGACCTTGGAGATATCACAAACTATTTTTGATTTTTGAATTTAAAAACTTCAAGTTTCAAATTAATGAACTTGTTTTATTTTTCAGAAACACGATCAGTATACTTAGATTTTAAAACTCAGCTTCAGACATCGGTTGTCGAAAATAAAGCAGAAATCAAAATCTTTTTGTACTTTTTCTGAAATGTAAAACAGTAAAGAAATATTTACAAACATATTTACAGACAATATTTTTGTTTGAGTTTGCATCAGAGGATCATATCAGTTTATGACAAATTACTAGCACCGTTGAGCTTTTTAACACTTTAAGTTCTAAACGATTCACTTAGATTGTCAGTATACTGATCCACTTAAATTTCCACACAAAGTTCAACTGATTCGAGATACGATTTAGGTGTATTAAAGACTTAAACGCATTCATGTGTCCCACATCTTGAATATACTCCCGTATCCAGATCCTGATATTCAGTCTTACAGGTGAGTATACCACAAATAATATCTGTAAGGGGTTATAAATTATGAAGAATCATGAGAGCTCAGGTCAGAACTACCGTTCAGCAGAGAGATCATGACTCAACTTTTGGGTGTATCCCCTTTAGAGGATCTTTTGTTACAACAGCATTGATTAGCAATTTTATTGTCTTATCATATATGCTGAGGGTGATGCTATGTTTCAAGCATTGCAGAAAGTATTATTCGAGGACTAGGTCAGAACTTCCATTCAGCAGAAGTCCTAGAATAATACCCCAGATATCAACTGAGTATAAAGACCTAGTATATCAGAAAAAGGAATCTTTCAAACAAGATTTCAGGGGTTACCTATATATCCAAGTAGTGTTCCCCACGAAATAAGAAAGTAAAGATTTAGGTTTATATCTCGAATACAATCTACTAAGCGTGTAAAAACCTACTGGCATATCATCAGTGAGACCGTTTATCACATTTAACATTCCATTTCTTTAGCGTACTGTGATTGTCTACTCATGTACTATCATTTCCTCTTTCTACACAAAACTCAATTTTGAATTTTATCATGTTTTTGGCTTTTTCAAATTTTCTAATGTTTTTGTATTTTCTGACAATTTCTTACTCCCCCTAAAATACAAAACCATTGTAAAGACAATTTGACAAACCGATACTGATAGCTTTGTCTCGCCATCCATTTTCTGCTTTTCATGCACTGATTTGCAAAAAAAAATAATGTACCCCCATGATTTACAACACATTGATATTTTACAGTTTGAAAACCGTTTTTCAATCTTGTGAAATGAATCATGCTTGTTCAGCTGTGAGGGTTTCGGTGTATTCAAGCAACATATTTTTGGATTTTTCAAATTTTTCAATTTTTAGGGTTTTTGAAATATTGTTTATTTATGTACAGAAAATGTGAAACTCCCTGTTCAACCAAACCAGGGTTCAGCAACCTTCTCCTCCTGTGCCAGGCTGCTTATCAATTCTCTTCCTTAACAATCAAACTTCATGAGCACCTGCACATTCTCAAAAACTCAATTACTTGAACAATTTAGCCCAGGTCTGTTTGACCTTAGGCATTTCAACACAATATATATCATTCAGTTTCGGAAAATCTTTCTCATCAAAAACTTTTTCAACTTTAACTTCAACTTTTTCATCTTTTACCAAAATTACTTGTTTCTTAGCACTCCACTTTTGACCTTTCGGAGTACCTCTTTTATAAAAATGTGAATCTTTTTGAACATTTTGTTTTTGATCAACAACTTTTGGTTTCCAAAACTCTTGTGATGTTGTCATATCAACAGTTATTTTCCAACTTTGTGTTGTTCTGACTCTGGGTGTGTGAAAACTCTGTGCTTGTTTTGAATCAGACCTAGTCTGTTTTGGTTTCCAAGTTTGATTCGAAGCAAACTTGTTTGTGTTGTACCTCCAAGTTTGTTTTGAATCAAATCTGGTTGGCCTTGGTTTCACACCCTCAAACTTCTGTTTTTCAACATCAACAGGCTTTGGATTTGGACACTTTCGTGCTACATGTCCAATTTGATCACATTTAAAACACACTTTCTTTGAAACATCCTTGGCCTATTGCTGTTTCTTTTTCTTAGCATCAAACTCCTCATTAGACTTTTGTCCAAATTTAAGTTTTTCCTCTTCTTTCAAACTTTTCCCTTGAACAAAACTCATTTTTGCCTAAAAATTCGGCATTTCATTTCTTTTCCAACTTTGTTTCTTCTTATAACCCAACCCAGCCTTCATGTTTTTCTTTTTAAAACCAGGTTTGTTATAAAAAGTTTTACGACCTTTACCAACAAATTTTGAAATTTCAGATTTTCCAATCTCAACCATTTTAAAAACTTTATCAACCTTTTCTGAGATCACATTCAGAATTGGGAATACAACATCTAAGAATAATTTGTCCGATCCAATCATGGTGTAAACTAATCCTTTTGAATCATCATTCACAACTTTCTCAATGGTGGTGGTACCTGATGAAATTCTGAACCAATACCCTTTTTGTTCTTGTCAGTATCTTTATCATCTTGTGTGATGTTGAAAATGCGTTCGAGAATGTACGAAGAGTTATGATAACTTTGAAGTTTGGTAACAACCTTTTCTTTTTCAGCCAAAACTTGTTTGAGATTAGCAATTTCATCAACACACTTGTTTAATTCCAGTTGCTTTTCTTTAAACTGTCTTTTATACATTTCTTTAGTTACCAAAGTTTCAGACAATCTTTGATCAAAACATTTGACTTGGTTCTTCAAAGTATCATAAGCTTCTTGTACTCTCTGACTCGACCACTTTAAAGAATCATACTCTTTTTGAAAATCTTGAAATTTGGTGTCTTTTTCAACACAATCAACACATTTTGCTGAACACATTTGTCTATACACATCATTATCTTTTTCAAGATCTTGACACTTCTATGTCAGCTTTTCAACCTTTAGTTTCAAAATTTCTTCTTTGTCAATCATTTCTTTACATTTTGTTGTGAAAACATTTTCAAGTTTATCTATTTCATTATCTTTTGTTTTTATGATGTCATCTTTTTTAGTACAGGCTTTGCACATTTCTATGCAATTCCTGCACTTGTTTTCATTGTTATCAATAATCTCAACATTTGATAAGTCAGAAGATTCATTTACCTCAGTCTTTTTCAGCACCAGTTCTTCTGTCTCAGCTTTTTGATCTTCCTCTATGTTCTTTTCTTCTTCCTTCTGTTCTTCTTCAATCTTCTGCTCTTCCTCAGCAGCAAGCTTTGCAGTAATCTTAACCTCTTCAACTAGCTTTTTCAACTCTTCTTCTTTTCTCTTCTTCATTTCTACCACCTTTGGTAGACTCGCTTCGCAAACTTCCTTTATCTTGCGCACCAAATCCGGCAAATATTCTTTATCAGATAACCTTCTTGTGTTGAAAGTAGCCTGTCTTGGAAGCAAATTTGTTACAGCTTCAAAATCCACCTTTGATGGGTCAACAACTGGATTACCCCGTGGATCCATGTAACATTCTAATTCGTTATTCCATCTTTTGGCTCTTTGGGCTTCTTTGAATGGTTCCCTGAATTTTTCAATTTCCCATCTTGCATAGTCTCTTCTCCACCATTTTTCATGATCAAAATCAGCTACAAATGCATCTCCAACACAATCTTCTTCAGGAAGAACTTGACTCCAGTCATAACCTTCATCGTCATGAATAACTGCCAGAGCTCTTGATTTTTCTTCAACTTGCTTCATTCTTGGAGGTTCAGACTTGTTCTGATGATAGATTGCTTTCTTGTAGTAATCTTCCTTGAACGGATTAGCAGTATCATCAATATAAGCATTTCTGCACTCACGTTTAAAATGACCTTTCTGTTTGCATTTAAAACATGTCACTTTGGATTTGTCAAAGCCTAACTTGGTAGAAGGTCCACCAATAGACGTTCTTCCAGTGATCTCCATAAAACGTTGTGCCCTCCTCACTGCACTAGCCATACACCACCTGATGTCGATCAATTCCATCTCCTCAGGATCTATTTGATCGTAGTCTTCCTTTGTCAGGTTGGTGTTGCCTATCTTGCCTACCACAAGGCTCTCATACGACAACAACACAGATGCTAAGAAGACCATCTGTTGCTTTGCAGACTCCTCATTAAAATTTTGAGTATTCTTCAAATCTACTGCAATGTTGCATTGGAATACATTCTTTGATGCAGATTGGCTCGATGTTGTTGAAAAATATCCGCTGTGAAAACCACTGTGAGGACTTTCATTGTTCACAAAATTTGAGCTTTCTGCAGAAAACGCTGTTCTTGGAGACCCAGCCTATGGTAGATTTCCTCTGTAGTACAACTCCACATTCTGCTGATGAGCTGGATTGTTGATTTTAGACTTCTTGATTTCCAGCTCGTGGCTTTCCAATCTCTCAATGAGCAAATCCACAGTTAAATCTTCAGGCTTGATTGTGTTTTTCAACATTAAAGCAAAGTATTGCCAATCCTGATCATTTGGCAATGAGTCAAACAATTTATCCACCAGCTCCTCTTGAGTGTATGTGATTTTGTGTCTGGCCAGCTCCATCTTCAGATGCCCAAATCTCTCGATCATTTAACAGACAGATTCATTGTTCATACAACCAAATAAATCAAATTCTTTACGTAACAGTTTCTTTTTGTTTTTCACAATCTCAGATGTATCTACACATTTTCTCTCTAACGCTTCCCATAAACTCTTCGACGTTTTCTCTTGCTCAAGTAGCGAAATAATGTCTTCTCTCACTGATTGTTTTATCAATGTAGTCATTTTATATTCATCCACAACATTTTTTATATCTATTTCTGTGAACTCTTTTTCTTCTACTAACTCTCCTCCTTCTTTCACTGGTTCTGTATATCCATTTTTCAATTTTAACCAGCTTTCAGGAGCGAAAGCTTTTACCCAACCCTCAAACCGATTTTTCCACCAGTTATAATCTTCAATCTTCATTAGCTTTGGTGGTTTCTGTTGGCTTCCATACATATTGTCATATTTTAAATTTTCTGAAATCTCTTTCGAATACTCTCTTATTTCAGATCTTCTTTCGGATGATTCTGAAGTAAAGGCATTGTAGAACGTGTTGTAAAATTCTTCACCGCAGCTCGACATCTTCAAATTTTGTCTTGAATTTGCACCTTGTATATCTTGAATCACCTTAATTACCTGAATCACGAACAAACAAACACAGTGAGTTTAATCAATATCAAACAAATGAATCGGATGGGTATCCGATCAAGTGAGTCAACACAAGTCAACAGTGAAAATAATCGTGTGACAATGTTGTCCGTTCGGGTGAGATTGTTATCTAAAATCTCAATTAAATGTCATGCATGTGCTCACTCTTATCAACAATCTTCAATAGTAATGGCCGACAGCTTATCAACTACACATGCAAAATTCTTATCAATTCTAGTGCATCACATGAATTATTATCAATTGCCGTTAATCAATTAATGAACATGCAAGACTGAAAGAAATCACGTGCAATACTAAATTCAATTTGTTTTTATTTGTCCTCAATTTAGTAATGGCAGACAATATATGAAAAATCAGATCACAAGAACATGTTGACTGAAATATTGACTGAACATGTTGACTAAATGACAAAATGGTGAGATAACGTGTCTTGCTTAGGTGAAATGTTGTGACACGGATTACTTATCCGTGCGAGTGGATTGCTAATCGTGCGGACAAGTGTCCATCCGGATAGGTCAAATAAAGTCAACCCGGATAGGTCAAATAAAGTCAACCCGGATTGTTATTCATGCGGACAAGTAATTCGCTCGGATAGGTCAACAATAGTCAAAGCTTTTTAAATGAATTTAAGGAGGTGCTGAAACCCGGATTACTATCCGCACGGGTGGACTTCTATGTTATCCGCACGAGTGGAAATGATGATATCCGCAGGAAGATGTTATCCGCACGAAGATGTTATCCGTGCGAGTAACCAGTTAACAAGTCAACACTTTTAATGAAATAGAACTTGAGTTGTATCTGTGCGAGTAGTCAACAAGTCAACACGGATTGTTTGTCTGCGCGAGTGGGTTTTTGCTGAAGGTAATCCGTGCGAGTGGTCAACAAGTCAACACGGATTGTTTGTCCGCGCGAGTGGGTAATCTGTGCGGATAGCTAATCCGTGCGGATGTGATGATCCGTCCGGATGAAGATGAACAGTTCAGCGATCTCAATCACAAAAAACTCAGATTTCTCTCAAACGACATGGAATTTTGACCTGAAAATTTGTAGGGTTATAGATCAGACAATTTCGCATAACATATCAAAAAATTAACGAATTTGAACCGTAAAAACGCTGTCAATTTTGAAAAATTCAGAGAAAAACGTGAATAGATGAAAAAGATGAAGAAATAGATCGAATCTGATGCAATTTGGATCTGAAATTGATGAAATCCTGTGCGAAATCGTGCGTTTGATCCGTGCAATCGAGCTCCTGCTCTGATACCACTTGTAGGTCCCGGTTTTGACTCCGTTTCGATTGCGAACCGACTCGTGTAACGTGCGGAATCCGTACACGAACGTGACCGAACACACGAGAAGTAATTATAACCGTGATTCTATTGAAAGATCTAATAACGTGCAGCACCTGAATCACGTACAAGGAACTTTCTCTCTCTAAGCTTTCTCTCTCTAGATCTTAGCTCTCCAAAGCTCCAAGTCTCAAATGTGGCAAAAGTGCCTAAAACTAACCCTTAGGTTCCTATTTATAGGCAAAGGATATAAGGAGACTCTCCTTGTTTACAATTATGCCACCTTGCCTTTTAGTAACTAGATATTACAATTTAAGCCTAAACTTAAACTATTTCTACTACGGTCTTGAGATGACGGAGGCGATAGACATACTGCACTAACACTTTCGGTGATCATCTTAGGTGAAGGTTTCTTTATGACTTTTGTGTGATGAATCTTTATTTCTAGAATAATAGACTTGGTATGTTTGTTATGTTTATTATGGTGCATGAATGTTTGATTGTGAATTGTTAATTGATGTTTTGCTCCAAGTCTGAATTGTACGTTCTTTGTGTCGTTGACAATCGAGATATCACGGGAAGGGTTAGGGTTGAATATTGGTTAATTGATCATCAGGTAACAACCTCGCGTTTATATAATCCGAGTACTTCGTTCCCTTTTATCACAACAAACGTTTATGCATGAGTTATGTCTATGTAACTCTTTCTAGTTTGATTTATGCACAATTGTTAATGGAAACCGGAACCTAAGATGGTCATTTTCTCTTAATCTGTTAAACAACCAATTTTGATTTGCAAGTAGTTAGTAATTTAATTCTCTAAAACAAACAAACAATCCAAATCATTGATCTTTATTTTCTGCATATTAGGTAATTGTAGTTAAATTGCAAAGCTATAACATCAACACATTTTCCATATACTCCCTGAGTTCGATACCCATTTACCACTATCTATTAGTTGTTATTTGGATTAAATTTGCGTGTACTATGACAGCACGTCAAATTTTGGCGCCGTTGTCGGGGAGTAGTGCGCAATGTGTGTCAGTTTGTTAGTTTTGCTTTGTTATTTCTCGGTTTACGTTGGTGTGTTAGTGTGCAAGTATTACAGGTGCATGCATACTAGAGGCTCTCACAAGTCGTCACCATTATCGTTTGATCCGGAGATCGAAAGAACGTTAAGGCAAAACCGAGTTTTAGTACGAGAAAATAGAATTATTGGTTCACCTACTTCACCCATCACACCACGAAACATCATGCAAGAATCTCAATTACCACCCACAACGGGTCAAACAATCTCATCATTTATACCTACTTCCACACAACCATCACCAAACACAACCATACCTAATACCACTACAATTCCTACTCCATCTCGTGACACTACACCAACCAACACCACACAACCGATCACTACTCAACCTGAACCCAATCTTACCTTTAGCCCTTCTTCCACAATCCCACCATTGTCACACTTCTTTCCCCCAACTACGGGTCAATCATCTTCCCATTATTCAATACCACCAAATTCAACCATTGTCCATGCTACTTCTACATTTAGACCATCGAACCAATTGGGCTTTCAATACTCATCTCTTCGATTCGGGAAATCCTCGGGTATTCAAGGGGATGGATATGATGATGGTTATGAAGAGGAGTTTAGAGGGTATGAAGAGGAAGGTTTTTACTATGGGGGTGATGGAGGCTACTTGGGACCTCAAGGAGGAGCGGGTCAACAAAGTCAACTGATTCAACAATTTCAAGATACGAGTAGACTACCGGTTGGGGTGCAACACATTAGACCGCAAGGGCCACAATTGCAACGCCCTACACCGCTACATCAAGTGTGTCCTCAAAATACACAACCTCAATTTCAACGGCCGATTCCACAACAACCGCCAATGCATCAATATCAATATCAACCACCATTTGCACCTCAAGGGCCTATGCAAGGGCAAATGGGTCAACCAAGAGCACCATTGGGTGCCCCTCAAAGACATCATCGGGAAGTAGTACGGGGAATTGAAGCTCACTTCCGACCTATTATCACTAACAATCCTTCGCCGGTAGTGATTCCTCATCATGCGGATGGAAGAACTTTTGAAGTTAGAACAATTGCCCTCCAAAGTCTACCAAAGTTCAAGGGATTAGCAACGGAAGAACCCTATTTTCTTTTGGAGACATACGACTCCATTTACAACACCATTGGAGGTCAAGGCTTCTCTTCGGAAGATGCCTAGTTGGTTCTCTTCCAATTTTCTTTGGAAGACAAGGCAAAGAGATGGTTTCATACTCTACCCTTCGCATCGATCTTTGCATGGGCCGATATGCAACAAATATTCTTGGATAAATATTACACCTCTCAAAAGACTAGTGATGCAAGGAGAGGTTTGAGAAGCTTCCAATAACAATCGGGGGAGATGTTTCATGAAGCCTTCAAAAGGTTTAATACGATGTTACGGAATTGCCCTCATCATGGGATCCAACTATGGGAGTTGTTGAACGCGTTTCACGAAGGGTTGAGTTCGGAGGATGAACGTGATTTGATGTCGATTACTAATGGTACATTCGGTACAAACTATGAACATGTCGATTGGGCCTTTTTAGAGCAAATGGCGGTGAATTCCAAGAGGAAGGCCCAATCTTCAAGAAGGGCAAGGCATGTGATACAAAGGCCGCAAGTGCATGGAGTAGAGAGTGGCAATGTTCAACCCACGAATCAAGTGTACAATGTGTGCACTAATTGCAACGAAATAGGTCACACAGCAAAAGTTTGTGTAGTGGGGGTGGTTGATGAACAAGTAGAAGAAGTGAATGCAATTCAAGGGGGTGGTCGAAATTTCAATATGAACTCCAACACCTACCACCCCGGGTTACGAAACCACCCTAATTTCCGTTATGGGAACGCGGCGAACCAAGCTAACCTAAATTCATCAACTTGGGGTGGAAACAATTATGGTTACCAAGGGCAATTTCAACAAACGGGTCAAAGTGGTTCGGGTAAAAATTCATCAAGTGGGAATGAAGTCATGGATATGCTTCGGGCTATGCAACAAGATATGCAAAAACGGAATCAACTTGATGAAGTCCGGATGCAAAAGGATGAGGTTCGTGACAAGAGCGTTCAATCACTAACAACCCAAATGGGTCAATTGGCAACCGATGTGGCGGAGTTGAAGAAAAGCAAAGGTCAACTTCCTAGCGACACCTAGGTAAATCCTTCACATGGTTCGTCACGAGGTAACAACGTTAATATTAGTCATGTTAGTGTATTGAGAAGTGGCAAAGAATCTAAAGCAAATTTGTCACCGGGTTTGGTTGAGGGGGTAGTTGAGGATGTCACGGGTAATGAAAGTGACGATGATGAAGTTTCACCGGTTAAACCTAAAGAATCAAATGTTAAAAAACCGTGTTTGGGTGAAAATGAGAAAAGTGAAAAAGATGAAGGTGAACCGAGTCAAGTCCCGTTCCCATCGGCTTTACTTGACCCGGGTAAGAAAAATTTTATTGCATCAAGAGGTCCCCAAAAAGAAGAATTATGGGACATGTTTAAACAAGTTAAAATTAACCTTCCACTCCTTGATGTAATAAAACAAGTACCCGCATACGCTAAATTTTTAAAAGAGTTATACACACAAAAAAGGCAACAAAAGAAGAAAATGCCTAAGCGGGTAGACTTTACCGGGCAAGTAAGTACGGATTTGAATGGGGAGCTTCCTCCTAAGCTCCAAGATCCGGGCACGCCATTAATTAATATACAAGTTGGCAATTTTCAAATGGCAAAGGCTTTACTAGATCTTGGAGCTGGGGTGAGCATTTTACCGGGGGGCTTATATGACCAATACGACTTTGGTCCGTTAGCAAGGGTGGAGACAACGGTTGTTTTGGCCGACTTGTCCCATAAGCTACCTCAGGGGATGGTTCAAAATGTGATTGTGAAAATTGATGAGTTTTACTACCCGGTCGACTTTTTAGTATTGGAATACTCATCCGTGGACCCAAAACAACAACAAAATGTAATTTTGGGTCGGCCATTTTTTAGCACCGCGCATGCTGTGATCGATTGTAGATTTGGTACAGTCGATATGACTTTTGGAAACCGGAAAATGCGCTTGAATGTTTTTACTAACAATTCTAATGTTGTTGGTGTTGATGAGTGTTTCATGGCAGATTTAGTCGACGGATGCAACCCGCATGAGTATGAGGAGGATGGAATAGATGTTTGTTTGTGTGACTTTTCTGAACAGGTACATGCTTGTGCACTACGGGTTGAAGAGGAAAAACAAGATGCTTTGGCTTTGAAGGAAGGTCGACCGCCATGGACTCATCAGTTTGAAAGCTTGCCGGTAGAAATAAACTCGGGTACTAAGCCATCACTAGAAGAACCACCAAAGTTGGAGCTCAAAGACTTGCCAAGCCATTTGAAGTATGCTTTCCTAGGGGATAATGGCACTCTACCGGTCATTATTGCCTCTAATTTAGAGATGGCACAAGAGCAAGCTTTGTTGGAGGTTTTGAAAGAGAATAAAGGAGCTATTGGATGGACGATTGCCGATCTCAAAGGAATTAGTCCCTCAATCATCATGCACAAGATTATTACCACCGAAGATGCAAAACCGACAAGAGAAGCTCAAAGGCGATTGAATCCGAACCTAAGGGAGGTAGTAAAGAAAGAGGTAATTAAATGGTTGGATGCGGGAATTATCTATCAGATTTCGGATAGTGCTTGGGTAAGTCCTACCCAAGTTGTGCCTAAGAAGGCCGGTATTCAATTAGTCAAGGATGAAAATGGTGAAGAAATTGCCACCCGACCGGTCACCGGGTGGCGTGTATGTATTGACTACCGCAAATTGAATACCGCCACTTCTAAGGACCATTTCCCGCTACCTTTCATTGACCAAATTATTGAAAAATTATCGGGTCAAAAATATTATTGCTTTTTGGACGGGTACTCGGGTTATAATCAAATAGCAATACACCCGGATGACCAACACAAGACCACCTTCACTTGTCCATATGGTACCTTTGCCTTTCGGCGAATGCCATTTGGCTTGTGCAATGCACCGGCAACTTTCCAACGATGTATGATGAGTATTTTCTCGGACATGGTTGGAGAGTCGCTTGAAGTGTTTATGGATGACTTCTCAATTTTTGGCACTAGCTTTGAATCTTGTCTCAATGAATTACAAAAAGTTTTAAAACGATGTGTTGAGAAAAATTTAGTGCTTAGTTGAGTGAAAAGTCATTTTATGGTGCAAGAGGGCATTGTGTTAGGTCATGTAATATCGGAAAGGGGAATGGAGGTGGATAAGGCAAAAATAAGGGTAATATCATCTTTGCCACCACCGAAAAATGTTAAGGGTGTAAGGTCATTCTTGGGGCATGCAGGCTTCTATAGACGTTTCATTAAAGGTTTTAGTGTTATCACGAAACCATTATGTAATTTGTTGTTAGAAGATGTTCCATTTGACTTTACTAACGAATGTTTGCAAGCATTTACTGTTTTGAAGGAACACTTGGTGAAAGCTCCTATTTTGCAACCGCCGGATTGGTGAAAGCCGTTCGAGATCATGTGTGACGCAAGCGACACTACAATTGGTGCAGTTTTGGGTCAACGGGTTGACAAGAAGCCGGTGGTAATTTACTATGCAAGCAAGACTTTATCCGAAGCGCAACTGAATTACACCACAACCGAAAAGGAGTTATTAGCGGTGGTGTATGCTTTGGATAAGTTTCGTTCGTATATTTGGGGGAGCAAAGTGGTTGTTTATTCGGATCATAGCGCGGTCTGGTATTTGATGGAGAAAAAGGACGCGAAGCCTCGGTTAATCTGGTGGGTATTGTTATTACAAGAGTTTGACTTAGAGACCCGAGACAAAAAGGGAAGTGAAAACGTAGTGGCGGATCATTTGTCTCGGATCCCGGTGGAAGGAATTGACGATATGAGTGAAATAAATGAAAGGTTCCTCGACGAGCAACTCCTAGCCGTTTCCACCTTTGTTGCACCGTGGTATGCTCATTACGTAAACTACTTGGCCACGGGTGCCATTCCAAATCATTGGACCAAGAAGCGAAGACAACAATTTATGGTCCAAGTGAAGCAATACATTTGGGATGAACCGGATTTTTTCAAGATCGGGCCGGATCAAGTTATTCGGATGTGTGTGCCCGAAACGGAAGTGTTGGAAATCTTGACTCATGCCCATTCATCCGCGTGTGGAGGTCATTTTAGTGGGCATAAAACGGGCTACCGTGTTCTCTCATGCGGGTTTTATTGGCCCACAATTTTCAAGGATGCTTGTGAGTTTGCAAGGAATCGTGTGAATTGTCAAAGGATGGGAAGCATTTCAAAGAGGGACGAAATGCCATTACAACCAATTTTGGTTGTAGAAATATTTGATGTATGGGGCATTGATTTTATAGGTCCCTTCCCAAATTCCAACGGGTTCTTATACATTTTGGTGGCGGTGGATTATGTCTCTAAGTGGATTGAAGCCATTGCAACAAGAACAAACGACCATTCAGTTGTTTGTAAATTTATTCAATCTAACATCTTTTCCCGTTTTGGCATTCCAAGATTTATTATAAGTGATGGTGGTTCGCATTTCAAGAACTTCAATTTTGGGATATTGTTGAAGAGGTATAGCCTGAATCATAGGATTGCCACACCTTACCATCCGCAAACTAGTGGACAAGTTGAAGTGTCTAACCATCAAGTTAAAGAAATTCTCATGAAGACGGTTCATACGGATAGGAAGGATTGGTCGAGCAAGTTGGATGATGCATTGTGGGCATACCGAACAACCTACAAAACTCCGATTGGCACAACACGTTACCGGATGGTGTATGGAAAGGGTTGTCACTTGCCAATGGAGTTAGCTCATCAGGCACATTGGGTAATCAAAACGGTAAACGCGGACTACGATGAAGCGGGGAAGATGAGGAAGTTGCAATTAAGTGAAATTGAAGAAATTAGAGACGAGGCATATGAGTGTGCAGCGGCTTAAAAAGACAAGCTCAAAAAGGTACACGATGCAAAGTTTAGGAAGAAAACCTTTGAAGTGGGTCAAAAGGTTTGGTTGTACAATTCAAGGCTCAAGATGTTTGCGGGCAAACTTAAAAGCAAATGGATGGGCCCGTATGTCGTTCGGCGGGTCGGGAGGTTTGGTGATATAGATATCCAAGATGAGCAAACCAACAAACAACAAACGGTGAATGGCCATCGGTTGAAGCCATACTTGGTAGGGAACGACATCAACCACTTGGAACTAGACAAAGCGGGCTACATCTTACGCCCGGTCGATGAGGATCAACCATGAGAGGCCCATGTTTGGTAGTGTAAATAGTTAGCATTTTGTTTTGTTTGTTTTGTATAGTTTTCACATTTACCGTACTCGCTTGAAGCTTGTGTTTGAAACAAGTGTGGGGACATTCGGGTCACGAATTGCTCTAACATTGTGTTGAGGACAACATGGGATTTTTGAGGGGGTAGGGTCATTTTTACATGTTTTTGAAGAATTTTAAAAACACAAAAAAAAATGAAAAAACTGAAAAAAAAATATAAAAAAGGCACTTAAAATTGATGTTTTTGACGAAGTGAAAAGGCCCAGAGGCCACCGTAAATTATGGTTTACACCGTAAGTTACGGTGGAGGTGAAAATCTTGGGGATTTATGGTAAAAACCTACTGTCTTACGGTAGGTATTTGTTTCCAGGTTCCACCGTAATTTACGGTGTCCACCGTAAATAACGGTGGACCTGGCGAACTGATGGGTCGGCTAAGTACAGCAGTTACATAAAAAATAAAAAATAAATAAAAAATAATAAACATTTTACGTGAACTCTCCCCCTCCACACGATTTCCTTCTTTCTTCCCTCACCACAAACACATCTATCACTTTCTCTAGTCCCACAAAATCCCCATAACCTTACAACCTTCTTCCACCTTCAATCCTTCATATCTCTCTCAATTCTTAGCCAAATCAAGTGAAATCTAGGTCAATCTTGGCTAATTTTTCACGTACTTGCTGATTTTGAGAAGAAATTTGGGAGGAAACGATGTTTTCTGGTCCGAATAACAAACCCTAGGTCCGGAAATTTTGGGGGTTTTTGAAGTTTTTGTTTCACTTGTGTTCTAGCATCTTCAAACAAAGGTATGGAAGTTTATTTGTTATATTTTGGTGATGTATTGTGAAGATTAAGGTTGTTTTTGGATATTTGTTCATACCCACTTGCTTGTTCATAGTTTTTGTCATGAAACTTGTTATATGATCATTGTTATGGTTTGTAGATGTAGGTTTGATGTAAAGTTGTGAACTTTTTGGGAATCTCTACATTGTAGAGACACCATGCCCAATTTTTTGCAAAAGATTTATAAACTCTTGGTTCACTAACATCTACAACCATAATAACAAGCAAGTGTGGGGATGTGTTGAAAAAAAAAGGGGCTAACTTTTTGTGTTTGGTTGTGTTGTTTGCTTTGCAATGTGTGTACGAAAATGGTACGAACGAAGGAAAGAGCGGGAGCTAGTTCATCTTCTTCGTCTAAAGGCAAAGGCAAACATCTGGAAGAACAACCGAAGAAAAGACAATATTTGGGTAGAGTTAGTGAAAGCGAAAGTGAGGAGGAAGAAATGATGGAATTGGACCCGGCTGACAAGCCGAAATGGGAATCGGGTCTGTTGGATGAGCAACCGGATGAATGGCAGCCGACATTATTCCATGACAGTATGAACCGATTGAAAAACAAGGCAGCTGCATTCATCCGTGAGAGGGAGGTGAGAGTGGTTGAATTTGGGCCGTTCAACGTGTTTGCCCAATTCCACCCCTTAGGATGGGAGGCGGCTCTCAGTTGTTATGATAAGGACAACAAGAACCTGTTCATGGATGAAATTCAAGAATGGATGGCAACCCTCAAGTGCAACACATACGATAGGCCGGCGCAGATGAAGTTAACGGGTGAGGTGAATGGGATTAAGGTAGAGATGTCTTTTGATACACTACCAAAGTTGGCAACATACGACAGTCTACCGGCTCGTGACTACATGATTCCTAGTCTTGATGACCTTTTGATAAAACCGGAGAAGCATCCTCGTTGGAATGATATGTTAGCGGCTTTGTTCTTGCCCGGTACTTATAGTGGAATCTTGAACCGGAAGAACTTGAAGATTGAAGCGAAGTTGATGTTAACGATTTGCATTTTGAATGTCATCCCATGGAGAGGAGATAAGGAACAAGTTAGGTATCCGGAAGTACCCGTTCTTTATTCGTTGCTCAATGGGTCTCCTCGTTTTCCAATTCGGTATTTGATCATGAACCATCTTTGGATTTGCCGGAACAAGTTGGGGAGGAGCATTATCCCGTATTGCCGAATTATCACGGGATTGATGAAGCAATTTAAGGCAATCACGTCGGAGGATAGAGGACATCCGAAAAGGCACAAGCCTTTTGAGATTTCAAAGATGGGTATTGGGTGGACCTACACCCAATCGGAAAGGTATCATAAGCTCAAATCGGAGGGTCAAAGATGGCGAGCATTGAAAGTTGATGCAAGGGATCTTCTACCGGGTGAAGAGGATGAACCGGAGAGTGAAGCGGAAACCCCGAGTGGGATGATGACTATGCGGATGAGCCGCACGGTGAGAATGTGAATGTGGGCCAAGGGGGCCTAGGTAGGGGATATGGTGGTGCTTTCTATGATTACACGGAGCGTTCATACGAGCCGAATTGGGCTTACAATGGCACTATGCAAGAGGTTATTGAGAACCACCGTCCTCCGGCACCCGTTTTTGATTCATGGTCGGGTTCGGAGCGTACTTTATTTGATCAACAAACGATGATGAGTGCCAGTATGGAGCGGGCTTTAAAGCATAATTTTGATCGTCAAGAATCATGGAACCGTGCACATGCTTACTCCCATGAGCTAGAGATGAACAACCGGTTTGAAGATGACCAAGCAAGAAGGATGCATGCGGATTGGCATGCGGGCGGCCCGTGGTTGTGGATCCACCTCCGGTGGATTATGCGTCTCTACCACCATATGATGGTTGTGTTTCGTATCCAACCCCGCCGCTCCATCATTCACAATGGCTAGATCCCCGTCAACAACAAGGAGCATCGCAGCAAGGGGGAAGTGGTAGCGGTGCATTTGCTTTCGGAGAATGGAACGAGATGATGTCTTCCATCTTCGGGCCTCCTCAACCGCGTTACTACTAGACAGGTCGTGCTTCTTCTTGTATATTCTTATACATTTGCTTTGTTATGTCTTTGGTCGGGTGGATGGGTGGTGTTAGTTTGTTTTGTTATGTTTTGGGTTGGTAGAGTTGGTGGTGTAATGCTTAAAAGAAGAAAATATAAAAAAATATATAAAATGAAAAAAATACCAAAAAGAAATTTGTGGTTTAAGTGTTGAGCTTTTAGTTGGTGTTAAAGAGTTTAGCGATCAAATTCTCCTAAAACCATACATTGGGGTCAATGTATCCCAAGTGTGAGGATGGGGAAAATTTTTGAGGTTTTTGAAATTTTTGAGGTTTTTGAAAAAAAAAAATTAAATCAAGCGAAACAATGTGAGAATTTGAACACCTTGGACTAACCCCAAATGATGCACCGGCAACCCTTAATACCCCTTATTCTTGGTGAGAGTTGAAGCCACACATGTAAATAAATAATACTTGTCTTTGATGAGAGTGGCAACGGGTGGGGGTGCATTAGAACTTGTGCCTTGATACGGTTTGAGTCCTTAGTCGGATATGAATGCGAAAAGGATAAGGGCATTTAGGTAACCTCGTCATTAGTGTGTGCGAGTGTGGGATTTGGGGGGGTTGGACCTCATAAATTGTATATATGAGCATGGTTGCGAGAGGGGCGGGGGTTTGGACATTTAGTTGCCCAATTTTGTGCCTAAAAGCCTATCGTTTGTTACCCCTTAGCTAGTTGCGTAAAATTTTTTACCCGACTTGACCCGGTCTTATATTTTTAGTGGTTGTTTTAGTAGTATGTAGATATATTTGATGTTATATTGTATGTTGCTTTAAGTTGAAAAAAAAGAGAGAGAGAGAGAGAAATGGAAAAAGCAATGAAAAAAAAGAAAAAAAAAACAAAAGTGATGTTGAGTTATCTTGTATATAGTAGTTAAGTTGGTAGTTGTTTGTTTATTTTATTGTGTAATAAAAAGAGCGGGTTAAGTTTTTGCTACTACATATATATTCCATTTCCTACCCGTACACCTAGCCACGTTACAACCTTAAAAAGCCCCTTTGATTTGCATTCATGTTTGGCGCTTGTTAGGAGAAGGACTGATTTAGGTACAAGCCTATAGTTATGAACCACCCGTTTGCCTTTTGTGTGTCTAGCTTACAATTGCTAGTGCTTACTTGTTGCCGAGAGGAGAGACATAGCGAGGGGTGCGTTATTTTGGGTGTTAAGAAGGGGTTGGTAAAAGGACTACATGTTTATGCTTGGTTTATGTTGATCGCTTGTTTTGAAAATGGTTTGATGAGTTGCTTGGGACAAGCAACGGTTAAGTGTGGGGATGTGACGGGTGGTCCATAGGACAACCCTTAATGATGTTAAAAGACGAGTTTATCCCGCACTTGATCGTGTAATTATATTGAATTAGATAACTACAGTTGCTTATGTTTCAGGTATGTTTCGGGAGCTAAAAATGGATAAAACGCTGCTTTGGACGGTTTGGAGAGGAACGGGTCGTGCATGGAAGGAAAAAGAAACAAAACCCAAGAATCAGGGCTCCACCGTAATTTACGGTGGCCACCGTAAATTACGGTGGCCCTGAAACTCATGTTTCTCCACCGTACCTCAAAAGCAAATCACCGTAACAGCTTGATGTCCACCGTAATTTATGGTGGAGACCGTAAATTACGGTGGAGGCGACGGACAATTTTGTAACTGCCTTATTAAAACAGTTTTTGTGGTGCCTTTTCACATTATCTCATCATTGGACGTTTCTCTGGAGTTCGAGGGAGAATTTTGGCTTTGGCAAGTGTTTGTGAACAATTTCTAACATTTCGGTTTGTCTTTTGATTCATACGAACTTCAATCTTGATGTTATGATGATCCACCAAACAGTGTCCAGCTAAACTTTCGGTGATCATTTTAGGTGAAGGTTTCTTTATGACTTTTGTGTGATGAATCTTTATTTCTAGAATAATAGACTTGGTATGTTTTCTATGTTTATTATGGTGCATGAATGTTTGATTGTTAATTGTTAATTGATGTTTTGCTCCTAGTCTGAATTGTACGTTCTTGGTGTTGTTGACAATCGAGATATCACGGGAAGGGTTAGGGTTGAATATTGGTTAATTAATCATCGGGTAACAACCTCGCGTTTATATAATCTGAGTACTTCATTCCCTTTTATCACAACAAACGTTTATGCATAAGTTATGTCTATGTAACTCTTTCTAGTTTGATTTATGCACAATTGTTAATGGAAACCGGAACCTAAGATGGTCATTTTCTCTTAATTTGTTAAACAACCAATTTTGATTTGCAAGTAGTTAGTAATTTAATTCTCTAAAACAAACAAACAATCCAAATCATTGATCTTTATTTTCTGCATAATAGGTAATTGTAGTAAAATTGTGAAGCTATAACATCAACACATTTTCCACATACTCCCTGAGTTCGATACCCATTTACCACTATCTATTAGTTGTTATATGGATTAAATTTGCGTGTACTACGACAGCACATCACCATCCGATCGAACAGCCATCCGAACCAGTGACTGGTTTGACACTTTATTCAATCTCGTTACTCTGGCTGACTCTTATCCTGTTGTAATCCAATTAGGCTAATTCTAAAAAGAGCTCCCTTAGATCCAATCGCAGTTTTTACTGCTAAGCAATCACTGTGAGTATACTCGATCCCCTTTTTACTTTAGACATTTGGGGTGTAACATGTATTCTATGAAACTTAAACTTGAATCTTTGAAACTTATACTCTATCCTATGTGAACATGAAACTAGTGATTCTTGATTCTTGACTCTTTGTGCTATGTGGCGTTTAATCCAGAGTGTGTAGTTCCGCCTTAACAATAGTAGCGCTATAGGAGATGCACCTCTCCCATTATTCTCGGGGGGTATTGTTAGGAGGATTCTAGTTTACCTTGAGTCTTAGGCAAATACTAAAGCATCGGGATACTTGGGCTATCACTGCGTGGACTGCGACGCTAGCATGGCTGAAACTATTTTATTGCTTACACTATGGATATGAGTCGTTTTAATCTATTTATTCTATTATCAAACTTGTATACTCGCCAATACCTTTTGTATTGATATTTTAATACATGTTGCAGGCTGATAGGGTGCTTGGAATGCATGGAAAACAAGCTAGGAGATGCTTAGAAACGTCGCCCAGTTAATTTAGACATTTGGAACAGTTGAAACAATGTTTGTCATGTTGGCACTTGTTATCTGTGGTTGATGTTTTATTTTAGACAATTGTTATGAAATCTACTTAAATTTTATTGAAATATCTAGCGTTATGGAACCTCATGAGCAATCCGAACGCTTAGTTCTCGCACCCCGATGTTTCCGCCATCGGTTGGGGTGTGACACTTAGAGAAGTCACGAATAAAGCGGCGATAGAATCCTGCGTGACCTAAGAAGCTCCTAATAGATTTCACAGAAGTAGGCGGTGGGAGCTTAGACATCGTATCAATCTTGGCCTGATCCACCTCAAGCCCCGCGTGTGAAATCTTGTGACCTAACACAATCCCCTCACGAACCATAAAATGACATTTCTCCCAATTAAGCATCAGGTTCGTCTCCTCACAACGAGCTAGCACTCGATCTAGATTACGCAGATACGAATCGAAGGAACTCCCAAAAACAGAAACGTTGTCCATGAAAACCTCCATGGAGTCCTCGATAAGCTCGTGAAAGATGGCCACCATACAGGGCTGAAAAGTAGCCGGAGCATTACATAGTCCAAACGGCATGCGTCGGTACGCAAAGGTGCCGTAGGGTCATGTAAAGGTGGTTTTCTCCTGATCCTGCGGTGCGATGGGAATCTAGAAATAACCGGAAAAACCATCAAGGAAGCAATAGAACTGCCAACAGTCGCTCAAGCACCTGATCAATAAAATGACACATAGTTATAAATTACAACATTAGAGCGATTACAATGGCTTCTATCTTATTTTTTATCTGGCGTCGTGTCACACTGTGTGACGATGGTCATACCACTATTTGGTCATGTCACCCCAATAGTGATGATTATCACTGTTAGGATTTATTAGCCTAACCCGTGAGAAATTAGTAATGTGCACAATACCCCACTAGCCAGTGATTTAAGATAACGACTTATTCCCTGTAATTATAACATTTGAAAATGGAGTATTGTAAAAATGCTTTTGATAAAAGAGAATGACTCACATTGCAGATTTATACGGGAAGAGTTTAAGCCTACGGATTTAGCCTTGTAACCTAATTTAAACAATACGCACACAACTAGGTCAGTAACTAATACAGCATTTATGATAACTCACGAGATTAAACCCTCACAACAAATGACAAAGTGCGATACTTAAACATCCATCGAATTCACGACGAATGACAAAGCATAACCCTAATGTGGGCAGCACTTAAACATCCATTGGATAGTTTCAATCGATCGGACATTGAATCGTAATAGCGATCGAGTTATTACCCTGTTATAGCGGCAACGTTTCGTGATTGTGTGTGTTTTAGGACTGTTTCTACAATATCTCAGTGTACGTATTGAATTTCTACGTCGAACCAACGCGAAATTGCAAGTGCCAAAGTCTACTACTTATAGCTGAAAAACCGACCCCCTCGCGTGGCGCGAGAGGTCTTCACGTGGCGCGAGAGACACAACCCTACCATAGGGTAGCCTCGTGTCTTGGTAGCCTAGCTGAGTTGGTCTTGCGTTAAAATTTGTTTTACACGTAAAATTGTCAAGATAATATCAACTAGGGTTTACCCCCCTGAGTTTTAGGGGCCCTGATCTTGTTTCCAATTATTCTGAAAATTTCAGGGATTATGCAGAATTACTTGGGGGTCTTAATTAGGGTTTCTTATTTGACAAAATGAAATAATAAATAGGACTTTTGATGAGAGTTGTTACATCCTCCCCACCTTAATAAAAATCTCGTCCTCCAGATTTACTGGAATAAGTGAGGATACTTTCGCTTCATCTCTGATTCAAGTTCCCAAGTGTATTCAGGTCCTCTTCTTGAATCCCACTTGACTTTGACCAACACTAGCCTCTTGTGCTTGCGAAACTTGATCTTTCTATCTTCTATTTGTAATGGCTTCTCAACAAATTTTAGCTTTTCATTTACCTCTACATCTTGAAGAGGCACTACCAGGGACTCGTCAGATAGACATTTCTTGAGATTGGATACAAGAAATACGTCATGTACTCCAGCTAGCTCTACTGGTAGTTGTAAGCGATAGGCAACTGGTCCTATACGTTGGATTACTGGAAATGGTCCTACGTATCTGGGACTTAACTTTCCTTTCTTACCAAATCGAACTACTCCTTTCCAAGGAGAAACTTTCAATAATACTCTATCTCCAACTTGAAATTCTGACGGCTTGCGTCGATTATCGACATAACTCTTCTGGCGATCTCGAGCCGTTTTCAATCTTTCCTTGATTTGAGTGATCTTGTCGGTAGTTTCTTGTACTATTTCAGGACCTGATAATTGACTTTCTCCTATTACTGCCCAGCAAACCGGAGTTCTGCATTTGCGTCCATACAGTGCTTCGAATGGGGCAGCTTCGATACTTGCATGATAACTATTATTATAGGAGAATTCGATCAAAGGTAGATGGTTGTTCCAATTTCCACCAAAATCTATTACACATGCCCGAAGCATGTCTTCCAGGGTTTGTATTGTCCTTTCACTTTGTTTGTCTATTTGTGGATGATATGTCGTACTTAAATTTAGTCGGGTTCCCATTGCTTCATGGAAACTTGTCCAGAAATGGGAAGTGAAATGACTATCCCTATTTGATACAATGGAGAGTGAAACTCCATGTAAAGATACTACTTCGTCTACATACAACTTTGCCAACCATTCCATGCTAAAGGTTTCTTTCATAGGTAGAAAATGAGCTGACTTGGTTAATCGATCCACAATTACCCAAATCGCGTCATTACCTTTTCTGGTTTTGGGTAACTTAGTAACAAAGTCCATTGTTATGAGTTCCCATTTCCATACAGGCATTTCTAGTTGTTGAAGTAGACCTGAAGGTTTCTGGTGTTCTGCCTTAACTTGTGAACAAGTAAGACATTTAGAAACATATCTAGCTATGTCCTTTTTCATTCCTATCCACCAGAAATTATTTCTTAAATCTTGGTACATCTTATTGTTTCCGGGATGCATGGTGTATCTAGATTTATGAGCTTCTTCTAAAATTTTATCTCTTAATTCTCCTTGTTTAGATACCCAAATCCTTTTCTTATGGAATCTCCAAATTCCATCATTTCCTTGCTCTAATTCTTCTATTCGTCCTTTCATTCCTTCGGCATCGTCCTTGATTGCTGTTTCTTGAACATTCTTTAGTTGTTCCATTAAATCTAACTGTATATTTAATCTAAGATCACGAACCCGTCGTTGTTTCTCATGATATTTACGACTTAAGGCATCTGCAACTACATTTGCCTTTCCTTCGTGATATTGAATATCACAGTCGTAGTCGCTTAGTATTTCCATCCATCTCCTTTGTCTCATGTTTAATTTTTTTTGCTCAAATATGTATCTTAAACTTTTATGATCCGTATAAACAATAAACTTACTTCCATACAGATAATGTCTCCAAATTTTAAGGGCAAAAATTATGGCTCCTAACTCTAAGTCATGAGTCGTATATTTTCTTCGTGCTTTTTCAATTGCCTTGATGCATACGCAATTACCTTTTTGCGTTGCATTAGCACACATCCTAACCCTAGTTTAGAAGCATCACAGTATACTTCAAAATCCTCTGTTCCTTCTGGTAAGGCTAGAATTGGGGCATTGGTTAACTTTTGCTTTAAAATTCTAAAAGCCTCTTCTTGCCTAGGTCCCCATTCAAACTTAGCTACTTTACAGGTTAGTTTAGTTAATGGTACAGCTATTTTGGAAAAATCCTTAATAAACCGTCTATAGTATCCGGCTAACCCTATAAAACTTCTAATTTCCATTGCTGATTGTGGAACCTTCCATTTGGTGATTGCTTCTATCTTAGCAGGATCTACGTGAATACCTTCGTGATTCACCATGTGTCCTAAAAATTGCACTTCTTGCAGCCAAAATTCACACTTCGAGAATTTGGCGTAAAGCTTTTCTTTTCTTAACAAAGTTAAGAGTGCATGCAAGTGCTCGCAATGTTCTTCCTGACTTTTGGAATAAATAAGTATATATTCAATGAAGACAATTACGAATTTATCCAAGTACGGTTTACAGATCCTATTCATCATGTCCATAAATGCTGCAGGAGCATTGGTTAACCCAAAGGGCATGACTGTAAACTCGTAATGACCATACCTAGTTCTGAAAGCAGTTTTAGGTATGTCTTCTTCTTGTACCTTCAATTGATGGTATCCGGAGCGTAAGTCAATCTTAGAAAAGTATCTAGCTCCCTGAAGTTGATTGAAAAGATCATTAATCCTAGGTAAAGGGTATCGATTCTTAATTGTAACTTTATTAAATTCTGTATAATCGATACACATTCGCATCAAACCATCCTTTTTTCTTTACGAACAACACTGGTGCTCCCCAAGGGGATGAACTAGGTTGTATGAATCCTTTACTGAGCAATTCATCTAATTGTTTTTTAAGTTCTAACATTTCAGTGGGTGCTAAACGATAAGGTGCTTTAGCTATAGGTGTAGTTCCAGGAATTAAATGAATTCTAAATTCTACCTCCCTATCTGGTGGTAATCCTAGTAACTCTTCTGGAAATACTTCCGAGTATTCCGATACTACAAGAATTTCCTTAAGTTCTTTACCCTTAGTGCTAATGATTACTGAAATCATATACACTATTCCTTGCTTTCGTTTATAACTAGCAACTTTCATTACTGAAATGAACTTCATGGGTTTTCGCGGCTTATCTCCTGTAACCATGATTACTTCTTTAGTGGGTGTAGGAATTTCTATGGAGTTCTTATCACATAGGATTCGAGCATGATTGGCTATTAACCAATCCATTCCTAATACGACGTCGAATCCGGCTAAATTCATAGGTAACAGATTTGCAGAGAATTTATGACCTAAAAGTTCTATATTTCCTTCTCGCAAAACCTTATTTATGTTAACAGAATTCCCATCTGTCGTTTCTACTGTAAAAATTTGCCTAAGGTTTGTCAAAGGTAAATTAAGAGTTTGGCAAAATGAAGTATTGATAAAACTTTGGTTTGCACCAGAGTCAAATAATGCTTTTGCATACACGTTGTGAACTAGGAACGTACCAGCTATCACATCCGGGATTAGCTCTGCTTCCTGAGTAGTCAGTTGGAAGGCTCTGACGTTCTTTTTGTTAGTTCCTTCTGCAGGTTTAGCTTTGTTGTCAGCTGGTTTAACCAATTTAGGGATGTCTGGCCTAATATGTCCAGCTTCTCCACAGTTGTAGCAGACTGTGGATCTCTTCTTCCTGCACTCTTCCTCTTGATGCCCCAGAATTTTGCAAAAATTGCAATATACTTTGCATCTTCCAAAATGCTTTCTTTTGCAAGAATTGCAAAATGGATTAGTGGAAGATTGTCCAGTCCCCTTTCTTTTGAAATTGTTACGGTTACCCATACGGAATCCTTAGGTAATCTTTTGAGCTACTTCCTTCTTTCTATTTTCTTCTCGCGTCCGTACCAGTTCATCAGTCAAGGTATTGGCTAAATCTACGGCATCATCAATCGTGCGGGGTTTCGCAGCTTTGACGATATTACGGATTTCGCCAATCAATCCCCAAATATAGCGGGAAATAAGTATTGGTTCTGGCGAAGCCAGTGTTGGTACCACTCTAGCATATTCGAAGAATGTCGAAGTATATCCTCGACAATCTACACCAATTATTCGATGGTTTAGGAACTTATTTGCCATTTGTTCCTTTTCGTATTCGGGACAAAATTTTCTTTCTATTAGCTGCTTAAATTCCTCCCAACTCATGGCATAGGCCATATTTCTTCCTTTGGCTTGAAGTACCGTATTCCACCATTCTAGCGCCCCTTCTTTAAAAAGATGTGACGCATACATAACCTTGTCTTCTTCGGCACATTTACTTATCATAATTATTGCTTCGGTCTTCTCCAACCAACGCAGTGCTGCAGTTGCCCCTTCATTGCCTGCAAATTCAGCTGGTTTACAAGCAAGAAATTCTTTGTAAGTGCAACCAGGCGTTGCAGCTTTCATTTTCTTAGGGAGTGGGGCCTGCCGTGGATCATTATCGTGATTAGTATGATTGCCGCCTCCGTTTACACTATTACTGAAGTTATCTTCTTGGGTACGTTTACTAGGAATGATTTGTTGAGGTTCAACAGGTTTCTGGGCAGCAGCAAGTATTGCTAGAATAGCATTGGCTATTCCTTGAGCAACAATATTTTCTATATCTAGCTTAGTCATAAATTGATCTTCCGGGTGTTGCTCAGATTGATTAACCTCGTTAACTGGTTCATTATTAGCGTTTTCCATCTGATAATTAATATATATAATTTATTAGTATAGAGGAAATAATAATTATAGATAAAATAATTATACAATTTCCACAACACACATATAACCAAAATTATCGATTTCTCGATTCCCATTTTATATATATTATGCATCATTACACACCATTATCTTACAAAGGTTTTATTTGTAAGTTACTTTACAGACTTATTTTATTATTACTATTATTATTATACAATCACAGTTTCACCACCATCCCATTCCTGGGTACTTTAGAAGTGACGTTCCCTCTCGTCATACTTCCAGGAGATCTGTTCTCCTACCTCTCGAATCCTATTCCCTGCACCTATCAGCTCCTCGCCAAAATGGCGGAGTTCAGCTAATTTTTCATTGCTCATTGGTGGGTTTGGTATAGGTTCTGGGTCGAATTGAGGGAAAAAGGTATAAGGGTTATTTAGGAGGTTTTGAAACTGCGAGTCATTGGTCCACCACTCGTCCATTCCTAGAGGTTGGGTGTGGATCAGAGGGTCAGGAATAGCTGGTTCTAAGTTTATTGGAAGTTGAGTTTCGGCAGGATAAGGGTAAAGGTTGGTATTGATAGGTCTAATGATATCATAGCTTGCCAATATGTGATCAAACTCCTCTTGTAATGGCAACTCCTCGACTTGTTTAGAACTTTCCCCAATTTCCATTTCTATTTGCCTGGAATCTTCTCCGATCGCAATTCCTTTTCCTTTATCTATGGGATTCTCTATTTTGGGAACCTTTCTAGTTGCTGGTTTCCTCCTGCGTACACGCCTCCAGCCTACGAATCTTCTCCTTTTCTTAGGCTTTGGTTTCTCTGGAGGTGGAACGTGGAATTCCATATATTCTTCTACATCGGTATGTAACCAGTAAAATCTCTGGAAACTTCTATTTTCACCGGATAATGATTGAGATTTTGAAGGGCTTCAGATAACTCATTCATGTTGTTTAGCATATATGCAAAAATACTAAGTTAAAATTTTATAACAAAATTTCACAGATAACCTTCAAGTATTATTGCATACCGTGTGACTAATTTGATACAAAGGACAACTGAAAATTAAAACATACTATGGTTTTATTGTAAACTTATTTATTTACTGGGTAAAGTTTCTGGCTTGTAGGTAATATGGGTGCTAGAACTGGGTCAGGGTATTTAAATATTAGCATTTACTGCTAACGTAGCTAACATATAGAGATCTGTCCATTTTTCATCTAACTTGTCTTCCCATGGTGGGTTATTTCCTATTTTATGAATTTCCTTATTACTCATCACTCCTCTTTATTGGGACTTCTTTATTTTCTCTTGACTTTTCCTAATAATCAAACTTCTTTTATTAGGAGAAAGTGGCTCCTCATATTGTGACTTTCGAACAAATATTCCTTCCTCAGTATCTGTTAGGTATTTTGAGGATGAAGTTCCTTTTTCTTTCGGTGAAGTATCTAATTTATGGTAGATATCCGAAAGTCTTTGCTTACCCATACTGTACACAAATATTCAATTAATAAAACACGTAATCACAAAAATGGCAATCAGTAAAATTAAGTATTTTCTAAATACTTAATTGGCTTAAATCAGTGGCTTGATCAGTGGCTCTGATACCACCTTTTCCTGTCACGGCCACAGCCCCGGTTTGATCCGGTCAGGAGCCGCGAAACAGGAACCCGTGGTATTTGTGATGCATCAGCGGAAGATTTTTAACAGGATCTTTTAAAACTCTTAAATGCCCAATTATTTTATTTCATAATTCGGAATAAATCCCGTAATTTACAATAGAGGAATTTAACTAGGAAATTCCCTGATTTATTAAAACATGTTTATTTATTTTTAACTGAGCCACCTCTTCAAGCTTGTTAGTGCTCCGTAGCACGTTTCCTTGATTTACAGCAGGTCGCCTGAAACATGTTTTAAAAATATTTTATCAGTGGGGAAATGCTGGCGAGTCACTCTAATTTGATAAAATGACACATAGTTATAAATTACAACATAAGAGCGATTACAATGGCTTCTATCTTATTTTTTATCTTGCGTCGTGTCACACTGTGTGACGATGGTCATACCACTATTGGGTCTTGTCACCCAAATAGTGATGATTATCACTGTTAGGATTTATTAGCCCAACCCGTGAGAAATTAGTAATGTGCACAATACCCAACTAGCCAGTGATTTAAGATAACCACGACTTATTCCCTGTAATTATAACATTTGAAAATGGAGTATTGTAAAAATGCTTTTGATAAAAGAGAATGACTCATATTGCAGATTTATACGGGCAGAGTTTAAGCCTACGGATTTAGCCTTGTAACCTAATTTAAACAATATGCACACAACTAGGTTAGTAACTAATACCGCATTTACGATAACTCACGAGATTAAACCCTCACAACAAATGACAAAGTGCGATACTTAAACATCCATCGAAATCACGACGAATGACAAAGCATAATCCTAATGTGGGCAGCACTTAAACATCCATTGGATAGTTTCAATCGATCGGACATTGAATCGTAATAGTGATCGAGTTATTACCCTGTTATAGCGGCAGCGTTTCGTGATTGTGTGTGTTTTAGGACTGTTTCTACCATATCTCAGTGTACGTATTGAATTTCTATGCCGAACCAACGCGAAATTGCAAGTGCCAAAGTCTACTACTTATAGCTGAAAAACCGACCCCCTCGCGTGGCGCAAGAGGTCTTCGCGTGGCGTGAGAGACACAACCCTACTATAGGGTAGTCTCGTGTCTTGGTAGCCTAGCTGAGTTGGTCTTGCGTTAAAATTCGTTTTACACATAAAACTGTCTAGATAATATCAACTAGGGTTTACCCCCCCCCCCCTCCCCTGAGTTTTAGGGGCCCTGATCCTGTTTCCAATTATTCTGAAAATTTCAGGGATTATGCAGAATTACTTGGGGGTCTTAATTAGGGTTTCTTATTGGACAAAATAAAATAATAAATAGGACTTTTGATGAGAGTTGTTACAATACCCCCTTTTTTGGGAACTACCTAGACAGGGCTAACCCATGTAGAATCTGAGACAGGGTAAATCAGGCCAGCGTCGAGCAGCTTCAACACCTCCTTCTTCACCACATCCTGCATATTGGGGTTCAGCCACCTCTGTGGCTGTACCACCGGTCTATACTCCTCCTCCATAAGAATTTTGTGGGTGCAAAAGGAAGGGTTAATACCCTTGATATCTACTAACTTCCAGGCAATAGCATGCCTGTGCGCCCTCAAAACAACCATCAGTCTCTCCTTCTCCTCCTCCGTCAAACTCGATGAAATAATGACGGGCAACTGAGATCTCTCGCCAAGGAATGCATACTCCAAGTGAGATGGCAGTTCCTTCCGCTCTAGAGGCGGGGGTATCTCCACTGATGGTTTCTCCTCAGAGGTCTCTCTCTCTCTAACACTTCAAACACCTCAGAACCCTTAGAACACTCAGATCCTATGGATGGCTCGCTAGATGGTAATGGTGAATCCTGCTCTAGGTCAAACTCGGTCAAATCAATGCCCTCAACATCTACCCCTAACATCTGCATCTCTATAGACTCTCTACCGCAAACCTCACCGAGAAAACTACCCACATGTGACATAAGGGTGTCTATAAAGTAAAGAGTGTCGTCATGCTGCGGTGTATGCTTCATCGAATGCTGGATGTCAAAGGTGACCGCGTCATCATCGACGCGGAAAGTAAGCTTACCGTCAAGAACATCAATGACGGCTCGGGCGGTGGCAAGGAATGGACGTCCTAAAATGAGCGGAACTCTAGAATCCTCGTCCATATCAAGGATGACAAAATCCACTGGAAAAACGAACTTGTCAACCTTGACAAGCATATTCTCTACGATACCACATGGAAACTTCACAGATCGATCTGCGAGCTGAAGACTCATGCGCATAGGAGATGGCTCGCCTAGATTGAGCTTAGCGAAGATGGAGTAAGGCATGAGGTTAATGCTAGCTCCTAGGTCGGCCAGTGCATAGCTGAAAGTAAGGTCACCGATCAGACACGGAATGGTGAAACTCCCTGGATCGGTCATCTTCTTAGGAAGCTTGTTCTGCACGACTGCAGAACACTCCTCACTAAGAGTGACAGAAACAGCTCCTCCAGTTTCTTCTTGTTTGTGAGAAGATACTTTAAGAACTTGGCATACTTAGGCATTTTAGATAGAGCCTCGATGAAAGGAAGGTTCACATGGAGTTTTTTCAGAATCTCCAAGAACCATCCATACTGCTCAGAATCGCTCTTAGCTAACAGCCTACCAGGGTAAGGAGCTGTGGGTTTATAGACTCTAAGTGGCTCCTTCTCCTTCTTCGTCTCTCCTGAAGACTCGCTGGACTGTGCTGTACTTGCTGGGCGCAGCCTAGGGTGCACATCGCCAGCATGAGTCTCCATCTCAATCTCCTCACCAACCGGTTCCTCGACCTCATCGACCGGCTTCTCTACTTCTACCCCTCTACCACTCCTAGTAGTCACTGCCTTTGCAGTAGCGTTTGGGTTAGTTTGGGTGCTACTAGGGAATGTACCTACTGGCCTCTCAGTCATCCTATTGGCCATCTCTCCAACGGTCTTCTCTAGACTCTTTATGGTGTCCCCCTGATTCCTAAACATGAGCTCAAACTCTTGATTTTTCTTGACCTGCTCCTGATGTCTAGCCTCACCCTGCATCACTATTGACTCTAGGAGTTTATTCGGCCTACTTTGACTCTCCTCATTCCTCTTCAAAAACTCGCTCAGCTAAGATTTAGACTCTCCACTGTTCTGTCCATCAGCAGGGGTCTGAAACAGACTCTGGCGAGGCTGGAATCCAGGGGGATTCCTACCCTGCCAGTTCGAGGTTTGGCATGACTGCCATCCAGAGTTGTAACCCTGGCCTCGTCCCTGGTTCTGTATAAAACTCAACTCCTCCTCAGATCCTACCAGGCAATCTACCATCTCATGCCCACCTCTACATACTCACACTTAGAGCTAATCTTAACCTGAATATCCTTGAGCATCTTTGTCAAGGATTCGACCTGGGGGGCTAAAGCTACGCTAGAATATACCGTATGAATACCCCTAGAGGCAGCAGTAACGCCCCCGGAGCCTGGCTCGGTATAAGTACTGGTGGCTAGATCCTCCATCATTTCAAGACACTCAGCAGCAGTCATGGTCTTCATTATGTTTCCTCCTGCTGTGGAGTCAAGCAGTCTCTTAGTCGCTTCAGAAACTCCGTTATAGAATTTCTCCACGACTCTCCACTCCTCAAGCCCATGGTGAGGGCACTTATTCAGCAGCGCCTTAAACTTATCCCAGGTCTCGTAGAAAGACTCCCATTGCTGCTCAGCGAATGCGTAGTTGAAATTTCTAAGACGAGCGGTTTTTGCAGGTGGGAAGTATTTCTGTAAGAATTTAGATTGAAGATCATTCCAAGTGGTGATTGCTCCCTGTGGGAGGGAGTCCAACCAGATAGTAGCCTGATCAGTGAGTGAGAATGGAAACAAACGAAGGTTAATGGCCTCCTCAGTGACGCCCGTAAGACGGAAAGTACTACAGACCGTACCGATTTTAGTCAGATGAGCATGTGGGTCCTCGTCTCGTAAACCATGGAACTGGACCGAATGGGTAATGGCGTTGATCATGGTTGGTGGGATGGTCCAGTTGTTCGCCTCTACAGCAGGAAGTGAGATGCTCGAGCGAACGGTGGTGGGAGCAACACTAATGTGATCAGCAACGGTCCAACGATCAGCCATATCTACATAAAAGACAAGATCAGAAAGAAGTACCTGTGGCTGGCGTAAATGACGGTGAAACTCGCGTTCGGGTTCAGAGAATGGTGAACTATCGGGTGGGCCCGAGGAACGTGTGTGCATACACTGAAAAGCAAGTATAAAATGGCATGAAACACAAATAAGCTAGCTAAACAAGTAGGCACACAGAACTAGCAAGTATCCTTAAAAAGCAAACAACTATTTTTTTTAATTTTTGGTTTTTATTATTTTTATTGATTATTTTTTTAACTAAGAAATAACAAAAAAACTAATCTAAGAAAGCAGTAAAATGGCTAAATCCCCGACTCGGGTCATCCTCAAAAGCGCACTGTGTCCCCGGCAGCGGCGCCAAAAACTTGATGTGTGAAATATGTTTTAATTAAATTCAACAAGTTTTAAAAATTAGAAAAACCCGTAAACCACACACTACCGGCAAGTGTACCGGTCGTAAGTAGTAAACAAGTAACTCCGAGTATCGAACCGTGGACACAATCTAGCGACTCTTGATACTAAACCTCTATCGAGCCTTAGCCGAATAAATTGTTTGTTTGAAAGATTAGTTTTAACTAAATACTAAACAAGCAAATAAGTAAACTCAGACAAAAAGAGTAGAAGACTCTGGAAACTGAAAGGAAAACTCAAATGCTAGGAGAAAACAGATACCTAGGTCTAGAATCCTACCCGTAACTTACAACTCTTGGAATTGGATAATGGAGTGGCTACCGGGTTTCTAAAAATACGCCTAACTCAAGAAAAGCCTAAAGACTGCTAGATCACCTCCCGGTCTCACTAACATCTCTCAGACAATCCTAAAGTGGACGTGTAAATCACCGGTTACTAGATCAAATCACCTCCCGGTCTCACTTCACTAGGGAATGCTAAGGTACCCAAATGACTCGCTCACCTCCCGGTCTCGCTAATCACAACACACCCTAAAGTATGAAGGGGTAATCTAGGGTTGATGATAACAACTCAAATTTGCTAGGGAACTAAGGAAACCAAGCTAGGTTCACCTCCCAGTCTCACCTTTACCCAAAACCCAAGAACTAGACAAACTGACACTCTATCTCCTCCCGGTCTCAAGAGTGGCAAAACACTAATTTCAAAGACTCACAAGGTTGCTTATAGGGTTATCTAAGACAAGAAACCTCTAGATTATACCACTAACACAAAGTCTATGGAAAATCACGTGTAACCCTAGATCTGAAACTACCAAAGTAACAAACGTAAAGAAAACGCAAAGCAACAATCATGTAGTTCAATTACTCATAGCATTCATACGCATCATCATCAACAACTCATAGATATTTTACCAAAACATTAAGCCAAAAATTATATTATCCAACACCGAAAGTTATAAGTCACAAAATATTCATCAATACGACCTAGGTAGCATAAAAGTTTAGCTACTCATGTTCAAAAACGAAACACAAATAAATTTTAAGTTCAGCATAACAAAAAACATGTCAAAACAATTTAACAAAACTAGGTTCAACATGAAAGCTATGAAGAAACTATAAATATATGCGTGTAAAATCGAACCCGTAGCGTCTCTAGCTTTAATCGAACCCGTAGACCTCCAAGCCTTTTCCTTCTTTTTTTTTGCGTGATTTTTTCTGTCTTCAACTGTCCCTTCTCGAAAATAATGAATGTCCTTTTCCTGATGTTGTCACCCCCTCTATGTAAATTCCATCATGTAGGGTTTTTGTTTTTTTAGTCAAGGCCCAATAAAACTCCCCACCTAAATGTCACGAATGCAGGGTTGTTGGAATATTAATTTTGGCGGCCCACTCTAATTCCTTTTGATGATTTTTGCTTTTCAATTGCCGCCCAAGACTTTGCCTTCTGTCTTGCTTTTCGAAAACACTAATAATAAATATTCTCCTTATGATGTTGGCAAAAAGAATTAGCTATCAATACCCTCCTTCATTCATTCAACAATCATAATAATACACACATATATCTTTTTATTTTCTTGTCATTTAGTGTGGAATTAATATGAACTTTCAACTAAAAACCATTCTGGCCCCTTGACTTTCATGCAATATTTTTAAACAACTTATCTTTAAATGCGATTTAGCCCTTCGTCTTTCAGCTTCATTTAAAATTTCCCGATTCTTCGTGCTTTGATCGTTTAAGCTCGTTTTTTTATTTCTTTTTGCACCGGGACCTGTAATAATAATAAATAATAAAATATATGTCTAAATATTATAAATATTACTCTAAAATATAAAAATAAAATACAAAATACACGGGTAAATGACGGTGTTTTTCAACACATCACTCAGCTTCAGAAAAAGTAGACTTTAACATAGCGAGAATATGGACAGAGCTAACTCGTTTACCGCTGAGCTGATTTTTCGTTGGAGTGAACCCAAGCAGGCGTTCACACGTGTCCGCAGCCTCAAAAAATGTAACGGCGTTATCCGCCCCACCAACCGGCACCCCTTCAATTGGCAGGCCCCACAAGACGTTAACAACCTGTAACGTGACAGTTGTTTCCCCCACTAGGAGATGAAACGTGTGGGTTTCAGGCCTCCACCGCTCAACCAACGCCGTTATTAATGAGTGGTCTATATAACGGTACCCACTATCCAGCACCCCACAAAATCCTGCTTCACGTATAACCTTCCACACGTGATCCTATAGGATTTTTCCTCGCCAACTTCCAAAACGAACGATCAGAACGCTTAGGTTTATGGGTGACCGGAAATTTTCCGGGTGATTATAAACCTCTAACGCACGGTGTTCCTTTAGTAAAAACAAAACGTCGTTACTGAGAGGACCAGGATTCAATTGATAACTCATTTTTAAGTTTGAGAATTTCTTGTGTGTGCTTAAACTAGGGTGAGGTTTTGGTCTGGATGGTTTGTATGAAGGTTTTTTTAATACGGTTTTTCTTGTATCAGTAAACCATATTCTATGTACATATATGTAGCAAGATAGGTATGTAGATTCCATTGATAATCTGATATGACTAGAAATGTAAGGTGTGAGTAACCAAAGTATTCTAAAAACTACTATTATCAATTGTACAAAAATGTAAGTTGTGATTAGATGGATCTATACAATACTATTACAAGAATCTGCGTATCATACATATGGTTAAATGAATGCACTGCAAAATTCAATTACATTTGAAGAGACTATTCTCTGCAAAACACTATTTCCCTATTTCAAATTTTGTCATTCAATACACACATCCCTTTTTTTATGTTTTCAATGTTGCATGGCTGATGGAAAATTAACAAGGCTGCATGACAAAAACTGAAGAGGAATCATGTGAAGCCAGTAGTTTCAAAAAAGAATCAAAATGGCACAAAAAACAGTGAGCTTCTTTAAGGTATTTCTAATAAACAGCGAGGCTCTTTAAGATTTTTGTTACAGACAACGAGGCTTCATAGCTTTGTACATACAAACAGCAAGGCTATTGAGCCTTTTACATATAAACAGCTAAGTTCTTTAAGCATGCACAAACAAACAGCGAAGTTATGTAGTTGGCTGAATAAATCAGTGAGGTTTCTTAATGGGAACATTCTGGACGCCCATACGTGGAAAAGACAATGGTGACACATACTGAAGTTTGCCAGAATGATAAGGAAAACCCAGGACCTAATTCAGGGGTGTTAGTTTGTATGTTATTGTGTAAACTAGTTAATGACGACCAGCTCCGGATTGATGGAGAGCTTCGAATTGATGGAGATCTTGAAGGGTCTTGCACGAAATATAGATGGTAAATGGTGAAAGAGTTCTATGTAGCTCGATTTTCAACGGCAAACGTGTAATATAACAAGAAGTTGTATTCATCCTTTATGTATTATGTTTAAATTAATAAATAATTTCGAATCTCCTGGGCCTTTTATGCAAAAATGTGAAAAATGAGTTTTATAGACTTTCGGGCCCCTGAAATGAGGGGAAAAGCCCTTCGGCGAGAAGACGCCCGTGGTCCAGGTACACAATTATCCCTCCTTAAAACATAGAGATAAACGGTGATGGTGACGGGCATCGCACCGGTGAGGAAACGGACACGGAAAAGGCCAGCCTGGGCCTTTTTTCAAAAATGTAAAAAATGAGTTTTATGGACTTTCGGGCTCCTCGAAATGAGAGGAACAGCCCTTCACCGAGAAGACGCTCGTGGTCCAGGTTCACATTGACCTCTCCTTAAAACATAGAGATAAACGGTAACGGTAACGGGCGCCGCACCGGTGAGGAAACGGACACAGAAAAGTCCAGCCTGGGCATTTTTTTCCAAAAATCTAAAAAATGAGTTTTATGGACTTCCGGGCCCCTCGAAATGAGGGGAACATCCTTTCGCCGAGAAGACGCATGTGATTCAGGTACACATTGACTCTTCCTTAAAACATAGAGATAAACAGTGACAGTAACGGGCGCCTCACCGGTGAGGAAAAGGACACGGAAAACACCAGGCTAGGCCTTTTTTGCAAAAATGTAAAAAATGAGTTCTATGGACTTTCGGGCCCCTCGAAATGAGGGGAACAACCCTTCGTTGAGAAGAAGCCCATAGTCTAGGTACACATTGACCCCTCCTTAAAACATAGAGATAAACGGTGATGGTATTGGCGCCTCACTGGTGAGGAAACGGACACCGAAAAGGCCAGCCTGGGCCTTTTTTGCTAAAATGTAAAAGTGAGTTTTATGGACTTTTGGGCCCCTCGAAATGAGGGAAAAACCCCTTCCGCGAGAAGACGCCCATGGCCAGGTACACATTAACCCCTCGTGAAAACATACAGACAAACGGTGACGGTAACGGGCGCCGCACCGGTGAGGAAACGGACACGGAAATGGCCAGCCTGGGCCTTTCTTGCAAAAATGTAGAGTACAAAAAAAGGAAGAAAACACTTATTTTCAAATAAATAACATAAATAAAATACAATGATAAACATAAAAACCTAGAGGCTACAAACAATGCCATTTATACAACTCGTTAGCCATGTGGCGCCGGTACTTTATACAATCGTCTTCTACATCATTGTCTACAAAGAGCGACTTGCCTCTTACAAGGTTCTCCATCATCATACAAACAATCACCCCTGAATTAGCAATGTTACCATTGTCCTGAGGCACAACATCTTGAACTAAACCAAAGAAAACTTTTTATTTGTGCAGTATTTCGAGTTTCGCCAATAGTTAATCTGGTCCAGAAAATGCTTAAAGAAAATCGAAAAAATGTCCATAACGTAATCAACCAGCCGTCGTTTTTCATTTCCCCGTCTTTTATCAGTCCAATATTGAGTAATTTCCATGTTAAACATATCAACACGGAATAGTAACCAGTCCTCTTGCTTCATCCATCACGGAATATACAAATAATCAACATCCCAAAATGGAGGATATGGTTCCTTCCAGCCATGTCTAACGCCCTTAAACACTCCTTGGTATAGCACATGTCTTCATAAATATGCGGGGGTAACACCGTCCAAGGCAATTTCTTAGACGGGTTTTTTAAAATTTTGGACTGTCTAAGACGCATTAGCCTTAAGGTCCATGCTTCAACGTGCTGCACAATGATAAAAAAAATACATACAGTCAGTGCTTAGTATGGCATAATTAGAATAACAAATATATCTTTGTAAGCTTACAATGTCATTTAGGCAACCGTTAGACTCGTAGCCTAAAAGGCTACCCCAGAAGTTTCTATGTAGCGGTTTTTCACCTAAGAAACGAGAATAGCAAAATGGAGAATCCCCGTTGCAGTAAAATTCTTCAATATCACCTGACCATTTTCCGGAATCATCTGTTGGAACAGCAAAAATACTACTTTCTAGACGATTTTCATCCTGTTTTCTTGTCGACTTATGCGAGGACGACCCGGGGTTATGTTGGATAACGTTTCGCGTAAGAGAATCAGAATAGGAGGTGCTAGAGAAACTTCTTGGACGTCTTAACTTATTTATTATCATACTTGACATTTTGGGGACGGGAAGTGAATTGTATTGTTCATCGGAAACTTGCTTGTCGCGACGGTGTGCCATGGTTGAGGAATGTGAATGCAGTTTTTGTGTGGTTGTGATATGGGAAAGTGGGGGTGTATTTATAGTGGTAGGAAATAGATTAAAATATTACCAACTTAGTATTCAAATAGTGAGGAAATTCAGTAAGTTACCAAGTTAATATTCAAATATAATAATGTCTGCTTATGGAATACAATAATGTACAACAAACTTGTAGTTACAAACAAAAATAGGATCAAAATACACTTAGTTAGATGGGGGTGGAGGATTAAATCGGTTAAAATCTAAATCTAGTCCCCATTCCAAGGGAGTGGGGTCTACATTTGAGTAATGTGCAGGAGGATCTTTCAAACTTTGATGTGGTGGAAAATAATTGAAGTCAGCCTGGCTATCCGGAAAAAACGTCAACATTTGTGATGTGGGGGTTGTATACACCGGCTGATTATTTTCGGACCCGGCTAACTCGTTGTTGCTTTGGTGTTGGACATTAGCAGTATATACATTTGGTTGTCAGTAACCACAGTATTAACATCCCCACCGATAAGGTCGGATAATCTATTAGCGGCCCAAAACTCTGGGTGGTCAACATCATTATAATTTTGATTCACACCAAAATTACCGCTGCCAACCGTATTGTCTAGCTCGAGGATACGCCATTGATCATCAATTTGACTTTCGTTCACAAATGATGAACCCTCTTGTTCCATATTCATGCCCCAATTTGAACCGCCACCCGTGTCAAGATTTGAACCTCCTTGCTGACGTTGTCGTCGCCTGCGGAACTTCTGCGGACGAGGAAAGGCGTTAGGTCGACAGGGTCTGTTGTCAGGTGACTCGGATATTGTGAGTATCCTTGTCGCCGTGACATTTCCGTAGCCCGATAAGCGGCAGCTTAGGTGAACTCCACGTCATCAGACCGTTGTATTACCCCCATTGCGTCCGTCTAAATAAAAAAATAGTTAGTTCACAACAAATTATTTCAGACTTTCTAACGTGAAAAATTCTAAATAAATATATATACCAGCATTTGGGCACGAGTGCCATCATCTTGAAAACCACGCATGGGAACTGTCGGAGACCTTCGATTTGTCAGATAGAGAACTTTATGGCGCACGAACCAAGACATAATCGTCTGCGATCGGATAAGAGGTGATTGTTTCTCCCGCCACAACGTATTAATGACGATGGTACCAAGCATAAAGATAAACATCGTGTCGTATGGTCCAATCCCATCCAGTTTTCCCAATCTGGGTTGATTTATGCAGTCTGGCAAGCTCTTCAACGGTTAATGGTATACTGGGAGGTATATGTTGAACCATGCCAAACTGCCGCATAACCCGTTGCGGATAATGATGCTCGACGTTCTTCTAGTAAATCAGAGGGCATGTGCTCCTCCAACTATCACTCCCACTAGTGCAAATACCCGGGGGTCTACCAATGACATGATCGTACGGTGTCCAAATAAATTGCAGTAAAAAATAAATATTTTAGCAACAAATACAGAAAATTACACGTATTATCCTAGAAGTAGCGTACTATCCCCTCGCGAACAGACTGAAGTTAAGATCGATAAGATCTAAGACAGTGTGTGGGGACAACATGATTAAATGTCCCCTTCCAGCTACGAAAATAATAAGTCCAACAATTTAATATTATATATTTAAGTTTCCTAATATTTTATAGTCGTGGTACTAAAACAATTTTATACTTAATCAGCTTACAACATACCGAGCAGCTAACGGCGCGTCGTAATTAAACCGGTGGCAGGGCTCGGGTGCCACACAACGAATCCTCTCCCAGTCCCACACTTGTAGAATTGACATTGGTCCGGTAAAGATTACAGCATCGGGTGCTGTAGCGTTACACAGGTTTCTGTAGAGACAGCTTAAAATAGCACTGCCCGAGCTAATATTAGCACATGAACTTAAATTCTCTAAGTATTGTAAAAAAAAAATGAAGATTAATCCAGTTGTTCGAGTTATCTAGAAAAACTGTACAACCTATTAGATAAAATATTATTAAACGTGCACGTATAATGCACTAATCGTCCGTTGCCTCAGCTTCAGAAAAAGTAGACTTTAACACAGCGAGAATACGGACAGAGCTAACTCGTTTACCGCTGAGCTGATTTTCCGCTGGAGTGAACCCAAGCAGGCGTTCACACATGTCCGCAGCCTCAAAAATGTAATGGCGTTATCCGCCCCACAAACCGGCACCCCCTCAATTGGCAGGCCCTACAAGACGTTAACGTCCTGTAACGTGACAGTTGTTTCCCCCACTAGGAGATGAAACGTGTGGGTTTCAAGCCTCCACCGCTCAACCAACGCCGTTATTAACGAGTGCTCTATATAACGGTACCCACTATCTAGCACCCCACCAAATCCTGCTACACGTATATAACCTTCCACATGTGGTCCTATAGGATTTTGCCTCACCAACTTCCAAAATGAACGATCAGAATGCTTGATGTTTATGGGTGACCAGAAAGTTTTTGGGTGATTATAAACCTCTAAAGCACGGTGTTCCTTGTGTAAAAACAAAACCTCGTTACTGAGAGGACCAGGATTCAATTGATAACTCATTTTTAAGTTTGAGAATTTCTTGTGTGTGCTTAAACTAGGGTGAGGTTTTGGTCTGGATGGTTTGTATCAAAGTTTATTTAATATGTTTTTTGTTGTATCAGTAAACCATATTCTATGTACATATACGTAGCAAGATAGGAATATAGATTCCATTGATAATCTGATATGACTAGAAATATAAGGTGTGAGTAACCAAAGTATTCTAAAAACTACTATTCTCAATTGTACAAAAAATGTAAGGTGTGATTAGATGGATCTATACAATACTATTACAAGAATCTGCGTATCATACATATGGTTAAATGAATGCACTACAAAATTCAATTACATTTGAAGAGACTATTCTCTGCAAAACACTATTTCCCTATTTCAAATTTTGTCATTCAATACACACATCCCTTTTTTATGTTTTCAATGTTGCATGGCTGATGGAAAGCTAATAACGCTGCATGACAAACTGAAAAGGAATCACGTAAAGCCTGTAGTTTCAAAAAAGAATCAAGATGGCACAAAAAACAGCGAGCTTCTTTAAGGTATTTGTAATAAACAGCGAGGCTCTTTAAGATTTTTGTAATAAACAGCGAGGCTTCATAGCTTTGTACATACAAACAGCAAGGCTATGGAGCCTTGTACATATAAACAGCGAAGTTCTTTAAGCATGCACAAACAAACAGTGAAGTTATGTAGTTGGCTGAATAAATCAGCGAGGTTTCTTAGAAACATGTTGTTCAAAACAACGAGGTTACGTACATGGTGGTTATAAACAACGAGGTTCGATACGTTGCTATTATAAACAACGAGGTTCAGTCATATGTCAGAAAATGAAACCTGCAACAGTCTTTTGGCAGAATTGTTATTGAAGCTCGCTGTTTGGATTGGCAAGGTACCTAAGAATGCTTGTTTTCTTAGTTGGGACCTAAAGGTAATCTTTGGGGGCTTAAACCCCTATTTCTACAATAAAAACTCTTGAACATGTATATTCGCACAAGTCGGGTTAGTTTCTTTGAACAAATCATATTTGTATTTGTTTGTTGTGAATAGTTATATAAAATAATACCAACTCAATGATGTATACTCATTCCACTTGTCTTGCAGAAATTCACAGTGTTAGAGACGCTAAAGGTGATCGAGTTGCCACCTTATGAACTTAATCATGCTGAGCTACATTTAGACACCCATGAAGAATCATGTAATCATGCAGCTTTTGGCCTTTTGTGGATGCTATACTTTGGTGTTTCCGGCCTTGATCTCTAACTTTACGATTATCCTTTCTTTTAACTAATTTCGAAGAACAAAGTGATGTTGTCAAAGTAAGAGTTACATGTGATTTATTATTTGATGAAATATTTCAAGTCCCAGTCGATAATCAAACCGAAGTATAGCATTCAATACACACATCCCTTTTTTATGTTTTCAATGTTTCATGGCTGATGGAAAACTAATAACGCTGCATGACAAACTGAAAAGGAATCACGTAAAGCCTGTAGTTTCAAAAAAGAATCAAGATGGCACAAAAAACAGCGATCTTCTTTAAGGTATTTGTAATAAACAGCGAGGCTCTTTAAGATTTTTGTAATAAACAGCGAGGCTTCATAGCTTTGTACTTACAAACAGCAAGGCTATGGAGCCTTGTACATATAAACAGCGAAGTTCTTTAAGCATGCACAAATAAACAGTGAAGTTATGTAGTTGGCTGAATAAATCAGCGAGGTTTCTTAGAAACATGTTGTTTAAAACAACGAGGTTACGTACATGGTGGTTATAAACAGCGAGGTTCGATACATTGCTATTATAAACAACGAGGTTCAGTCATATGTCAGAAAAGTGAAACCTGCAACAGTCTTTTGGCAGAATTGTTATTGAAGCTCGCTGTTTGGATTGGCAAGGTACCTAAGAATGCTTGTTTTCTTAGTTGGGACCTAAAGGTAATCTTTGGGGGCTTAAACCCCTATTTCTACAATAAAAACTCTTGAACTTGTATATTCGCACAAGTCGGGTTAGTTTCTTTGAACAAATCATATTTGTATTTGTTTGTTGTGAATAGTTATATAAAACAATACCAACTCAATGATGTATACTCATTCCACTTGTCTTGCAGAAATTCACAATGTTAGAGACGCTAAAGGTGATCGAGTTGCCACCTTATGAACTCAATCATGCTGAGCTACATTTAGACACCCATGAAGAATCATGTAATCATGCAGCTTTTGGCCTTTTGTGGATGCTATACTTTGGTGTTTCCGGCCTTGATCTCTAACTTTACGATTATCCTTTCTTTTAACTAATTTCGAATAACAAAGTGATGTTGTCAAGGTAAGAGTTACATGTGATTTATTATTTGATGAAATATTTCAAGTCCCAGTCGATAATCAAACCGAATAGAAAAGATGAAAAAGAGAATTTAGATCGAATAACTCTCAATCTTATTAATCAGAAAATAACTCAAAACTGATTACAGACTCTTAAACCATAACTTGGTTTCTCTCTAATGTTGTCTCTCTTCTCTCTTAATAATGTCTAACCCTAACTTGGTTTATATAGGCTAACTCTAACTTGGTGACCAAGACATTACCATATAACCCTAACTTGGTGACCAAGACATTACCAAATATAATTATAATGTAATTAGGAAACTTAACCAATTATGACCAACTTGTCAACATTGATCCCTCAAGTTCACCGACTTGTGACTTGAACTCCTTTGTCACCCTTTTCCCATCACCAACTTGTGAGGAGTTGGGAATTACCGCCAACAATCACCCCCCCTTAATTTCTGACTCGAAATAGGTAGGCTCTAACATGTCTTCTTTGTCTTGATTCTTATAGAACACATCTTGATCTCTAGCTGTGTTTTTCGGCTCCTTCCTAGCTCGAACATTCGTGCGACCTTGTACTCGACTAGTCCTTTCACGACTCGTCCTTTGGTCATAAGAACTTGCACCACCATTTACTCAGCTACGATCTTGAGCAAACACCCGCTTTCTTGGATCATTAAATGTACCTCCTTGGATTTGAATCCCTTGCTTAACCTTTTCTTTGGATTCTTGAACAAATTTTTTGGACTTTGAACTTTGGGTTTCTGCATTAAACTTGGATCTTTGAGAAGATTCTGACTCGTACTTGCCGTATCATCTTTCAGTTCACCTCTTTGTAGATCCCTACCCGCAAAATTCTTTATTCCAGGTATGTTATCTTGTGTACCGGAACTTGCTATCTTGAGGTTGATCTTGTACAAACGGTTCTTGGTCCTTGTCACCTTCATCATAAGCTTTCCTTTATCATCATGAATGGTTAACAAATCACGTTTCATGTGAATGTCGCATCCACCTTCCGTTGCTTGACCAAGGCTTATGATATTGCTTTGCAAACTCGGTATGTAGTAAACATCGGTTAACAGGCGTTTCTCCCCCGTTTTCCCTTCAAGTAATACCGATCCCTTTCCCCGTATATCAATACAAGATCCATCTCCAAACTTCACCTTTCCCGTGACACGCTCATTAAGTTCAAAGAAATAAGCTCGATTACCCGTCATGTGGTTCGATGCTCCGTTGTCGAGATACCAAGTGTCTTTCTCCATTGGCCCAGTCTCGAAACGCTTTGGATTCACCCATTCTTCATTTAGAAAAACCATCTCTTGATCACATCTCATCATGAATAATGATGGATCAAAATCATCGTTTTTAGCTAAGTTAGCTTCATCTTGTTTCTTCATACGATCCGGACATCCTGTCGCGAAGTGACCAAATTTATCACAACGGTAACACTAAACCTATCATCTATCTTTCCTTCCTTTTGGCGATCATTGGTTCTTCTTTGACCCGTTTGCTTTGACCCATGATCTTGACCGTCTCGGCTTTGACTTCCATCTTGGTCCTCATCATCCCAGTCTTGACGTCTGCCTCAGCAACTTGAACCGCCTCGCCCACGCCCTCGTGTATTTTCATAGGATTTGGATTTCGAGGATGACTCACCATTGGCAAACATTAGATTACCTTGATTTTCTGCTAAAGACTCGATACCCTTAATCCTATCTTCGAACGTCTTCAGTCTACCGATCGCTTCCTGAAACGTCATGGCCTTCAAATCTGCGAATTGTTCAATTGAAACTACAATTGGAACATACTTTGTAGGAACAGAGCCTAATAACTTTCTGGTTAGCTTTTTGTTTTCATAGGTGGTTCCCAAACTGGCTGCTTTGGTAACCAGCTGACTAATCCTCCCTGCGAAAGAATCAATCGTCTATGTTTCTTTCATCTTTAAAGATTCAAACTCATTTTCCAGATACTCAATCTTAGCCTCTCGAACCCGTTCAACCCCAACATACCGTGTCTTTAACGCTTCCCAGATTTCCTTTGCAGTCTGAAACTGAGCTACTTGAAACACGAGCTCTTCGGGTATTGCTTGAAGTAGAAGTGCAACCGCCATGTCATCCTTTTTTGTCTCTACCTCCTTTTTGCCTGGTTCTAAAGCTTGTTGTATTCCATGAACCTTGAATACTGATCTATGTCGTAAGGTCGGTCAAAAATATAATAAAAAAATGTCCTATTCACCTTTTACTAGTAAAAGGCAAGTAGGGTGTCGAGTCCACGGGGAATCAGTGGAAAGTGTAAAAGTTCGTTGCTTTATGACTAATATCTAAATTATAACCTAATTGCTTTTTGAAGTTTTAGAGTAATTATGAAAACGAATGTAAAGATGTATTTGTCAACAATAATGAGAAAATGGACCAATCTCCGGGTTTTCAGGTTATGCAGAAAATCATGTTACTTAGTTACTACCAGTTGGAAATCACATAGACATGAATTTTAAAACTTGTTTTGATAAATAATTAACGGATAATATATTTGATTGCAATGATCCACGATCAAAACCGAAGGATTGATGCAAATGAATAGTAATCTAGTTAATCACCAATTTTAGATTTCATAAACATAATCAAGTTCAATGATTAAAGGTTTAAAACAATGACATCCTAGAATTTAATCTCGGTTGTTGATGAACAAACCAAATAATTGATGAACTCAAATGATTACGATAATCTAATAATGTTTAATCGAACAAGAACAATAAAAATGACTAACCGAATGATTAATCAGTTCTTAATCCAAAAGTCGTAACAATAAGTAAACCAAAAGTTTCTCTCATAAACCCTATTCCTGGAGATGGTCACGGGACGACTAGCCGCTCATGATGCTCGTGCGATCTTCAAATGCTTGAGAAGAGAATGATTGCATGAGTGATTCGGCAAGTGGTTGTGGACGGATGATGTTGAGGATGAATGATTCCCGACAAAAAGTGGTGTACGGCTGCTGCTAAAAGTCGATCGATGATGATCCAAAATCTTGTGTCGTTCTCTCCAAATTCTCTTATGGCTCCAATATTTTCATGTGATGATATGGGCTGCCAAAACCAAATTGTGAGATCACATGGGCTGCCCTAAAATCGAGATGTTGCTAATGATGATGTTGGGCCGATTTGGCATCTAAAAATTGTGTAATATATGGCTCCAAAAATCGAGTGTACGAATGTCTTTATGGCTGCTCAATTTTCGAGATATGTTGCTGCCACTTTCAAACCAATATGAAGCCCACCAAAATTGTGTTATATCGCTGCCTCCAAAGTCATTAATGTTAGCTTGTGTCTCCAACATGTGCACCCCACTCACATCCAAAAGAAATCCACAAAGTGCTTCCATAGTCGTCCAACATGTATTGGCTGCATGTTCAACTTTCAACAATTGACTATAAGCCCCTTGAACTTCAATGCTTTCACATTCTTTATGTATCCAAACCATCAATTTCGACCCATAACATTCCCGATTGCTTCCGTTGGCCGCCTTCATTAATATCACATGTTCCGCTTCATCGTTAAACTCCGTACTTTCACCAAATTACGTGTTTTACCTGCAAAAGCACAAGCACTCGCAGTAAACATATTCCAAGCGTATAATCACATAAAACAAGCTAAACCACGTAAAATCCACACTTAAACACCCATGTTTCACACTCTCCATCACATCCCCATACTTACCTTTGATTGTCCTCAAGCAAACCGATACAGAACTACTCACCATAGTAACAATACCTTTGAACCCTTTAACCGATGCAACAGTATAAGTCCCAAGTCATACCCGTTCCATAGACTGACACAATCAAGATTGACAGTCCGATAAGCAATTGATGCAATTTCTAAAACTCAAGACTTGTCTATTCAAAACTAACATGCTTAGGATTATACACATGCTACACGCCCCTCACAATAAACTCTCCTCTCGGTTTAAAAATATGAACTAGCGTGTAATGTGCTAGCATTTATACACTCAAAACCAAACATGAAATTCTGTAATCATAGGCTTGTACGACAATCACACCTCCACTGTATCATATAACACGGCACGCATCAAAAGGACTTTCGTTTTGGGCTTAGGCTAAGGGTAGGAAGATTTTTGGCTTATATTTATATTTTTATATGGCGAACAAAAAAACAACCAAACCGTGACAACTTTATTTGCAACACATAATGACTAACACATTCGGGTTGGTTTCTACCCAAGAATACAAACAATATTCTCCAAACTTTCTTTTTGTTCTTTTCTTTTTCTATAATTTTTTTTCTATGTTTTCTCTTTTTTTTCTTTTTTTTTTCAATTATTCATACTTTGTCGTTCACGGTCGTATCAAACTATTTCACATTGGGTGGACAAACGAAAGGGTAAATAGGCTCAACAGGGCTACTAGGGGTAGTGATTAGATAAACATGAAACAAACAAACAAGTGTAAGGTATATCCTAATGCCTTTATCATTTACGTGCACGTGTCAAACCACAGTCTCAGCATGTATCAAATCATCCAAGTTCTAACACAGAATAACATGCGGCATGCTCTCAACAAATGAATTCAATATGTAAATCATTCAATCATTCTACAGGCTCAAAATTCGCACCAAAGAAAGGTAAAAAGGCTGCCGACACGTAGCATATGCAATCTAAAGCATGTTACCCCTAAATAGACATCTCTTCTCAATTCTTTAAACTAAAAACACATGTCGGACCTACTCTCATGAAACTTAAAGGAACAACCATGACAAATGACTATGTTAGTTTACTACCGGCAAGGAACCCATTAGTGATTGAAACGTTCGGTTTTCGTATCCATTTAGTTCACTTAAGGCGATGAAATTCTTTGAAATTTTCAAAATTTTCAATATTTCTCAGTTTTCATCGTTTTCAATCACTTTCAACCTCTTTCAAACTCTCTTTCCAAACCTTTTCCTTCCCGGGTTTCCATATCCCCACACTTGGGCGACATTGTCCCCAATGTATAGTGCTTTTAAAACAAACCCGAGAATACCAGCTAACAAACCTCATGAGTGACCGTTCCTAACAAAATGAGCAAAAACACATTCCCTAAACACAACATAGTTTAACACCACCAAAAACATGAATAAAAATGCAATAATAAAAGTGGAACAGACTCCCCTAGTTTAAAGTGTAGAATCCTCATGCGTCATGTCCCACCACGACCGTATAGCATTTCATTTGCGGCCGTGTCCACAAGTACTCGGGTCAATCTCAACAATTAGTGTTCAGATCATCCCCGTCCAAATGGAGATTGAGTATGGACAGTTTTGACTGAACTCTAATCCGTGCATTGTCCGCCAATGCAACTAGAACGTACCGGGACTTCACCAAACATCCCCACACTTGGACCATTGCATCCGTAGAGATTAATAACCTGATAACCTGAAAAGTACTCACACAAAAACCAAAACAAATATACACTACTCTACATCCTCGGGCTGCCTCCCGAGAGCGCTAAGTTTATAGGTCTTCAGCCAGACCGTACCTGATATACCCTCATGGTGGTCGCAGTGAACATTTACCCACCAAGTTTCCTGCATATGCTCGGTGATTGACATTCCAAATTCCAATCTGCTTTCTTGTGCCAATAATATTTGTTGAATCAGTATGGAACCAGTGAAATCCACATTTGCCTGCCGAATTTCCACGGTGTGTTCGATAATTGACATGTCGAGTCTTCACCTTCTTTCTTATCATGAATACGTCTGTTGGATCACTGCTTAGCCACTTCAATATACCTTGTCCGAGATCTTCTCTACTCACTTTTCTCTTATTCCCACTCGAGCCATCGTCCCCAACTTTGTTAGTTGGAGTAATCAAAATATGCAGCGGTTCGGGACAAACTTAGACTACATCAGTCTCTAGTTCTTCAGTAGGTGATAAGTCTTCATGTGGGTTTAAACATATAATTTCATGTTCAGGAAGACCTTCAACCACTTCTTCATCTTCATCAACTAAAACAAGTATTTCTTGCGTTTCTTCAACAAATGCAGGAATGGATGTGGAATTATCCTTCACAGCCTTCAATGTTGCAATTTGTTCGTCTATTTGATTCGATCGTTGGACCATAGCCTCAGTTCTCAACCTACTCTCTTGTACCATATCCATCATAATATCCATGATTTCATCAAGTTTAGAATTTTGGTGTTTACCTTGATAATCATTTGGACTTTGGTGTTGCCAATCAAACCTCCCTTGGTAATTACCATGATTACACCATTGATTACGCATATTAAAATCATTGTATGTTGACTCAAAGTAATCATGGTAACGACCGTTATAATATTCTTGGTATCGTGAGAAGGGCACCACCTCAGATTCGTAATCATTAAAATCCAAATTTTGCTCATACTTGTGGGTGACATTTGACTGATAGTGTCCCTGATATGAAGGTGCCTTATACCCAGACATCAATTTTTCTTTCCAAAACACTGGGTCTATCCAAAACACTAGGCAGTCTTCATCTGTGTGAATTTTCCCACAACAAAGGCATGACTGATGAGCTCTATCTATGATCTTAAGATTTCACTTCCTACACAAACAAACTAAAATACTCGCATAGAAAACTAATATATAAAAAAACCAAAAACTACAAGAAATATTTTTGGAATTTTGTTTTTTTTTCTAATTTTTTATGATTTTTTAATTTTTTTAAAGAAAAACAACTAACTAACACTAAGCGCACCGATTCCCCGGCAACGGCGCCATTTTGATCGATGTCGTAAGGTCGGTCAAAAATATAATAAAAAAATGTCCTATTCACCTTTTACTAGTAAAAGGCAAGTAGGGTGTCGAGTCCACGGGGAATCAGTGGAAAGTGTAAAAGTTCGTTGCTTTATGACTAATATCTAAATTATAACCTAATTGCTTTTTGCAGTTTGAGAGTAATTATGAAAACGAATGTAAAGATGTATTTGTAAACAATAATGAGAAAATGGACCAATCTCCGGGTTTTCAGGTTATGCAGAAAATCAGGTTACTTAGTTACTACCAGTTGGAAATCACATAGACATGATTTTTAAAACTTGTTTTGATAAATAATTAACGAAAACTAAATATATTTGATTGCAATGATCCACGATCAAAACCGAAGGATTGATGCAAATGAATAGTAATCCAGTTAATCACCAATTTTAGATTTCATAAACATAATCAAGTTCAATGATTAAAGGTTTAAAACAATGACATCCTAGAATTTAATCCCGGTTGTTGATGACCAAACCAAATAATTGATGAACTCAAAGGATTACGATAATCTAATAATATATAATCGAACAAGAACAATAAAAACGACTAACCGAATGATTAATCAGTTCCTAATCCAAAAGTCGTAACAATAAGTAAACCAAAAGTTTCACGCATAAACCCTATTCCTGGAGACGGTCACGGGACGACTAGCCGCTCATGATGCTCGTGCGATCTTCAAATGCTTGAGAAGAGAATGATTGCATGAGTGATTCGGCAAGTGGTTGTGGACGGATGATGTTGAGGATGAATGATTCCCGACAAAAAGTGGTGTACGGCTGCTGCTAAAAGTCGATCGATGATGATCCAAAATCTTGTGTCGTTCTCTCCAAATTCTCTTATGGCACCAATATTTTCGTGTGATGATATGGGCTGCCAAAACCAAATTGTGAGATCATATGGGCTGCCCTAAAATCGAGATGTTTCTAATGATGATGTTGGGCCGATTTGGCATCTAAAAATTGTGTAATATATGGCTCCAAAAATCGAGTGTACGGATGTCTTTATGGCTGCTCAATTTTCGAGATATGTTGCTGCCACTTTCAAACCAATATGAAGCCCTCCAAAATTGTGTTATATGGCTGCCTCCAAAGTCATTAATGTTAGCTTGTGTCTCCAACATGTGCACCCCACTCACATCCAAAAGAAATCCACAAAGTGCTTCCATAGTCGTCCAACATGTATTGGCTGCATGTTCAACTTTCAACAATTGACTATAAGCCCCTTGAACATCAATGCTTTCACATTCTTTATGTATCCAAACCATCCATTTCGACCCATAACATTCCCGAGTGCTTCCGTTGGCCGCCTTCATTAATATCACATGTTCCGCTTCATCGTTAAACTCCGTACTTTCACCAAATTACGCGTTTTACCTGCAAAAGCACAAGCACTCGCAGTAAACATATTCCAAGCGTATAACCACATAAAACAAGCTAAACCACGTAAAATCCACACTTAAACACCCATGTTTCACACTCTCCATCAAATACTGCCTTGATACGAATTGCCCAGATGTTGTAATTTTTTTCGGTTAACATTGGACATTGTAAAGTTGTGCTACTTTGATCCTTAACCACAACAATTGGTCGTTTGTCTCTGTCCGCCATCGAAATCTGAACAACTTTTCTGACCCGAACCCGCTTGCTCGCAAAAACCTGGTTACGACTAAACCAAATCGTTGTGTAATATAAAAACTTTAATTAATTAAAAACAAAAAAAAGGTTATTCTATCTTTTTTTTTTCTTTTTCCATAACACTGTGCAAACCAACAACTCTTGAAAACAAATAAATCAATTCATTTAATTCAATTGTTGACTTTTGTGTTCCTTTTGAGATATCCTTGTTTTTCTTGATATTTAATTATAGCGAAGAAGTAAGAAAACTTTTTCCTTCAATTAAATCATCGCCAAAGAAACAAATAAATCCCTCTCGCAATTTGCCGGTTCAATTCTCAAACGATCCCCAACTTGAAACCTGGTAACAACCAAACAGTGTTGTGCAATCCCAATCCGAGCAGAACCCGCCTGGTCCTGCTTTCCAATTGTCATCGTACGAACAACCTACTCGTTGCCCGTAGTCGCAACGATACTATGCCGTTGCTTTGACGAACCAGTACCGCGGATCTCGACCTTCCCGATCGTCAACCCGTTAGACTCCTTGGCCGTGATGAAGAGCCTGAGTACCCGTTTGATATCGACAATTGAACTTGGTTCTGATACCAATTCAAGTCCCAGTCGATAATCAAACCGAATAGAAAAGATGAAGAAGAGAATGTATATCGAATAACTCTCAATCTTATTAATCAGAAAATAACTCAAAACAGATTACAGACTCTTAAACCATAACTCGGTTTCTCTCTAATCTTGTCTTTCTTCTCTCTTGATAATGTCTAACCCTAACTTGGTTTATATAGGCTAACTCTAACTTGGTGACCAAGACATTACCATATAACCCTAACTTGGTGACCAAGACATTACCAAATCTATCTATACTTTCTATAAAAGGAGAAATCCAAGTGACATAAGAAAAGCTGATGTGTTAGCAGGAGAGCATGTCCAACAAGGCTTTTCTTATGTCATTATTACATCATAATGCCTAATATTAAAAGATTTTAAAATTCAAAGTTGGCCCACATTCATATTCCAAAGGTCTGTCTTAAACCTCTGATGATTCAAAATCCTAGCTTCATATTCAATTCAAAATTTTATAATCAAACATCTGTTCATGGTTCAACCTTCTGGCTCCACACTTTCATCTCTCCCTCAAATCCAGTTCCAAATTCAAAATTTTGGCTCCACATTCAACATTCAAAATTCAAAATTCAAATCATATATTCTAATTTCTAATCCAATAAATAAAACATAATTATCTGGCTCCACATTCAAATCTCTCTCGCTGATATCTGCGAGTGTGTGTGTCTCTCTCTCTCTCTCTCAAATGCATCTTTCTCATGATTCAGCCGCTATTCTCCGATTACATTCCTTTGTTCGAATGTTTGATAATTCTTTTTACATGTTATCATTCCAGTATCATTGTTCCAACATCATCGTTTCAAAGAAGTTTCCCATCACACATCAACCTTTCAATATCGAAGTTGCAGTATAATTGTTGCAACATCGTGAAAGGTTGCATGTGCTGCCTTCTTTAATGAAATATTTATAAAGTATTACACGCTAGGGTTAACACTTGCTAAGATTTCGTAGACTCTGGCCTTTCTCCATGTGATTTCATGCTCTCTTTTGAATTTCAGGTCAGTTAGCATGTTGCAGATTTTATGATCCTGTTCTAGAAGTTGTGTCAGAAATTCTTTATAAATTCTTCTGGAACTCTGATGGAGGAGAGTAGAGGACTTCATCGAGCAATGCTATGCTGTTCCAGGTTTTGTTGTAATTAGTGTCATTTATTATGTCGAATTTCCTTTTTAGTTCTTCGTCTGTTCTTTGTTCTTTGAGTGACTACATCAAGAATTGTGTTTTAACATCGCTGGTGTCTGACAGTGGTAGAAGCTGAAGAGGTTAATTGTAATTGTGACAATCTGCTTTTGTTCTTTGAATTTCGATATTTTGTCCCTTGGGTTTCTTGGTATTTAATTTTACAGTTTTTCCATAAAACTTGGGGTTTGAAAAGGTTTTTGCATTAAAAGACTATTGTTTCGAAATATACATTAATATGTTTATATTAATTGTACACGTTTTCACAATTACAAATTTCAGTATATAAACTCATAGTCACTTCACATGTTTTTCAGAAAATCTTCCTGCGAAGATATCATACTTTCAGGAAAGTCGAGTAATATAGTTTATTCATAGGGCTACTCTTCAAGAGCTGAAAAGATGTTTTGATGGATTGCAAGTTGGCATGTTCACTAGAGAGCAGGTTTCCAGAGATCTTATGCGGATGCCTTCAACTTTCGTTCGTGAGCTTTGTGTTGTCAATAATATAGAGTACGGTGATAGAGACGTGGAGTTCATGACGATGCTGAAGGACATACATCGAGAGGTTCAGTAATCGATGGAGTTAAAGTTAAAGTTTCTTAATTCTTGTTGTTATTGTTAGATTTGAACTTTAATGTTGTTCAGTATGTGATGTAATTATTGGAATTTTAATGTCATGAATAAATTTTAATCTTATGAATCTATGTTGCGTTTTAGTTTTACTTATTCAGTGTTTGAGTTTGATTTAAATTATGTTGATGTTTAATTGTGTCTGAACATCTGTTTGGTAAGTCAACAGAGGTTAATATTTGGAGTTTTCAAAGGTCTGTTGTAGTTAAAGTTTGGTAAAAGAGAACATCTGCTAATGATGAAACAACTGTGTATGCTATCGACTGTTTGATTTACCACTGTTGACTAAATGAATAAATTTTAATAGTATTAATCTTTGTTGTTGCATCTTCATTTTAATTATTTCAGTCATTCCTAAGTATTATTTTATAATTTTTTTATTAGTCATTCGTAAGTTTTAATAGTATTAATCTCCGTTTTAGTTTTACTTATTTAGAGTTTGAGTTTGATTTAGATTATGTTGATGTTTAATTGTGTCTCAACATCTGTTTGGTAAGTCAACATAGGTCAATATTTGGAGGTTTCAAAGGTCTGTTGTAGTTAAAGTTTGGTAAAAGAGAACATTTGCTGATGATGAAACAACTGTGTATGTTATCGACTGTTTGATTTACCACTGTTGACTAAATGAATAAATTTTAATAGTATTAATCTTTGTTGTTGCATCTTCATTTTAATTATTTCAGTCATCCCTAAATATTATTTTATAATTTTTTATCAGTCATTCCTAAGTTTTAATAGTAATAATCTCCGTTTTAGTTTTACTTATTTAGAGTTTGAGTTTGATTTAGATTATGTTGATGTTTAATTGTGTCTCAACATCTGTTGGGTAAGTCAACAGAGGTCAATATTTGGAGTTTTCAAAGGTCTGTTGTAGTTAAAGTTTGGTAAAAGAGAACATCTGCTGATGATGAAACAACTGTGTATGATATCGACTGTTTGATTTACCACTGTTAACTAAATGAATAAATTTTAATAGTATTAATCTTTGTTGTTGCATCTTCATTTTAATTATTTCAGTCATCCCTAAATATTATTTTATAATTTTTTTATCAGTCATTCCTAAGTTTTAATAGTATTAATCTCCGTTTTAGTTTTACTTATTTAGTGTTTCAGTTTGATTTAGAATATGTTGATGTTTAATTGTGTCTCAACATCTGTTGGGTAAATCAACAGAGGTCAATATTTGGGGTTTTCAAAGGTCTGTTGTAGTTAAAGTTTGGTAAAAGAGAACATCTGCTGATGATGAAACAATTGTGTATGCTATCAACTGTTTGATTTACCACTGTTGACTAAATGAATAAATTTTAATAGTATTAATCTTTGTTGTTGCATCTTCATTTTAATTATTTCAGTTATCCCTAAGTATTATTTTATAATTTTTTTATCAGTTATTCCTAAGTTTTAATAGTATTAATCTCCGTTTTAGTTTTACTTATTTAGTGTTTGAGTTTGATTTAGATTATGTTGATGTTTAATTGTGTCTCAAATCTGTTTGGTAAGTCAACAGAGGTCAATATTTGGAGTTTTCAAAGGTCTGTTGTAGTTAAAGTTTGGCAAAAGAGAACATCTGCTGATGATGAAACAACTGTGTATGCTATCGACTGTTTGATTTACCACTGTTGACTAAATGAATAAATTTTAATAGTATTAATCTTTGTTGTTGCATCTTCATTTTAATTATTTCAGTCATTCCTATTGGTCAACAGATGTTAACGAACAACAGATGATATTCAATCTTAAAATGCTTAACATTCCTTTTTTCATCAAAGGGAAGAGAGCCGCCAACGTTCAGAAAAAGCTTAACTGTAGAAATAAGATTACGAAGACTGCAAAAAAACATTCTGGACATCTTCTCGACCCTGAGTTCTTTCATTTTGATCACAAAGGAGACTATAGGCTGGTATACCATTTTTTATAACAAACTAATGATTTATGTTTATTTGCCTGACTATTATTTTTTTCTACACAATACATGTAGCGTCTTCCTGTTGAAGTTGTCAGACGAGCGGATCTTTCTGTTGATCTTCATCCTTTGAAAGTTCAAAACATGGTTGGAGTTGTTGAGGTTTATGATGTTAAGTCAGAGTTAAATGAATTGAAGCCACGTTATGCGTTGGACGGTTGGCGAAAGTTTATGACTGAGAATAACTTGAGGTTTGGTGATATGTTGCACTTCACATATGTGTCTTCGCAATAGAATATCGTATTAAATCAAGTTACCTCACTTTAACAACGACATTTAAGTATGTTCTGATATCAGATATTATAACTCTGAATTTTTTGATGGTGATGTTGTATGTTTTTTTTTTAATTATTAACTTGGTGTTTTGTTGCTATGTATAGCTAACATGATAAAACACTGTTATTAGCTCTTTATGTTTTATATATAGATGATATCATGCTTCTTTTTGCTAATAGTAACTGCAATTAGTAGAAACTCGGTTTATTAATCGCAAATGTGACATTCTTCTGCATTTATGGGTTTATGAATTCAGAATAATGGATGGATATATATATATATATATATGACTGTATTTGGCATGATGATGTTGTGTTTCATGTTGTAAAAAACCATGGAATTGTTAGATTATGTGTTAAATTATAGTTCTTTAAGTCATTGTTTCGTTTTCTTGAATTTTATGTAATTTTGTAAAGAAGTACAATAACAAACAGTGGTTTGAACCCATATTTGCCTTTTGGTCAATAGTTAATGGAAACCCATTTTAGGTTCAATAGTTTTTTGAAGAGGAAAACAGTGTCAGAAGAAAGTAGATCTGATTAAGTTAAACATATGTTCAGACTTAAACATATGTTTGGCCTTAAACAGATGTTTGGCCTTTTATATCAGAGGTTTGGACTTAAACAGTTGTTTGACCTTAAACAGATTTTTGGCCATAAACAGATGTTTCAGCTTAAACATATGTTTTGCCTTAAACAGATGTTTAGCCTTCTATATCAGATATTTGGACTTTAACATATGTTTTACCTTAAACAGATGTTTGGCCTTAAATTAAATATATGTTTAAGGTCAACATTTGTTTGACTATTGGTCAACATCTGATTGACTTTTGGTCAACATCTGTTTGAATTTTGGTCAACATCTCATTTAGTATTCAACATAACTTTGAATAACTCAACATCTGTTTAATTTGTTGTTTCGTTTTCTTGAATTCTATGTAATTTTGTAAAGTAGTACAAAAACAAACATTTTTACAAAATCCCATATCACCCTATCATTTAAGTTCATTGAAGTAAAAGTGGAAATGATGTTATTCATGTGGTCCTGTTGTGTTTTTGTTTGACCTCTAATATGGGTTCAAGATCTAATCCGGTGATTTGAAGACATTGTTGTTGATCGAATGAGATGCTTGATGTAATGTGGTCCTATTAGTAACAAATAGTAATTAATATAATAAGTTTCCCGAGCCCGGGAAACAATCTCGGGTAATAACCTAGCTAAATAATATTTTATAAGGAGCATTGAATAAACCTATTGATCATTAATTTATATCAATTTTGTAAGTCTGCACTAATTATTTTTTTACTTTCTGTCAATATGTGTTATGCATGGTTTTCTAAGAAACGACTCGTGTTTGCACACGGGTCTTACCGCTAGTACTATATAATAAAAGAAACCAATAAAAGGACACTTATCATTATTCTAGACCATCTACTATTAGATAATTATTATTTAATTTAAATTATTAAATTTAATATATGTTTCAAACATTTAAGAAATTACGGATAAAGTTTCATAAATTATCTTATTATTTATTTATATTAATTAGGGTTATTGGATTTTATCACCCTTAACTATTGGTCATTGGCTTCTGCCACCCCCAACTATCACTTTGACGTCCGCCACCCCCAACTTAATACTTAGTGTATTCTGTTACCAGATCACTAACTTTTGATCCTGTTACTATACTTTTGGGGGTGTCCTAAGATCCCTAAAACCTTCCCAAGATCCGTATGACACCCCAAAAAGTGTAGTATCAGGATCAAAAGTTTGTGGTCAGTTAACGACGTGGTGACAGAACACACTAAGTGTTAAGTTAGGGGTGACGGGCGTCAAAGTGATAGTTGAGGGTGGCAGCGGCCAATAGCCAATAGTTGGGGATGATAAAATCTAATAACCCTATTAATTACTAGGTTATTATTATAGACCATCTACTCTTACTTAATTATAGATAATTACTATTTAATTTAAATTATTACTATATAATAAAAGAAACCAATAAAAGGACACTTGTCATTATTCTAGACCATCTACTATTAGATAGTTATTATTTAATTTAAATTATTAAATTTAATATATGTTTCCAACAGATAAAGTTTCATAAATTATCTTATTATTTATTTATATTAATTACTAGGTTATTATTCTAGACCATCTACTCTTACTTAATTGTAGATAATTATTATTTAATTTAAATTATTAAATTTAATATTTGTTTCAAACATTTAAGAAATTACGGATAAAGTTCCATAAATTATCTTATTATTTATTTATATTTATATTAATTACTAGGTTAGAAATTATATCTTAATAATTGAAACAAAAATCGAGCATTTTCATAACGAGGGTGGAGGGAACGATTTTCGTATTTATATGAATTACTAGGTTAGAAATTATATCTTAAATTGAAACAAATATCGACCATTTTCATAACAAGGGTGGAGGGAACAATTTTCTTGCTTAACAAATAATTTATTTATTTAATATATTTAAAATACAAGAAGAATAATAACTACATTTATCATACTAATAAGTTTATTAAAAAAACAACCATCCTTTTAAGATGCAACTCAAGTCCATATACTTAAATTTTAAAGTCATATAACTTAATAATTACCGATAATTTATACTTATCTAATTAATTTAAATATTATTTTGTAGCTATAAGTTTATCTAATTGGCTAATTGCTATATGCCTAATCTAAACATTTCAACAATATTTTTAGAACTAATAAATTAAGACCACTCTTATTTAAATAAAACTTGGGTTCACATTGTGAGAAAGTCGATAATACAGTTTGTCTTCTAATCGATGGTTCAAATGCTTTCATATTTATAAACTTGACAAACATCACAAGTTTTGATCATACATAAAACAAATTTTTGTTCGGATATCAGAAAAGTGTCTTAAAATATCTTTTTATAATTGTTAAATCTTCGTTATTAGGTCACTCAAGTTTCAAAAGTGTTCCAATAGTAACCAAGTTTTAAAAGTGTTCCAATTAGGTCACTCAAGTTTCAAAAGTGTTCCAATTAGGTCACACAACATTCATTTTTCATTAAAATTAAGGGTCTTTTCATCCATTTCATAAGTAACCATAGTGTTGTGGATTTTTGTTTCTTTTTTCCCTTTTATTTGATGCTAACTTTGAGTGATGACGTGAATTGTAACTTGTTTTTTTAATTTTTAATGTAATTAAAGTGTTTTTATTTTTAATAAATATAATTTCATATATTAGAATAATCTGATCCCAACATCTTATTCTTCATTTTTTTCTTGACACATAGAAAAAAGGACATGACTCGATTTGAATGTTAAGTTATCTAATTGGGACAAAAACGATACGAGTAACCTAATTAGAACACTTTTGAAACTTGGTTACTATTCTGTGACATATTCCCTCGTTATTAACTATTTGATATTTTATTTACTTAACCCGTGTAATACATGTGGTTATAACCTAGTATAATTATAATGTAATTAGGAAACTTAACCAATTATGGCCAACTTGTCAACATTGATCCCTCAAGTTCACCGACTTGTGACTTGAACTCCTTTGTCACCTTTTTCCCATCACCAACTTGTGAGGAGTCGGGAATTACCGCCAACAATATTCAGCTAGTATCCTTAAATGAATTTATTCTAACAAAGACTATCCATTATTTTGATACTATTTGTTCTTTTTTTCAGTTTACATATGAGAAGCTATTTCAACAAGTTAAGTTTTTTTGGTTCGGGTCAAAATAAGTTTTTTTGACCATTGGGGGTTAATAATGAATCACAACATTAATGGTATGCTTCTTATGCCTTGTTAATATAAAGGATATGTTCTGTTAATATGGAATACAGGAGAACAAATGGAATTCTAGAGGGAAGATTTATGTCCTCGTATGTTAACAAATTCAGTTAGTAAAGAGCTGTTTAAAAATTACTCACCACCCTGTCATGTTAATCCATACGAGTATTCTGCTTTTTGATATCTAGTGATGGTTTTGAATCATGACAATAATGACGTCTTGACTATATTCATCGGGAGTTTTTGCTTCATTAATTGTTATCATATTTTATGGCTTTTTCTAAGCCTAGCAAAATGGACGGGTCTGGTAAGGCGTTTTGCTTCGAGTCATGGTTGAGACGGGCCATTGTTATGTAATGACTAAAAAACTAATTACAACAATTACATCTTATAGTTAGTGTTTTTAATCGGCAAAACTAAGGGGAAGGGTGGTTATCACTTGCAAAAATTCCGTCACTCACAACATCCAATCAAGTTCCGTCATGTCATCAACCATTATTCCAACACTCACAACCTTTTTTAGGTGGTGTTTGTTTTTTGGGCAAAAGCTCTTCTGAGCACTTATGTATGCGTCGCGCAGACGTGCGCAGACCTTTGGGTCCTGCAGCTTGTTTGTTTTCTTGCAGACCTTTCATTAAAGAAGGTCTGCGAGATCTCTTCTTGATGCAGACATCAACTCATGTATTCTAACCTCTTCAAACCTCTTCTCTCCTCTCCTCTTCAACCTCCACCACCCAGATCCACCACATCACCACCACCGCCACCTGATACACCACCACCATCATCATCGGAGCTACACCGTCCACCACCATCATCATCGGTGGAGAGAGAGGGGGAAAGACCGTAGAGAGAGAGACCGTAGAGAGAGAGAGAGGGAGCGGCAGGAATGATGGCGGTGGCTTCTAGACGACGGCGGTAGTGGGTTTTGATGGCGGTGGTGCTTGGCTTCGCGGCAGGAGACAGGGGGCAGTGGTGCTTGACGGTGGTTGTTGGTTGTGGTGGTGGCAGGTGGACGGTGGTAGATGAGGTGGTGACAGATGGTTGTGGTGGTGGTAGATGAAGGCAGAGAGAGAGAGAGAGGAGTGGTCTGTGTTTGTGTGATAAATGAGAAGAGAATAGGTTTTTGTAGAATTAGACAAACACTCTTCTTCTTGCAGACTGCAGACCTTTGGTCCACCTCTTCTCCTGCAGATGTCTGCAGATGTGGTCCGCAGACTGCAGACCTTTTACCTCTTCAAAAACAAATAGCACCTTAGTGGCAATGGTCATCACTCACAACACCCAACAATAAACCCTCACACCCCCTCACATCCATCCATTTTTCACGCGTGAAAAAATTCACGGAAACGATCCATCACGCGTGGAACATTCATGGTGGCGGTGGTTTGTTGCATCCCACCACTCGTTGAACTTCTCCATCACGGAATAAACTTGCACCGCCCCAGTCCTTTAAGAGCTGAGCTAGAATAAGTTAATCAATGAAAAGGTCATGTACTCTCCAATAACTATTTAGAACGAATAAGTGAAGTAATTAATCGAATTCATACTCTTCTTTTTTAGCTTTTCATTTTGTTTTTCGAATGCAACATGTATATATTTTTTATTTTTAAGTAAATTTAAAAATCTCTAGGTCGGCCTTCAAAATCTTGAGGGTCGGTGTTAAAATCTTGGGAGTCGGTCACAAAACTGTAACACCACGTAAAAACGTGTCCAATTGTGTAAAGACACGTGTCCTAAACTCTAGTTATGTGAAAGATTGAGTTTGAAGGACTAAAGTTGCCAAACGATGAAAATATGAAACACACAGGGACTAAAAGTGTCAACATGCCAAACTTGTGCCTCTGAATGATCATACATGAAGAATATATTCTTAAACGAGTGATTAATTTGATATAAGAAGCCATTCATGAAAATAATCGGAAGATTATAAATTACAAGGGTTAAACGTGTCAACATGTTAATTTTTACCTCTGAGTGACCTTTTAATGAATCCAAGGCTTCGAAATATTCAAATATACTCTCAAGAATAAGTGGTAAAAATTTCACGTGGTTTCGAGATCGTTAAGCAAGTTTTCAAGACTTTGGGTGAAAAGTGTCAATGTGGTGAAACTTGTGTTTAAGGTGATATTTAACGAAATCGGGCCTAACGGAGTTTGGTTATACTTCCTTGAGCCTCTACAAATTAACTACAAGGGCCTTATATGTCAAAAATGAGATTAAATAAGGTTTAAAATGAACAGGGACTGAATCTGCCATTTCTGAAACATTTTTAACCTGAATAACAGGTTTACGCGGGCCGCGTAAACCTTCCCCTGATCCTACGCGGGCCGCGACAAACGCCCAGATCAGCGAAAACTTGACACCTGCATGTTTCAGCCTGTTCCACCGCCTTAGATGCCTGAATTTCGATACTTGGGGCTTGTTGTCGGTTTTAGGATACCACTAGGACACCTGGGGTGATCCTAGGAGCCTCCATTACAGCTGGATTGATCTAAATGATTGCAAATTAGTATATAAGGAGCTCTAGTTCATAGTTCATATGCACACTTCTTTGCAACAACTTCAAACACTCACTTCTGGAGCTTGCAAGCAGTAGGAGAAGAATTCCAAGTGTAGAAAAGATAGCAAGGACCATTAGTAAGAGTTTTAATCCCTGCTTAGTCCTTTTAATTAGTTTAAAAATCGAAAAGTCAAACATATCGTAATTAAGCTTTGACTTTCGGTTTAATCACAAATGGTCCAGCCACTAACCGAAACGAAAGTGATTATGGAACCATATTAAGGTAGGTGATTAACCCTTAAAAGGGCACCTCCTAATTATTTTGTTTGACTAGTTAATTGTCGGGTCAAACTAGTTTGACAAAAAGTCAAACTGGACAGAAAGTTTAAAAATGATTTAAATTAATAAAACAAAGATTCTAAATTATATTTTAACATTCTAATGACTTGGTAGTTAATATTAGAACATGTTTAATCAGGCCTAACCCGACAATTATCAGTCTAAGGTCAGTTTATAACCGAAAGTCGCAAAAGCTTGACTTTTGCTTTGACTTTCAGTTCTGACCCGTTTAAGCTTAATTCTCCCATGTTTTAAGCTTCCATTAGGACCATATTACTTAGTAGTATAACCCTCTGGAGTTATATTGCTTGGTCCTTAGTAGTTTGAATTATATGCACTTGTTTGTTAATATGCTTATAAATGCCGTAAATGCCCTTTTAAATTATAAATGAGATTTTTAGAAATGTGATAGGACAAAAACCTTTGCTACTGATATTTAAACTTGTCCCGAAAATTTGACATCAGTTCTTGGTCCCAAATAGAAGTTATGCTCGATATCGTAATTAGAAGTTTTTTATTAATTAATTTGCGATATCTTGCATAATGCATCTTTAAACTTGGATTTTGAACCAAAAATCATTACCTAATATTAAGATATTATTTTTAAGGAATTTTAATATTTTTGGTCTGATTATAATATGTTTAAAACATAGAGTTCTTGTGTAATTCGGTTAATGACGATAATACCCTTTTTAGGCATAAAATGAGATTAACAAATGATTTGAATGCCAAACTTTTTCCTACTTATTTCATACGTTAAATAAATTATTTTGAGCATTTAAAACTGATCAAAATCTCAGATTTACATAAACATCTTGATTATCGTCAATTAGCGAGTTTTACACTAATTAGGTGCATAGTATGGGTTAAAACCATACTTAACATCTAAGACTTGTTACCTGCTGAATTTTAAAACAAATTTCAATATTATTACAGTAAGTATAAGTTATAAACTCAGGTTTCCAAAAATGTCCTTAAAAGCATATGTGAAATGACCAAAATGCCCTTTCGGGGCATAGTTTGGCCATAAATGGTAAACCTCACATATATGTAATATCTTACTGATGTAATGAGGTAAAATAAATATTTTTACTAATTACTAAAGACCAGAACTTCAGTTTGTTATAAAATCTCTTTAATAATTACTAAAATGACCAAAATGCCCTTACGGGACTTAAATTGGTTTTAAATACTTTTTGGGCATATATGTTAACATCCTACTGATGTATTAACATATTTTAAGCATAATAACAAATAAGACCTATATATAATTCATTTGGTCACCCATTACGCAATTATGCGTTCGGGTCGGTTTATGTGACTAGTTTACATAAAATAGCCGAAACAGGTTTAACCTTATCATTAAATCCTCAAATTCCAGAATGTGTTTAGTTTACCCATATTATACAAGTATCCAAGCTTGTCGGGTCTAAACCACATTCTATTCCGGTCTCCGCTTAATCTATCGTTTAAAACCGTAAAGTTTCTTCCTAGCTAGTCTATCTAAGTCTTTGACTTAATTATAGACCCGTTAGCATCCTAATAGGTTATTAAACCTTCTATACAGATTAGTAGCATCCAGTAGAAGGTACCATCATAAAGCTTTAGGATTTTACGGCTGAGTTACTTTTCATATTTAGCTCAGGTAAATACTTTTAACTTATTTTCCCTTATACGGGCTTGGGATATGGTATTATAATAATACCACTTGGTCGGGTATGAAATCATTTAATCGGATTGTGATTAATAAATTTACATAACCCGTTTTAATCTGTCTTGTTTGATAACATAAACATTGGGGGTTAATTCGACCGTGTCTTGGATATCCTCGGCTCATTTCATTTGAAAATGGCCACCACCTATGCACATGGTGTAGGCATACACCTGACAGATGCAAATGCTAAAATATAAACCCACATGTTGGGGATAACTCCTTTGTGGGTTCTATAAGTGGTGAGTCGGTTAATCATGACCGGCTTCCAACCGGCCCCAATTGTATGACAAACATATAAATCTGTATACAAGATTATCTTTAAATAATTGTCCCAAGTTACAAATGATTTGTGCCATGTGCACCTAAATTAATTTTCATAAATACTTTTCAAATGAGTCAGTTAATTGTATTTACCAGTGTAAACTGACGTATTTTCTAAAGATTGATTGACAGGTACTTCTCGTAAATAGGCGGGAGCTACTAGGTGTCATATAAGAGGATCTTGCAAATCCCTAGATACCTGGAGTCTGTTATTTTCCGTTTCATGTATTTTATTTATGATCCACCTGTGGATCTTATTACAATCCAGTCTGTATATTCTTTCGTCGAACACTCAGACATTATGGTTTGTAATAGTTTATTCACCAAGCCTCCCGCTGTGCTATTATATTGTGTGTATTAACAATGATGATATCAACTACGTCACGATACTCCCTGCCGGGCCCACCGGTAATATGTGGAAATATTGGGGTGTGACAGGTTGGTATCAGAGCCAACATTGAGTGACTTAAACACTAACCTTTTGTGTTTAATCTCAATGACACAATAAGCACATTCCTTAGACTTCCGAGTCTAGGCTAATGACCTAGGATTTATTCTTAACTTTCCTTTTTATTGTTTATATTATATTTACTTGTTTTGACAGGTTAACTAATTGGAAAATGCCGCCACGTGTAAGAGGCAAAGGAAAGGGACCAATGAGAGGAGGGCCATCAGGCCATGCAGGACCTTCCCATCGACGTACCCCGTCAGCAACTTTCTCTAGTTCCGACTCTCGGGACCATTGGAGTCATAACTTCGAGCCAGCGAGGCATTCTTTTTCGCTAGGTTCCTCACCATCCGACCCTCCATACTTTGGGCTACCCATTCCTAACGAGCCCTAACATTCCCATCACTCGCAGGAATCACACCATTCGAACCAATCTCACCACTCTTTTCACTCCCATTCTTTCCATCGCTCCAATTCCATTTATTCCCCAGCTCAGTTCAATCCCAACGATTATGTCAACAATCTTTTTTATTTCAATCCCTTAGGACCTGAAGATCACTTCTCTCAGGAGATGGAAATGGACAACGACCCTGATCCTGAGCTGCAAACCGGAACACCGGGTCACCCAATCAGCATCTCTAGCGGTTCACCGTATCAAGGATCGCCGTACCAGGGGCCTGATTCATTTGCTGAGAGGTGGGCCACGTATAAATGGGCATTCACTCCTTCATATCATAACTCTCCTACTCAACCTCCTTTGAATGAACCGTATCTTCAAGCAGTTACCCCACTCCCTCTACCAGTTGAGGAACCACCTCAACCACCTCCCGAGCCGCCTTGGCGAAGGAGATATGCACGAATGTCTGTGCATGGGGTACCACGGTTTGCATCCCCTCATGGTTCAAGCTCGTACCCTCCTATTCCCGAGGACCCCCAAATGGGCGGACCCTCGCACGCGGTGCCGGAAATCAATCCCCCGCCAGTTTCTTATGAACCACCGCCACCGCCAGTGGGTTTTGACAACCCGATACCAATATACCTAGGTTTGTCTGGGTATAACCCATCTGGGTATCCAACCACTGCGAAATATAGAGCCCAAGACCCATACCTTACTGCAGCACAATATAATACACTTTATCCTTCTTCTTACCCACGAGTTTACCCAACTGGATATCCGTTGCAAGGGTATCAATACCCACCATATCAGCAACCTCCTCCTCCCCAACATGAGCAAACTCAGGAGATCCTGCAGAGGTTAGACAGGGTTGAGCGTGAAGCAGATGAAACCAAAAAGAAGCATAATAGCTTCCTTAAGGGCCATGCGAATCTCATTAAAGGTAAGAAGAAGTAGGAAGTTGTTTATTTTATCTTGTATTGTCTTTTAATCAAGTCCCTGCAAGGACATTATTTTTATTTTCAGTACCAAGTCCATGCGTGGACTTATTTTTTCTATTTCTGTAGCCCCTGCGTGGGCAGTGTGTTGTTTCAAGTCCCGTTTAGGGCATCGTTGTACTAGTTTTATGAATTAATGAAGTTTCTTTTTAGAATTTAAATATGTATTTTATTACATCATCGTGCTATATCATTTCAGTTTTAAATTGATCTGCCAAAGAAATTCTTAAGGATATAACCTAGCCAAAATATTAATGGCTATGATGGTACAATCTTTTTTAAGAAAATAACTCCTTGTTAACATCTGAAAAACATGTTAACATTCCTGGTTATGAGGTACGAAAAAACCACACAAGCTTCCAAATGTATTTGGATCCTTCCAAATCATTTTCATAAGCCTATATGATCAATGTGAATCATGGCTAATAAACATCAATATGATGTATACGCCTAAAACATGACATGGCCTCTTGCGCTATCCAGGAGATCACTAATCCAGGAGATCATTGATTATAGTCTAATCGTCCCTATGACATGGCCTCTTGCGCTATCTAAATGTCCTTTGAAACGAGCCTTGTGCTAAATGAAAATGCCTTTTATGACATTGACAGATGTGATTATATTCCCCTGTCTAATAAATATAAAGAATTATATTCAATTGATTGTTATTTATTTCTTAAAATGGTCTATATGGTTTAATAATACCATGACCATCTAATCATCAATGTGATGATTTATTACATAATTTAAATATAACATTATTGTTTGATATAGTACCCAAATTATGGTTGGATCTGATGAAGTAAACAGTCATCCGCGGGAAGAAAACAATAATGAAGCCAGAAAAAATCTTACAAACGCTGAACTGCAAGCCATGATTGACACCGCGGTTGCTCAAGCAGTGGATAAGATATTCAAGGAACCGGGTAATGTTCGGTCCAAAACTCACACAAAACCCTTGTCACAGTCGCATGCATCAAGAAGGGATGAATCTCAGCATTCATCCAATCAGAGATCTGAGTCTCCGAAAGTAGTGTTAAATCAGACTCCTAAGTACAAAAAGAGTTGTACCTATAAGTACTTCGTCTCCTGTAAACTGAGGGATATTATAGGAGAAAAGGGAGCAATCGACTGCATGAAATGGTTAGACGAAATGGAGACTGTGATCGACATCAGTGGATGTGCTAAGGAAGACATAGTTATGTTTTTGTCTCAATCTTTCAAGGGCGATGCCCTCACTTGGTGGAAAGCGTTAGTGCAGTCCACTGGAAAGGTTCATCTGTATAATCTTTCATGGAGCAAGTTTGTTGATCTTGTGAAAGACACATATTGTCCTCAGCATGAAGTTGAGAGGATTGAAACTGACTTCCTCACTTTGGCGATGAAGGATTTAGACTGTAGGTGTCACACCCCGACCATGTAAAACAACAAATCGTGGCGGAAACGTCCGTTAGTGTTGTAACAAAATTATTGTTTCACAACCATGGATACAAAAAGTGTTTCGTTTTATTTATTCATTAAGTAATTTACATTGTTTTAAATACAAAACAAACGAGTTACATATCGACTATCACTGTTATTATGTTACTAAGGCCTCGTACAGATCCTATGTGACTCATGCATCCTAGTAATCAACATTAAGCAACATCACCTGAAACATATGTAAAAATCATCCTTGTTTTAATTGTGAAAACTATTTTTGGTCGTCTCGCTAATAACATTCAAACCATCGTGACTCGACTATTTTGCTTCTCGCATTAACAAACCACCAAAGGGTAAGTTAACAATCACAGATTTAGTCGTTACCCACCTAACCCACACATAACCATAGGTGCAGTCTGATAACGGGATTTGTCAGATCCTATGGTACCATAACCTAATACTGGTCGGTTCGGCCAAAATTAATGAATATCATTCGTTATGTAACTACAACCAACAAGTTCGTTCACATTATCGAAATCGTTATTAGTTTAGTATAAACCATCTTAATCGTTTTTGAAATCATCGTTATAATATCGAAAATCGTTTTGATACATATGAATCACCCCAAAACAATTGAAAACAGTAAAATAGGGGAACTATGTACTCACTTGAAGTGCAAAGTATCCTCAATCAATAGAACTTCAACAAACTCAAGTAAACCAGAGAAATCAAGCAGTACCTAGTAATCGAATTATTAGTCAAACAATAGACGCCTAAATCGGAAGATCGGACAGAATGAGGTCTTGTAAACCAAATGAGTGTTGGAACTCATGTGATATGACCCGTCACGACCCATTAAGGTAGCTTACGCTACTTTAACGCGTCGTGCGCGCAAATGCGCGTTCAAGACGTCTAACTAGTCCTATGACAAGTATTATATGCCTAAATATGTTTAAATATGTTGCATAGTCAGTTATGTGACAAGAGTTTATGTTACATATGCTTAATTATCAATTATGCATGAAAAGGGCATTTTGGTCATTTACCTAAGGCATATAAACTACCTATCATACAACTAATTAAACCTAAGTGGCCATAAGGTATAACCTCGGAAGGTTATTCCCTATACAACTATGGTCACTAAACATTCTTGGTCGGATACTAATGATCGACCCAACGGGTCAAGTTCGAAAGTCTAAGCGGGTGTTTAGTCCGCTTGACTTACGATTCTACACAAGCACTAAACTAAAAGTGACAAGCTAAACATGCTAAAACATGTTTAGTTAAGTTAGAAAACAGGTTTTGATACCCAAGAGTAGTTTGGTTACAAAATACGCATAAATACGCATTTTGGCCGAAACTACGACTCGTCACTACACCTAGTCAACGTGGTAATCAGTAGGTAGAGTCACAAGGGACTATAACCATCGTGATTACTCTCACGTTGCAAAGTTCAACGGAACTTTATGTTGACCATTGACTGGTCAAAGCTGAAAGTCAAACATAGTTTGACTTTCATGCTAGAAACGCATAAAAGAACGAAAGAGGACTTACAAAGGGTCCAAGAAGGTTTGATCCAATTTATTCTCAGGTATGAAGTGCAAGACTTCAACTTAGAGAATGAAAATCAGATCAAATGTGCAGAATTCAAATGAGGGGCATGGGTATTTATAGGAAGACAAGAGCCATTAGGATCGTTTATCGGGAATCGTGCCTCAATCTGGACCGTACAAGTGGGCACACGGTTTTGTAATACTAGGGGTACTTAAAAACCATCAAAATTTGCCTATAGAATGCAAGAAACCATGTCCAAAAGGCCTGAATACTAGCTGTTGTTTCAGAAATCAGTTTGCTGATTTGGTGTTCTGGCGTGGCCCGCGTAGCTAGAGACACCAGGCTTACGCGGCCCGCCTGGGCAACTTTCCAGAAATGACAAAATGGTCCCTGCACTTCAGAAACTTGGATTTTGGCTCATTTTTGACATGTTTAAGCCCCGTTAACCCCATTTCAAGGCTCTAAAATGAAGTTAAAGTATAGAGAACTCAAAACATGCTCAAAAATATCCCCGATGTCGGCTCGTTTGGTCGTACGGTTACGTTATTCGGTTAATTACGACGAAAGTCGTAACGGACGCAAAAACGATCCAAATTAAGCGACGAATGGAATTTTATCAAGCCAATCACTAAAATAAAATATTTTAATGATTACATAAATTTTTGGATGTCCAGGTATATTCAGAACGTGAGATATGCGCGAAAATGCAAACTTATGCACTTTTTGACGCTTTTAGTCCCTATTAATCAATAAAGTTTATTTTAGCATACCTAACCCCTCAAAGCCTATTTCTAAGCTATGTAAAGGATATTTAGGGTATGCTTAACTTATTATCAAGTTCCGGGAATTTCATTATTATACAAATCGGTATAGTTTCACAATTGACACAAATAGTCCCTGCGATCGAACAAACTTGATTTCAACACACCAAACCATCCAAAACTTATTTCTAAGTTATGTGGAGGTTATTTAAGGTATGCTAAGACTCTGTCACTATTCCAGAGTGTTTGTTGTGTTAAACTGACTGCGTTTACGCACCATTTTGCGTATAACCTTCTAGAAACCGATTTAAAGCTTGAAATCGGAATAGAATCAAATTGTAAAATCATCAAACACAATTACACACATATTAACACCAAAACACATATAATAACACCAAAGCACATTGTTTTATTGATAACTGACATTGTTTTACATTATACATCGATTACAGAACACAGTTGTCACAATCTCCCCTACTTCAGGAAATTTCGTCCCAAAATTTTAACTAGAGGAAGCTTGTGAAAACAAATGCGGATACTTCATCTTCATCTGGTCCTCACGTTCCCAAGTAAACTCTGGGCCACGTTTGGACTCCCAACGAACCTTGACCAATCGAATCTGTTTGTTCTTCAACTGTTTGAATGCACGGTCCACTATCTCCACGGGTTTCTTGACAAAACGCATCGTTTCATCGATTCGGATCTCGTTGAGAGGGATGTGAAGATCATCATCAGCTAAACACTTTCGCAAATTGGACACGTGAAAAGTCGGATGAATATTTCCAAGCTCTGGAGGTAGCTCTAGTCGATAGGCAACTTTCCCAATCCTTTCCACAATCTTAAATGGTCCCACATATCGAGGTGCAAGTTTTCCTTTCTTTCCAAATCTCACCACTCCCTTCCAAGGTGACACCTTGAGTAGGACACGATCTCCGACTTGAAATTCTAAGGGCTTGCGTCGCATATCCGCATAACTCTTTTGACGGCTTCGAGCTGTCACAAGATTATCGCGGATTTTCTTGATTTTGTCTGTTGTTTCTAGAATGAGCTCAGGTCCAGTAAGCTGAGCTTCACCAATCTCATTCCAACAGACATGTGAATGACATTTTCGACCGTAGAGAGCTTCGAATGGTGCCATATTAATACTAGCATGATAACTATTGTTGTAGGAGAACTCAATCAATGGAAGATGAGAATCCCAATTACCACCAAAGTCTATCAAGCATGCTCTAAGCATATCCTCCAAAGTTTGAATCGTCCTCTCAGATTGACCATCTGTTTGGGGATGATAAGCAGTGCTTAGATTCAGTTGGGTTCCCAAAGCAGATTGCATGGTTTTCCAAAAATGAGATGAAAACCGAGCATCATGATCGGAAATGATATCCAAAGGAACACCATGTCGTGATACAATCTCATCAACATAAATCTTTGCAAGTTTATCAGCAGATAGATCCTCGCGAATCGGAATAAAATGAGCTGATTTCGTTAATCGATCGATAACAACCCAAATAGCATCATGACCTTTAGACGTACGCGGTAACTTAGTGATGAGATCCATCGCAATGTTCTCCCACTTCCAAACCGGTATCTATGGTTATACAAGCAAACCAGAAGGTCGTTGATGTTCAGCCTTAACTTTGAGACAAGTTAGGCATTTTGACACATACAAGGCAACATCTTTTTTCAAAACCGGCCACCAGTACTGAGTACGAAGATCCTTGTACATTTTATCAGAACCAGAATGGATAGAATATCGAGACTTGTGAGATTCGTCCATTACCAAGGTGCGAAGATCGTCTTGTTTCGGAATCCACAAACGATCCTTGAAGTAGAGTAAACCATCGTCTTTCCTTTCGAGTTTAAGCTCGAGTTGAAGCGGTAGCTCATTTTACAATAAGCCTTTGATCACACAAGATCGTTGAGTTTGAAGGACATGAGATTGAAGATCAGATAGAATTTGAACAGAATGAAGCTTGACTCGTTCCTTTCGACTAAGTGCATCAGCTACGACATTCGCCTTACCAGGATGGTAGCGAATCTCGCAATCATAATCGTTTAAAAGTTCAACCCCAGCGTCGTTGCCTCATGTTCAGCTCTTTCTGATTAAGAATATGCTGGAGACTTTTATGGTCGGTGAAAACCACACACTTCGTTCCATAGAGGTAGTGTCTCCAGATTTTAAGCGCGAAAACCACAGCTCCCAACTCAAGATCATGAGTTGTGTAGTTCTTTTCATGAACTTTCAATTGTCTAGACGCATAAGCTATAACTTTACCTCGTTGCATAAGAACACAACCAAGGCCTAAGTTGGACGCATCACAATAGACAACAAAATCATCGTTTCCCTCATGCAGAGATAAAACAGGAGCATCACAGAGCTTCCGTTTCAGCGTTTGGAACACTTCTTCTTGCTTAGGTCCCCACTCAAAAGGCTTATTCTTCTGAGTCAAAGCAGTGAGTGGAACCACAATCTTCGAGAAATTTGAAACGAAACGTCGATAATATCCAGCAAGACCAAGAAAAGATCGAATCTATGTAGGTGTCGTTGGTGTATTCCAATCCTTAATAGCAGCTATTTTGGATGGATCCACATGAATACCCTGCTTGTTGACTATATGACCTAGAAACTGAACTTCTTTAAGCCAGAATTCACACTTGGAGAATTTAGCAAAAAGTTGTTCCTTCTTTAGGAGTTCCAATGTCAAACGAAGGTGTTGCTCATGATCGGCTCGAGACTTCGAATAAATGAGAATATCGTCGATGAACACAATGATAAACTTGTCTAAATAAGGTTTACAGACCCTATTCATTAAGTCCATAAAGATAGCTGGGGCATTTGTCAAACCAAAAGGCATGACAGTGAACTCGTAATGCCCATATCTCGTACGGAAAGCAATTTTGGGAATATCTTCTTCGAGAACACGAAGTTGATGATACCCAGAACGCAGATCGATCTTGGAAAAGCAAGTAGCACCTTGCAGCTGATCAAAGAGATCATCGATTCGAGGTAGGGGATATCGATTCTTGATGGTAAGCTTATTAAGCTCACGATAATCGATACACATTCGAAAAGATCCATCTTTCATTTTCACAAAGAGGATAGGAGCTCCCCAAGGCGAAAAGCTCAGACGGATGAATCCTTTATCAGACAATTGTTGAAGCTGTTTCGATAATTCTTGCATCTCCGATGGTGCAAGACAATAAGGTGCTTTCACAATCGGGTTGGCATTGGGTACAAGGTCAATATGAAACTCGACTTGACGAACTGGAGGCAAACCAAGCAGTTCATTAGGAAACACCTCTGGATAATCCCGAACAATCGGAATATCCTGAATACTCTTGCTCTTGCTTTTCTCCTCGGTGACATGTGCTAGAAAAGCAACATATCCTTTTTGTAAATACCTTTGGGCTTCCGTACACGGCATAAGTTTCAAACCACCTGATGGTTTCTCGCCATGAACCTCTAGGACTTCACCAGAAGACAAAGGAATACGAACAATCTTATCGAAACAAACCACCTCACCATGATGTTTGGTTAACCAATCCATCCCAATGATAATATCGAAACTCCCAAGTTACATTGGTGTGAGGTCAATAGGAAAAAGATGGTTATCAAGGTTCAACTGACAATCACGAATAACAGAATCGAGAACAAGAGGTTTACCAGTAGCAACTTTGAGAGATAAGGGTTTCCTCAGTTTAGTTCTAGGTATCGCAAGCAAAGGTTCAAAAGATAATGAAACAAAACTTCTATCGGCACCAGAATAAAAAAGAATTGATGCAGGTCGATTGTTAACAAGAAACGTACCATTGACAACGAGGTTGTCAGCTCGAGCCTCGTTAGCGTTCAGATTGAATGCTCATCCACGAGCGGGATTCACATTCGCGTTTGCATTGGCATTTGCATTCGCGTTCACCAATCTCGGGTATTTGTTGCGGAAATGACCCATTTCACCGCAATTATAACACGAACCAGGTGGGAATCTCGCAGCATTCCCCTGAACCTGTGCTGGATTCTGACCGGCTTGATTCTGGCCCACGCGATAGATGTTGGCTAGATGCCCAAGTTTACCACACGTAGTGCATTGCTTGCAAGCTTGTTGTGCAACATGATGACCGTTGCATCGAGCACAGTGAGGTGCGGTACCAACATATACTTTCTTCGTAGGAGGTTAAGCCGGTGGGTTCTGAGGGTTCTGAGCTGTTACTGCAAAATTCTGAGCACCCTTTCGCTTTCTCGATTTCTTCGATGACTCACCTTTCTTACCCTTACCCTTACCCTTTTCCTTTACGGATTCGGTCGACTTCTTTTTATCACCCTTGCGGGTAAGTTTACCCTTCCTGACTTGAGACTCAGTCAAAGTAGCAGACAACTCGATCGCGTGACGAACAGTAGTAGGATTAATGCCAGTCACAATATCCTGTATGGAATCGGGTAAACCATCGATATATCTCTCGATTGCTTTCTCCAGTGGGGTAACCATAGTGGGACACAACAGACTGAGCTCCTCAAAATGATCCGTATACGCACGGTGTTCACCCCCATCTTGTTTCAGATGGTCAAACTCTCGTTCCAAAGCTTGAATTTCGTGACGGGGACAAAACTCTTTCATCATGAGAGCTCGAAGCTCTTCCCATGTTTGTGCCAATGCCACTTCAGCACCCCTATCGCGCATAACACCGTTCCACCACGTAAGAGTACGCTTCTCGAACACACTTGATGCAAATTCAACCTTACGCCCATTCGGACATTGCACATGTCTGAATGTGCTCTCGATAATTTTGAACCATTGAAGGAGCGCAGTTGCTCCTTGCGACCCAGAAAACTTCAACGGCTTAGCAGAATTGAAATTCTTGAAATTACACTATGCATTGTTATTATTATTGTTGTTGTATAACTCGTGGATTTGGGTCACAACGCCTGGAAGCACAGCAGCCATTTGTTGAGAGACAAGGGCTGCGACTTCTTCAGTGGTAAAAGATTGAGCATCACGTCGAGGAGGCATTGTCTAACGAGGAAACAGGGGAATCGAGTGAGATTGAAAATTGGAAAAACAAAAGAGGTATTGAAAACATCGTCAAAACACAAGGAAGGCGATCATTTGTTCGTTACCTCGAACAAACAAACGACACCCAGTGACTAATCAAAGTAAATGAGTCAAAATAATGTATAGCGAAGACATGCTCGCCTATAAGTGAACACTCACCCCAAGAGTTCCCAGGTAAGAGTGACTGGTCCGATTATGTGGATTTATACGAACACTCTAGCCTTAGATAGAAAACTCAGGGTACAGGCATTCACTCTTCCAGTTTGCACGTGTTCACATTATTTAGACCCAAACTTTGACGAGATTTTGAAACTCAGAAGGCACTAAGCCAAAAATGAGTCAAACTGGAAGGGTTCAAAACCTAGTAATCAATCATCCTAGAACGGATGATTAATTTTCGAAGCAGATTCGAATTTGTGTTCTCATTGTGGTTATCACCTAAGGGTAGGTGACGGTTTTGTTTTTTAAAAATCTAAACGCAAATCAACTTGCGTTAGGGTCCTAGAAAGTTATAGTCTAGGTCAAAGCATTACTAATAACCTAATTTCCTATAACCATTGGCTCTGATACCAACTCTTCTGTCACACCCCGACCACGTAAAACAACAAATCGTGGCGGAAACGTCGAGGAGTGTTGTAACAGAATTATTGTTTCACAACCATGGATACAAAAAGAGTTTCGTTTTATTTATTCATTAAGTAATTTACATTGTTTTAAATACAAAACAAATGAGTTACATATCGAGTATCACTGTTATTATGTCACTAAGGCCTCGTCCAGATCCTATGTGACTCATGCATCCTAGTAATCAACATCAAGCAACATCACCTGAAACATATGTAAAAACAAAGTCAGCAAAGAAATGCTGGCGAGTACATAGGTTTTATGAGAGTATCGGAATCATGGCAAGATTACATGTTGCAATACCTTAGTAAAAACCTTATTTTGAAAAGAGTATAATATTGCAACATAATTAACCAACTCAAATCAAGCGGGTTGTAATTTATAAAACCTGGTAGCCATGATTCTTAACCCAAAAATATTTGTTTTAGTAAACCAAATTGTAAAACATCTCGTATTAACTCGTTAATAAAACTCGTATGGTTTATATCCTTTCAAAAACATCGTTATGTGACATCGTTTCAAAATCGTTTACCCAAGTGAACTAAACAACGCTACGGTATGTAATATGTTGAAAACACTTATATATAAGAAGTACCAGCGGCGTATCTACCATGTTTTCACCATATTACACCCATCCCGTTATCTAAACACTTAAACAAAAACCAATCGTTTATCCAATTCGTTTAACTCGTTTAAATCATTTCCAAATCGTTTAAGTCGTTTAAATCATCCTTGTTTTAATTGTGAAAACTATTTTTGGTCGTCTCGCTAATAACATTCAAACCTTCGTGACTCGACTATTTCGCTTCTCGCATTAACAAACCACCAAAGGGTAAGTTAACAATCATAGATTCAGTCGTTACCCACCTAACCCACACATAACCATGGGTGCAGTCTGATAACGGGATTTGTCAGATCCTATGGTACCATAACCTAATACTGGTCGGTTCGGCCAAAATTAATGAATATCATTCGTTATGTAACTACAACCAATAAGTTCATTCACATTATCGAAATCGTTATTAGTTTAGTATAAACCATCTTAATCGTTTTTGAAATCATCGTTGTAATATCGAAAATCGTTTGGATACATATGAATCACCCCAAAACAATTGAAAACAGTAAAATAGGGGAACTATGTACTCACTTAAAGTGCAAAGTATCCCCAATCAATAGAACTTCAACAAACTCAAGTAAACCAGAGAAATCAAGCAGTACCTAGTAATCGAATTACTAGTCAAACAATAGACGCCTAAATTGGAAGATCGGACAGAATGAGGTCTTGTAAACCAAATGAGTGTTGGAACTCATGTGATATGGTTTAACAAAGCCTACATCCTAAATCAGAACCTAACCTAAGTGCTTTCGACCCGTCACGACCCATTAAGGTAGCTTACGCTACTTTAACGCGTCGTGCGCGCAAATGCGCGTTCGAGACGTCTAACTAGTCCTATGACAAGTATTATATGCCTAAATATGTTTAAATATGTTGCATAGTCAGTTATGTGACAAAAGTTTATGTTACATATGCTTAATTATTAGTTATGCATGAAAAGTGCATTTTGGTCATTTACCTAAGGCATATAAACTACCTATCATACAACTAATTAAACCTAAGTGACCATAAGGTATAACCTCGGAAGGTTATTCCCTATACAACTATGGTCACTAAACATGCTTGGTCGGATCCTAATGATCGACCCAACGAGTCGAGTTCGAAAGTCTAAGCGGGTGTTTAGTCCGCTTGACTTACGACTCTACACAAGCACTAAACTAAAAGTGACGAGCTAAACATGCTAAAACATGTTTAGTTAAGTTAGAAAACAGGTTTTGATACCCAAGAGTAGTTTGGTTACAAAATACGCATAAATACGCATTTTGGCCAAAACTACGACTCGTCACTATGTGACAACTGGCACAAACCGGTAATTTCCGTACACATTGATTATTGCTTAATGACTGCAATTATGAGTTTAATTGTCAGCAATGTCTGAACACATGATTAAACAAGTGAATTCATGCATGTTGTATACTACAAAATATTGCTTTATGCATAAACAAGAGCGTTGCGTCAGAATAATAGTAAACTCACCGGTAAGACACAATGTGTCAACAGAACTGCAGAAAGCAGTCAGACATCAGAATTGAGGCCTAGGTGTAGGTCCGACAACAAGAATGCATTAAAACCCAAGAGTACATACAAGGGTTTAATTTATATACATTGCGAAAGCAAAAATAAGCACTAAAAAGCACCCGAAACGCACTTTAAGTGCAGAATTTATACAATTCAGCAATAAATCAGCATTTAGACATATAAATATTATGCAGAAATGTCGTTTTATTTTCCAGAATATTTCCCTAAGCGTTGGGAATTGAAAGGGTACATGAAAGGTACTTAAAAGACACTAAAAAGTGTGATTTAGCACTTTAACGAATCGGTATGTAACCGAACAACCGGACTATACCCGGAACATGAAAATATTATTATTTTCACTATCTATATCTTTCTAAGCTAGTTAGGGTCCCCGAACACCCTAACACACTATATAAAACACCATACACTTAAACACCAAGCACTATACTTAAAAGCCTAACTAGATTACCTAACTAAACATTGAAATGAAACTAATACCCCCCCCCCCCCCATCTTGGACGGTTGGACAAGGGATCCCAAGGGGGATTTCTTTCAAATATTATAATAGATATGCTTGAGGATTTGGGGACACATAACACAAAGGATAATAGATGGTTGGAGGATCTTTATTTAAACCCTAGGATTACCATCATTCTTATTATCACTTTCATCACAACACCAAACTCCACTCTCTCTCTCTAAGAGGCTACGGCCAAACAAGCCCCTCAAGCCACCATCATTTTCGATCCACATTCTTCCATTCCAAGGTGATATTAAGGTGTAAGAAGGTCGCTAACGAGGCTCGGTGCTCACGGAACTCGAAGGACCTCTCTACTTTGCTTTTATCCACTCGATTTGTGCTTAGATTCTTCCCTAGCCTTGAGCTAGAGGTATAATGCTTAAAACACCTTCTTGAACTTATCTAAAGTGGTTAAAAGAATTTTTGTCGGTTAAAACTCGGAATCTTACAAGTTGAGGCATTAAAGTCTACTAAAAGTATGAAAAATGGTGGTTAATAGCTCTTGTGTTGTGTAAAAGTTGTAGTAATTGATTTGTGTGAATATTTGGACCCGATCTATGTTGTGGTAGCTCGGATCATCATTTAACCCGGTTTAGTCATGATCTTGGATCTTAACATAAAGCTATTTTAGAAGTAATAAGGGTTAAAAGGTGAAACTCTACCACACATGAGACATGGACTTGTGTAAAAGCATTTTGTTGTGTAAAAGCAATTTAACTTGTGAAATTATGTTTAAAACTAGTAGATCTACGTATCTACAAGCAGTATTTTCAAAGGACCAAGTGTCCAAGAAATCACATGTTCTAAACCGGGTCTTACACAAACAAAAGTAGTTTTTGTGAACAAACAAGTGTATGGATACTTGTGTAACAGAGGTTATAACAAAGAAATAATTTTCGTAAAAACCGACTAGAAGATGTAAAACTTCATACTCTTTAAAAATAAAGTTTTTAAGAAGTTAAACTTATTTTTAAAGATAACAAGACTTACTAAATGTGCTAGTAAGTTACTACACATTTTTGTAAATATTCAAGTTCATGACATTGGTGATTATTGTTGACGAAAATTGTTGTTGCTGATTATTGATGATTGTTGATGATTTAAAAGAAAATAAACACACGTTTTGAAAACGTGGGAAACCTCCATTTTTAGGGGAAACTCTGTCAAAATTTTTATAAATTTTGACACTTAGAAAAATATAAGTTTTTGAGAAACTTATTCCCTAAAAATGTGTTTAAAAGTATTACTAAGGTTTCCCTAATTTTTTTGGTGATAAGAAATGAGGATTTCTTCAAGAATAAAATGGATATTAAGTATATATTTTTGAAAGAAAAATATATATTATTTGATCACCAACTTTTGTGCTAAGTGTATATAGTATGTGTTATACGTGCTAGTGTATTAAGACTTAAAAATACACTAATTACTCATGAGGAGTAGAAATATAAAAATACACATACAACATACATAATTCGGGTGCAAAGTGCAAAACACAAAAGACTTATATTTATTTTTGAAGAAAATAATATAAGTAAGATACGTAGTTAAAAATATGGAATATTTTTAACACAAGAATATATACACAAAAGAGAGTGACTGTACTTGTGCGACACAAGTCTAGTGACTAACGTTAAGAAAACGCGTATAGGTTACGACGTTAATTAAGCAAATCCGGTGGAGTTTACGACGCTAGGAACGCAAAGTTGTGAGTTCATGCTCCCCCTTTTCTCTTAACTGTTTTCAGTTTTATAACTTCGGGGGTGAAATACATGTTACGTGGTATAATAAACGAGAATTGATACTGGGTATAATAAACGAGAATTGATACTTGATATAATAAACGAGAATTGATACTTGGTGTAATAAACGAGAATTGGTACTTGGTATCATAAACGAGAAATAGTGTCACGAATAGGGTACCATAAGCACCATTAATCGTGTACATACTTAGACCGCAGAACAAAAGGTTAGATCTAACGGGTACTCGGGCAGCCCCACTCTTGGTGACCACTAGTACCGAGGAGTGTTTTTGTGTCTCCGTCGTGAATCGACAACTAGAAAAATGCCTATGGTTTGGTGACTTCCTATGTAGTGCCACACGTTAATGGCCTTGCAACCCATTAACTAAACAAGAATACTTTATTTGGTTTACACCACAAGAATACTTTATTTACACAAGAATACATTATTTGGTTTATACCACAAGAATACTTTATTTACACAAGAATACATTATTTGGTTTACACCACAAGAATACTTTATTTACACAAGAATACATTATTTGGTTTACACCACAAGAATACTTTATTTACACAAGAATACATTATTTGGTTTATACCACAAGAATACTTTATTCGGTTTACACTACAAGAATACTTTATTTTCACAAGACACTCGATATGTTTTCATACAAAGTATACAAACGTGTTCAACACAAAACTGCATGAATTCACACCAACTTTATGTTGACGTTTTTCCAAAAACTCACATGTATTTCAGGTAACTAGGATGGATGTGCGCGCGGTTTTACTCATGCTCTTGGATGTCGCTTTGTTTATCTTTGAATAAAGTTGTAAACTCGTCAGACAAAATGCTGTCTTGTGATGTAAACACTTAAACCATGTTTTCGGTTATGCAATGTTTGACATTTTGAAACTAATTTATGAGCATGTAGTATGTTTACTCTTCGTATGCAATGAGAACCTTTCATGATCACACCTCGTGCTTCCGCCGCAGAAAGGGGTGTGACAGATTGGTATCAGAGCTGCGATTGTAGTGAACCAGGATTCCTTCTCGAGTCTAGTCTACAATCTCTAGGATCCATTCACGAAAACAATTTTCAAAGAGTTTTCATTGCATAAAACGTCCCGCGACATCCACTACCTGAAACTGTCTACATGAGTCTAGAAAGGACACTACGAGACTTAGAGTGCACTTGAGTAGCACTTGTCGTTGACTAGAAATTACTTGCAATTATGTGTGATAATTAGCATATACTAGAGGTAGAATGTCACAAGTATGTGTGACTTTACCTGAAAGCGATGGCCCATCTGAAGGGAGAAATACGAGGATGAAACGAACTGTGCGGACTGTGCAAGGAGTTACGTAATTATGGATGCATACATAATTATGGAATTCAGTGCACAGAAATCACAGCAAGTCTTGTCACGTATAGATTCCCTCAGTGCAAGCCTACTAAGTACTCTGCTAGAGTAATAATTGTTTGATGTCACTTGTGTGGTATATATACCTGTGAATATATATGATACTACAGTCTAGTGTGACGATATCAAACAAATGTCTAACCCTGCTGTGTTATGTTCTGTCAGAACATGGCACCCAGGAAAACTGTGAATGCTCGCAATGATGATCAACCTCCTCCTCCCCCACTGCCAAGAACTACTGATGAGCTGAACGCTCTACTGGAGGAAAGGATCTCCGCTGCTATCGCCCAGTACGAGGCGAACCGAACTCAAGACAGTGGAGGACCAAGCAACGCTAGGCGTAATGGGAATGGAGATTCGTCTGGAGGCAATGCAGCTCAAGGCTGCACTTTCAAGCAGTTCCTCGACTGCAAGCCGATGAACTATGATGGCACAGGAGGTGCAGTAGCATTTGTGCGCTGGACGGAGAAGACTGAAGCTACTTTCCGCATGAGCAAGTGTACCGCGGATCAACAAGTCACTTTTGCTACTGGGTTATTTGTCGATGAAGCTCTGACTTGGTGGAACCTGCAAGCCCAAACCTTGGGTGACGATGCTGCTTATGGCCTAACTTGGGAAGAACTGAAGGAAAGGATGAGAGAGAAGTACTGCTCTCGTGCTGAACTCCAAAGGCTGGAGACGGAGTTCTGGCACCTGACCATGGAAGGTGCTGACATAAATGGTTACACTCGAAGGTTCCACGATCTGTCTAGAGTACTTCCCTACATGGTGACTCCTGAATTTAAGCGTGTGGAACGCTACATTTGGGGACTGGCCTCAGAATTTCGTGGCATGGTAACGGCGGCCAAACCACAAACAATCACCGAGGCTGTAACTCTGGCTGTCAGCCTGACTGAAGATTGTGTTCGTATGAAGAAGCTCTCACTGAACCCAACAGAAAATACCGAGACACATGCTGAGTTGTCCGGTGACAAGAAAAGAAAACATGCAAACCTGAGTCAAGCAACTCGTAACAACAGGGGTTCCAACAAGAAGCGTGACACTAACCCGCCGCAGGGGGCGAAATCTCTTGCAGCCATGAATGACGCTCCTGCCAAGAGGTACCTGGGCACTCGGCCCCTTTGCAACAATTGCAAGCGTCACCACGAAGGGGTTTGTCGCGTTCCAAAATGCGATAAGTGTGGAAAGTTGGGTCACTATGCTGAGGATTGTTGGAGTAAAGGAAGGAATGGGAATGGAAACCGCAACGATACTGGTAATAGAAACAATGGTGGAAATGGGAATGGCAATGGTAACCGAACTGGGAATGGAGCTGGGCGAAATCAAGGATGCTTCAGTTGTGGAAGCAACGAACATTTCATGAAAGATTGCCCAAAAGGAAACACTACTCAGGCTCGAGCATTTGTGATTGGAGCAAAGAACGCACGCGAGGACCCAAACGTGGTCACCGGTACGTTTCTCATTAACAATCACTTTGTATCCATATTATTCGACACTGGCGCCGATTATAGCTTCATGTCTGTGGAATTTAAACGCATACTCGGAATAGAATCTAGTAGATTAGAAATTCCTTATTCCATAGAACTAGCCAATGGTAAACTTGTTGAGTCGGGCGAAGTTGTTAGAGGCTGCACACTGGAACTTGGCGAACAAAAATTTAGCATCGACCTCTTGCCTATTCAATTGGGTAGCTTCGATGTAGTGGTCGGAATGGACTGGTTGTCCAAGAACAGGGCTGAAGTTATCTGTCATGAGAAAATCATCCGCATCCCTCTAGCGAATGATGAAACTCTCATCGTGCATGGAGAAAAACGAGACGCGCCTCTTCGAATCATCAGCTGTATGAAGGCACAGAAGTGCTTAAGGAAAGGATGTGTCGCTTTCCTAGCACACGTTATAGACAAGAAGGCTGTGGAGCCAAAACTCGAAGACATTCCTGTGGTGAAGGAATTTCCTGATGTGTTCCCTGAAGATCTGCCAGGATTACCTCCGCAACGACAAGTCGAATTCCGTATAGACTTGGTCCCAGGAGCTGCTCCTGTAGCCAAGGCACCCTATCGACTTGCACCATCCGAAATGCAAGAATTATCTACACAGCTCCAGGAGTTGTTGGATAAAGGATTCATAAGGCCAAGCTTCTCACCCTAGGGAGCTCCAGTATTATTCGTGAAGAAGAAGGATGGAACACTGCGGATGTGTATCGATTACAGGGAACTGAACAAGCTCACAATCAAGAATCGGTATCCGCTACCAAGGATTGATGATTTATTTGATCAACTGCAAGGATCGAGCTACTATTCCAAGATCGACCTTCGATCTGGATACCATCAGCTGAGAATCCAAGATGAAAGCGTGCCAAAGACTGCATTCAGAACGCGCTATGGGCACTACGAATTTCTTGTGATGCCATTTGGACTGACGAATGCACCAGCGGTCTTTATGGATCTAATGAACCGCGTGTGCAAACCATATCTCGATAAATTCGTGATTGTATTTATCGATGATATCCTGATTTACTCGCGAACGAAAGAAGAGCACGAGCAACATCTCAGAACCATCTTGGAGCTACTGAAAAAAGAGAAACTTTATGCAAAGTTCTCGAAATGCGAATTCTGGATTCGCGAAGTACAATTTCTGGGTCACGTGGTGAATGAGAAGGGCATTCATGTAGACCCGTCCAAGATTGAAGCAATAAAGAATTGGGAAGCTCCCAAGACCCCAACTGAAGTTCGACAATTTTTGGGCTTAGCGGGCTATTATCGGCGATTCATTGAGAATTTCTCGAAGATAGCTCAACCGCTAACGACCCTGACACAGAAGGACAAGAAGTACGACTGGGGTCACAAACAAGAAGAAGCCTTTCAGCTACTTAAGAACAAGCTCTGCGATGCACCGATACTATCATTACCCGAAGGCACTGAAGACTTCGTGGTATACTGCGACGCCTCACGACAAGGCTTGGGTTGCGTGCTCATGCAACGCCAAAAAGTCATCGCTTACGCTTCAAGACAACTGAAGGTTCATGAAAGAAATTATACCACTCACGACCTAGAGTTGGGCGCAGTGGTATTCGCCTTGAAGATTTGGCGACATTATCTATATGGTACTCGATGCACAATCTTCACAGATCACAAAAGCTTACAACACATATTTGATCAGAAGGAATTAAATATGCGCCAGCGACGTTGGGTCGAGCTGCTGAATGATTATGACTGTGAGATTAAGTACCATCCTGGAAAGGCGAACGTTGTAGCAGACGCGTTGAGCCGAAAAGAAAGGGTTAAGACCCTAAGGGTTCGAGCATTGGAAATGACGATTCGAACGAACCTCACTGCGCGCATTCGGGATGCGCAACAAGAAGCTCTTAAAGAAGAGAACCGTAAAGCTGAATACCTCCGGGGTGCATTGAAATACATGGTGCCAAACGAAGAGGGAGCCTTATACTTCAAGAAGCGTATTTGGGTTCCACTCTATGGTGGCATACGAGAAGTCATCCTTAATGAAGCCCACAAATCGAGATATTCGATCCATCCAGGATCGGACAAGATGTACCAAGATTTGAAAGAGTACTATTGGTGGCCGAGACTCAAAAGCGACGTTGCTGTCTATGTTGGAAAATGCCTAACCTGTGCGAAGGTTAAGGCCGAATATCAGAAACCGTCCGGCCTACTACAACAACCAGAGATTCCCGTGTGGAAGTGGGAACAAATCTCGATGGACTTCATAACGAAATTACCCAGGACCCCGAGAGGGCACGATATGATATGGGTAATAGTTGATCGATTGACGAAGTCTGCGCATTTCCTACCAATCCGAGAGAAGGATAGCACTGGAAAGCTTGCAGAGATATACTTAAGAGAAATTGTGGCACGACATGGAGTGCCAATCTCGATCATTTCAGACAGAGATGGACGCTTTGTCTCAAGAATCTGGCAATCATTTCAGGAAGCCTTTGGATCTCAGTTAGACCTGAGCACGGCATTCCATCCCCAAACAGACGGCCAGAGCGAACGGACTATACAAACGTTAGAAGATATGCTTCGCGCATGTGTCATGGACCTAGGCGGCAGCTGGGATACTCATCTACCTCTAGTTGAGTTTTCCTACAATAACAGTTATCATACAAGCATAAAAGTCGCGCCGTTCGAAGCTCTGTATGGCCGCAAATGCCGATCGCCCCTGTGTTGGGCAGATGCCGGAGATAAACGTATGGTTGGTCCTGAACTTGTACAAGAGACAACCGACAAGATTGCGCAGATCCGAGAGCGCATTAGGGCGGCTCGAGAACGACAAAAGAGCTACGCGGACCCAAATAGAAAATCGGTAGATTTCGAGGTGGGAGACAAAGTGTTGTTAAAAGTCTCACCATGGAAGGGCGTAGTCAGATTTGGAAAGCGTGGAAAGTTGAATCCACGATACATCGGACCATTCAGAATATTGAGAAGAATTGGTACCGTGGCATACAAGTTGGAGTTACCGGCAGAACTTAATGGAGTACATGATACGTTTCATGTATCCAACTTGAAGAAGAGCCCAACGCAAGAAAACGTGACCATCCCGTTGGATGAAGTGCATATTGATGAAGCCCTCCGATTTACAGAACAACCCGTTGAGGTTACCGACTGGAAAGTCAACAAGACCAGGAGGAGCAGTGTGAAACTTGTTAAAGTACGTTGGAGCTCTAAGCACGGACCCGAGTACACATGGGAACGTGAAGACCAGTTCAAGAAAAAGTATCCCCACCTATTCAAGAAGACTCCGGCGAGAGTTAGTTCAGTCTGAATTTCGGGACGAAATTCTTTTAACGGGGGGAGACTGTGACAACTGGCACAAACCGGTAATTTCCGTACACATTGATTATTGCTTAATGACTGCAATTATGAGTTTAATTGTCAGCAATGTCTGAACACATGATTAAACAAGTGAATTCATGCATGTTGTATACTACAAAATATTGCTTTATGCATAAACAAGAGCGTTGCGTCAGAATAATAGTAAACTCACCGGTAAGACACAATGTGTCAACAGAACTGCAGAAAGCAGTCAGACATCAGAATTGAGGCCTAGGTGTAGGTCCGACAACAAGAATGCATTAAAACCCAAGAGTACATACAAGGGTTTAATTTATATACATTGCGAAAGCAAAAATAAGCACTAAAAAGCACCCGAAACGCACTTTAAGTGCAGAATTTATACAATTCAGCAATAAATCAGCATTTAGACATATAAATATTATGCAGAAATGTCGTTTTATTTTCCAGAATATTTCCCTAAGCGTTGGGAATTGAAAGGGTACATGAAAGGTACTTAAAAGACACTAAAAAGTGTGATTTAGCACTTTAACGAATCGGTATGTAACCGAACAACCGGACTATACCCGGAACATGAAAATATTATTATTTTCACTATCTATATCTTTCTAAGCTAGTTAGGGTCCCCGAACACCCTAACACACTATATAAAACACCATACACTTAAACACCAAGCACTATACTTAAAAGCCTAACTAGATTACCTAACTAAACATTGAAATGAAACTAATACCCCCCCCCCCATCTTGGACGGTTGGACAAGGGATCCCAAGGGGGATTTCTTTCAAATATTATAATAGATATGCTTGAGGATTTGGGGACACATAACACAAAGGATAATAGATGGTTGGAGGATCTTTATTTAAACCCTAGGATTACCATCATTCTTATTATCACTTTCATCACAACACCAAACTCCACTCTCTCTCTCTAAGAGGCTACGGCCAAACAAGCCCCTCAAGCCACCATCATTTTCGATCCACATTCTTCCATTCCAAGGTGATATTAAGGTGTAAGAAGGTCGCTAACGAGGCTCGGTGCTCACGGAACTCGAAGGACCTCTCTACTTTGCTTTTATCCACTCGATTTGTGCTTAGATTCTTCCCTAGCCTTGAGCTAGAGGTATAATGCTTAAAACACCTTCTTGAACTTATCTAAAGTGGTTAAAAGAATTTTTGTCGGTTAAAACTCGGAATCTTACAAGTTGAGGCATTAAAGTCTACTAAAAGTATGAAAAATGGTGGTTAATAGCTCTTGTGTTGTGTAAAAGTTGTAGTAATTGATTTGTGTGAATATTTGGACCCGATCTATGTTGTGGTAGCTCGGATCATCATTTAACCCGGTTTAGTCATGATCTTGGATCTTAACATAAAGCTATTTTAGAAGTAATAAGGGTTAAAAGGTGAAACTCTACCACACATGAGACATGGACTTGTGTAAAAGCATTTTGTTGTGTAAAAGCAATTTAACTTGTGAAATTATGTTTAAAACTAGTAGATCTACGTATCTACAAGCAGTATTTTCAAAGGACCAAGTGTCCAAGAAATCACATGTTCTAAACCGGGTCTTACACAAACAAAAGTAGTTTTTGTGAACAAACAAGTGTATGGATACTTGTGTAACAGAGGTTATAACAAAGAAATAATTTTCGTAAAAACCGACTAGAAGATGTAAAACTTCATACTCTTTAAAAATAAAGTTTTTAAGAAGTTAAACTTATTTTTAAAGATAACAAGACTTACTAAATGTGCTAGTAAGTTACTACACATTTTTGTAAATATTCAAGTTCATGACATTGGTGATTATTGTTGACGAAAATTGTTGTTGCTGATTATTGATGATTGTTGATGATTTAAAAGAAAATAAACACACGTTTTGAAAACGTGGGAAACCTCCATTTTTAGGGGAAACTCTGTCAAAATTTTTATAAATTTTGACACTTAGAAAAATATAAGTTTTTGAGAAACTTATTCCCTAAAAATGTGTTTAAAAGTATTACTAAGGTTTCCCTAATTTTTTTGGTGATAAGAAATGAGGATTTCTTCAAGAATAAAATGGATATTAAGTATATATTTTTGAAAGAAAAATATATATTATTTGATCACCAACTTTTGTGCTAAGTGTATATAGTATGTGTTATACGTGCTAGTGTATTAAGACTTAAAAATACACTAATTACTCATGAGGAGTAGAAATATAAAAATACACATACAACATACATAATTCGGGTGCAAAGTGCAAAACACAAAAGACTTATATTTATTTTTGAAGAAAATAATATAAGTAAGATACGTAGTTAAAAATATGGAATATTTTTAACACAAGAATATATACACAAAAGAGAGTGACTGTACTTGTGCGACACAAGTCTAGTGACTAACGTTAAGAAAACGCGTATAGGTTACGACGTTAATTAAGCAAATCCGGTGGAGTTTACGACGCTAGGAACGCAAAGTTGTGAGTTCATGCTCCCCCTTTTCTCTTAACTGTTTTCAGTTTTATAACTTCGGGGGTGAAATACATGTTACGTGGTATAATAAACGAGAATTGATACTGGGTATAATAAACGAGAATTGATACTTGATATAATAAACGAGAATTGATACTTGGTGTAATAAACGAGAATTGGTACTTGGTATCATAAACGAGAAATAGTGTCACGAATAGGGTACCATAAGCACCATTAATCGTGTACATACTTAGACCGCAGAACAAAAGGTTAGATCTAACGGGTACTCGGGCAGCCCCACTCTTGGTGACCACTAGTACCGAGGAGTGTTTTTGTGTCTCCGTCGTGAATCGACAACTAGAAAAATGCCTATGGTTTGGTGACTTCCTATGTAGTGCCACACGTTAATGGCCTTGCAACCCATTAACTAAACAAGAATACTTTATTTGGTTTACACCACAAGAATACTTTATTTACACAAGAATACATTATTTGGTTTATACCACAAGAATACTTTATTTACACAAGAATACATTATTTGGTTTACACCACAAGAATACTTTATTTACACAAGAATACATTATTTGGTTTACACCACAAGAATACTTTATTTACACAAGAATACATTATTTGGTTTATACCACAAGAATACTTTATTCGGTTTACACTACAAGAATACTTTATTTTCACAAGACACTCGATATGTTTTCATACAAAGTATACAAACGTGTTCAACACAAAACTGCATGAATTCACACCAACTTTATGTTGACGTTTTTCCAAAAACTCACATGTATTTCAGGTAACTAGGATGGATGTGCGCGCGGTTTTACTCATGCTCTTGGATGTCGCTTTGTTTATCTTTGAATAAAGTTGTAAACTCGTCAGACAAAATGCTGTCTTGTGATGTAAACACTTAAACCATGTTTTCGGTTATGCAATGTTTGACATTTTGAAACTAATTTATGAGCATGTAGTATGTTTACTCTTCGTATGCAATGAGAACCTTTCATGATCACACCTCGTGCTTCCGCCGCAGAAAGGGGTGTGACACACTACGCCTAGTCAACGTGGTAATCAGTAGGTATAGTCACAAGGGACTATAACCATCGTGATTACGCTCACGTTGCAAAGTTCAACGGAACTTTGTGTTGACCATTGACTGGTCAAAGCTAAAAGTCAAACATAGTTTGACTTTCATGCTAGAAACGCATAAAAGAACGAAACAGGACTTACAAAGGGTCAAAGAAGGTTTGATCCAATTTATTCTCAGGTATGAAGTGCAAGACTTCAACTTAGAGAATGAAAATCAGATCAAATGTGCAGAATTCAAATGAGGGGCATGGATATTTATAGGAAGACAAGAGCCATTAGGATCTTTTATCGGGAATCGTGCCTCAATCTGGATCGTACAAGTGGGCACACGGTTTTGTAATACTAGGGGTACTTAAAAACCATCAAAATTTGCCCATAGAATGCAAGAAACCATGTCCAAAAGGCCTGAATACCAGCTGCTGTTTCAGAAATCAGTTTGCTGATCTGGGTGTTCTGGTGCGGCCCGCATAGCCAGAGACACCAGGCTTACGCGGCCCGCCTGGGCAACTTTCCAGAAATGACAAAATGGTCCCTGCACTTCAGAAACTTGAATTTTGGCTCATTTTTGACATGTTTAAGCCCTGTTAACCCCATTTCAAGGCTCTAAAATGAAGTTAAAGTATAGGGAACTCAAAACATGCTCAAAAATATCCCGGATGTCGGCTCGTTTGGTCGTACGGTTGCGTTATTCGGTTAATTACGACGGAAGTCGTAACGGATGCAAAAACGATCCAAATTAAGCGACGAATGGAATTTTATCAAGACAATCACTAAAATAAAATATTTTAATGATTACATAAATTTTTAGATGTCCGGATATACTCAGAACGTGAGATATGCGCGAAAATGCAAACTTATGCACTTTTTGACGCTTTTAGTCCCTATTGATCAATAAAGTTTATTTTAGCATACCGAACCCCTCAAAGCCTATTTCTAAGCTATGTAAAGAATATTTAGGGTATGTTTAACTTATGATCAAGTTCCGGAATGTTCGTTATTATACAAATCGGTATAGTTTCGCAGTTTGACACAAATAGTCCCTGCGATTGAACAAACTTGATTTCAACATACCAAACCATCCAAAACTTATTTCTAAGTTATGTAGAGGTTATTTAAGGTATGTTAAGCCTATGTCACTATTCTGGAGTGTTTTTTGCGTTAAACTGACTGCTTTTACGCACCAGTTTGCGTATAACCTTCAAGAAAGCGATTTAAAGCTTGAAATCGGAATAGAATCAAATTGTAAAATCATCAAACACAATTACACACATAATAACACCAAAACACATATAATAACACCAAAGCACATTGTTTTATTGATAACTGATATTGTTTTACATTATACATCGATTACAGAACACAGTTGTCACAGTAGGTCCTATGTGACCAGTTTCAACTCGATGTCGAGGCTCGTACCATATTTAGTCACTCCTGAACCCAAACGCATTGCGCGTTTCATCGGTGGTTTAGCCCCTGAAGTGAAAGGAAACGTCAAGTCTTCTAAGCCTACTATGTATAGATCTGTTGTGGATCTATCTTTGTCTCTTACTCTTGATATTGTAAGGAGTAGGGCAAAGAAAACTACCGATGACGGGAAGAGGAAACGGGAGGAAGACAAGTCCTCTCAATCAAGCAAGAAGAACAAAGGGAACTTTGGTTCTAAGAAAGGGCAGTCGAATGACAAACCCAGGTGCAAGACTTGCAACAGAAGGCACTTTGGAAAGTGCAACGAAGACCCACAAGCTAAACCATGTAGGATTTGCAAGAGGAAAGGGCACAAAACTGTGGATTGCCGGAATATCAAGGATGCAACCTGTTACGGTTGCAACGAAAAGGGGCACATCAAGGAAAATTGCCCCAAGAATGCTAAGAAGCCCGAGGAGGCAAAGAAAACCAACGCAAGGGTTTTCCAGATGAATGCAAGGGAAGCGGTGAACGACGAGAACGTCATAACAGGTACCTTCCTCATTAATAATAATTATGCTATAGTCTTATTTGATTCATGTGCTGATAAGTCTTTTATAGACCATAAGTTTTGTAAGTTACTGAATCTGCCTATTAAGACTCTAGACATAAAATATGAGGTAGAGCTTGCTGATGGTACCTTAGAAACAGCCTCAACTCTTCTCGATGGATGTTTTATATCCATTAAGAATCATTCTATCCCGTTATCCTTCTTGCCAATGAAATTGGCTGGGTTTGATATAGTTTTAGGCATGGATTGGTTGTCGCATAACCAAGCCCAAATCGTCTGCGATAAAAAGCTAGTTATCATCAAAACCCCTTCTGGTGAATCCGTCACCATCCAAGGAGATACACAGTATGGTCTACCCAACAATGTGTCCATTCTCAAAGTATCGCAGTGTCTGAAGAGCAGATGTGTCATCTATATGGCACAAGTGTCGGTGAACGACCCAAAGCCCAAGATTGAAGATATTCCTATTATCTCCGAGTATATTGATGTCTTTCCTGACGAATTACCTGGATTACCTCCTGAGAGACAAGTTAAATTCAGGATAGATATTCTCCCAGGATCTGAACCAATTGCACGAGCTCCTTATCGTCTAGCGCCTACTGAAATGAAAGAGCTCAGAACCCAATTGGATGACCTACTGGAGAAAGGTTACATTCAACCCAGCTCTTCGCCTTGGGGAGCTCCAATACTGTTTGTAAAGAAGAAGAAGGATGGATCAATGCGCCTATGCATTGATTACCATGAGCTAAACAAGATAACAATCAAGAATCGTTATCCCTTACCCAGGATCGACGACTTATTTGATCAGCTCCAAGGGGCGAGTTTCTTTTCAAAGATTGATTTGAGATCCGGATACCATCAACTTAAGGTCCGAACTGAAGATGTGCCTAAAACGGCATTCAGGACGAGGTATGGACATTACGAGTTTTTAGTGATGCCTTTCGGGCTCACTAATGCGCCAGCAGCATTCATGGACCTCATGAATAGAGTCTGCAAGCCATACTCAGATAAGTTTGTCATTGTCTTTATAGACGACATACTCATCTACTCTCGTAATCAACTTGATCATGAGAAGCACCTTCGATGTATCTTAGGATTGCTTCAGTAGGAGAAGTTGTATGCTAAATTCTCCAAATGCAAGTTCTGGCTCCGTGAAGTCCAATTTCTTGGACACGTTGTTAGTGAGCGGGGTATCCAAGTCGATCCCGCCAAAATAGAAGCCATCATGAACTGGGAAGCACCGAAGACACCAACAGAAATTCGCAGTTTTCTGGGTCTAGCTGGATATTATAGAAGATTCATTGAGAACTTCTCAAGAATAGCCACACCATTGACTTCTTTGACCCGTAAGAATGTAAAATTTGATTGGGGTCCAAAACAACAAGAATCCTTTGAGATTCTTAACCAGAAATTGAGCAATGCTCCGGTGTTGACATTGCCCGAAGGAATTGAAGAGTTTGTCATTTACTGTGATGCATCACACACCGGTATGGGTTGTGTACTCATGCAAAAAGGCAAGGTGATTGCCTATGCATCACGACAACTAAAGGTGTATGAAAAGAATTACACCACCCATGACTTAGAGTTGGGTGCCGTTGTATTCGCACTAAAGTTATGGAGACATTATTTGTATGGAACAAAATGTGTGATCTATTCAGATCACAAAAGTCTCCAACACTTATTTAATAAAAAAGATCTCAATATGAGACAGCGCCGCTGGATGGAGACTTTAAATGATTACGATTGTGAAATTCGCTACCATCCTGGCAAAGCGAATGTAGTCGCTGACGCTCTAAGCCGAAAAGAGAGAGTCAAACCTATCAGGATTAATGCTAAAAGCATTGAACTGAAGAATAGCCTGAATGAAAGGCTATTAGCTGCACAGAAAGATGCTGTTTTGGAAGCTAACCTTCCAGATGAAAAGTTAGGTGTAACTACAGAACAATTAACACCTGGAAAGGATGGAATTCTCAGACTGAATGGAAGAATCTGGGTTCCCATTCATGGAGGACTTCGAGATGTAATCCTCCAGGAAGCTCACAACTCCAAATACTCAGTTCACCCTGGAGGTGACAAGATGTATCAGGATTTGAAAGCTAATTATTGGTGGATAGGGTTGAAGAAATCTATTGCCACCCATGTAGCTAAGTGCTTAACCTGTGCTCAGATTAAAGCAGAGCATCAAAAACCATCAGGTCTGCTTCAACAGCCAGAACTTCCCACATGGAAGTGGGAGATGGTAACTATGGACTTTATAACCAAGTTACCTAAAACAAGGCACGGAAATGATACCATATGGGTTATAGTTGATAGACTGACTAAGTCAGCACATTTCTTACCCATCAAGGAGACTTATAGCTCCGACAAGAAAGCTCAGTTGTATGTAGATAAAATTGTATCCCTCCATGGAGTGCCGGTGTCAATTATTTCTGAAAGAGATACTAGATACACCTCTCACTTTTGGAAAAGCTTCCAACAATCTTTGGGCACTCGTTTGAATTTTAGTACTGCTTACCATCCTCAAACCGATGGACAAAGTGAGCGTACAATTCAAACTTTGGAATACATGCTTCAAGCATGTGTTATTGATTTGGGAGGTAGCTGGGATGACCACCTACCTTTGATCGAGTTCTCCTATAACAATAGCTACCATTCTAGCATTCAGGCTGCGCCTTTTGAGGCATTATATGGTAGGAAATGCAGAAAGCCTGTTTGTTGGGCAGAAGTGGGAGAAGCTCAGTTATCAGGACTTGATATAGTCCTTGAGACAACGGACAAGATTGTCCAGATTCGTGATCGCCTGGAAGCTGCCAGGGATAGGCAGAAAAGTTATGCTGATAAGAGGCGAAAACCCCTAAAGTTTGAAGTGGGTGATAAAGTTTTACTAAAAGTATCTCCCTGGAAAGGTGTGATGCGTTTTGGTAAGAAGGGTAAGTTAAGCCCTAGATATATTGGACCATTCGAGATCATCGAATGTGTCGGCAGTGTAGCTTATAAGCTAAACTTTCCTGAGGAACTGAGTGGAATCCACAATGTGTTCCACATCTGCAATATAAAGAAATGTCTAGCTGATGAATCAGCTATGTCTCATAAGGACGTACAAATTGATGAAAGCCTGAGGTTTATTGAAAGACCAATATCGATCGAGGATCGTCAAGTTAAAAAGCTCTGAAGAAAACACGTACCTATAGTAAAGGTCAAATGGGATGCCCGTAGCGGTCCTGAATATACGTGGGAAGTTGAGTCCACTATGCGACAGAAGTACCCTCACTTATTCCAGTAAATCTAGGGATCAAGATTTCTTTTAAGAGGGTGAGGATGTAACACCACGTAAAAACGTGTCCAATTGTGTAAAGACACGTGTCCTAAACTCTAGTTATGTGAAAGATTGAGTTTGAAGGACTAAAGTTGCCAAACGATGAAAATATGAAACCACAGGGACTAAAAGTGTCAACATACCAAACTTGTGCCTCTAAATGACCATACATGAAGAATATATTCTTAAACGAGTGATTAATTTGATATAAGAAGCCATTCATGAAAATAATCGGAAGATTATAAATTACAAGGGTTAAACGTGTCAACATGTTAATTCTTACCTCTGAGTGACCTTTTAACAAACCTGAGGCTTCAGAATATTCAAATATACTCTCAAGAATAAGTGGTAAAAATTTCACGTGGTTTCGAGATCGTTAAGTAAGTTTTCAAGACTTTGGGTGAAAAGTGTCAATGTGGTGAAACTTGTGTTTAAGGTGATATTTAACGAAACCGGGCCTAACGGGGTTTGGATATACTTCCTTGAGCCTCTACAAATTAACTACAAGGGCCTTATATGTCAAAAATGAGGTTAAATAAGGTTTAAAACGAACAGGGACTGAATCTGCCATTTCTGAAACATTTTTAACCTGAACAACAGGTTTACGCGGGCCGCGTAAACCTTCCCCTGATCCTACGTGGGCCGCGACAAACGCCCACATCAGCGAAAACTTGACACCTGCACGTTTCAGCATGTTCCACCTCCTTAGATGCCTGAATTTCGATACTTGGGGCTTGTTGTCGGTTTTAGGATACCACTAGGACACCTGGGGTGATCCTAGGAGCCTCCATTACAGCTGTGATTGATCTAAGTGATTGCAAATTAGTATATAAGGAGCTCTAAGTTCATAGTTCATATGCACACTTCTTTTCAACAACTTCAAACACTCACTTCTGGAGCTTGCAAGCAGTAGGAGAAGAATTCCAAGTGTAGAAAAGATAGCAAAGACCATTAGTAAGAGTTTTAATCCATGCTTAGTCCTTTTAATTAGTTTAAAAACCGAAAAGTCAAACATTTCGTAATTAAGCTTTGACTTTCGGTTTAATCACAAATGGTCCAGCCACTAACCGAAACGAAAGTGGTTATGGAACCATATTAAGGTAGGTGATTAACCCTTAAATGGGCACCTCCTAATTATTTCGTTTGACTAGTTAATTGTCGGGTCAAACTAGTTTGACAAAAAGTCAAACTGGACAGAAAGTTTAAAAATGATTTAAATTAATAAAACAGAGGTTCTAAATTATATTTTAACATTCTAATGACTTGGTAATTAATATTAGAACATGTTTAATCAGGCCTAACCCGACAATTATCATTCTAAGGTCAGTTTATAACCGAAAGTCGCAAAAGCTTGACTTTTGCTTTGACTTTCAGTTCTGACCCGTTTAAGCTTAATTCTCCCATATTTTAAGCTTCCATTAGGACCATATTACTTAGTAGTATAACCCTCTGGAGTTATATTGCTTGGTCCTTAGTAGTTTGAATTATATGCACTTGTTTGTTAGAATGCTTATAAATGCCGTAAATGCCCTTTTGACATATAAATGAGATTTTTAGAAATGTGAGAGGACAAAAACCTTTGCTACTAATATTTAAACTTGTCCCAAAAATTTGACATCAGTTCTTGGTCCCAAATAGAAGTTATGCTCGATATCGTAATTAGAAGCTTTTTATTAATTAATTTGCGATATCTTGAATAATGCATCTTTAAACTTGGATTTTGAACCAAAACTCATTACCGACTGTTAAAATATTATTTTTAAGGAATTTTAAGATTTTTTTTTCAGATTATAATCTGTTTAAAACATCGAGTTCTTGTGTAATTCGGTTAATGACGATAATACCCTTTTTAGGCATAAAATGAGATTAACAAATGATTTGAATGCCAAACATTTTCCTACTGATTTCATACATTAAATAAATTATTTTGAGCATTTAAAACAGATTAAAATCTCAGATTTACATAAACATCTTGATTATCGTCAATTAGCGAGTTTTACACTAATTATGTGCATAGTATGGGTTAAAACCATACTTAACATCTAAGACTTTGTTACCTACTGAATTTTAAAACAAATTTCAATATTATTACGTTAAGTATAAGTTATAAACTCAGGTTTCCAAAAATGTCCTTAAAAGCATATATGAAATGACCAAAATGCCCTTTCGGGGCATAGTTTGGCCATAAATGGTAAACCTCACATATATGTAATATCTTACTGATGTAATGAGGTAAAATAAATATTTTTACTGATTACTAAAGACTAGAAGTTCAGTTTGTTATAAAATCTATTTTATAATTACTAAAATGATCAAAATGCCCTTACGGGACTTAAATTGGTTTTAAATACTTTTTGGGCATATATGTTAACATCCCACTGTTGTATTAATATATTTTAAGCATAATAACAAATAAGACCCGTATATAATTCATTTGGTTACCCGTTACGCAATTATGCGTTCGGATCGGTTTATGTGACTAGTTTACATAAAATAGCCGAAACAGGTTTAACCTTATCATTAAATCCTCAAAGTCCAGAATGTGTTTAGTTTACCCATATTATACAAGTATCCAAGCTTGTTGGGTTTAAACCACAATCTATTCCGGTCTCCGCTTAATCTAGCGTTTAAAACCGTAAAGTTTCTTCCTAGCTAGTCGATCTAAGTCTTTGACTTAATTAAAGACCCGTTAGCATCCTAATAGGTTATTAAACCTTCTATACAGATTAGTAGCATCCAGTAGAAGGTACCATCATAAAGCTTTAGGATTTTACGGCTGAGTTACTTTTCACATTTAGCTCAGGTAAATACTTTTAACTTATTTTCCCTTATACGGGCTTGGGATATGGTATTATAATAATACCACTTGGTCGGGTATGAAATCATTTAATCGGATTGTGATTAATAAATTTACATAACCCATTTTAATCTGTCTTTTTTGATAACATAAACATTGGGGGTTAATTCGACCGTGTCCTTGATATCCTCGGCTCATTTCATTTGAAAATGGCCACGACCTATGCACGGGGTGTAGGCATACACCTGACAGATGCAAATGCTAAAATATAAACCCACATGTTGGGGATAACTCCTTTGTGGGTTCTATAAGTGGTGAGTCGGTTAATCATGACCAGCTTCCAACCGGCCCCAATTGTATGACAAACATATAAATCTGTATATAAGATTATCTTTAAATAATTGTCCCAAGTTATAAATGATTTTTGCCATGTGCACCTAAATCAATTTTCATAAATACTTTTCAAATGAGTCAGTTAATTGTATTTACCAGTATAAACTAACGTATTTTCTAAAGATTGATTGACAGGTATTTTTCGTAAATAGGCTGGAGCTACTAGGTGTCATATAAGAGGATCTTGCAAATCCCTAGATACCTGGAGTCTGTTATTTTCCGTTTCATGTATTTTATTTATGATCCGCCTGTGGATCTTATTACAATCCAGTCTATATATTCTTTCGTCGAACACTCAGACATTATGGTTTGTAATAGTTTATTCACCAAGCCTTCCGCTGTGCTATTATATTATGTATATTGACAATGATGATATCAGCTACGTCACGATACTCCCCGCCGGACCCACCGGTAATATGTGGAAATATCGGGGTGTGACAAAAACTGTCATATACACATATTAAAACTAAAGAGTCGGTTGACCCCACACCTTATATAGTAGGACCCTTTATGTTTCTAACTAGGGCGATGACAAGTCTTCATGGTCTCTTAGCTCACGTAACCACCTTTGGACTTTGTCAAAGATTTCACTTAGCGTCTGTTTGGTATGGGGTAATGGAATAGATGAGAGAATGGAATGGACGAGGTAATGGAATGGACAACGGAATGAAATGGATCATTCCATTCCATTGTGATGTTTGGTTACTCATATGTGAATAGAATGAATAATTACTTTGTACAATTTGATAAACAAAAAAAGATGAAGTAACAAAACACAACTGTATTAAAAACGACAAAAATATAACTACCTCAATAATAATAATAATATATTAATGATAAAAAATTAATAATAGATTTTGATATATATTAATATTAGTATGAATATTAATAAATATAAATATAAATACAAATAAAAGTATAAGTATAATAATAATAATAAGAAGAAGAACATATTTCTTTCCATTCCTTCAAGGAATGGAAAAAAAACACCTACATACCAAGGAATGAAAATTATTATATTTGGAAGGTGTTGCATTCCTTTGGAATGCTCAATTCCATTCCCACATTATAACCAAACATGTTTCTTTTCATTCCATCAGAATGATCCATTCCATTCCACCTTCCATTCCTTCATACCAAACGCTACCTTAATTTTGTGATGTGTATCACACAATTATAGTATGCACTAGTTACTTTTATGTGTCTCAAGTTTCAGCTTTTTTGTCTTACTAGTAACCTGTGTGAAATTTTCTATAAAAAAAACATAAACTAGAGGTGATAAAAAGAACATGTGTAGTCATTCAAGTCAAATCGGGATTGTTTTTAAACCGGCTGATACGGGTTGGGCTGAGCAAAACACATTCTAAAACTTTTCAATGAATAATCAGTTATGCCATTTGGGAGGACCCTCACTTCACTATTCAATACCATTGATTACTTAACCTATCCACCTCACCTAAAGCATTGGGTTGCTTCAAGACCATCCAAGTAACCAAACAACCTAGAGGGAAGATGAAGCACATGAAGAGCTTGTTGAACCTACAAAAGAACAGATAATTGCAAAAGCCAAAACATGCTATCCTGGTCAAGAAATAAGCAAGCTATGATGATCATCTCTCCCCAAAGATAGTGCGTCTTGAACACTAACAGAGCATCTGTTTGAAAACTTTAAGATTTGTTGAAGACATGAAAGAACTATTGGAGAAGACCAGAAGTTTGTTCAAGACCAAAGCCCAAGGTTGAAGCACTAATGAAGAAGAGCAAACATCTATTTAGTCCTGAACAAATGTTTGGAATCAACAAACAAAGGTTATCCAATAGAACAGTAGTCTGTATAACAATGTTTGTATGTCTTAGAATAGATGTTAGGTTCTATTAGTTGTTTCTAACACATGTGGAATCTTTTCTGTTAGGAATGTTAAATGTTGTTATTAGGGTGATGTTAACCCTGATTGCCAATAGATGTTAGTAAATGTATAAATAGATCTCACATGTTAGATATCTAGTTATCACCCTTACATCCTTTTATACGAACAAAAAATTGTGTGATCAGGCTGAGGGGGAGTGTATAATCATACTTGTAATTTTGCAACCTTTTGGTTGATGATATAAAACATTATGCTATATTTCCAAGTTTGTGTGTTCATTTAATTTCGTTGCAATTCATCCTATCATTCTCATTTATGTTCATTTAATTCATCAAACACTTCATGTATTCACACACAAAAACACACAAACTAAAACTCGGATCCTAACAGAGCTTCATATGATGAACCGTCAACTCTCTCCATCATCGAGTTGATGTATATGAGCGAGAGGACAAAAGGTAAAACTGTAAAGGAAAGGAAGGAAGGCAAGGCCTTTTGATTGGAGGTCAAATTCAGTTGGACCAACCTAAATAGGTTTAATACTAACCAAAGGACCCTAGGCCCCTAATCTTTTTTATAGGTCAAATATTGTTTGGAGTTAAGTTTTTTTCGTACTTGTGGTTTGTTAGTCCAATCGTCAAACCTTCCATTGAGTCACCCTTGTTTCAATTTTTAACCTCTTTCCTCTATAACGCTAACTCTGTTAGATTTTTTTTATGTTAAGTTTTTATGAATTGACTAAATTACCTTAACATAATATGAATAAATAAAAATAATCGGATCAATTGAGAGAGTAACTTAGATTGAGATCGTTGGTCGGAGGAATAAAGTAGTGGAGGTGGGGTAATAGATCCAGAACTTAAACAAAGATAGTTGTGAAAAAATGAAAGGTGTCATTCAGACAAAAGGGCTAACGATATTGGTATTCATTTTTATGAATATTGATCTCAGCGTTTACATAAATGTAAAGACATGTTATGTTATTAATATTTTATTCTTATTTGGGATATATTATACTTTTGTTTGATAAATTGTTTTTTACGTGGAAATGTGTTGATGATGCTACAAACCACTTGTTAATGTACGTTTTCACATCCTTTGGATATGAGGCTTTTATAATTCTATGCATTACAAAACTTTAAAAGGTTTAGTTACACAAAAGTTGTTTCCCATAAGAATACCAACACGTGTTTTACATCGATCAAAAACAAGAAAAATGAATACCAATACCATTACCGTCTTTTTCCGTCACCATAAGTTTGGTTTGCTACAGTACCAGTATGGTCTTGGTACAAAAGCAAGAGAAAAATCAAATTCAATGAGCAATGAAATATTATCGAGACCGGAAACCATAAAATGAATACCAAAACCAATACCGATGTTGTTCGATCGGTATTGGTGTGGTTGGGTATGATAATTTTACGATATCGAGTAATCGATGTAGTATACTGTCACACCCGACGAAAAGGGGTTGCACTTGGTGATTGAATACCAAACAAAACATAGCAGAAATAACATGTAAATTACACTTTTCTTCTTGTATCTTTGTATCGAATTGCAATGGATGCTCTTTAACTTCAATAATTACAATCACAATCCTTTATTTGAAAAAACCATTACACTTTAGGTCCTTTGACACTAACTTGGTTTGTTTTAGACGTTAAGTCATGTCACATGCATCTCATGTGAGGGTAATTATGTCTTTTCATGTTAATTAATTTAGAAAAAGTCAGAAAAATATATAGGGTAAATTACACTTTTCATCCTTTATGTTTGTATCAGATTGCAATGGATAGCCTTTAACTTTAATAATTACAGTCACAGTCATTTAAAAAAAAAACTATTACACCCTACGTCATTTACCCATAACCTGGTTAAAATCTCCAGTTTAATATGGCATGTGCAAGGCACATGAGGGCACTTTTGTAATTTTAATCATGTAAAACTCACTCTCTTTCCCATTAATTACGTAACACTCGATCTCTCTCAGCAGTTTTATCTCTCTTTGCTTCTTAGGCCATCCGTAGTCATAAAACCCTTTGTCCGTCGTCATCCCTATCAACCATAATAACACCACCACTGTACAACCTACCACCGCTAAGTTCGCCGTCAAAGAGATCGTAGCCTCCCCTGCCTCCGTTGTATTCAAAAAACTCGCTTTTAACCTTCTCCGAGCCACTCGTCTCACCACACATCTCTGGAAAACAACCCTCTTTCCCACTCCGACGAAAACACAAGTCTCGAACCTAGGGTAGTCTCTTTGTTAATCTGTATGTTACAGAGATGGTGGTGTTTCATTTAGGGCTAAACACACTAAACCCATCAATAAAAATCCAATTTTTAGGGTTCTTGAACAAGAAATCAATTGTGAAATCTTACAATATGTAATGGTGAAAATAGAGAGTGAAGATTACAAACCCATCAACTAAAGATTCAGATATTAAAAACTCATCTTGATTTCTCTATTTGATTGATTGAATTCATAAGTTCTTGAATCAGTTTCTTTTCTTTTGGGGTAACTCTGTTTCTTGGGTGTATGTTTAGCAATAATTTCCAATTGTCAACAGGGTTGAGTCCAAACTCCAAAACATGGCCTTTGACTCAGAATCTTGATTTGGCACTTTTCATGAATGTTAAGTTTTTTAGAGTTTAGTGGGGACTGTGATGGAGAGAGAGCAACAAAATCCGTACATTCTTTATTTTCTTTTTAGAACAAATGATTCTTTTCTTTTCTTAGTATCTTGACTTCATAGACACAGACTCATATATACACAGATTGTATATGTATATGTATATGTAAAATGTTCGTGCAACACAAAATCTCTTTTCTAAATTATCTTTTTTCAACTTATTCTCTGTAGTTTATTCACTAGTGATGATCATGATCTGGGTTTAAGATTTGATGATGATGATCTGGGTTTGAGATTTGGGTTTAGATAGAGAGAGAAAGAGGGTTTTTTTTTCAATTTGATTTGTTTTATTTATAAATTTATTATAGATAACGAGTAAAATTATAAAAGAACCCTCATGTGTCTTGTAGATGCCATATTTAACTGAAAATTTTAACCAGATTATGGGTAAAGGACGTATGGTGTAATGGTTTTTCTAAAAAAAAGGACTACGAGTGTAATTATTGAAGTTAAATGCTATGTATTGCAATCCGATACAAATATAAATGACGAAAAGTGTAATTTACCCAAATATAAATAGAAACCTTCACCTCCAGGTTTAAAGATTCCGCACCACTCCGGTTATAAATAGAAACCTTCACCTCCAGGTTTAAAGATTCCGTTCCTTGCTTTCTCACCCTTAATCACACACTTATTTCCTCAAAACATATACTTATTCTCACGCCGGAGAGTGGTTAAGAGGAGAATCCCCCTATTCCCCTCCTCTTAACGAGCTTAACGGGGTGTTTAGTGTTTTGCAGGATAATCATCACCACAGCTTGGAGAAGACAAAGAAGAGTAACCTTATTCGTCGAGACACATACCACAAACTAATCTGGTACAAACTAATCACCAGATTAGTTTGATGTTTCTTCAAGAATTAATTAAGGTGCTAAATACAAATAAATTATGATTGAAGTAAAATAAAGCAATCCCCTATTGAGTCACCACTAACAGGTATTTTTGTCTGTTTTGTGAATTTAAAACTATTATTATGGATGGAATAATTTTTAAAGTGTGAGAAAACTTGTTTAGCATCCGTAATCAATGGCTAATGGACCCTTTTAAAATTTAAATTATTGCAAGGAGCAGCAAAAGGGGCTGTAGTCATCCATTGTTGTCTTTTTTTTTCATTTATCCAACATTTTTTTTAAACATGGATCTGTTTCTTATATGATCAGTTTCCAGCATTGGATTGATTTGTGTTTGTGTTTGTGTTTGTGTTTGGTTCTATATATACATTACCTACCTGTATTCACTAACAGTTCAGAAACGGTTTACTTGTTGTTGTAAAACGTTGAAAATCGAATTCTTAACAACGATTTGGTTTCAGGGTCTCAATTTGGAAAAAAAAGTCATTTTTTGTAATTAAAAGAACAAATGGGTCGAACCTTAAGAAGTGATTAAATTGATAGTATAAAAGTATATTCTTTAAATAAATAAATTTTATATTAAATCATGAAGTTTCAAAATTCCTGGTGGGAAAATATGATGACACACCATATACATAAGGTCCCAAACCCACAAAGAAAAAAGATCAAATCAGCTCAGCTCAGATAGAGTATAATCACAAATTCTGAATTGTGGATTTATGTTTCATAAGTTGACTTTTAGGTCAAATAGAGTATATACCTTCAGGTTCAAAACTGTCACATAATTATTACATGTCCAAGGTATTATTCAATAAAAACATATAACTCTTAACAAAAACTATCTATAAGAAAATTACTGCAAAATGTTTATTATGGAATTCGTTGTAATTATAAAATGTAGAAGCACTAGACCGACCTCAGAATTCATGAGCAATTTGACTTTTAAGTCAAACTGTGAGCTTTTGAGTCCAACATTAATATGAAGCAGTTATCTCTGTAAGGGATGTCATTGTATGACTACAGATTTTAATGTATATTATTGATTACAACATTACCTTAAAAAAAACTGATGTTAATCATGAACTCAAAAGGTAACATGCTTGACTTCAAAAGTCAAAAGTCAAACTTAAAGATTCTTCCAAAAGAGCATCACTGTGTAAATGAAACTAAGATGGAAAATGATCATGTATTTGATTTGATGAATTGCCTTCCATGTTTTTGATGAAATGCTTCAATCATAACATAGATAAACATTACATTCTCTCATAGTCTCATTTGACCCGTTACGAACCCCTTTTCCCAAGTTCTTTCTTTCTAAATGATTTTAATTCATTTACTCAACAAGGACTTCTAACCATAATCATGTATATACATATTCCATCATGCGTATTTATGTTCATTTTTATTCATTATAACTTTTAGAACACTACTAAAGCAAAAATCACCAAATTATACGAAATACACACTTAAGTCATTTCATCAAACACCTTGCAGGTTTCAAAAGGGTGGTTCACACAACTTTCTTGTTGTTCTAATCAATTCAGCCCATCTGTAACAATATGTTGAGATGTTACAACATATTATTTAATCGACTAACTTTAGACACGGAGAATAGCAAACTGAACAAACCTGACATCTATTACTCATGTAGAGTGTGACACTTCGGGTTTTCCCGCACGTTTTGTTCTACGTTGTAGTTTAGTAAAATTATTGTGTGAAAGTAATAAAGGGAATTATTATATAATAGTTGTGTACAAAATGTATGCATATAAGTATATGTATTTTGATGGTGAATGATGTGTATATAAACAGCCGCACATTTCAACGGCTCGCCCTCCTGTTTGGACTCCTCCACACCACACCGAACTGCTTTAGGCCCAATCCCAGCCCACCAAAAACCCTAACAGACCACACACCCTTTCAATTGGGGCGCACATGTAAATGTGCAGTAACTTCAGGGGCGGATCTAGTGTATAACAAGGGGTAATGCCCACTACCCCTTGGCGCTCCGGCGGTAGTGTAAAATTAGTGTAAATTTTGGAAAAATTTGACGTTTTTTTCTATTTCGTTACCGCTTATTTATAAAACGTTACCGCTTGGCGCAAATCCTAGATCCACCACTGAGTATCTTTGCCCTCATTATAAATATGTGTGCTAGCAACTGTGCATTATGAGCTTTGTTTCATCATTCATCTTACCTACTCTTGTGTCGTACACTACCCGATTAGTATATCACTATTGTTTAATGAATATACATGATAAAGGTGCACACTTGATTGATGATTTGAATGTTAAATGATTGTACATGATTACATTGATTGATGATTTCTTCTGATATTTGGAAAGAGGTGTTGTTTATAAAGATTAGGACTTGGTAATGATGCCAAAGTTTAGACTTGTATGAATGTGTATGAGATCTGTTTGAGAAGATTGATACTTGCTGTGAAAATAGAACCATGAACCCGTTTTTGGTAATGTACATGTGATAGGGTTGTTAGTAAATAGCAAGTGTATGATGTAAATGTCAGATATATGTTCATGACAAGAATGGAAACCTAAATCTACTATAGAAAGATGTAACGTGTAAATCTGTGAATGGATTGATGATCGAATTAATGTTTGATTGATTGATGCAAAATGAAACAGTCTAGGGAATGATTAGGGTTCTTAAAGAATAATGATGAATGGGTGTCTTGAATCCATCTTGATTAGATAAACTGGATTTAATTCTTTTTGTTAAAATGGACACCGTACACTCGTTAAAAGTACCACATGTTCAGCACAACGTACAACAGGGCATGGTACAACATTGAAGAAGTCAAAGTATGAAGCAAAGGTAGCTTCGTACGAAGCCACCAGCCTCGTACGAAGCCACCACATCATGCTTGGTTCGAACCTAGGAATCTATATATAGGTGTCTTGGGTTCTCACGAATGATAACTTTTCACATTTTGAGGCGAAGCTCTGTCTGTTTGGTTTCATGGTGTAAACTCTGTCAGATGTTAATAGAAACCAGCTATATTTACATCTCTGTGTTCATTCCACACACATGATTGGATTCCGCACAGTTCACGTGTCAATACGCATTCAAGGTCAAGGAATTCATCAAGATCCTGAACTCACAAGTGGTATCAGAGCCGGTGCTTGATTACTAGGACTGTATACACAAAGAATCATGCTTCTGCATCAGATTCAGAGCTGATTGCATCTTCTTCATCACACTTCTACTTCTATTCATCTCTTACTCATTTATTTAGTCTTTAAAATCATATTCAAGGTGTTCTCACGGTTAAAATCAGCTGTATTTTTAATATAACGTGGGAAAACAAGTTTTCATCAATCCTTAAAAGTTTCAAACCAAAATTCAAAGATTTACATATTCATTTGATTAAAAAACTGATCGAAAATGAAAATGTTCACTGATTATGTTTGGTGCGAAGCCACATCCTTGTTCGAAGCTGATTTCGTCTAATTGTTGTGCAAAGCCACTATTGTAGCCTCGTTCGAATGTACCTTTTCAGAATTAACATTTTGTGACTTCGTACGAACGTGTCTTCGTACAAACTCACACTTAGACTGATTAATCTGGTTTCTGGCTTCGTACGAACGGAGAGTTATTGTGTTTGATTTTCAGATTTGATCAAGTGTTTGTGTGATTGTTTTTGTAGGAATCATGGCTGAAGAATTTTACAATACGTTCTATAATGCATTTACTTCCGAAACATCAGAAATTCCAGTGACATAAAAGAATGCTACAACAATGATTTCTGAAAGTTTGAATCATGATAATGTTTATGGAAATCATCAAAGACCACCAAAACTTATGAATATTGAAGATTATCACTGGTGGAGTACAAGATTTGAAAACTGGGTGCAAGCCTATGCTTATGAAAGCTGGATCATGTTAACTATGGTATATGAAAAACCAAGAAATGACAAACACGAATTAATTACACTTAAACAATTCACAGCTGATGATAAAAAGGAACATTCTAGTGAACTAAGAATGATAACTTTAATTCAACAATCTGTTAGAGAAGATATACTTCCATTGCTTCAGCATGGGGAAACATCTAAATCAATGTGGGAAGCGTTAAAGCTAAAAGCTGAGGGTGGTAAAGATATCAAGAAAAATAGGATATCGTTGTTGAAGAAGGAGTTTGACTTGTTTGGCTGTATGAAGGGTGAAACAGTTCGTCAAATGATTGAAAGGTTTTGTCATCTGAAGATCGAGTTAGAGAGGTTTGGAATTTTCAAAGACAGAGAAGAAATTGTTGACAAACTGGTCGAGGCATTACCGAATGAAGAAGGCTGGAAAACATTTGTGATTGTATTGAAAAATGATGTCAAATTTGATGAGATGACATTAGATAGTTTGATTGAAAAACTGGAGTGACATGATTTCTTGCTGCAAAAACAAAACAAAATGTCCAGTTCTAGTTATCAACAGAATGTTGATCTGTATTGCCGAAGAGGTGTGCTACATAACAACGAATCTCAAAAAATTAGAACAACATTTTGTGCAGACAAGTCTGGTGACTCTTCGAACAGCAAATCTCCAAGTCACGATCTAGGATATCATTCATCATCTACATCATCTAAGTCTGGATCAAGTCAAGACTGGAAAAATTCTCCACTATTGAACAATGAGTTTGCTCAACAGCACATGAGTTTCTTAGCATCTATTCTGGTATCTTATGAAGGATAAACATGAAATCACACACTCTGTGTGTGATTCTGTTCAATCAAAACACCTAGGGGCGAACTCTAGCTCTCCAAACCCTAATCCATCCAATTTCACTCAAAATCAAAGAGATAAAACCAAATTGGAGGTGATTCAAAGTTGAATTCGTGATTATCATACTTAGTAGAGTACAAGGTATGCCAAATTCTTAGATTTAGTGAAATTATGAACTTTCATGATTTCTCATAATTGAAATTAGTAAAGAAATTGGTGAAGTTATGGGTGGATTATGATAAATAAAAGTCTAGGATTAAGTCTTAGACAATAATTCGGTTCATTCATGTTATAATTTATTTAATTCAATGTTATTATTGATATGGTTATATGGGTTTTGTGAAGAGTACTTGAATTCTTGTGATACTTGATGTTAATTGATGGTTTTGATGTAAACCCTAGTGTTGGGTATGGTGTTCTTGATATATGAGTTGAAATAATTGATCTTAACATGGTTAAGAGCCTAGGCTCATGAACATAATAGTGTTAAGATATTAAGTCCGCACATAAGATGTTCGATAAAATGTCTAGATGAACTTAAATCAAGTGATAACATGGAAGAATTACTAGTTTAATTAACTAGGTGTGTTGTATGATGGATATGGATATATGAATATTAAAGTAATATGTCCGAATTTGGATTATACGCGATTTGGGTGGACCGTCTAATAATCAAGGAGGAACGGATAATCGGTTGAAAGGGAAGCTATAAAAGGTAAGCGGCTATTCGCTTCGTAATATTTTGTTTTAGTACTTTTATGCTTAGTTGTGGAATGATAGTCAAATCGTTATAATGTTGAATAATACTAAAACGAAGGATTTCGTTGGTAGTATCCAAACAAGAAAAAAAGTAGAAATCTTGAGAATATGGAAAAGATGAAAGTGGTGGATTCCAATTGAAAGTTTAAACGGGTCAAATTGACTCAAATACTACATGTTTGATTTCAATAAGGCGATGGAATTCGCTAGAGAAATCAAACGGGTCAAAAATCACCAAGGCATTAAGCTTTGGTAAGTTAAATCGATGAATGTAACTAAGTTGGACAAACGAGTTGATTAATACGTATATATTTCGTTAACGGCACTTGAGTTTTAATAAAAAGTGTCATAAAAATATAAGTATGTTGATGTGTAAGCTCTTATAGATGTGTTGGAGCTCATAAGTGAATTCTATGGTTCATAAATGGAAACGGGTCGAATAATTATGAAAATGTCAATAATCCGAGGGCTTAAATGAAAGAAATTTTTTTAGGTGAATGTAGGATTTTGATTCAATGTTATAGAATAGCGAATTACGGTCACGTAGGAAGAAACGGGACCTAATTCGGATCAATAACGGACAAGTTATGTCCGTTTTAGTAAAAGTTAGTTGAGTTGGAAAGGTGCAGGATTTTTAAACAATCATACTGTCGAAATAGGGGGCTCGCGTCACGCGACGCTGTAGGGTGGAACCGTCGCGGCCCGCGACGCCTGTCGCGTCACGCGACACCAAAGCCTACATCCCGTCGCGCCGCGCGACGGGTTACCAGTTCTGAAATTTTGTTGCTGATTGCTATTTTGTTTATAAAAATTTATGTAGACATATTTTTAGCATTCATAACTAATGAAGTTGAATGTTTTGGTGGCTAGGTTGCTCATGGAATGCGTCGGATGTGGTTCAAGATAGAACAAGGACCGAACACACAACTTATAAAAGCTTCCGCTAGTAAACTAGTTTCTTGTGCTATCAAACTTATGTGTAATAATTATAATAGTGATGTTTGAAGGTTTAAAAGTTATGTAAATGTCGTTTTGTTAATAATTTGTAAAAACAGCACTTTGAACGCAAATTATATCATATAAATTATCAAATGGCCTTAAAGGTCTTACACTTTGAGATCACTATGTCTGTAATAACTGTTTTATTTTGATATGTTATGGTATGGGACATGATGTTAAATATCTGGTAATTTAGTTGTTATGGATTCTCTTGGACAATTTGTTTCGCTCAGTGTCGCGCCCCGATGTTTCCGCCATCGGTTGAGGTGTGACACTTTGTGATAGAGTTCCGTTTAGTAGGCTAGTTCATGGATTATAAATAGTATTTAACTGAGTGTCCCACACAAGGGAAAAAATGTTTGTTCGTATCCCACACAAGGAGATAATGTAGATCGTATCCCACACAAGGAGATAATGTAGCCCGTATCCCACACAAGGGGAAAGTGTCGTCTGTCACACCCCCAAAATACCACATGCGGAACCCCCGCGAGGCGTGTGACATACCAGGATCTAGCCACCAATCACATTGAACTAATAGCAAAGTAATAAATAAGATTCCCATGTAATGTAAACAGTGCAATCCAAAACATTTAATTTAAAACAAGTGTATGTTCAGCGGAAGCATAATTTAATTATTCAAGCATCTCAAAAACCATAACGTTCAAACAAGCCAATGTTCAATGTTTCTCCAAGCATCACGACCCATGACATCTCCAGCATCCCAGTCTGCAAGTCCCATGACACGTATCTAACGACCTGCAAGCATGCATACAAGTGTATCAGCATAAAGCTGGCGAGTTCACAGTTTTGTAAAAACGTTTAGTTGCCAAGTGTTTAGTTTGAAAGCATGTTGATAATAACTCGAGTACCGCAAGATGGCGTCAGTTTGTTTGTCCTTCCCCAATGCCCTATCAACATTGGTCATGTGGTTAAGGTCAATAGTTCACGCCCGTCCTCTCAGGTACGGTGTGAGGTTGCCAAGCCTAATAGCGCTATCAACTAATACCCCGTTGCCTCTCAGGCAACTAGTTCAGTAGTAAGATGGGACTTAAGGTGATAGGTTTGAGTGTATTATCCAACATCCAGTTTAACCCAGTAAAACGTATTCCTCTCAGGAACACCAGTTTGTTTGTCCCACCCCGGGACGCATGCTCAAGGAGTAGTGAACTCACATTAGATTTGCTCGGTTGGTTATTTACTTGTTTCAAGTTGGTCAACCTTGTCCTATGATGGTTACTAATACTTATCAGTTTTGTATACAAGTAGTCACGTATTTTCCTTACACATATTTAGCAAATAACGTACAAGTATTACACGTATCCATCATTCAACACATCTAAGTCTCAATAGTTAGTCATGTGGCATAACAGTCTAGTATTATCGTGTGGCCTGGTTTCGAGTGTGCGGCCCAGTGTGCGTTGGGCCAAATAACCAGCATGTGGCCCAAACAGTTCAATGTATTGTTTCGAGTGGTCATCAGTCGAAACCATAAGATTTCAACTCGCAACCTCGCGGTCTCGAGTCGCAACCGGCAATCTCGAGTGAAAACTTCATTAGTGGAAACCCTGAGGTTTCGAGTCATGTCCTGAGTCGAAACCAAACTGGTCTCGACTCACAACCGGCTGGTCTCGAGTCCTGATGATGTGTGATATCGAGTCCTGTGTCGGAACCACATAGATCTCGAGTCGGAACCAACAGGTTTCAACCCGCAATCTCAGTCGGAACCTTGTAAGGTGTAACTGGTCAATTCCCTATTTAACAACCATTCCGTGAATTCAGCAAACATTTTATCATTTTCCAAATCAGATCAAACATCACAGTTATTTCGGCAATCATTCACCTTCAAACCAACCCTAATTACCATTCATATGATCAATGTCATCAAATCAATACTAACAGATCTTAACACTCGAAACATTCATATGATCAATATCATAAAATCATCCACTTATTCCATGACTAGCATTTGGATCTGAGTTTCGTATAAACAAACCTAGGCTTCGATACCATTGTAAACCATAACAACCCTAACATTCATCATACCATAGATTATCAATTAACCTTAATAAGTTTGTTATCACAAGAAACTCATCAAACCTTGTTATCATACAACCCAAAATAATATCATCATTCATATTAAAAAACAAGTTGCACATAATCAAGAATAACCAACAAAGATTAAAACAAGTGTACTCATACTAACCGGAGTATTGTGTGTACACGATGATGCTCGGATCAATGAGATGGGAGAACTTCAAATGAAGGTATGGTTGCCTCTGGTTTCGAGTGGGAGAGAAAGAAGTAGGGTTTTGTGTATTTTGTGTGTTTGCAAAATATGAGGAGTACACACCCAATCGGAGGGCGTATGCGACTAGCAAATGAATCGGGCCCAGCCCCGGGCTTCGTTTTGGGCCGAGAGCCGAACACCGAGTGAGGGAGGTTTGGGTCGAGATCAAGTTACAACACACAACGCTTAACATTTAACATTCAAACATAAACCAATATGCAATACTAATTCATATACGTACACATAATTACAACGCTAGACGGGTCGTGAGAGGAAATAGCACACAATAAACGGTCTTGAAGTTTCGGGTTGTCACATCGTCCATTCTGTTCCCAACCACCGGGAATACGTGCTTTAGTAAAGTGTGTGAACTCACCTTGGTTTGCTTGGCATGTAATTTACTTGTTAACAGTTGGTCAACCACGTCCTATTAGGGTTACCAAGTTTAATTAGGTTCGTATACAAATGTCCACGTATTCAAGTAGCACATAAGTTCATGTTTCATATAAACACACATATGGGTCATATACCAATTTTTTAACCGTCAGGATCAGGCGGTTACGATTTTCTTACAAACTTTTGATATGACACGACCCCGTGCTGCAGTATGTATCTGGCAGAAAGTAGTTCTGAAGTTACTGGAGGTATGGCACGGCCCCGTGTAGATCACACACGGCCCCGTGTCACTTTTGCAGAAAATAGAAAAATGGGAGAAAAAAAGAAAAAACCTAAAAAGAAAAGATAAAAATAATTAGGCCGTTAATTCTAAGCTTTCTCAATTCCTTATGTCCCCGACAGCGGCGCCAAAAACTTGACTTGTGCGGGTGTGGGTATACATTTTAGATATATTTTAAGTACTTTTTACTCGCGAATCAAGCTTTAAATTTATAAAACACGATACAATACTATCACTCTACACACGTTAGGGCAAGTGCACCCATCGTGGACGTAGTACAGTGATGGTAAGATATCGAGGTCGTCTAAGGACACAAAAGCTTTTAGTACCGGCTTATCGTTAACGTCTAATCTAACTAAATTTTGATAAAAGTTTTTGAAAGATTTAAAAAGTTAAACTAGAAAATATAAATATAAGGAAAACAAATAAACAAGAAGGAATCACTTGGTTCCAACTCCTCTTTTATGTATACTTTGATGATTTTCGCACTTTGGGTTTTTTAAGAGATTATATTTAGTGATAGTGGTAAGCCCCCTTCCAGGTAACGTTACCCTCAACCTATTGGTCTGAGTCAGCAGCGATACAGTCCCGCAAGGTCTGATTATTGAAAGATAATTAAGTAAGTTATTAATGCGAAAAGTGGTAGGCCCCCTTCCAGGTAGCGTTACCCTCAACCTATTGGTCTGAGTCAGTAGGGATACAGTCCCGCAAGGTCGGTTTAATGTTTTAATAGTAGTTTATAGATAAGGTATTACAAGCGGTTCTTACTTCCCCTGATTTGATGCTATCTGCCTCAAGGGAAGTCCTACTAAGCTTGAATCAGGTCCTCGCAGGATCTATACACTGAACGAGGCAAGAACTTTACCCAAACACCCTTCTAACCCCCTTCCAGGCAGTTAACGCGCTTTATATAGACCGTAAAGACATGAATGAGTGAATCAACAAAACATGAAGAAGTGATTAAGTAAAATTCACCTTCAATATAGAAAACTAGTTATTAAAGTCATTAATACATATCCAAATAAAAAGTTTGCCAAAGATTGGAAATCAAAGTAATACATAAAAGATTTGTCTTCACCAAGTGATGTAAGAGATTAGCCAAGCATGGCCTTTGTTTAACAAAAACTCTTACGATCGATCTTGGATCCCGAGACTACTACACACTCTAAAAGATGAAATATGGATGATGGTGGTGGGTGTTGGTGTTGTAGTGGTGGTGGACTGATGACAAGTGTGAGAGAAGTGGTTTGCTAAGGGATGAGTTGGAATGAAGCCAAGCATCCCTATTTATAGCTGGAATCAGAGTGTTCACACAGCCTCGTGCCCACCTGGCACGGCCCCATGGTCTTCAGCTTCCCTCCCTTCATTAACTGCAGATGTCAGATCCCGTACTAACACGGCCCCGTGTGTCAACTGCATGGCGCGTGGTGACTGTACTTGCTGTACTATCTTAGATTCTGCGAATCTTAGAGTTGACCACGACCCATGTTGAGTTGGCACGGCCCCGTGTTGGTTTGTCTTTTGCTGTTGGGAATCTTGACTGGGCACGACCCCGTGCCTAAGCTTCTGCTTTTGTTATTTTTGTTGGTTTGGATGTGTATGGGGGCTCGGCGAGTCGTGTCAATCCTTCTTCTTTGTATTTATGTTGGTTTCTACTGTTAATTTGTTTCTTTTGTTCGTTTAAGCTCTTTTGATCCTGTAAATTAAAAGTAAACAAAGAAACATGTTTTTTTTCCAACATTAGTACCGAAAAGGGTTGATTTTATGTATTGTTTGATGTAATTTATATGTTGCATTTTATGCACATCAATTATTTTATTATCAAGGGGTTCCTTACTGGTTGGGACAACACCGAAGTGTCGTATGAACCTTAGGATCTTGTGTGGGATACGAAAACGCAAGAGGTTATCGTAAAGGAAGAAACCTAAGCTATGAATAGGTGGGTGGAACCAACCTTTATTTGCCTTTTCCGGGCTCTTGTTATAGAAGGTGTGAGTCGACTCGCTCTGGTCTATAAAGTCGTTGGCGCGGGCCGCTGATGATTCATTTATTGCGTGGTCGATACAGGGACGACTATCGCCTTCATTGTCACAAGGGTTTGAGGTAGATGCAATAAGCTTGGCGTTGTCTTTTCCTAAATGTGTTTCCATCGAATCGCTTTTTGATTCTTCCCATTCTGTATTATCCATTGATGGATATCGTGCCTTCATCATGGATTTTTTTCTTTGAGTTTTTGGAGAATTCTCTTTTCTATTTTACATAGATCTTCCGAAGTTATGTTCGTTAGAAAAGATGGTTGATGGCATTCAGGTGAATGGCAGTTATTATTTTTACTCCTGCTCATCTTAAGGTGATAGTCACAGGAAAACGATGAGTCTATGTAGTGAGGATCAAAATTTAGAATGTGACATTCTAAATCTTGATGGAATCCACCACATAATTGGAACCATTCACCGTAAGAGTGGCGGGGGTAAAAATAATCATTAACATCCATATTCGTCGGACGAGGTTTTGACCGTCGGGATCAAACGGTCCTGTTTTCTAGAAACTGTTGATGTACACGACCCCGTGTGGGTGTCACACGGCCCCGTGCTACAGCTTCTTTCTGGTAGAAAACAGAGTTTTATGTTACTGGAGTGAGGCACGGTCCCGTGTTTGATCATGCATGGCCCCGTGCTGAATCTGTAGAAACTAGAAAAAATGCAGAAAAGGAAGAAAAAAAACATAAAAAGAAAAATAAAGAAGATTAAAAATGATTAGGCCTTCGATTTTAAACTTTCTTAGAATTCTCGTGTCCCAGGAAAAGACGCCAAAAACTTTACGTGTGCGAGCGTGGGTATAATTTTTAGTATATTTTTAAGCGCTTTTACTCTTTTTTATTAAGCTTTAAATTTATAAAACATGATATAACACAATAACTCTCTACAATACGCTAGGGCAAGTGCACCCATCGTTGGCGTAGTATAGTGATGGTAAGATACCGAGATTGTTCAAAGACACAAGAGCTTTTAATAACAGATATCGTCAGCGTCTAATCTAATCATTTTTTTAGTAAAAAGATGTTTAGTAATTAAAAATAAAGAAATAAACTAAAATAATAAAAAGAAGAGTGAATTTCAAGGATTGTCCTTTATCTTTATACCTATTTTCAGACGTTGTCCTTTATGTTCAAAATTGACGAGTTTTGTCCTTTTTGTTTTCATATCATGCACGTTTTGTCCTTTAGGCCTAACCCGGTTAGTTTTTTTCAGTTAAATTTGGTCATGTGCTTTGCACATGAGGTCATTTTTGTCAATTCAAAGGTTTCAGAAGCTTTGAGCTGTAAATCTGCCATTGAACTTACCTTTGAATTGACAAAAATGCCCTCATGTGCAAAGCACATGTCCAAATTTAACTGAAAAAACTAACTGGGTTAGGCCTAAAGGACAAAACGTGTATGATATGAAAACATAAAGGACAAAACTCGTCAATTTTGAACATAAAGGACAACGCCTGAAAATGGGTATAAAGATAAAGGACAGTCTTTGAAATTCACTCAAAAAAAAAAAAAGAAACAGTAGACGAGATAGAATCATTTGGTTCCGACTCATCATTTACGTATCCTTTGATGAGTTCCGCATTTTGAGTTTTTTTAATAGATTATCTTAGTTATAATGGCATGTCCTTCTTTTGGAAACAACACTACATTCGGCCATATTGGTCTGAATCAGCAAGGATATAGGACCGCAAAGCCGGAATACTGAAAGATAATTTAACAAGGTTATCATGTTTTTATTTGAACCACATAAAGGAATACTGAGTTCGTTGCCTCCGCTCCTCTGACCCCCTTGCTGAAACCTGATGGGGGGATCCGTCCTATTGCGGTCGGGGCCATTTGGCGTAGGCTGGTCTCCAAGATAGCAATGAAAAAGGTAGGGAAAGAGATGGTCAGGTACCTGGGGGACCATCAATTCGGGGTTGGGACACCAGATGGGGCTGAAGCTATCCTCCATAGCGCGAACAGGTTCCTTAACGCCTTTCACGATGATGGGGCCTTCGCCATGCTTACCGTTGACTTCTCCAATGCTTTCAACCTAGTGGATCGCACAACTCTTCTGCGGGAGGTTGGGATTCGATGCCCATCTATATTTCCGTGGGTACATTTTCTTTATGGGCAAACCGCTAGGCTTTATGTGGGTAATGACTGCATTGGGTCGTCCACGGGGGTCCAGCAGGGGGATCCTTTGGGGCCTCTTTTGTTCGCCCTTGTCTTGCACCCCCTCACACAACGTATACGAGACAGTTGCACCCTCCCCTTCCACGCGTGGTATTTGGATGATGGTACTATTATGGGAAAAACATCTGAGGTAGCAAAGGCTCTGGCTATCATTCAATCTGAGGGGCCACCTTTGGGGCTTCGGCTTAATTTAAAAAAAACAGAGGTATTTTGGCCGTCTTGCAATGGAGAAAAATTGGAGGCTGGTTTATTCCCGAAGGAGATCGGAAGACCAACGGGGGGCGTGAGACTCCTTGGGGGGGCTGTGAGCCGGGACCCCAGTTTCATTAGTGCTTTGGCTGCGCGGCGAGCATCCCGGGCAGTGGACCTTATGAGTAGCCTTTCGCAACTCCGAGACCCGCAAAGTGAGCTTCTCCTGCTGCGCTCTTGCATGGGTGTCGCCAAGCTCCTTTTTGGTCTGCGAACTTGTCAACCTGTGTTTGTTAAGGAGGCGGTATCCGTATTCGATAAAGGGCTACGAGGGGCTATAGAGGACATTGTGGTGTGTGGGGGTCCGTTTTTTGGGGATTTTCAGTGGCGGGTTGCTTCTCTACCCTGTAAGATGGGGGGGTTGGGGCTTTTATCGGCCAAGGATGTCTCCATTTACGGTTTTGTTGCCTCGCGAGCTCAATCATGGGGGCTACAAGATCACATCCTGCGCGAGAGTGGAGTTGTTGGATTGGATGGGGATTATGACATGGCTCTGGGGGAGTTGCATAGACACCTCCCGGATTTGGATATTGGCGGTTTCGCTAACAGGGACACCGCCCCACCGAAGACCCAGAAGACTTTGGCGAGTGCTCTGTTTTGTCGTATCGCCCAGAATATTGGATCAGATTTCTGTACGACCCCCCGTCAGAACGCCGTCCTAGAATGCTTGCGGGGCCCCCACGCCCAAGATTTTCTATCGGTCATCCCCATCGAGGGATTAGGCCAAAAGATGTCAGCTGTTGAATATCGTGCTATCTTAAAATATCGGCTCATGATGCCTATGTTCCCTGATGATGAGCAATGCCCGATTTGCCAGAAAGCTTGCTTAGACCAATTTGGGGAGCATGCTCTGCACTGTAAAGAACTGCCGGGTTTTAAGTATAGGCACGACTGGGTGCGGGATGTCTTGGGGGACATCCTCAAACGAGCGGGGATCTCGGTGAAGAAAGAAGCCCCCGTAAACTTTTTGACAGATCCGAGGGAAGGAAGATCTACATTGCGCCCCGCGGACGTTTTAGTTTTCGGGTGGGATGCAGGTAAACACGCTTGTGTTGATCTTACTGGGGTGTCCCCCCTTGTAGGCTTACGGGATACAGGTTTTGTCCCTGGTCAGGCGATTGCAAGGGCGGCAGCAAAGAAAATGGACAAACACGCAAAAGCCTGCGAGGATAATCAACATTCCTTTATCCCTTTTGCCTTTGATACCTTTGGCGCGCTAGCCCCAGAAGCCATCCGATTTCTTGAACGGGTCCAACGGGTTGTTCACAGCAACATTTCGTCTCCTAGAGATCGGGGTTTCGTTTTTACTAGGTTAGGTTTCGCTATTCAAAAGGGGGTAGCGGCGCAGCTTGTTGCCCGCTTACCGGCTATCTTGGTGTAATTTGTTTGGCCTTATATATAAAAACCCATAGAGATGTTCTTAAAAAAAAAAAAAATTAAAGAGTGTTACAAACAACTAGAGGTAGTTTGAGCTAGTAATGTGAAATAGTAAAGTACAAGGGCTAAGCTGTAATATCTTCTTTTTAGCTGTAATATCTTTTTAATCACCCATTTTCTGCTTCTGCTGCAGCAGCTATCGTCCGTATAAGGTAATTTCCCCACCACAAAATTTGTTTTTTTACTCCAAATCTGATGATTTTGTTTCAAGCTGGGTATTATTGTTTTTATTTTGTAGGCAATAAATAAATTTTGTTAGAAACCCTAGCTACTGAAATTGAAGAGATGGACCTGATTTCGCAGCTTCCTGAATCTATAGTTCCTCGCATACTCTGTTATTGCCCTCCTGCAGAGCTTGTTCGAATGAGTGTCTTGTCTAAAACGTGGTTTCGTCTAACTGCCTCTTTCCCCCTTTTAGATTTCACCATCCGTAATTTTAGATCTAGAGAAAGTTTTTTCAAGTATGTTGAGTATACCACCTCTAGATTTTGCCACCAAAAGGTCACTGCATACACATTAAGGCTCATTACAGATCTCAGGGAGCCTGCAGAATTGGATATTGTTAACAGATGCCTTGAATTACTTCTTCAGAATGGCGTGTATGATTTGGTGATTAATGTTGTTAACTTATCAGAATCCCCCTCTGCTTCTGCTAAGTATCGTTTGCCTAACGCACTCTTATCTGTTTCTGCGTTAATATCTTTGACCATACATGGTTGTGACTTGCCTTCTTCCTTCATGGTTGATGCTCTCAAGTTTAAGTCTTTGACTCGGTTGATACTCGAAAACATCCATATAGATGATGAAGTGATCACGTATCTTACCACTAGTTGCCCTCTTCTACGAGTATTTCAGGTTGAGGCTTGTCATGGTCTCAAAAGATTTTGTGTTTATGGGCATCAACATCTTCGAAGTGTTTCGGTTCAGTATAACACTCCATTTGAGAGAATAGATATTGAAGCTCCAAATCTATATGATCTTTCAATAAAAGATGACTATGGAAGAGGGCCACCACAAATGAACTTGGCTTCATGCGAAAAACTAAAAAACGTGTCTTACTATGATAATTCCTCATCAAATGTTTATATTTTTACAGACATCTTATCCAACTTCCCATTTGTTGAAAATTTGAATTTGTATACTTCAAGTAAATGCAACAACCTAAAGTTGTCAAGTCATTCCTTGAGGACATTGGTGTTATATTCAGAGTGTGACTTGGAAAAAGTTGAGTTCAATACCCCCAATTTGGTTTCATTTTGTTACAGTGTCATGTTTATAGACACGCTTTGGTTCCAGAAGTTAAGGCAGCTTTTCAACAAGAAAAATTTATTCAATGTTTCGAAGTTGTATATCAGTGCCATATATAGTAAGGTTGGTTTCTTTGGTCAATCATTTATGCATTACTTTGTTGTGAACAATTATATAAAATAATCCCAACACATTGTTGTATGTTCATACCAGATAGTTACAGAGTTAGAGAAGCTAAAGGCGATTGAGTTGCCACCTTATGAACTCGAGCTTGTTGAGCTACAACTAGAAACCGATGAAGAATCATTGGCTCATATAGCTTTTGTGGATGCTGTACTTTGGTGTTGCCATCCTCGATCTCTAACTTTAAGATCATCCTCTCCTTTAACTGCTCTTGATGAAGAAAGTGATGTTGTTAAGGTAAGAGATACATATATGTGACTTATTATTTGATGAATGGACTTATTCTAACATAGATGATCCGTTTAGTTTACATATGAGAGACTACTTGCACAAGAAGATCAAGGTCGTACCAATATTCAGATCGTGTCGCCTTCTTTTTCTTCGTTGTTAATGGCCTTACCTCATGAAGGAAAAGCAATCAGCTTCATAAAGGAAGAAGGTACACTTTTTAATCAGCTAACTTTATAGATACATTCTTTACATCACTTGTTAATATCCATACAGTCCTCCAAAGGTTTGCGGGTTTAGAGATTGTCTGATGCGTTGGATTTTGGAATCTATCGGTTGGGACAAGGGAGTGAAAGCTATGGGTAAAAAAATAGAGTTTAACAAATTGCTGTTAACCTTTCATAAATATTCTGCGTTTTGATATTTACATATGCAGGGATGGTTTTGAATCATGACCATGATGTGTTGTTGACCATAACTTTATTACTGATTGTTTAGATAATATATCTTTGGGCCGTATTTGATGCTTACTTTGGTGTTGCTGTTTTTGATCTTTAACTTTAAGATCATCCTTTCATTTCATTGATTTTGAAGTATAAAGTGGTTTTGTTAAGTGTTATATATGCTCTCTTTGGGTCACATATTGAAAGGTTAACCCACACATTTTTTTTTATCACAATTTTTTTTTTTTGATTAATTGATGATTTTGTTATAAACTTAGTATAGCAAATTACAAATCATGGGTTGGTAGACGGGCAACAAGCTGCGCCGCCACCCCCTTTTGAATTGCAAATCCTACTCGGCTAAACACATAACTATGGCCTACAGACACTGTCGCATGCGCAAGTGCTGCCTTTTGAACCCGCTTCAAGAAACCGGTCGCCACAGGGGCCAGACAACCAAAGGTATCGAACGCGAAAGGAAGGAAGGCATGTTGATTATCTATGCAGGCCTGCTCGTGCTTGGATATTTTCCCCGCCTCAGCCTTCCGCGTCGCTTGCCCTGAAACAAAACCACTGCCCCTGAAACCGGCAAGAGGCGACACCCCCGTGAGATCAATGCAAGCATGCTTACCCCCGGACCATCCAAAAACCAGCACATCGGCTGGTCGAAGGGAAGACCTCCCCTCTTTCGGGTCCGTTAGGAAATTAACCGGAGCCTCTTTTTTAGCAGCGATACCAGCTCGCTTGAGAACGTCAAACAGCACATCTCTAACCAGATCGTGTCTGTACTTGAAGCCAGGAAGCTCTTTGCAGTGAAGGGCATGTTCCCCGAAGCTATCAAGACACACCTTCCGACAAACAGGGCATGGTTCATCCTCAGGGTACAACGGTATCATCAAACGATATTTGAGGACAGACCGATATTCTACTGCCGACATACATTGCCCCAAGCCCTCGATCGGGATAACAGTAAGGAAATCTTGAGCGTGGGGGGCTCGTAAACAATCAAAAACAACTTTTTGCCGAGGGGATAACCCGAAAACACCATTGATTTCCTTCACGGTTTTAACATAAAAAGCACTCGCCAAAATAGTTTGAGGTTCACGGGGAGCGGTGTCTTTATTAGCAAAACCGCCAAGGTCAACATCAGGAAGAACGGCTTGTAAACCATCCAACGCAGCCCTAAATTCCGAATCCAAATCACCCATACAACAAGCTCGCAGAATATGATCTTGAAGTTCCAAAGATTGCACTCTGGAGGCCACGAAGGCAAAAGACGAGACATCCCCCGCCGATAGTAATCCAAGCCCACCCTCCTTGATTGGCAAGGAAGCCAATCGCCATTGCAAGTCCCCAAAGAACGGCCCCCCGCCAACCACAATATCATCAATGGCTTGCCGAAGTCCTTCATCAAACAAAGTAACAGCCGCTCCAACATAAGATGGTTGGCATGTACGGAGACCAAAAATAAGCTTGGCAACTCCCATGCACGAACGCAGTAAAAGGAGTTCACATTGTGGATTCTTAAGTTGCGGGAGTACCCTCATGAGATCGACAGCCCGGGAGGCCCTCTTAACAGCCAGATCACTGATGAAGTCCCGATCACGGCTGACGGCACCCCCCAATAACTTGACTCCCAGCTTAGGCCTCCCAATATCCTCTGGGAACAACCCCGCATCAAACTTCTCCCCATTGCATGATGGCCAGAACAATTCAGTCTTCCGAACATTTAGTTGGAGCCCCAAAGAAGGGCCTTCCCACACATCATAATCATATATAGAGGAAGATAAGTTGAATGAGATATGAACACGTTTATAAGATTGAAAACGAATTTGAGGATGTGATATAGCAGGATATGATCGGAAACTCAAAGGCCTAGCTTTCATCTAGCTGTCTGAAACTCATTCATCTAGCTTTCATATCACTAATTCTCAAAGGCCTTCTTATGACCTTCGTTCCCACGGTCCACATAACTATTAGACTGATGGTTTCAAGCCTCAATTTCTTTTCATGACACATTTAGGAAACATGCCCAAGGTGTTTTAAATTTTTAGTACCGGGAAACATAAGTATCTTAGGCTAAAAGGATCCCTTGAAGAATAACACAATTGTTAATTACTTTATGTGCTCTGAAAAAAGGAGTTGCAACTTATTATGCTTTTGGGAATAATTACAACCCATTATTGTTATCGCCCCACATATATATACACGTAATATGAGTTAAATTTCATGCAGGTATCACAAGGTTGATGATTAAGAAGAGCTTTTATACACACGCATTCATTACCTAGCAAAAATTTTCTACAAAATTCTTTACAAGTTCAATACTACTAACATTTATTAGTGGCATTCAACCCGGGGGATAGCATGACGTAGTATCACCGACATCAAACTTGGTATACCATCTACGCTTTCATGTGCTAGATGAGATTATACCACATTTCTAATGATGTTTCGTGTACATTAAAGGCACATTGTTGATATGGAACTTACCACAAGTGCTAGCTGACTTGGCTTCTTCCGAGTGATGGATGCAACTGCTCAGTACACATATACTATTGCATGGTTCGATGCACAAAGGGTTGGATTTATAAGAGTTGGTTTGGTCCTACTCATAAACGGTTAACAAACAATATGATACAAGTAAATGTAATCAAAATTTACATTCAAATTTAGTTAATTTAGAAATCTACATTGATATACTGATCATATACTTCTCGTATAAAACACAAATTTTAGTATACGCCTGCAATTTAACTTTCGTTTTAATGATTGTTATAAGAAGAATTTTGGTCTATAATTTTGTTGAAAGCATCAAGAAAAGTGTATGGATCGTACGGTACAACTTGATAATGCAAAGCGATCTTATTTTAGTTGCGGGATGAAATCAGACAGCCAATTGCTGGCTCTGAATAACCAGCCCAACAAGATGCTCAATTATTCTATAACATAACGGGGCGGGGTTGCGCGCGAGCCGAGTACATGTACGCACTTTTCAAATAGTGACATCTTTTGAGTTATACTATTTGTACTGGTGTTAAAAAAACTATAGTGAAGTTATACGGTGTGAGTTGAGCCGCTCTAAGCTGCTCGAGATTGCTCGTTAAAAAGTTGGGCTCAGCTTGAACGAGCTCAAACCCAAGTTTCATATACCAAGTTCAATTAGCCTCCCAAGACCCAAATGTATAGTTAGATAACAAATTTTACTATATATATTGATGCAAAACTACTATTGAGCCGGGGTCTCACTGGAAGCAGCATCTCTATTCCTACGGGTAGAGGTAAGGCTGTCTACATCTTACCCTCCTCAGACCCTACCTTAGCTTTGCTGTTGGTGGGATTTACTGAGTATGAAGAAGATGATGATGATTTCTTAACCATTCATTTTTCAAATCAATGGATAAGATGAAAATGTAAGAAAATATAGTAGTGTAAGGGTATTTTGGTAAATCCTGTTTATTGACTTTCTTAGGCAAATGCATATTCCACCCCAATTTTTTAAACGTTCATAACTCTTTTATATGACATTATGTTTTCATAAAAATTTCATTATAAAATCGAGCGTCTTATTATTTTTAATTTAAGTACCATATTTTTATACAGGGATTTTTACATATTTCCCCTTCTTAAGCTCTCTTATTACGTATTTCCCCAAACCATAAAAATAATTACATATTTCCCCTCCCTAACCCATATATATTACATATTTCCCCTTTTCATTAAAATTACTCTTATTTATGACTATTTTACCCTTAATAAACTATTAAATGAATATTTACATTTTTCTCCATTCTAATATGAAATCAATTACACATTTACCCAATTCATATAGTGTCACCCTAATTCTTTTACTTGTTACTCTTGTCAAACAATACACACGTACATTAAGGTCGAATGAGTTTGTACGCGATCACTAAAAAGATTAAAGCTTGATGCGTTGTATTTCGACGGTAAAGTTATTTTTCTTAGATCTTTTTGTTACTTTATATGTGTATGCATGTATTAATATTAAAACACTTGATTCGTGTGTTAGACTTTTTTTTTTTTTGAACGGCTGGCAAAACTTATATTCCTCACAAACGGCCACCCTTAGCAAGTAACTAAGAGTGCCAAGATACAAAAAGTACAAAAACAAACTTACACAAGACACCCCAATAAAACATACAGTAAGAACTACACAAAAAAATACCCCCAAAATCTTTTCTCCATGAATCCCATATTGTAATGATAAGATTTTGGGTGAGATCTTTTCGGGAGTCGTTTACGGTAGGAGACAAGGTGTTATTGAAAGTTATGTAGATAACAGACGAAAGCCACTGGAATTTCAGGTAGGAGACAAGGTATTATTGAAAGTTTCTCCTTGGAAATGAGTGGTAAGATTCATCAAAAGGGGAAAGTTAAGCCCCATGTATATTGGACCTTTTGAGATTATTAGAAAAATAGGACCTGTAGCCTATCAGCTACAACTGCCAGAGGAAATGGCAGGAATACATGATGTATTTCATGTATCTAATCTCAAGAAATGTTTAGCCGATAAATTTTATCACTGGTATTACCTCTTAAGGATATAGAGGTAAATGAAAAACTCAAGTTTGTGGAAAGGCCTCTACAAATCGAAGACAGAAAGGTCAAGAGTCTCAAACGCAAGAGATTAGTTCCTGGTCAAAGTGAAATGGGACTCCAAAAGAGGATCAGAATACACATGGGAGCTTGAATCAGAGATGCAAAGGAAATATCCACACCTGTTCCAGTAGATCTCGAGGACGAGTTCTAAAACAAAGTGGAGAGGATATAACAACCCTCCTAAAAATACTTCCGACACCCCTAAAATATTTAGAATGTCCCTATACGTCCTAAATTACATCCCGTATATGAAAAATGGACCCGAATACCTTCATATAAATAAAATAAAAACAAAACAAAACAAAACTTTAGAGGTGCTCGTGTAGCGCGACGCCCCTAGCCACACCCGTCGCGTGGCGCGACAGCCTGGCTACGAGGCGGCACCCTGAGCTGCCACGTGGCAGTCCCGTGTCAAGCCTAGTTCAACGAATCAGCAAACCTACACCCTACACCCCTACGCCGCGTTACGCGAAGCCCCCTGTCTCCGTCGCGGGGCGCGACGCCCTGTCTGATCAGCCCTATAAATTGAGAGTTTCGGCTCTCATTTGAAATCCTTCAATTCACAATTTTCTCTCTCAATTTCTATATAGTAGGCACTATACTCGGGTATTATACCCCCTAATTAGCGAAGCCCTGCCTCGTTGTAAGTATTATAACCCCGGTTACGTATTAGATACGCTGCCCGATTGATCTAGGGTTCCGTAATGGCTGTCGTGGTTCTGCCCGACGTAGTCGTTGGAATGCCGTCTCGGGGAGGGTATTACTAATGTAAATATTGGGTTATTATACTAACGCGTGTGCATTTGTGTAATTAATAGATAATCACCAGGAAATCGTTAAGGAAAACCCTAAGACAACAATGTGTGTAATCCTCCTTTTTACAAACTGTTTTTACAAAACCTCAATTAATTTACATTATATTAAACAGTGATTGATTATTTGTATTCTACAATTATCGTCGGTATGTTGGGTTTTGTATACAAAATTTGTTACTACATTGTGAGTAGTAACATGACCACAAGTCGGGTTGATAGTACCGTGTGTGGTAATTAAAGTAGATGGAAACAAATGTAATTGCGCGACCGCCCTCAATACTGTAAAATGGTTTTACCTATCTTGATTGAACTGGGATTCACTCACCAGTATTTCCCCTTGACAAAATGTTTTTAAACGCGTTTCAGGTAACAAAATGTGAAAGCCAATTAGAAGCCAGCTGGACAGCACTGAAGGCTTGGAAAAGTGGTTATAAAGTTACCTAAAATAAAGAGATGTTTTATTTAAATAAAATAGGGTTTATCCCTATAAAAATGTGTGTACTTGAAACTTGGGATTTTCCCATGTGTTTAATATTATAAAAGCGTGGTATTTTACTCTGATAAAATATTTCCTAACTACGGTCCTGATGTAAATTCCGCTGCCAAATTGATAAACACCGATACCACTGAAACTGGCCGCGGCCGCCCGTTCCTGGGTGATTAGGGGACGGGGTTGCGACAGAAGGTGGTATCAGAGCTAAGCCACTGATTCAGCCACAAAGTGTTCCGCTGACACCAAGATATTATTCAAAATGTTAGGAAATTAATTACAGAACTACGTGCATATCTGTATATTATCGTTGTGTGTTATTTGACTATTTGTTAGTTTACAGTATGAGCGACCAAGGACCTTCAGACGCTTACCGTCAGTTGTCCAGCTCACCTAGGGACGAAGGCACCTCTTCACAGCCTACCCTCTCAGGGTATTCAGCTGACAATGAAGATGGGATATTCGTGTTCAAGGCCCAATCTGAAGAGCCATTCTCTCCTAAGAAGAGAGGATGGTTCAGCAGAGGAGCGCATGAACGTAGGAAAAGGATGAAAAAGTTACAACAACATCGTGCAGACCCTAATTTAGAGCCGTTAAGAGAGAAACAGATGCTCACACCCAGGATATGCTCAATAGGAGTCTAGCAAACTTTCATATTTTAGCAACTACAGTTGCAGACCCTAATTTAGAGCAACTCATAGCACCCCAACCATTAGCACTGTTTCCCACACAACCAATGGAAATTGAAGTCAACTCAGAAAATCAAATCCCAATGCCTGATTTTGACCCCACTGAGATACCTAGAGTACCAGCACCCAATCCCTTAGACCCAGACTACGACCCGTGGTTTGATGACCATATGGATTACCAACAACACTACCCAATACCAGAGGAACCCATGCCAAACCTAGCAGCTTACCCAGACTTGGACCCTCTAGATCCCTACTATGATAACGATCAATACATCAGGGAAATTTTAGAGAATCCTTACCCTTACTAAGAACCTATGCCCCAGTTCCCAAACCCAGTACCAGCTCCTGCACCCTCAATGAGTGCAGAAAATGTGCAAGAACTCCGAACCTTTGGTGAGGAGATTTTAGAAGGTAGTGAGAGGATGAGGCAGATAGGAGAACGACTCGTCTGGAAGTATGACGAGCGTAATATGGAGTTCTGGATGAACCCATACCAGTGATAGTAATAATAATAATAATATATATATAATATGTGTGTATGTTTGAGAAAAAAATCTAGATAATAGCTATGGATGCATAATAGTATTGTAATTTTAAATTCCAGTTCCAGTTTGTATTAGATGCATAATATATAAGAAAGAGTAAAAGTCGCAATGTTCGACGATTTTGATCAATATGTTTGTTGTGTGATTGTTTGCATTAAATATTGTTAGTTGTAAATAGTTGAAGGACCTAGTTGTTAACTAGAGGTCTCTACATGTAATTATAGGTGTCCCTACATGTAATTAATATTTACTTGTTGGTCCCTCCTTCCCCTATAAATAGAGGGATCCTCTTCATTTGTAAATACACAATTCAATCAATACAATTCAGATTTCCTTTCTTTCCATACCATTATCTTTACTTGGTATCAGAGCTAAAGGTGTCTTAGCTCAAGAATATCCTCATTCGGGTGACCATTTCCGGCTCTCAGTTTAGAAAGTTCGTAGTATGCTCTGTGGTTGCAGCTTAGTCTGATCTTCCACATCAGAAACTGAGTTTCTACTTCATACCATTTCTGGTCACCACCAGTTCTGTCCTAAAAACCCGTTCCAGATCTGTTCCAACACACCCATCACTTCAGCTCACATCAAATCTGCTCAAACACCCGAAACCACCACAACCCGTCACACCCTTTCTTAGATCCGGCACCTTTTCCGGTGAGTTAAGCTACACCGCCACTATCACTGTGCTTGGAATCTCCCGATCTACAAAACCCCTCAAACCGCGCCGCCATCCACCACTCCACGCACCCCCACGCGCCACCGCCGCTTCCGCCACCCTAACATACGCGCCGCGCGTGACGGCGCGTCGCTGCCTCTCCGGCCGCCGTTTTTTGCCAATCTGGTCGGAATTCCCTCCCCGTCCATCCCGTCAGGTTAATTTTTCGATCCGAGAATTTTTTTCATTTCTGCCTCGTTTAGCGTGTTGGTATTCCAGTTCAGATTTTTCGAGGTTACTGTTCACCAGTCCCAAACCTGTTCCAGATCTGATCTGCCAAGTTTCAGATCTCACCTCCTCAAAACCACCAGTCCCAAACCTGTCCCGGGTTACTGTTCATCGCAGTACTGTTCATCCGTTGTTATTGTTCATCCGTTACTCTTCATCCGGTACTGTATTTTTCAGCTTCGTCGGAATTTATTTCCGGTCATTTCCGTGAAATCGGTTTTCCGATCTGAGCAACTTTCGTTTTCTGCCTCGGTTCGCGTGTTCGGGTTTCATCTCAGTTTTCCGCTTTTCTGCTTGAACATCTTTTCAAATGGGTGACGAACGAAATCACACCATTACATGCACCAAGGAGGAGTATGATTTGCTTCAACGGTTCCTTGCTTTTTGGTCATCGAGTCCTCAAACCAACTCAGTACAATCAGGTACGTTTTCTGGCTTTGACTTATCCTGGATTATTGATTCTGGAACTACTCATCACATGACTACGAATTAAGAAATTCTCACTAGCCTTCATAATACCTCTTGCTCACCAGTTAAACTTGCAGATGGTTCCTCGTGCCCCATACGCGGCATTAGATCCATTCAGAACCCAGATAGCCTAAACCTGTCTTCTGTTCTTCTTGTTCCTAACTTCCCTGCCAGTCTTTTATCTGTCAGTCAAATTACTAAACGAAATAATTGTTCCGTTACCTTTTATCCTACTCATTGTACCTTTAATGAACTAGGTACTAACCGAGTAATTGGTACCGGCCTCAAACCAGAAGGTCTCTATCGAATGTCTTCATTGTCGCATCCCAAAGCAAACATCTGTGAGTCTAGTATCTTTGAAACTCATTGTCGGTTAGGCCATCCCTCAGCAGCCATCCTACGACAAATGAGACCTGGCATCTCTATTCCCGATAACTTCCATTGTGAGTCATGTCAGCTCGGTAAACATACTCGACGTCCTTATCCCCCAAAAGTGTCAAGCCGAACCACTTCCATATTTGAACTTGTCCATTCAGATGTATGGGGTCCATGCCCAGTTAAGACTACATTGGGCTTTCAATACTTTGTTACTTTCATTGATGATTATTCTCGTGCCACATGGGTTTACCTATTGAAATCCCGTAGTGAAATTAACTCGATCTTTCGTGAATTCCATGCATATGTCAAGACCTAGTTCAAAACATCCATCCAAACCTTACGCACCGATAATGCTAAAGAGTATATGTCCACCGATTTCTCTACATATCTCAAATCACAAGGTATTATTCACGAGACCTCTTGCGCATATACATCTCAACAGAATGGTGTTGCTGAACGCAAGAACCGCCATCTGTTGGATGTTACTCGCACACTCATGATTCATTCTCATGTTCCTCGTCAATTTTGGGGTGATGCTGGTCTTACTGCGGCTTATCTGATTAATCGTATGCCATCGTCTGTTCTTCATGGTCAAACCCCGTTCTCTGTCTTATTTCCTAGAGGAACTCTGTTTCCTCTTGAGCCTCAAATTTTTGGATGTGTAGCTTATGTCCATGATCATCGTCCCGGAGCCCCTAAAATCGACCCTCGAGCCATTCGCTGTATCTTCGTGGGTTACTCACGTGTCCAGAAAGGTTATCGGTGTTATAGTCCTTCTCTTCGTCGATATTTTACCAGTGCTGACGTCACCTTTGATCAGTTGTGCCCTTTCTTTCCAGAATCTTCCATTCCAGTTTCTGACCTGTTTCCTGATCCTGATATACCTGAGTCTCACATCATTCCTACCTTTCCTGTGTCACCTATTCCCTCTACCCCTTCGGTCTCAGACACCACAGTTCCAGCTCCTCTAGCTTCGGACCTTCCAACAGATCCTCCACCATTACTCTTCACATATGCTAGGCGAGGTAAGGAATCAACAACAGAGACTTTTGATTCACAACCAGCCTCTACATCTGGTACGTCCACAGTTCCACCACCTGACACTGAACCCGTTTCACCGTTACCAGAAACCGTTACCTATGATCCTCCAGGTGCACCGTATCCTGATATACCTATTACCTTTCGAAAAGAACCTAGACATGCCACTCGTTATCCCATCCAGGATTATGTTGCTTATACTCACCTATCCACGGAGTCTCATGCCTTCACCACTTCACTTGATTCCTATCCGATTCCCAAAAATGTGATGACAGCTCTGGCTCATCCAGGATGGCGTCAAGCCATGGAAGACGAGATTGGGGCCTTATGGGCTAATCAGACTTGGGATCTTGAACCACTTCCTCCTGGTAAGCGTGTTGTTGGTTGTCGTTGGGTTTTCACAGTAAAACTTAACCCTGATGGTTCGCTACATCGTCTGAAAGCTCGTCTGGTAGCTAAAGGTTATTCTCAAGCTTATGGTATTGATTATGACGAGACTTTCTCCCCGGTCGCCAAGATGCCCTCTGTGCGTATTTGTATTGCTCTTGCTGCCATTCATCATTGGCCGCTCCACCAGCTTGATGTCAAGAACGCATTTCTCAATGGTGTTCTTGAGGAGGAGGTTTATATGGAGCAGCCACCTGGGTTCATTGTTGAGGAGTAGGCCTCAAAAGTATGCAGACTACGCCGTTCCCTATATGGTCTCAAACAGTCTCCAAGGGCAAGGTTTGGTCGCTTCTCTAGTGTTATGGGAGAGTTTGGGATGGTTCGTAGTGCATATGATCACTCTGTATTCTTTAGACATCATCAGGGCCGAAGGATTATTCTAGTTGTTTATGTGGATGATATCATAATTACTGGGGATGATGAAGATGGGATTACTAAGCTCAAACAGTTCCTTCAGTCTCAGTTTCAGATTAGCGACTTAGGTCGACTTCGGTACTTCCTTGGCATAGAAGTATCTCGTTCCCCACAAGGAATACTCCTTTCTCAGCGAAAGTATGTCCTTGATATGCTAACTGAGTGTGGCTTATTGGGCTGCAAACCGGTTGATAGTCCTATGCTTCCTACGAGGAAGCTCCTTCCAGAGGACGGAAGTCCAATGAAAGATCCTGAGCGATACAGACGATTGGTCGGAAAACTTAACTACTTAACTGTCACCCGGCCAGATATCTCCTTTGTCGTCAGTGTCCTAAGTCAATTCATGGCCACTCCACACACAGGACACTGGGATGCTGCTCTCCGTGTCTTAAGATATCTCAAGAGCACACCAGGCCTAGGGATCTTATATTCCGATCAGGGTCATTGTCGTGTGGGTGCTTTCACAGAAGATAGAGATGGACGTATATCTGGATTCTCAGACGCAGATTGGGCAGGCTGTCCTATTTCCCGTCGATCCACCACTGGGTACTGTGTTTTCGTTGGAGGAAATCTTGTTTCCTGGAAGAGTAAGAAACAACACACCGTATCTAGATCAAGTGCCGAATCAGAGTACAGAGCTATGGCAGATGTTACATCAGAGATGATATGGGTTCGTCGTCTTCTCAGAGAACTTGGGGTTATCTCTGAAGACTTGATGCGATTATACTGTGATAATCAATCAGCTATACATATAGCCAAAAATCAAGTATTCCATGAGAGAACTAAACACATTGAGGTTGATTGTCACCTAATCAGAGATCGGATAGTCGGTACTCAAAAGGATCCTCCATCGATTCAGCCAATCCATGTTAGGACGGAATTCCAACTAGCGGATATCTTCACGAAACCACTCCGGAAGCCACAGATAGACTTCATATGTAACAAGTTGGGCATGATTAACATCTATGCTCCAACTTGAGGAGGAGTGTTAGTTGTAAATAGTTGAAGGACCTAGTTGTTAACTAGAGGTCTCTACATGTAATTATAGGTGTCCCTACATGTAATTAATATTTACTTGTTGGTCCCTCCTTCCCCTATAAATAGAGGGATCCTCTTCATTTGTAAATACACAATTCAATCAATACAATTCAGATTTCCTTTCTTTCCATACCATTATCTTTACAAATATTATCTTGTGATATTAATAATTGGCAAATGTTTAAAATTCAGATGGACAACGAAGTGAACTAGGAAAACCAGAATAACAATAACCAGAATAACGATAACCCGAACAACAATAATAATGGAAACCAAGTGGATAACAGTGCCATCCAACACATAGTGGCACAAGGGATAATAGATGCGATGACATATATTATCAAAACGGTTAAGGAAACGGATAATAAAAGTAACCATGGCAGTAAACGACCCACTGAACCAGAACACAGCATAAACAATGGACCCATACTTCAAGTGCCCACTCCCAGAAGAAGAACCATGTCTTATGGTTGTTCTTATAAAGAATTCTGGTCTTGTAAACCAATGGAATTCTCGGGCAATGAAGGGGACGTTGCAGCTCTACGCTGGATAGAAAAGACTGAGGCAGTCTTGAAAATAAGCAAATGTGCGAAAGAGGATAAGATAATGTTTGCCTCCAATCTGTTTAAGAACTCAGCACTAGAATGGTGGAACACTATCCTCCAGTCTAGGGGAAGTGACATAGTTTACAATATGGAATGGAAAGAATTTAAGAACATGGTAGAAAGGAAATTATGTCCTCCCAATGAAAAAGAACAGATAGCAAATAAGTTCTTAAACCTTAGAATGACTGGAGTGGATAACAAGGGTTACACTACTACTTTCTTTGAATATGCTAGAATGGTGCCAACCCTTGCATCACCAGAACCAGTATTAATCTCCCGTTACATCTGGGGATTAATCAGTGAGATTAGGCATGTAGTCAAGGCAGCTAGACCCCAAACTATAGAAGAAACTGTAGAACTAGCAAACACCTTGACTGATGAATTAGTGCGTACACGAGAAAAGGACCAGAGGAGAAACCTAGCTCAAAGGCTTACCCAGGAATTTCGCTACGGTAATTCCAACCGTGGAAAAAAATGTAGGTTCTACCTCTGCACCTTATTGTAAGGCTTGCAAGAAGAAGCATTCAGGAAGATGCTCCACCTATTGTAATTTCTGCAATATACCAGGACACAAGGAAGAAGATTGTAGGAAGAAACCTAATAATGGAATGTGCTTCAACTGTGGAGAAAAGTGTCACATCAAGCCGAACTATCCGAAACTAGCTCCAGCCATGAACAACAAGACTACTAAAAATGCTTGGGCATTTGTTCTGACTATGGAAGAAGCTCAGATGATTCCGGACGTGATAGCCGGTACTTTTTTAGTTAATGATATTTTTGCCAAAGTATTATTTGACTCTGGTGCGAACCAAAGTTTTATTAATACTTCGCTTTGCAAACTTCTCAATCAACCATTAACTAAACTCCCACAAGAATGTCTAGTAGAAACAGCAAATGGAGAAACCATTAAGATTTACGAAATCTTGCAGGGAGCGAGAATAGAACTTTTAAATCAAAAGTTTATTGCAAACCTTTACCCAATGAATCTGGCAGGATTTGATGTTGTATTAGGAATGGATTGGTTAATAGCCAATAAAGCCAGTATTTCATGTGATCAAAAGTCAATCCAAGTGAATTCACCAAAGGGTGAAAAGATCACAATTAAAGGAGATAAACCATCTAGATCCACGAAATTCATCTCTGTGATGAAAACAACTAGTTATATAAGAAAAGGATCATTAGTGTATTTGATTTCTATAATCACTAACACTAAAGGAAAAGAACTTACAGATATTTAAGTAGTATCTCAGTTTCCCGATGTGTTTCCAGAAGAATTACCAGGACCACCACCGGACAGGGAAGTTGAGTTCAGAATCCATCTGCTACCAGGGACAGCACCAATTGCCAAAGCACCTTACCGTTTGGCACCTGCAGAAATGCAAGAATTGAAGAAACAGTTAGAGAACTACTGGAGAAAGGATTCATACAGCCAAGTTCATCGCCATGGGGATCGCCGATCTTATTCGTTAAAAAGAAAGACGGATCAATGCGTATGTGCATTGACTACCGCGAATTGAACAAGGTCACGATTAAAAATCGGTATCCATTACCAAGAATCGATGACCTGTTCGATCAGTTGCAAGGAGCTCGATTTTTCTCTAAGATCGATTTACGATCAGGATATCATCAATTAAAGGTACAGGAAGAGGACATTCCTAAATCCGCATTTAGAACAAGGTATGGCCATTATGAATTTACTGTCATGCCATTTGGTTTAACCAATGCCCCAGCTGCATTTATGGACATGATGAACCGAATATATAAGACATATTTGGATAAATTCATAATTGTCTTTATAGATGATATTCTCATTTACTCCAAGAGTAAAGAGGAACATGCAGCGCATCTGCATGCACTTCTAAGTTTATTGAGAAAAGAAAAGCTTTATGCAAAATTCTCGTAGTGCGAGTTTTGGTTAGAACAGGTACAGTTTCTTTGACATTTAGTCAATCATGAAGGAATTCATGTGGATCCCACCAAGATCGAGGCGATTACTAAATGGAAAACCCCTGAGTCACCAACCGAGGTTAGAAGTTTCTTAGGATTGGTTGGTTATTATAGAAGATTTATTTGAGATTTTTCTAGAATAGTCATTCCCTTAACTAACCTAACCTGTAAATCTGTTAAGTTTGAATGGGGACCAAAACAAGAAGAAGCCTTTAGAAATCTTAAGCATAGATTAACCAACGCACCCATACTAGTGTTACCAGAAGGAACTGAAGACTTTGTAGTCTATTGTGACGCTTTTAAGTTAGGTTATGGATGTGTATTAATGCAACATCAAAAGGTTATAGCTTACGCCTCTAGACAACTTAAGAATAATGAAGAGAATTATTCAACCCATGATTTGGAATTAGGAGCCATAATTTTTTCCCTTAAAATTTGGAGACATTACCTTTACGGTATTAAGTTTACCATTTTTACTGATCATAAGAGTTTAAGGTATGTTTTCGGACAAAAGGAGTTAAATATGAGGCAAAGACGTTGGATGGAGATACTTAGTGATTATGATTGTAATATCCAGTATCATGCAGGAAAAGCTAATGTAGTGGCTGATGCTTTAAGTCGAAAGTATCATGAAAATCCAAAAAGAGTACGTTCTCTTAAATTAAATCTACAAGTAGATTTAAATGAACAGATTAGAAAAGCACAAGAATCAGTAATCAAGGATGTATAGCTGATTGTTGACCGCCTAACAAAGTCCGCACACTTTCTGCCAATCAAGGAGAAAGACAGTACTAGTAAACTTGCGGAAATTTACATGAGAAAGATCATAGCACGCCATGGAGTACCTCTCTCAATCATCTCTGATAGAGACGGAAGGTTTGTGTCAAGGATATGGCAATCCGTCCAAGAATCTTTTGGCTCACAATTGAATCTGAGCACTGCGTTCCATCCGCAAACTGACGGCCAGAGCGAGCGAACGATACAAACTTTGGAAGACATGCTGAGGGCATGTGTTATGGATTTAGGCGGTAGCTGGGATAAACACTTACCTTTGGTCGAATTTTCATACAACAACAGCTACCACACCAGTATTGGTGTCGCGCCATTTGAGGCCCTATACGGACGCAAGTGCCGATCACCACTATGTTGGTCTGACGCAGGTGATAGGCAGCTTGCTGGTCCCGAGATCGTCCAAGAGACGACAGACAAGATCGCGCAAATACTTAAACGCATCGAAGCCGCTCGCCACAGACAAAAGGCCTACGCGGATCCAAACCGGAAGCATGTGGACCTCCAAGTCGGAGAAATGGTGTTATTGAAAGTTTCACCCTGGAAGGGGGTGGCACGCTTTGGGAAACATGGAAAGTTAAATCCGCGCTACATTGGTCTCTCCAAAATTCTAGAAAGAATTGGAACTGTAGCATACAAGTTGGACCTACCTGCTGAACTGAATGGTGTTCACGATACATTTCATGTATCCAATTTAAAGAAAAGTCCAACTCGAATTGACGTTGCCATTCCTACCGACGAGATTCATATTGACGACACGCTCCACTTCGTTGAAGAACCTGTCGAGGTCACGGATTGGAAAGTTAACAAGACCCGCCGGAGCAGTGTCAAACTCGTCAAAGTTCGTTGGAATGCCAGACATGGTCCTGAATTCACATGGGAACGTGAGGACCGGATGGAAGAGAAATACCCCCACTTATTTCCTAAGAACTCTGCATCTACAAGCAGAACTTAAATTTCGGGACGAAATTTATTTAACGGGGGGAGAATGTGACAACCCGCACTAAACCAGGTATCCGTACAACTTAATTAATGATTAATTACTGCTTAATTACTGTGCTTGATTGAACTAGCTGATGAACTGCTACCTGCATACTGATACATGCACTTACTTGCATCATACTTTATATGCTGTCACTACATTATTTACATACGGCACCCTAGTGACAAACATGATGCACAAAAAGCACAGTAGCACTAAACGGATACACAGTGAACATGCTGATATGACCAGCATCAGGCAGACACTGCCTCTAAGGCCTGTTAAGAGCCTCAAATATTTTGGCTACACTGGTAGTGAGTGTAGGATATAAGGGTTGTGGTACCGCGTCTCTAGGGATAAGATACACTGATTCGGATGTGCCAAAAACGTACTTTAAGTACCAAACACAGCACTTTAATAATTAATCCAGCTTCTAGCTGACTAGTAAAGTGCCAAATTATGGGAAAATAACTCTAGACACTTTCTAAAGTGTCGGGAAAATAAATTGTGTCACTAAAAATGTTAATAACGACACTTTAAAGCTTTTGTAACGCTTTAACGAATTACTATCCAACCGAACAACCGGACTTTACCCGGGACATGAAAATATTAATATTTTCACTATTTATATTTTTCTGAGCTAGTTAGGGTCCCTGATTACCCTAACACCCGTCATAGCACACTTATTATAACTAACGAGGTTAAACACTAAACTTAACCTATTTAACATAACTCACTCCCTAACAATCTAGTTAAAACCGAACTAGACCCACCCCCATGCCATAATCGGCCCCAACCAAGGGGACACACAAGTACAAGTTAATTATCTTATTAAGATTGTGTTTAGTATAAGGTGACACAATGTCCATTGGACAAACATGATTAAACCTTCTATAAGTACTAGAGTTTACACCACATAATCTTCACTTTACATTTCCACCAACAAAATCTTTCTCTCTTGCTCTCCCCACTTGCGGCCGAACCCCAACCCACTCACCATCACATTTCCAAGTCTAGTTCTTGCAATTCCAAGGTGATACACACTTCAAGGATCGCGTATTAGGAGCTCTTGTGCACTCGGAACGCGAAGGACCTCCACCGTTAGCTTTTATCCACCTCTTTTTCGTCAAGATTCTTCCCTAGCCCCGAGCTAGAGGTATATTGTTTAAAACTTGTTCTTGAAGGTATTTAAAGTGGTTAAAAGGAATATTGTCGGTTAAATATCGAAAACATAAGTTTTGATGCATTAAAGTCTAGTAAAATCACAAAAATGGTGGGTAATAACATATAACTTGTGTAAAAGTCGTAGGACTTGAAATATGTGATTATTGAGACCCGATCTATGATGTGGTAGCTCGGATCTCCGTTTAACCCGACTTTGTAAGATCATGTATCTTCACATAAGCTCGTTTTTTGACTAAATACAAGGGTTGAAGGCGAAACTCTACCACACAAGATACATGAACTTGTGTGAAAATATTTTACTTGTGTAAAAGTGATTTAACCGGTAAAATGGTGTTTAAAACTAGCGGATCTACGTATCCGCAAGTGGTATTTTTGAAAGACCACACTTTAAAGAAATCATGTTTTTCTAAAGATGGATCTTACACTAATAAATATGATTTTATAAACCACAAGTGTGTAAACACTTGTGAAATGAAAAGATCCGACAAATATCTATTTTTGGGAAAAGTGACTAGAAGTTGTAAAGACGGATTTCTCTAAACACGAGGTTTTTACAAGATCAAAGCTACTTTATATAAAGATCTACATATATAAAGGTGATTTACATTGAAGATGCGGAAAAACTACAAGTTCATGCGATTATGCACATTTACATACTTGTCGACTAGTTTGATGTGTCGGAAATTGTTTGATTGAATAAAGAAGTTGTTGAATTGATTTGTTAAAAGAAAATGATACGCTTGAAAGCGTGGCCACCTCCAGTTACAGAGGAAACTCTGGCGAAATTTTCTAAAAACCTGACACTTAGACTTTTTACACAACAAGTGTTAGAACTATCTTTGGACATATTTTCAAAACATAAATTTCGCCAGCACTATATTTTACTAAATATTCGGAGGTGGGGTTTTCACAAAGATTAACGTGATAAAGATATTTGTCACAACACTGTTTATGATTATTTTGTGAAATACATAAATATTATTTTAGAGTGAAAATAATATTTACAAGCGTTAATGATTCCAAAACTTACGAACGCTTCCACAAACATATAAGTTACACTGGTAATTACATTACCACAAGATTGATAAAACGTAACTTACGCACATGTATTGTATCCCCCATCCTTGGGAAGAAGAATAACTACCAAGTGTATACGGAACATAAACACGAAATAGTTGCCTAACTATTTCCCAAAGACATAAACTATAAAGCTAAAGCACGGCCGTCCGTCTAATAGAATTAGCACTTGTAGGTCGTTGCACAGCTTACTGTATTGGAGACACTTGGTAGAGACGCGCATTCACTGTGAGTTCATGTCCCCCTTTTCTCTAACTGTTTTCAGTTTACTTAACCGCGGGGGTGAAATACATGTTACTTTGTTTACAAGTACTTTATACACGGTATGAATTACGTAAGGAGGTTTAGATCATGTGAATGGGTAGTTAGAACACCGAGGGACTCGAGCGGTAGATCTATCTGGGTGTAGCGAGCCCAGCTCCCGGTCCAACAGAACAGGCCTCTCGGAGGACTAACAGAACGGACTTGGAGTGACTTGGTACCCAACGCAAAAATCGGCTAGGGTTGTGTCTTTCCTACTTGCATTTCACAACATGCTAATGGCCTTGCAAACCATTGGTGATCACAAGTCCTCTTACACTGCTACATACCAGGAAACTTTTATACTTACAAGTGTTTTTACTTACTCACTTGCACATGAACTCGCTCAACATTATTGTTGATTTTTCAACTCACATGTATTTCAGGAAATTAAACGGATCTGGCACGGTATGGAACGTTTTCCGCTGCACTTGTCATGAAGTCATCAGGGTTTAGGGGATGTGTCTCTTTCCTGGACAAGACACAATCCTTAAACCACGTTTATGTTATGTTTCAGTTTGTAATGTTGTTGAACAAGGTCATGGTTGTTGGTTAAAAACAATGGTACTGTATTTGATTTTCAAAACTTAATGGATGACTTGCATGGTTTTTAAATTCATATAGCTTGTTATGATTAAGCTATGGTATTAAGAAGTCACACCAAAGTTAACCACGCTTCCGCAAAGCCAGGGTGTGACAGCTTGGTATCAGAGCTCTGATCATAGCGAACTAGGATTCTTTCTCGAGTCTAGACTATGATCACTAGGGCTCTCACGAAAACATTTTTTTCTGCATACCACTTAAGTCCAGATCCACACTTTTTACAAACAAATGTTGAGCACATTTTATTTATTTATAGGCTCAGCTTGGAGGGCTGAGGATCGATCTGGAGGATCGAGATGGTCAAGGTAGTTGAGCACGTTGGTTTGTTATAGGATCGATCTGGAGGATCGAGATGGTCAAGGTAGTTGAGCACGTTGGTTTGTTATAGGATCGATCTGGAGGATCGAGGTTTGGTTTAAGTGAAGGACAGAGCAGTCTTGTAGACTGGATGAAATTGGCTAGTAAGACTAGGAGAAGTATGTGATACCTTACTTGGTGACTTATGTGATTAACTGATTATATGATTAATTATTATACGTATATGTGTTTGTGTTACAAACGTTATGCTTTCACCAAGTACTAGAAAGATGGGCACTACGAACCCCATGACCATAGTATCAGACGACATAGTTCAACGAAGCACGAGGTGTACATTTCTGATACTACCGGCACAGACAATGACGACTTTCAGCCCTTTGTGCACTGCCTGAAGTCATAACAGAGCCTACTGATGGCCATCTTGTTGGGAATTTGCCACTGGCGGTGATCCCTGCTCCTGTGCCCCTTGCCACTTATCTCGTTGTTAATATGCCTCCGACATTGCCTCTAAAGACGATGTCGAACTATTAAGAGGAGGACCCACTTGAGGGCAAGGCCCTCTCGCTGCTAGCATTAGACTACTGCATGCGGACGTTCCTGCAGGGGAAACTCATTCCCCTATCCCAGACTCATTTGAGTCTCTGACATCCGCGTCTTCGCACATACAGGGAACGCAGCACCACTTACACGACGCCGACCCTGATATGGCATCATCAGCTGCACCGGATCCCACACACAGCTTTGAGTTTGATCGCGATTATGAGGACAATTCTGTTTTTCCGCCTGGTGTTGATCCAGACCATGACATTGAGTTCATGCACTTAGACCAGCCCTTGGGGGATCCTGTAACCCCTGTGATTGTTAATCCAGCTGATTTTGAGATGGAGTTTTTGATTCGAAGCTAGCCGTAGCCCCCAAGCCAGGCGTTGCTCCTGACCCCGCATTGGAGTATGACCCTGTTCATGCCAATGCACCGGTTGTTGCTCCCTGAATGATCATCTGCTTGGATAAGAGAAAATTTGGGGTAACTGTGCAAGACAATTTATTATTACGGGGGCCCACGTAATAACGATTTGTAGTGCACAGGAATCCTGGTGGACTCTGCAGGCCAAGCTAATGATAACCGATGCAGCAGGAAATAACCTAAACACAAATGACCTAGGCGATGTAGCCTCGAGTTCACTCTATTACAAGCAACAAGCCAAATTGACAAGCCTATGTGAAGGCTCAGGAATTTATTTCCCCACTTATACAGTGAGTATATTTGCGTGTGGAATGGGGTGATTACATGATGGCTTACGTTGCTATATATACCCCATAGACAATTGAAACATTGTCCAACCCGCTTCACGCTATTTCGACAAAAAGGGAATGTCACCCAGGCGTGACACAAACACCAGTACATTGCCAAGGACAGAAGCCGAGCTGCAAGAACACATCTCACAGATAAATGCACGACATGAAGCCCTCCACTCTAAGTACAACGATGGCATTACTGGAGATAACCCTCCAACTGGCTGCACCTATAAACAGTTCCTGAACTGCAAGCCTTTGAACTTTGTTGGAACCGGAGGCACCGTTGCATTTGTTCGTTGGTCCAAAAGATCGACTCCACTCTAAGAATGAGTAACTGTTCGCCCCAACAGAGTGTTACCTACATCTCAGGGATATTTCTAGATGGCACACTCTCTTAATGGAACCTCCAGGTTCAGACCCTTGGCACAAACGCTGCTTATACACTGAGCTGGGACGAGCTCAAGGAAACGATTGAGAAGAAATGTTGTTTTAGGACAGAAATTCAGAAACTTGACGTAGAGTCCTGAAATTTGAGAAAGGACGAACCAGAGACTCCCGAACATGACCAGCGATCGCACGACTTGCTTAGGGTCGTCCCCTACTAAGTCATTGATGTAGTATGATATGGTGGTGTATTTGTAAGCTTTACATTGTGGTCTCGAATTATGGCGATACAATCGCAGTATTCTCATCACATGCGATGTTCAATCAATTGTTTATGCCCCATAGCATAAGAGGTTATGTGATTGACTTGTTGATGACATGAGATGTTATGTGTTGGTATTGTTGAATGCATACGTACACTTCACTTGCTATGACCTAACCCATGTGAAACATCTTTTAGAAGATGCCGCCAAGACGCGAAATGCGCATGCCCACCTCTGAGGCAGAACTTAGAGAGATAATTGCTGCAGCTATAGCACAGCACGAGGCCCTACGCTCCGAACCAATCAAAGGTACCTCAGAAAATAACGGTTGTTCCTACTGGCACTTCCTCAACTACAAACCTCCGACGTTCGACGGCACTGGGGGTGCCATAACTTTTGTAAAATGGATTGAAAGTATGGAATCCATCTTTCGAATGAGTGGCTGTACGCCAGAACAACAGGTCCCATACGTTTCTGAGTTGTTTCAAGATGGAGCTCGATTATGGTGGAACCTTCAGGTTCGAATAATGGGCCTAACTACAGCATACGCGTTAACTTGGGATGAGTTGAAAGGAATGATGCATAAGAAGTATTGCCCCCACACAGAAACCCAGAAGTGGGAAGATGAATTTCGGAGCCTAATGATGGAAGGTCCGAAGGTATTGGAGTACGTGCAACGACTCCATGATCTGTCACAAATTGTTCCATACCTGGTAAAACCAGAACTGAAGAAATTGGAACAATTCATTTGGGAACTGGCGCCTCAAGTCTTGAGCTTGATGACAGCATCTACGCCACCAACAACCATTGTTGCAAGTAAGATGGGTTTGGCACTCGTTACGGAAGCAAATAGACTAGAAAAACTTGCAAACCCTGACAAGAAAACTCAGGAAGAGTCGTCTGGAAAGAACAAAAGGAAGCTTACCGAAGATACCCAAATGAACAACGATGAACAAAGATCTATTCGAGGTTGCTTTGACTGCGGGGACAAAGGGCATTTCAAGAAAGATTGCCCTAACAACAAACATGCCAATGATAAGATTTACTTAGAAACCAAACCAAGATGTGCTGAGTGCAAGTATCACCGTGATGGTGGATGTCAGAAGCCTTGGTACGGGAGGAAAGGACACAACAAGGAAGGTTGTGGGATGAAGAGTTCCATACAAGGAGAAAACAGTAACAACGCTCTAGGTGGAAATGGGAAAGGAAATGGCCGAATGATAGGATGCTACCATTGTAAGGGAGTTGGACATTTTAAGAGGGAATGCCTGAAGTTGAAACAAGACCGTGAGAGAAAATCCAACATCAGAGCTTGTGAGACATGCCAGGATCCAGGTGCGATTTCTGGTACGTTCTCTAACAACCAAAACTTTTGCATCTATTTTTGTTTGATGTTGGTGCCGATTATAGCTTCGTGTCATTAGAATTTAAGAATATATTTGGTTTAACCGCTAGTAAGTTAAATATTCCCTACTCGATCGAATTAGCTAATGGGAAGTTAGTTGAAGCCAACGAAGTTATCAGAGGTTGTGTGATAGAATTGGGAGAACGTAAGTTTACTTTGGATCTACTACCAGTCCAATCGGGAAGCTTCGACGTGGTAGTAGGAATGGATTGGTTATCCGGAAACAAGGCGGAGATAGTATGTCACGAGAAAGTTGTTCGTATCCCAACTAATGATGGTGAGACAATTGTGGTTCACGGAGAGAAGCGTGACACACCGCTAAGATTTATCAGCTGCTTGAAAGCAAGGAAGTGTTTACAGAAAAGATGTGTTGCTTTTCCAGCACACATCGTGGATAAAAAGGCTGCTGAGCCAAGAATCGAAGACATCCCTGTCATAAGGGAGTATCCAGAAGTCTTCCCAGAAGACTTGCCTGGATTACCGCCTCTAAGGCAAGTAGAGTTTCACGACGATTCAATTTCAGGCACTGCACCCGTAGTCAATGCATCATAGCGACTTACATTTTCGGGGGTGCAAGGATTGACAGAGAAGTGTTGGTAACGGATGGAGAAGGAAGGTAACAGACCAAAAAAAATTCCTTTTTGGGGTAATCCCATTGTTACCCATCAAAAAGGAGGATGATGAATTTCAAATAAACATCAACTACAGAGAATTGAACAAGCTGGCGATCAAAGACAGGTATCCTCTGCCAAGAATCGACGATCTGTTTGATCAACTGCAAGGCTCGAACTATTATTCAAAGATCGATCTTCGATCTGGATACCATCAATTAAGGATACAGGAGGAAAGTATCCCGAAAACAGCCTTCCGAACTCGTTATGGACACTACGAGTTCCTCGTTATGCCATTTGGTTTGACAAACGCACCTGCGGTATTCATGGATCTAATGAATAGAGTTTGCAAGCCATACTTGGACAAGTTCGTGATTGTATTTATCGACGACATCTTGATTTATTCAAGGACAAAGGCTGAACACGAACAGCATCTAAGAACTATTCTGGAGCTGCTAAAGAAGGAACAGTTGTATGCCAAGTTCTCTAAGTGCGAGTTTTGGCTACGCGAAGTCCAGTTTCTTGGACACGTGGTTAATGGAAATGGAATTCATGTTGATCCCACAAAGTTCGAGACAATCAAGAATTGGGAAACGCCTACAACGCCAACCGAGATTCGACAATTCTTGGGTTTGGCTGGCTACTATCGAAGGTTCATCGAGGATTTCTCGAAAATCGCTCAACCTTTGATGCTCCTCACGCAGAAGGACAAGACGTTTGATTGGGGAATCAAACAGGATGAAACATTTCAGATATTGAAGGATAAGCTTTGTAACGCGCCAATTTTAGCTCTACCAGAAGGTACCGACGATTTTGTGGTATACTGCGACGCATCGCGTCAAGGATTGGGTTGCGTGTTGATGCAACGCCAAAAGGTTATTGCTTACGCATCGCGCCAACTGAAGGTACACGAAAAGAACTATACCACCCACGATTTGGAGCTTGACGCAGTGGTTTTTGCACTAAAGATCTGGAGACACTACCTGTATGGTACGGAGTGCACAATCTTCACAGATCACAAAAGCCTACAGCATATATTCAACCAGAAGGAGTTGAATATGAGGCAAAGACGATGGGTTGAATTGTTGAACGATTACGACTGCGAGATAAAGTATCACCCAGGGAAGGCGAATGTAGTCGCCGATGCCCTAAGTCGTAAAGAAAGAATCAAGCCCATAAGGGTTAGGGCTTTGGAAATGATCATACGAACCGATCTTTCTTTGCACATTCGTGCTGCACAAAAGGAAGCTCTCAAGGAGGGAAACCTTGAGGAAGAATATCTCCGTGGAATGGAGAAGCTTTTGGTACCAAACGAGGAAGGGACGTTATGTTTTGAGAAAAGGATTTGGGTTCCTCTGTTTGGTAGATTAAGGGAAGTTATTTTCGACGAAGCGCACAAGTCACGGTACTCTATCCACCCTGGATCGGATAAGATGTACCAGGATCTCAAAGATTACTATTGGTGGCCTAGGATGAAAGGCGACGTTGCTGTTTACGTGAGCAAATGTTTAACGTGCGCTAAGGTCAAGGCGGAATACCAGAAGCCTTCGGGACTTCTGCAACAACCTGAGATTCCCAAGTGGAAATGGGAACAAATCTCAATGGATTTTGTTACAAAACTGCCAAGAACGCCAAGAGGCCATGATATGATTTGGGTGATTGTTGACCGCCTAACAAAGTCCGCACACTTTCTGCCAATCAAGGAGAAAGACAGTACTAGTAAACTTGCGGAAATTTACATGAGAAAGATCATAGCACGCCATGGAGTACCTCTCTCAATCATCTCTGATAGAGACGGAAGGTTTGTGTCAAGGATATGGCAATCCGTCCAAGAATCTTTTGGCTCACAATTGAATCTGAGCACTGCGTTCCATCCGCAAACTGACGGCCAGAGCGAGCGAACGATACAAACTTTGGAAGACATGCTGAGGGCATGTGTTATGGATTTAGGCGGTAGCTGGGATAAACACTTACCTTTGGTAGAATTTTCATACAACAACAGCTACCACACCAGTATTGGTGTCGCGCCATTTGAGGCCCTATACGGACGCAAGTGCCGATCACCACTATGTTGGTCTGACGCAGGTGATAGGCAGCTTGCTGGTCCCGAGATCGTCCAAGAGACGACAGACAAGATCGCGCAAATACTTAAACGCATCGAAGCCGCTCGCCACAGACAAAAGGCCTACGCGGATCCAAACCGGAAGCATGTGGACCTCCAAGTCGGAGAAATGGTGTTATTGAAAGTTTCACCCTGGAAGGGGGTGGCACGCTTTGGGAAACATGGAAAGTTAAATCCGCGCTACATTGGTCTCTCCAAAATTCTAGAAAGAATTGGAACTGTAGCATACAAGTTGGACCTACCTGCTGAACTGAATGGTGTTCACGATACATTTCATGTATCCAATTTAAAGAAAAGTCCAACTCGAATTGACGTTGCCATTCCTACCGACGAGATTCATATTGACGACACGCTCCACTTCGTTGAAGAACCTGTCGAGGTCACGGATTGGAAAGTTAATAAGACCCGCCGGAGCAGTGTCAAACTCGTCAAAGTTCGTTGGAATGCCAGACATGGTCCTGAATTCACATGGGAACGTGAGGACCGGATGGAAGAGAAATACCCCCACTTATTTCCTAAGAACTCTGCATCTACAAGCAGAACTTAAATTTCGGGACGAAATTTATTTAACGGGGGGAGAATGTGACAACCCGCACTAAACCAGGTATCCGTACAACTTAATTAATGATTAATTACTGCTTAATTACTGTGCTTGATTGAACTAGCTGATGAACTGCTACCTGCATACTGATACATGCACTTACTTGCATCATACTTTATATGCTGTCACTACATTATTTACATACGGCACCCTAGTGACAAACATGATGCACAAAAAGCACAGTAGCACTAAACGGATACACAGTGAACATGCTGATATGACCAGCATCAGGCAGACACTGCCTCTAAGGCCTGTTAAGAGCCTCAAATATTTTGGCTACACTGGTAGTGAGTGTAGGATATAAGGGTTGTGGTACCGCGTCTCTAGGGATAAGATACACTGATTCGGATGTGCCAAAAACGTACTTTAAGTACCAAACACAGCACTTTAATAATTAATTCAGCTTCTAGCTGACTAGTAAAGTGCCAAATTATGGGAAAATAACTCTAGACACTTTCTAAAGTGTCGGGAAAATAAATTGTGTCACTAAAAATGTTAATAACGACACTTTAAAGCTTTTGTAACGCTTTAACGAATTACTATCCAACCGAACAACCGGACTTTACCCGGGACATGAAAATATTAATATTTTCACTATTTATATTTTTCTGAGCTAGTTAGGGTCCCTGATTACCCTAACACCCGTCATAGCACACTTATTATAACTAACGAGGTTAAACACTAAACTTAACCTATTTAACATAACTCACTCCCTAACAATCTAGTTAAAACCGAACTAGACCCACCCCCATGCCATAATCGGCCCCAACCAAGGGGACACACAAGTACAAGTTAATTATCTTATTAAGATTGTGTTTAGTATAAGGTGACACAATGTCCATTGGACAAACATGATTAAACCTTCTATAAGTACTAGAGTTTACACCACATAATCTTCACTTTACATTTCCACCAACAAAATCTTTCTCTCTTGCTCTCCCCACTTGCGGCCGAACCCCAACCCACTCACCATCACATTTCCAAGTCTAGTTCTTGCAATTCCAAGGTGATACACACTTCAAGGATCGCGTATTAGGAGCTCTTGTGCACTCGGAACGCGAAGGACCTCCACCGTTAGCTTTTATCCACCTCTTTTTCGTCAAGATTCTTCCCTAGCCCCGAGCTAGAGGTATATTGTTTAAAACTTGTTCTTGAAGGTATTTAAAGTGGTTAAAAGGAATATTGTCGGTTAAATATCGAAAACATAAGTTTTGATGCATTAAAGTCTAGTAAAATCACAAAAATGGTGGGTAATAACATATAACTTGTGTAAAAGTCGTAGGACTTGAAATATGTGATTATTGAGACCCGATCTATGATGTGGTAGCTCGGATCTCCGTTTAACCCGACTTTGTAAGATCATGTATCTTCACATAAGCTCGTTTTTGACTAAATACAAGGGTTGAAGGCGAAACTCTACCACACAAGATACATGAACTTGTGTGAAAATATTTTACTTGTGTAAAAGTGATTTAACCGGTAAAATGGTGTTTAAAACTAGCGGATCTACGTATCCGCAAGTGGTATTTTTGAAAGACCACACTTTAAAGAAATCATGTTTTTCTAAAGATGGATCTTACACTAATAAATATGATTTTATAAACCACAAGTGTGTAAACACTTGTGAAATGAAAAGATCCGACAAATATCTATTTTTGGGAAAAGTGACTAGAAGTTGTAAAGACGGATTTCTCTAAACACGAGGTTTTTACAAGATCAAAGCTACTTTATATAAAGATCTACATATATAAAGGTGATTTACATTGAAGATGCGGAAAAACTACAAGTTCATGCGATTATGCACATTTACATACTTGTCGACTAGTTTGATGTGTCGGAAATTGTTTGATTGAATAAAGAAGTTGTTGAATTGATTTGTTAAAAGAAAATGATACGCTTGAAAGCGTGGCCACCTCCAGTTACAGAGGAAACTCTGGCGAAATTTTCTAAAAACCTGACACTTAGACTTTTTACACAACAAGTGTTAGAACTATCTTTGGACATATTTTCAAAACATAAATTTCGCCAGCACTATATTTTACTAAATATTCGGAGGTGGGGTTTTCACAAAGATTAACGTGATAAAGATATTTGTCACAACACTGTTTATGATTATTTTGTGAAATACATAAATATTATTTTAGAGTGAAAATAATATTTACAAGCGTTAATGATTCCAAAACTTACGAACGCTTCCACAAACATATAAGTTACACTGGTAATTACATTACCACAAGATTGATAAAACGTAACTTACGCACATGTATTGTATCCCCCATCCTTGGGAAGAAGAATAACTACCAAGTGTATACGGAACATAAACACGAAATAGTTGCCTAACTATTTCCCAAAGACATAAACTATAAAGCTAAAGCACGGCCGTCCGTCTAATAGAATTAGCACTTGTAGGTCGTTGCACAGCTTACTGTATTGGAGACACTTGGTAGAGACGCGCATTCACTGTGAGTTCATGTCCCCCTTTTCTCTAACTGTTTTCAGTTTACTTAACCGCGGGGGTGAAATACATGTTACTTTGTTTACAAGTACTTTATACACGGTATGAATTACGTAAGGAGGTTTAGATCATGTGAACGGGTAGTTAGAACACCGAGGGACTCGAGCGGTAGATCTATCTGGGTGTAGCGAGCCCAGCTCCCGGTCCAACAGAACAGGCCTCTCGGAGGACTAACAGAACGGACTTGGAGTGACTTGGTACCCAACGCAAAAATCGGCTAGGGTTGTGTCTTTCCTACTTGCATTTCACAACATGCTAATGGCCTTGCAAACTATTGGTGATCACAAGTCCTCTTACACTGCTACATACCAGGAAACTTTTATACTTACAAGTGTTTTTACTTACTCACTTGCACATGAACTCGCTCAACATTATTGTTGATTTTTCAACTCACATGTATTTCAGGAAATTAAACGGATCTGGCACGGTATGGAACGTTTTCCGCTGCACTTGTCATGAAGTCATCAGGGTTTAGGGGATGTGTCTCTTTCCTGGACAAGACACAATCCTTAAACCACGTTTATGTTATGTTTCAGTTTGTAATGTTGTTGAACAAGGTCATGGTTGTTGGTTAAAAACAATGGTACTGTATTTGATTTTCAAAACTTAATGGATGACTTGCATGGTTTTTAAATTCATATAGCTTGTTATGATTAAGCTATGGTATTAAGAAGTCACACCAAAGTTAACCACGCTTCCGCAAAGCCAGGGTGTGACACCTGTCTCCGTCGCGGGGCGCAACGCCCTGTCTGATCAGCCCTATAAATTGAGAGTTTCGGCTCTCATTTGAAATCGTTCAATTCACAATTTTCTCTCTCAATTTCTATATAGTAGGCACTATACCCGGGTATTATACCCCCTAATTAGCGAAGCCCTGCCTCGTTGTAAGTATCATAACCCCAGTTACGTATTAGATACGCTGCCTGATTGATCTAGGGTTCCGTAACGACTGTCGTGGTTCTGCCCGACGTAGTCATTGGAATGCCGTCTCGGGGAGGGTATTACTAATGTAAATATTGGGTTATTATACTAACGCGTGTGCATTTGTGTAATTAATAGATCATCACCAGGAAATCCTTAAGGAAAACCCTAAGACAACAATGTGAGTAATCCTCATTTTTACAAACTGTTTTTACAAAACCTCAATTAATTTACATTATATTAAACAGTGATTGAGTATTTGTATTCTACGATTATCGTCGATATGTTGGGGTTTTGTATACAAAATTTGTTACTACATTGTGAGTAGTAACATGACTACAAGTCGAGTTGACAGTACCGTGGGTGGTAATTAAAGTAGATGGAAATAAATGTAATTGCGCGACCGCCCTCAATACTGTAAAATGGTTTTACCTATCTTGATTGAACTGGGATTCACTCACCAGTATTTCCCACTGACAAAATGTTTTTAAACGCGTTTCAGGTAACAAAATGTGAAAGCCAATTAGAAGCCAGCTGGACAGCACTGAAGGCTTGGAAAAGTGGCTATAAAGTTACCTAAAATAAAGAGATGTTTTATTTAAATATTGGTTACTATTCTGCGACATATATAGGGTTTATCCCTATAAAAATGTGTGTACTTGAAACTTGGTATTTTCCCATGTGTTTAATATTATAAAAGTGTGGTATTTTACTCTGATAAAATATTTCCTAACTGCGGTCCTGATGTAAATTCCGCTGCCAAATTGATAAACACCGATACCACTGAAACTAGTCGCGGCCGCCAGTTCCTGGGTGATTAGGGGACGGGGGTTGCGACATAAACTGCCAAAATGGTCCCTGAGGTTTGGTCACTTTTGCCATTTTAATCCAAAACTCAAACCTTTTGAATCTGTGTCCTTGTGGTTTTAATTTTGTTGTCATTTTCATCCAAAAACAAAATCTGGTCATTTTCAGTTAACATTCAGCTTTTTTATCTTTTTCCTCTCTTTTAATGAAGGGCAAAATAGTCAGATTTTTTAGTTTGTTATTATAAAACGTTAAAAGACCATTTTGCCCTTCATTAAAAGGAGGAAAAAGACAAAAAAAAACTGAATGTTAACTGAAAAATCTGACCAGATTTTGATTTTGGATAAAAATGACAACAAAATTGAAACCACAGGGACACAGATTCAAAAGGTTTGAGTTTTGGACTAAAATGACAAAAGTGGCCAAACCTTAGGGACTATTTTAGCAGTTTACTAAAAAAAAGTAATTCTTCAAACCCGACCAAAAGTCCTTTTGGGGGACAAATTTCCCAATAAACCCCTGCCATTCATCCAACCCATCTGTAGTTTCATTAAGTTGATCTGTAGTGGGGCGCTATGCCAGAAGATGGCGCCGGAAAAACGCCCCAAACACCAAAACGAGGGGCGGTATGAATGCCAAATTGAAGTGGGGCGTGAGGATTATAGCGGCGTTATTTTGTGGTTTGTTTGAATATTTATTTGTTTTTTTTTATTTTCTGGTTTTCTCCTCTGCAATTATACATACATATATGCTCTATTTCTGTTTGTTGCAGGTGTTGAAGAAGGAATAAGGAAGAAGGGAGAAGGGTTTATTAATTGGTCCCTACAAAATTGGTTTTTAAACATATTTGGTCCTTGCAATTAAACATATTTCAGTTTTTTTAATTAATTTTATGTTTTTATTTATTTGCAGTTTTTTTTATTTATTTGCAGTTTTTATTCTAGTTTAATGTTTTTTTTAATTTTATTGTACTCTTTTTTTATTTAATGAAATGATTTTTAATTTTAAAAAACTTAGAAATTAATTAAAAAATGAAAATTAAAATAATGAGTAATGATGACAAAGGGGCTTTATGACTACGGCCTCAACTTGCATAACGCCCCATAAAGCCCCGTGGTGACGTGGCATGCCACATGTCGCATAACGCCTCCAAAAGGGCCTTATGACTACGAATGACCTTAGACCACCCGTAGTGGGGCGGTATTTAAAAAAAAAAAAAACGCCCCGAAACGCCCCCCCCCCCCCTTACGGCAGGCGTTATTTGGCATTATTTTTGAAAAAAATTTAGTTCAGCGTTTTTAAAACAACGCTCAAGGAACCATGCAAGCATGTTGACTAGCCAATGGGAGGGGTGCACTTGTAGTTTCCTTTTTTTTTAACCTCCTCTTAATAAAAAATAATTGTTTAATAATTGGAATGGGCGTTATTGGAATAATGCCCCACTACGCCACTTTTGGAATAATACCCCATACTAACTGGACTGCTAATGCCCCATGGTGGGGGCATTATTTTGTTTAACCATTACACATGTTCTTAATCACCCCCAATTCATTAAACCCCTGACTGACCACTGCAACTCGTCTGCCAATCCTCCAACCCATCTGCCGCCTTCATCAATTAACTCCCCCATCTACCAGCTTCAATTAAACCCTTACATCCTTGTGGATGTAAATTTTGGTAGTATAATAAGCTTCTGATTTCAATATGACTGAGTGTTTGATCTTTCTCATACTTTTCTTCTGAAATGACAGAATTCACGGCCTCCTCTGCTGATTTGGAATTCTTCTTAACACTTAGCTGAACAAGCAGATTCAAGCAGTAGTAGTAAGGTAATAGACTACTTTCGCCTATTTTATTACAGTGATTGGGTTCATATAATAACTCTTTTCACCTGATTGATAGCTTTTGAGATATCTGAAATTTTATAACAGATAATGAAGAGCTTTAAATTAATAATAATAAAACCTAGGGCATCAATATCTTGCTTTTCACAGTGTTTTGATTAATTAGTTAGATTTAAATTTGTGAATTTGACCATGTTATGTTTAAACTGGTAACATGTTATTTTATCAAGATTATTTGGGTGGGGATTACTAATTACTTATTGAATGGACCAATTTTGAAATGTAATCTTCATTGTTGATTTGTTATATGCCGCCCATTTTAGCTCATATTATGGTAATTGGTCTCATACATTAGCTTCTCTTGAGCAATGTTAGATGGGTGAATTTAGCTTTTCAAGTCCATAATAACTTCATTAATCTGATTTTGACTTACTATAAACAACTTTACAGCATGGTGCATCAAGAATGTATAAAAAATGCAGTTGACCTGATGATTAAGCTGAAGAGATGATTGTAGTAACTGTTTATAATTAATACTTTTTGAATCTTTGTTGAATTCTTTTCTAAACTGAAGTTAAAAATTTATTGCTAGTTTATTTATACTCTATATATTTTGATAACAGCTCATCGTTTATTTCTATCAACTGTTACCTTTTCAGGTAGGATCGATATCCAATAATGCTGATGCTTTAGCTGACCTGCTTGAAGCAGAGTAGACGTATGATACAGTTTTTGTATTTGCAAATATTTCTGCTCATTTACTTATGAACGAGTCATTCCGGGTAGTGTTTGACTTTGATCCAAAACATGTCTAATATAAAAAGATTAGCTAAAAGGGATGTCCTTTTTGGTCATTTTACATGAATAAGCTAAACCAAACACTTTTTAAAAAACTACTGATTAACTTATTGGCTTAACCCAAACACTTTTTTAGAAATTCCGTTTTGAAAAGTCATAAGTTAATAAGTCCTTTTAACAAAAGTCCTTTTGAACTAAAATAAGCTAAGCCAAACACACCCTAAGAAAGACAATATTTTATTGTAAAAACCAATAATTTTCTACATGAACATAACAGGATTACATCACGAAAACAACAAAAACTCAAGAACAAACCCAGATTAGTTTGAGCTAGTAATGTCGAATAGTAGTAAAGTATAAGGGGTAAGCTGTAATATCTGTTTAATCACTCAAGCCTTGAGATTTTTTTGCTTGTGCTTCCGTCTATTATCCTAATCTGATTCTGCTCAGCAGCTATTGAGGTAATTTATCCGCCCCTCTATTATATCTGTTAATTGCATATCCATCATCTTGTCCCCAAAATGTGAATTTTGATAGACACTTTGTATTATTCTTTTCAGTTTTGTAAGCAATTAATAAATATAGTTGGAAGCCCTAGCTTGTGAAAATTGAAATTGAAGAGATGGACCTGATTTCGCAGCTTCCTGAATCTATAGTTCATCGCATACTCTGTTATTGCCCTCCTGCAGAGCTTGTTCGAATGAGTGTCTTGTCTAAGACATGGTTTCGTCTAACTGCCTCTTTCCCCCATTTAGATTTCACCATCCGTAGTTTTAGATCTCGGGAAAGTTTTTTCAAGTACGTTGAGTATACCACCTCTAGATTTTGCAACCAAAATCTCACTGCACACAGATTAAGGCTCATTACAACTCTCAGGGAGCCTGCAGAATTGGATATTGTTGATAGATGCCTTGAATTACTTCTTCAGAATGGCGTGTATGATTTGGTGATTAAGGTTGTTAACTTATCAGAATCCCCCTCTGCTTCTGCTAAGTATCGTTTGCCTAACATACTCTTATCTGTTTCTGCGTTAAGATCTTTGACTATAAATGGTTGTGACTTGCCTTCTTCCTTCATGCTTCATGCTGTCATGTTTAAGTGTTTGCGTCACTTGTGGCTTATAAACGTCTCCATAGATGATGAAGTGATCACGTATCTTACCACTAGTTGCCCTCTTCTACAAGTATTTCAGGTTCACACTTGTCATGGTCTCAAAAGATTTTGTGTTTATGGGCATCAACATCTTCGAAGTGTTTTGATTCAGTATAACACTCCATTTGAGAGAATAGATATTGAAGCTCCAAATCTATCTACTCTTTCAATTAAAGATGACTATGGAAGGGGGCCACCACAAATGAACTTGGCTTCATGCGAAAAACTAAAAAACGTGACTTACTATGAGAATTCCTTATCAAACGTTTATATTTTTACAAACATCTTATCCAACTTCCCATTTGTTGAAAATTTGAATTTGTCTACTTCATATAAATGCAACAACCTAAAGTTGTCAAGTCATTCCTTGAGGACATTGGTGTTATATTCACAGTGTGACTTGGAAAAAGTTGAGTTCAATACCCCCAATTTGGTTTCGTTTTGTTACAATGTCGGTTTTTTAGACACTTGGGTTCCAGAAGTTAAGGAAGCTTTTCAACAAGAAAAATGTATTCAATGTTTCGAAGTTGTATATCCGTACCATATATAGTAAGGTTGGTTTCTTTGGTCAATCATTTATGCATTAGTTTGTTGTGAACAATTATATAAAATAATCCCAACACACGGTTGTATGTTCATTCCAGGAATTTAGAGAGTTAGAGAAGCTAAAGGCTATTAAGCTGCCACCTTATGAACTCGAGCTTGTTGAGCTAAAACTAGAAACCCAAGAAGAATCATTGGCTCATATAGCTTTTGTGGATGCTGTACTTTGGTGTTGCCGTCCTCGATCTCTAACTTTAAGATCGTGCTATCCTTATACTGCTCTTGGAGAACACAGTGATGTTGTTAAGGTAAGAGATACATATATGTGACTTATTATTTGATGAATCGTTCATTATCATTTATTATTGGACTTAATCTAACATAGATGATTCGTTTAGTTTACATACGAGAAGCTACTTGAACAAGAAGATCAAGGTCGTACTAATATTAAGATCGTGTCGCCTTCTTTTTCTTCATTGTTGATGGCCCTACCTTGTGAAACAAAAGCAATTAGCTTCATAAAGGAAGAAGGTACACACTTTTTTATTAGCTTATTAGCTAACTTTATACATACATTCTTTACTTCACTTGTTAATATTCATACAGTCCTCCAAGAAGAAGCAGACAGTCAAAGGTATGCTGGTTTGGAGATTGTCTGATGCGTTGGATTTTGGAATCTGTCGGCATGAGGGAATGAAAGTTATCAGTAAAAATACGAGTTTGGCAAATAATTGCTGCTAACCTTTCATAAATATTCTGCGTTATGATATTTACATATGTAAGGGACGGTTTTGAATCATGACCATGATGTGTTGACTATATGTATGGGGAGTTTTGCTTCATTACTGATTGTTAGATAATATATCTTTGGCCGTATTTGATGCTAACTTTGAGATCATCCTTTCCTTTTATTGATTTTTGAAGTATAAAGTGGTTTTGTACAAGATGAGTTAAGTTTCATGTAGGTAGCACAAGGTTAATGATTAAGAAGAGCGGTTACACACACACACACATTCATTACCTAGGAAAATTTTTCTACAAAATTCTTTACAAGTTCAATACTACTAACATTTATTAGTGGCATTCAACGCGGGGGAGAGCATGACGTAGTATCACCGACATCAAACGTGGTATACCATCGACGCTTTCATGTGCTAGATGAGATTATACCACCTTTCTAATGATGTTTCGTGTTCATTAAAGGCACATAGTTGATATGGAACTTACCACAAGTGCTAGCTGACTTAGCTTCTTCCGAGTGATGGATGCAACTGCGCAGTACCCATATACTATTGCATGGCTCGATGCACAAAGGGTTGGATTTATAAGAGTTGGTTTGGTCCTACTCATAAGCGGTTAACAAACAATATGATACAAGTAAATGTAATCAAAATTTACATTCAAATTTAGTTAAATTATAAATCTACATTGATATACTGATCATATACTTCTAGTGTAAAACACAAATTTTAGTATACGCCTGCAATTTAAATTTCGTTTTAACGATTGTTATAAGAAGAATTTTGGTCTATTATTTTGCTGGAAGCATCAAGAAAAGTGTATGGATCGTATGGTACAACTTGATAATGCAAAGCGATCTTATTCTAGTTGCGGGACGAAATCAGTCAGCCAATTGCTGGCTCTGAATAGCCAGCAAGAAGCTCAATTATTCTATAACATAACGGGGCGGGGTTGCGCGTTAGCCGAGTACATGTACGCACTATTCAAATAGTGGCATCTTTTGAGTTATACTATTTGTACCGGTTTGGTGTTAAAAAAAAACTATAGTGAAGTTATACGCTATGAGTTGAGCCGCTCTAAGCTGCCCAAGATTGCTCGTTAAAAAGTTGGGCTCAGCTTGAACGAGCTCAAATCCATATTTCATATACTAAGTTCAATTAGCCTCCCAAGACCCAAATATATAGTTAGATAATAAATGTTACTATATATATTTATGTTTATGATATAAGGGGTAAAATCAAATAAAAAATTTATTTTGTCAAAATAGGATGACAGTATTCTTAACAATTAATTTTTCAAATCAATGGTTAAGATGAAAATATAGGAAAAAATAATAGTGTAAGGGTATCTTGGTAAATCCTATTTATTGACTTTCTCAGACACCTGCATATTTCACCCTCATTTTTTAATGTTCATAATTTTTTTATACGAAATTATGTTTTCATAAAAATTTCACCATAAAATCGAGCGCCTTTTTATTTTTAATTTAAGTACAATATTATATAAAATATGACAACTAAAAAAACCCATAAAAATGTGTTGTATTTCTATGTTGTAAGCATTTTTTTGTACTTGACTTTTGTACTACATTTTTGTGCTAAATTTTTTGTACTTAATTTTTTGTCTTGTATTTTTTTTCTGAATTTTTTGTGCTGGATTTTTTGTACTAGATTTTTTTTTGCTGTCTTTTTTCTTCTAGATTTAGTTGTGCTATATTTTTTTGTATTGGATTTTTTGTGTTATATTTTTTTGTACTGGATTTTTTGTACTAGATTTTTATACTGGATTTTTTTGTTGTATTTTTTAGAAAACAAAATGGGTGTCACTCCTACTTATAAGGACCAAAATGTCCTTCCTTCCTACTTATAAGAAGTGTCACATGTCATTATCACAATCTTTCTTATGCTACTTTAGCAAAATCCACTTTTTAGTGGATCTTTCCCCTGTCATATAATACTAAATAAAACAAAAATTCCATGTTATACAGAATTAAGTGACAAACACATATAGAAATAATTATAAATTAAGTACTAATAAATAAGTCCATCCTCAGCCAGTTCGAGTCTGTAACACTTTAGATGTAAAGTTGATACAAGGTGAGTCGAAACTATCTAAAGTTGACAAACCGAACTTTATCCTGGCCGAGCTTGTTTTTATAACCCTTTAAGAGGGATTTTGGGATTACGTTTTGAAGTGATTATTTGATTATTGCGTTTGTAAAATATAAATAACCTAAAAAAGTATTTGGATGAAAAAGTGATTATCTGCCTCCAAAACTGCATTTTGGAGAAGCATGTACCTACATGATACGCAAAATCTAACGCAACACCAAACACCCCCTAAGAGCACAAACTTTCTTTTAGACTGCAACACTTTTTTTAAGTTAAATGTTCATAGGCAAATACAAAGCTCATACGCAACATAAAGTCGTTTATTACATGACTTTAAGTTAGTATTAATGAACATTAGGCTGATACGCGTATAAAGTGGACGAGCATGCCTATCTCATGATATGTATAATTTGTTGACGTATAATAGTACATGGTTCTTGCTAACACGATCTAACACATTTAGTGTACTCACTCGGATAAAGAAGTCTGATGTAAAAATACCTACCAAAACAAAACCTGCCACACTTTGTGGTGTTATTCACTTAAATAGAGAAGACAGTTGCAACACTGGTTTCCTTTTGTCCTTTTTGTCCACACTTTGTTCTTTGATTATTGACTGATCTACTTGCACGTCGGCTGGTGAATTGACTTTTTCTTTAGCGTTTTGACCTTCTAATTGAGATGGAAGATCTTCATCTTCTATTATGGATTCCAGTGTGGCCATGAGTTCTTGTATTGGTGATTTAGATACGCATATCTCTTTTGGTTTCTCGATTGCGTGATCCTGCAACTTTGTTAAGAATAAGCATTAGTTCCTATAATTAGGGGAAAACCAAGAATTCAGCGACTCATTAAAAATGAAAAAAAAAATCCTTTTTTGGCTAGTTTAAAGATTAGATAACCTATTTGTCACCCCTAAAATGCAAAACCGTAACCGAACCGTAAATTTTGGTTCGGTTTTCTGCTCACCCCTAAATTACAAATCATGCACAAAAGCAGCATAGAATACCTATTAACGGTGAAGTCGCGATGCATGGAGTTTTTCCACAGATTAAGATCTGATTTGTCACAGCCTCTAGGCATTTGAGAGACGAGGAATTTTTCTTTATTTTCGGAATGTTTTGCCAAAGTTTTGAAACTGGATACCTAGTATACAACATTAACTGAGATAATATACTGTATAAACAAACAAATGTACAAAACCGAAGTAACTAAACCAACCTACCTCAATAACTGATCCCTTTATATGCACCATACATATAGGAAACCTGCGTCCAACAATCATACAGCGATGAAACTGCTTTTTGATCTGCCAAAGTAGCACATATCCTTAAATTATCAACATCAGATAGACGATTAAAAAAACATACAAATAGCACAACGATAAAATAGTTTTAAGAAAGGATAACCTGGTCAAGATCAGCTGTAGTGATGACATCAAAGTCTTTTGGTGTTCTATTTAGAAGTAAATCTCTAACACAACCGCCAACCAAGTAGGCTTCAAATCCTGTACATGAAGTTAAAGTCACATTGTCTCTAAATGAAAGTAGTTTTTTCAGCTTGAAACGTATGAAGTGAAGAGTATATGTGGACTTGTAGAGTCATGGTTATCGGAAAATTTTGAACGAATGAAAGAGCTGTTTAATACTGCTAAAAAATGGCATCTAATGGCACGACACGTGACATTCAGTATGGGCTAACTAAGGGATGCGTTAAAATTTCATTATCAAAGCTCGAGATTTATAATATGAATGGACAAATGGTTGAATAATTGTTGTCGAGAAAAAACACAGAATTCATAAAAATGCTTGAGATGTATAAAACGGTACTTAAAACAAAAATCACCTCTGCTTCGGAGAATCTTTATAAGAGTATAGGGAGACGAGGGGACCTTTCGGGTTATCCCCAGTGATCTCGAATCCATCTTTTGCCATTTCGAGATAATATTAAGTTCACCTGTCAATTACCAATTTAACAAAGATCCATCAACTGAGTTAAGATTCATAAAAAACATACTAACATCACAATATTAACGTTAACACTTATCATTGCAGAAAAACCCATTAAATATTTGCAAGAAACTAATTAAAAAACGTGCAAAAAAGGTATCAATTTCATTGCTTCATAATAATATAACATATCACAACAATTAACAAACAAACTGCTTCAAAATTCGTTAAAAGATGCATCAAATGTACCCAATTGAAAAGGAGAATCCCTTTCGCTACGGGGTCGAGGTTTATTTCCAGCTTCAGCGAGCTTATGGTAAAGACACTGCAATAAAAATATAGAAGTTTGTTGCACACCATATGTTCGATGAAATGCTCAAGTGAAAAAAGACAAAAAATGAATAAAATGAAAGATATGGAGATGAACCTGTGATGATAGAAGGGGTTTGAAGCGAGAAACGACGGAATTGCGTTTAACGGATATCGCCGCCATTGAAAGGTTACGGTTGCCACGGCGGCGTTGTGAGTCCGGTGGTCATTGAAGTGGCAAAAGGCGCGATGCTACTGTGAGTCAAAGTTGTTAAAGCAGAGGGGTTTTGGGTGATATTTAGTCTTACTATATATTAATAATACATGGGTTATTAATATATTAATAATACATGGCTTGTGTTATAAAAAATCTATATCTATAAAAGTATTTTTTTTATGATTTATAACCTGATATCTCTTCATGCTAAGACTCATATTTGGCAAACCTTACCAAGAAGAAGAAAAAAAAAAAAAAACAGGTTAGTCAAAGTAAATAATATAATATTTAATAGTGTTTGACATATAATTTGAAATGATAAAAACGTTCCATTACTTATGTAACTATTAAATTACAATTACTTATGTAACTATTAAATTATAATGAACTGAAAAAAAATGAATACGGAAAAATCATAAGTTGTTAAAACATATTCCCATTATCATTCTATTATACCTAAACCATACCCATAGTGATTCCTAGTTACAAACCAATAGCCCCCTTAAACTTTCAAGATTCATACCACACTGTCCATGAAAACTGCTAACATTTCGGTGTTTATCTTCTCAAATTCAACATAAAGGTCTTTAATTTGATTATCATACAGCTGGAATAGAACAAAGAGAGTAATTTTAACAACTATTGTGAAATTCAGTAACTTTTCGACAATGTTTTTTGACCATCGAAACTTTATATAAAATATATATAAAAAGATAATGAGTCAAACAAATTTAAAGTTGGATGATGGAGAAGAAGACATTTAGGCTATTCAAAGTGTACTCGTTCAACCTAAATGTGCCGAAGTTCTTTTCGCCTATTCGAGCATATACGAACTAAATAAGTCAGAACCGTTACTTAAATAGATGAGTAATAATACTGACCCAAAACACATGTTGGATTAATCGGGTTCTGTGACAACCCGAACTTTCAAGGTCACGTGATCATGTTTCTTGTTATTTCTCTTTCATATTCCTTACGATGTTAGAAATAAGTTAACACTTGTGACTGTAAAGTAATTGTTAAAGGTATAACGGGTTTGAGTATGTGTACCTGTGTTTGATTGATTAATTACGAGGAACTGTTAAACGTTCTAGGTGTCGTTTAGGGAACTAACCTAGTTGGGCCGCGAGCTACACGATGGGCCGCAAACCTACCCGAAACACACATACTTTGTGTCTACTTGTGACCAATCGGGCCCTTCTCACTTTTGACCCACACACGTTAATGGCCCAAAATACTCTCCGAGCCCAACCTCCCCCATGTCGCATATGTTTAAATCTATTACTTTGTTTTAGATAAATCATAACAACCCTAATCACCCCTTTGAAGTCGACGAACCCCCCCCCCCCCCCCCCCCCCTACGATTGGAATCATCCTCTTGGCCTGACACTTCCTTTTTACATCTTGATACGGGTTAGTATGATTACGATGGTTCTTGCAATATTTTTCTGTCGTGTTACGTGAGTATATGTGAACTATTGGTGTTGCAAATCATATGAGTAACAGTTTATTTTATTGGAGATTGATATATGTAACATGTTGATCATGAATAATTGTCGTCCGTTAAGTATTTGATGATGGTTATACATGTGAGTTTTAATCCGTAGGGTCATGAATACGTGAATGAACAGTAGGGTTGGACAATAGATTTTGAGTAATGATTCGATGATATTATTCTGCATGTTAGTGCTTGAGGCTAAAGAATTAGCATAGAGATTGTTGCAAAACTAAAACAGGCTCGCAAATTATTGGGATATTAATTGACAACTAGCGATATTGGATAAGATGGTTTGGTAAACTGATGATATTAATAAATGTCTATACTATGTGTAAAAGGTTTCGTGAGGTTGTTGTGATATTTGTGGCATATTGATAATTGTTATGAAAATTGCTATGTTAAATAGTATTACTGTTAGATGATAATGTGTTTATATAAGGAATAGTGGGAACCGAATAACCAATATTATTATATGGGAATCATGATTGTTACTGAATAAATGGGAGCTGGTGTACACATATCCATGTCTCAATGAACATTACATGTTACTAACTAGGGAACGTATGGATTATTTTGATTTACAACTATCGGGTGTAATGGTTGGGCCAGGCTCGGGTGGGTTGCTCCCTAAACCGCAAAACTAACTTATGTTGGGCCGCACCCAATTCAACCCGGGCTGGGCTGTGTAACGGGACACAGCAACGATTGGGCCTGATCAATGGACTAAACCGTGTTAACGGCCTGCTAGTTTGGGCTATATCTGTTAATTGAAACCCGCCATTAGATTAAAATGCTTTCTTGGGTTTGGGAGTGTTATTGGGCTGGGCTTCAATTGGCATAGAACACACTTGTGATTGGGTAATGTATAACAGCATATGTGTTATGGGCGGGGTTCGGGCCGAGTGGCCCAAGTGCTGATTCCTTTCGTTGGGCCCGGTTTAAATGGGTAGGACTTGTTTTCATTTGGGCTAGTAATCTGTTTGGACTATGTGCTTATCGAGCCGTAACTAGTTAAGGAGATTGTCATACAACATGTTTAATTGATTAGACTAGTGTACGGGGTGATGAACCCCACTACTTGTATTTCTGGTATGTACTGTCCGATGAATACATGTGAAATGATACGCACTGAGCTTGAATGCGAACTGACTGTTATGTGCAACCATCATAGGATTCGATTGATCATTCTGTTAAACGAGTAATTAATCCTACCGAGCAAACCAAAGGTGAATTCATCTCTCTTGAGCATGCGTCCCGGTGGTTGGGACAGTCTTTGGGTATCCCTGGGAGGGATGGGTTTTTGGGTAACTTGGTTGGGTATTCCTGAGAGGAATACGTCTAGTGGTAAATCGGTAATGTTGGATAATATACTCATCCTATCACCTTTAAAGTCCCTCCGTGTTGTTTGGTTACCTGAGAGGTAACAAGGTATTAGTTAGTAGCGCTACTTAGGTTTGGCAACCTCACCCCGTACCTGGGAGGACGGGTGTTGAACTAATGACCTAGTCATGACCAATGCTTTGATAGAAGCATTGGAGAAAGGGTAATGTAAATCAGAAGTCGTCTTGTACTCGGGGTATTATCAACATTAATTTCAATGGATTAACTAAACACTTGGTAACCAACGTTTTCGTAAAACTATGAACTCACCAGCGTTGTCTGATACACTTGTTGCATGCTCGCAGGTCGTTAGATATCTTGGATTTGGGAACTTGCTGTCTGGAGTAGCTGGAGTGGTCATGGGTCGACTGAAGGGATTCATGTGATTGGACTATTGATATCATACATTGGTTTTTGAAACAGTTTAACATTGGTTTACTAATTGCTTCCGCTGAACATGTTGGTTTTCTTTTAAACTCGTTGATGGTATTTTTCATTAATAATTAAGGATTTTAATTTGAAACTTGTACGCGTTCAACGTAATTAGTGGCTCGTTGTTGGTACGTCACACGCCTAACAAGGACATTCCCTAGGTGGTATTTTGGGGGTGTGACAGTTTGGTATCAGAGCCACTAGTTATAGTGAACTTGGTTTTAAAACGTTTTTATAAAACCAGACTATAACCGAACATATCCGAAATCGACCATGACACTCAGCTCCAGATTGCAAGGTTCGTCTTTCTCACTTGTTGCACACATTACATGATTAGTACACAATTGCTTATGACACAACATACGAACACACTCGTCACTGTAGTATGATTGCATGAGTTACTTGCTTACATCATGACTCGTTTTGAAAACCGTGAGGGGCAGACGCTGGGAGCGTGCTGGCTGCCCAAGGCGGATAATATCATGGTGCCTTGATAGTATGCCATAGTCTTTGGATTCCCGTGATTTTATTACCTTGACAACCTCCGTTTGACATTTGAGTTTGAAGAACCATTTGACATGAGTTAGGAGGAACTGAGATGAACATGCAAATCACAATATTATTGTGGGGTGCACACATAATAATAATGTGGGGTGCATGCGAGTCCCAGTGAGCCCTAACAAGTGAAAAAGGGGTTCTGTTCTGTTATCTAATCAATGAGAAATGTAACAAACCTATGTGGGGTCATAGCAGTGATTGTCTTTTACTCGAACGTGATCTTTTCACTCCTTTCTGAATCCTTACGAATCTCGATGCTATCGAGTATTACCTGAACACACATCTGAACGCCTAGCGAAACGTGTAGAATGTTAGGTTCTTGCATGAACGTCCTTGAGTTGGTCTATACCTTTCTCGCTTCTCTTTGTTTGCTAGAACTCTATGTATTGACGTCTTAGACTCCGAAGTGTGATCACTTCTGCAACACTCTCGCAGCATACCGCGTATTACTCAAACAACTTGCAACATTGATGGACAAGAGGATGAGTGTAGTACTTTACCGACCTCAGTATTTGGACGACCCCGATTTCCAGCAACGAACATCAGCAATTTGACTCCAATTGAATCTTTAACCCTAGTCAGCGACTCATGGGAGTCAACTCTTATGAATCAATCAGGACGTAAGCGATGGCAACTGATTATAGGGTGGAATGAGTAACTTTCCACGTAGTGAGTAATGTCTTAGGACGCGACACGGAATGAGACAGGATGGACCCTGTTGTTGAAAGACTGTAAGGCCCCGTTTCAAGCAACAACATTAGAGGCAGCAGTCACGACAACAACCATGGGAACGACGGCCGTATTGGAAATGCTCGTAACGAAAACAACAAACACTGGAAATGATGCTCATGGAAGATCATTTAGGATTGGCGTAGGCAACGCCAGGTGTAATAACAACATGGTAGCTTGCATGTTTTTTGGTAACTAATCATTTTGTCTCTGTTCTGCTTGACCCTGATGCTTCTTGAAACCGAACCTGCTGTGGAATCGGTTGATGGCAAGTCAACTGAAACCTTATGCGATTGTTGGGATGCAACTCGACCTTGTGGGACAAGTGTTCGACATCGACCTTCCTTCTACTACCCTTGAAAGTTTGATGCAATAGTTAGTATGGATTGGTTATCCATACATCGCGCAGATATACTATGTGAAAAGAAAACTTTGTGTACCCCTCTCCCTAGTGGAGAATCGTCATCTGTTCTAGAATATCAGAGTTGTGTAAAGGCTAGCATCAATTTTGCAATGAAAGCCCAGAAGTGTCTATGGAGGAACTACCCCGCCATGTTGGCAACCGTTACTAATGTTAAGGCTAAGGAAAATAGGATCGGGGATCCACCGATTATTCGTGACTCCTTTCAGTGTGTTGTTCGAGGAACTTTCAAGTTTACTTCCACAACTGTTAGTCGGAACCTCAGTTGATTTCACGCCAGAGGCAGCTCTGAAGACTCGTACTCTTACCGCCTTGCACAGGGAGGGTTGCAAGAACTGTCTAAGCTACTACAAGAACTGTTGGGCAGGAGTTATATCGGACCTAGTTTTTCGCTATAGGAAGCCCTAGTTATATCCGTGAAGATTAGCCTTTCGTATGTGTACTGATTATCGAGAACTCATCAAGGCGACAGTCGAGAACCATTTGCCTCGACCATGTATTGACAACCTGTCAACCAATTGCAAGGGACGAGCTTTCATTCCAGGATTGATTTACGAGTGAACTATTATCAGATGGAAATCCAAGGGGGAGAATATTCCTGAAATGGCATATCGAACCCAGTACGTGTCACACCCCCAAAATCCACACGCGGAGTATCACCGCCTGGAGGCGTGACTGACCAGGATCAAGCCACCAATCATATTGAACATTGTAAGTAATAAATAAAATTCAATCCAATAATACGAAAGGTGTTCAAAACAAAACATAGTTAAGTGTTTAGCGGAAGCATAAATGTGAAAACCCAACATAAGTATTAAGTTTGAAATGTTATAATGTTTTTAACATGGCACCCATTGTCCATGTCCCACAACGACCGCGCCTCCTTCTGCAAGCTCCATGAGTACCTATCGACCTGCAAGGCATGTAACAACGAGTCAACAACAAAGTTGAGCGAGTTCACAATTGATTGTTCAGTTATTGAGTTCATATCAGAAATCGTAAGTTTGTTTCAGAATCATGTGTTACCCAGTATCCTTGTTTCCCAAACCTTTACGATATTTAGTGGGGGCTTCCCATGTTGTATATTACTAGACTAGTGGTATCTATAGGTGTCCTTCCCAATCCGAGGACAGTGATAAGTATGAGATTACGTAGGTTTTACGTAAGTGCCCTTCCCAATCCGAGGACAGAGGTACGTATGAGAATACGTAGGTTTTTGCGCAGGTGTCCTTCCCAATCCGAGGACAGTGGTACGTAGGTTTTAACACTGGTGTCCTTCCCAATCCGAGGACAATGGTACGTAGGTTTTACGTAGGTTTTAGCACAGGCGTCCTTCCCAATCCGAGGATGGTGTAAGTAGTCTAGTAATGATGAAAGTACGAGTAGTCATTCAATCCCATTCCCAACCCACCGGGAATCTCATGCCTTGGAAAGAGTGTGAACTCACCTTGGTTTGCTCGGTATGCTTAACTACTCGTTTTCCAATTAATCAGTCAAATCCTATGGTTTGCACGTACACACAATCAGTAGATATTTACAAGATTCGACTAACAGTCAAGATCATCACGTACATGCAAGTAACAACTAACACATAGCATTTATCAGTTATACAAGCTCATGTAAGTCATGCTTATCATTAACAACAGTTGCCTAACCCAGTTAACCCTTAACAGAATTAAACTTAGTTACTGTGCGGTTTTCAAACTCGACGAAACACACTTGTTTCGTCGTTAATCCCCTTCGACGAAACATCCCCTGTTTCGTCGTGATTACCCTCGGCGATACACATTTGTTTCGTCGTGCCAGTTTCGTCGTGATTGGCGTTTCGTCCAGGATGCAATTTAGTTACGTCGTGTTATCAGTTACACACAGAAACCCTAATCATTCTGAACGGCCGTTTTACACTAATCTCGAACAACCAGTTATCATACAACGCGGTAATCATTGATCATCACATATGTAACCTGTACTCTATGCATAACAGTTGCTAAACAGACATCTACCCTACACAATCATTACATGTATATACGATTGATAATCATTTAGATCTGTTGGTTCTCCATTACAATGAATCATCATATGGTTATGATCCAATTGATATGGTCAGATTCTACACTAACATAAACTCCACAGATAACACAACATGTCAACCCTAACATCATCCCAGTGAATCAATTAATTATAAGCAAATCATTGTAATCACAAACATTCATCTCTATCTTCTATCATTAAACTCCAGTCTACAACAATCTATTAACAATCATCATACTAGTCATGCATTCAAGAACTGATAAACATTAGCAATAAACTAACCGATATGTATAGGGATTAAAACGAAGGACTTGAAAGTCTCCAAGGATGACAGTGATGGTTGCCGTCGGTTAACAGAGAGGAACAGGAAGCTAGGGTTTGCAAATAAGCTAAAATACGTATTCTAGTGCTACCTTATATTGTTATATAATCGAGTTGGGCCTTTACTGGGCCTCGGCGTAATAGTGGGCCGGCGAAACGCTGTGTTTCGTCGATATGAAGACGGCGAAACACTCCCTGTTTCGTCGAAGTGGTCTATGGCGAAACTGAAATTGTTTCGTCGGGTATAGCTCCGAATCTTTAACAGTTTACAAGTTCATGTAACCAAACACTTTAATCACATTAAATAGGTAACATATCAAATAAACATCTCAACATATAATCCAACGTGTACAATTACAAGGCAATCAAGTCGTGTAAACAAACAACTTAAACAATTAACGTGCAATTAATGCGGAGATGGAATCTTGGAAACTCGAGTTGTCACATTATCCCCAACTTGAAAGAAATTTCGTCCCGAAATTTAGCATGCGGTTACCGAGGAAGCTAGTTGTGTTGTGTTGTTTCCTGGTTTTCCTGGGGTGTCACATCATCCCCCCGTTGGTTTGGAATTTCGTCCCGAAATTCCTCAGTAGCTTCAGTCTCAGTAGTGGTTGCACTGTTTCCGAATAACTGGGGATACTTGAGTTTCATTTGATCTTCTCGTTCCCAAGTGAACTCTCGGCCACGACGGGAGTTCCAACGAACTCGAACAAGAGGTATTCTGGTGTGCTTGAGGACCTTAACGTCTCGGTCCGTGATTTCAACTGGTTCCTCGATGAATCGCAACTGATCGTCGATAGTGAGCTCCTTCAAAGAAACTATGAGGGTCTCATCTGACAGACATTTCTTCAGATTTGACACGTGAAATACGTTGTGAACTCCACCGAGTTCTGCTGGTAGGTTCAGTTTGTAGGCCACTTTGCCTATTTTCTCTATGATTTCGAACGGTCCGACATATCACGGATTAAGCTTGCCTCGTTTGCCAAAATGAACTACACCTTTCCAAGGTGAGACTTTGAGTAGCACTCGATCCCCAACCTGGAACTCGAGTGGTTTCCTGCGCTTATCAGCGTAGCTTTTCTGACGGTCACGAGCTGCCGCCATTCGTTGTCGTATCTGTGCAATCCTTTCCGTTGTGTCTACTACAAGTTCTGGACCCGTGATCTGGCTGTCACCAACTTCTGCCCAGCAAAGAGGTGATCGGCATTTACGTCCATACAATGCCTCAAATGGAGCGGCTTGAATGCTGGTGTGGTAACTGTTGTTATACGAAAACTCCACCAAAGGGAGGTGTTTTTCCCAGCCGTTGCCGAAATCGATTACACATGCACGAAGCATGCTTCTAGAGTTTGGATGGTGCGTTCAGACTGCCCATCCGTTTGCGGGTGATAAGCTGTGCTCATGTCTAATCGAGAGCCAAAAGATTTGTGCATCGCTTGCCACAGTTCTGAAGTAAAACATGCATCACGATCGGAAATAATAGAGGTTGGCACCCCGTGCCTCGAGACAACTTCCTTAAGGTAAACATCTGCTAAGGTGGAGCACTTATCCGTTTCCTTGATAGCCAAAAAGTGTGCAGACTTTGTGAGTCGATCCACGATCACCCAAATAGTATCATTCCCACGTTGAGATCTAGGCAGGCCAGTAACGAAATCCATGGAAATTTGCTCCCATTTCCATTGTGGTATTTCTGGTTGTTAGAGTAGGCCCGATGGTTTCTGATATTCAGTCTTGACTCTCGCACAAGTCAAACATTTGCTAACGTAAGTTGCTATGTGAGCTTTCATGCTAGGCCACCAATACGTAGTTTTGAGATCGTGGTACATCTTATCCGAACCAGGATGTACCGAGTAATGAGACTTATGTGCTTGATCCATTACAAGTTCTCGTAAATTGCCATAGAGTGGGACCCAGATGCGTCCTGTTACGTAGTAGGCGTCGTCTTCCTTTTGTTCTAACCACTGCCTTGAGCCGCGTAGGGCTTCAGCCCTGACGTTTTCTGGTTTCAATGCTTCTACCTGAGCATCCCGTATCTTGGGAAGGAAGACTCGATTGAATGGTAAGTTGTAACGCACGCACGCGTTTAGGTGTAGTATCTTTTCGATTGAGGGTATCGGCCACCACATTGGCCTTGCCCGGATGGTACTTGATCGCGCATTCGTAATCGTTTAAAAGCTCGACCCATCGACGCTGTCGCATGTTCAACTCCTTTTGCTTGAAGATATGCTCGAGACTCCTGTGATCGGTGTAAATGGTGCACTTGGTACCGTACAGGTAATGTCTCCATATCTTAAGTGCGAAAACAACAGCTCCCAGCTCCAAGTCGTGTATGGTGTAATTTCTTTCGTGAAATTTAAGTTGGCGTGATGCGTAGGCTATGACCTTGTCACGTTGCATTAACACACAACCAAGTCCCTGGATGGACGCGTCGCAATAAACCACAAAATCGTCTGTGCCCTCCGGCAATGAGGGGATAGGTGCGCTACAAAGTCTATCCTTTAAGTGCTGAAATGCTGATTCCTGTGCATTACCCCAACGATAGGTGACACCTTTCTGAGTTAGTAGAGTAAGCGGTTGTGCAATCTTCGAGAAGTCTTTGATGAACCTTCTGTAGTAGCCCGCCAAACCCAAGAATTGGCGGATTTCTGTTGGTGTGCGGGGTGCAGGCCAGTTCTTGATCGAGTCTACCTTGGATGGATCAACATGAATCCCATCCTTGTTTACCACGTGGCCTAGAAAGTGGACTTCACGAAGCCAAAATTCGCATTTCGAAAACTTGGCATACAACTGTTCTGTTCGAACGAGTTCTAAAATAAGCCGTAGATGATGCTCGTGTTCCTCCTGACTCTTAGAATAGATCAGGATGTCGTCGATGAATACAATAACAAACTTATCCAGGTATGGTTTGCACACTCGGTTCATAAGATCCATGAAAACCGCAGGTGCGTTTGTCAACCCGAATGGCATGACCATAAATTCGTAGTGGCCGTAGCGAGTTCTGAATGCTGTTTTGGAGATGTCCTTATCCCGAACTCTCAGTTGATGGTAACCTGATCTCAGATCAATCTTTGAATAGAAGCTCGACCCTTGCAACTGGTCGAATAGGTCATCAATGCGTGGAAGAGGATAGCGATTCTTCGTGGTCACCTTGTTGAGTTCGCGGTAGTCAATACACATTCGGAAGGTACCGTCTTTCTTCTTCACAAATAATACTGGAGCTCCCCAAGGCGAAGAGCTAGGACGTATGAAACCCTTCTCCAAGAGTTCTTGTAACTGTGCAGATAGTTCTTCCAGTTCAGATGGAGCTAGACGATAAGGTGCACGAGCTATAGGCGCTGCTCCAGGAGCTAGCTCGATTTGAAACTCAACCTGACGATGGTGTGGAAGACCAGGTAATTCCTCAGGAAATACCTCAGGAAAATCACGTACAATCGGGATATCTTCTATCTTCTTCTCTTTCGCTGACGCGTCAGTAACGAGGGCTAGAATAGCAGTGTGGCCCTTTCTCAAACACTTCTGGGCCTTGAGAAAGGAGATGATGCCCACCACAGCACCACTCTTGTCGCCTTGAATTTCGAGAGGGTCTTTACCAGAACGGGGAATACGAACAATCTTCTCTTTGCATAGGATCTCTGCTTGTTGTTGGGATAACCAATCCATCCCAATGACGATGTCGAAACTACCCAGAACTATAGGAATAAGATTGATGGAGAAGGTCTGAACCGCTAAAACTAGATTACAACCCTTAATTATATGCGTAACCTCTAGGCTTTTACCATTTGCTAACTCTACTATGTGCTTGGTGTTCATAAGTGTTGTTGTGCGCTTAAGCATTTGACTAACTTTTAGAGACACATAACTGGTATCGGCACCCGAATCAAATAAAACAGTAACATAAAATTCGTCGAGAAGGAACTTACCCATCACTACGTTAGGATCATTCCTTGCGTCACCCTGACCCAGCACGAACACACGGCCCCGGGCGCCATTGTTTCCATTGTTTCCCCCGTTGTTACCCCCATTATTGTTCACGTTTCCTTGGTTGTGGTTCTGATTCTGATTTAACTGTGGGCGGTGTCTCTTGAAGTGACCTTCAGCGCCACACTGAAAGCATCCCCTGTTGCCCTGTTGCTGTTGCTGATTCTGCGGTGCTTGCTGTTGCTGCTGACGATTCTGATTTGCAGGCCGTGAGCTCCTGCAATCCTTGACTTCATGACCCATCTTGAGATACCTCTGACAACGTCCCTTGTTGCACTGACCACTGTGGTTCCTGTTGCACTTTGGGTGATTTCCTTTGTATCCACCATGACCCTGATCTTGACCCCCTGAAGTTTGCTGACCGAGACTCTTGAAGTCGTCTGTCTTTCGTTGTTGAGCCTGTGACTGAACAGAGGTTGAACCCTTGCTTGAGATCCCATCCCATTTACGCTTGTTGTCATTGGGGGTATCAGATGTAGTGGTAATAGCACTAATACGCTTTGGTAACCTGTTCTGCTCCACCGCCTGATCAGTGAGACGATGAGCCAACTTGATGATTTGCTGAATGGTGCCAAGATTTGCTGAGGTTACGTGACTTTGAATTTCTGGCACCAAACCTTTAAGGTACAGCTCGATGCGCTTGATAGGAGGATCTACCATAGTAGGACACAATATTGCCAGCTCATTCGACCTTTTCGTATACGCTTCGATTTCTGACCCTGTCATCTTTAGGTTGAAGAACTCGACCTCCAACTTGTGGATGTCATCACGACTGCAGTATTCTCCCTTGATCAGTTCCTTGAAATCGTTCCATGGGGTGGCGTTAGCAACCGCCAACCCTAACATTTGAACTTGCGCTTTCCACCAAGTTAACGCAATGCCCTCAAGTGTTCCAGTAGCATACTTCACCCTACGATCTTCAGGGCATTCACACATCTCGAAGACTGATTCGAGCTTCTCAAACCAGTGGAGGAGGCCTACCGCTCCTTCAGTGCCACTGAAAGTAGTAGGTCGACAATCCATAAAAGTTTTGAAGGTACATGCAGGAGGCTGAGCATGTTGACCTGTCGTGCGTGTAAGAAGAAACAATATTAAGCACAAGTGTTGGTTTACGTGAGTAGGATCTAAAGATCCTGGAGTAAGTTGCTATGGCCGGTTATACCTCCTGCCTGAGCAGCTGCGAGTGCTGCAGTAACTTGTTCGTTGATTAAAGCCGTCAGCTGGGCTTGAGTCATGTTGATACGTCCACTCATGATCTTCATATCAAAGAAAACATGAGTGAGAGAGGTTCGCAAAAGTGCGATGACAGAAGAGAGTAAGCACACATGTGTTTTCCATCAATAGTTGCTACGTTTATCTAACCATACCATGAGCAAAGTCCTATGTAACTAGCAAGTAGGCAATATAAACATAAATCATATCACCTATAGTGTTGAGTCTTGCACGTGGAGCGAAGCGTCATTGTGGATCGTTGAGCACTGTTCTGGTTATAGTCTGGTTTTATCCAAAAGTGTTCCCCTTTTTAAAACCAAGTTCACTATAACCAATGGCTCTGATACCAATCTGTCACACCCCCAAAATCCACACGCGGAGTATCACCGTCTGGAGGCGTGACTGACCAGGATCAAGCCACCAATCATATTGAACATTGTAAGCAATAAATAAAATTCAATCCAACAATACGAAAGGTGTATACGAAAGGTGTTCAAAACAAAACATAGTTAAGTGTTTAGCGGAAGCATAAATGTGAAAACCCAACATAAGTATTAAGTTTGAAATGTTATTATGTTTTTAACATGGCACCCATTGTCCATATCCCACAACGACCGCGCCTCCCTGTGCAAGCTCCATGAGTACTTATCGACCTGCAAGGCATGTAACAACGAGTCAACAACAAAGTTGAGCGAGTTCACAGTTGATTGTTTAGTTATTGAGTTCGTATCAGAAATCGTAAGTTTGTTTCAGAATCATGTGTTACCCAGTATCCTTGTTTCCCAAACCTTTACGATATTTAGTGGGGGCTTCCCATGTTGTATATTACTAGACTAGTGGTATCTATAGGTGTCCTTCCCAATCCGAGGACAGTGATAAGTATGAGATTACGTAGGTTTTACGTAAGTGCCCTTCCCAATCCGAGGACAGAGGTACGTATGAGAATACGTAGGTTTTTGCGCAGGCGTCCTTCCCAATCCGAGGACAGTGGTACGTAGGTTTTACGTAGGTTTTAACACTGGTGTCCTTCCCAATCCGAGGACAATGGTACGTAGGTTTTAGCACAGGCGTCCTTCCCAATCCGAGGACGGTGTAAGTAGTCTAGTAGTGATGAAAGTACGAGTAGTCATTCAACCCATTCCCAACCCACCGGGAATCCCATGCCTTGGAAAGAGTGTGAACTCACCTTGGTTTGCTCGGTATGCTTAACTACTCGTTTTCCAATTAATCAGTCAAAGCCTATGGTTTGCACGTACACACAATCAGTAGATATTTACAAGATTCGACTAACAGTCAAGATCATCACGTACATGCAAGTAATAACTAACACATAGCATTTATCAGTTATACAAGCTCATGTAAGTCATGCTTATCATTAACAACAGCTGCCTAACCCAGTTAACCCTGGCCTTAACAGAATTAAACTTAGTTACTGTGCGGTTTTCAAACTCGACGAAACACACTTGTTTCGTCGTGAACCCCCTTCAACGAAACATCCCCTGTTTCGTCGTGATTACCCTCGGCGATACACATTTGTTTCGTCGTGCCAGTTTCATCGTGATTGGCGTTTCGTCCAGGATGCAATTCAGTTATGTCGTGTTATCAGTTACACACAGAAACCCTAATCATTCTGAACAGCCGTTTTACACTAATCTCGAACAACCAGTTATCATACAACGCGGTAATCATTGATCATCACATATGTAACCTGTACTATATGCATAACAGTTGCTAAACAGACATCTACCCTACACAATCATTACATGTATATACGATTGATAATCATTTAGATCTGTTGGTTCTCCATTACAATGAATCATCATATGGTTATGATCCAATTGATATGGTCAGAATCTACACTAACATAAACTCCACAGATAACATAACATGTCAACCCTAACATCATCCCAATGAATCAATTAATCATAAGCAAATCATTGTAATCACAAACATTCATCTCTATCTTCTATCATTAAACTCCAGTCTACAACAATCTAACAATCATCATACTAGTCATGCATTCAAGAACTGATAAACATTAGCAATAACTAACCGAGATGTATAGGGATTAAAACGAAGGACTTGAAAGTCTCCAAGGATGACAGTGATGAATGCCGTCGGTTAACAGAGAGGAACAGGAAGCTAGGGTTTGCAAATCAGCCAAAATACGTATTCTAGTGCTACCCTATATTGTTATATAATCGAGCTGGGCCTTTACTGGGCCTCGGCGTAATAGTGGGCCGGCGAAACACTGTGTTTCGTCAAGATGAAGACGGCGAAACACTCCCTGTTCCGTCGAAGTGGTCTATGGCGAAACTGAAATTGTTTCGTTAGGTTGTTTCGTCGGGTATAGCTCCGAATCTTAAACACTTTACAAGTTCATGTAACCAAACACTTTAATCACATTAAATAGGTAACATATCAAATAAACATCTCAACATATAATCCAACGTGTACAATTACAAGGCAAACAAGTCGTGTAAACAAACAACTTAAACAATTAACGTGCAATTAATGCGAAGATGGAATCTTGGAAACTCGAGTTGTCACAGTACTGCCATTACGACTTGTATTTCACAACCTTGGGTTAATCAACACACCAGCAGCTTTATGGATCACATAAAACAACTGTGTTTATCGATGACGTTTTGGACCATTTCCAGGGGAAAGGAACATCATGGGCGGCATTGGTATCTTATTTTAGAGCACCTGAGGGAGGAGCCACTCCGTGCGAAGTCTTGTTAGATGTAATTACTGGATTCGAGAGGTGCATTTTTTGGTCATGAAATCAACGAAGTGGAATACATGTGGACCTTGTTAAGATCTATTCTGTTAGAAACCGTTTGGCACCAAGGATTCATTAGGGGACGCAACAATTCCTTGGTTTTGCTGGATATTATCGTAGATTCAACGCGGGATTTTTGAAGATTGCGCCGCTGTAATCTCTTTAGCACGGCGTGGTGCTGTGAGTTCATGGGAGACAGGACAGGAGAACGTCTTTTCAGCCTTCGAATCCCAACTCAACAATGCACTGAGCATCGTCTTTACCTAAGGGTACGGGTAATTTAGTGGTATACCCTGACGGTCCGAATCAGAGTTCCAGTTACACACCGATGCAATGCGAGAGAGTGATGATTTACGTAATGGAGTTACAAAAAGGAACTGCACGACACACAACAGGCGGTGAAAATCGTGGCCTTTGGATTTACTTGGAGGCATTACTTGGACGGTATCGAATGCGTTACTTAGACCGATCACAAGGGCCTCCGGTGTACCCTTGTTTCGAAAGAGCTAATCATGTGATGGCATCGCTGGATGGAACCTTTAAATGATTACACTAGGAAACTTGAATGTGCACGAGCTTTGCAGCTCGCTATCGACTTTAACATACCCGATCAGACTCGCCTTGTCCAAATTGAAGAACTGAAGGAAGAGAGTTCTCAAGATTGACCCATGCGGGGCATGGGGAAGCAACCTTTGGCAGATCGGACGATATTTGCTACTTCATGGAATGAATATGGACCTCACTATACAGCAACCTTAGGGAACTGGTGCAGGCGAAGCACACGAGCCTCGATATCCTATTCATCTGAGTTTTTATAGGATGTATTAAAACATTAAGACCATGTACGGGTGACCGGGCCTGAAGGCCCACATCGCCATGCATGGGAACGATGTTTGACACGTGGGAAAGTCAAGGTGGGATATTAGCAACCAGAAACACATGTATGGAAGTGAGAACAAACTGCCATGGATTTTGCCACTAGTCTACTTACAACTCGAAACGGAAACATTATCACCTGGGTGATCATTGATGGACTCAAGTTACCAACACACTTTCTTGCAATCAAGAAAACTGACGAGTCTTCACAGTTATGAATGTTCCTCTGAGAGAGGCGGCTTTTAGGTACGAGGTGCCAACTCCTGCTACCTCTGAATTTGATCTATGCATGATTTATGTCAGGCAATACACAACACCCTTGGCTCACGTCAGGACCAGAGCATTGCTTATCGCCGTTGGGCAAACGATCAGAGAAAACGAACTCTCCTGGCACTCGAAGACATGCTACGAGCATGTGTGTGACTGGCTTTGGTGCAAATTGGAAGGACTCTTAGCTATAGTTGAGTACTACTGCGGCAGTTATCATCTTGGTAACCAGACAGCTCTGTTGAAGCATTACATAGACGATAATGCCAACCTTCTTGTAAGACTGAGACGGTTGACAACTTAATTACTGGTCCAGGACTGGTACTCGAAACTCTTGGGAAGGTTGTTTGGATCGAGAGTCGACTGGCGGCAACGCGTGACAGTCAGGAAAGCTGATAAACTTGGGAAACGCTGGAAGATCACGGTAGGCGATCGTATCGTGTTGAAAGTCTCACCCTGGGAGGGTGTGGAATGCTTGGGAAGCATGGCGAGCTTAACTGACGTCACGATGGACCATTCAACAGTCTGGGAAGAATCGGTAGCGTAACCTACAAACTCGAGTTACCCGACAAATCGGGTAACGTACACGATGTCATTTATGTTTCGGATCAAAGGCAGTGGTTGTCTGATGAAACACGTGCGATACCTTTACTGGAGGAATTTATCGAACACATGGACCAGGAACTCAAGACGTGGACCGGAGTTCACGTGGGAGCGCGAAGATCAGATGAAGCTCGAATATCCTCAACTTTTTCCTATTGACCAATCTAATTCGGGTACTACTGGTGAATTTCGGGACGAAATTCCTCTTCAAGTTGGGGATGATGTGGCACCTGGGGAAAACCTGCAACAATCTTGATGTATCACTTCATTTCTCTGTGCTTACTTGTCAAATTTCGGGATGAAATTTCTTTCAAGTTGGGGATGATGTGACAACCTGAACTTTCAAGGTCACGTGATCCTGTTTCTTGTTATTTCTCTTTCATATTCCTTACGAGGAACTGTTAAACGTTCTAGGTGTCGTTTAGGGAACTAACCTAGTTGGGCCGCGAGCTACACGATGGGCCGCAAACCTACCCGAAACACACATACTTTGTGTCTACTTGTGACCAATCGGGCCCTTCTCACTTTTGACCCACACACGTTAATGGCCCAAAATACTCTTCGAGCCCAACCTCCCCCATGTCGCATATGTTTAAATCTATTACTTTGCTTTAGATAAATCATAACAACCCTAATCACCCTTTGAAGTCGACGAAACCCCCCCTGCGATTGGAATCATCCTCTTGGCCTGACACTTCCTTTTTACATCTTGATACGGGTTAGTATGATTACGATGGTTCTTGCAATATTTTTCTGTCGTGTTACGTGAGTATATGTGAACTATTGGTGTTGCAAATCATATGAGTAACAGTTTATTGTATTGGAGAATGATATATGTAACATGTTGATCACGAATAATTGTCATCCGTTAAGTATTTGATGATGGTTATACATGTGAGTTTTAATCCGTAGGGTCATGAATACGTGAATGAACAGTAGGGTTGGACAATAGATTTTGAGTAATGATTCGATGATATTATTCTGCATGTTAGTGCTTGAGGCTAAAGAATTAGCATAGAGATTGTTGCAAAACTAAAACAGGCTCGCAAATTATTGGGATATTAATTGACAACTAGCAATATTGGATAAGATGGTTTGGTAAACTGATGATATTAATAAATGTCTATACTATGTGTAAAAGGTTTCGTGAGGTTGTTGTGAAATTTGTGGTATATTGATAATTGTTATGAAAATTGCTATGTTAAATAGTATTACTGTTAGATGATAATGTGTATATATAAGGAATAGTGGGAACCGAATAACCAATATTATTATATGGGAATCATGATTGTTACTGAATAAATGGGAGCTGGTGTACACATATCCATGTCTCAATGAACATTACATGTTACCAACTAGGGAACGTATGGATTATTTTGATTTACAACTATCGGGTGTAATGGTTGGGCCAGGCTCGGGTGGGTTGCTCCCTAAACCGCAAAACTAACTTATGTTGGGCCGCACCCAATTCAACCCGGGCTGGGCTGTGTAACGGGACACAGCAACGATTGGGCCTGATCAATGGACTAAACCGTGTTAACGGCCTGCTAGTTTGGGCTATATCTGTTAATTGAAACCCGCCATTAGATTAAAATGCTTTCTTGGGTTTGGGAGTGTTATTGGGCTGGGCTTCAATTGGCATAGAACACACTTGTGATTGGGTAATGTATAACAGCATATGTGTTATGGGCGGGGTTCGGGCCGAGTGGCCCAAGTGCTGATTCCTTTCGTTGGGCCCGGTTTAAATGGGTGGGACTTGTTTTCATTTTGGCTGGTAATCTGTTTGGACTATGTGTTTATCGAGCCGTAACTAGTTAAGGAGATTGTCATACAACATGTTTAATTGATTAGACTAGTGTACGGGGTGATGAACCCCACTACTTGTATTTCTTGTATGCACTGTCCGATGAATACATGTGAAATGATACGCACTGAGCTTGAATGCGAACTGACTTTTATGTGCAACCATCATAGGATTCGATTGATCATTCTGTTAAACGAGTAATTAATCCTACCGAGCAAACCAAAGGTGAATTCATCTCTCTTGAGCATGCGTCCCGGTGGTTAGGACAGTCTTTGGGTATCCCTGGGAGGGATGGGTTTTTGGGTAACTTGGTTAGGTATTCCTGAGAGGAATACGTCTTGTGGTAAATCGGTAATGTTGGATAATATACTCATCCTATCACCTTTAAAGTCCCTCCGTGTTGTTTGGTTACCTGAGAGGTAACAAGGTATTAGTTAGTAGCGCTACTTAGGTTTGGCAACCTCACCCCGTACCTGGGAGGACGGGTGTTGAACTAATGACCTAGTCATGACCAATGCTTTGATAGGAGCATTGGAGAAAGCGTAATGTAAATCAGAAGCCGTCTTGTACTCGGGGTATTATCAACATTTATTTTAATGGATTAACTAAACACTTGGTAACCAATGTTTTCGTAAAACTATGAACTCACCAGCGTTGTCTGATACACTTGTTGCATGCTCGCAGGTCGTTAGATATCTTGGATTTGGGAACTTGCTGTCTGGAGTAGCTGGAGTGGTCATGGGTCGACTGGAGGGATTCATGTGATTGGACTATTGATATCATACATTGGTTTTTGAAACAGTTTAACATTGGTTTACTAATTGCTTCCGCTGAACATGTTGGTTTTCTTTTAAACTCGTTGATGGTATTTTTCATTAATAATTAAGGATTTTAATTTGAAACTTGTACGCGTTCAATGTAATTAGTGGCTCGTTGTTGGTACGTCACACGCCTAACAGGGACATTCCCTAGGTGGTATTTGGGGGTGTGACAGGTTCGTTCACAGATGAATTTGATCTTGAAAAACAAATCATTAATCGGTTTCAATGTCGCATAATGGCATTAAGAATGATCTTTTGTGAAAAAAATAAGTACAAAAATCAAAGAGGTCTGTGTGGGTTGTAGCTTGGTTGCAAAGCAAAACTTTTTGACCATTTATGATGGGGTATTAAGGTGATCTTTTCCGTAAGGCTAACAAAAAAAGATTGTTAAAAATTTGAGAACACAAAACATGGTTCACCAATCAAAATCAAAAAATTAGAATTGTAGACCTAAACCCCAAAAGTGATTGACAAATTGATTTGAAAATTAGCTAAACTAATCAGTGTGTATCACGAATATGAAAGCGATCAAAAAGAAGAAATCATAAAGATGAACAAAAAAGATACCTTGTTGTGATTGCTTGAAGAAAAGACTAAGAATGGCTTACATAATCTCAGACCTTCAATTTGCACTTGATTAGCAAGAAACCACAGGTTGGTCCATACCCGAATAACCTATAGAAAAATACGCCAAAGCTTATCATGTGCATAATAGAGCTGCTTAAAAAATATGATTTGCAGAACCGTTCTAAAAAAATATGACTTGCTAAGAGCCTTCTTTTAGTGATGATAAATCGTCTCATTTTGCTGGTCAAAAAATGATAACAAATAAAAAACATTTAGGGAAGTTTGTTATTGTATAAAGGAAACTGCTAGATTACCCTTATTTTGTTCATAATATCAATTTGCAGCTGGTTGAGTGGTTAACACTTACTTTACTGAAAAGTCATAGGATCATGGTTGCTTCTTTTTTCAAATCAAATATGCTTCTTGATATCAATTAACATGATGATATAAAAAACTATTAACTAAATCCATACTCCCATAACCATGCTTTGATTTGGTCTCTACAGAACTGATGCTCAGTTAATCTAGAACATAATAACATACCTTCAAAGTGATCTTATTAGTGAACCTAGGTATTTTCCCACTATTCCCATCAGCAAAAAGTGAACCCAGATCATCGTCAGTTGACGGGGTCAAGTTTTTCTTTCGATCTTTCTTCTTTTTCTTCAAAACTATATTCTATTTTTTCAAACTCTTTGTCGACCTCTGTGCGAACTTTATCTACCTCCGCCCTACTGAGTGAACTCTGTCCACCTACAACACTCAAAAGTCAAAACTTACATGAATATTAATTTACATGCATATTAAAAAAACAATTTTATATATAAAGTTGAAGTCTTGGATCTCTGGGAAGTCAAGGACATCGTCTTCTTCGCTAGGATAATCACTATTGTTGTCACCAATAACATCTTCAAGGTTGTCAAGCTGCTGACATCTTTTCTCGATGCAAACTGCAAGCTGAAAATCAGATTCAACGAAGAAAAACTAAACTAATTACGCAATAAATTGTGAAACTCTAGTCGATTTTTTGGTTCGAAATTTCTACTTTACAAATATGAAAATCGAATCATAATGAAACCAAGGACAAATATTAATCATGAATAAGTTGAGAAAACTCTAATCGATTCTTTGATCGACAACGTCCTGAAAACAGATGGTTTTTAAATCATATTTCAAAACTATATCACCCGGGAACTTCCCGGGTAGGAAAAAATAATTTACATTACTCATATATGTGACAATCGAGATCGTAATATAAATGGCTTGGGTGTCATGAAATATCAATATACCATATTAGAAAATTTACACGAAAAATAATCAAATTTAAAAGCCGCAAAAACACTAAAACAACACAAATAAAGTCAAATAGCGTTATGTATATATTCAAGTTCAAATTTAATAACCTAAAATTGCATGGTGCAGATCATATATGTCTATCATTTTGAAATAGATGAAAAGAAAAAAAATAGGCAACACCAAAGCGTACACCCGCAAATTAAAATAATATTGTGGAATTCATTAACAACAGCAATTCCCACTCATTTGAACTATAGAAAAATTGTAACTAAAATAAAATCTCACTGGTACAGCACAACAAAACAATGTTGTCCTTCAATAGAATCTAATCATGCAAGTGAATTGAATATATACATATATCTATATCTACGTAAATATAGACTTAGTTAACTAAAAAGAAAACATATCAAACGGGTCAAAAGTCGAAATAGTATTTGAAATTTGATCTATATTGTTGAACAAATGTTGGAGGTATTTAAACTTTAGCACATACTTGATGCGTATTAAAAAGATATGTATATGAGAAATTTCAGCAACCATTCTTTTGTTTTTTTTTTCAAATTCATGCCAAATAGTCCATGCTAAAAAACCATGTGATCTTATTAGCAATCACTGGTTTCTTCCTGTTAGCAAAAAATGTACATTAATTCTCTCAAAACTTGAATCTTAACTACATAACATTGTGTTTGCACACATATTTATAAATTAAAGATGCTCTACTTATAAATGGTTCTTGATTTTAGCCATGTCATGTATGCACACAATGCCCACATTAAATACTTGCGTTCAATAATGGCTACATAAATGTACAAAAGAAAAAACAAACAAACAAACCTACCTGGTTCATAGATGTTAAACTGACTTTGAAGAGGTTATGAAAGTGAAACTTTCCATGCATCTCAGTTCTCTAGAATCAAGCAAAATAAAACCGAGTATGACAAACTACTAATGTATATTGAATTATTGATTTAGTAAATAATATATTAGTCAACCATATAAAGCCACATATGAGTATGAGTGGCAAAATAGATGGGTAGTGTCAGGTGGGTTACAAATCAGACTTGTTCGCACTGTTCATTTGCATTTTTTTAACATACAAGTTAATTAGCATTTTACAAAACTATCATATACCAAAACAATATTTTTCTGTCAGAATCATTAGCTTAAGTAGTTAAAAGCATTTTAAATAACATTTTGGTCACTTTCAAGTCATTTTGACCTACTCGACCCGTTTGATGTCTCATATTTAAGGAAACTTTTAAACTTGACCCATTCAATCCTCCGATGATGAAATCTAATTCAAATAAAAACCCGTTTCAAAGTGAATGGGTCAAATTCTCATTCCTAGTTTTCCCATTAAGTCAAAAGGATAACCTTACAATGTCATCTAGTCCCCATGCGTCTCTCGGTTAATCATCCATCATGTATATGAGGACACTCACTACCACAAAAGAAGAAACGTTATTGAGCCCCTCTGCAAGCTTTCTTAAACAATACTAAAACTGAAACTCATAAGAAAAAAAGGAAAACTTTACCTCAATTCATTGATATGTGATTAACTTTTTTAGCCTCTCAAATAGCAACTCCTTTCAGCAAAAATATAACTACAATGTCATAAAACTAATACAAAAATTGATTATTTTCACCATCACAATAAGAAGAAAAGTTCTACAGCCCCTTTGCAAGCTTTCTTAGCAATACAAAACAAAGGTCTTTTCAGGCCACACATGGTCAAGGATAAATCAAAGCAAGACCTCCAACATATATCAAAATATGAATGACCATGATTTTACAAATCACTATTCATTTCCTTTTGTTAATATATATATATAGGGTCAGGATTTAGAGAAAACGGTGGAAAGTGTGAGAACGGTGAGAACGCTTATGGATCATCCGATCAAAACAATCTATGGACTAGATTGGCGCGGTGGCGTTTTCGTAAATAACACGAATTCTATTGAGTGGACGCACTTCATTAAGGGTAAAAAGGTCTTTACACTTCTATATCAAAATGCCAAAGTAATGTATAAAACGCCATTACTGGCCAAAACGCATCTCTATATAAACAAAACATTCTCATACATAAGAACACACCTCCCCAAAATTTCTACTATATACCATTCATCTTACAACGCCAAAATTTCCAAAACATCAAACACACCTACTAAAAAAAAAAAACCATATTTTACTATATACCAATCATCTTAGAAAACACCAAAACTCTTAGATATCAAAAATTTCAAAAAAATTGGCGTTTCTTTCAGATACACTATTTCCTCAGTAAAACGCCAAAAATGCCAAAAATCGTTTCTTGTATATTCAATATTGTTCTACGAGAAGTTTCGGAGAATGCATTCTTTCCTGAGGTGCTGTGACTCAAATAACATTTTGCTGAATGAGATGGACAGAACTTCAAGAAAAATATACTGGTGTCAGACTTATGTCATTTTTTGTGTTTTGTTATTGATGAATATTATAATAGCATGAATAGACGAATGGCACTGATAAGTGGTTTGAAGATACATATTCAAACAAAAAACTCATATCATATTGTCTTTCCAAATGGCCACAAAAACACAAGCATGACAAAGCCAAACCACCAGTGAACATGTTTCAAAGAAGAAAGAGACTGATGACAGTGAAGATTTGGAAGATGAATTGTTTCTATTTTCAGTTTTTTTTTTAATTTTCCTTTTCTGTTGTTTGTTATGTATTTTTCGACTAAGAATAAAAAAGTTTAATAAAGAGCAAAAAAGTCATAAAGATTGGGAAACGCCATAATGCAGTAAAACGCCAAAAACTCCCAACCTATAATAAAAGTAATTTGGAGAAGTATTATTAAAAGCTAAAAATGAAAAAAAAAACGTAAAAATTACTTAAAGCCATTAAAAAACGCCAAACTTGGAAGATGGAATGTCTATGACCATAAAACTCATAAAAAGCTGAACAAAAGAGTAAAAAGATACACACAGTAACTGAAAAGACGGCTACTTTATTAATATCATTTATTATAAATAAAAATTCCGCCTAAACTATGCGCCAAAAACATCCTATAAGAGAGACGTCTCTGCACAATCAACTGATCACACACCAAAAATAAACGCCATCTTTCCAAGAAGCCATTCACTTTAAAACACCAAAAAATATACTTAAAAAAGCCACAGATGCGGAACCTCATTTCTTCTATATTGAGTATTGTTCTGAATGAAGTTTCACTGAATGGATTCTACTATGAGGTGGGTGTCTCTATAAGCTTTTGTTGAATGAGATAGACAAATATTAATGAAAAAGAGACTGATGACACTGATATGTCATCATGTCACTTTGTTCTTGATGGATATATTGATGGCATGAAGGGATCAATACATTCGAGCAGGCGATGATCTTCAACATGTCACCAAACAAGTATATATCAAACAACAATAAAAGATGCCCAAAAAATAAGCATCTTCTAAAGACGGGAGGTATATAGGAAAATAAGGATCTACACAAGGTATTCAAAACGCCAAAAAGGTTAAAGTAGAAGAGGCTGATGACAGTGAAAATTTGGAAGAGAAATTAGATTATAATTTTTATTTTTATTTTTTTTCATTTTCTATTATTTGTTATCTAATTCTCTGATTTTATTATCTAATTCTCTAATAACCAAAAAAATTTAATATAAAACGCCAAAAACTACAAACACCAAAACGCCTGATAGTGTGAAAACTGTGAGAACGGATGCTAGCAAACAACGTTGTTGCTATATAAAAACGCCAAAAAACAATTATTATATTAAAAGCCACTACATGGAAAATTGAAGTTTATCTTTTCAAAACACCATAATTGTCTGTCACATTATAGGCTTGCATCCTACTTAGTTAAAAAGCCAAAATGTTTACTATGATTCTGACTAAAAACAATAAAAACGCCGCGTATTTGTTAAACGCCAAAAAATGGAAAGGTGATGTGACACGCGTTTAAAAAAAAGAATATGAAAGGACAAAAAGGCCCCTCCGCCCTTCTCTATGTCGCGTGACACGTGTTGGGTCAGGATTCGTTCTCACCGTTCTCACACTTTTGGGCGTTTTCTCCTGATCCCGCTCCTATATATATATAGGGTAAGGTTCATGCGAGAACCACCTTTATTGCGAGAACCGCGAGAACCAATGTGAACACAAACTAAAATAGCTAAAAAAACCTAACCCCCACCCCCCCCCCCCCCCCAAAAAAAAAAAAAAACCTAAACCCCCCAAGCTAAATGCTAAAAACTAAAACCCCCAAAAAACCTAAAAAAACCTACCCCCCCCCCCAAAACCTAAACCCCCCAAGCTAAAATGCTAAAAACTAAACCCCCAAAAAACCTAAAAAAATCTTAAAAAAATATAAAAAAATCTAAAATATTTTTTTTTATATTTTTTATGTTAAAATCGCTACTTTTAGTAGCCAAAATTTTTTTTTTTAATTTAAAAAAAAATATTTTTTTGGCTACTAAAAATAGCGATTTTTTATAAAAAATATTAAAAAAAAAATTGTGTGTTTTTTAGCTATTTTTAGGCATTTTTGGTTGTGTTCACATTGGTTCTCGCGGTTCTCGCAATAAAGGGTGGTTCCTAACGGATATTTGTCCTATATATATATATTGGTGTATAATCTTTATATAATTCAGGCTACGTTAGTGGAAATAACACGAGGTCTTATGTGTTTAGACTCCATTCATGGGCTTCATCTAATACGATCAATAAATATTGTTTGAGCTCAGGGTCAGAAAGATTTTCAAGAACTCCATGTGTAAGGTACCTGGTGTGGAAAACTTATATAAATCATAAATAGAAAGCACTATAACTTTATAGCTAATTAGGTGTATAAAAATTGGCATAGTGAAACAAAAAATTAGTTTACCTAATACAAGTTCTCTTTATAGTCATATCCTTGAATCTTATAAACGAACTCCATCACCCAATGGGATATCAAACTCCTGTGCAACCCTTCTATACATTTAATATTCACATTAATAAATAAATAAATTCGATTTAATATCAAGCTAAGCATGGAAGGTAGAATATTCACCTTAATATCCTCATTAGTAACCTCATAGTCCAAATTCAAGATGTAAAGCCTTGTTACTACTTCTGAACTATACTCACCTCCAACCAACACATTTTGCACATGAAAAGCCTATAATAAAAAATGTTACCTAACTAATAACAACCAACTCACATCTATAATCATCACATAACAATAATAAATGCCTCAACATTTACACTCACACACACACATATATATATACACACAGTAAGTAACCAAATACACGAATAAACCCTAAATCATCACCTAGGGAACAAAGTACTGAACAACTAAACATTCAGTCATTGACCATAATTGAAAAAAATAAATAGTTTCAAGTACTGAACAACTAAACATCCACTTATATTGTAAAAAAAATGGGTAATAAAAGTCACTTTTATTGAAGCATTTCATCAAACACTTGGCATGCGTCTTTAAACCATTCAATTTTAAACAAAGTAAAGAATATGAAACCCAATAAATGTACATACAACCAACGTATAGATATAAAACATAAGAACTCAGAATGTCTACTAACCTTGATTGCGGATCAGAGAAAAAGCAAATAAAATACGAATCAACAAAATCTAGTATACATGCCCAAATCTGAAATATGAATCGCATTTCAGTCAAGATAGTCAGAAGATTATTCACGGATTGGGGATAATCTAGTGGTAAAGTCAGTTTCATGGATATTCCATTGCTCTATTCGAAACATCATCGTCGATTACCCCACATACAAACCCTATAAATTCAATTTTGTGTTAGGGCTTCGTGAAAAAGAAGACTAAGTGTTTATATGGAATAGAAAGCCTACCTAAACTTCAAGATCCAAACAAAAAATTGTTGAATGATGGAATAGATAGTATGGGTGTGGGAGAACTGCGTAGTAGGATTAGGGCTTCGTGAAAAAGAAGACGAAGTGTTTATATGGTTCCGTATTAACTTTTTGGAGCAGGTTATGAAATGGGGCTGTGGAGTGGGAATTCAAATTTGAATCCAATATCTGGCTGCCCAAACATGTGATATGGAGATTTGACTTTAGGATTTATAAAAAATAAAACAAAATTCTCACAAAATGACACATCAGATGAAAGGAAAGGGGGGGCTTATGGACGTGACACGTGGCATAGATAAGTTTTGCTTTATTATAGTAGAGATTAAAATTAATATTAATTTATTTTTTTTGAACGGACAATAGAATCAATCACGAGAACTCTTGGGGGAACCTACTGAACCAAACGGAGTGCTCCGAGAGTAACTTGAGTCCCCCACCAATTTTGGAGAAAACCTGGTAACCCACCCACCCGTAGGCACGACGGTGAAATTACCGGTAAAACCCGTTTGGCTCAAGGATCGAACCTAGATTTCCCTGGGTCTCCTATCATTGCCCACCAATGCCTCACTCTGCACCAAGTGAGAATTGAATCTGCATCTTCCAAGAGAAATGCAAGCTTTCCACCACTTAATCTAGAGATCATTAGCTAATTTAATCAATTTAATCAATTAACTAATTTGCAAGTTGTGGATGCATCATAGGTTGTAAGTATCGGAAAAATGGTTGTACGCTATTTTCTTGTTTCTTTTCTTTTTTTTTTTACTTTTAACCCTAATAATTTTCATCTTTACAACTAACCTCAACATTCTTTTCACTTTCATTTTTAGTCCCATATACTTTTCATCTTGAGTTAAATGCAATTTTAGTCCCTGTGGTTTGGGTCATTTTGTCAGTTTAGTCCAATGGTTTTATGTTTCGCCTGTGGGTCCAAAAAGGTTTCACCGTTGCCATTTTAGTCCACTGGGTTAACTTTATCCATTATTTCTGTTAACGAGAAGGGCAATTCGGTCATTTTATATGGCCAAATTGCCCTTCTAGTTAACAGAATTACATATAAAATGACCGAATTGCCATTCTTGTTAACAGAAATAATGGATGAAGTTAACCCAGTGGACTAAAATGACAACTGTAAAACCTTTTTGGACCTACATGCGAAAAATGAAACCTTTGGACTAAACTATCAAAATCGTCCAAACCACAAGGACTAAAATGGCATTTAACTCTTTCATCTTTTACAAGTTTTTCGTTTTATGTTTTGGTCTAAATTTTTGGAGTTAACATGTCGCAACATACGTGTATGACGCGAAATGTAAAAGAGTGAAACCGTGCGGGTCAGTACTTCTACGCTGATGAATACGAATATAGTCACATCACGTTTTCTCTGCCCAAATCCTAGACCTGCAAACACGAAGAAGAGAGAAAAACGGGGATAGAGACGGTCGGTAGAGGAAAAATCCCCTATTCCCAGCTACAAAAGTGTGTTTGCCCCATCTCTCCCCCTCTAATAAGGAGATGGAGACCTCCTTATATAGGATATATGGGAAACTCTAACGTCAATGGGCCAGGCCCAGTTAGGGGCTGTCTCTACAAGCCCACAACCTAGCGTAGTATAAACTACAACGCGCTGGGCTTCGTGGGTTATTACGCAATAATAATAAACATTAACATAAAAGGCGATAAATAACGTGTAACCATTTAAGCCGGGTCAAGTACCTTACCTCTACAAGTCCCCCAAGTCTAGTTTTGCTCCTGGGTGCAAGCGCTGGGAGTAGCACCGGACTTATTAGGAGCTCGGAAGTGAAGATTACTAATTCTAGGCTTACCTGTCGTCCGGGTGCGAGAAAGTTGCTGGCCACATTTGTTGTAGTTGTCGTTAGCTGTGAGTGGAGATAATGGAGCAATGAATAGTACATGATTGTTCATCGTGGAAATTGGTTGGGCAAACCTGGCGCACACTGATTGGTTATAGACAATTGTCGTTTGCATTACCATGAGCTGGTTAAGGTTGTGCGTAAGCGGTTAGGTCCCGTGTATGAGCCTTGGAACAGGCTGAGTTTTGGTAGTTCAGTGTCTCGCCTTTAGATGATTTTTTTGGGTGTGGCCCTGCCTTATCGGTGCGCACACAATCGTGTGGGCTACTATAAAATATTCACCTTTTTGGTGTGACTTTCATTGGTTAGCATATGATACACTAACGACGTTCGACCCATTGAAAGAGTTGATGTTGATGTGACGATGATCCCTACCACGCGTCCGTGTCACTGGGATCTCCGTTGTCGTAATTTGCAGCCATTGGTGGTCATAGACGCATATGCGGATGTTATGCCACCTTAGGCGAATGTGAAACCACTGGTGGTTGTACCAGTCGTCGTTATCGATGATCCGGTTATAACAATTATCGTTGCAGTCAGAAAGAATGATATACAATGCACCCCTGCAGAAGTGCTTGCTATGCTCAGTGACCCCAGAAGGGTGTTTAGAGCGTTATTTATGTTTCCCACAATGTTTTTATAATTGCAGGACAAGTATTTGGTTTTTCATCAGTGGTTGTGTGCATCTATTACCAAGATACCCACTGGAATAGTAGTGGTTGAATACATCTATTACCAAGATGCCCACTCTTAGCGCTGTATTTTATGAGCAATACTATTTTGCATGTTTGTATTAACTACTTTACACTTAGTATTTTTTTTTATGTTTTACCATATTGTGCAGTTCAGATGCGATGGTATGTTGTGTTGTTAGGATCGGAGGCTCTCATGATTATGTTTGTTTGTAATAAATGAACAATTAATAAACATGATTCAAAGAGATATGCAGCGGAAATGAATACAAACTTTGTAAACACAATCAAAGAGGAAGATAGTTTTGATAAACACATGCTTTTCATCAATCAAAAGGTTACAAAGTAAATCAAAAGATTACAAAGCAAGCTTACAAACTAAACTCCCCCCCAGCCTAATACTCCATGGTTGATTGTACACAAGATGAAAGGATTGGACTAGAGGAGAAGAACTCGCTCAATCAATCAAATGTAACAGTACAGGGTGCTGCTCCATTTATAGGCAAACCAAACCACTGAAGCATCTCAGCTGACGTCACCATGAAAGCGACATCTAACAAACCAACAACCTGTAACCACTGTTCCTATACAAACACTGCTAATCTTAACCACTGATTCTACATAAGACAAGTAATACATTAAACTACTGCTATCTTCTTTCATCAGTGCTTTCCTCAAAGTTGATCAGTCCTTGAGTAAGCAGTGCTTTGTCATCAGTAGATTGAACCAGCAGTGTTTACTTCTTCAGGGTAGCAGCAGTTGTACTTGGACAGTGGATATAGGGCATCAGATGTTATAAGTACTTTCAAGGGGAAAGCCTGTTGTAAACTACTGCTTATTATGAATCCACGATTGTGAACCAGTTTTGGCTTTCATTATCTGTTCCTTTGGTATGGTTCAATCCCAACAATCTCCCCCTGGAACAGATAATGCCAAAACTCTTCATTATTTTGGATCTTTATTGTCTCATCAGAAGTTCCATAACTTGTCTTTTAAATTCTGCTTCAAAGTCCTTGGAACTTGAGTCATCCTCATCCCTGCACAGTGTAAGTTCAAGGAGATCTTGTAGATCTTCAACACCAAGGCTTAGTGCTTGTTTCCTTGATATGTACTTCACTTCTCCATTGGATCTGAACAGGGTCAATACATGGGTCTTTTGATCAGACATCCATTTTAGTATTTTTGAACCCAATGGGTTTCTTGGGAGATGTTTATTTACTGATGAGTTGGGAGATTTTGGCCTTGTAAAGATTTGTGAAGCAGTATCCTGAGCTTTTGCTAGTTCAGAATTTTTAGCTGCTATTTGTTTGAAAGCCTTGTTGATGATCTCATTTGCTGCAGCTATATCTTCTGCTGTCTATTTATCAATCAGTTCTTGTCTCTTTCTTTGATCTAACTCAATGTCTGAGATGTCTGTTGATGTGAGCAGTGGTTCAGAAGTTTTGATCTGCTGTTCTGGCTTTATGTGATCAGGCTTCTTTGGTGTGTTTGAATCTGTCATCTTCCTTTTCTTTAGCCTCTCATAGGCCTCATCTGTATATTGCCTAGTCCATTTTGCTATGACATTGGCATGTTCAACCTTTGCATCCACCAGCTCTTGTTTCTTCCTTTTGTACTCTGAAGTAAGATCAACAATGAGCTTTTTGTATTTACTCCAGTTTGGAGCTTTCCTCTTCTTGCTTAGATCATTTTTTATTCTTTCAATTATGTTTGCCTCATGCTTTAATGCAACTATTGGCCATTCTTCAAATTGTTTTTCTTCAGCTGGATAGAATTTTTCTTTCATGATGTATGCAAGATATTCTTTTTCTCATTTATTTTCGTAGGTCTGTTTTGGGTGGTGAATTTTCCATTTCTTTGCTCAGATCTCTTGCATAGTCTTCCATCTGTTTGACTTTGGTGAGCAAAAATTCCATTCTTTCATAAATGGCTTTGTCACTTTGATCTTCACATTCAAGTTTGGCTCTTATCTTAGCCTGCCTTGCTTTGAGCTTGAGATATTCATCCATATTTTCTGGGATTATGAAGCCTATGAGAGAAGGAAATCTTCTTTTTGAAGGATCATCCTTAGTGTAGAATTGTCTCATCTCATTTTTTACAGCTTCTGGTTCCAGTGGATATTTTACAGCCATAGGATCATATTTGTCATCACCTGCCTGAGTTGTTTTTCTTTTTCTGGAGTAAATTTTCTCCAGTGAAGGAGTACTTTTGGGTGATTTGTTGATTGAAGTGAAGATGGCTTGAAGTGAAGTGAGGGTGCTTGGACTGACAGTAGTTGAAACAACTGGTGTTTCAACTACTGTTGTCATTACAACATATGTTGTAACATCTGATGTCTTCTGCTTTTTAGCAGGAGATGTTGGTGGTGATGTGACATTGATGAGAGCAGTGGTGGATGAATGGCAAACAGCTGTTGAAACAACTGGTGTTTTAACCTCTGTTGTCATTACAACTACTGATGTGTCAGTAGATGTCTTCTGCTTTTGAGCAGGTGGTAATTTGGTGAGTGGTGATGTAGTTTTAGGTTGTGATGGTAGGGCAGTGGTTGTAGTGTGTGTTGTAGTGGTGTATGTTGAAGAGATGGCAGCTGTTTGGCTAGCAGTTTTTGAAACTACTGACATATCAACTGTTTGGATGGAGGTTTGAAATTTTGTGGTATGAGGTTTGGAGCCTTTTGGAGGTGGTTTGGAGGTAAGCTTTGTGGGTCTGAATGGTGTGGATTTGGGTTGCCTCACTTGTCTAGTGGGCTTCTTCTTTTCATCCTTAGGATTTTCATCATCCTTTGACCCAGAAGTACCCTGTGCATTCAGCTCTATATAGGCTCTTTTCTCCTGTTCCCACCTGGCTTTATCCTTAGCCTCTCTATCTCTTTAACACTTGCTTTTGCTTCTGCAAGTGCATTGGTGGTCTCATCAATTTTCTTGCTACCATCTGGCAAAGGAATGTTTTTGGTCATGTTTTCGTTTTCTGGTTCAATATAGAGACCATCTTCTATTCCTTTCTTACTCCACTGCTTGATTTTCTCCCCCTTTTTGGCATTTTCTGGAGGGGGGTTATCAATGAAGAGTATAGTAGGAGGAGCTTTGCCAGTGGTGTTCAGGATGTGGGGCTTTATAGCCTTGATGTCAGCTTGAGTATCTTTGAACCTGGACTCCATCATGTTTCTCAGCCCTTGAACATGTACAACATGTTGATGATCAGCCATTTGTCTTTGGTGTTGGAGCAGGGGTTGGAAAAAGTTCCACAACTCATTTGCAGCAGGTGCCTGTGGTGGAGCAGGTGCTTGAGCTGGAACAGCAGTGGATTGTGCATTTTGAGCTTTTAACAATTGTTGCACCATATCCTTTATTTCAGCAACAGATGTCTCAAGATTTTCAATTCTACCCGTCAATTCCTGATATTTTGAATCATCATCCAAATTAATGGAATCATCTGGTTCCCCACCAGCAGTGGTTGTATCAATGTGTGACTTAGGAACTGAGTCCCAAAAATCATTCATTGATGCCCCTTGTTCTTGGTACTAGGGACTTCTTTCTTCAGCACTTGATAACCTTTCGATGGTACAAGTGGTCAAAACAGCCTCACTAGTGGTTATCAGTGGTGCTATGGAAGAAATTGCCTTCAAGGGAGTCTGATTAATGTAACAACTGGCCAAATGTAAATCTGTTAATCCAACATTTGTAGTTGCTGCTCCACTTGAACTACTGACAGGAATTACTGGTAGCTCCTGCAGTGTAACCTCCTCAGTTGTTGCTGGGATAGCAGAGGTATAAGCATCAGACCCAGTCACTTGTTGGAGTTTACTCTCAGTGATAGGTGATAGAGAGGAACTGGTTTGTGTCTGAGCTATAGCAACTGCATGCAGCAAGGGTATTATGGATTGTGGTAATGTGAGGGGTGAAGATATAGGTGATGAAAGAGACATGTCCTTGGGATCAGGACTGAGAAAGATGGATTCGATTGGGTCTAGAGCTTCATATTGTGGGGTCCCTGTGTTTACAACCTGATCCTTTTGTGAGGATGCAGGAGGAGTTTGAGGCAAAGGTGGAGATCTTTCTTCCATCTGCTGTGAGGAAGTAGCAGCAGTGGTTGTAGGTGACATTTGTGTAGTCACTGGCAGTGGCTCTGGGATCTCATCTTCTAGAGTTGCCTTTGTTTTAGGTTTGGAGGGCTTTCTAGATGTTTTCTTTTTGGTCTTTTTGGTAATGGCAGGTGTGGGTTTCAAAGCAGTGGTTGTGCTGCTATGATCACCTAGAGTAGTGGGCTCAGCAGCTGATACCCGAGGAGCAGTGGTAACTGCTAAATTCTGCTCAGGCACCTCTGCTTTTGTTTTTAAAGGTGTTAACATTCTAGTGAATGTTTCAGGTGTTAAACCTTTTATTTGAATATAAACACCTTGTTTGAGCAGATTTTCATTTTCCTTTCCAAATTTTTGTTCAAAATAGTAGCTTAGAAACCTTGGAAAAAGTAAAAATGATTTGCTATCAACATTTTTCACCAAATCATCAAAGATCTCCTGGGAATAGTTATAATTTTCATTATGTAAAATGGCATAACCCAGACATTGGATCTTTAATGGTATTTCGTTAAAAGCAGTTGTTTTATTTGAAACACACATCAAGAGAGTGTGAAATAAAAACTTAGGTGCAGAAGGGAAGAAACCTTTTTGTAAGGTATCCCTTTTTGTTTGTTCTGCATACCCCCTTTTCAGAAAATCAGTTTTCAACTCGTTTTTAAGAAAAGAAGTTTTACCTTGCTGATCATCGAGTTTAAAGACTTCTGAGATGGATTGTGGAGTAATTTGAATCGCTTTACCCTGTATGGAAGAGTTGATGGCAATGACGGTCTCGCCTTGTTTTTCAAGGGTAGCATTTTTCCAAAACTCTCTCTAGGGTTGTTGATAAATTGGAGTATCTGCTGTTAGCAAAGTTTTATACTTTGATGCAGTAATGATGTCGATGATGGAATCGAAGGTGTGGTTGTTGGTGGGTTTTATGAGTAGACTCACGTAATTGTGAGGGGATTTGTAAGGGATTTCAATGGGTTCAGCGGCCGTTTGAGCGACCTCTTTGGAAGATGATGATGATTTTGACTTTGATTTTGATTCCGTCATTTTGATGAAGAAAGACGAAGAATGATTTGAAATGGAGGTTGGAAACTGCTTTGAAAAGAGAATTTTTGGAATTCAATTCAACAGTGTAAAACCTTGTTTGGGGTTTTGATCAGGGTTTTATTTAGGGAAAAAGTAAGTGCTGATGTGGCAGCGGTTACAAAGATCTGATGGCCAAGAACTGACCACGTGCCAACCTCTGATGAAAAGATGAATAATGGAGGACAGTTGTTTTGGAGAACCACTGATGAAGCAAATATCAGTGGTTACAATGGTAACAATATAAGAGCAGTGGGTGCTTTTTACTATCAGTGGATAAGACACTGATTTTGAGCATCAGTAGTTGCCAAGAAAATGAAAGATCAGAGGTTGACTTTCAACAGTGGACAGTATTTAGGAACCAAATGTTTGAACAAAACAGTGGTTAGGGGTAAGGTAATGGTAAGGATTTGAAATGCTAGTATATCAGCAACTGTTAGTGTATCAGTGGATAAGCTTTTTGACAAAAAATTTGAGCATCTGCTGTTCCGATGAAAGGAATGATTTTATCTTGTGAAAACACAATATCATTTCTAACATCTGTTGATGGTGATTCTGAAATGTCTGCATGATTGCTATCCTCAACAAAATACATTTTTAGATGCAAATTGTCAAGTTCAATATGTCAACAGCTTTTATGAGAATTTTCATTCAGAGTTTTGCCACATGTCAATTACATATTTTGAAGCTTTTATAGATTCCTGACAGTGGTTTAGTACCCCAGATGATGGAGACCCTTTTTACTAAGGATACTCATTTTGTGTCATAATATTTGAATTAGAACAAGAGTATCCAAGTATTTTAAGGTCTGTTAGCAATCAATCTTTTGATCAGTGTTAAAATAGACTTGAGTTTGACATGACCCTGACACTTGTGCCATTTCCTTTTGACTTATTTTCAAGGATAATATTACCAAAAGAAATAATGGTTCTTCATCCTGACAGGAGTTTGAAACTTTTGCTATAAAAAACAAGTAAAAGTTCAAAATATATCATTCTTACGAGAAAAAAATAAAGAATAATATATCATGTTTTATTTAAGAAAAACCTTTTTTTTTAAATAATTAAAGGTTTTTCTGAAAATATCATCAATAGGAACTGGTATATTTTCAAATATGACTTGTTATAGAATCATGATCTTATCAAACTCAAATTTAGGAAAATGGTAAGTAGTTGTAAAATGCATTTTAACCACTATTTGGAACCATTTCCTTGTCAGTTGATTGCAAAAATGAGGAGACGTGTTCACATACGTTTGCTACCATGTGATGATTCTGCAAAACTTGTCTAGTCCTCTTTTAAGTTTAATCACTGGTGATACTATTTTTACCTGAACTTTCCTGTACCAATGAATGCACACAATTGCTTGATGACCATTGTCCACCCTATTTTTGTACTCTTAAGTGTTTTATATTTATACTCTTTACTTCAAAAGTTTTGAGATAAACACACTTTTGAGTTTTTGTAATTTTCTTCTTCCTTTTTACCCTTCCCATACATAAGTACTGAAATACTCACTGGGAGGTATTTATTGAAGGAATACTTATTCCAGAATCATTTTTCAGCGATGTTTTGAGAGATTTGGTCATTTCTGCACATGCTTATGCCAAATTTCACATTACCCATGATCTGGACATTTTTTGACAACTGATTCTCTTAATGTACTCTGAACACAATTGATTTTGGTCCTTTTGAAGGATTCTCAACCTGTTTTTCAATACATAAGATCTAAATGACTAAAGTTTTAATTTCCCTCTTTTTATGTAAACAAAAACATTAATGTTTTTATGAACATAGGTTTTTGTCGACCAGAGGTACATACTTTAGCTGCAAACATGATGGATACAGCACAAAACTTCATAGCAACAATTGAAATCAATTTTGTAAAGAGGATAAGTATACCATAGTTAACAGATATATTTTCAGATCTGAAACCTATAGGTGATTTATGTATGACATCACCTGTTGTGTGAATTTTGTGTGTCTTATGACATCTTGGTTGTTTTACAGAGCTTTTGAATAATCACTTTGAGCATGATTTCTCGTTACTCTGTTTTTCAACAAAATACAATCAACCTTAGTATCAATGAATTTTGAGCTGAATTGTTATGTCAAATTGACTGTTAGATCGAATTTGACTGTCCAAGCTCTGATACCAATTGTTAGGATCGGAGGCTCTCATGATTGTGTTTGTTTGTAATAAATGAACAATTAATAAACATGATTCAAAGAGATATGCAGCGGAAATGAATACAAACTTTGTAAACACAATCAAAGAGAAAGATAGTTTTGATAAACACATGCTTTTCATCAATCAAAAGGTTACAAAGTAAATCAAAAGATTACAAAGCAAGTTTACAAACTAAACTCCCCCTCAGCCTAATACTCCATGGTTGATTGCACACAAGATGAAAGGATTGGACTAGAGGAGAAGAACTCGCTCAGTCAATCAAATGTAACAGTACAGGGTACTGCTCCATTTATAGGCAAACCAAACCACTGAAGCATCTCAGCTGACGTCACCATGAAAGCGACATCTAACAAACCAACAACCTGTAACCACTGTTCCTATACAAACACTGCTAATCTTAACCACTGATTCTACATAAGACAAGTAATACATTAAACTACTGCTATCTTCTTTCATCAGTGCTTTCCTCAAAGTTGATCAGTCCTTGAGTAAGCAGTGCTTTGTCATCAGTAGATTGAACCAGCAGTGTTTACTTCTTCAGGGTAGCAGCAGTTGTACTTGGACAGTGGATATAGGGCATCAGATGTTATAAGTACTTTCAAGGGGAAAGCCTGTTGTAAACTACTGCTTATTATGAATCCACGATTGTGAACCAGTTTTGGCTTTCATTATCTGTTCCTTTGGTATGGTTCAATCCCAACATGTGTTTACAAATGTTTATATGAATACTTGTTGATATTAGAAAGTATAACATTTGTGCTTTTGTAAATTAGTGTACGATGTAGAACAATATCAAATATCAATGAAACAATATGTTTTGATTTCAGTATTTGTTTATTTATGTTTGACAATATCACGTTTCAATTCTTGTTCGATTTCAAGCTCTAAATCACTTTCTGGAAAGTTATATATAAACGTGATCAGTTTAACGCGACAAATATTTCAGAACAGTGACACAAGCTTAACATACCTTAAATAACCTTTACATAACTTAGAAATAAGTTTTGAAGGGTTTGGTGTGGCAAAAACAAGTTTATTCGATCACAGGGACTATTTGCGACAAATTGTGAAAGTCTGCCAATTCGTATAGCTACGTACACTCCGGAACAAGGTCATAAGCTAAACATACCCTAAATACCCTTAAGATAGCTTAGAAATAAGTTTTGAGGGGTTCGGTATGCTAAAATATGCTTATTTGATCCTATGGACTAAAAGCGTCAAAACTGCGAAAGTATGCAAATTCGTGCATATCATGCGTTCTGACCGTATCCGGACATCCAAAATTTTTTGTAATCACTAAAATATTGTATTTTAGTGATGGGAATGAAAAATTTGCGCGACAAATCACAATTTGGATCGTTTTCACGTCCGTTCGAGTTTCGTCGTAATTAACCGAAAAATGCGATCGTACGACCAAGCAAACCAACATCCATGATATTTCCAAGCATTTTCCAACTCCCTTATGCTTTAACATCCTTGTAGAGCCTTGAAATTGGGTTAACTGGGGTTAAACGCGTCGAAAAACAAGTTTCAGAGCTGCAGGGACTAAATATAACAAAATTGAAAAGTCAGGCCAGACTAGCAGGTGGGCCGCGACAGCCAAAGGTTGTCTTGGTTGCTGGCCGGGAGAGATGGTGCTGGGCAGATTCCAGATTTCATCAAAACAGCCTGCTGTCCTTGGTTCTAATCCTAGTTTTTGGTTATTGGGGGCTGGTTTATGTGATCAACAAGGCTTAAATTCCTGGACTAACAAGTGTATGGTGTAGATCATTCCTTGATCAACACACAAAACACTTGGCAAGATCAGATTCATCCTTGATTCCTATAAATAGCAAGCATCAACTTCATTCCAATTTGCTCATTACCCTTCTCTTTCACTCTAGCTCTGCATTGAGGCTACCACATTTGTTGGAGGCCTCATACCTGAGCATTCTTAGTCTTATTTTTCAACCTAGAGCACTTGTAAGTGTTCTTTCATGTCGTGTTTATTTATTTCAAGCTAGAAAGTCAAACAGTGTTTGACTTTCAGCTTTGACCATGTTTTGGTCAAGTCAAAGTTCGTTTGAACTTTGCAACGTGAGCGTAATCACGATGGTTATAGTCCCTTGCGACTATACCTACTGATTACCACGTTGACTAGTCGAAGTGACGAGTCAAAGTTTCGGTCAAAATGCACGATTATGTGCATTTTGCAACGAAACTATTTTCGGGTATCAAAATACTTTGTTTTGATACCAAATTAGTTTTTTTTTAACTTAGTTTAATATGTTTAACTCGTCACTTTTAGTTTAGTGCTTGTTTAGGGTCGTAAGTCAAGCGGCCTCGACAACCGCTTAAACTTTCGAACCGGACTCATTTGGTCGATCATTAGGACCTGACCAAACATATTTTATGACCATAGTTGTATAGGGAATAACCTTCCGAGGTTATACCTTATGGTCACTTCGTTTGATTAGTTGTATGGTAGGTAGTTTATATGCCTTAGGAAAATGACCAAAATGCCCTTTTTGCACATATTTTCAATTTAAGAATATGTAACCAAGTTTTTGACACTTAAACTGATTAAGCAACATTATTAAACATGTTTAGACATATAAGACTTATCATAGGACTAGTTAGACCATCCGAACGCGCAATGACGCTTTAAAGTAGCGTAAACTACCTTAACAGGTCATAACGGGTCAAAAGCACTTATGATAGGTTTCAAATCAGAATGTAGGCTTTGTTAAACCATATCATATGAGTTCCAACACTCATTTGGTTTACAAGACCTCATTCTACCCAATCTCCTGATTTAGGTCCCGATTATTAACATAGTGATTCCATACTAGGTGCCACTTGATTCCTTGATTGCCTGAGCTTTGTTAGTTCAATTAATCAAGGATACCTTGCAATCTCAAGTGAGTACATAGACCCCCTCTTTTTACATGTTTTGAGGTAACTATGTGAGTACACAGTTCCCCTATTTTATGCTTTCAATTGTGTTGGGGTGATTCATATGTGCTAAACGATTTCGAGTTTTCAAAAACAAATACTATGGTTTATATTAAACACGACGATTTCAATAATGTGGACGAACTTGTTGGTGCGTTGATACATAACACGAATGACATTCATTAGCTTTGGCTAAGCCAACCAGTAGTATGTTATGGTACCATAGGATCTGACAAATCCCGTTATCGGACTATCACCATGGTTATGGGGGTAATGTGGGTAACGACAGAACCTGTTATTTTAACAAACCCTTTGGTGGTTTGTTAGTCAATTAAAGATACCCTTTGGTGGAATAGACGAGTCACACAAGTTTGAATGTGTTCAACTAGAATGACCAAAAGTTAGTTTTCACAATTAAAACACGGACGATTGAACGAATGGTTTTATGACATAATGATTGAACAATGGTTTATAACATGAACGATTGAACGATGATTTATAACAAGAATGATTGAACGATGGTTTATGACACGAACGATTGAACGATGGTTTATAACACAGACGAATTGAACAATTTTGAATGATTTTGGACGAATGATTTCAAGCAATGTCACGCAACGATGTTTACTAAATGATACAAACCATATAAGTTTTCTTACGAGATTATTTACTACTTGGTTTACAAAAACAAATGTTTTGGGTCAAGATTCATGGCAACGAGGTTTTCACAAACATATCACCAGCTTTTTTTAGTTGGTTAATCATATTACAATACCAAACATTTTTCGATACAAGGTTTCCAAATATCGACTCTAGTAGTCGTACGAGGTATTGTAATATGTACACAAGCCATGAATTTGACACACTCACAAAACCTATGTACTCGCCGACATTTTTTTATGCTGACTTTATTTTCACATATGTTTCAGGTGCTGTTGTTTGATGAATATGATGCATGCTCATGTAGGAATGGACGAGGCCTTAGTGACATAAAAGACAATATGTTTTAATTCGTTTGTTTTACTTTAAGACAATGTTTAACAATTATAAATTCAATAAAACATAACTTCAATATCCATGTGTTGTGAAACAATGATTCTGTTACGACACTCCCCGACGTTTCCGTCGTGGTTTTTGTGACATTTGTGCCTTTACGACCATCATACAAATACGAATCCAATGAAATCTTGTGTTTCATTCTCGGGATTTGTACAAATACATATGACCTATCACATATCCACCCTAGTATGATTTCGAACTCTCGAGAAGCTTTTCTGGAAGTTTTACGTAAACTATTACGCAAATATAATCAGTTTAATGAACCGTACACTCTGGAATAAGTTACATAAGCTTAACATACCTTAAATAACCTTTACATAACTTATAAATAAGTTTTGAAAGGTTTGGTGTGTCAAAAACAAGTTTATTCGACCACAGGGACTATTTATGACAAACTGCGAAAGTGTGTAGATTCGTATAATAAGGTACACTCGGGAACAAGATCATAATCTAAACATACCATAGATATCCTTTATATAGCTTAGAAATAAGCTTTGAAGGGTTCGGTATGCGAAAAATACGCTTATTTGATCAATAGGGACTAAAAGCGTCAAAAAGTGCATAGGTTTGCATTTACGCGCATATCTTACGTTCTGAACATATCCAAACATCCAAATTTTTTTGTAATCATTAAAATATTTTATTTTAGTGATTGGAATGCAAAAATACCATTCGCCGCGTAATTTAGATCGTTTTCGCGTCCGTTCGCGTTTCGTCGTAATTAACCGAACAACACGATCGTACGATCAAAAGAACCGACATCTGTGATATTTTCAAGCATATTTTATGTCCCCTATGCTTTAACTTCCTTGTAGAGCCTTGAAATGGGGTTAACGGGGGTTAAATGCATCAAAAACCAAGTTTTATGCATTCAGGGACTAATTTTGACAATTTCTGAAACTTCCCTCGCGGGCCGCGTAAGTCTGTGTTAACTCTTACGTGGGGTGCGACAGCCTCATCTGGAAGATTCATTGTATTTAGCCAAACAGCCTGTTCTCATTGTTTTTAACCATTGTTTTAACATACCATGGGCTTGTTTATGTGCTCCCCAAGTATTCAAATCAGTGGGCAACATGTGTATGGTTAAGATTAAGCCTTGAACAACTAAAAAACACATGGAATGATCTTAATGGATCATGGTTTTCTATAAATAGCCATGGGTTTTCAACTTTATTCCTTGCTCATTTGATCTAATCTGCTCTAAGTGGAGGCATTCTCTAGTTGAAGGCCACCTACCTGAGTATTTTTAGTTCAATTCTTCCAAGCTTGGACCCTTTGTAAGTTTCTTTCATGCTTGGTTATGTATTTCAAGCAAGAAAGTCAAACAGTGTTTGACTTTTAGCTTTGACCATGAATTGGTCAAGACAAAGTTCGTTTGAACTTTGCAACGTTAGCGTAATCACGATGGTTATAGTCCCTTGTGACTATACCTACTGATTACCATGCTGATTAGTCGAATTAACGAGTCAAAGTTTTGGTCAAAATGCACGATTATGTGCATTTTGCGACGAAACTATTTTTGGGTATCAAAACACTTTGTTATGATATCAAATCAGTTTTCTAACCTAGTTAAACATGTTTTAACATGTTTAACTCGTCACTTTTAGTCTAGTGCTTATATAGGGTTGTAAGTCAAGCTGTCTTGACAACCGCTTAGACTTTCGAACCCGACCCGTTTGGTCGATCGTTAGGATCCGACCAAACATATTTTGTGACCATAGTTGTATAGGGAATGACCTTCCGATGTTATACCTTATGGTCACTTAGTTTAATTAGTTGTATGACAGGTATTTTATATGCCTTAGGAAAATGACCAAAATGCCATTTCCATGCATAATTTGAATTTAAGCATATGTAACTTAATGTTTGACATTTAAACTGGTTATGAAACATATTTAAACATGTTAGGGCATATAATACTTGTCATAGGACTAGTTAGGCTATTCGTTTGTACTTTTGCGCAAATGACGCGTTAAAGTAGCGTAGATTACCTTAACGGGTCATAACGGGTCATAAGCACTTAGGATAGGTCCAAATCAGAATGTAGGCTTTGTTAAATCATATCACATGAGTTCCAATACTCATTTGGTTTACGAAACCTCATTCTACCCGATCTCCCAATTTAGGTACCGCTTATTTAACATAGTGATTCCATACTAGGTGCCACTTGATTTCCGAGATTTGTTAGGACACTTAATCAAGGATACTTGCAATCTCAAGTGAGTATATAGTCCCCTCTTTTACCGCTTTCAATTGTTTTGGGCTGATTCATATGTGCCTATACACTATTTTCATGATTTCAAGCTATATGTTTTCACATGCATAGTACTTATCTTTTGACGAATTGAACGATTATTTATGGCTTAAACTCTGATTTTCAAAGTTTGTTAGACTATTTGTTGGTTTATATTGTTACCTATACATTCATTAACAATGATCAAGCCGGTTGGTAGTACGATATAGCGCTATTGGACTAGACACCCCATTCATGTTGTATGGAATGTCAGAAACCAAAGTTTTAACCAAATAGAATTGCCTTTGTGGTATTTCTATAATCTCCAAAGTGTAGTTTGATGCACTAAGGTTTAAATGTATTACCAAATCACGGTTTAGGTATATTTCGATATACTACCAAAGCATAGTTGATATGCTCCCAATGTGATATTGATTACCAAAGCATAGTTTGATGTGCTATTTACAAAAACCAAAGTATAATTTGATATAGTACTGAATTTATTGTTTACTAAAGCATAGTTGATATGTTATTTACAAAACCAAAGTATAAGTTGATATAGTACCGACTTTATTGTTTACTAAAGCATAGTTGATATGCTATTTACAAAACCAAAGTATAAGTTGATATACTACCGACTTTGCTATTTCACAAAGTGAAGTATAAGTTGATATACTACCAAATCATAGTTTGATATGATATTTTCAAACCAAAGCATAGTTTGATATGCCATTTTCAAATCAAAGTATATTTTGATATATTACCGATGCTTTCATTCTTAAACCAAAGTATACTTGTGATATACTACCAAATCTATTATTTCAGAAACCAAAGTACATTTTATACTATCTGTTTATCTATTTCATAACTAAAGTATATTTAGATATGCTACTTATCTGATTATCTCAAACCAAAGTATATTTTTGTATATACTACAAACCTTTTTATCCAAACAATGTGTTTAGAAACCAAACTATTTACAAGGATTCATGGCTATTTTTGTAAACATAAAACCTTTTCTTGTGTTATCCAAAGCCATGAATCTAATTCACAAAACCTATGTTACTCACAGGCATTTTTATGCTGACGTTTTATTTTCACATATGTTTCAGGTGCTACTATGTGATGATTGTTGATGCATGCTACACATAGGATGGACTCGTGCCTTAGCGACTTTAAAACTTGAAAGACAATTATTTGTATTTATCTGATTTGTAATAAAACAATGAGTTCATTAATGGAATAAAACAAATCTTTAATCACCATGTGTTGTGAAACAATGATTCTGTTACGACACTCCCCGACGTTTCCGCCGCGGTTTGTTGTTTTACGCGGTCGGGCTGTGACAGTTTTGTTGTTTTTACGCGGTCGGGCTGTGAAACAAATCTTTAATCACCATATATATGTATGTATATATGTAGGGGATGGTTCAAATGAAAACCACTTTTAACGCGAAAACTCGAAAACTTACTAAAAACACACCACATTTTTTTTTCAATTTTTTATTAAAAATCACTAGTTTTTGAATATAAAAAAACATTTTTTTCAAAAAAAAAAAAAAATTGTAGTGCACATGTGTAGTAATGCACATGCATGGTACACATACACATGTGCATTACAATTTTTTTTTTTTTTGAATTTTTTTTATATACATAAAATAGCAAAAATTGGTAAAAAAAATTTGGTATGTTTTTAGGCTTTTTTAGTTAGTTTTCGAGTTTTCGTATTAACTAGTGGTTTTCATTTGAATCTTCCCCTATATATATAGGGAGAGTTATCTTGAGAAAACTACATATAAATGAGAAAACTAAAAAACTAACTAAATTTTTTTTTTATAAAAATTCGCTACTTTTTATGTGTAAAAAATCTTTAAAAAAAGTTTGACTGCATATGTGCATTATATGTGTATTGTATATGTGCATTATATGATTAGAGTTAGCTTTTGAGTTTATGTTGCACATGTGTATTAGCTTTTGAGTTTAGTTTAGCTTTTAATATTAGGTTTTTTGGGGGTTTATTATTAGGACTAGGTTTTTGGGTGTGGGGGGATGGGGGTTAGGTTTTTACATAGGTGTGGGTGGGGGTAAGTTTTTGGTTTAGGTTTTTGGGGGGTTTACGTTTAGGGTTTACGTTTTAGGTTTTTTTAGGTGGGTTGGGGTTTAGATTTTGAGGGGGGGGGGTTAGGCTTTTGGTGGGATGGTGGATTTAGGGTTTTGAGGGGTGTTGGTGGGGTGGGTTTGGTGGTTTAGACTTTTTCGTATTAATGCAAATGTGCAATACAAATTTTTTTTGAAAAAAAGATTTTTTTACATTAAATATAGCGATTTTTATTAAAAAAAAATTGGTATGTTTTTTAGGTTTTTTTAGTTAGTTTTTTTGTTTTCTCATGACACATCCCACATACGTGTATACATACATACATACATACATACATACAGACATACATAGGGTGTTGGTGGGGTGGGTTATGTAACACCTCGAAAAATTCGCGTTCAATAAAATAACGACACGTGTCGTGCAAGACAAAGTGTTATAAACCCGGATCTAGTGTATGGTAGGATTTAAAAGCGTCGACATGTTAATTAAATACCTCTGAACGACCTAATTATAAATCCCAAGACCCTAATCTATATTATAAATATCCGATATACTCAAATCCGGTAAATGCTAGCAATGATTGATTCAAATTACACAAGAATGGGATCCTACGAGGATATGCACGACAACCTTCATTTACGGCACTTTAAAAAGGATCCAAGAAAACTTTATATCATATCATGGTGGTGTAAACTGTTCATGACCCAAACAAGAGGTCCCATACTGAAAATAATGGTCCAAAATCGTAATACATTAGATACCCGTTCGAAGCTTGAAAGGCCAACAACTTTTTGCCTTCTGGAACAGGCTTACGGACCGTAAGGGTCAAGCCTTACAGTCCGTAAGGCATGCACAGCAACCAGAATGTTGACAGTTGGCTGTTTTGAGCATGTAACCGACTTAGAAAGATATTTTCCACTTCCATGCGCGACCCCTACTGATTTTTAGGCTTAGGGGAACTTGTAAATGATCTGGGAACAATGCTAGACTAGTGTGGCATGATCATGAGCAACCAAATTCACTATAAAAGGCCCTCATGTTGCAACATTTTGATCACACCTTCCATCTGCATTTGTGGAGCTTCCTGGAGCATAAGATCAGTCCCCAAGCATCTCTTATAGTGCATTAGACTTTGGTAAGTATCCTTGACCTTCCTTAATTGAGTTTTACTTAGTTATTAGCTTAAAAGTCAAACCGTCGTAATTAACGTTTGACTTAGCGATTAATCATTAATGGTCCAGTGATTAGTCGAATTGAAGGTAGTTATAAGTTGGTAATTATGTGGGCATTAAACCTTTAAAAGGGCACCCTCTGATTCCCGCTCTAACTAGATCAAATGTCGGGTCAAAGTTGTTTATAAAAAGTCAACAGAACTATAATTTGCGAATTAACATGTAATTAGCAATGTGGAAGGCATGTAACCTATTTTACCACTCATATAACTTAGTAATAAATGTAAGAACATGTCTAAGCACGTTTGACCCGACAATTTTCTGTTTAGACCCGGTTCAGAACCAAAAGTCGCAAAACTTTGACTTTTGCTTTGACTTCAGTTCTGACCTGATTTAGTATGATTTAGAAATGCCTTAGGGCTTCCTTAGGACCAGGTTACATGTTGGTATAACCCTCTGTGATTGGTTCGTTGTTTGCCCCATTCGTTTACACATTTCCGTTAATTGCCTAATGTTGACCAATATGCCCTTTTGACCATAAAATGAGAATTTTGGATATGTGAAAGGACAATAATCTTTGTTACTGATTTATAAACATGTCCCAAAATTTTCACATCAATTGGAGGTCTAGATTAGGAGTTATGCTCATTAGTGTAATTAGAACGCCTTTTAGTAATTAAATGGCGTCATTAGCATAAAGCCTATCTAAACCCAATTTTTGACACCAAACCTTTTACCCACTGATGTAATATAATATTTTGGGATTTTTAAAGATTTTTAATTATTTTTAACCTGCTCATAACCTAAGGTTATGGCGTTGATTCGGTAAATACCGATTATACCCTTTTTTATTATAAAATGAGTTCTACATAGTATTTTGACACCAATCCAATTGCTACTGATTTTATATGATAAATAAAGTATTTTGAACTTTATAACCTTGTTAGAAAACTCAGATTTCCTGTATAACCCGGAAATAGCTTAAAATGGCTTTTTACGCGTATTAAACACCTAGTATGGGTTTAGAACCATTTTGTCATATAAAACCTATTACCAACTGATATGACCTAATAAAATAAGTTATTTTACTGATGTATTCGGACCCGAATCTCAGAATTTCAATTAACCTCTTTTATAATCTTTAAAATGACCAAAATACCCCTACGGGGCTTAAATTGAGATAAAACTCGTTTTGGGCATAATGGAAGGTATCCCACTGATATCACAACCTATTTAAGGCATATTAACTTAGGAAACCTGTAAATGACTCTCACGGTTACCCGTTATGCATTATTCGCGTTCGATTCGGTTTATCTAACTAGTTTACATAAATTAGCCGAAACGGGTCAAACCTTATCATTTTTATCTCAAAATCCAGAAAGTGTTTAGTTTACCCATATTATACAAGTCTTCAAACTTGTCGGGTCTAAAACACATTCTATTCCGGTCTTCGCTTAATCGTGCGTTTGAACCGTATCTTTCTTTAAAACTAACCGGTCTAAGTTTAGGCTTAATTAAAGACCCGTTAAGATTCTAATAGGTTATTATAAACCTTCATTCCAGAATAGGAGACCGGTAAAAGCTACACGCACTTGCTATTTGTGATTGATACTTGCAAAGGTAAATACTTTTAACTTATTTTCCCTATACGGGCTTGGGGTACGATATATAAAATACCGTTTGGTCGGGCATTGAATTTTTGACTGAATGAAGGTTAAATCATTGAAATGGCCCGGTTGAAAATGTTTTGGTTGCTTAAAGCCTTTGGCGGGTTAATGACCATGTCCCGGATATCCTTGGCATCATTTTACGAAATGGCCACGACCTAAGCATGCGGGTGTAGGCGTACACCCGTTGGTGCATAAATAAATATTAAGGTATAACCACCTTCGGGAATAACCCGCCGCGGGACTATATCGTGTGGTGTGTCTATTGATCTTTAACCCGGCACGAACCGGGCTACTGAACGCATAAGGAACATGTAATTCTCTTACAAGATTATATTCAAATAATTATCCCAAGTTATAAAAAGTTTGTGCCACGTGCATTCAAATCAATTTTTAACCTTTTTAAAATGAGTCGGTTAATTGTATTTACCAGTGTAAACTGACGTATTTTCCCAAAAAGATTAAGTGCAGGTACTACTCGTAATAGGCTGGCTTTCTCCTAGCATCCGCAATAAGTCTGGCAAGCTTGGATGACTTAAGACTGTTGAACAATGTTTCCATTTTATTTTTGATCCACCTGTGGATTACTTTCAACTGTTGTGATACTTGATATTACATTTTTATTCGGTTGAAATATATCTATCTTTTGCTTCCGCTGTGCATATTAAATATTGTGTTGTTTGACTATAACGATATCAACTACATCACGATACTCCCCACCGGGCCCACCGGTGATATGTGGAAATATCGGGGTGTGACAGGTTGGTATCAGAGCCAACATTTAGTGAATTCAACACTAGCCTTTTGTGTTTAATCTCAATGACACAATTGCACATTCCTAAATTTTCGAGTCTAGACAAAGAACATAGGAATAATCCAAATTTTGTTTTAATTTTAACTTTGTCCTTTATATTTCTTGTTGTATCTTTTATTGTTTTGACAGGAAATATGCCGCCAAGATTTAGAAGAGGAGGACGAGGTAAGGGGCCGATCACCGCCCCCAACGATCACGAAGCCGGGCCTTCTCACTGGCGAGCTCCTTCCAATACTATGAGTGCCGATCCTCAGGGAAACTGGAGGACCCATACGGAGCCCGCTAGACGGTCTGTCTCACACAGCTCAACACCTTCCTATCGTCATTCCTTTGGACCGCAGTCGGAAAACGAGCCCAATAACCCACAGCCTTCATATATACCTCTCCAGCGATCCCTTTCGCACAATTCCTTTGGCAACCCCACTCCTGTCTTTCAGGGCCGGTTTAACCCGGCAAACTACATTCAAGAACCGGTGGGTTTTAACCCATTGGGACCGGAGGATCACTTTTCCGGCGATCACACCATGGATATGGATGAGGACACCGACCCTATGGAACCACCGACTGGAACCCCTACACACCCTATTGAGGTCTCTGATGGTTCATCCTTCCACGGATCACCCTATGGTGGTCCAGACAGTTTCCAAGCAAGGTTTAACCAACAAGAATCGTACTTCACACCTTCTCACCATTCATCACCTCACCAGCAGCAGCAGCAGGATCCCTCTGGGGATTCACGTTTCGTGGCTGTCACGCCACCGCCTCCACCGCCGCCAGTTCATCAAGCACCTCCAGAACCAACAAGGCGTAGGGGAACGGGCGCACGTATATCTGCGCGAGGAGGGGATTTTTACTTCAGCACCCCCCATCACTCAAGTGGCAGTCACTACCCGCCACTGCATGAAGACCCATAGATGGGTGGGCCCTCAAACCCAATTCCAGTGGTGAGTTCTGCACCAGTTGCACCACAGCCGCCACCATTGGGTTTTGATAACCCGATTCCTGGTTACGTTGGTTCAACGGCGTACAATCCGTTTGAGTAGCCGGCTCACACTCGCTATAACTACGTTGAAGTCGACCCATACCTGGCGGCGTGGAACTACAATGCTATTAACCCCGAAGGACCCTACGGAACTCCTTGGGGAGTTGGATACCCAGCTTATGGGTACCAACAGCAGCCGTCTCTCCGACCTCCTCATCAGCCGCAGCCACAGCCGCAGGCACCACGGTTCTCCCCACCAGAGCATGAGGAAATTCTTCAAAGATTGGACCAAGTTGAGCGGGTAGTTCACAGAGATCGCAGGGAACGGCAAAGTTTCTTCCAGGGATTGACAAGTTTAATAAAAGGGAAGAGCAAGAAGGACCATTGAATCCTTCAATTGTTGGTTGTATTTTCCTTGTTTCAGTTGAGCCCCTGCGTGGGCTTGTCTTGCTGTTTTGACCCCTGCGTGGGTATGTTTGTTTGTTAAGCCCCTGCGTGGGCAAGTCTTTGTTTAAACCCCTACGTGGGTATGTTGTTTGTTTGAGCCCCTGTGCGGGCATGTTATCTTATTAGAAGTCCCGTTTAGGGCAAGCTTGTACTCGTTCAGAACTTTGTTGTGGAATGGTTGAATTGAAATTTTCATTGTTTCTATATGCATAAACATAGAATGTGAAATAAATAAATAACATTTTTTTTATCAATCATTATATTAGAATGATAAAATCTAAAAGGACAAGACCTAGTCTTATGTCATTTTAAAGACAGGGCCAAGACGGTAGTTCTCCAATTAGATTCAGAACAATATTAACCATTTCAATATAGGATTGTTCTGCGTTGAATATTAATAAGAATCTTAAAAAGGTAAAACCTAGCTTGTAGGTCATTATAAAGACTTAGCCAATATGGTGAAACCTGTTTAAAAAGATTCAAATCTTTGCTAACATCTGCAAACGTGTTAACATTCTTAGCTAATGTGATCCGCAAAATCACACATGTCACCCTTGTGTTAATTATCCCAATTCCTTATTATTTAAACATCCGATTGTGATGTAATGCCTACGGGCTATAACTAATGTCATATAAGACAAAAGACAGCCGTAGCTTATAGACTCCCTGTCAAGAAAGGTAATGAATTTTAATTCAAACCTTAATAACTAGATCCTATAAGATCTAAATCTATAATTTAGAATTGTCCTCTTGACTAGGCCTGTTGTGCCAATATTATATTTCATTCTAGAACTAAGGGTTACTAATAAAAAGTCCCGAATGAAATTTCTTAACAAATTAACTAGTATAGCTCTTTAATTACCATGGTTAATAAATTATCAAGATGACAGACCTATTATAATTCCTTAAATGAATTATTGTCGATATCTTATGTAACAGTTCAAACCACAATGGCTGACTCAGATGAGATCAACAGTCACCCTAGGGAAGATCATAGTAAAACCCGAATTAACATCGCAGGTGAAGAACTGCAAGCATTGATAGACAATGCTGTTACAAAGGCAATAGAGCGGCAGTACCAGGAATATAGCGGGACTCGGAGTAGGACCCTATCCGCACCACATTCCAAGCCTAAGACTCATTATGAGGCTCACAGCAAGCCCCCACCCTCTAAGAAGGAAGAACCAAAGAAAGTTGATGACGATCGTTAGTCCTCAAATCAACAAAGTGTTCCATCTCAAAAGATCGTACTGAACCAAGGACCCCGTGACAAGGGTTGCTCCTACAAATATTTTGTTTCATGCAAACCCAGAGATTTCACTGGGGAAAAAGGAGCTATAGACTGTATGACGTGGTTGGATGAGATGGACACCGTGGTTGATATCAGCGGGTGCGCTGATAAGGATGTAGTAAAGTTTGTATCTCAATCGTTCAAAGGTGAGGCCTTAGCCTGGTGGAGATCTTTGATCCAAGCTACAGGGAAAATCCCATTGTACAATATGACTTGGGATCAGTTTGTGTCACTGATCAGGGAGAACTACTGTCCTCAGCATGAGGTCGAAAAGATTGAGTCGGATTTTCTGTCATTGGTAATGAAAAATCTGGATTGCCAAGCTTACCTTACGAGCTTTAATACGATGTCAAGATTGGTTCCGTATCTGGTAACCCCGGAACCCAAAAGAATAGCTCGTTTTATTGGGGGTTTAGCCCCAGAGATTAAGGCAAGCGTGAAGGCCTCTCGGCCAACTACTTTCAGATCTGTAGCTGATATATCTTTGTCCCTCACACTGGACGCGGTTAGACAGAGATCGCTGAGGAACACGGATGCCGAGAAAAGGAGACGTGATGATGACAATTCACGAAGGTTAGACAAGAAGCACCGAGGAAACAATGACCACAAGAAAGGGTCTGGGTCTAAGAAGGATGGGCATCAATCTGGAGATAAGCCCAAGTGTAAGATCTGCAAGAAACAGCACTTCAGGAGGTGCAGATATGAATCAAAATCCCAGTCTCAGACGAAGCCATGTGGGATTTGCAAATCTTCAGAACATAAGACCCTAGAGTGCAAGAAGCTGAAGGATGCAACGTGCTACAATTGCAACGAAAAAGGGCACATTAAGACAAACTGCCCGAAATCTGCAAAGAAAGTTGAGGAAGGAAAGAAGACCAATGCCAGGGTCTTTCAGATGAATGCACAGGAGGCCATCCAGAACGACAACGTGATCACAGGTACCTTTCTCATAAATGATGTGTATGCTAGAGTGTTGTTTGATTCTGGGGCGGATAAATCTTTTGTGGATAACAAGTTTTGTGAGTTGTTGAAATTACCTGTAAAAACCTTAAGTGTGAAGTATGAGGTGGAATTAGCTGATGGAACCATAGAAACCGTCTCAACAATGTTAGATGGATGTGTTATATCCATTAGGAACCACTCTTTTCCTTTGTCCTTACTTCCCTTTAAGCTAGCCGGTTTTGATATAGTGATAGGCATGGACTGGTTATCTTATAACCAGGCCCAGATTGTCTGCAATAAGAATCAAGTGGTGATCAAGACTCCGTCTGGTGAATCACTTACCATTCAGGGAGATACCCAGTATGGACTGCCTGAGCAAGTGACTATGCTCAAGGCCACTAGGTGTTTGAAAAAGGGTTGTGTCATCTACATGGCACAAGTGACTATAGACGAGCCGAAGCTCAAGATTGAGGATATCCCCGTCATTTCTGAATACCCTGAAGTTTTTCCTGAAGAACTACCTGGTTTACCACCAGATAGGCTAGTAGAATTCAGAATTGACATTATCCCTCGAGCAGCACCAGTAGCAAGGGCGCCTTATAGGTTGGCACCAACAGAGATGAAGGAATTGAGAACGCAACTAGACGAATTGCTAGCCAAAGGTTTCATCAGACCTAGTTCGTCTCCTTGGGGAGCGCCAATCCTATTTGTCAAAAAGAAGGATGGATCGATGCGTCTGTGCATCGATTACCGTGAGCTTAATAAGGTCATTATTAAGAATAGGTATCCTTTGCCCAGAATCGACGATCTGTTCGATCAACTTCAAGGGGAAAGTTACTTCTCTAAGATTGACTTAAGGTCAGGCTATCACCAACTGAAGGTTAGAGATGAAGACGTACACAAGACTGCATTTAGGACTCGTTATGGTCATTACGAGTTCCTAGTGATGCCTTTTGGGCTCACTAATGCACCTGCCGCATTCATGGATCTCATGAATCGCGCCTGCAAGCCTTACTTGGATAAATTCATCATCGTCTTCATCGACGACATTCTCATCTACTCGAAGAACCAAGCTGACCATGAGAAACACCTTCGTTGTATTCTTAAACTTCTACAGCATGAGAAACTCTACGCCAAATTCTCGAAGTGTGAATTTTGGCTTCGAGAAGTCCAATTCCTTGGACATGTGGTTAGTGAGCATGGTATCCAAGTGGATCCCGCTAAGGTGGAAGCAGTCATGAATTGGCAAGAGCCAAAGACGCCCACAGAAATTCGCAGTTTCTTGGGATTGGCAGGATACTACAGGCGCTTTATTGAAAATTTTTCAAGGATTGCTGCACCCCTAACTTCTTTAACTAGGAAGGATATTAAGTTCAACTGGGGACCCAAGCAACAAGAATCCTTTGATATCCTTAAGCAGAAACTAAGCAATGCGCCTGTGCTGACTTTGCCTGAAGGTACCGAAGAATTCGTGGTTTACTGCGACGCATCACACATTGGCATGGGGTGTGTGCTTATGCAGAGAGGCAAGGTTATTGCCTATGCTTCACGTCAGTTAAAGGTGCATGAAAAGAATTACACCACCCATGACTTGGAGTTGGGTGCCGTTGTATTTGCACTGAAGCTATGGAGGCACTATTTATATGGTATCAAGTGTGTGATCTATTTTGATCACAAGAGCCTCCAGCACCTGTTTAACCAAAAGGATTTGAATATGAGACAACGACGTTGGATGGAAACTTTGAATGATTATGATTGTGATATAAGATACCATCCTGGCAAGGCAAATGTAGTCGTCGATGCCTTGAGTCGAAAGGAAAGGGTGAAACCCATCAGAATCAATGCCAAGAGCATTGAGATAAAGAATGGCTTGAATGAAAGGTTGTTAGCTGCGCAGAAGGAAGCTGTGCTGGAAGCTAACTATCCTAATGAAAAGCTAGGAGTAACCGAAGAACAGTTATCTCAGGGTAAGGACGGAATTCTGAGATTGAATGGACGAATATAGGTTCCAGTTTATGGAGGACTTCGAGATGTTATCCTCCAGGAAACCCACGGTTCTAAATATTACGTTCATCCTGGAGCTGACAAGATGTACCAGGATCTGAAAGCAAATTTTTGGTGGATAGGCTTGAAGAAGTCTATAGCTACCTATGTAGCTAAATGTTTGACATGTGCGCAAGTCAAAGCTGAACATCAAAAGCCGTCAGGTTTACTACAACAACCTGAACTTCCCACGTGGAAGTGGGAAATGGTGACATGGATTTCATCACCAAGTTGCCGAAAACAAGGAAAGGAAATGACACAATATGGGTAATAGTAGATAGACTGACTAAGTCAGCACATTTCCTACCCATCAAGGAGACCTATAGCTCCGTCACGTTAGCCCAATTGTACGTAGATAAGATTGTATCTCTACATGGCGTACCTGTGTCTATTATCTCTGACAGAGATACTAGATACACGTCACATTTTTGGAAAAGTTTCCAATAATCTTTGGGCACGCGCTTAAATTTTAGTACGGCTTACCACCCTCAGACGGACGGACAAAGTGAGCGTACAATCCAAACTTTGGAAGACATGCTTCAAGCATGTGTGATTGACTTAGGTGGTAGTTGGGATAACCACCTGCCATTAATCGAGTTCTCATATAATAATAGCTATCATACCAACATTAAGGCTGTGCCTTTTGAGGCATTGTATGGTAGGAAATGCAGAACGTCCGTTTGTTGGGCGGAAGTTGGAGATGTCCAATTGTCAGGACCTGAAATAGTCTTTGAAACGACGGACAAGATTGTCCAGATTCGTGACCGTCTGAAAGCTGCCAGGGATATGCAGAAAAGCTACGAGGATCTAAAGCGTAAACCTCTGAAATTCGAGGTAGGTGACAAAGTGTTGCTCAAAGTATCACCCTGGAAGGGAGTGATGCGATTTGGTAAGAAAGGTAAGTTAAGCCCGAGATACATAGGACCATTCGAGGTTATCGAATGTGTCGGATCAGTTGCTTATAAGTTAAACTTACCTGAAGAGCTCAGTGGTATTCACAATGTATTCCACATCTGCAATCTGAAGAAGTTTTTCGCTGATGAATCACTAGTCATACCACATACAGATGTGCACATTGAAGAGAGCTTGAAGTTTGTTGAAAAACCTGTGTCGATCGAGGATCGACAGGTTAAGAAGCTTCGAAGGAAGCATGTGCCAATAGTAAAGGTTAAATGGGACACCCGAAGAGGTCCCGAGTACACATGGGAGGTTGAGTCCACAATGAAAGAAAAGTACCCTCATTTGTTTCAGTAAATCTCGAGGTCGAGATTTCTTTTAAGGGGGTGAGGATGTAACACCTCGAAAAATTCGTGTTCAATAAAATAACGACACGTGTCGTGCAAGACAAAGTGTTATAAACCCGGATCTAGTCAAGGATGTATGGTAGGATTTAAAAGCGTCGACATGTTAATTAAATACCTCTGAACGACCTAATTATAAATCCCAAGACCCTAATCTATATTATAAACATCCAATATACTCAAATCTGGTAAATGCTAGCAATGATTGATTCAAATTACACAAGAATGGGATCCTACGAGGATATGCACGACAACCTTCATTTACGGTACTTTAAAAAGGATCCAAGAAAACTTTATATCATATCATGGTGGTGTAAACTGTTCAAGACCCAAACAAGAGGCCCCATACTGAAAATAATGGTCCAAAATCGTAATACATTAGATACCCGTTCGAAGCTTGAAAGGCCAACAACTTTTTGCCTTCTGGAACAGGCTTACGGACCGTAAGGGTCAAGCCTTACGGTCCGTAAGGCATGCACAACAACCAGAATGTTGACAGTTGGCTGTTTTGAGCATGTAACCGACTTAGAAAGATATTTTCCACTTCCATGCGCGACCCGTACTAATTTTTAGGCTTAGGGGCACTTGTAAATGATCTGGGAACAATGCTAGACTAGTGTGGCATGATCATGAGCAACCAAATTCACTATAAAAGGCCCTCATGTTGCAACATTTTGATCACACCTTCCATCTACATTTGTGGAGCTTCCTAGAGCATAAGATCAGTCCCCAAGCATCTCTTATAGTGCATTAGACTTTGGTAAGTATCCTTGACCTTCCTTAATTGAGTTTTACTTAGTTATTAGCTTAAAAGTCAAACCGTCGTAATTAACGTTTGACTTAGCGATTAATCATTAATGGTCCAGTGATTAGTCGAATTGAAGGTAGTTATAAGTTGGTAATTCTGTGGGCATTAAACCCTTAAAAGGGCACCCTCTGATTCCCGCTCTAACTAGATCAAATGTCGGGTCAAAGTTGTTTATAAAAAGTCAACAGAACTATAATTTGCGAATTAACATGTAATTAGCAATGTGGAAGGCATGTAACCTATTTTACCACTCATATAACTTAGTAATTAATGTAAGAACATGTCTAAGAACGTTTGACCCAACAATTTTCTGTTTAGACCCGGTTCGGAACCGAAAGTCGTAAAACTTTGACTTTTGCTTTGACTTCAGTTCTGACCTGATTTAGTATGATTTAGAAATGCCTTAGGGCTTCCTTAGGACCAGGTTACATGTTGGTATAACCCTCTGTGATTGGTTTGTTGTTTGCCCCATTCGTTTACACATTTCCGTTAATTGCCTAATGTTGACCAATATGCCCTTTTGACCATAAAGCGAGAATTTTGGATATGTGAAAGGACAATAATCTTTGTTACTGATTTATAAACATGTCCCTAAATTTTCACATCAATTGGAGGTCTAGATTAGGAGTTATGCTCATTAGCGTAATTAGAACGCCTTTTAGTAATTAAATGGCGTCATTAGCATGAAGCCTATCTAAACCCAATTTTTGACACCAAACCTTTTACCCACTGATGTAATATAATATTTTGGGATTTTTAAAGATTTTTAATTATTTTTAACCTGCTCATAACCTAAGGTTATGGCGTTGATTCGGTAAATACCGATTATACCCTTTTTGATTATAAAATGAGTTCTACATAGTATTTTGACACCAATCCAATTGCTACTGATTTTATATGATAAATAAAGTATTTTGAACTTTATAACCTGGTTAGAAAACTCAGATTTCCTGTATAACCCGGAAATAGCTTAAAATGGCTTTTTACACGTATTAAACACCTAGTATGGGTTTAGAACCATTTTGTCATATAAAACCTATTACCAAATGATATGACCTAATAAAATAAGTTATTTTACTGTTGTATTCGGACCCGAATCTCATAATTTCAATTAACCTCTTTTATAATCTTTAAAATGACCAAAATACCCCTACGGGGCTTAAATTGAGATAAAACTCATTTTGGGCATAATGGAAAGTATCCCACTGATATCACAACCTATTTAAGGCATATTAACTTAGGAAACCTGTAAATGACTCTCACGGTTTCCCGTTATGCATTATTCGCGTTCGATTCGGTTTATGTAACTAGTTTACATAAATTAGCCGAAACGGGTCAAACCTTATCATTTTTATCTCAAAATCCAGAAAGTGTTTAGTTTACCCATATTATACAAGTCTTCAAACTTGTCGGTTCTAAAACACATTCTATTCCGGTCTTCGCTTAATCGTGCGTTTGAACCGTATCTTTCTTTAAAACTAACCGGTCTAAGTTTAGGCTTAATTAAAGACCCGTTAGGATTCTAATAGGTTATTATAAACCTTCGTTCCAGAATAGGAGACCGGTAAAAGCTACACGCACTTGCTATTTGTGATTGATACTTGCAAAGGTAAATACTTTTAACTTATTTTCCCTGTACGGGCTTGGAGTACGGTATATAAAATACCGTTTGGTCGGGCATTGAATTTTTGACTGAATGAAGGTTAAATCATTGAAATGGCCCGTTTGAAAATGTTTTGGTTGCTTAAAGCCTTTGGGGGGTTAATGACCATGTCCCGGATATCCTTGGCATCATTTTACGAAATGGCCACGACCTAAGCATGCGGGTGTAGGCGTACACCCGTTGGTGCATAAATAAATATTAAGGTATAACCGCCTTCGGGAATAACCCGCCGCGGGACTATATCGTGTGGTGTGTCTATTGATCTTTAACCCGGCACGAACCGGGCTACTGAACGCATAAGGAACATGTAATTCTCTTACAAGATTACATTCAAATAATTATCCCAAGTTATAAAAAGTTTGTGCCAGGTGCATTCAAATAAATTTTTAACCTTTTTAAAATGAGTCGGTTAATTGTATTTACCAGTGTAAACTGGCGTATTTTCCCAAAAAGATTAACTGCAGGTACTACTCGTAATAGGCGGGCTTTCTCCTAGCATCCACAATAAGTCTCGCAAGCTTGGATGACTTAAGACTGTTGAACAATGTTTCCATTTTATTTTTGATCCACATGTGGATTACTTTCAACTGTTGTGATACTTGATATTACATTTTTATTCGGTTGAAATATATCTATCTTTTGCTTCCGCTGTGCATATTAAATATTGTGTTGTTTGACTATAACGATATCAACTACGTCACGATACTCCCCACCGGGCCCACCGGTGATACGTGGAAATATCGGGGTGTGACAGGTTAGGTGGTTTAGACTTTTTCATATTAATGCAAATGTGCAGTACAAATTTTTTTTTTGAAAAAAAGATTTTTTTTTACATTAAATATAGCGATTTTTATTAAAAAAAATTGGTATACTTTTTAAGTTTTTTTTAGTTAGTTTTTTTGTTTTCTCATGACACATCCCACATACGTGCATACATACATACATACATACATACATACATACATACATACATACATACATAGGGGATGGATCATGAGAAAACTAGTTTAAATGAGAAAACCAAAAAACTGACTAAAAAACCCTAAAAAACATACCATTTTTTTTTACAAATTTTTTATAAAAAAATCGCTAGTTTTTTATAAAAAATTGTAAAAAAAAAATTGGTATGTTTTTTTAGCTTTTTTTAGTTAGTTTTCTAGTTTTCTCATTTAGATGTAGTTTTCTCATAATCATCTCCCTATATATATATATATATATATTGGGTCAGGATTTAGAGATAACGGTGAAAAATGTGAGAACGGTGAGAACGATTTTGGAGTTGACATGTGGCATTGATGCTATATTACACTAAGGGGTAATATTGTCAAAAAACTCACACACATGAACTGGGTCTTCAAATAAAACACCATAAAAACACCAAATTCAGAAAATACGGCATGAAAATACCCAGTTAAAACGCCATTAAACACTCAGTTAAAAAAACGCCATGAAAAACTCAGTTTAAAACGCCATAAAACACTCAGTTCAGAAAAACGCCATGAAAATACCTAGTTAAAACGCCATAAAAACACATAGTTCAGAAAAACGTCATAAAAATAACTAGTCTAAAACGCCATAAAACACCCAGTTCAGAAAAACGCCATGAAAATACCTAGTTAAAACGCCATACAAACACTTAGTTCAGAAAAATGCCATAAAAATAACTAGTCTAAAACGCCATAAAACATCCAGTTCAGAAAAACGCCATAAAACCCATTTCATTTTTTTTTCGAAAAGTATATTAATAGCATACTCGTTGGAAAGATAAAAAAACGCTGAGTTTTATGGTGTAATTTATTAGAAAAATAATCACGTATAAAAAGTTATTGGCGTTTAAATATTATGGGGGAAAATGGCATGTGAATGTGTGATTAGCATGTGCACCCTTGTTTGGATCTTCCAATTTTACCCCTCCTGGTACTTATAAGGTTCCCATTATTTACAAAAATGCCACCGCATCATCTTAGCCATAAATCACAAAGATCCTATGGCTGAAAATCGTTCTCACTGTTATCACACTTCAAATCGTTCTCTCCTGATCCAATTCCTATATATATATATATATATATATATATATATATATATATATATATATATATATATATATATATAAGTCCGCTAAAATGAAAACCACGAACCACTTTCCAACCATTCATCTTTGAAGATGGATGGATGAGATTAAAAGTTATAAAAACGATATTAAGTTCTTTTTGTCTTATTATGTTTTTAATATTTTAGTGTCAAAAGTAAAGTGAAGTTTAGTAAATTTGCTTGTTTTGTCTTATTGTACATATTGTTTTTGTTACTTTTTTTTGTCTTATTAAATTAATTGTTTTTTATTAAGATCAGATCTTTTAATTAATTTTTTTTTAAATTGTTGTTAAACAACGACATACTAGCAATGTATAGAGAAAAATTAGAGAATGGAAGATGGATTTCTTATTGATATCAAATATGGATCACATATGTCTCTATTTATAGGCTTAAGAGATGGGAGTTAAGTACATGGAGAGTCATAATATAATGATAAACACAAGTGGATAGTCACACAATAAATAGATATTAATTCATAACACTCCCCCTTGACTATCCATTTGACAAAACTATCCACATGATGATATACTATTATTTAATACGCTTGGTGATGTTGCCTCGTTAAAAACCTTGCTAGGAAAACCCAGTGGGACAAAACCTCAGCTAAGGGAAAAAGAGTGCAACGCGTATTGTCTCCCCCTAATACGTCTGGATCAGGTATGTTGCCTCATTAAAAACCTTACTAAGAAAACCTAATGGGATAAAACTTAGTCAAGGGAAAAATAGTGCAACTTGAAGAAGTCTCCCCCTCATTTTAACATGTATCCTTTAAGTGACGTGTGTCCATCTTCCTTGAAAGTCGAATAAATCTTTTGTAGCGAATGATTTGTCGCTTGATCCCTTAATGTGCAATCCTTTATGTTGAGCAATGTTGTATAATCTTCTAACGAGACTTTAGGTGCCTCCTTCCGAAAATTATCATATGTCCACAACTGTGTTTCGTGACATTCCTGCATCTACAAGACTAACCAAACTTGTTTTGATGGGTTAGTAAAATATAATCAAATATCGTTTATACGTGAAATATTTATTTGAACTCATTCCAATGTCTCTTCGCTTGACAAAGGTTATATCATGACAATAAGCTCAAGTGAAAGATATTATAACCATACATAGCTAGCAAAACATATTAATGCAATTATGCATTTAACGATGGTACTTCTAGAATGAGAATCTCTACTTTGGTAGGAGATGATAATAGGCATTTCTTATAACAAATGACTGAACAACCTTTAACATACTTTAAGGTTCAACTATGTCCATACTAAAATATCCAAACATCATCTTCTAGATGTACTTGAGGGATTAGTAAAATATAATTACACATATACTCGAACAGCAGTTCGAGTAATAATTAGACAGTGCCAAGGTCATTCAAAAATTCTCCCTCTAAAAGCTCGACATTTTCTCTCAATGATGCCTAGACATCATTACTGTAAATTACGATTATAGTGAACTTTTAAAAGTAGAATGTTCATAGGACATGGCTAGTTTAATCAAACTTATATCTCTCTTTATGCGAATATCTCGAGTTGTACAACACTCGTTTTGGCTATTTAGTCCATACGTATTTTGTCAACTTCATATAATACGTTCTTGAGGTTTTGACATCATTAATGCTTCTAACATTATCAATCCACGAGGGAATTTATTCCATCTTATCCAAATATGCATGTGCTTTCACTCTTTAGAAGTTTTGCAACATAAATTTGCTCATTTAACACATAGATATCTATATCATATGCAAAATGTCATGAACCCTTGCTTTTATCTCCAAAATCCATATTGTACCATGCGTGTACACTATTTATTGAGTTATCTCAATCACCGGGTACAAGTTTTCTATGTATGTTTCTTGGTGCATAAGTATTACATCGTTAAGATGTATCAATTAACCTTTTGAGCACTCAATTGCTTTAGAAACTCATCAGGGGTTCCAATTATATCCAACATGTAAAATAATCATAACATATTCAAATCAGAATATGTATATAATGATCACATTGTTCTCAAGACTTACTTTACATGACCTACATAATTTAATCCTTCAGGACTTTCATGTAAACTTTCAGTATCAAGTGATACATAACATTCATAAGACAAATATCAATTCTCTCTTTATATTACCAGACTAATAAAATATTGGAAAGTCAATACATCCACCACTAGAGAAAACGTCTCCTCATAATCAATCATAGGTCTTTGCGAAAATTATTGTGCCACCAATTTTTCCTTATATCACTTAATTTGATTTTCACATAATTCACATAAAAGACCCGTTTATGTCCAACATATTTTACAACTTTAGTTGTATGTACTGTTGGTCCAAATACTTTCCATGTCATTAGAGAATTCAGCTTTGCCTTATTTGCGTCTTTCCATTTTGGCCAATCATTCCTTAATATTCATTCATAGGCAGATCTTAAATCTTGATCCTCATCATTTAATCATTTTAAGCGCTACATTGTATACAAAAGTATAACGACGTCGATTTTTATTTCGATTCCATACATATCTTAGACATGATACAACTTATCGAGATCTCTTTATTTTCAGGTACCTGAGGTTCTTCTTGAACCATCATGTCTATTGTCTCTTCAGGAGATCTTATTACTATAACCTCGACTTGACCATCTTAATTACTTGCTCTAATTTTCGAGGAATTTTATTATTTGAATAAACTAGTCTACCACGCTTTAGGTGTGCAATAGACTCATTACAAAAATATGTGGTTGTCCTATTGGGACACAAGTATAACTGGAGCATAAGCAGTTGATTATGTGACTTACTTAGTCACTCTATTTAGGTCAGTGAACTTGTCTGGTAATTTGTTCTTTAATATTGGTAAATGAATTATACTTTAAACTTCTAGTTCATAGTTTATAGTCTGAGGATCAAGATGACATGATAATTCATTTCACTTTTCACTTTCCAACTGCTTATTATCTCCCCCTAATGTTGGGAACATTCATTCATTAAAGTGAAAACCAATGAGCCATAAATGAATTTCTCACTAATAGCTTTAAGTATTTAATCATAGAAGATTATTTATACCCAACATATTCTCAAACTTTTTAGAAGTCCCATCTTTGTGCGGTGTGGTGGATGAGTTTCAATATATGTTGCACAACCAAAATCTTTGATGAGACATCTTTGGTTCCTGACCAAAAACCAACTATATGGGGAGAACTATAACTTATTGGCTTGATGTTAATTGATGATACTAAATATAAAATTACATGTACCTAAATGAACTTTTGATCCTCTCATGATTATTGGCTTTGTAACCAATAGTAGGCGTTTAGTGATCACAATAACACTTATTCCAATGATCGTTAATAACTTGGGAATCAAATTCACTATTATCAAATAAATATACTAATCTGATTAATATGCTTGCTATCACATTAGCTAAGCCACAATCACACACGCTTCAGGTTGTGGATTTGATAACCATTTAGACGATGCATCAATTTAAAAAAAACTAAATGGTATAATGTTGGGATATGCATATCCTTTAATCGATTCCATAATATTTAGGTATACACACCCCTTTATTTAAATATATAATTTCCCTTGAGAGCAAACATTACATGCTAATTATTATCTTGAAGAATCTTCTAGTTCTTCATTATGTTTCACATCATCATTGACTTGGTGTGGTCTAACCAGTCATGCCAATTAAGTAAATAATCATGATACATAAACTTATAGTTTACGATCGTATGTGTAGTAGTTGCATTATGTGAGAGAACAACGTGTTATCATTGCAAACTATTGTGTTATATAACTTTTATCCTTTTTCACATTTTGTTCTCGTATAATCACTTCCATAATTTGCCACTTATAGTGGTCAATCTCATTATGACCATTATTACAATTCTGAACTTGGCTATTATATCATCCTGATATGGTCAATCTCATTATCAACTTGGCTATCATAACACTTCTGATATCCGATCTCATTATTATTATGATCGTCATTACAAATTTCTCAATTATGTTCATGATCACGATATTTTCAATGATCGTTATATAATCACATTCAATTCAGGGAATGAAGTAGAACCAGAACAAGTCTTATAGCTTTTCATTCTTCATCGGAGGTTTTATGGATCATACATGTTTTAGTTGCACTCGTGTTTGTTTAATACACGACATAAAATATGAGAGAACCGTATCTTATTATTTCAAACATTCATGTTATACATGTTTCATATATTATATTTTTGTATAGTCATTTCCTTAGTGAGTCACTTCTTGTGGTTGATTTCAATATTAACATGGTTGATCTCACTATTAATATAGGATCATTACAGTTTTCTCATTTACCATGATCACGACCTTTATAATGATCATTGTATAATCACCACATGGTTGATCTCATTATTCACATGAGCATAATAACAAACTTTCATGTTGGCATCATTTTAATTTCCTTTGGGTCATGATCGTGACCTTTACACTGATCATCATCATATTCATTTTAAGCAATGGGATAGAATCTGAAAACATTCATGGATTCTCATTCTTTGTTCAGTCACATGCGTATGAAATCATTTTAAAATCATACTTTGTTAATGGTATCGCTACTTCATGAGCATATCTCAGGTGTAACAAATGAACATCTTTTATCCAGTTTTTCATTAAAGACAATCTTCTTTTCATATATTATAATTTGAGAAATCATTAAATGATCTTTTATAAATTAATAATCAGATTTAGAGAGTATGACAATTCTGATGTCATATTTAAGCATATTTATACTTTTTTATGATAGCATATAAACCACAAATTTGGTTTTGTTGTTTTATTCAACAATATTTACATGATGCATGATGGCATATAAAATCAAGGTGTAATACAGAGTCAATTTACATAATACACTACGTTATAACATATCGTAGTAGAAAACAAGTTATAGAAAAACTTTATAAAATAAGATATATATCTTTTTATCACTTGCAATAAAATGTATGTAATTTATGCATAAATATAATATGATATAGCCAATCACAGGTATATCATATATACACATATTTGTCACTATAGTTTAAAATATAAACAAATGTCACTATTAACTTTCTCGATTATATAATAACATATGAATCTTTATTACTTGTAAATGAGCTTTCTTATACTACTAAATTTTGCTGCTCAAGAAAATATAACAGGCATCTTGAGAATTTTAGTGTCATGTTAATTTGCAAATAATATATTTTATCACACAAATATTTCATAGAATCAAATCACATATTTAAATATCTGATAGCAACTAAAAGGCTTATACAATAACAATGATATACAACAAAATTAACTAAGTAGTTGACATATGTGCATTATTGTAAATTCATTAACAGAATTGCACTAATGATTATCTTCAAATAGAACTATTAGACATCACCTTTTAATACAAATTGTATTTGGTAGTTTATCATAAATTGTATAAATACTAATAACAAAAACTAATTAATGGACCAATCAAAACTCATAGCCATAATAATAGTTACATCCATTCACCAAATCAAAATCAAAATTAAATTTATATATTAATATACTGAAAATTTCTCAGTAACCTTGTGGATCATTTATCGGCGATTTCACAAAACATCATCCCAAAATCAATAAAATTTTGTAAATCAAAAGCAAATAATGATTTAGAATTTGTAATGTCTCTTTGAAACCACAACAACGTAATTCGTTGTATAAAATTTAGAACAATAATAAAAGACTATTTATGTAAATTTAATGAGGTATACATATGAATGTGTTATTGTAAACGCTGTTACGCTTAGAGTTTTGGTGTCATTATATTTTTTACAGAAGGTTTGTTGAAAATATGTTTGTGATTATTGTGTATGCATGTATCATTGTTCATAGTAATGTATCACATTTATGTAAGTGTCGCTTTATGTTTCAAGTAGCATGCATGAATAATAACACCTTAACACTTCATATAGTTCACTTACATCATGCAAATTACATAAATTTACACTAAATAACACAACATATCAACATAACTACAATTAACAATATGAATAACACAGTGGACGTAAATATAACACAAACAATATCGTCTCTATCACTTTGTGAAGATTTTTAGATGCATTATATTAAAAGACTTTCTAGATTTCTACAATATGATCAACGCAAACATTATGATCCTGGTTAAATAAGGATGATGTGAATATAGATCATGATGATTTTAATCTTAAATCATAACTAATAAAAAAATATCAAGAAAAGCGTAAGTTAATTTTCAAGTTTTATCATATCAACAATCGATGAGAAAAGAGGAAATAAAATTAAAACAATTAAGGGTTTTCATACCAGATCAACAATTTTGTCTTTTATCTCTTTCGCCAATGTGATATGACATGGCGTCTTGTGTTGATACAATCCAACTTCAAAAGCAATTCGTACTGATAACGTGTTGTGAAACAACGACCTACTAGCAATGTATAGAGAAAAATGAGAGAATGAAAGATGGATTTCTTATTGATATCAAATATGGATCACATGTGTCCCTATTTATAGGCTTACAAGATGAGAGTTAAATACATGAAGAGATGAGAGTTAAGTACATGGAAAGTAATAATATAAAGATAAACACAAGTGGATAGTCACACAGTAAATAGATATTAATTCATAACAAAAATCTGATTTTTTTTAAAACAATTTTTGTCATATTTTTTTTACAAAAAAACGTTTTTACGAGCCGGTTTTTTTTTACGAGGCGTTTTTTACGCCCCGTTTTTATGCGCCGTTTTTACTCCCGGTTTTACGCGCCGTTTTTACGCCCGGTTTTACACGCCGTTTTTTACGCCCCGTTTTTACACGCCGTTTTACGCCCCCGTATTCACGCCCCATATTTATGCGTTGTTTTATTACCCGGTTTTTTTACGAGCCGTTTTTTACGCCCATTTTTTGCGCGCCGTTTTTTACACCCCGTTTTTTACGCGCCGATTTTTTACACACACATTTTTAAACTTTTTTTTAAGGTTTTAAACTTTTTTTACGAAATCTTTTTTTACGGTTTTAAACTTTCTTTTTACAAAAAAAACTTTTTTACAAAAACTTTTTAACAAAGAACAAAAATTTATACGAATTTTTTTTATGGTTTTAATTTTTTTTTACAAAAACTTTTTTTTTACACACACGTTTTTTAAACTTTTTTACGTTTTTTTTACGAATACGTTTTTTACGGTTTTAAACTTTTTTTTTTTACAAAAACTTTTTTACCAAAAATTTTTTACAATTTTTTTTTTCATAAAAATCTTTTTTACAAAAGACAAAAATTTGTACGAAAACTTTTTTACGGTTTTAACATTTTTTACAAGCGTTTTTAAACTTTTTTACATTTTTACGAAAACTTTTTTTACGATTTTAAACTTTTTTTTTTACAAAAACTTTTTTACAAAATAACAAAAAGAGGAAAGAGAAATGTGAAGATAGAGAAATTGAAAAGACTTTAAAAAGAGACTTTAATGAGAAGAGAGAGATGATTTGATGGTTTTGATTAAATGAATATATTACTCTTTTGGTTGTCATTATCTGATTGGTGGAGAGTGATTTTCGCAACTAGGGGTGGTTTTTATTTTAGTCGCCCTCTATATATATATAATTATAACTAAAGGTTATCACCGATAAATGTTTAAGAGTATCTATCATGATAATAATTGTGTTATAAATTTGAAAACAAAAAATATCCTCCTTTTATAACTAACATAGAAAAAACTAAATCCTTATTTTTCATTAAACGTCCCGTTGAATGCTATGAAGTTGACTAAGAACATGCCTAACGGGGCGTCCGATGGGGTGGTCCGCTGGCCAAACCATAAAAGCGGACCTTGACACATTAGAGGAACTGACGTGGGGTGGTATGGTGGTGACTTGGTCCATTGTAGCAGACTAGTCCGGTGAGGTTGGGTGGTCCCCAAGGTGGAGTTTTGGTTAATTAAAAAAACTTATTTTTGTAAAATTTTTAAAATAATTTCTTAAGTTTTTATTAAATAAAAATTAAACCTAATTAAATTATAAAAAAAATTATGAAACAAAATACATAAAAATTACATACACCTAATTAAACAATTACAAAAACCTAATTTTAATATTACACACACGTAGTTTTAATATTGCCCAAACCTAAAATTATACTATTACACAAACCTAATTAAGCATACAATATTAATTCCTAATTAAACACACTTAAAAAACAGAAGAGTACCTTAACAACACCAAACAAATTCCTTCAATACTCCTACACATCTTCATCTGCATCTGCATCTGCATCTCCGTCTGCTTCATCCTCGTTTTGCTCATCGTTTTCGACGTCTTGGTCAACATTTTCATCAACGATATATCCAACCCCAACGCTCCCAACTATCAAAGCAGCTTCAGTAACCACGGTCTTTGCAATCTTTTTAATCGTCCCATGTTTCTTTTTCTTTGGAACCTGTCTGCGTTTGCCAACTGTGAATTTGTGTGAAAGGATGATTTCTCCCTTAACCTCGCCGGATGGTGTCTTCAGCGGGTAACCAACTTTTTCTCTTGAAGCATCTCCCGCGAGGAGATCTGTGAAAGGCACTTGGACTTCTCCTATCTTGCGGTCGAACAACTTCCCACCGTGTTTGATCTCACAGAAGAGAACGTAGCTGTTGTTCCTGGACTCGAGCTGGAATGTCATGGGATAATTCCATACTGGACAAGATCCAGCTTTCTTTGCCACCTCGGTTTTACACTGTTCTGAGACCATGCCCCCGCCCCCTTCGGCCACCCAAACCATGGCGTAAGGATCCATCTTACCAAAGTGTTTGACGTCGAAAAGATCCTTTGCAGAGTGGAGGACGATCTCTAACCTGTGACACTCCATTCACGACTCCAATAACAAGATAAGTTGAGAGCCAATGATGGAGAATCATTTTATATTAAAAAATTAAGTTTGTGTTAATCTCAGATTTAATGACTGAAAATAATGTATGTGGATGCAGTTGATTTATTGACTGAAAATATCATAGGTTCTTAAAAATATAATGTAACGTATATTTTTATATTAAAGAATAAAGTTTGTGTTACGTCTAAGATTTAATGTCCCATATTTCGTACGTGCTTCATCATTTGACACGTCGACACTTCAAGTTCAAGATAAGGCTACTCGGTATGGGGACGGCCCTTGCCTATCTAGCCTTGTTGCGGGTCCCCAACACCGTTTCCCCTGGCCCGTCGTCGTCCTCTCCGTCTTGGCCAAGACGTTGCAGCCAGCCCTCCACCTTATCACTTTAATGGCGTTCAACGGCTACTTAAAAAAAAAAAAATTCAATTTCCTGTTAAATGCTTTAACGGCTACTTTTAATAGGAAATTCAATTTCCTATCAAGTTCCGGCTACTTTATATGTTAATCGTCGTAGTGGGCAGAGTGACGAAGATGATTTTAAAGAGGCGATGAGTAGATACGAAGACGAGTATCGGATCGTTTTCCCACACGTCCGGGCATGGGAGGTTATGCGAACCAACAAGAAGTGGGCGCTGGTTCCAAACGAGGTTGCAAGCGCTAAACGAACAGAAACCTCAGAGACCGGAAGTTATAGTGCAGGGGGACGCACGATGCCAAATAAATATATAAACGACGAGCCGGAATTTGACGAAAAAGAGCACGTAGTTCGAGAGGAGGCACGTCCACCGGGCAGGGACAAAGCCAAAAAGGCAGCGGCTGCAAAAAAACTAGCCGCAACGGGGGGCGGTTCGAAAATGGACGACTTGATGGCCCAGTTCAAAGCATACACCGAGGTCACAGCCCAAAAGGCACAAGCGAAGCAACGTGAAGTGGACGAACGGGTTCGGTTAAAACAAGAAAAGAACGAACTAAAAGAATGAGAGGTAATGACAACGGAAATCAACTCGTATCTGAAAGAAGACCGTCCAGTTTTGCATAAAATGAAAGAAAAGATCGCTAAAAAATGGAATTGTTAGGATTTTTAAATTTTTACAAATCTAGTATTTTTTTTAAGTTATGTAATGTTTGTTTTTTAATATTAATGATTTTATTTTATAACTTATTAAATGTTAAAAAAAACATGTTGAATTTTTAAGAAAAAGAATTAAATAAGTGGAGGGGGTCCATCCTCCATTTCCCTTGTTCCATCCTTGAAGGGACATACTTCTTGGATGTTAACATGGCGATGACATAAAGGGGCATCCTCTAAAAATTAACTTGTCTCCTCTACACCGAGTAACTAAAAGGGTTTACATCAACTAACAGTTGGGAATTAATAATTTTTCCGTTCAAAACAAAATATTTTTTCCGAACGAGAGATAATGTAAAACACGGGATACAAACACAAATACTACATGCCCACTTTTACTCTCCTGTTGTTTGGAACGGGGCCTAGCTCAAATAACAACCGAGTATAAGAGCATCGAAAATGAAAATCAAATTGTTTTTTTTTTATTACTTTAACTTTGAGAATTGATACATACAACCCCTCAACTTAAAATAACTTTGTAAAATTGATTTATGTCGATGTATATGTTTTACTAAATGCGCCGGGTCAAATATTATACATTTCATCCTTATTTTTATTCGTTGTAAATGCTTTCCTAAATGTGTCGGGTCAAATATTATACATTCCATCTTTATTTTTATGTATGTTTTGAGTTGGTCACTTGGTGTTGTAAATTAATGTATTTTGTTTTACGTTTTTCCCGATTTTGGTTATCGTTGGGTTAGCATGTTTTACGCCGCCTCCATCCAACGTTGATAGCACGGTTTTGTGGCCCTCAGCCCGCAACAGAGAGGCTTAAGACTATCATAGATTATATAACAAAATTTTAAATCATCAGATGGAAAAGCCCCCACTCAAATAATGAATTCTCTCTCTCACACGATACACTGTTTCACTCTAGAAAATAGAATGGTTGCATAATTAATGAGAGAAAACGGCGTTTGTTGCTACCACGCTAAGCTAACTCATAAAGTCGATGGTATCAACAGTCTACAGATGACCTTTTGTATTATTTATTTTGAGAAAAATGCCCGGATAGTCCCTGTGGTTTGCCCATTTTTCACCTTTAGTCCCTAACTTTCTAAAATTACCCCTATAGTCCTCAACCTTTTCAATTTCGTTCCCGGATAGTCCCTGACGCGTAACTGGGTTATTTTTTGGTGTTAGATGCATGTGAAATGACAAAAATACCCTTACCCACTTCATCTTCCCCACCCACTTCATCTTTCCCACTCCACACCACCACCACCACCACCACCATCTACCCCCACTTCACCTTAACCACCACAACCACCACCGCCGCCATCATCATCGCTGCCTCAACCACACTCACAGGATCTGAGACGAAGCTGAGAGATTCGCCGGAATGTTTCCGGTGAATGCATTGGAAGAAACGTAGAGGTATCAAATTTCCGGTGGTAAGTTGCCGGAGATTTCACCGGAGAGGAGGCTGTTTGCGACGTGTGGCGTTTAAGATGTCTTGTTGACTTACTATAATTAATATATTAACACTGCATTTACTTTTATTGAGCACAACACTTTTATTCTCGTTTGCCAATCAAAAATCTCAATTGGTTTCTGTACGTGAATGTTTCATAACCCAAAACTTTATATGAGAGATAATATTGTCCATTGAAGAAGAGTTTAAATCGATTTTTGTTTCTTGGTCTGTGTATTTGTTTGCGACAATTTTCTTTTGATGTATATACAGAAATCAACTTGGTTTCTGTACGGGTATGCAAGGGATTGATGGAGGAGGAATTCCGGTGAGTGTGATTGAGGCAACGGTGATGATGGCGGCGGTGGTGGTTGTGGTAGTGGTGGTTACGGTGAAGTGGGGGTAGATGGTGGTGGTGTGGAGTGGGAAAGATGAAGTGGGTGAGGAAGATGAAGTGGGTAAGGGTATTTTTGTCATTTCACACGCACCTAACACCAAAAACTAACCCAGTTACGAGTCAGGGACTATCCGGGAACAAAATTGAAAAAGTTGGGGACTATTGGTGTAATTTTAGAAAGTTAAGGACTAAAGGTGAAAAATGGGCAAACCACAGGGACTATCCGGGCACTTTTCTCATTTATTTTCTTCAATCTCCAATAAATCAAACAAGAAAATATATAGTAAATTACTTCTCGACAAAAACAATAAATCAAATATATATATATATATATATATATATATATATATATATATATATATATATATATATATATAGAGAGAGAGAGAGAGAGAGAGAAAGTATAATGTACTTCAGGGCTTAACGTACATTAACGTACGCGACCAAATAGAACGTGCGTAATTATTATCCCATGCGTGATTATCACATTTTTTGATCAACTTAACTTGCGTAATTACGATCCCATGCGTGATTATCTCCAAAAAACTGATCCCATGCGTGATTAACTGCTCCCATGCGTGATTAACTGGCTCCCATGCGTGATTAACTGATCCATGCGTGATTAACTGATCCATGCGTGATTTTTGCCCTGATCCGATGGTTACGCGCGTCGCGTACATGAAGTACAATAAGGCTTTTTGTATGTTAACCTTTCCATATATATATATATATATATATATATATATATATATACTACTTTAATAAGCATATAGGAAGGACAGAAATGGTCATTTGCCACTTTACAACCATTTGAAGCCCATTGTACAACCTTTTAAGCACAAAGGTGTTGAAAAATCCTTCAACAACACGCGGACCAGCTCATACAAACTAACCGGATATCTTTGACCCGTTTTACCCAAATGGATCCAATATATACCTCCTTTCAATCAATCTAAACCCTAATATTCATTTCATTCACATTCGCCCCCATCCTTCTTCTTCTCTCTCTCTCTCTCTCACTAGACGCGGTTCTAGGGTTTCAAAACCAGGCGCTCCAAGATCAAGATCTAGGGTTTCTCTGTGATGAATCTCTTTACATCCGACACCAGATCGACTTCCTCATTATCATCACCACCATTTCTAGGGTTTTTTTACCAGTCGCTTCAAGATATACGCTTCCTCAGCGATGAATCTCTCTAGATCCAACACCAGATCGACTGGTTTGACCGCTCGGTATCTTTCTTTTTACAGTATCTTTTTTTTTTGTTATTTGAATCGGATATGTGTAATATTTCAGATCTGCCGTTGAGTTGTTCGTGTTAGGGTGTACCGGAATAACCAGATGTGGTATGTGTTCTCTAGTTTAGTTTTTTTTTCTTTAAAGAAGTTTGTATTTTTAATTTGAAGTTGATTATTGTGTTTATCTTGCAAGTATCATCTGGAATTTGAATCGGATCTGTGTAATATTTCAGATCTGCCATTGAGTTGTTCGTGTTAGGGTGCACCAGAATAACCAGAGGTGGTATGTGTTCTGTAATTTAGTTTTTTTTTTCTTTAAAGAAGTTTGTATCTTTAATTTGAAGTTGATTATTGTGTTTATCTTGCAAGTATCATCTGGAGTCGATCTCTACACAATTTCAACAAGGTATTGTTTGAGCCGTAGCTTTTTTATTCTGCGAAATGTTTGTTTGTTTACTACTGGATAACCAGATGTGGTATGTGTTCTTTAGTTTAGGTTTTTTTGAAGCCCATTGTACAACCTTTAAAGCACAAAGGTGTTGAAAAATCCTTCAACAACACGCGGACCAGCTCATGCAAACTAACCGGATGCATTTGACCCGTTTTAATCAAATGGATCCAATATATACTTTCTTTCACTAAATCTAAACCCTAACTGGTATGTTTGTAGCTGATTATGTTTCTTACAGATCTGGTATGTTTGTAGCTGATTTACATGCTTATGTTACTGATTATGTTTGTTACAGATCTGGTATGTTTGTAGCTGATTATGTTTGTTATAGATCTAATGTTACTGATAAGATTCAGTTTTGCTTTTACAGTTGCCGGTGGGTGGTAAAGGAGTTGTGTACTCCGGATTTTGTGTTCTTAATCTGTCTGAACTGAAAGTGTTTGAGGCTGTGATGCAAAAGCTGAGCTTGTGTTCTTAATCTGTCTGAACTGAAAGTGTCGAGTCTATGATGCATAAGCTGAGCTTGTGTTCTTAATATGTCTGAACTGAAAGTGTTGAGGCTATGATGCATAAGCTGAGCCTGTGAGGTTACATATTTGTTTCTTGTGCTTAAAACACTTGTACATCATGCTTTAAAGGTTGTTTAAGTTTAGTGGCAAATTACTCTTGTTGTGTACTCCGGATTTTGTGTTCTTAATCTGTCTGAACTGAAAGTGTTTGAGGCTGTGATGCAAAAGCTGAGTTGTGTTCTTAATCTGTCTGAACTGAAAGTTTTGAGTCTATGATGTATAAGCTGAGCTTGTGTTCTTAATCTGTCTGAACTGAAAGTGTTTGAGGCTGTGATGCAAAAGCTGAGCTTGTGTTCTTAATCTGTCTGAACTGAAAGTGTTTGAGGCTGTGATGCAAAAGCTGAGCTTGTGTTCTTAATCTGTCTGAACTGAAAGTGTTGAGTCTATGATGCATAACTTAAGCTGAGCTTGTGTTCTTAATATGTCTGAACTGAAAGTGTTGAGGCTATGATGCATAAGTTGAGCCTGTGAGGTTACATATGTGTTTCTTGTGCTTAAAACACTTGTACATCATGCTTTAAAGGTTGTTTAAGTTTAGTGGCAAATTACTCTTGTACATCATGCTTTAAAGCGAGGTTACATAACACAATAGACTGTGATGATGATTGTATTTTGAGGGTACATAGAAGATCCGAGTAGCATCTTGGCGGGGCAATATCCAGGTTGCATAGTTCTCACTCTGCAACCGTGTGTTGCAGCCATGGTTTTACCCGTAGTTGTGTTCATCTCTCAATTACATGTCTGAGTCTTCCAGATGTTTTGAAAGAAAGTATATATTGGATCCATTTGATTAAAACGGGTCAAATGCATCCGGTTAGTTTATATGAGCTGGTCCGCGTGTTGTTGAAGGATTTTTCAACACCTTTGTGCTTTAAAGGTTGTACAATGGGCTTCAAATGGTTGTAAAGTGGCAAATGACCATTTATGTCCTTCCTATATGCTTATTAAAGTAGTATAGAGTATAGATATAGATATAGATATAGATAGATAGATAATGTGCTTAAAATGATTTTAGCCTTTATGTTTGTTACAGATCTGGTATGTTTGTAGCTGATTTACATGCTTATGTTACTGAAGGTTTTAGTATCTAAGTTGAGTGTTTGTAGAGTTGTGATGAATGTAGTTAAATTTATAGACTTCCATGCATGCTTCCTTTCTGACAAATCCGAACAGTGTTTGCTTTTACAACTGTATTTGAACAGTCATCGTCAGTAAAAAATTCAAAAAGGATAGCAGTAAAATATTTTGGATTCTGAAAGGTTGTCAACTGTTCAAAGACTTTTTGTGAAAAGTCTTTGAAAGGTTGTCAACTGTTCAACTGTAAAATCAGGAGTTAGGTTTCTGAAAAAGGTTTCGAAAGTCTTTCTGACAGGTTACTGTTCAATTTTTTTGTCATAAAAAAACTAAATCAATTTTTACTTTAAATTCAAAAAGTTTATTAAAAAGAGTTATAATTTGATGCAAGTGCAAAGCTGTTTAGAGTTTTAACCTGATTCATTACTTTAAATCAATTGTTACTTTAAATTCAAAAAGTTTATTAAAAAGAGTTATAATTTGATGCAAGTGCAAAGCTGTTTAGAGTTTTAACCTGATTCATTACTTTAAATCAATTGTTACTTTAAATTCAAAAAGTTTATTAAAAAGAGTTATAATGTGATGCAAAAGCTGAGCTTGTGTTCTTAATCTGTCTGAACTGCAAGTGTTGAGTCTATGATGCATAAGCTGAGCTTGTGTTCTTAATCTGTCTGAACTGAAAGTGTTTGAGGCTGTGATGCAAAAGCTGAGCTTGTGTTCTTAATATGTCTGAACTGAAAGTGTTGAGGCTATGATGCATAAGCTGAGCCTGTGAGGTTACATATGTGTTTCTTATGCTTAAAACACTTGTACATCATGCTTTAAAGGTTGTTTAAGTTTAGTGGCAAATTACTCTTGTACATCATGCTTTAAAGCGAGGTTACATAACACAATAGACTGTGATGATGATTGTATTTTGAGGGTACATAGAAGATCCGAGTAGCATCTTGGCGGGGCAATATCTAGGTTGCATAGTTCTCACTCTGCAACCGTGTGTTGCAGCCATGGCTTTACCCGTAGTTGTGTTCATCTCTCAATTACATGTCTGAGTCTTCCAGATGTTTTGAAAGAAAGTATATATTGGATCCATTTGATTAAAACGGGTCAAATGCATCCGGTTAGTTTATATGAGCTGGTCCGCGTGTTGTTGAAGGATTTTTCAACACCTTTGTGCTTTAAAGGTTGTACAATGGGCTTCAAATGGTTGTAAAGTGGCAAATGACCATTTCTGTCCTTCCTATATGCTTATTAAAGTAGTATAGATATAGATAATTGTTGATAATGAAAATTGTTGAGGCTATGATGCATAAGCTGAGCCTGTGAGGTTATGATGCATAATATGTCTGAACTGAAAGTGTTGAGGCTATGATGCATAAGTTGAGCCTGTGAGGTTATGATGCATAATATGTTTGAACTGAAGTCAAGTTGGGTCCAAGGTGAATGCTGGAGTACTTTAGAAGTCAAGTTGGGTCCAAGGCTTGGAAGAAGGTGGGAGTTGTGGCTTTCGCTACGATATGGAGACTTTGGACGAGTAGAAACGAGAAATAATTTAATGGCAACAACATTCCGATCGCTAAAGTGTACCAGTTTTGTTTTGATAGTCATTATGTATGATTTCAGAAGCTTTGACCATGTTGATATGTGTATTTCAATTTGTTATATTTATGAACACAAATTATATTAAGAAAAAAAGAAAGTTATTTTTGTATTGTGTAATCATCATCTTCTTATAGTTTTGGTGTGGTTTGATTTCATTCTTTGATGCGCAATGGAAAGAATCTTACTTTCACTTATACTTGTAGCATTCATACACGAAAACTGACCCAACTTGAGACCAACCCAAAATTCATACAAAGTGGTGTAGTTATATTCTTGAGACCTGAGCCCCTAGGGATGGCAAAAAAAGCCCAAGCCCGACGGGTATACCCGAAACCCGAAACATACGGGCCGGGTATACCCGAAGCCCGACGGATATGGGCCGGGTATGGGATTAAAAATATAAAAATATTCGGGTACGGGTACGGGTATGGGATTTAACGATACCCGGCCCAAACCTGGCCCATTGCCATTCCTAGAGCCCCTAAATTCATTTTTTGCTTTTTTCTTAAGAAATATAATAATTCAAATTAACTCTTTTATTTTTAAATAAATGCAATCTAATAATTAACTCTTTTTAAATAAATGCAATCTAATAATTAAATGTATACTATATATAACAAATTATTAAAGCATAAACTGTATATTAAATGTAAACTTTTAATACATACAATACAGAGACAAAACGTCATACCAACTTCGTAGACTTGACGGAACTTACAGACTCGATAACAAAAGACCGTAACATACAATACAGAGATAAAACGTCAAAGATCCACAAGCAATTGTGGATCTTTACTGACGGGTACACTTCGGAATGTAGCAAATATGAATGAATATAACCTCAGTGTAGGTAATTACATATCTCCCACCGAGGTTATATTCATTCATATGAATGAATATAACCCAAGTGGTAGATATGTAATTAGCGAGCTCTGGAATTTCAAGGAAAATCGAAGAGCTCCACTGGGGTTGTATTCATTCATATCAATCACTCCCTTATGTGCACCGCATCTTCTAGGAGGTTGTCAAGTGTTCTCGCCTTCGTAGTTGGTGTTTTGCGTATCTTTACATCCGCAGCCATTCTGTACATCGAATCAAAACCAAAACCAAATAACTGTTATCATCGAATCAAACCAAAACCATATAACTGTTATCATCAAAACCAAAACCAAATAACTGTTATCATCAAAACCAAAAATCAAAATGAGGAACACATTCAAATCACACATTCAAATCAATGAATCAAACCCAAAACACATTCAAAACCTCTGTTTTGATACCCTAAACCCACAAGAATCAAAACAGGAACACATTCAAAACCTCTGTTTTGATACCCTAAACCCACAAGAATCAAAACCAAATAACTGTTATCATCAAAACCAAAACCAAATAACTGTTACCATCAAAACCAAAAATCAAAATGAGGAACACATTCAAATCACACATTCAATTCATTGAATCAAACCCAAAACACATTCAAAACCTCTGTTTTGATACCCTAAACCCTAAACCCACAAGAATCAAAACAGGAACACATTCAAAACCTCTGTTTTGATACCCTAAACCCTAAACCCACAAGAATCAAAACCAAATAACTGTTATCATCAAAACCAAAACCAAATAATTGTTATCATCAAAACCAAAAATCAAAATGAGGAACACATTCAAATCACACATTCAAATCATTGAATCAAACCCAAAACACATTTAAAACTTCTATTTTGATACCCTAAACCCACAAAAATCAAAACCAAAACACATTCAAAACCTCTGTTTTGATGCATTTTGAACAAAATCAACCCAAAATCAACCCAAAATCATCGAATGGAACCCAAAATCAACCCTCTGTTTTTTTCAAAATCAACCCAAAATCATCGAATGGAACCCAAAATCAAACCCAAAATCATCCCTCTGTTTTTTTCAAAATCAACCCAAAATCATCCCTCTGTTTTTTTTTCAAAATCAACCCAAAATCATCGAATGGAACTCAAAATCAAACCCAAAATCAACCCTCTGTTATTTTCAAAATCAACCCAAAATCATCGAATGAAACCCAAAATCAACCCAAAATCATCGAATGGAACCCAAAATCAAACCCAGAATCAACCCTCTGTTTTTTCACAATATAAACACATTCAAATCATCGAATCAAACCAAAAATCAATATGAGGATGAAGATGAACCTGATCTGTTCGATGATGAAGATGTTCGATGATGAAGATGTTCGATGAAGATGATGAAGATGATCTGTTGATCTGTTCGATGAAGATGATGATGATGATCTTGGGAGTTGGGAGAGATATTGGGAGTTGGGAGAGCTGTTGATGATGATAATGAAACTGGTGGTCTGCTATTAAGTGTAGATATTAAGGGTGGGGGGGGGGGGGGGTATGGCATAGATAGACTAGATCGCTTCTACGAATAAGAAAACTAATAGACGACGTACTATACAATATATCACGACATGATTAACAAACTAACAAGAAACAAGTTCCGTATTGTAAATCGTCGCCACCACAAGTCCTGCATTGTATCAAGAGAATATCAATAAACTAAAAAAAACAAGTATCGTATTGCAAAGTTTCACCCTTAAAATTACTAACAAGTGTTGTGTTTTCCATTGTATCGCGAATTTGGTTTTGGTTATGGCTCAAAACCGAACCGCCCCATACATAACCCTAAACTCACCAACCTAAGTGATATGTTTCCCGCCGCATCACGCGGGTAAACGACTAGTGTATATATATATATATATATATGTATATATTGAATGGCTAACGTTACTCTCCCAAACTCCTATATTTACAAATAACTCTCCCTTGCTTGGGATTGAACCCAAGACCTCCCACTAATAGGTAAGAGCCTCTACCAAGTGAGCTAGCCCCACTTGGCTAAACAAGAACATATATAGTAAATTACTTCTCGACAAAAAACATGGAAAGAAGCTAAATTACGGAAATATATATATATATATATATATATAGAGAGAGAGAGAGAGAGAGAGAAAGTGTACTGTACAAATGCCCTTATCGTACAATACGTACGCGTCAATCTCAGCTGTCAGATCTTTCATCCCGCATTGAAATCGCATGTTGGTTTTTTTGTAACAATTTCGCATGTGATAGTTTTTGATGAAATCGCATGTTGGTTTTTTGTAACAATTTCGCATGTGATAATTTTGATTAAATAACATGTTGTTTTTTTGTAACAATTTCGCATGTGGTAATTTTGATGAAATCGCATGTTAAAAAAACAACATGCGAAATTGTTACAAAAAACCAACATGCGATTTCAATGCGGGATGAAGATCTGACGGCTGAGATTGACGCGTACGTATTGTACGATAAGGGCATTTGTACGTTAACCTAACCCTATATATATATATATATAGGGTAGGAGTTGGCTACAAAGCCTTGTTTTCCTACAAAGTGTAGGAAGCCTCCTACATGCGACATGTGGCAATCCTAGTTTTTTATCAAAAGGGTATTAGGGTAATTTCATTATTTATTTTAATTATGTATTTTTTTATTAGATAACTAACTAACCGGAAATTTATGGAAAGTAAATATCTAATTATAATAGGCTCGACAGTTTCATTTTAAATCCTTCAATCCAGCTATTTTAGTATATTCATCTTCTCTTTCACAACAACTTTTACTCATCAGAATTATGGCGTCAAATGCTATTGTTGATTGCGGTGATGGTAATGTTTATTTGATACCGCAGTCTCTTAAACTTGATTTTCTCTTTTTGAGCCTGTTTTAGCGTTTGTATATTTTACATAACAATCACTTTGCTGTTTCGATTTCTTGATATAGTGTTTTACCAGTAAATAGGCTCATACCATTGTGTTTTAATATTTATCGTTGTTTAACTTATTGTTGTTAATATCTCTGTCAATGAGTATGGGGGACGATTTATTGACATTATGTTTTACCAGCAATAGTCTAATACCAATGTGTTTAAATAATTATCATTGGAATAGGGTTTTGGAGTTCTTATGTTGCTGTGTTTTAAAATTACTGTGTAATATGTTGTGTTTTACCGGTTGGAATACATGTAACTTGTGATTGATCTTCATTGGCATGTTTATTATCTCATGTAGTTTACCATTATGGCATGTGTGTTATTGTACGTTGTGTTTTTTTGTAGATGTTTACTCAGATGTTCACTCATGTGTTTTATGTGGTTTAATATGTTCTTTTTATTGTCTGATACACATGTTCTTTTTAGATGTGTTTTAAACATGTATCACGTGTAGTATATTGTTGTGTCTTCTTTTTTTTTGACTTTTTTCTTGGTAGGTCAATGCACAAATGTGTATAAATAATTATCATTGGACTAGGGTTTTGGAGTTCTTATGTTGCTGTGTTTTAAAATTACTGTGTAACATGTTGTGTTTTACTGGTTGGAATACATGTAACTTGTGACTGATCTTCATTGGCACGTTTATTATCTCATGTAGTTTACCATTATGGCATGTGTGTTATTTGTACGTTGTGTTTTTTGTAGATGTTCACTCAGATGTTCACTCATGTGTTTTATGTGTTTTAATAAGTTCTTTTTATCGTCTGATTCACATGTTCTTTTTACGATGTGTTTTAAACATGTATCACGTGTAGTATATTGTTGTGTCTTGTTTTAAATTTTTGTATTTTTTTAGACTGCCCCATTTACCATCCACGTGGTGTAGAACATGTTTCTCCGAGTTCGGGCAAAAAGACATACACTCCAAACTCATCATCCTCGATGACTCCAGTCGTTGGCATGGTATTTGACACGGTAGCTGCTGCCTACAACTTCTACAAAGCATATGCACATGCGGGTGGCTGGACTATAAGGAAGGGAACAAAGCATACAAATCGTGGTGTTACAGTAAATAAATATTTTGTATGCTCAAAAGAGGGGCATAAAGTCTTTAAACCTGTTGACACTTTAGCCGATCAGCCTCTTAATAGGTGGGTACGTAGGGTACCCTCAAAAAGGACCGGTTGTCAAGCGGAGTTTCGAATAAAGTTGAACGATGATAAGAAGTATGTGTTATACTACTTTACAGAGGCGCACAACCACTCTTTCGTGCATGAAGAAGATCTCCACTTACTCAGGGAAAATAGAAGCCTCAGCCGTTCGCATGAGGACATGATAAAGAAGATGTCCAACTTGAACATTGGTCCTGTTCGAGCATTCAACATCATGAAGGAGTTGTGTGGTGGTTTTGATAATGTCGGGGTGACCAAATGTGACTTCAAAATTTTTAAAAAAGAACTAAATGTGTTTATTGGTGAGTTTGATGCCGAGATGCTTGTCAGGCGTCTAACTAGGAAAAAAGAGTTTTTACCTAATTTTACGTGTGAATACCAAACTACTGAGGAAGGTGTTTTGAAGTGTCTGTTCTGGGCTGATGAGGAAATGAAAAGAAATTTTTATATGTTCGGTGATGTTGTGTCCTTCGATGCCACGTATAAGCGAAACAAGTAAGTATAACATTTATATATTTTGTACCATTGTGTTTTAGCTTATTCATTAGATGCTTTTCCGGCAACTGTGTGTTTTACTATTCTGATCCATTTTGTTTTTGCTTATAATTTTTTGTGTTTCGTGTTTTATTAGGTATAACATGATGTTCGTCCCTTTCACTGGGATTGACAATCACAATCGCAATGTCACACTTGGTGCTTCTATTATTGGTTCCAAAACTGCTGAGACATATAGTTGGTTACTTAATGTGTTTAAGGACGCATTTGGATATGCACCACGAGTTATTGTTACTGACCAAGACCCTGCGATGAAGAGGGCTATTGAGGATGTTTGGCCTGATTCAAGGCATCGGTTATGCATGTGGCACATCATGGATAAACTTACCACAAAGGTGTTGTATTTTTTGTTTTTTTTTTTTTTTTTTTGGTTATGCATATGTGATGTGTTTTGAGTATTTAGTTTGTTTTATTCTGACGATACTGATAATTGCACAGGTTGGACCAACTATATGTGCAAACACCGATTTCAGGAAAAGATTGTCTGCAATTGTCTGGACGGATTCTTTATTGCCTGAAGCATTTGAGACCGAATGGGCGGCTGTATTAAATGAGTTTAACTTATCCGACCACGAATGGCTCACATATATATATGGGCTTCGTCAATCATGGATCCCAGCTTATTATCGTGAAGAAGAAATGTCCGGTCTCATGCGGACGTCTTCCCGATCCGAAAGCGAGAATCACTTCTTTGGTAAGATTTGCAATCCCAAGTGTACTTTGGTTGAATTTCTCAGCCACTTCGACACGGCTATTGATGCACAACGACACGAGCATTGTAAAAACGACCACGATACTCGTTATACTTCGCCCGATATATGGAATACTGATTTTGTTCTTGAGAAACAAGCATCTGAGATATATACTAGAACGATTTTTTTTTTTTGATGTTCAATTGGAAATTCAACATGGTATTCACCGGTGTGCTAGCGTCAGATTAGAGCATATTGCTGATTTTATCAAGTTTTATATCAAGGATCTAGATCAGCCAACAACTGCATTTTATGAGGTAACATTGTGTTTTTTTTAATTCATTTTTATCAGGTAAATCTGTGTTTTTTTTTTAATGTGTTATACGCATGTTTAGGTTATGATACGCGAGGAGGACGTTACTGTTAAATGCAGCTGCAACAGGTTCGAGCAGTTTGGGCTATTGTGCAGTCATATTTTTTGTGTTTGAGGGTTGTTGATGTAAGAGAGTTTCATAGACAATATATTTTGAGGCGTTGGACTCACGAAGCAGTTCCAAATAGTTCACCTGGGTCCATCCTTACTGATGGGGCAATCCAGATCAGAGCGTCGAGGTCAACCGTTGCATTCGTGAGATTAGTAATGTAACCGAGTATGTTATAAATAAGTTGGTATCCAAGTTTGACGAGATGTGTAATTTTCGTGACCACATCAAGCAGTTTATGACAGTTGCTGATGACGCTCAGTTTGACGCCCCTCCCAAGACAAGACGTAATAGGTTTGCTGAACTACTTGGTGTTGCTCCTACGAACACGGCTCGTCGAACCCTAACTAGGATCTCTTAACCCTAAACCCTAAATCATAACCCCTAAACCATAAATATATTAGGGTTTGCCTTTTAGGGTTTAGCTTTAGGGTTTAGGATTTAGCTTTAGGGTTTAGCTTTATAGTTTAGCTTTAGGGTTTAGATTTAGGGTTTAGCTTTAGGTTTAGCCTTTAGGGTTTAGCTTTTAGGGTTTATAGTTTAGATTTTACGGTTTAGCTTAGTTTTTAGCCTTATTTTTTAGCTTTAGAGTTTAGAGTTTAGGAGTTAGGATTTAGGGTTTAGGGTTAAGAGATCCTAGTTGACAAATTAAGCATTAAATGTCACTAACAAAAAAAAAACAAAAAACAAAATGGCGCTAACAAAAAAAAAAAAAAAAAAAAAGCTAAAATAAAGAATTTGGAGATGCCTGGATTAGAACCCAGGTCTCCTTGTTATTTAGGCAAAATAGTAACCACTAGTACAAGTGTTCATTTATTTTATCTCTTGATTCAGTGCATATATATTATATCTTGTCGTCCACCCCGCACCCCTACGGGCCGGTCCTGTGGCGGTCGTTGTGGTGGTTGGTGATTGAGAAGAGAGAAAAAAAGCTTTTGTACAGAGAGATAGAGAAAGAGACAGGGGAGGAGATATTTACAGAGAGAGTGTGTGTGTTTATATATATATAAATATAGGGGATGGTTCAAATGAAAACCACTTTTATTGTGAAAACTCGAAAACTAACTAAAAAAAGCCTAAAAAACACACCAAATTTTTTTTTCAATTTTTTTTTATAAAAAAATAGCAGGTTTTTGTATATAAAAAAATTAATTTTTTTTTGTATTACACATGTGCACTACAAATTTTTTTTTTTTTTTTTGAAAATTTTTTTATATACTAAAAGTAGCGAAAATTATTATGCAAAAAAAATTGGTATGTTTTTTTGGCATTTTTAATTAGGAGTTAATTACATAGTTAGTCCCTGTGGTTTACACAAAGTAACAATCTAAGGTGCTAATAGTTTAAAATCACATTCTAGGGTACTAACTTTCTATTTTTTAACATCTAAGGGTATTAACGTTAAATGGCTGTTAACTTTAACTCTGACACCCTCATGTGCAAAAAACGTGAGGGGTATAATGGTCATTGCTTCACTGAGAAACCCCAATCAGAAGGTAAACAAACCACATTCCCTTGATCTTTCCACTTAATTCTTTATAAACTTTACACCTTTACTCTATTTAACTGCACAATTCAAGATCAAATTTTGACAAATTAATCATGCATAAAACAAGAACGATCCCAAAGTGGAGTACTTGACAGAGATCAAACATCAGAAATATCAATTTTTGATATATAAAATATTGCAACGCCTCAATAAGTGAGTGAATATATGAATGACAAGAAATAACAACAATTTTTACCCATGATGTAGAAGGATAATTTCCATATGGTGCTGTATTATCTTCATATCTCCAGTTATAATCCCCTTCTGAAACTTCATTGTTGGAGCCTTTAAAAAATTTGCTAAGCCAACCCATTACAAGTACTAATATCTGTACAGGTTCAAATAAATCTCTACCTGCATATAAACCTTTGTCTCATTATAACAAGCATGAAATTTATCAATAAATTTAAAGAGAGAATACAAAAATGTTTGTTCCATTATTGGTGACAACTACACCTGCTAATACTACACTTGCTATTCAATTCTGCAATCAAAATCATATTTTGAAAATATTAAAATATCTAGTCGAAAACCACATTTCATTTGGTTTAGAACTTTAGTTTAATGTAGTTAAGCATGCCTAGAGGCTAGCCTCCACAACATAAAGATGAGGTTTCCACATAAAGTGGATTCTTGAATCGAAAAATTCAACGATCCAGTGAAAATCTATTTGTTCCTAGATTGTAACAATACACAAACAGACAATATACAAGAAGTCGGGAACAGACAAATCAGACACAGAAATATTAGTTGAGTAACCTTAAGAAAACAATAGACGGAACCATGATTAACCTGCGATTGTGCTTAAATCAGTGATCGACGGAACCATGATTTGCTTCCTTGATCGAAACGATGACGTCTCCGACCTTCTCGAGTACTTTGCTACTGGTGCTTTGTTCAATCCTGTTGTTCTTATTCTCTATACCTTCGCCGGCGTCTATGGCTGCTCTGTGCTCGGTGGCTCTTTTTTCTTCCTGATGTTTCCATTTATTGGTTTAAGCTCAATATTTCATGAAAAGTGGAGAGATTGCCAGCGAGTTCTAGAGAGAGAGAGGAGAGTGATCGGTGGCACATGATTAGGGTTTGCAATTGGGGATTTTGAAGAAGATTGATGAAGAAGACTGGTTTGTTATTATCCAGTATATATTAATATAAATAAATGAAAAATGAATGGGTTTATAATGACGAAAATACCCTCATGTTTTTTGCACGTGAGGGTGTTAGAGTTAAAGTTAACCAGCCAGTAAACGGTAATACCCTCATATGTTAAAAAATGAAAAGTTAGTACCCTAGAATGTGATTTCAAACTATTAGTACCTTATATTGTTACTTTGTGTAAACCACATGGACTAGTTATGTAATTAACTCTTTAATTAGTTTTCGAGTTTTCACAATAACCAGTGGTTTTCATTTGAACATTCCCCTATATATATATATATATATAGGTAAAGAGTACTGTACAATATTGCTTATCGTACATTACGTACGCTTCAATCTCAGCCGTCAGATCATCTTCCCGCATTTTAAAATCGCATGTTGTTTTTTTTATAACAATTTCGCATGTGATAATTTTTGATGAATTCGCATGTTGTTTTTTTGTACCAATTTCGCATGTGATAATTTTGATGAAATAGCATGTTGTTTTTTTTATAACAATTTCGCATGTGATAATTTTTTATGAATTCGCATGTTGTTTTTTGTACCAATTTCGCATGTGATAATTTTGATAAAATAGCATGTTGTTTTTTTTAACAATTTCGCATGTGGTACAAAAAAACAACATGCGAATTCAATGCGGGAAGATGATCGGACGGCTGAGATTGTAGCGTACGTAATGTACGATAAGGGCATTTGTATGATAACCGGCCTCTATATATATATATATATATATATATATATAATATCTTCACATGTAAATTTACGAAAATATCCTTCCTTTTATTAATAAAATTATCAAAACACCCTTTTGATTAACAAATATTTTGGATGAAGTTAGGGTCGGGAACCATATTGAAACAAAAGTAGCAACCACAATGAGCATTTTAGCGACTTTTAAACTATTGACGTTAAAATTTTGAAGCCTCATAGAACAAAAACAAGGTTAATTTTTTTTAAGTTATGTTTTTCAAAATATCAAAATTTCTCAAAATATAATTTAACATGGTAGCATCTCATGTTAATGACCTAAAATAATGTATGTGGATGAAGTCAAAGAGCATGAATTGGTCTAAAGTTACGTACCAGCTTCTAGGGGTGAGCAAAATCAATTACCCGACCCGACCCGAAGAATACCCGACCCGACCCGATACCCGAGAAGCAAGTAAATCAATACCCGATTTAATACCCTATATTTAAAATCGGTTCCGGTTCTAGTGTTAATCGGGTATATCGGTATTCGGTTAAAGGACCGACCCACCATATTATATTATGTATATCAGCCTGACAACATGAACATGAAGTCTGCAGTGCACTCTACATCCCCTCTCAAGCCCTTCGACAATGGAGAAGTGAATAAGCATGAGCATTCACTTTGATTTCAGCTTGAAACATTCAATCCTAGTTCCATTTCAGCTGATTAATGGTGAGTTCCATTTCAATCCTACTTCCATAACATTCAATCCTAGTTCCATTTCAGCTGATTAATATTATTGTTGGTTAATCTTATTGCAAATGTTAAATTGTTGATCATCTAGTATAACATGGTTATTGTAAAAACTGAAAAAATTATGGGAATTAGCAGTTATTTGATGGTTTATAGTTGATGGTGTGCATAAGCACACCAAGTGTTCGATATAATGTCCGAGTGAAAACTCATAGATATCGATCTTAATCCAAACAGTCCAGAATGCACTAAAAGAGCAACTTTCAGGTTCGTTTCATTCAACAAACGTTAAACGCGCTGAATCCTTTAAGATCACTTTAAAACCTCGTATATAAATCAACCCAAAATTATTTATAAACGGGATAAAGAAGTTCAAACATAATCCAAAAAAATACGATCGATTTGTTTTCTTTGTATATACTTTGTAATTCAATTGTGGATTAATTAATATATGTATTGTGTATTCTCTATTGACAGGTTATCAAATCACGTACCTCGTCAATGATCCGCCAACGATTGATTAATGAATGTAATGCAGATGAGATGAGATGAATGTGCAGCCTTCTTGTTTTGATATGAATGATTTTGTTAGGCCTAATAGGGATTATAATATAAAAGGCTGCTGGGCTTTTAGCCCATACTTAAATCGGTTCAACTTGGTTTAAGTATTATCATACTTAAAAGGCTGATATGAATGATTTCAATTATCAATCGAAATCGGTTCCTAGGTCCAACTCGGTTTTTTACTCATATATACCCGGAACCGACCCGAGACCGATTTATCCATAATACATAGAACCGAACTGTGTACATACTATCTTAGGTCCGGGTCGGTATCGGTTTTTTTTAGGGTCGGTTCTCGGTTAATTTCGGTCCGACCCTATTTTTGCTCACCCCTACCAGCTTCATATAATCCGACAAATTTCGTTGACCATAGTGATCTTTCCTTTCATATTTGACACGTTACAAAAAGGGTTTTTACATTAATTGACACACAATTGAGAGTTAATAAGGCTACCAAGTGGAGAATTAAGGCCGTGGGGTATGGTGGAGCTTGGGTTGGGGCATTTGTTGACACGTGGAATGGGAGCCCTCTCCCCCTCCACCGCCTAGTGACGTGTCCGCGGGGTATGGTGGGGCGTGGGTTGGGCTTGGGTTGGGTGCACCGCGTGGCAGAATATTAAAAAAAATTACAAAAAAATTATAAAAAATCACACAACATTTATAAAAAAAAACCTACAACTTCATTAAAATTTTAAAAATTACATAATCCTAAAAATTACATAATTTCTAAAAATTACAAAATAACAAACCTAGAGCGTTAGATAAATTTCAAAAAGGTCGATCTTGTCGAACGCCTTTCGCTCCTTGCCTTGAAACTCTAAGTTCGCCACCGCCACCCGGTCCTCGTGGCTTAACTCGCCGCTCGGAACGGATTCGTAGTAAGCCTTGAAACGCTCAAGCTTGGGCCGTAGCTCGCGCCATTTATGTTGGCACGCGTTGAGGTTGTGGCGGTCGTTACCGACGTTATGTCGGTAGGCTGCGAATGCTTCCGGCCAATATTTTGTTTGGCTCGGTGGCCACCCCTTCATAGCGTCAACGACGCTTGTGACGAGAGCCAATTCTTCTTCATGGGTCCAGGATGCCATAGCGGGTTCGTGGGATGGGGGGGACCAGTGGGTTAGCGGGTTCGAGAGAAGTGGGTAGCTGGTGGGGTTGGGTTCGTGGGATGGGGGGACCAGTGGGTTGGGGGTTACATTTTATATAGGGGTTGTTGGGAGACCCGGGTGGCGGTTTGGTTTTCCCCCAAACCGTTTGAATTTAAAATTCAAAATTTGAAAAGTCCGCTATGACATGGCGGGCTTAGCGAATGGGAGGCAGCCAGCTAGCATGTCCATACCGCCCCACGCCCAGCTTGAAAGCCAAGCCCCAAGGGCCACGCCCCAACCCAAGCCCACCCGGGGTGGTGGCTTGGGCGTTTTCCCCCAACCCACGCCCCATACCCCATCGCCTAATAAGGCTACCCACTTGCCAACGTAGGGTAATGCTCTTTTGCCCCCACCCACATAGGATGGCAATTGAATCTGAACTTCATTGGCTAAACTTGAAACCTGACATATTTAGAACGGGTTTAGAGTCTGTTAATCGGGTTTAGGACAAGTTTTTATTTTTTCGTGGGTTTGGTGTTGGGGAATTTTGTATACCACGGATAATCAGAGTGGCATGTAATCACTCTCAGATCAAATTATTTTGGTGGTTCTACCGAATAATTCAATTTCATACAACTTTGAATTCAAGAAATTGAACAACACTATGTGTATTAATGAATTCGTAATTGAACCAGAGATAGCGACCAAGAACTGTGTATTCGAATTTTTAGGGATATTCCAGATAAATGTCAGCAGGACCCAGTCAGGGGCTGCCGCCCCTTGGACCCTGCTGTTAGATATAGTTTATAATAAGAGGGATTAGATTGTAATAATGTGATACTTGGGGGGGTTAGTTGTCTAATTGTAGCAATTGTAACAAATAGTTAGTTGAATTCGTTGTTAGTTACTATAACTAACCAGCGATGGTTAATGAGACATTAGCTGTGAATTGAACGATTTCTCCTCTCTTGTGTTCTTCTCAATTTGTAGCTAACAAACTGGTATCAGAGCTACCAATTCTCGGTAATTCTGTGTATCAATTCGAATCAAATAAATGCAAATCAAGCTTCCGATTCATTCAATTTTGAAATTGATCATTGTTCGATCAATTTATGTTCAAAATTTCGATTCAAAACTTTGAAATTGATCTTTGTTCGATCAATTTCTGTCAGATTCCTTCAATTCAATTCTCGAAATTTGTCAATCCCCGATATTTCCACGTATTACCGGTGGGGAGTATCGTGACGTAGTTGATATCATCATAGACAATTTATCACAGTTTAATACACAGCGGAAGTCGAAAGATAAAAACATTATAAATCGAATGAAAGTAATATCAATTATTACAAAAACGGTTGTAAGGGATCCACAGGCGGATCAAAGTTAAAAGGAACATTGTTCAACAGATTTATAAACATCTAAGCTTGCAAGACTCTTTATTGATGCTAGGAGTAGCCAGCCCATTTCGATTAGTACCTGCACTTAACCTTTTTGGAAAATACGTCAGTTTTCACTAGTAAATACAATTAACCGACTCATTTTGAAATGTTTAAGAAAATTTGATTTGAATGCACAAGGTACAAAATATCTTTTATAACTTGGGATAATTATTTAAAAATAATCTTGTTAAAGAATTACATGTTTATTATACGTTCAGTAGCCCGAGCTGAAAACCGGGTTAAAGATTAATAGACACACCACATAATATATCCCACGCGAGTTATTCTCGAACAGGTGGGTACATTATTTTACATACGCACCGGCAGGTGTATGCCTACACCCTGTGCTTAAGTCGTGGCCATTTCAATGAATGAGCCGAGAATATCGAGGACATGGTCATTAACCCCCCAAAGGCTTAGAATAAACAAAACAGATTAAACGGGTTATCTCAATGATTTAACCTTCATACGATTAAAAATTCAATACCCGACCAAGCGGTATTTTATATACCGTACCCCAAGCCCGTATAAGGGAAAATAAGTTAAAAGTATTTACCTGATCAAATTATACAAATTTATCCCAGCCGTATACAATCGGCAAGTGCAAATATCTTTTACTGGGCTCCTAAATCTGGAACGAAGGTTTTAATAACCTATTAGATTCCTAAGGGGTCTTACATAAGTTTAAACTTATACCTGTTAGTTTTAAAGAAAAGGTATACGGTTCAAAACGCAAGATTAAGCAAAGACCGGATTAGAATGTGGTTTAGACCCGACAAGTATGAAGACTTGTATAATATGGGTAAACTAAACACATTCTGGATTTTGAAGTGAAAATGATAAGGTTTGACCCGTTTCGGTTAATTTATGCAAACTAGTTACATAAACCGTACCGAACACGACAAATGCATAGCGGGTAACCAAATGAGTCATGAGCAGGTTTCCTAAGTTAATATGCATTAAATATGTTGTGATTTCAGTAGGATACCTTCCATTATGCCCAAAACGGATTTAAAATTGATTTAAGCCCCGTAGGGGTATTTTGGTCATTTTAAGGATTATAAAAGAGGTTAAATATTAACCTGAAGTTCTGGTCTAAAATGATCAGTAAAAATATTTAATTTAATAAGTTATATCCGTAGGATATTGCGTATATGTGAAATTTATCATTTATAACCAAACTATGCACCGTATGGGCATTTTGGTAATTTCACATAAGCTTTAAAGGTCAAATTTAGAAATCTGAGTTCAAAACTTTTTTTTACTGTTAAATTATAAAAATTTACTTAAAACATCAGTAGGTATTAAGTCTTATATGTCAAAAATAGTTTTAATCCATATTATGCGTTTAAAACGAATTAAAAGTCGGTTTTAAGCGATTTTCAGGTTATGCGGGGAAATCTGAGTTTTTGATCAGTTTATAAAGTTCAAAATATTTTATTTATCATATAAAATCAGTAGCAAAAAGTTTGGTATCAAAATGTTATGTAAAACTCATTTTATTAGCAAAAATGGTATGACCGACAATTACCGAATCAAAGCAAGAACCCTATGCCATGATCAGTTTAAAAATAAATAAAAATCTTCAAAAATCCCAAAATATTATATTACATCAGTGGGTAAAAGTTTTGGTGTCAAAATTTGGGTTTAGATAGGCTATATGCTAATAATGCCGTTTAATAAATAAAAAAGCTTTCAAATTACGATATTGAGCATAACTCCTAATTTTGACCTCAAACTGATGTCAAATTTTTAGGACATGTTTATAAATCAGTAATAAAGGTCTTTGTCCTCTCAAATTTTCAAAAATCTAATTTTAAGATCAAAAGGGCATAATGGTCAACATTTAAGCAATTAACGGAAACATGCAAATGAATCGGATTAATTAGGAACCAAGTTGTATAACCTCAAAGGGTTATACTAACCTATAACCTGGTCCTAATGGAACTCTAAGGCATATCTAAACTAAGCTAAATCGGGTCAGAACTGAAAGTCAAAGCATAAGTCTACTTTTGCGACTTTCGGTTCCGAACCGAGCCTATACTCAAAATTGTCGGGTTGAACATGCTTAGACATGTTCTTACATTAATTACCAAGTTATATAAGTGTTAAAACAGGTTTCATGGCTTCTACATTGTTAATTATGAGTTTATTTGCAAAATAGCTTTCTGTTGACTTTTTAATATTAAGTTTGACCCGACAATTGACTTAGTTAGAGTGGAAATCAGAGGGTGCCCTTTTATGGGTTTATTACCCACATAATTACCAACTCATAGCCACTTTCGAATCAAAAAATGACTGGACCATTAGTGATTAATCACTAAGTCAAAGCTTAATTACGACGACTTTGACTTTTGGTCATTAGACTAATAAAACTTGAATTAGGACGGCTAAGAATGCTTACAAAGGCTCTTAGCACGAATTAGGAGTTGAGGAAAGCTTGCTTGAAGTCCAGAGAGCTCCAGAAAGTGTGTTGTGAATAAATTTTGAAAAGTGCAAGTGAACTAACAAACAACAAGTTCTTATATAGAACTTTAAAACTCACAAGATCATTCCAACAAGGTCTACAGGTGATTCCTGATCATCCCAGGTGTCTCCTATGCATGTAAAACCATTGGTGCTGCCCCTGGCATCGAAAACCACCATGCAAAGGCGGTGCAACCTGTTGTACAGGCATCTGTGCAGTTTTTCTGCACCTGCAGGTTTTACGCGGCCCGCGTAAGGTCTGGGCAAGGCCTACGCGGCCGGTATGCATGTCAGGTCCGGTCAACAAGTTTTCAGACTTTGCATTTTTGGTCCCTGGTCCCTCTAAACATGTTTTAACTTTCGTTTATTACACTTTTAACCCCCAAACTTGACTTTAAAGGACTCTAAGTCATAAACAAACTTCGTTAAGCTCCCGGTTAGTTATACGATCACCGAAAAGTCCCCAATTTCAACGTTGACGCTTTTAACCCCTTATTTACGAATGTTAACGTATCTTCCTCATACGATATCGAAACCTTGTGAAATTTTTATCACTTATTCACGGGAGTATAATTAATCGTTACAAAGCTTCGAGTTTATTAAAAGGTCACTCAGAGGTATAATTTAAACTTGTTGACACGTTTAACCCTTGCGGCTTGCAAACTTTCACTTTCTTCCACAAACGGTTTCATATGATTCACGATTCATTCGTTTAAGGGTATAAACATCGTATAGGGTTGTTGAAAGGCAAAATTATCAAATGTTGACACTTTGGATCCCTTTATTCACATATTTACATTGTTTGACAACTTCAGTCCCTCAGGAATAATTCCTTACATGTCTAAAGTTCATGACACGTGTCTTCATAATACGGGTCATGATTTTACGAGGTGTTACATCCTCACCCCCTTAAAAGAAATCTCGACCTCAAGATTTACTGAAATAAATGAGGGTACTTCTGTTTCATTGTGGACTCAACCTCCCACGTGTATTCGGGACCTCTACGGGCATCCCATTTAACCTTCACAATCGGTACATGCTTCTTTCAAAGATTCTTAACCTGTCGGTCCTCAATCGACAAAGGTTTTTTAACAAACTTTAAGCTTTCATCTATATGCACATCCTTATGTGACATGCCTAGCGATTCATCAGCTAGACACTTTTTCAAGTTGCAAATGTGAAACACATTATGAATCCCACTGAGCTCTTCAGGCAGGTTTAACTTGTAAGCCACTGTTCCGACACATTCGATGATCTCGAATGGTCCTATGTATCTTGGGCTTAACTTGCCTTTCTTGCCAAATCGCATTACCCCTTTCCAGGGTGATACCTTAAGTAGAACTTTGTCACCTACCTCAAATTTTAGAGGTTTACGCCTTTTATCTGAGTAGCTCTTCTGCCTATCCCTGGCAGCTTTGAGATGGTCACGTATCTGTACAATCTTATATGTCGTCTCCATGACTATATCAGGTCCTATTAGTTAGACATCTCCAACTTCTGCCCAACAAACGGGCGTCCTGCACTTTCTTCCATACAAAGCTTCGAAAGGCGCAGCTTGAATACTCGAATGATAACTATTATTGTATGAAAAGTCAATCAATGGAAGGTGATCATCCCAACTTCCACCTAAATCAATAACACAAGCCCTTAACGTATCCTCCAGAGTTTGAATTGTACGTTCGCTCTGACCATCCGTCTGAGGATGATATGCAGTGCTGAAGTTTAATCGAGTGCCTAGGGATTGCTGAAAGCTTTTCCAAAAATGCGATGTGTACCTCGTATCCCTATTAGAGATGATAGACATTGGCACTCCATGAAGATATACAATCTCGTCCACGTACAGCTGAGCTAACTTATCTGAGCTGTGTGTTTCCTTAATAGGTAAGAAGTGGGCTGACTTAGTCAACCTGTCAACTATAACCCGGATAGTATCACTTCCTCGCTTTGTGTTTGGTAACTTTGTGATGAAATCCATAGTTACCATTTCCCACTTCCAGGTGGGAAGTTCAGGCTGTTGTAGCAAACCTGACGGCTTCTGGTGTTCTGCTTTAACTTGAGCACACGTCAGACATTTGGCCACATAAGTGGCTATAGATTTCTTTAAACCTATCCACCAGTAGTTTGCCTTTAAATCCTGGTACATCTTGTCACTTCCAGGATGAACATAATATTTGGAGCTATGGGCTTCTTGAAGGATAACGTCCCTGAGTCCTCCATAAATTGAACCCATATTCGTCCGTACAATCTTAGAATTCCATCCTTGCCATATGATAACTGCTTGGCAGTTACTCCCAACTTTTCATACTGATAGTTAGCTTCCAATACAGCTTCCTTCTGAACGGCTAACAATCTTTCATTCAAACTGTTCTTCAATTCAATGCTCTTGGCATTGATTCTAATGGGCTTAACCCTTTCCTTTCTGCTCAAAGCATCGGCGACCACATTCGCCTTACCTGGATGGTATCGGATTTTACAATCATAATCATTCAGTGTCTCCATCCATCGACGCTGTCTCATGTTCAGATCCTTCTGGTTGAACAAGTGTTGAAGGATTTTATGATCAGAATAGATCACACACTTGGTACCATATAAATATTGCCTCCAAAGTTTTAGTGCAAACACAACTGCACCCAATTCCAAATCGTGGGTGGTGTAATTCTTTTCGTGCACTTTTAATTGTCGAGAAGCATAGACAATAACTTTGCCTTTCTGCATGAGCACACATCCCATACCTGTGTGTGATGCATCGCAGTATACCACAAACTCTTCTATTCCCTCAGGCAATGTTAACACGGGAGCATTGCTCAACTTTTGCTTAAGAATCTCAAAGGATTGTTGTTGCTTAGGACCCCAATCAAACTTTATATTCTTCCTAGTCAACGAAGTTAGGGGTGCAGCAATTCTTGAGAAATTTTCAATAAAACGCCTGTAATATCCTGCCAGACCCAAGAAGCTGCGAATCTCTGTGGGTGTCTTCGGCTCTTGCCAATTCATGATAGCTTCAATCTTAGCGGGATCCACCTGGATACCATGCTCACTAACCACATGTCCAAGGAATTGGACTTCACAAAGCCAAAATTCACACTTTGAAAACTTGGTGTAGAGCTTTTCTTGTTGAAGAAGTTTAAGAATACAATGAAGATGCTTCTCATGATCAGCCTGATTCTTCGAATAAATAAGAATGTCATCAATGAAGAAAATGATAAACTTGTCCAAGTAGGGTTTGTAAACGCGATTTATGAGGTCCATGAATGCTACTGGTGCGTTAGTGAGCCCGAAAGGCTTCACCAAGAACTCGTAATGACCATAACGAGTTCTGAATGCAGTCTTATGCACATCTTCATTTCTAACCTTCAGTTGATGATAACCTGATCTCAAGTCAATCTTGGAGAAGTAACTTGCTCCTTGAAGTTGATCGAACAGATCGTCGATCCTGGGCAATGGATATCTGTTCTTAATTATAACCTTGTTCAGCTCTCGATAATCAATGCATAAACGCATTGATCCATCCTTTTTCTTCACAAACAGAATCGGTGCTCCCCAAGGAGATGAGCTAGGCCTAATAAAACCTTTTGCCAATAGTTCATCTAACTGAGTCCTTAACTCCTTCATTTCAGTCGGTGTTAACCTGTAAGGTGCTCTTGCAACAGGTGCTGCTCCTAGAATAATGTCAATTCTAAACTCCACTTGCCTATCTGGTGGTAACCCAGGTAATTCTTCAGGGAATACATCTGGATACTCAAAAATTATGGGAATGTCTTCGATCTTGGGCTTTGGTTCATCAATAGTCACTTGTGCCATATAAATGACACAACCTTTCTTCATACACCTTGATGCCTTAAGCATAGACACTTGCTTAGGCAACCCGTACTGAGTGTCTCCTTGTATGGTAAGTGGCTCACCATACGGAGTCTTGATAATCACTTGTTTCTTGTCACAAACAATCTGGGCTTGGTTATGAGATAACCAATCCATGCCAATTACTATGTTGAAACCAGCTAATTTCAAAGGAAGCAAAGATAACGGAAAAGAGTGGTTCCTAATGGATATAAAACATCTATCTAACTCGGTTGAAGCAGTTTCTATGGTACCATCGGCCAATTCTACTTCATATTTTATGCTTAGGGTTTTAACAGGCAGATTTAATAACTTACAAAACTTATCATCTACAAATGACTTATCTGCCAGCGAATCAAATAATACCCTTGCATAAACATCATTGATAAGGAAGGTACCTGTTATCACGTTGTCATTCTGGATTGCCTCTTGAGCATTCATTTGGAAGACCCGAGCATTGGTCTTCTTGACTTCTTCAGGTTGCTTCGCATACTTTGGGCAGTTGGATTTGATATGCCCCTTCTCGTTACAGTTGTAACAAGTCACATCCTTAATCTTCTTACAGTCCAACGTCTTATGCTCACTAGATTTACATATCCCACAAACCCTAGGCTGCGATAGGGTTTTTGATTCATACATGCATTTTCCCAGATAGCGCTTCTTGCAGGTCTTGCATTTGGGCTTCTCACCCAACTGTTGGTCATCTTTCTTGAGCCCTGGACTCTTCTTGTGATCAGAGTTCCCCTTGTGCTTCTTGTCTGAACGGTGTGAGTTATCATCCTCACGTTTTCTCTTCCCAACATCAGAGTTCTTAAGCGATCTCTGCTTGACCGCATCAAGGGTAAGAGATAATGACAAATCAGCTACTGACCTAAATGTAGTAGGTCTTGATGCTTTCACACTAGCTTTAATCTTTGGGGCTAAACCCCCAATGAAACGGGCTATACATTTTGGTTCCGATGTCACCAAGTAAGGAACCAGTCGAGACATGGTGTTAAAACTCGTGAGATATGCCTGACAGTCTAAGTTTTTCATAACCAATGTCAGAAAGTCAGTCTCGATCTTCTCAACTTCATGTTGAGGACAGAAATTCTCTTTGATCAACACGACAAACTGAGCCCATGTTAAGTTGTATAACGGAATCTTTCCAGTAGCTTGGATCAAAGACCTCCACCAAGCTAGGGCTTCTCCCTTGAATGACTGTGAAACATAGTTCACAATACCTTTCTCGGCACATCCACTAATATCGACCACCGTATCCATCTCATCTAGCCACGTCATGCAATCAATGGCGCCTTTTTCCCTAGTAAAATCTCTGGGCTTACAAGATACGAAATACTTATATGAACAGGTCTTTGCACGTGGCTCTTGATCAAATATAATCTTCTTAGATGGGATACTGTGCTGATTTAAGGAGTGTTGGGCATCATCCTTCTTCGACTCATGAGATTTAGAAGGTGGCTTACTGTGAGCTTCAGAGTGAGTCTTTGAGCGTGTACCACTAGACTCTCTAAATTGCCTGTCCATGGCTTTAGAAACAACATTATCAATCAATGCTTGAAGTTCCGCACCAATTACGTGGATTCTGGTAGTATCATGATTCTCTACAGGGTGACTGTTGATTTCTTCAGATTCTGCCATGTAGCTTGATTGCTACATAAAATAATGATAATGATTCATTCAGAATTCTATAACAGGATTGTCATCTTTGATAATTTTATTAACCATGGTATTAATAAACCATATTGGTTAATTTATTAAGCATATTCATTCAGGATTTTTCATTATAATTATCCTCAGTCATAATTTATTAATATATTATAATGGCACAAAAGGCCAGGTCACAGGGATAATTTAAACTATAAGCCATGATCTTATATGATCGAGGCATTAAGGCATTGAATCATAGTTCATTACCTTTCTTGACAGGGAGTTATAGACTACAACTGTCTTTTGTCTTATATGACAATAATTATGGCCCGTAGGCATTACATCACTAAATGGATGTTTAAAATAATAAGAAAGGAGCTGGAAGGATCCAATATTAGGATGACTTATGTGATTTTATCGAATCAAATTTGTCAGGAGTGTTAACATGTTTTCAGATGTTAACAAGGATTTTGAATCTTACAAGGAACTACCATCATGGCCATGTCTTAATACGACACATGGCTAGGTTTTGCCTTCAAGATTTTATTTAATATATAATGGCAGATTACTCTTTAAAAGGAATGATATTTTATTTTATTTCATATATTATTTCCATTCATATAATGATAATTGAAATTTTAAATTCAACACATTCCATAATTAAATAAAAAGAGTACATAAATGCCCTAAACGGGACTTTAACAGAAATAACTTGCCCACGCAGGGGCTAAACTGAAAATACAAGTCCTCGCAGGGATTGAATACATAAATAGATGTCCACGCAGGGACTTGATTGAAACAAGGAAATACAAATAAATAAATAAGGAATCTTCAAAAATCCCTTTTCTTCTTTCCCTTGATTAGATTCGCCAGACCCTTGAGAAATCCCCAGTGGTTCCTGCGCTCTTCTTGAACCTCCCGTTCCACCTGACTCAACCTTTGAAGAATCTCCTGTTGTCACGATGGCTGGATCTGCGGCGGCTGCGGCTGCTGATGCTGCGGAGGTTGAGGAGGTGGCGGGTATTGGTACCCATAGGCCGGGTACCTAGTCTGATATGGGACTCCATAGGGCCCCTCGGGATGAAGAGCATTGTAGTTCGCCGCTACAAGGTATGGGTCAACTTCGGCGTAGTTGTAGTTAGTATGGGCTGGCTGCTCAAAAGGGTTATACGCCGCTGCACCGGCGTATGAAGGAATTGGGTTATCATAACCCACTGGTGGCGGTGCGACTGGCGCAGAGTCCACCTCGGAAACGGGGTTTAAAGGCCCACCCATCTGTGGGTCTTCATATAGTGGCGAGTAATGACTGCCACTTGAATGCTGAGGGGTGCTAAAATGGAATCCCCCTCGCACGGACATCCGTGCTCCTGATCTCCTACGCCTCAGTGGCTCCGAAGGCGGTTGCTGCTATGGCGGCGGTGGTGGCGGTGGAGTGATCGCTACAAAACGTGAATCCTCAGAGGGATCCTGCTGTTGCTGCTGCTGTGATAGGTTGTAAGAGGGAGTAAACACCCAGTCGTATTGGACAAACCTTGCCTCATAGCTGTCTGGACCATGATAAGGTGATCCATGAAAAGACGACCCATCCAAAATCTCGATGGGGTGAGTAGGTGTCCCAGATGGTGGTTCGGCAGGATCCGGGTCATCATCCATCTCCATGTCCTGAGCTTCAGGGAAATGGTCTTCGGGGCCCAATGGGTTATGACCCATTGGTTCTTCAATCTGATTTTCCGGGTTAAACCGGCTCTAAAAATATGGGTCGGGTCTTGAAACGCGCGGTGTGACCCCGACCGCTGCAGTGGTAGGTAGGAATGGCATGAATGGTCGGACTCGTTGCCTTGATGGAGTCCGAAGGAATCATGGTAGGAAGGTGAGGAGCTAAGCGAGACAGAACATCTCGCAGACTCTAAGTAGGTCCTCCAGTCTTCTTGAGGACTGGTGCTCATTGTAACAGACGGAGTTCGCCGGTGGGAAGGACCGGCCTCGTGATCGTTGGGGGCGTTGAATGGCCCATTTCCTCGTCCTCCTCTTTGGAACCTTGATGGCATTTTGTTGAACCTGTCAAAACAAACAAAAGAAACAACAAAGGAAAACAATAAAGGGCAAAATAAAATAAATTAGGATTAGTCCTAACTTCTTTGCCTAGACTCGGAAGTCGAGGAATGTACAAACTATGTCATTGAGATTAAACACAAAAGGCTAGTGTTTAATTCACTCAATGTTGGCTCTGTTACCAACCTGTCACACCCCGATATTTCCACGTATTACCGGTGGGCCCGGTGGGGAGTATCGTGACGTAGTTGATATCATCATAGACAATTTATCACAGTTTAATACACAGCGGAAGTCGAAAGATAAAAACATTACCAACCGAATGAAAGTAATATCAATTATTACAAAAACGGTTGTAAGGGATCCACAGGCGGATCAAAGTTAAAAGGAACATTGTTCAATAGATTTATAAACATCTAAGCTTGCAAGACTCTTTATTGATGCTAGGAGTAGCCAGTCCATTTCGATTAGTACCTGCACTTAACCTTTTTGGAAAATACGTCATTTTTCACTGGTAAATACAATTAACTGACTCATTTTGAAAATGTTTAAGAAAATTGATTTGAATGCACAATGTACAAAATATCTTTATAACTTGGGATAATTATTTAAAAATAAATTTGTTAAAGAATTACATGTTTATTATACGTTCAGTAGCCCGGGCTGAAAACCGGGTTAAAGAGTAATAGACACACCACATAATATATCCCACGGCGAGTTATTCTCGAACAGGTGGGTACATTATTTTACATACGCACCGGCTGGTGTATGCCTACACCCCGTGCTTAAGTCATGGCCATTTCAATGAATGAGCCGAGGATATCCAGGACATGGTCATTAACCCCCCCCCCCCAAAGGCTTAGAATAAACAAAACAGATTAAACGGGTTATCTCAATGATTTAACCTTCATACAATTAAAAATTCAATACCCGACCAAGCGGTATTTTATATACCGTACCCTAAGCCCGTATAAGGGAAAATAAGTTAAAAGTATTTACCTGAGCAAATTATACAAATTTATCCCAGCCGTATACAATCAACAAGTGCAAATATCTTTTACTGGGCTCCTAAATCTGGAACGAAGGTTTTAATAACCTATTAGATTCCTAACGAGTCTTACATAAGTTTAAACGTAGACCAGTTAGTTTTAAAGAAATGTATACGGTTCAAAACACAAGATTAAGCGAAGACCGGATTAGAATGTGGTTTAGACCCAACAAGTATGAAGACTTGTATAATATGGGTAAACTAAACACATTCTGGATTTTGAAGTGAAAATGATAAGGTATGACCCGTTTCGGTTAATTTATGCAAACTAGTTACATAAACCGTACCGAACCCGACAAATGCATAGCGGGTAACCAAATGAGTCATGAGCAGGTTTCCTAAGTTAATATACCTTAAATATGTTTTGATATCAGTAGGATACCTTCCATTATGTCCAAAACGGATTTAAAATTGATTTAAGCCCCGCAGGGGTATTTTGGTCATTTTAAGGATTATAAAAGAGGTTAAATATTAACCTGAGATTCTGGTCTAAAATGATCAGTAAAAATATTTAATTTAATAAGTTATATCAGTAGGGTATTGCGTATATGTGAAATTTATCATTTATAACCAAACTATGCACCGTAGGGGCATTTTGGTAATTTCACATAAGCTTTAAATGTCAAATTTAGAAATTTGAGTTCAAAACTTTTGCTTACTGTTAAAGTATAAAAATTTACTTAAAACATCAGTAGGTATTAAGTCTTATATGTCAAAAATAGTTTTAATCCATACTATGCGTTTAAAACGCGTAAAAAGTCGGTTTTAAGCGATTTTCAGGTTATACAGGGAAATCTGAGTTTTTGATCATTTTATAAAGTTCAAAATATTTTATTTATCATATAAAATCAGTAGCAAAAAGTTTGGTATCAAAATGTTATGTAAAACTCATTTTATTAGCAAAAAGGGTATAACCGACAATTACCGAATCAAAGCAAGAACCATATGCCATGATCAGTTTAAAAGTAAATAAAAATCTTCAAAAATCCTAAAATATTATATTACATCAGTGGGTAAAAGGTTTGGTGTCAAAATTTGGGTTTAGATAGGCTATATGCTAATAATGCCGTTTAATAAATAAAAAAGCTTTCAAATTACGATATTGAGCATAACTCCTAATTTAGACCTCAAACTGATGTCAAAGTTTTAGGAAATGTTTATAAATCAGTAATAAAGGTTTTTGTCCTCTCACATTTTCAAAAATCTCGTTTTAAGGTCAAAAGGGCATAATGGTCAACATTTAAGCAATTAACGGAAAAATGCAAATGAATCGGATTAATTAGGAACCAAGTTGTATAACCTCAGAGGGTTATACTAACCTATAACCTGGTCCTAATGGAACTCTAAAGCATATCTAAACTAAGCTAAATCGGGTCAGAACTGAAAGTCAAAGCATAAGTCTACTTTTGCGACTTTCGGTTCCGAACCGAGCCTATACTCAAAATTGTCGGGTTGAACATGCTTAGACATGTTCTTACATTAATTACCAAGTTATATAAGTGTTAAAACAGGTTTCATGGCTTCTACATTCTTAATTATGAGTTTATTTGCAAAATAGCTTTCTGTTGACTTTTTAATATTAAGTTTGACCCGACAATTGACCTAGTTAGAGTGGAAATCAGAGAGTGCCCTTTTATGGGTTTATTACCCACATAATTATCAACTCATAGCCACTTTCAAATCAAAAAATGACTGGACCATTAGTGATTAATCACTAAGTCAAAGCTTAATTACGACGGCTTTGACTTTTGGTCATTAGACTAATAAAACTTGAATTAGGAAGGCTAAGAATGCTTACAAAGGCTCTTAGCACGAATTAGGAGTTGAGGAAAGCTTGCTTGAAGTCCAGAGAGCTCCAGAAAGTGTGTTGTGAATAAATTTTGAAAAGTGCAAGTGAACTAATAAACAACAAGTTCTTATATAGAACTTTAAAACTCACAAGATCATTCCAACAAGGTCTACAAGTGATTCCTGATCATCCCAGGTATCTCCTATGCATGTAAAACCATTGGTGCAGCCCCTGGGATCGAAAACCACCATGCAAAGGCGGTGCAACCTGCTGTACAGGCATATGTGCAGTTTTTTTTGCACCTACAGGTTCTACGCGGCCCGCGTAAGGTCTGGGCAAGGCCTACACGGCCGGTATGGATGTCAGATCCGGTCAACAAGTTTTCAGACTTTGCATTTTTGCTCCCTGGTCCCTCTAAACATGTTTTAACTTTCATTTATTGCACTTTTAACCCCCAAACTTGACTTTTATGGACTCTAAGTCATAAACAAACTTCGTTAAGCTTCCGGTTAGTTATACGATCACCGAAAAGTCCTGAATTTCAACGTTGACGCTTTTAACCCCTTATTTACGAATGTTAACGTATCTTCCTCATACAATATCGAAACCTTGTGAAATTTTTATCACTTATTCACGAGAGCATAATTAATTGTTACAAAGCTTCGGGTTCGTTAAAAGGTCACTCAGAGGTATAACTTAAACATGTTGACACGTTTAACCCTTGCGGCTTGCAAGCTTTCACTTTCTTCCACAAACGGTTTCATATGATTCACGATTCATTCGTTTAAGGGTATAAACATCGTATAGGGTTGTTGAAAGGCAAAATTATCAAATGTTGTCACTTTGGATCCCTTTATTCACATATTTACATTGTTTCACAACTTCAGTCCCTCAGGAATAATTCCTTACATGTCTAAAGTTCATGGCACGTGTCTTCATAGTACGGGTCATGATTTTACGAGGTGTTACAAAATTGACCTTTGTTCAATTAATTTCCAATTACGATTCATTAAATAACGAGTGTATAATCAATTTAATTCGAGATGTCGACTCGTAATCAAACAATGGAACAAAAGATGCATGTGCATGATGCAGCTTTGGTTCTTCTAGAATCAGTAGCTACCAAGAATGCTGAGAATATAGCATCCATAAAAAATCAAATGGAAAGCCAAATGGATGAAATCATTTGATGTATTCAAGCTTTGAGCAATAATCAAAATAACCAAACGCAGCAGGTTGTTGTACCTAGTAATTCACAATTTCCTTATCATAACAACAACAATCGCCTCACGAAGATGGAATTTCCAAAATTCAATGATGAAACTGTTGAAGGTTGGATATGCAGGGTAGAACACTTCTTTGAAATTGATGCTACTCCTGAGACTCTTAAGGTAAAATTCGTAATAGTTTATCTAGAAGATATAGATTTACTTTGGCACCAATCCTTAGTTAAATCAAGGGGGTAGTATTGAAGGAATGTTGTGGAATGATTGATTATAAAGGGTTCATAATTGCAAGATTTGGATTAGGCCATAATCAGTATGCAATGGGGGCTCTAGTGGATTTGAGACAAACTGGTTCTTTGAGTGATTTTTGCAGAGAATTTGATCTTGCACTGACTAGAGTTAATATCTGTGATGAGTATGCAGTAAGTCTGTTCTTAAGGCCATTAAGCCTGAGATTGGTAATCCTGTGAAGTTGATTAGGCCAAGAAACTTACCTGAGGCATATATGTTAGCTAGGATTCAAGAAGATAACAATACCACATATGCTTACCATAATAATAAACCTTTCAAAACCTCATATCCTTATAATACCAAATCCAATGAAAACACTAATAAGACTGTGGGAGGTTCTAATATTCCACTGTTACCAGCACCATTTCCTAAGCGTAAACCATTAAGTGCTAGAAGATTATCTCATAAAGAAATTAAAGAAAAGAAGGCAAAGGGTGAGTGTTTTGGGTGTACTGACAAATATACACCAACTCATGTATGCAAGAATAAACAGTTGTTTTCTATTGAGATAGTGATAGATTCAGGATCAACTCATAATTTTTTAAATTTGGAATTGGCTTTGAGAATGAAGTGCCCTATTAAGGATGTTCCTGAGTTGAATATTACAGTGATAGATGGTAATAGAATGTCGTGTACTCAGTTGTGTGAGAATTTCAGGTGGCTTATGCAGGGAAACTGGTTTAGCACTGATGTAATGCTTATTCCTCTGACTAACTATGATATGGTCCTAGGAGTTCAATGGCTACAAACCTTGAATGACATAAATTGGAATTTTAAGCAGTTAACCATGAAGTTTAAGGTAGGTGATCATTTGTTTGAACTTAAGGGTATTGGGTCAAATATTATGTCATTATGTTCTACAGAGAAAATGAACTCATTGCTAAGTGATCCTACGGGTATAGCTAGTGCACAGCTTTATAGCTTACAAGCTTTGAATGCCGAGTCATTTCAACATGAAACCAGAGTTCATCAGAATAATCAAAGTGAAGCCTTGAATGCATTATTAGCCAAATATGATGATGTTTTTGTTGTGCCTACTTCTTTGCCTCCTAAAAGAAGTTGTGACCATAAGATAGTTCTCAAAGATGAGAATATTACAATCAATCAAAGAGCCTATAGATATCCTGCTCATCAAAAAGATGTTATAGAAAAGTTGACTCAAGAACTGTTAGATCCTGGAACAGTAAGAAATAGCCAAAGTGCTTTTGCTTCTCCTGTGGTTTCAGTCAAAAAGAAGGATGGGACTTGGAGGTTTTGTGTGGACTATAGGAAATTAAATGAGGCCAATGTAAAAGATAGATTTCCTATTCCACTAATTGAAGAACTGTTAGATGAACTTAGGGGGCAACTGTATTTTCAAAATTAGACCTCAGAGTTGGTTATCATCAGGTGAGGATGAATAAGAATGACATTCATAAAACAGCCTTTAGAACCCATCAAGGACTATTTGAGTTTGTGGTTATGCTATTCGGCCTAACTAATGCTCCTGCCACTTTCCAATCTATGATGAATGCCACTTTTAAGTCTTTAATGAGGAAAACTACACTGGTTTTTTTTATGACATATTAGTGTACAGTCCTACAATGGAACAACATCTGATTAACTTGGAGCAGGTCTTAACTCTATTGAGGAGGGACACTTTGTTTGCCAAAAGATCTAAATATTCCTTTGTAGGGGAATGTGTGGAATATTTGGTTCATATTATTTCAGGAGATAGGGTGCAAACTGATCCAAAGAAAATTGAAGCCATTCAACAATGGCCAATTCCAGTTACTCTCAAGAAATTAACAGGATTTTGGGGGTTAGCTGGCTATTACAGATGGTTTATTAAGCCCTTTGGGGTTATAGCTAGGCCTTTGAATGATCTTATGAGGAAAGAGGGGTTTCTATGGAATGCTAATGCTCAAAAGGCTTTTGATCAACTGAAGGTTGCTTTGGTGTTTGCCCCTGTGTTGGCTTTGCCTAATTTTTCTAAGGCATTTGTGGTAGAGACTGATGCTTCAGCTAAAGGTTTAGGAGCAGTCTTAATGCAGGAAGGGAATCCTATAGCTTTTATAAGCAGAGCTTTATCCACTAAGCAACAGTCTCTGTTATGAGAAAGAATTGTTGGCAATCATTATGGCTGTCAAAACTTGGCATCACTACTTGATCAAAAAAGGTTTTTTTTTTTTTTATTAAAACTGATCAAAAAAAGCCTAAAATACTTGTTGAGTCAAAAGATCACTACTCCTCTATAACAAACTTGGTTAGCTAAGTTGATGGGGTATGACTATGAAATAGCTTATAAGAAAGGCTCTGAGAATGTGGTGGCTGATGGTTTGTCTAGAGTGCAAGGGTTAGCATTATCTGAGATGGGTATGAGTCCTATTAGCCCTTTATTGTTGAACAGAATTAAAAGTACTTGGCAGATAGACACTAAGTTGTAGGGTGTCATCCATCAGTTGAAGCAAGGAAAAAGTATTCCTCATATAACTTGGGATGGGCAATTGTTGAAAAGAAAGAACAAGTTATGGGTCGGTAATGATTTACAGCTTCAACATAACATTTTACAACTGTTTCATTCATCACCTATGGGGGCATTCTGGGTATTATCCTACATTACAAAAGGTTAAAGCTTTCTATTATTGGAAAGGGTGTTATAAACATGTGCATAAATTTGTTAGGGAATGTTCTCAATGCCAGCAAGCTAAGTATGAACCAGTGGCTAATCTGGGTTTGTTACAACCATTGCCACTTCCTACCCATGTGTTCACAAATGTTTCGATGGATTTCATATCCGGGCTACCAAAAGTTCAGGGCAAAGATACAATCTTGGTGGTTATAGACTGCTTAACTAAATATGCACACTTCATGCCCTTATCTCATCCTTACACAGCTTCTCAAGTGGCTCAAGTTTTCATTGATAACATTCTTAAACTGCATGGTTCTCCTATGACTATAGTTTCTGATAGAGATCCTATGTTTCTAAGTACTTTTTGGAAAGAGTTCATGAGACTACAGGGGCTACAGTTAGCCTATTCAACTGCTTACCATCCTCAAAGTGATGGACAGACAGAGGTCTTGAACAGGTGCCTAGAAACTTATTTGAGATGTATGTGTATGCATTCCACTACTCAATGGCTAAAGTGGCTAAGTCTTGCAGAATAGTGGTACAATACTACATATCACTCTGCACTAAAAATGAGTCCATTTGAAGCTTTATATGGATTTCCTCCACCCATTCACATTCCCTATATACCATATGATACTTCAGTTGAGGCAGTGGAGATTTTATATAGAGATAGAGAAGCTATGGTCAATTTTTTAAAGGAAACATTGATTCAGACAAGAAACCAAATGAAACAGTATGCTGATGCTAATAGAAGTGAGAGGGTGTTCCAAGTTGGGGATTGGGTTTATCTCAAGTTACACCCTTCTGTTCAGAATTCTTTAAGGAAACATAAGCATTCAAAACTTGGACCTAAGAATTTTGGGCCATTTTTTATTATCGAAAAAATTGGTAAAGTTGCTTATAAATTGGACTTGCCTAGTGATGCTCAGCTCCATGCAGTGTTCCATATATCTTTGTTGAAGCAAGCTTTTGGTCAGCATGCCCCTATCATTCCATTACCCATAAACCCTCGTTTCTTACTACAGCCGAGATCCAATATCGACCGTCGTTTGGTGCGGAAGGGAAACAGTCCAGCTACTCAAGTATTGGTGCATTGGCAAGGGTTACCGTTGGAAGAGGTGTCGTGGGAAGATTTGTTTGAATTTGATTTGAGGTTCCCAAACTTCAATTCTTGAGGTCAAGAATCCAAATTGGGGGGAAAGTATTGTTAGATATAGTTTGTAATAAGAGGGATTAGATTGTAATAATGTGATAGTTAGGGGGTTAGTTGTCTAATTGTAGCAATAGTAACAAATGGTTAGTTGATGTCGTTGTTAGTTACTATAACTAACCAGTGGTGGTTAATGAGAGATTAGCTGTGAATTGAATGATTTCTCCTCTCTTGTGTTCTTCTCAATTTGTAGCTAACACTTGCTCCCAGGGGCGCTGCCCCCGGACCCCTGCCAAAGGGTTGTTGCCCCCTTGGAACCCTCATTCGGGGCTCCGCCCGAATACTTGGAATTATAACAACTCAAACAAGCATGCACTCTCGCACCTCCCAACTTGTTCGATGTATATTATAATTCCCTTTGGTCACCAAGTTAATCCCAATTACACTAAAATATCTAACAATCCTCACCCATTTTAGCGTAATCCTTGATTAACTTAAACAAAATCACAACAATCAAACTTATGCATAAATGAAATATCGTGATGATTGAATTTCACATTAGTATATTACACATTAACAATATTTGAATATAGGGGTGTTGCTAAGGATTGAACCCTTTCTATTCATAGTGAATACATGAATACACACAAGTTTAAATACTCTTATGTTCTTTCTTGACACTACTTTTACAAGAATCTGTCCTATCCTTCAATGAACATATCCAAGCCAAGTCTCGGCTTCTTGAAGCGGCTAAAGGTCATGTTCATATAGGTATCTCTTTATTCTTGCACCTGCATATGCAATTTTTCAAAGAACTATTAAGAAGAAAACCTTCAACCTCCTTTAACTTGCAGGTCTGAACACATACCTTGGGATGATGCTACTAATGTGTTCTGATGTGTGCAAAATGCAACATATAAATTTCATCAATTGTGGCATAAAACTAACCCTTTTTTAGTACTAATGTTGGAAAAAGTGTGCTTTTGTCTTCCTTTTGTATTTTCAGGATTAAATGACCTCAATTTAACAAAAGAAGCAAAAAGACATCAAAATCTAACATAAATACAAGAAAAGGAACAAGACGTGACATGCCCGACCCCACGACAGCATCTTCCCAAGCAAAACAAGAAGACAGAAGACTGAACACGCCCCGTGCTCAGCCAGCACGGGGGCGTGCCCAAGTGTCAGCAGAAAAGACAAAGTGGTAGAAGCTTCTATTGCCCACCACGGGGCCGTGCTCAGCGGACACGGGGCCGTGGTCAACTATAAGATTCGCACAATCCACGCAAATCTTCATAGTACAAAGATTCTTCTGCACACGGGGTCGTGCTCAGCGGACACGGGGGCGTGGTCAACTAATAAGACAAGCTCCATTAAATGAAGAAAGAGAAGGATGTGGACACGGGGCCGTGCCCACTGGACACGGGGCCGTGCCCGAGCTTCTGTTCAGCCTATAAATAGGAGTGCTTAGCTCAAGCTCAAACCATCCCTTGGCACACCACCTCTCTCACACTTCACCCACCACCCACCACCACCATAACACCATCATCCACCACTATCATCCATTGTCCATCGTAGAGTGTGTGAGTCGTCTCGGGATCCAAGATTGATCGTAAGAGTTCTTGACAATCAAGGCCATGTTTGCCTAAGTCTCTTACATCACTTGGTGAAGACAAAGTGTCTAGTGTAATACTTTTTATTTTTAATCTTTTCGCACTTTTTACTTGGTTTTGTATTAATGACTTTAGTAACTAGTTTCTTATGTTGAAGGTAATTCTTCCTTATCGTTTGTCCGTGGTGTCTTGACATTATTTTACTGTCTATATAAAATAAAAGATTTTCACCATTCATATCTCCACGGTCTATATGGAGGTATGTTGGCTACCTGGTCGGGGGTTAAGGGAACGGTTTGGTAAGAGTCTTGCCATTGTTCAACGTTTAGAGGTCCTGCAATGGACCTAGGTCAAATTTAGTAGGACCTCCTTCAATACTTAACTGTATTGGATGGCGGGGGTCCAAACTCTTTGATCCCCTCATAAGTTAAACTACTATTAATACTATAACCCGGCTACTTAGGACTGTATCCTTGCTGACTCAGACTACTTAGCCGAGGGTAACGTCACCTTCAAAAGAGGGGCCTACCATAATTTGCATTAATAACTTAATTAATTATCTTTCAATAATCCACCCTTTTAGGATTGTATCCTTGCTGACTCAAACTACTGGGGTGAGGGTAATGTCACCTTCAAAAGAGGGGCCTACTACAATAAATAAGATAATCTCTTAAAAAGTGCAAAAGTGCAGAAATAATCAAAGGTTACACTAGATACGAGTCGGAACCAAGTGATTCATCTTGTCTATCTGTTTTATTTTTATTTTTATTTTCAGCATTTTAGTTAGTTTTATTTTTCTAGTTTAAAACCTTTTTCTAACTTTTTGATTTGATTAGACGTTGAGGATAAACCGGTACTAAAAGCTCTTGTGTCCTTGGACGACCTCGGTATCTTACCAACACTATACTACGCTCACGATGGGTGCACTTGCCCATATGTGTGTTTAGTGTTAGTAAATATCGTGTTTTATAAATTTAAAACTTGGCTAAAAAAGTGTAAAAGGGCTTAAAATATACATTAAAACCATAACACACTTCATGACCATCAAGTTTTTGGCGCCGTTTCCGGGGACACAAGGATTTTAAGAAAGCTTAAAATCGACGGCCTAGTCAGTTTTTAAAAACTTTTTCAAAACGCGCGCACATTTTTCTGCATTTTAGTTTTGCATTTACAGTAAGTTGAACACGGGCCGTGCTCACTGAACACGGGGCCGTGCTGCATATTTTTCATAAACACCCAGTAACAGAAGCTTGAACACGGGCCGTGCTCACTGAACACGCCCCGTGCTCAACTGGATCAGAAACTTTAACTAAAACGCCCAGATACAGATTCTGTACACGGGGCCGTGTCCACTGAACACGGGGCCGTGTCCAGCCTCTGTTTCCATTTTTGTTTTTGTTTTCTGATCCCGAGACTTAGTTGTGGTCTGCTGAGTGATTCTCATGGATCAATACTCAGGAGGTTACAACTACACCTATGAGGAGGATGATTATAGGAATAACTATTGCACTAATTGTGGTAACCCGCACCCGGTTCAATATTGTAACTCATATCAACCATCCACTTCATACACCTACTATGAGGAGCCCAGGTACGAGCCATCGACTTCATACACATCCTATGAAGACCAAAGGTATGAACCTCCTCCCTCATACTCATATTTTGACGAGCCAAGGTATGAGCCCCCATACTCATACTTTGAGGAACCAAGATATGAGCCACCACCTTCATATGCTTATTATGAGGAACCATGGCGTGGACAACCCACCTCATATGAGTATTATGAAGAACAAAATTACGACCCTTATCCATCATATGCTTACAATGAAGAACAATGGTGTGAACCATCTACTTCATATGGGTATTATGAGGAACAAAGGATCGAACAACCGGATTCAAGCTTTGAAAATCCTGATTCTTTTTCTATAACCGAAGTAACCGATAGGATATTAGAACACCTTAGAGTTATCGATCGCTATATAAAAGAATCTCGCACAAGGGAAGAGGAGTCCCGCGCAAAAGAAGAATTAAAAAAGGAAGAGATAACCGAAAGTGTAAAAATGGAAGAACAAATAAGTGAAGAACCGACACATGAGTTAAACAACGAAAAAGGTGAGTCCGACAACGTTAAAATCCAAGAAGAGTCTAATTTTGAAGAATTTAATCTCTTGTCACCTTCTTTTGAAAATCATTGTTTAGTTCCAACTCATGCTAAGTTTTTAAAAGAGTTAAACACTAACACTAAAATTGACGAAACGGTAAGTGTTAAGTTAACTAATGATCAAACCTCACTAATAAAAGAAGACCCATTTGAAATTAACATTACACCGGTTCCATGTTTCTTTCAAAATTCGTTTATTAGTAATGTCACAATTGATAAAGATCTTTGTGTTAACATAATGCCTAACTACATTTTTGAAAAATTAAGTACTAGTGATTTTTCTCCACTTCAAATACCCATTTTTCTATCCAATCGGAAAGTAATAAAATCAATCGGTATAGTTGAGGATGTCTTGGTTCAAACAAATCGAATGGTAATCCCGACCGACTTTGTCATCCTCGATGACGCTCCTCTAGTGTTGGGACGACCATTTGTAAAAACTCACGAAGCTTTGAAAAACCGGAAGTACAATAATCTACCTCTTCAATTAGGGGCATTTAAAAGAAGTGTCAATCTTGAGCGGTCAATGAAGTATCCATTCGGCAATAATGACCCCCTAATTGAAGATGAAGATGAACCACCCGATACAAGTGAAAAGATTGACCACTTTGTTGAAGAAGAGGTCGCCATAGAACAAACTTTTAAAGTTCTTGATCGAAATGAGCAACCTAATAAGGAGTCTCCTAAAGACCCACCACTTGAGCTCAAAGAACTTCCAAAAGGTTTGGAATATGCTTTTCTAGACAAAGATGGTAAATTACCTGTAATTATTTCATCTAAATTAGATAGTTTAGAGAAAGAAAAATTAATTAGTCTTTTGAAAAAACACAAAAATGCGATCGCTTGGAAGCTTGTAGATATTAGAGGAATAAGTCCTTCCATGTGTACGCACAAAATTCTAATGAATGATGACTACAAATCGGTAATACAACCACAACGTCGTGTAAATCCAAATGTTCAAGAAGTGGTTAAAAATGAAGTCATCAAATTACTTGACGCCGGACTTATCTATCCTATCTTCGATAGTCCTTGGGTGAGTCCCGTTCAAGTAGTTCCAAAGAAAGGAGGTATGACGGTAAAAACTAACGAAAAGAATGAATTAATACCAACGAGAACCGTCACAGGATGGAGAGTATGTGTAGATTATAGACGATTAAATGAAGCAACAAGGAAAGATCACTTTCCTTTGCCCTTCATTGATCAAATGTTAGAAAGATTATCCGGACATAAATTTTACTGTTTCTTGGATGGTTTTTCAGGTTACTTTCAAATCCCGATAGCACCCGAAGACCAAGAAAAGACAACTTTCACATGTCCCTATGGAACTTTTGCTTATCGACGCATGCCATTTGGTCTATGTAATGCCCCCGCAACATTCCAACGTTGCATGGTAGCCATTTTCCATGACATGATAGAAAAAACAATGGAAGTCTTCATGGACGACTTTTCTATCTTTGGGGATTCATACGACCAATGCCTCGATAACCTTGAACGAATGCTATCCCGGTGTGAGGAAACTAACCTCGCCCTTAACTGGGAAAAATGCCATTTCATGGTAACGGAGGGAATAGTACTCGGTTACAAAATCTCAAGCGAAGGAATGGAGGTGGATCAAGCCAAAATCGATACCATTTCTAGATTACCACCTCCATCCTCCGTTAGAGCTATCAGAAGTTTCCTAGGGCATGCCGGATTCTATAGGCGATTTATCAAAGACTTTTTCTAAAATCTCAAGGCCTCTAACAAAATTACTTGAAAAAGATGCTCCTTTCATCTTTGACAAGGATTGCAATAAAGCATTTCTATCCCTAAAGGAAATGTTAGTCAATGCACCTATCATGACAGCACCTGATTGGAAATTTCCTTTCGAAATCATATGTGATGCTAGTGACTTTGCAGTTGGAGCTGTCTTGGGACAAAGAAAAGAAAAGCATTTCCACCCAATTTATTATGCTAGTAAAACACTTAATGATGCACAAGAAAATTACACAACAACTGAAAAAGAATTACTAGCTGTGGTATTTGCTTTCAATAAATTTTGTTCTTATCTTGTTCTTTCTAAAACTATAGTCTATACAGATCATGCAGCCATCCGATATCTCTTCAAAAAGCAGGATGCAAAACCACGGTTGATTCGGTGGATTCTACTCCTCCAAGAATTTGATATTGAAATCAAAGACAAAAGAGGAGCAGAAAATACCACAGCAGATCACCTTTCACGCTTAGAAGACCCAGCTTTGGAGGCAACCAGGGACGAGCAAATCAACGAAAAATTTCCAACAGAGTCCCTAGAAATGGTGGAATACAAGGAAGAACCATGGTACGCCGACTATGCTAACTACCTAGCTAGCGGTATAGTCGCAAAAGGTTAGCCACACCATCAAAGAAAGAAATTCTTTGCTAATGTGAAACATTATTTTTGGGAAGATCCATATCTTTTCAAAATGTGTGCTGACCAACTCATCCGGCGATGCGTACATGGTAGCGAAGCACGAAGAATTCTCCGCCATTGTCATGAAGGTCCATACGGAGGGCATCATGGTGCCGCGAGTACCGCACGAAAGGTATTTGATTCAGGATTTTATTGGCCAACCATTTACAAAGACGCCCAAAGTCTTGTCAAGACATGTGATGCTTGCCAAAGAACAGGTAATATTTCTTTCAAAAACGAAATGCCACAAAATGGCATTCTTGTTTGTGAAATTTTTGATGTGTGGGGACTCGACTTTATGGGACCTTTCCCACCGTCGAGAGGAAACAAATATATACTTGTGGCAGTAGATTACTTGTCCAAATGGGCCGAGGCCGAGGCACTTCCAACAAACGATGGAAGGGTCGTGGTAAGATTTCTGAAAAAACTATTCTCTCGTTTTGGCACACCTAAAGCATTAATAAGTGATAGAGGTACCCATTTTTGCAACCATCAACTTGAAAAAAATTTAACAAGATATGGGGTCTATCACAGGGTCTCGACAGCATATCACCCTCAAACAAACGGACAAGCCGAAGTGACTAACAGAGGTTTAAAACGAATACTTGAAAAAACTGTAGGGTTAAATAAAAAGGAATGGGCAGATAAGTTAGATGATGCTTTATGGGATTTTCGAACTGCTTATAAAACAACAATAGGTACAACCCCATACAAGCTCGTCTATGGAAAACGTTGTCACTTGCCAGTAGAAATTGCACACAAAGCCTACTGGGCAATTAAAAATGTAAACTTAGATTTAGAGTTTGCTGGTAAAAATCGATTTTGTCAATTAAATGAATTAGACGAACTTAGGAATTACGCATACTCAAACTCCGAAATTTATAAGGAAAGAATGAAAAACTTACATGACAAACATATTAAACCTAATGAATTTCGAGTAGGAGATCAAGTTCTTTTGTTTAATTCACGACTTTGATTGTTTCCTGGTAAATTAAAGTCTAGATGGTTAGGACCTTTTTCCATCACCCATATTTTCCCACACGGTGCAGTAGAAATTAAATCTCGGAATGGAATTCCATTCAAAGTCAATGGCCAACGGCTGAAACTCTACCAAGGATGAAGAGGATGAGATCTCGCTTCAAACAACCGAAGAATGAAAACACCAACCTCATACCTGGTAAGTTACGAACAAACGGAATGACATCTTAATCGGTAAGTTTTCTAACCAAAGTTTTTGGGAAACAAGGGCAATCACACGAGCACTGAAAAAAAAATTCAAAACTTTGCTCGGCTGAACACGGGGTCGTGTCCGCGCTGCAGTCGGGATAAAACCCCTTTTTCATAACAGTTATAACATTCCACACGCCCCGTTTCCCCGAAAAAGCTCTGGTTCCAGGCGATTTTCCACATATTTTCGACGTCTCCTTTTATTCTAACAACGTCAAGGTATGATTCTTACATCATTAGTAATTAGATTAGTTACTTGCATGTAGTTAAAACACCAAAAATTTGGGGAGAAATCTAGGATTCTTGAAGTTCATCCGGATCGAACCTCAAATTTTTGTTTAGATCTGTTTGCATTTAGTTAGATTAGTGTTATGGGAAGTAAATCCACTTGTATTGTTCATAGATTCGCCCGATTTCTCATAAAAACTCCAAACCCTTGTTTTTGAAACGAAAAAGATAAAATTGATAGGGTAAACGGGTTATTTTGGGGAAAACGACGCTTGGGGTTTCATTTTCGGGAAAAACCGCACCTATTGGACTAAAAATTTTCAAGTTTTCGAAACCGGGTCGAAAAATGATGTTTTTGAGTAACAGACGCCTGGACACGGGGCCGTGTCCGCTGAACACGGGGTCGTGCCCAGCCCACTGTTTGCAGTTTTGTCCGAAAATTTTTCTGTTTCGTGCTAACTTTTGGTGTGTTCTTTCAGATGGCAAATAAATTCACAAGGTTTAACGCCAACGAGTTTGAAGCTAGAGCAAGAAATGAGATACTTCAAACAAGACCGGGACACTACCCGAGGCAAGCATGCACGGAACTGTTAACCATGGTAAACCAAATCGACCGGTTCAACAACCTCGTTACCGGCCCGCTAAGAATAGCTCTAACAACCCGACTTCGTTCCGTCCACGAGTGCACTATGGAGTTCTACAGCACCTTCAAATTCAACTCAAGGTACGACCCTTTCGATAATGATGGGGTAGAATTCCGATGTGGTGGCACTACGTACAAAATCTCAATGGCTCAGTTCGGATCAATAGTCGGGTTGTTCGCCGAAGAAGATGCGGGTAACGAGGAAAATACCGGAGGGATGCGAGAAATGGGTGAAAATGTTCGCCAAGCCGCATGGGCTCAAATCGGTGAAGGTCACTACAATCCAAGCAGGACCAAGAGTACCAAGTTGAGGGACCCGCTATACCGATACATCCATAGGCTCCTTGGCTACTCTCTCAGCCAAAGGGCTGACAGTGGTGGTGTTGTTGGGTTGAGGGATTTTCTTGTCCTCCACTGCATCCATAGCCGCACGCCCTTAGATGTTCCATTCCTCCTGCTCCGAAACATGCACCTGAACAAGCTTGCTACTGCACCAACCCCTATATTCTTTGGAGGTTGGATATACCGTCTTTTCAAGCACTTCACCAACATACCTAGGTCCTTTGAAAGGGGCCCATGGTCGGAAAGGGTGGATATAAACATCTGCCGTTCCATGAACTTAATCTACGAAGGTGAAGAAGGAACAGTTAGCTTTCAAAGGATGCAGGGGCATGCATGGAACCCGCAGGCGGCACTCGTCCTTCACGCCCCTCCACAGTACCAGTACCAGCCCCAGGGTGATCCGGGCCAGTCTTCCTCACAAGGAGGCGGTTTTCCTAACTTTTAGAGTTTACATGATTTATTGCAGGAAAACCTCATGTGCACCCGGAACACCTACAACATGGCGAGCAACACGTATGCCCGGGTTGGAGCTATTGAAAGAAACATATCCGACATCCAGGATGACATAGGTAACATCCGGGAGTACATAGCGGGACATGGTGGAGGTGATGATGATAATGAGGACGAGGACATGGATTAGGAGGAGCAAGGGAAGGAGCATCCGGTTGAAGACACCACAGGTTAACCCCCCCCCCCTTTTCTATTTCGAACAATTGGCGGCCTGCGTGCCGAAGTGTTGAACAATTTACTTTCTTTTAACTATTTTCATTTTCTGCACTTATTTTTCTTTTTCTTTTAGCTATGTTGACATGGATGTTGAATTTGGTGAATTAGGATGTTTTCTATGGTTTGGTGTAGTGTTTATTGATTAAACAGGTACATATGAGGCTTAGAGTACTAAACATTAGTGCTACTAAAGCCGGGACAGGAAAACCGAAGAAACAAACCTGTTTTTCAACCTTGCAGATTGTCCGCACGGGGCCGTGTCCAGCCGACACGCCCCCGTGCCCACTCCCCTGAACCTGCTGTTTGTTTTAATTCTGCAGACCTTGACAGATACGGGGACGTGTCCACCCAACACGCCCCCGTGTCCACCTTCTGTAAGTTTTCGTTACTGGCACCTGAACACGGGGTCGTGCCCACCAGGCACGGGGCCGTGTCCAGTGCCCAGTAACACAAATTTTTTTTTCTTTTTACACCTTTTTACACATTCAATCAACCTAAAAATTTATTTTTGGGACACATTAAGGACAATGTGTAATTTAAGTGTGGGGGGGGATGCTAAAACCTTGAATCTTGCAAGTCCTAAATACAAGTCTTACACAAAACTCTATTGGAACCGCTAATCACCCCAAATTTTTTAAAAAAAATTCATTTTTTTTACTTGTCGAGGTTTAACTTGGGAATTTCAAATTCTAAAAAGGTTATATTTTTACAAATTTACAACTGATAGCGTTGTGATAAAAAGAACCAACATAAGAAAATTATGAAAAGGCATGACAAGCTTGGTTAAAATTTGATTATATATACTTGATCACATAAAAACCCATTCCCACAAAAGTGAGTTTTGAGCCTTTATTGAGCATACAATTACATATCATTAAACTAAATGCTCATTTTTCGTTTCTTGTGTGAATAGCCGCTTGGTTCTTACGACTCTAGAACTTGCCACGACAATACATTCCCGATCCTTACCAACTTAAAACCCGAGTAAGTAAATGATGGAGGCATTAGAACTAACTTTTTTTTTTATTTCTACACCATTATTTTTCTTTTTTTTACCACCTACCCAAAATCCCCCTAGTTAACCCCTTTGAACCTAAACCTTTTCATTTCTTAACCCTAACCAAACACCCTTTCACCCACCAAAACCTTTTTCATTTTTAACCCTTTTGTTTTAGTAACTAGCTTGGTTTTTCGCATGACTTTAAAAAAAATGGTGTTGAGGATGAAGCAAAAGAAAATAAACAAACAAGTTTATCAAAAATATAACTTTGTTTGAATTAAAAGCTTCATCAAAATAAAAGTTGCAAAAATAAAAAGTCATACGAAAACCGACACCCGTTACGCCTTTCGCCCTTTCACTAACCACTAACCCAACCACCTACCTTTAACCCAAGCCTAACCCTTCACCCAAAAAGTCCTCTTAATATTTACAAAGGTATATAGTTAAAAAGGAGGAGGATTGATTGCTTGGCAAGCTTATGGTAGGAGTAAGTTCCATGCCGCTCTCGAGTGATCCACTAAAATACATCTTCGGCCGAGTGTTGAGTGATCCCCGTGAGGTATGTGAACTTGTATATAAATGGAATTTTAAAGAGGCATGTTATGCCCAAATAAGTAATTTATCTTATGAAAAGTTTTAAATAAATCATGACGAATAGGATTGTAAATAAATAAAAACATAACTTAATAAAGAATCTTGGAAATCCCGACACTCTATGACAAGCCCAAAAACCTTCTTCTCTACCCATTCCATTTGGGAGTGTAAAGCCACATTATAAAGAGTTTTGCTTGAGGACAAGCAAAGATTCAAGTGTGGGGGTATTTGATGTGTGCAAAATGCAACATATAAATTTCATCAATTGTGGCATAAAACTAACCCTTTTTTAGTACTAATGTTGGAAAAAGTGTACTTTTGTCTTCCTTTTGTATTTTCAGGATTAAATGAGCTAAATTTAACAAAAGAAGCAAAAAGAAATCAAAATCAAACATAAATACAAGAAAAGGAACAAGACGTGACATGCCCGACCCCACGACAGCATCTTCCCAAGCAAAACAAGAAGAAAGAAGACTGAACACGCCCCGTGCTCAGCCAGCACGGGGGCGTGCCCAAGTGTCAGCAGAAAAGACAAAGTGGTAGAAGCTTCTATTGCCCACCACGGGGCCGTGCTCAGCGGACACGTGGCCGTGGTCAACTATAAGATTCGCACAATCCACGCAAATCTTCATAGTACAAAGATTCTTCTGCACACGGGGTCGTGCTCAGCGGACACGGGGGCGTGGTCAACTAATAAGACAAGCTCCATTAAATGAAGAAAGAGAAGGATGTGGACACGGGGCCGTGCCCACTGGACACGGGGCCGTGCCCGAGCTTCTGTTCAGCCTATAAATAGGAGTGCTTGGCTCAAGCTCAAACCATCCCTTGGCACACCACCTCTCTCACACTTCACCCACCACCCACCACCACCATAACACCATCATCCACCACTATCATCCATTGTCCATCGTAGAGTGTGTGAGTCGTCTCGGGATCCAAGATTGATCGTAAGAGTTCTTGACAATCAAGGCCATGTTTGCCTAAGTCTCTTACATCACTTGGTGAAGATAAAGTGTCTAGTGTAATACTTTTTATTTTTAATCTTTTCGCACTTTTTACTTGGTTTTGTATTAATGACTTTAATAACTCGTTTCTTATGTTGAAGGTGATTCTTCCTTATCATTTGTCCGTGGTGTCTTGACATTATTTTACTGTCTATATAAAATAAAATATTTTCACCATTCATATCTCCACGGTCTATATGGAGGTATGTTGGCTACCTGGTCGGGGGTTAAGGGAACGGTTTGGTAAGAGTCTTGCCATTGTTCAGCGTTTAGAGGTCCTGCAATGGACCTGGGTCAAATTTAGTAGGACCTCCTTCAATACTTAACGGTATTGGATGGCGGGGGTCCAAACTCTTTGATCCCCTCATAAGTTAAACTACTATTAATACTATAACCCGGCTACTTAGGACTGTATCCTTGCTGACTCAGACTACTTAGCCGAGGGTAACGTCACCTTCAAAAGAGGGGCCTACCATAATTTGCATTAATAACTTAATTAATTATCTTTCAATAATCCACCCTTTTAGGATTGTATCCTTGCTGACTCAAACTACTGGGGTGAGGGTAACGTCACCTTCAAAAGAGGGGCCTACTACAATAACTAAGATAATCTCTTAAAAAGTGCAAAAGTGCAGAAATAATCAAAGGTTACACTAGATACGAGTCGGAACCAAGTGATTCATCTTGTCTATCTATTTTATTTTTATTTTTATTTTCAGCATTTTAGTAAGTTTTATTTTTCTAGTTTAAAACCTTTTTCTAACTTTTTGATTTGATTAGACATTGAGGATAAACCGGTACTAAAAGCTCTTGTGTCCTTGGACGACCTCGGTATCTTACCAACACTATACTACGCTCACGATGGGTGCACTTGCCCATATGTGTGTTTAGTGTTAGTAAATATCGTGTTTTATAAATTTAAAACTTGGCTAAAAAGGTGTAAAAGGGCTTAAAATATACATTAAAACCATAACACACTTCACGCACATCATGTTCCAATTTCTAGATGTTAAGCTTTCCACATTGAATTCAGCAGCTAATGTCATATTAGGTGGGAATTGGGTATCTTAACACGAGAAATTTCATGTGGACTTTAATCTCATTCCTACAGCCTCCTTGTGCACAAGATCTCTACATAACTCTTTGGTTAAATGGTCGGCTAAATTATGTTAAGTTCTCACAAACTCCACCGATATCTCCCCATGCATGATGAGCTCACGAATCATGTTGTCTCTAACACCAAAGTGTCTAGACTTCCCATTATACACTTGGCTATAGGCCTTAGCCAAGGTAGCAGCACTATCCCATCTAACAAATATTGGTGATATAGGTTTAGGCCACTGTGGATTCTCATAAATCAAGTTTCTTAGCCACTCAGCTTCTTTTCCAGCTCCAGCTAATGCTACAAACTCATATTCCATTGTTGAATTAGTTATGCAAGTCTGTTTCTTAGATGCCCAAGATTTGGCACCTCCTCCAAGTAGAAAAGTCCATCCACTTGTGGAATAGTGATCTTCCATGTTGTTAATCCAGCTTGGATCCGAATAACTTTCTAAAACTGAAGAAAATCCAGTGTATGTCAAACCATTTTTCATGGTTCCTTTCAAGTACCTAAATCCTCTATTCATAGCTTGCCAATGACTTGCATCTGGATTGCTAGTATACCTACTAAGCTTTCCAACAACATAAATTATATCTGGTCTAGTACTAATCATAGCATACATGAGAGATCCAATAGCCCTTGAATATTCAAGTTGGCTTACAGCTACACCTTTATTAGGTGAGAACTTAAAAGTAGGATCCATTGAAGTGCTAACTGGAGAACTATCATGAAAAGTAAACTTTTTCAATATCTTCTCAATATAATGAGATTGAGAGATCGATATGCAATTGTTCTCCCGTTTGATCCTTATACCAAGGATCACTTCTGCCTCCCCCATATCTTTCATGTCGAAGCAAGATGACAAAAATTTCTTTGTTTTATCAACTTGATCTTGGTCAGTACCAAAGATCAACATTTCATCTACATATAGGAAAACTATGACTCCTTTTCTAGAATCATCAAATTTGCTATATACACACTTGTCCGCTTGGTTTAATACAAAACCACATCATCAAACTTTTGATACCACTGTTTTGTTGCTTGCTTTAAGGCATACAATGACTTAACTAGCTTACACACCTTATGCTTATTGCCAGGCATAACAAAACCCTCTGGTTGTTTCATATATATCTCCTCATCCAAATCACCATTCAAGAAAGCCGTTTTCACATCCATTTGGTGAATCACAATATTGTGTATTGCTGCTAGAGCAACCAACAATCTACTAGTGGATATTCTTGTTACAGGAGCATATGTATCAAAGTAGTCTATTCCTTCTTTCTGTCTAAATCCTTGGATAACCAATCGGGCTTTAAACTTATCAATTGAACCATCTACTTTCATCTTCTTCTTGAAGATCCATTTACAACCAAGTGGTTTACACTCAGGGGTAGATCAGAAAATTTCCAAGTGTTAGTCTACATAATAGAGTCCATCTCATCATTTATAGCTTCTTTACAAAGTGATACGTCCCGACATACCATGGCTTTACTATAGGTGGGGACAGTGGAATGGGGGATGAGTGTGTTGATGGTGGGGAGGTAGCTGTCACACCCCAACCGATGGCGAAAATATCGGGGTGTGGCACTGAGCGAAACAGATTGTCCAAGAGAATCCATAACAACTATTAATGACAATATATTTAACGTTAATGTCCCATACCACTAACATATAAAGTAAAAAACAGTCATTACAGATAACGTGTCTCAAAAACAAATAAATTGTTCTGACAACTCAGATTTCTTATTTGATGGGTTTCTAGACTTCCTACTTGATTCATCACAGCACACATAGCATCCTATCAACCTGTCATGTACGTTAAAATAAAGTCAATACATAGAATGTAAAGGTAAGTACACAAGTTTGTATAGCATATATTATGAGAAAGCGTTTACGCATAACCAGCATGTAACACGTAGAAATGTGAATCAAGTAAGTTATCGACAATGACGCATGCAACCGACATGACTGCGAGTTGTAGAATGCGCAACACATTTTCACCACTGTGAACATGTGAAGTAAGGCCCTTAACAACCCCTGAACAAACAGGTGCTGAGTCCAAACTATAGTACTATCGTTGCAAAGGTGTCAGGCAAACAATCACTGTGTAAACATAACATACAAGCATTCATCGAATCACGTATAACATGCGAGAGCGGTTAGCGTTTACAAAAGAGTTTGCGTTGTGTATTGTTGTGATTTGATATAGAACGTATGTAACACCCAAAAGTGCATTAAATGAAAATGGGTTCGAGTATACTCATAGTATATGTTTAACAAATAAACGCAGCCTTGAATTGGATTGAAGGAAGCGCGTTGGAGTTTAGCCTGAGCATAGAACAGTAGCGTAAGCGTTGAACAGCGTGTAAACAGAGTGTTTAATGGTGAGTCGAACGTATGTGTGCCCATTCGATCGGATGGTCATCCAGACGGATGACCATTCGAACGGTTGACCATTCGAATGAGTAAGTGTGTTTGTAAATCATTTCAAAACTTTTGAAGTTTTCGTTGTAGTATTTAAACAAGTCATCCGGTCGGATGGTCATCCAGACGGATGGCCATTTGATCGGATGGCTATTCGATCAAGGGGTTTGAAGTTTGGTCAAATTATTTTAAAACATTGGGAGTTATAAAAGAGACTGATCACCTGGTCGAATGGTCATTCAATCGTATGGTCATCCGATCGGATGGCCACTCGAGTGGGCGATTAGTTGGTTTGAAATCTTGTAAAATTTTCCAAGTTAAAAAGTTTTGAAGTTTAACGGAGATGGCGTGTCGACGTGTTAAACAACGGGAACCCACACCAGGTCCAGCTCAGTCGATCGGATGGGAATCACCCCATTCCATCAGACTAACTGTCCCTGATGAGATTTCATGTTCAACTCATGAATCGGTCGTCTCTCCGGTGGAAGTTCATTTTCAAACCGGTTCTCCACTAGGAAATGGGTAGAGAGCCTGAATGAGTCTAGATTCCATCGATTTTGTGTGAAAAGTTGAAGAAAGGTAGAAATCAGTTGAGAAATGTTGAATTCTTGTTGAGATTTGTTTTGAGTAGTGTAGAAATCATTTAGATCTGAACCATTCTTGATGAGATGACGTCACACAACAGTTTGCATATGAAACCGGGTGAGAACCACCTTCAAGAAGTCCAAATCAGGTGATTTCATGATGAAAACGTGTGATGTTGATGGAGAAGATGATGTAGAAGTGTGTAGTGATGATGGAAGTACAAGATTTAGGGAGAAACACTTACGAAATGGCCTTGAATCGAGAGAAAAGTGCTTGAGAATGACTTGGGAGCGAGTTGGGTCGGATGGAGCTGTCACATCAGTGAACAGTAGTGTGTACGGGTATTTATAGGGTGAGAGAGAGAGTAAGGCGGTGCACGCGAGGGTCGGATGGATGTCCGGTCGGATGGTCATCCGGACGGATGTCCATTCGATCGAATGGTCATTCGACCAGTCGAGTTGTGCGAGTTAGTTTCCAACCTTTGTTTCGTGCATTGAGCGTTGTGTTGTGTTTAATCGAGTTACGAGTAAGCATTGCGTTGAGATAACCACCTAACATTTAAACAAACAATCAGACAAATAACACACAATCACATAAATGCATAAAACTAAATCTGCGTTTCGAGTTTGCGTTGAGATTGCATTGAGATAGCTTTGTGATAGCGTTTAGTCTAAACAAGCAATAATATGCGATAGAATGCATTTAAATAGTATGCGTTATAAACTGCATTTAGAATGCGATTAATGTGTTTTGAATAAACGTTGTGAACGCGTTGTAAAACATAGTTTTAAAATATTGTTTAAACCCTTTTTGCGATAATCGGAATCTCGAGAGTACAAGTCAATTAAGCAATAAATGACAGATCTAAGTAATGACCTGAAAGTCGGGTTGTTACAGTAGCTGAGGCAAGCGTGGTAGGACCCGATGATGGTAGGGAAGCAGGTTGACCAGTAGATGTAGTGGGTATGGTAGGTGTGGTAGGGGTTGGGGTAGTGGATGTCATATGTATAGGTTTGTATACGAGGTCGATGGTGATCAATAGGGGTAGTGGAAGTTGGGTTTGAAAATAAAAAAACGGATTCGTCAAAAGTTACCTGATGAGAGAGGATAACCTTACCGATTGTGAGGTTAAGGCACCGGTAACCCCGAAAGTGAGCGGGGTACCCGAGAAACACACAAAAGGCCAAATAGTGAGTGAGTTTGCGACGATGAGTGGATGACATGTTAGTATAGCATGCACACCCAAAGACTTTGATGTGGTCATAGGTCGGTTGACGGCCATAGAGAATGGTGGTGGGGGTAACAAATTGAAGCTTGGCAGAAGGAAGGATGTTATGCAGGTAAGAGGCGGTATGGAGAGCCTCAACCCAAATTGAGGAGGGTAAGGAGGCATGGGTGAGAAGATAAAACATGACCTCATTTAGGTGACAAATCATGCGTTCAGATTTCTTGTTCTATTAAGAGGTGTGTGGACATGAAAACCGAAATTGGAGGCCTTGTGAAAGAGCTAGTTCTTTAAGTTTGTTATCAAATTCACCCCTAGCTCACATTGGAATGACTAATTTTTTTTATACATTTGTGAAACTGAGCGAATTTAGTGAATGTCTCATATTTAGATTTTTAGGGAAACACCCAAGTATAATTTATAGAATCATCAATTAACACCATGTAGTACTTGTAACCAGATTTGCTAAGTCTAGGTGAAGTCCAAAAGTCACAATGGTAATATCAAAAGGTAATAAACTAGATGAAGTAGAATTTGAAAATGGCAACCGTTTATCTTTTGATAATTGGCATGAATCACAAACAGACAATCGTGATCGTTTATTATAAGAAATTAAATTACTAGAATGAAAAAAAATCCATAATAGGTAGTCTCGAGTGTCCATCTTGGGTGGAAGCCACCGTCCCAGGTGTTTTGGTCAAAAATCACACAAGGATAATGTAACCAAATATGATTTTTTGTCAGGTTAGATGCTTGGTTAATTGAACAAATGTGTAAACAAAAAATGAATGATGAACACAAGGATTTATACGAGGAAAAAGCCCTTGATCAATGAATGATCTACGGCATAAAAAACCTCGGATAGTGAAAACTATCACTATCAACTATATTGAACAAATAAAGTTTACAAATTTGGATGATAACAAGCTTGATACAATGATTGCTAGAGTGTTAGTGTGTGTATTCGCCAAGAGTTCGCAGAGAGTTCGAGATATGTGTATGTGTGTAACTTCGTTTCTAAATAAAGCTTGTTATCTCCTTGAAAATTAGAAAATATCTAAGTAACAAACTATCCGAATTTGGTGCTAGCTCTCCCACGATCACCACAACGGTCATGGAGCAATTGCACGTGCATAAATGTCAAGCATATTCCCCTGGAATCTCGGCTGGACCAAGTATCATTTGAATACACCTACAAAACAAGTTCAAATATGATGGAAACAATTGTTAATTTAGGATAATAATAAGGATCCTGGATCCTTAGCCTTTCTGCAGCATCTTCTGAGGATCCTTAATTCAAACTGAATTGAGGATCTGTGATCCAGACTACACTTGAGGATCCGTGATCCACATATTCTATAAAATTCTATCCCTAACAATTGCCCCCAAACATGACTAGTTGATATCCGATTAGATAGTTATGTTTCAACCATTTTCGGACTAACCGTTGCAAAAGGATATAGCCGTTACAGTGCTGATGTCAGCGATAATCATCTCCTGCAACAATAATCATTATATATAGGTTAGAGATAAGGATTGAAATCTGCATTTATATTCAAGATCCTCCCCTTTAAATCCATATTAGAAGATCTCATCAGGTATTTCCTTCTCCCTTCTCTCTAGTCTTCTTCTTTTCGATCCTTTGTTCTTCCAAAATCGATGGCGAAGATGAGTACCCGTTCTTCCCCTGCCAAGAATCCTGACCACAACAGCCCATTGAAGAGTCAGTGTCTCACTAAAAACCCTTCAATGGAACTGTGCCGATTCACTGATCCTGAAGTTGATCAGTTTCGCCCCTGTTTTCCTGATGGTACCATTTTCCGGCCTTATGATTCTTCAACCAAAAGCGATTGTGTGTCAGACACATGGATCACCTTTCCTGCAGCCCCTTTTTAGATAGGGTTCACATATCCCTTTCCTATCCTCACACAGGGCTTCTTCACACTGACCGGTTTATGCTACATCCAAGCTATGCCTATGGTGTGGAGAGTCCTATACACACTTGAGCACATCGTAGAATAGGAAGGTATAGACATAGGGATGTCTGAGTTGAGCCAACTATACAATCTTGTAAGCCATGGTTCCTACCGATATCTTTTCAAGTACAAACCCCAGCAGCCTCATCCCATCCTCAAAACCACCAAGAATGACACCAACTGTAGGAATCAATTCTTCTTTGTGAGAAGGGATTGCATTCCAAACGGAACTCATCTTCCCAAGAAATGGAACACAGATGGTAGGATATAGGATCCTTAGATTAGGATAACGGTAAGAATCTTTCTCTTCTGTTGAGGATAACTGATCCTTATTTTTGTCTATGCAGCTATCACCCTGTCACACATTCAAGAATCACCTGTCACCAAGGAAAGAGTTGAAGCTTTCTGGAAGCTTGATTCTGCCATCAGAACATTTCCGCCAAAGTCAAAGGATCTAGAAGACATTTCATCCACTTCCTACACCATGTCAAGTAAGAATCCATATTTGTGCATATACAACTACTTAATAAAATTAGAATATGAATACTTATCTGTGTATTGTGCTTGTAGGTGCTGGTAAATCTTCCAAATCTGCTTCTAAGTTCAGCATTGCCGATCTTCAGGATACTGCATCCCCACGGTCCCTTAAGAAAGAGCTGGCTGCAAGCCAAATCAACCCTGAGCCTAAGGGTATGAGCACCAGGGGTAAGGGGACCAAAAGGAAGAAGCCCACTGAATCCTCTGAAGGGCTGTCTCTAATGGAATGCCAGCTTCATGACTATATCTCCGAGGTAAGGATATCATATCCTGAAATTGTACTCCTTTTAAGAATAAAGGATCCTGATTGTTGAATTTTCCTTATGCAGAAATTTGTTGAAGTTCAGATCCTCCTGGACCAGCGCCTGGCTGAAGCTGATGAGAAAAGCCTGGACCTCCAAAAGATTGCCCTTGCCAAGGACAAGAAGATCTTCTCACTGGAAAAGGACATCAACATGCTGCAAAAGGAGCTGCTTCTTGCCGAGATCACAGCCCAAAAAGAGAGGACCGAGATCATGGATGGGGCCAAACTCTCTGCTACCATTGCCATGCTGAAGATCAAGTTGCAGATGGCCAAAGAGGCTGCAGATCCTTCTTTTGACAGGTCTGAATGGGACTTGGAGGCTTGGAAGCAAAGGCTAGCTAAACTTGGAGATAAGGATGAACCTGAGGAGGTGCTAGCTCTTGAAGCCGGAGGCATTGAGGTCAAGAATCCCGAGGAGGCGGCAGCTGGTGGCAGTGGTAAAGGTGATGAAGAAAAGGTGGATGAGGCAGCGAAGGTGTAGGCTGCATAAATGGGCGATGATGGATATTTCTAGACGCGGCCGGAGACCATTTTTTATGATTTGGTAGTTTATTTTGATGGTTATGGTATTGTGAACAATGTTGATCTGTAATAACTTGAACTATAGTTTTAGGGTTAAGGATCACTGATCCTTAGGACAATAGGGGGTAGCAAAGGTGGATGGGTCCTTCTGTTTGTGGAGGATGAAGCCTTTGATGCCCCTCATCTTTTAATTTCATGCACTCAATGAACCTTGTTAATATGGACACCCTTTGCCAACCCAAGTGGACGGGTCACGTTTTGCTGGTAGAAGTTTGGGTCGGCAATTTTGACAACCTTTTAAAGGGTTAATCTGTTAAATAAATAAAACTTTAATCTTTGGCTATCTCTTGTTTTGTTGATTTTGTCTTTAAATGTTATACATTTATTTGTCAATTCTTATTCCAAAATCTTAGGATTTATAACTGTTAGGGGAGGATTTTCCAATCCTAAGGATCACGGATCCTCAAGTGCTGCCAGGATCATGGATCCTCAATTCTGTTTGAATTAAGGATCCTCAACAGGTGTTGCAGGATCAGGATTCAGGATCCTTATTGTTATCCTTTTACTAACAATTGTCTACCTTGTACGTAAGCTTGTTTTGCAGGAGCAAAGGCATGGACCAAGTCTCACCGAAATTCCTGGAGCATATTCCCTCAATATTCCGCACGTGCTTGGCCATTATGAACGTTATGGAGATCGTGGGGAGCTTGCACAAATTGCGGATAGTTAGTTAGTTTAGTTATTTCTAATTTAAAATGGGGATAACAAGCTTAAAGTATGACACTTAGCTAATTTTGGCATACACACATTCTCGCAACAGCTCTCAACCAGCTCTAAAACACTACTTGGCGATTTCATATATTTTTTGCACATTGCACATTAGTGATCCTTGTAACAAGCTTGTTATCATCCCGAGTTGTAAACTTCTTTTGATTAATCTTAGTTGGTGATCGGTAGTTTCCATCACCCGAGGTTTTTTATGCCGGAGATCAACTCTTGATCAAGGGCTTTTTCCTCGTATAAATCCTTGTGTCACTTGTTCATTATATTTCCGAGTTATCCTTAACATTGTTCATTGATTCAAGCATCATTCCTTATAACAAAGATTTGGTTACATTATCTTAGCCTGATTTTTGACCAAAACAATAACTGTTAGAATATCAAATGTATATTGAAATTGGTTTAAGTCAAAAGATAAAACACTATATGATCAAGGATCATATATCCTTTTGTCAAAGAATAAGGGTATAATTAACAAACCAAGAATAAAGTTAAAATTAATAAGGATCATACCAGAGAATCCAAGTTAGGATTCTATATCCTTAACACTTACAACTGTACCAACAAAGGATAAAATCTGATAGAAAGTTAGGATCCTGGATCCTTAACTGTCTAGCTTTGAAAACCTGCAATAACATACAACTTGGGACTAAGCCAACTTCCAAAGCAAGTATTAGTATCTGGGGACAAGCCCAACAATCTGGGAACAAGCTCAATAAACTGGGGACAAGCCCAAAAACTGGGGACAAGCCCAACAAACTGGGGACAAGCCCAAAGGATCTTGTGTAAACTGGAGTATGGCCCAAACTGGCGACTATCCAAACTTAGTGACATGAAGATGCCAAAACCTTAGCTAACGTGAAAACGTTAGAAACCTTAGGAACGGATGTATGGTACGTCTACCATTATACTTAGGATCCTAAATACAGCCAGTATAATGAAATTGCCAGCCCCTAAAGCGGGTACTGGTCCCATTGCCTTTAACTGCACTAGGATAATCGTGCGCAACTGGCGAAGGTGTAAGAACCTGATTCGTAGAAGGTAATAGATACCTTAAACTGGGGATAAGCCCAAAAACTAGGGATAAACCCAAAGACTTTGGAGATTTGACTGAATACTCAATCCTTTGTCAAAGATACACCAACCTCTGCAAAACTCAGAACTTAATGAAAAAGGATAAAGGATCCTGGATCCTTCTTCTTATAATCAAATAAATTAAAGAATTAGAGAAATAATAATGAAATCATTACCAGAATGAGGATCATGTATCCTCTGAGGATCCTTAATATGTACTGAGTATGAGGATGACCAAGGATCCTGGATCCTTCTTACATGAAGTATTTCTTTAAATGGACAGCATTCCAAGCCCTTGGTAATAGATCACCTTCCATTGTTAATAAACGATATGCCCCCTTTCCTGCCTCAGCTTCAATCAGATAGGGGCCTTCTCACTTTGGTGCTAATTTGCCATCAGCAGAATTTGTGGTATTTTGGAATGCTTTCCTCAACACCATGTCACCAACTTGAAACTTTCTGATCCTGACATTATTGTTATAAGCTCCAGCCATACTTTGTTGATAGCTAGCCAATCTTATCCTTGCAAAATCCCTGAGTTCTTCTATGGTATCCAAATCTTGAACCAAGTTTTCAGCATTTCCTTAAGGATCACGGATGCTTGTTCTTGCAGTAGGGACTACCTGTCACACCCCGACCACGTGTAACATACAAAACGTGGCGGAAACGTCGGGGAGTGTTGTAACAGAATTAATTGTTTCATAACCATGGCATACAAAGTTTTATTTATTTATTTAACAAGGATGTTACATTGTTTCAAACAGGAAATACAGAGTTTATAACATAATTAAACATAGTCTAGCTCCATTTTATGTCTCTAAGGCACAGGTCCGCCCTAGTATTGTGATCAACATCCTACGGAAAAGCACCTGAAAACACATGTGAAAATAGGTACGTCAGCATAAAAATGCCTGTGAGATACATAGGTTTGTGAAAATAGGATTCATGACTTGTATTTGAGAAAATGTTTAGTCATGAACCTTGTAATTTGCTTTGTCTTGTAAATCATTTGAAAAACGATAAGATCAGTTGATATGTATAAGTAAATGTAAGGTTAAATGAATAACCATGTAAAATGAGTTTGTATAAGATAAGTTGATTGTAAAACAATGTCTTATGAAAAAGTATGTTATTTGTATAAAATGTTATATGTATCAATCTGAAATGATTCAAATAACGTTACGCTATGTAATATTATACAAACACTTATATATAGGAAGTACCAGCGGCGTATCCACCATGTTTGTATCATATTACACACGTATCGTTACTTAATCACTTAATCAAACCAAACCATCAAGATGTAAAATGTTCATGTACAAACCAATTGTCAAGTGTTATTGTGTAAACCATGTCAAAATGTCTATGTCCAATGTAAACCACCAAATGTGTATATCAATGTCAAAATGTTTATGTTCAATGTAGATCATGTAATGTGTAATCAAAATGTCATGTATGGTAAGTGAAATGTATCAACTAAACCATATGTAAAATGCACAACAACAAGGTATTGAAGTAAAACACAGTTTAAATCAAAGTCATGTTGTGTGTAACAAATGCATGCTATACTGATACAAACATTTATGCGGTATTGTTAATATGCATACATCCAAGCCTTGAGACTGAGGCGATAAACCTTTAAACAAATTAAAGATTTATCTAAGTTATGTATATCGAATTCGGTCATTCCTTTCTGTCCCCTTACCCTGGGATGTCCGGAACGGGAGTTGTCAATTCCTATGGTACCACTACCTACTAACGAATGGCATGATCAATGTTAATGAATGTATTGTCCCATGTTAAACAAACCAAATGTTATACCAAAAATGGAAGCATGTGATGCACTAAGTATGTAATCAAATGAACATACATAGCGTGAAAATGTAATGTAAAACGATGTACTAAGTAATGCACACAATGGGCACACCTAGCATGAAATGTCATGTAAAACAATGTACTAAGTAATGCACACAATGGGCACACCTAGCATGAAATGTCATGTAAAACAATGTACTAAGTAATGCACACAATGGGCACACCTAGCATGAAATGTAATGTAAAACAATGTACTAAGTAATGCACACAATGGGCACACCTAGCATGAAATGTAATGTAAAACAATGTACTAAGTAATGCACACAATGGGCACACCTAGCATAAACACAATGAAATCATGTACTATAATGTACTAATGAACATAGCAGGTATATGATGTGAAAACAGGAAAGCATGAAAGTAACAAGTAGGCACATGTGTTCCACCCCAAAACAGTTTAGAAAACAGTAAAAGAGGGGTCTATGTACTCACTTGAGATTGCTCAGATGTCTAAGGATAATCACCAAGTAATGCTATAGATCTCGGAATCAAACGGCACCTAATATAGGTAACTATGTTAATAACCGGACCTTAATCGGATGATTGGATAGAATGAGGTTTCGTAAACCAAACGAGTGTAGAGACTCGTGTCATTTGGTTTAACAAAGCCTACATGCTAAATGAAACTTAACATAATCGTTTACGACCCATTACGACCCGTTTAGGAAGCTTATGCTACTTTAACGTGTCGTGCGCGTGAAACGCGTTCGGACCGCCTAACTAGCCCTATGACAAGTGTTATATGCCTAAACATGTTACATAATCAGTTATGTGATAAAGGTTTAGGTTACATATGCTTAATTACCAATTATACATGAAAAGGGTATTCTGGTAATTTACCTAAGGCATATAAACTACCTATCATACAACTACTTAAACGATGTGACCATAGGGTATAACCTCGGAAGGTTATTCCCTACCTACTATGGTCACCTAATGTATTTGGTCGGATCCTAATGATCGACCAAACTGGGTCGGGTTCGAAGGTATAGGCGATTTATTAGATCGCCTACCCTACGACCCTAGACAACGTGGTAACCAGTGGGCATAGTCCCAAAGGACTATGACCAACGTGATTACACTCACGTTGCGAAGTTCAAACGAACTTCGCATTGACCATTACTGGTCAACGCTGAAAGTCAAACAAAGTTTGACTTTCTGACTCGAAAAGCAGTAAAAATAAGGAAAAGAACGAAAGAATACTTACGAAGGGTCCCCGAATGCTAAACTCGATTCGAAAATCTCAGGTATGAAACAAACGTTTCAACTTAGAGTTTCTCAAATCAAATTTCTTGTAATTTTTGAACAAAGGGGGGGTGGGGTATTTATAGTTTTAGGTCCACCGTTAGGATCGTTTCATGGAAAACGTGCCATGATCCAAGCCGTACATGTGTTGGAAGCTTATGGTAACTAAAATTCCATCCTTATCACATGACTAGACAATTAGGAACATGTGGTTGTGGATTAAACATGTGAAATCTGCTGTTAGAAACAATGCATCTGGTCTGGAGACCCCATACGCATCGTATGGTATATATACCATACGCATCGTATGGTGCAAGTTTGGCAGAATTACAGTTTTGGTCCCTGAACTGTATTTAGGCCATTTTTGACACGTTTAAGGCCCGTTAACCCCATTTCAAAGCTCAAAAATGAAGTTAAAGTATAGGGAACTTAAAACATGCTCAAAAATATCTCGGATGTCGGTTCGTTTGACCGTACGGTCGCGATGTTCGGTTAATTACGACGGAACACGCATAAGCGCGAAAAACGATCCAAATGACGCGACGAATGGATTTTTCTAATGGCGAACACTAAAATAAAATATAGTCATGCTCACATAAATTTTTGGATGTCCGGATGTATTCAGAACGTAAGTTATGCTCGAAAATGCAAACTTGTGCACTTTTTGACACTTTTAGTCCCTGAATGACCCAAAAGTTTATTTTAGCACACCGAACCCCTCAAAGCCTATTTCTAAGCTATGTAAAGGATATTTAAGGTGTGTTTAACTTATGGTTATGTTCCAGAATGTTCGTTACAGTTCAAATTGACATACTTTCGCAGTTTGTCATATTTAGTCCCTGTAAGCGAATTAACTTATTTTTGCCATACCAAAGCCTTCAAAACTTATGTCTAAGTTATGTAAAGGTTATTTAAGGTATGTTGAGTATATGTTGATGTTCCAGAGTATTTCTCGCATTAAATTGAGTACGTTTACGCACTAGTTTGCGTATAACTCTCCAGAAAGTGATGTAGAGTTTGGAATTGAACAAAAGTCAAAACATAAAAAATGTAAAACATAACAAAACAAACATTGAGATCAAATAACATTGTTTTATTGATAACAGAACTGTTCATAGTGATTACAAGCACAGTTGTTACAGTCTCCCCTACTTGTGGAAATTTCGTCCCGAAATTTATTTAGAGGAAACTCGTGGAAAAAGATGTGGATATTTCGCCTTCATTTGATCTTCGCGTTCCCAAGTAAACTCAGGTCCACGTTTAGCTTCCCAGCGAACTTTGACCAAAGGAATGCGCTTGCGTTTAAGCCACTTGACTTCACGTTCCATGATTTCCACTGGTTTCTCAACAAATTTCAGTGTTTTGCCAACACGAATTTCGTCAAGCGGTATGGAGTAGTTCTCATCAGCTGTACACTTCTTGAGATTTGATATGTGAAAAGTTGGATGAACATTTCCCAGTTCAGGAGGTAACTCAAGTCTGTAGGCTACCTTTCCGATTCTTTCGACGATCTTGAATGGTCCAACGTATCTAGGTGCAAGTTTTCCTTTCTTTCCAAATCTGATCACACCTTTCCAAGGTGAGACCTTAAGTAATACTCGATCACCGACTTGAAATTCCAAGGCTTTGCGTTTTGGGTCCGCGTAAATCTTCTGACGGTTTCTAGCTGCCTGAAGGTTATCACGAACTTTCTTGACCTTGTCAGTTGTCTCTAAAATGAGGGCAGGTCCAGTAAGTTGAGCCTCGCCGATCTCATTCCAGCAGACTGGTGAACGACATTTTCGACCATAGAGAGCCTCGAAAGGAGCCATTTTGATGCTAGTGTGATAACTGTTGTTGTAGGAGAATTCAATCAATTTAAGATGTGAATCCCAGCTACCACCAAAATCGATCACACAAGCTCTTAGCATATCCTCCAGAGTCTGGATTGTTCTCTCAGATTGACCATCCGTTTGCGGATGATAAGCTGTGCTTAGATTAAGTTGGGTCCCCATAGCAGATTGCATGGTTCTCCAAAAGTGAGAAGTGAAACGAGCATCTCTGTCAGAAATGATGTTCAAAGGAACACCATGTCGAGCTACAATTTCATCCACATAGATTTGAGCAAGTCTGTCAGTAGGAAAATCCTCGCGGATTGGCAAGAAATGCGCTGACTTTGTGAGACGATCAACGACTACCCAGATGGCATCATGACCTTTCTTGGTGCGTGGAAGTTTGGTAACAAGATCCATAGTAATGTTTTCCCATTTCCAAACTGGGATCTCTGGTTGCTCCAATAAACCAGAAGGACGCTGATGTTCAGCCTTAACCTTAAGACAAGTAAGGCATTTGGATACGTATAAGGCAATGTCTTTCTTCATACCAGGCCACCAATAGTGAATACGAAGATCCTTATACATTTTATCTGAGCCCGGATGAATAGAATAACGAGACTTATGGGCTTCATACATAAGCAAGGTACGAAGATCATCCTGGCTTGGGACCCACAAACGGTCCATGAAGTAATACGATCCATTGTCCTTCAGTTCCAAAGCAGGCGTTATGTGATAGGGAAACTCCTTATCCATTAAACCTTGTGAAACACAAGATTGTTGAGCTTGAGCAATGCGTGCTTGAATATCGGATCGAGCTTGAATAACAGATTGAACACGTACACAATGAAGCTTAGTACGTTCCTTACGACTCAATGCATCAGCCACGACATTCGCCTTACCAGGATGGTAGCGAATTTCGCAATCATAGTCGTTTAAAAGCTCAACCCAACGTCGCTGTCTCATGTTGAGTTCTTTCTGGTTGAAGATATGCTGAAGACTTTTGTGGTCTGTGAAAACCACACATTTTGTACCATACAAATAGTGTCTTCAGATCTTGAGAGCAAAAACAACTGCACCTAACTCAAGATCATGAGTGGTGTAGTTCTTCTCATGTATCTTCAATTGTCTTGATGCATAGGCTATGACTTTGTTCCTTTGCATAAGAACACAGCCAAGACCCAATTTCGATGCATCACAATACACAACAAAATCATCATCACCCTCAGGCAATGATAGAACAGGCGCATCGCAAAGCTTCTGCTTCAGGTGTTGAAAAGCTTCCTCTTGTTTGAATCCCCAGTAAAATGGCATTTTCTTCTGAGTTAGAGCAGTTAGAGGAACTGCAATCTTTGAGAAGTTTTCTATGAAGCGGCGATAATAACCCGCTAGACCAAGAAAAGAACGAACTTCAGTAGGAGTAGTAGGTGTATCCCAATCCTTGATCGCACTGATCTTGGAGGGATCTACATGAATACCTCGTTCGTTGATAACATGCCCCAAAAATTGAACTTCTTTAAGCCAGAATTCACACTTGGAGAATTTGGCGAAAAGTTGTTCTTTCTTTAGGAGTTCTAGGGTAAGACGAAGATGTTGCTCGTGGTCAGCTTGCGTCTTAGAGTATATCAAGATGTCATCAATAAAAACAATGACGAATTGATCCAAATAAGGTTTGCAGACCCTATTCATTAAGTCCATGAAAACAGCAGGAGCATTAGTCAAACCGAATGGCATGACTGTAAACTCGTAATGTCCATAACGAGTACGGAACGCTGTCTTCGGAATGTCTTCTTCTTGCACCCGAAGTTGATGATATCCAGATCGCAGATCAATCTTTGAAAAATAAGAAGCGCCTTGTAACTGATCAAAGAGATCGTCTATGCGAGGTAGAGGATATCGATTCTTGATGGTAAGCTTGTTAAGCTCACGATAATCGATACACATCCTAAAGGATCCATCCTTCTTCTTAACAAAAAGAACGGGAGCACCCCAAGGTGAAAAACTGGGACGGATAAAGCCTTTGTCAGAGAGCTCCTGAAGCTGTTTAGACAACTCTTGCATCTCAGATGGTGCAAGACGATATGGAGCTATGGCAATGGGATTTGCACCAGGTACGAGATCAATACGGAACTCGACTTGGCGTACTGGAGGTAGACCTGGTAAATCTTCAGGGAACACTTCAGAATAATCCCGAACGACAGGAATATCTGAAATAGACTTACCCTTGCCTTTATCTTCTGTAACATGTGCTAAGAAAGCCACATAGTTCTTCCGTAAATACTTCCGAGCTTTAAAACAAGACATGAGTTTGAGACCACCGGTAGGCTTCTCACCTTGAACCTGCAGAATCTCGCCTGTCGAAAGCGGCACACGAACAATCTTCTTAGAACAAACTATCTCTGCGTGATGCTTGGATAACCAATCCATTCCCACAATAACATCGAAGCTTCCAAGTTGCATAGGCGTAAGATCGATTGGAAAAAGATGATCGTTAAGGTTTAACTGGCAGTCGTGAAGAACAGAATCAAGAATAATGGGTTCACCACTAGCAACTTCTACTGTCAAAGATTTGCCTAGTTTCGTTCTAGACACTCGAAGCATTGGTTCAAAGGACAAAGACACGAAACTCTTATCGGCACCAGAATCGAAAAGAACAGATGCAGGCTGATTATTAATAAAGAACGTACCGTTCACCACATTATCGTCAGCCTGTGCCTCTTGGGCATTCATGTTAAAAACTCGGCCTCGAGCCGGAGCCTGATTCTGGTTCTGGTTCTGGTTCTGGTTGGCTAGTCTTGGGCACCGATTCCTATAGTGGGTCAGATCCCCACAATTATAACAAGCACCCGGTGGGTATTGTGGTCGTGCAGCTTGACCCTGTTGCGGAGCAGGAGGCTGTGCAACTTGTTGAGCCGGGTTTTGAACTGCGCGATTCTGAGCAAACCGACAAACATCGGCAAGATGACCTGACTTCCCACAGCTAGTACAGAAACGGCACTGATGTTGCGGCCGATGGTGACTGTTGCATCTATTGCACAAAGGTGCATTCCCTGTATAGGGTTTCTTTGCTGGAAGCTGTGCGGGTTGGTTGGGAGCTGCCTGGTTAGCTTGGGCAGTGATAGCAAAATTTTGGGAAGCCTTACGCTTCCTTGACCTCTTCGAAGAACCAGAGTTCTTTCCATTCAAGTTTTGACCTTTCTTGCTATCACCCTTGTCAGCCGACTGTTTCTTGCCCTTGTCACCCTTCCTGTGTAACTTGTTCTTCCGGATCTGCGATTCAGTCAATGTCGCAGATAACTCGATCGCCTGACGAAGTGTGGCAGGGTTACTACCAATAAGAATGTCTTGTACCGAGTCAGGTAGGCCATCGATGTATCTCTCGATAGCCTTGTCGAGTGGGGTGACCATTGTTGGGCAAAGCAGACTCAATTCTTCAAACCGATCAGTATAAGCCCTATGCTCACCACTATCTTGCTTCAATTCATCAAACTCCTTCTCCAACGCTCGTTGCTCATGACGAGGACAGAATTCCCTCATCATAAGGGCTCTAAGTTCAGCCCAGGTCTGTGCAAGAGCAACTTCTGCACCTTGGTCCCTCATAACCCCGTTCCACCATGTCAAAGCCCTCTTCTGAAATACGCTCGAAGCAAACTCAACTTTGCGATTATCCGGACACTGCACATGGCGAAAAGTATTCTCACTGCTCTCGAACCACTGAAGAAGCCCAGTTGCCCCTTCAGAACCACTAAACTTGAGTGGTTTAGCCTGATTAAAATCCTTGTATTTGCATGGAACATTGTTGTTGTTGTTGTTGTTGGCTTGGTTCCATTGAGCAAAGAGATTTGGGAATTGGGCAGCCATCTGCTGCGCAATAATTTCTGCCAGTTCGGCAGTAGCTATCAGATTCTCGCGTCGAGGAGGCATTCTAAAAGAGGAAAACATGAAAGGAAACGAGTGAGATGATTTGATGAAAAGAATGAGATGATAAAAACAAGAATTGCAAACAGCATAGATGGTGGTCATTCGTCCGTATCACAAAGCAAACAAACGACACACAGTGACTAATCAAAGTAAATGGGTCAAAAATAATGTATTAACGAAGACATGCTCGCCTATAAGTGAACACTCACTCCAAGAATTCCCAGGTAAGCACAACTGGTCTCGCGTCTGGTTGAGATGTATACGAAGTGCTTGCCTAGACAGAAAACCCAGAATACAGGCATTCACCCTTATAGTTTGCACGTGTTCACATTATTTAAAACCCAAAACGTTTGATGAGATTTTGAAATTTTGAAGGCACAAGGCCAAAAACCAATACTGAAAAAGGGTTCAAAACCATATAACAGAGGGTTCAAAACCTTACAATTGAGGGTTCAAAACCTTATAAAAATTTATTCAAAAACAGATGATTGTTTTTCAAAAATCGTTTCGGAAAAATTTTGGTTCCTTGTTTTGATAATCACCTAAGGATAGGTGAAGTACATGTTTTAAGATCTAAACACAAGATAACTCGTGTTAGGGTCCTAGAAAAGTTATAGTCTAGGTCAAAGCATTACTAATAACCTAATTCCCTATAACCATTGGCTCTGATACCAACTCTTCTGTCACACCCCGACCACGTGTAACATACAAAACGTGGCGGAAACGTCGGGGAGTGTTGTAACAGAATTAATTGTTTCATAACCATGGCATACAAAGTTTTATTTATTTATTTAACAAGGATGTTACATTGTTTCAAACAGGAAATACAGAGTTTATAACATAATTAAACATAGTCTAGCTCCATTTTATGTCTCTAAGGCACAGGTCCGCCCTAGTATTGTGATCAACATCCTACGGAAAAGCACCTGAAAACACATGTGAAAATAGGTACGTCAGCATAAAAATGCCTGTGAGATACATAGGTTTGTGAAAATAAGATTCATGACTTGTATTTGAGAAAATGTTTAGTCATGAACCTTGTAATTTGCTTTGTCTTGTAAATCATTTGAAAAACGATAAGATCAGTTGATATGTATAAGTAAATGTAAGGTTAAATGAATAACCATGTAAAATGAGTTTGTATAAGATAAGTTGATTGTAAAACAATGTCTTATGAAAAAGTATGTTATTTGTATAAAATGTTATATGTATCAATCTGAAATGATTCAAATAACGTTACGCTATGTAATATTATACAAACACTTATATATAGGAAGTACCAGCGACGTATCCACCATGTTTGTATCATATTACACACGTATCGTTACTTAATCACTTAATCAAACCAAACCATCAAGATGTAAAATGTTCATGTACAAACCAATTGTCAAGTGTTATTGTGTAAACCATGTCAAAATGTCTATGTCCAATGTAAACCACCAAATGTGTATATCAATGTCAAAATGTTTATGTTCAATGTAGATCATGTAATGTGTAATCAAAATGTCATGTATGGTAAGTGAAATGTATCAACTAAACCATATGTAAAATGCACAACAACAAGGTATTGAAGTAAAACACAGTTTAAATCAAAGTCATGTTGTGTGTAACAAATGCATGCTATACTGATACAAACATTTATGCGGTATTGTTAATATGCATACATCCAAGCCTTGAGACTGAGGCGATAAACCTTTAAACAAATTAAAGATTTATCTAAGTTATGTATATCGAATTCGGTCATTCCTTTCTGTCCCCTTACCCTGGGATGTCCGGAACGGGAGTTGTCAATTCCTATGGTACCACTACCTACTAACGAATGGCATGATCAATGTTAATGAATGTATTGTCCCATGTTAAACAAACCAAATGTTATACCAAAAATGGAAGCATGTGACGCACTAAGTATGTAATCAAATGAACATACATAGCGTGAAAATGTAATGTAAAACGATGTACTAAGTAATGCACACAATGGGCACACCTAGCATGAAATGTCATGTAAAACAATGTACTAAGTAATGCACACAATGGGCACACCTAGCATGAAATGTCATGTAAAACAATGTACTAAGTAATGCACACAATGGGCACACCTAGCATGAAATGTAATGTAAAACAATGTACCAAGTAATGCACACAATGGGCACACCTAGCATGAAATGTAATGTAAAACAATGTACTAAGTAATGCACACAATGGGCACACCTAGCATGAAATGTAATGTAAAACAATGTACTAAGTAATGCACACAATGGGCACACCTAGCATAAACACAATGAAATCATGTACTATAATGTACTAATGAACATAGCAGGTATATGATGTGAAAACAGGAAAGCATGAAAGTAACAAGTAGGCACATGTGTTCCACCCCAAAACAGTTTAGAAAACAGTAAAAGAGGGGTCTATGTACTCACTTGAGATTGCTCAGATGTCTAAGGATAATCACCAAGTAATGCTATAGATCTCGGAATCAAACGGCACCTAATATAGGTAACTATGTTAATAACCGGACCTTAATCGGATGATTGGATAGAATGAGGTTTCGTAAACCAAACGAGTGTAGAGACTCGTGTCATTTGGTTTAACAAAGCCTACATGCTAAATGAAACTTAACATAATCGTTTACGACCCATTACGACCCGTTTAGGAAGCTTATGCTACTTTAACGTGTCGTGCGCGTGAAACGCGTTCGGACCGCCTAACTAGCCCTATGACAAGTGTTATATGCCTAAACATGTTACATAATCAGTTATGTGATAAAGGTTTAGGTTACATATGCTTAATTACCAATTATACATGAAAAGGGTATTCTGGTAATTTACCTAAGGCATATAAACTACCTATCATACAACTACTTAAACGATGTGACCATAGGGTATAACCTCGGAAGGTTATTCCCTACCTACTATGGTCACCTAATGTATTTGGTCGGATCCTAATGATCGACCAAACTGGGTCGGGTTCGAAGGTATAGGCGATTTATTAGATCGCCTACCCTACGACCCTAGACAACGTGGTAACCAGTGGGCATAGTCCCAAAGGACTATGACCAACGTGATTACACTCACGTTGCGAAGTTCAAACGAACTTCGCATTGACCATTACTGGTCAACGCTGAAAGTCAAACAAAGTTTGACTTTCTGACTCGAAAAGCAGTAAAAATAAGGAAAAGAACGAAAGAATACTTACGAAGGGTCCCCGAATGCTAAACTCGATTCGAAAATCTCAGGTATGAAACAAACGTTTCAACTTAGAGTTTCTCAAATCAAATTTCTTGTAATTTTTGAACAAAGGGGGGGTGGGGTATTTATAGTTTTAGGTCCACCGTTAGGATCGTTTCATGGAAAACGTGCCATGATCCAAGCCGTACATGTGTTGGAAGCTTATGGTAACTAAAATTCCATCCTTATCACATGACTAGACAATTAGGAACATGTGGTTGTGGATTAAACATGTGAAATCTGCTGTTAGAAACAATGCATCTGGTCTGGAGACCCCATACGCATCGTATGGTATATATACCATACGCATCGTATGGTGCAAGTTTGGCAGAATTACAGTTTTGGTCCCTGAACTGTATTTAGGCCATTTTTGACACGTTTAAGGCCCGTTAACCCCATTTCAAAGCTCAAAAATGAAGTTAAAGTATAGGGAACTTAAAACATGCTCAAAAATATCTCGGATGTCGGTTCGTTTGACCGTACGGTCGCGATGTTCGGTTAATTACGACGGAACACGCATAAGCGCGAAAAACGATCCAAATGACGCGACGAATGGATTTTTCTAATGGCGAACACTAAAATAAAATATAGTCATGCTCACATAAATTTTTGGATGTCCGGATGTATTCAGAACGTAAGTTATGCTCGAAAATGCAAACCTGTGCACTTTTTGACACTTTTAGTCCCTGAATGACCCAAAAGTTTATTTTAGCACACCGAACCCCTCAAAGCCTATTTCTAAGCTATGTAAAGGATATTTAAGGTGTGTTTAACTTATGGTTATGTTCCAGAATGTTCGTTACAGTTCAAATTGACATACTTTCGTAGTTTGTCATATTTAGTCCCTGTAAGCGAATTAACTTATTTTTGCCATACCAAAGCCTTCAAAACTTATGTCTAAGTTATGTAAATGTTATTTAAGGTATGTTGAGTATATGTTGATGTTCCAGAGTATTTCTCGCATTAAATTGAGTACGTTTACGCACTAGTTTGCGTATAACTCTCCAGAAAGTGATGTAGAGTTTGGAATTGAACAAAAGTCAAAACATAAAAAATGTAAAACATAACAAAACAAACATTGAGATCAAATAACATTGTTTTATTGATAACAGAACTGTTCATAGTGATTACAAGCACAGTTGTTACACTACCATCTCTGTAGGGATCATAGATTCAGCTCCAAACACTAAAGAAAAATGGAGTCTGACTAGTAGCATTCTTGGGAGTTGTTCTATCTGTCACACCCTGCTAGTAGTGGAAGCGTATTGTGTGTGACGTAAGAAAGGTAATCATTGCATCCAAATGAGTAAACACATAAACAACAACGATGCCATAGATATAATGATTTTAACAAAAGATCACAAGTTTTCGAACCTAGTTTCAAGTTTACCAACGTTCACAACGTTAACCATGACATAGATTAAGTTATATTACACAACACAAAAGCTAGTTTTTAACATAAATCATAGTGAGGTTTCGTCCTCTATATACCCATACGAAGTTGGGATATAAAAGACAAACCCTCCAAAAGTGGCCATCGTTGTCATTGACTTTCTCGTTACCCGTAGTGTATCACCGGCTCAAGACCTGTTTCCTAAAATACATGTAGTTTTAAAAATTCAACAAAAGTTGAGCGAGTTCATGCAGTTATTGTTATCATATGATATCTCATAAATGTTATCTTGTAATCATGGTATGTTCTGATTCATAAAAGGAGTTTGTTTAAGGATCTATCAGCGGGTAGCGAGCCCCCTGACGAAATGTACCATAAGTAAATAACCAAACCGAGAACACTTTGTTATCATTTGGGATCACAAAAGCACTCCACGGTTAACAACTAGGAGTGGGGCATGCCTCAAGCCCAATAGATCTACACCTTTTGCACCTTGGTCACTATGTGATTAATGGTTACTAATGTTATCATCCTACTTATGCACATTGATCATGTTATCTTATACACCGTAACTAACATACCAATAGTTTAGCATGTATTTCCCCTCGATGTTCTTGAAAACAAAACATTGAAATCAGTGAAAGGAGGGACATGAACTCACAAGTTTGCGTTCCGTGTACTATGATATCAAAGTGAGCGTCTGTACGTGTCAATAACCTACATGTGTACCAATCTCGTTAGACACTAGGTCTTTCGGACCTCGTACAAGTTGTTCATCTTGAATTATTTATTATGTTCTCGTTTGTCATCTTTGGAACAACTTTGTATTTTAGAGCGTTGATAGTTTACTCGCTCGATTGTTATGTATATACATGTATTCTATACGTATTGAATTATAGGTGAACGGGCTTCACCCTTCATATGTCTTCATGCCGCGCACGCGAGTAATTGAGCCCTTGCTCATGCCATTAGGCCAAGCCCATGTCATCTATGTTATCGTATCTAAACCATGTTTTAATGTTATTGGGCCGAGCCCATGTCATTGGGCCGAGCCCATGTTATCTATGTTATTGGGCCTAACCCATGTTTTATTGTTATTGGGCCGAGCCCATGTTATATTGTCATTGGGCCCTAGCCCATGTATTAAGGAATTTGGGCCTAGCCCATTACTAGCTTTGATATGCACAATTCTAACTTTATGAGTCCATTAACATAATCTTGCAATTTTTTACCAAAATGTTACCAAGTAGTAAACTTTAAATAAGTTCATTTTTCCTATGAAAAATACTTGGTAATTTGTATAGTTTTCGACTTTCCGGATTCTTGTTATCGATCGTTTGGATATGTGCTAGTTTTAATGTCTAAAATATGTTATTTTAGACTCGACTTTGTAGTAACTAGTTCACGATGTCGATACGCCCAATTTGTTGTCTTCAAGTGTTATGTATTTCCATTTCGGCCATTTTATTTAATTGTCCGATTTACTAGCATTTCTTGGACCATGTAGGAACATGTATGTGTATTTATTTTGATCACCCTATAGGTATCTAGTACATACACATATAGCACATATTACATACACTTGACAAGTTTCCAAAAATATATAATTTTTACCAAAAATATATATACATATATGGTTACATTTTTAACCATTTATTTTTGTAAAAGAATAAGTTTAAGTCCATAAAACTTATTGAATATTTAAGACTTAAATATTTTCATTAGGGTTTCCAAAATGACGTTTATGACCACCAATTGCGTTTAACGTTGTTAATCACCTTTTAATCCCTTCTTTAATCGCGATTAGATTTTTAGAAAATTTGCCATAGTTTCCCCTAAAACTATGACGTTTCCCACATTATAAAAACGCGTTTAAACCATGTTTAAACCCATAATCATAATCAATTTTCAAATCAAGTTTCATTATCCCAACTTTACATGCATGATATCATACATTTTAACCCTCATTTCCATGAACTTTATAAGTGTATTTTAACCACTTGTTTAACAAATAATCTTCACATTTTTACTAGACTTTTTGAAGACATCATTTTTGTCATAAGTTCAAATCAAGTTTTCCCACTTTAACCCCTTTGATTACTAGACTTTTTATGGTGATATTTCATAAAAATCAAGTTATTAAACTTAACTTGTAAGAACAAAGTTTAATAAACTCCCAAAATTAAGTGTTAAATCCATTTAAACACTTGCTTCTTTATGAAGTCTAAAAATTATATAATATGATGATCTTTCAAGATTTAAACATAACCATGTTTAAATCACATTTTTATGTTCATCATGGCAAGATGAACACTAATCTTGAACACTACATTAATCTACTAGCAAGATCATCATAAACATGGATTTTGAATCACTAATATTAACTAGATCAACATAAACAACATGATCATACAAACTAACTACACTAATCAACACATAATAACACATAATATGGTTAGATTTAGTGTTTATTAGTTTTGAGATTAGGGTTTTTGTTTGTGTTTAACTTTAATTTCAAGACAATCAACTTGTACTTCCATGAGTTACTAGTAATAAGAAGCTTAAAAATGGTGATTAGAAGACTTACAATATTGCACAAGCTAAATAAGAAAATAAGAAGAAAGTTAGGCTCCAAGAAGACTCCTAATGCTCCTCCATGTTTACTCCGTGTGTGGATGATCTTGAAAAGGCTAAATTTAGTGTAAAATGTGAAGTTTAATAGAGATTTGAAGGTGGGTTTGTGTGTGTTATGGCTGCCGTGAGAAGAGAGGGGGACAAGAGAAGTTTTTGGAGTTTAGAAGATGATTGATTTGGTAGATTTCTAATGTATGATGAAGTGATGTTAGTAGCCTCTTATTTCAACAACAACTTCAACAAGACCATACTTCCATTACTCATATTTTCAAACAAGATCAAGGGGTGGGGACCACCCTTGATTTCGTAAATAACGAGGGGGGGGGGGGTAAGTGTAACATTTTTATAAAAAAAATGTTAAAAAGTAGATATTTTGGTCATTAATTAAAGTAGGATGATTAAGGGTTTAATTACACCATTAAGGGGTAATTAGGGATTCGAGACCAAAATTATTATTTACTAGTTCATTAAACTAGTAAAAATTGTATTTCGACGCTTTAAATGTCTTTCATTTGGTCGTCGGTGGGTTTACGGCACTTTTGTGGCGTACCGACGGACGTTGTCGCAAGTTGTTATTTCACGTCTAAGTGATGTATGAAGCAATTCCGAGTTCCAGATTTGGCTTAACTAGTTCACTAGAGTTTTCATTTGGTTGTTATGATGTCGGAAATAGCGCTTACTAGCTCGTCGGTACGCTAACGGGCTAGTTTAGTGCATAGCGATATAACATCGGAAGCTTATGATTTTGGTCATCCCATTGATATCCTTAAAATGTTTTAGCGTGTTTTTCATCAAGTGACATAATTCCGAAGTCCCGGAAATGCTAAATTATGGTTTCGGACGAGTTAAAATGTCATATTTTTGGCCGAAACAGACATTTTTGCAATTAGGGCGTTATACCGGAAGGCTTGTATCTTTGCAAGATATGCTTTCGTATTATTGTTTTCTTATTATAATGGACTCAGTTATTTTATCCGTGTGTCGTTTTTTTTTCAGTGTTTCATTCTGTTTTCACGGTTTTGCTGACATGAATAGTGTAACCGTGAATAGTGCACGCAGCACTTTCTACCAACACTTTTAGGACATTGTTTGCTTGGTTTCGCCATACGAAGAAAACCAACATAGGTTTTAGCTTTGTTTTCTTGTCCTAACACTGTTATCCAGTACACAACACAGTTACGTAATTAAATTACGCTAAATGCATGAGATTTAGAAATATAAATAGTGATTAGATTGTACGGAATTACCAGTTATTTGCCAGTTGTCACATTCTCCCCCTGTTAAAAGAATTTCGTCCCGAAATTCAAGTTGAGCCATCCTTTGCAGGAGTCTTCTCGAACAGGTGGGGATATTTTGCCTTAATCTGATCTTCACGTTCCCAGGTGTACTCGGGTCCATGACGTGAGTTCCAGCAGACCTTGACTAGTTTGATACGACTTCCCCTTGTCTTGTGGACTTTCCAGTCCATAACCTCAACGGGTTCTTTGGTAAACTGGAGCGTGTCGTCTACATGGATTTCATCCGCTGGGATGATAACTGTCTCGACGGTCAGACTTTTCTTGAGATTCGACACAAGAAATGTGTCGTGTACATTACTGAGTTCTTCTGGCAGTTTCACTTGTACGCGACGGTACCGATCTTTTCTAGAATCTCGAATGGCCCAATGTATCTCGGGTTTAGTTTTCCGCGTCTCCCGAATCTAGCTACACCTTCCCAAGGCGAGACTTTCAGTAAGACTTTGTCTCCAACCTCGAAGGATAATGGTTTACGTCTTCTGTCCACGTAGCTCTTTTGTCTGTCACGAGCCGCTTTGATATGGTCTCGTATCTTTGCTATCTTGTCAGTAGTCTCTTGGACTAGTTCAGGGCCAATGAGTTGTTTGTCTTTGACTTCCGCCCAACACAGCGGTGTTCGGCACTTCCGTTCGTATAGTGCTTCGTATGGGGCAGCTTTGATGCTTGTGTGATAACTGTTATTATACGAGAACTCTACCAAAGGTAAATGTGTATCCCAGTTTCCGCCTAAATCCATCACACATGCATGAAGCATGTCTTTCAATGTTTGGATGGTTCGTTCGCTTTGTCCATCGGTTTGCGGATGAAATGCTGTGCTTAGATCTAAACGAGATCCAAGCGATTCCTGAAATGATTGCCATATTCTTGACACAAAGCGACCATCGCGATCCGAGATTATTGAAATAGGCACTCCATGATGTGCCACAATCTCGTTGAGGTAGATTTTAGCTAACTTCGCGGTACTGTCTTTTTCACGAATAGGTAAGAAGTGAGCCGACTTGGTTAATCGATCAACGATAACCCATATCATGTCATGACCTCGAGAGGTCCGTGGGAGTCCTGTAATGAAGTCCATTAATATATGCTCCCATTTCCAAATAGGAATCTCGGGTTGTTGTAATAACCCAGATGGCTTTTGATATTCGGCCTTGACCTTTGCACAAGTTAGGCAATTCCCAACATAGGTCGCAATGTCTTTCTTGAGTTTAGGCCACCAAAATAGGGAATCCAGATCTTTCCCTGAAATATAAAGTGTCATCTTTGTTTGTTTCCATTTGTTTCCTTGCTCCTCGCAAGTATTCTGCTCTTATATTTCCTAGCTTTAGGGCTTCCTTTTGTGCATCGCGCACTCGAGTAGTGAAGTTTGTCTGGATTGTCAACTCTAAAGCTCGTACTCGTAATGTTCTAACTCTTTCTTTCAGGCTCAAAGCATCCGCTACAATGTTTGCTTTTCCCAGATGGTACCTGATTTCACAGTCATAGTCGTTCAACAATTCTACCCATCGCCGTTGGCGCATGTTTAATTCCTTTTGGTTGAATATATGTTGAAGACTTTTATGATCAGTGAATATGGTACACTTAGTACCATAGAGATAGTGACGCCAAATCTTTAAAGCGAATACCACTGCGCCCAACTCTAGGTCGTGAGTGGTATAATTCTTTTCATGAACTTTCAACTGTCGTGACGTGTACGCGATGACTTTTTCACATTGCATTAATACACAACCCAAGCCCTGGTGCGATGCATCACAATACACCACAAAGTCATCGGTGCCTTCAGGGAGTGATAAGATTGGCGCTTGGCATAGTTTATCTTTAAGTAGCTGAAAAGCCGTTTCTTGTTTTTCACCCCAATCGAACTTTCTATCCTTTTGAGTGAGTGAGGTTAGCGGTTGAGCAATTTTAGAAAAATTCTCAATGAATCTAAGATAGTATCCCGCTAAGCCTAGAAATTGTCTTACTTCCGTTGGGGTCTTTGGAGTATTCCAGTTCTTTATGGCCTCTATCTTAGCTGGATCAACATGTATTCCATTCTCATTCACCACATGACCGAGAAATTGCACTTCGCGAATCCAAAATTCGCATTTTGAGAACTTGGCATACAATTGTTCTTTCTTAAGCAACTCCAGAATAGTCCTCCAGTGTTGTTCGTGTTCTGCCTCGGTTCGTGAATATATTAATATGTCCTTAGTGAATACGATCACGAACTTGTCGAGATATGGTTTACATAGTCGATTCATCAAATCCATGAACACGACAGGAGCGTTTGTTAAGCCGTATGGCATAACAAGGAACTCGTAATGCCCATAGCGAGTCCTAAATGTCGTCTTAGGAATGCTTTCCTCTTGAATTCTAAGTTGATGATATCCGGATCTTAGATCAATCTTGGAATAAAGGCTGGAACCTTGTAATTGATCGAACAAGTCGTCGATCCTCGGTAAAGGATACCGATTCTTGATAGTTAGCTTGTCTAGTTCTCTGTAATCGATGCACATCCGAAAGGTTTCATCCTTCTTTTGACAAATAGCATCGGAGTTCCCCAAGGCAAGAAACTCAGTCTAATGAATCCTTTGTCAATCAATTCCTGAAGCTGAGTAGATAATTCTTGCATTTCCAAGGGCGCCAGTCTATATGGAGCTTTTGCCACCGGTGCAGCTCCTGGCACTAGATCGATACGGAATTCCATTTGTCGTTGTGGAAACAGTCCCGGCAAGTCTTCTGGAGAGACTTTAGGGTATCCCCTTACCACGGGTATGTCCTCCACCTTGCGCTCCTCGGCCTTCTTGTCAGCCACACGGGCAAGAAGGGCGATGCTTCCTTTTTCTCAAACACCTTCAAGCCTTCAGGCAATTAATAATTTGTAGGGGCATGTCCTGTTTCTCCCTGTGAACTAACAAATGTTCTCTCGTCAGACAGGGGGACGCGAATGATCTCCTCATGACATATGGCTGCGGCTTGGTTATCGGATAACTAGTCTACGTCAAAATCTACGTTGTAACGACCCAATTGAATGAGTGAAAGGTCTATATTGAATTTCCGTGCTCCAAGTTCGAGTGTACATCCGTTAATGTCTTCTCCTGACTTGACTCAACTAATTTATCGTTGGCCAAATCCTATGAGATGGGGGGAGGACGTCTAGCTTACCTGACTCTAGACCAGCATATTTTGAATTCTAGGGGGTGAAACTAATACCGACACCGGTATCAGACAAAATGGATGCAACGGGTCAGTTGGTCAGAAACGTATCGACGACCCTTAATGACTTCACACAACTCCGCTAATTCCCCATTAGCTAACTTGTCAGAGCAAGACATGTCTAACCTACATGACTCTAGTTCATGTATAGGCTTAATATCTAGAGACACCTAGTTAAGCTGACATTGGTATCCAAAGAATTGATACATGCTGGTTGTAGAGTAGAACGTACCCATGGAAACATTGGTATTTTGGGGAGTATTCCTAGCTCTACTCATACACTTGCTCATTTACTTGCTTGGTTCGTCTCTAGGCGTCCATGCTCGTAGTGGTCTCTATGCCACAGTTAAGAACCTCATTGTTCTTTCTTGGGTATAACTACCTCATTAGTTCCCGTTTCACACCCAGTCTCACCACACTGCTACCCTTGGCACTTTTGCAAGCGCCCTCCTGATGAAAGTTTCACTTATCTCATTCAGGATTTTGGAAAGTTATTAGCATACTTCTTGGTGCGAACATTGTTTATGATAGCAATTGCCTTTGTTTCGCCCGTCACGGGAGTTTTCTTTCTCTTAGCACCCTCCTTCCGCAATTCCCCATCCTCACCACGTCCTTGGTGAGAATAACTGCGAGTGTTACTTGAGAATAATCTTGGTAGGTTGGCATGATGTGATCGTGCTTCAGATCTTAGGGATAAATCCCAAATGTAGCGCTCAATGCGTTTAGATTCGGGTGTTATCCAGTATGCAACAATCCTTGGGAGATCGTAGAGGTGTCAGCGGTATCCAACAACATTAGTCTAATGACGATCGAGTTCTAAAGTTTGGTTCTCAACCTTGGAATTTTGCCGCTAGCAAGCAATACTCTTCTCGCGTAAGATTCTTGAGTTCTTCCCATGACAACCTCTTTAATGTGTTACTCCCCATAGTTTGTACTCGAAGATTCCACCAAGTTAACGTCTCCTTGAATAGAAGACTATTCGTTTACCAAATCGTTTACTTGGGAGTACATTTACTAGCACGATTAACTGACTTCCTTGACTTTATTTAGCAGACAGAACTTACCACACCTCCCGTATCCATGAGGTCTCGCGGCTTATAATCCGTAAAAGCCTTAGAATTAAAATCGGGTGTGATTACATCTCCAAGTGTGGCATTGCCACTCTTTCTCGTCCCATCGGAATTTTAACCACTTGAGCTGCCGGTAACATCAGTACCATCATTAGTGTCGACTCAACAACCTCATGTTATGCAATCTCCGCAACCTCATGTTGTTCCATAAAAACTCAAGTTCGACTTAAATAGTAGCGTGCTGATTAACTGACCCATTTTGCGCGTAGATTTTCTTTTCGGCGCCATGTTATTTTTGATGCATAATATCTAAGGGTCTAGACTTGTATTTGGACATATATCGCCTACCATGCGCCTAAGAATTGAGAATATAATTGGTCATGGAAACCTCAAGACCACATTATTCATGCATGTTCAAATGATGATAACATGAATAACCGCAACCCAAAACGCGTAGTACCTCTTGCGTGTAATGGCTAAATGCCTAAGTGGGAAAAAGGGGGGTAATTTGTTGAGGAGGAGAAACGAAACGGTCGTCTCAATCCTTACAGTATGTATTCTCTACCTCATGGACCTCAATCGTCCTAAGGAGGAAAGTCCTTCGTCGCACTAAACTGTGTGACGAATACATTGATATCCCTTGAGTTCCATGAGCTCTAACAAAAATGTTATGATTTCCATATGTTGGACCGTTTGCGTGACCCTAAACGTCAGTGAAGTAGTTCATCTCTGAATATGAAGGCGGAATCAACATATACAAAGTCACAACAGCTTTCGGATCCATTTAACTTCTTTCTATTATCAATTTCCAATGTTTACACGTGTTTCTGACTTGATTTTGACAGAGTTTCATTACCGTACACAAGATCTAATTCCGCTCTAAAGTTCTACAATGAACTCAGCCGAACCCCTATATATAGTAGGTCTGATTCCACCCCAACTGACATGTTGATTAGGAGCGGAATCACCTGATAAAATCAGGAGCGGAATTAACAAGTTACCTCAGGAGCGGAATCACTACTTTAGTCCTCTAGGAGCGGAATTACATGATAACATAAGATCCTGATTCCACTCCAAATGACAAAAGTGTCATTTGGGGTGGAATTACAATATAAAATCACTATTTCATTTCCGAGCTCCAAACTAACCTATCTAAACCTAAGACTCAATTCAGACGTAGTCATCAGACATTCAATGTACCAACAGACTCCCCCTTGGATGTTGACGAAGTCTTTGGCCTTGAGTCTTCAGTCTTGGTCTTCTCTCCAACTCTCTGTCTTCATATCATAAGCATTCTATCTTCACAGGTTCAGGATCTTGTCCTAACTCCATCTTCAAATTCCCCTTTGACTGTTGATCCAGACTCCCCCTTTCACAGACTCCCCCTCTCAATATGCTAGAATCTGAGGTCTTGATCTGGTTCAAGCTTTGACATTTAGCTTCCGTGGGAATGATGAAGTCCAAAACCTGTTACCCTGCACATCCTCTACCTCACCATAAGTTTCACCAATTTATAACATTTGAATTTAATAAACTTACTGGTAGACAACATATATACAATCAATCATACTAGTTACATCAAGTTCAAATGAATGACCTTGATAAACTAACCACACAGTCTTTCAAAACATTTGTATATGACATTCAAAATTTTCAACAAACTCTCCCAACCCAATATAGTTCATCATGTTTAGCACTTGGAATTTTGAAAATCCGCTTTCCAACATCAGTTGTCGAAAATCTTTTTGGATTTTGAGCTTTGAATGAAATGCAATAAAGAAATATATACAAACAATATTTTTGTGAGTTTGTGTAAGAGGATCATATCAGTTCATGAGACAAATTACAACCACCGTTAAGCTTTAATCATTTTAAGTTCTAAACGATTCACCTTGATTTTCGATATACTGATCCATCTTAAATTCTCACACAAATTTCAATCTGTTCAGGATACGAATTAGTGTTTTAAGAGACTTAAACTTATACGTGTGTCCCACCTCTTGAATATACTCCCGTATCCAGATCCCGATATTCAGTCTTACAGGTAATTATAACACAAATGATATCTGTAGGGGTTAATAATTTATGAAGAATCATGAGAGCTCAGGTCAAAACTACCGTTCAGCAGAGAGATCATGACTCAACTTGTGGGTGTGTCCCCTTTAGAGGATCTTTTAGCTACAACAGCAGCGACTATCAATTTTATTGTTTCATCTGCATGCTGAGGGTTTATGCTATGTTTCAAGCATTTGCGGAAAGTATTATTCGAGGACTAGGTTAGAACTTCCATTCAGCAGAAGTCCCGGAATAATACCCCAGATATCAACTGAGTATAAAGCCTAGTATATCAGAATACGAAACCTTTCAAACGAGATTTCAGGGGTTACCTATATATCCAAGTAGTGTTCCCCACGAAATAAGCAAGTAAAATTTAGGTTTATATCCCGAACAAACTTACTAAATGTGTAAAAACCTATCAACACATCATTAGTGAGACCGTTTATCACATTTGACATTTGACATTTCATATCTTTAGCGTGCTGTGATCGTTCACTGATTTACTATCATTTCCTCTTTTTCACAACAAAACTCATTTTTTCTTTTTCAATGTTTTTGACATGTTTTTGACATTTTCAAATTTTCTAATTTTTTTAAAATTTTTCTCCCCCTAAAATCAAAATATGTTTCAATTTTGATTTTCAAGGAAAATTTGAAAACAAACAGTACAAATAAAATAACAAACTAATATCGAATCGCTTCAATTCGCCATACACTCGGCTTAACAATCAGAACTTCCCCTGACAACAAACTATTTTCCCATTTAGATTTCAAAACACTTAAGTTTGTTTTAATCAAATGATTTTTCCGGAAAATTAGTTTTGTTGAATTAATAAACCACTTGTTGGTTAGGGGATTACTTCATCACTTTGTTCTCCTTTAACCATTTTGAAAGATTTAACAGTTCAAGATTCTATCAACACAAACACTTGTAGAAAATCAAGTACAACTTAATGTCCCTGATTTACCACATGTAAGGCGAAAAATCACCAGAGTGAAATTTCTCAAGAAATGTGCCGATTCATGTTCCACGCTTACCAACCTGGGAACTCCGGCAAGTCAGGTTTTCATTTAAACAAATTCACCCAAGCCTGACCAGCCTTGGGTTTGACAATTTTTACCTCAACAGATGGCTCTTCTGATTTTACCGAATCAGAATCATTGCCAGAACATGGCTTGTCTGACTTTGACCTGTCAGATTCATTGCCTGATGGTGGCTTGTCTGACTTTGACACATCAGATTCATCGCCAACCATTTTCTTCTTCTTCTTTTCTTCTTTCGTCCTCGGATTTATATCTGATGAATTCGTCTTTCTTGACTTTGCAGTCAAGTGAGTTGATTCATTAGAACTCTTATTCAATCTGTCCAGTGAACCCGAAGACAAAATCTTTTCCAGATACTCTCTCGCCTTTTTCCTTTTCTTTCGCAGTCTGTCTTTCTGCCCTTGTGAAAGTTTAACTTTCTTTTCTTGAATTGTCTGATCTTGAACTTTAGGTTTTAGAACCTTCTGTTCATTGGGCTTGACATTGACTGGTTTCTTTGCCAATTTTTGAGAATCAGCCCTCGATCTTCCCTTTAATCTCATTGGGCAATCTCTGGCAATGTGACCTTTGATATTGCATTCAAAGCATCTTCTCATCTCATAACTCCAGCTCTGGCAGTTAACAGCGATGTGTCCTCTCACTCCACAAGTGTAGCACACCCTGTTATCGTACCATTCACCACCATCATACCAAACGCTCAGATCATAGCATTGATTTGCCTTGTGGTAGTCATTTCTCCTCTTGTATCCTTGATTTGGCATTTGAGCACTGTGGTCAAACCTGCACCACTGATTACCAACTATTTTTGAGTTTTGATTTTTAATTTTTTGTAATTTTTCATAATGATTGGATGACTGAACTGATGAGCTTTTATTTTCTTTTTGAACATTTTTCTGTTTTTTATCCTTTTGTTTTTGTTCCACATTCTTCTTTACAGGTTTTTGCTTTGAACATTCACCTTTCTCAGTAGAATGTAGAACAGTTTCTTTAAACATTTCTTTTAATTTCAAAAATGTTTTCTTTTTCTCATCATCATCAGTTTTCTCATCACAATCTTCAACTTTGACATTGTCAAAGTTTGTGACATTGTCACTTATTGGAATAACATTGATCGGTTTTGGACACACATATGGTGCCAAAGTCACAAAACCTTTCAATTTCACTTCAAGCTCTTTGATTTTAATCCGAGCTTTTTCAGCTTCTTTTTCAAGCTGAATGATTTTAGCAAGATGAGAATTGATTTCAATTTGTTTTTCAAGATTATCTTTACCAAAAATATCTCTCTCATCTTCTAAAATCTTGATTTGACTTTGAAAATCTTTTTCTTTTTCTTTTAATGCTTCATTTTCCAATTTTATCCAAGAAACGTTTTCATTTTCAATTTTGATTTTTCCAAAGTCTTTTTCTTTTTCTTTCAAATTGTTAATTTCCAATGTCAAACTGTCCAAACTACTCAACAGTTTAACATTTTCAGACGTCAATTTCTCACAATTTTCTCTCATTTCAAGAATCTGTTTATTATCAGATTCTTTCTCATCCTTCAAGCTTTTGATTTTCAATGTTAAACTCTCCACATCCTTCAAGAGTTTCACATTGTCTGCTTCTGATTTTTCGCATTTTGAGCACTCAATTTTAGAACTTGAAGATCCATTCTTCTTGGATTCTTCTTTCTCGGAAATTACTTCTTGAAGAACCTGCTGTTTTTCCGTAACATCTTCTTTCACAGCTTCTTCAGTCATCATAACTTCACATTTTGTTTGACTTGAAATCTTCTCCTCCTCAGAATCTGAATCACCATGATCAAATATTGGCATGTTCTTAGCTTCTTGATCATCATTCACTGCCAACCGTTTACCAGTAGCAACTTCATCATCATGATCACCAGCATTACTAGAATTTGCTTCATTGTCATTTAAAGTTTCATCTTTTTCTTTTTCTTTTTCATTCTCTTTGTCACCTCCCCACCATTTTCTCTGTAAAGCTTCTTCTTCAGTAAAACATTTAACTAGAGCTTCCTCACTAAGAGTTTTATCATCAATAGCAATGTTTCTATCAGGATCAAGATAATATTTTCTATTGACATCCCATCTTTTCGCCATTTTAGCTTCATAGTAAATACGAGAAATACGCATCATCTTCCAGTGAGCTCTCTGTTTTCTGTATGCTAATTTTTGTTCTTCTGTTCTTGTATCTTTGAAAGGTTTTATTTCATCCATCTTGTACGTTCCTGAAAAATCAGCAAAACACTTAGAAAATTTTTCAAAGTTTTGAAACACAGCAAGTTCGAGCGAAATCAGCTTTAGAGCGAAATCAACTAAATTTTGATTTCGAGTGGAATCAGACTTTTTCTGATTAGGAGCGGAATCAGAAAGTAGTTTCGAGCGGAATCAGATTTTAACTGATTATGAGCGAAATCAACATTTAATTCTCGAGCGGAATTAGAATTATTCTGATTACGAACGGAAACAGATAACAATCTCTCGGGCGGAATCAGAACTGATGTGTTTTCGAGCGGAATTAACTTTTTAAGTTTTAAGAGCGAAATCAGCTGTTAAGGGCGAAATCAGCGAAGAACTTTTCGAGCGAAATCAGGTTATTAGGTCATTTTTATCATTTTTAATTCAAGTTTTAACCTGAATCTTTCTAGGGTTTGTTAATTCTATGTTTTACATACAATACTCGAAATTCAGTCCATTCCGACCGTTGGAACTAGTCCAGTTCAAAAAAATATAAAAAGAAGTGAGTAGAAGTAAGAAATTCTGATAAAATCAAGCTGCTATGGTATGAACTCCTCGTCCTGAGCTCTGATACCACTTGTTGGACCGTTTGCGTGACCCTAAACGTCAGTGAAGTAGTTCATCTCTGAATATGAAGGCGGAATCAACATATACAAAGTCACAACAGCTTTCGGATCCATTTAACTTCTTTCTATTATCAATTTCCAATGTTTACACGTGTTTCTAACTTGATTTTGACAGAGTTTCATTATCGTACACAAGATCTAATTCCGCTCTAAAGTTCTACAATGAACTCAGCCGAACCCCTATATATAGTAGGTCTGATTCCACCCCAACTGACATGTTGATTAAGAGCGGAATCACCTGATAAAATCAGGAGCGGAATTAACAAGTTACCTCAGGAGCGGAATCACTACTTTAGTCCACTAGGAGCGGAATTACATGATAACATAAGATCCTGATTCCACTCCAAATGACACAAGTGTCATTTGGGGTGGAATTACAATATAAAATCACTATTTCATTTCCGAGCTCCAAACTAACCTATCTAAACCTAAGACTCAATTCAGACGTAGTCATCAGACATTCAATGTACCAACACCATAGATGCTGAATAAAATGCAATGAAGGGGTTGTAGCATGGCCCATGCCATATCATCCCTTGGAATAAGACAAATGTCAAATGACGGAGTTTAATGTAATCATTTCCCAATAACTATGATGAGGTAAGGTGTCATAGGCACCAAAGAACCAGCCCATGTACAAGAATTCCGAGAGTGTTGAGGAAAATTCCCTATGAGTGGCTAAGAAGCTTTGTTTGCTTTGATAACTAGTATCGAACGACTCGTGTTATAGACCGAATGTTAGGTGCGAACAATACGTGTGATCTTCCTATATCATAGAGTGTTATAGTAACCATTCCGGTTAGCGTTCTACTAGATAAAAACTTAAACGACTTAACAATTTTCAAATGGATTAGTGATCATTAGCTTGACCCGCAGAGCCCACCAGGATTTCCATACACTACAAGTTGTTATTATGTGGGCCCCCGTAATAATAAATTGTCTTGCATGGTCACCCTAGCATTCTCTCGTTCATGCAGACGATCGATCAAAGAGAGGACACCACTGTCTATATACCTTCAACATAGGAGGGAACTTCGTGATGGTCCACGAGCTAAGGCTCGTTGTCATTATTCGTGAGAGGGCGCAACATTAGCCGAAATAGAAATAAAAGAATTCGTAATAATAACAACTGGAGGGGCACCTTCAAGATGAGTACATCATCTTCCTTGTCTGGACAGGAATGTAATCGAGCATGACTAATATGAATCTCAGGGACCTCGTCCCACTAGTAGAGTTGCTGTCCAAGGTCGCCACCTCTGGCTCGTCGTCACTACCAAAGCCAGGCATATACAACCCGAGGGTAAACAACCTTTTTCCATGGGATCAACGCTTTAGGGTCTCTCTCAGGGACCACGCCCGCCATAAGCTTCGTAATAGACGCGAGGTCATCATTCTCATCACGTGAGTCAAGTGTAATAATAGAATTCATAGTCGAAGGTATTTTCATTCATGGCAAAATGTTTCGTACAACACATATATATAGATATATATAATCACTAAATCTCATGATGTTTTTGTTCTCATGTTTCACATGTACTTCCTAATGTTTTCAAGTCCATTCCTCATAGACCAACCATGTATTGATCCTTCTTTGTTACTTATGATTGAGCTCGCTTGATAGATCCTCATGTTATAGTGACACAATGAAAACCTTTTATCATTTTTTTGTCATACTTTTGAAATCACTTTCGTATTGTTATTGACTTTGTTTTCATGTGTGAGCCCTTCGGTGATTGTAGACCAAACTTTGTAAAAGTTTTTCCCCGGTTCACTACAATCGGAGCTCTAATACCAATCTGTCACACCCTGCTAGTAGCGGAAGCGTATTGTGTGTGACGTAAGAAAGGTAATCATTGCATCCAAATGAGTAAACACATAAACAACAACGATGCCATAGATATAATGATTTTAACAAAAGATCACAAGTTTTCCAACCTAGTTTCAAGTTTACCAACGTTCACAACGTTAACCATGACATAGATTAAGTTATGTTACACAACACAAAAGCTAGTTTTTAACATAAATCATAGTGAGGTTTCGTCCCCTATATACCCATACGAAGTTGGGATATAAAAGACAAACCCTGCAAAAGTGGCCATCGTTGTCATTGACTTTCCCGTTACCGATAGTGTATCACCGGCTCAAGACCTGTTTCCTGAAATACATATAGTTTTAAAAAGTCAACAAAAGTTGAGTGAGTTCATGCAGTTATTGTTGTCATATGAAATCTCATAATGTTATATTGTAATCATGGTATGTTCTGATTCATACATGGAGTCTGTTTAAGGATCTATCAGTGGGTAGCGAGCCCCCTGACGAAATATACCATAAGTAAATAACCAAACCGAGAACACTTTGTTATCATTTGGGATCACAAAAGCACTCCACGGTTAACAACTAGGAGTGGGGCATGCCTCAAGCCTAATAGATCTACACCTTTTGCACCTTGGTCACTATGTGATTAATGGTTACTAATGTTATCATCCTACTTATGCACATTGATCATGTTATCTTCTACTCCGTAACTAACATACCAATAGTTTAGCAAGTATTTCCCCTCGATGTTTTTGAAAACAAAACATTGAAATCAGTGAAAGGAGGGAAATGAACTCACAAGTTTGCGTTCCATGTACTATGATATCGAAGTGAGCGTCCGTACGTGTCAATAACCTACATGTGTACCAATCTTGTTAGACACTAGGTCTTTCGGACCTCGTACAAGTTGTTCATCTTGAATTCTTTATTATGTTCTCGTTTGTCATCTTTGGAACAACTTTGTATTTTAGAGCGTTGATAGTTTACTCGCTCGATTGTTATGTATATACATGTATTCTATACGTATTGAATTATAGGTGAACGGGCTTCACCCTTCATATGTCCTCGTGCCGCGCACGCGAGTAATTGAGCCCTTGCTCATGCCATTGGGCCGAGCCCATGTCATCTATGTTATCGTATCTAAACCATGTTTTAATGTTATTGGGCCTAACCCATGTTTTATTGTTATTGGGCCGAGCCAATGTTATATTGTCATTGGGCCCTAGCAAATGTATTAAGGAATTGGGCCTAGCCCATTACTAGCTTTGATAGGCCCAATTCTAACTTTATGAGTCCATTAACATAATCTTGCAATTTTTTACCAACATGTTACCAAGTAGTAAACTTTAAATAAGTTCATTTTTCTTATGAAAAATACTTGGTAATTTGTATAGTTTTCGACTTTCCGGATTCTTGTTATCGATCGTTTGGATATGTGCTCGTTTTAATGTCTAAAATATGTTATTTTAGACTCAACTTTGTAGTAACTTGTTCACGATGTCGATACGCCCAATCTGTTGTCTTCAAGTGTTATGTATTTCCATTTCGGCCATTTTATTTAATTGTCCGATTTACTAGCATTTCTTGGACCATGTAGGAACATGTATGTGTATTTATTTTGATCACCCTATAGGTATCTAGTACATACACATATAGCACATATTACATGCACTTGACAAGTTTCCAAAAATATATAATTTTTACCAAAAATATATATACATATATGGTCACATTTTTAACCATTTATTTTTGTAAAAGAATAAGTTTAAACTTATTGAATATTTAAGACTTAAATATTCTCATTAGGGTTTCCAAAATGATGTTTATGACCACTAATCGTGTTTAACATTGTTAATCACCTTTTAATCCCACGTTATAAAAACGCGTTTAAACCATGTTTAAACCCATAATCATAATCAATTTCCAAATCAAGTTTCATTATCCCAACTTTACATGCATGATATCATACATTTTAACCCTCATTTCCATGAACTTTATAAGTGTATTTTAACCACTTGTTTAACAAATAATCTTCACATTTTTACTAGACTTTTTGAGGACATCATTTTTGTCATAAGTTCAAATCAAGTTTTCCCACTTTAACCCCTTTGATTACTAAACTTTTTATGGTGATATTTCATAAAAATCAAGTTATTAAACTTAACTTGTAAGAACAAAGTTTAATAAACTCTCAAAATTAAGTGTTAAATCCATTTAAACACTTGCTTCTATATGAAGTCTAAAAATTATATAATTAGTTCATGAAAGTGAGTATGATGATCTTTCAAGATTTAAACATAACCATGTTTAAATTACATTTTTATGTTCATCATGGCAAGATGAACACTAATCTTGAACACTACATTAATCTACTAGCAAGATCATCATAAACATGGATTTTGAATCACTAATATTAACTAGATCAACATAAACAACATGATCATACAAACTAACTACAAAAATCAACACATAATAACACATAATATGGTTAGATTTAGTGTTTATTAGTTTTGAGATTAGGGTTTTTGTTTGTGTTTAACTTTAATTTCAAGACAATCAACTTGTACTTCCATGAGTTACTAGTAATAAGAAGCTTAAAAATGGTGATTAGAAGACTTACAATATTGCACAAGCTAAATAAGAAAATAAGAAGAAAGTTAGGCTCCAAGAAGACTCCTAATGCTCCTCCATGTTTACTCCGTGTGTGGATGATCTTGAAAAGGCTAAATTTAGTGTAAAATGTGAAGTTTAATAGAGATTTGAAGGTGGGTTTGTGTATGTTATGGCTGCCGTGAGAAGAGAGGGGGACAAGAGAAGTTTTTGGAGTTTAGAAGATGATAGATTTGGTAGATTTCTAATGTACGATGAAGTGATGTTAGTAGCCTCTTATTTCAACAACAACTTCAACAAGACCATACTTCCATTACTCATATTTTCAAGCAAGATCAAGGGGTGGGGACCACCCTTAATTTCGTAAATAATGAGGGGGGGGGGGGGTAAGTGTAACATTTTTATAAAAAAATGTTAAAAAGTATATATTTTGGTCATTAATTAAAGTAGGGTGATTAAGGGTTTAATGTAACACCCCGTGTTTTCACAAGTCAAAGTCAAAGTCAAGGTCAAAGTCAACGACCGGTTATACGGATTTGACTTGTAGAAATTTCTTTATTTTATTTGTATTATGTGGAGTAAGTGTTGCTAATTACAAGCCATCGACGTATTATTCAAACGATTTACAACTGTGAACTATAGGAAGTAACAATGCGATAAAGTTAATCAACTGATAATCAAGCTATGCTAATTAAATCGACATCGAATCGCAACTCGAATAACGTATTTTAATCATTGTTATACGTGTGTGTGTGCCTTACGTGTTATCTGTGCCTGTTTATTTATATATATTGTGGAGATCAATCGAAACTCGAAATGCAATCAAACTAATTCGAACTCGAACCCGAATCGAAATCGAACTATGATATTTAGTAGTTGGGACTAAAAGTAATTTGACTAGGAAACCCTATCGTATCGAACCGCTCGCAATCAAAATCGAAACGCTAAAAATCATCGCGTCAAACATTCGAACCAAGTGCCATCCGGCCGGATAGCCACAAAGCCACAGACCAGGCGCCATCCGACCGGAACGTCATCCGACCAGATAAGTCATCCGAGCGGTGTGCCATCCGATCGGATAGCCCTTTCCTCTTTTGGAATCCTATAAATACCCCTGTCATTGTCATTCTTTCCACTTTTGGAAATCCACTGTCCGAACAGCTCGTGCTCCTCACCTTTTCTTCGATTTCTCTCGATCAAGGTAAGATCTCGTCCTAATTCTTGTACTTTCTTGATCTACACGCACTCCTACACCTTTCTACCTTTTAAATCTTAACTTTCAACCGTGAAATCATTAGATTTCGGGTGTTCTAGGATGATGTCATCATGTGTTCTTTAAGAACTTCATGTTTTGACTTCGATCCACCAAGAACAACTGAGATCTAACCGATTTCCACCCGATTACACAAGGATCTCGTAAAGATCTCGACACAAGAGTGGTGAAAAAGGATTGGAAGATATTTTCTAACTTTCTTTCAACACTTTTGCACTCATTATACTCAAAGCCGATAGGATCTGACCCTGATCTAGTCTTTTACTCAATCATAGTGTTGTACTAGCTCAAGATCCGGATTCTACCTACGAGACTACCGATTTCGGGTTAATCAAGAACAACCGTCTCGAGCCGGTAACCGGCCGGACTAGGGTGATTCCTGGTCGGTTTGGTCACTTGGGTCAAGACAGGTTTCGTTGGTTAACACGTTGTCAACACGTCTCGATAAAACAACAAAACAAACAAGATAACCAAGGGTAAGACGAACGGGACAGCCGGAGCGGAATGCTATCTGATCGGATTGTCATTCGAACGGATAGTTCATCTGAATGGATTGTCATCCGAACGGATTACACATTGGGTCCCACACTCGACTAATCTTATCCGAAGTTTGAGTATCGAACGAATTGCTATCCGATCGGACGACCATCTGATTGGATTGCTCTTCGGATCATGAGATACTAAGACTTTAAAGACTTACACAATTTTCAACATGTTCAATAATAGGGTTGCCACCCGATCGGATGGACATCCGACCGAGTGACTCTTCTGATGTGAACTTGTTCTCTTCACCAAGTCGCCGTCCGACCGGACCACCGTCCGACCGGACCACCATCCGATCGGATGACCATCCGAACGGATTGTCATCCGCACGACCGACCGTCCGATCGACCGACTTGATAGACAGAGATACTTCGATGTTTTAAAATGCTACAACGAAAACTTCAAAAGTCAAGCCATCATACACAAACACATTCTTCTTATAGGAAGAAACAATCCACTCGAATAGTCATCCAACCGGATAACCTATCCGACCGGATGACCATCCGAACGGATTGTTATCCACACGGATTGTTGTCCGCTCAGATTACCATCCGATCGAACTACTATCCGACTCACTCATACCTTGTATCGTTTTACGCACCACTTATCGTTATGCTATCAAATCTATTCAGGCTAATCTTACTCGCTAAGCGCTCCCTTCAATCCATTAACCGCTGTCAGTATACTCAATCCCTTTTTGCTTTACGCGCTTTTGGGTGTTACATACGTTACGACTATTCAAACTACAACTATCACACTACTCAATACCATTTGAACGCTAACCGTTAATGCATGTTATACGTGACTTATGAATGCTTGTTTGTTATGTTTACACATGGAATGTTGTCTACCTGCCTTAGCAACGATAGTACTATAGTTTGGACTCAGCGCTCGTTCACACGGGGGTTGTTAAGGACAATTACTTGCATGGATTACGGTGGTAATCATGTATTGCGAACTGCCTCGGGCAGTCAACCCGCAGTCATTGGTATCGATGGATCTATGTCGATAACTAACGTGCTTCATTTCACTATGTGTACGTGTTGGTTATGCGTAAACAAATTCGAACTCTATATGGTATTATCAAACTTGTATGCTCACCTTTACATTTTATGTATTGACTTTATTTTAACGTATGTGACAGGTTCTTAGGACGCACACTTGTTAGGAATTTGAAGCTAGAATAAAGTTTTAGAGCCCAACAAATAGTTGTTTGTAGTGGTCAAACTAAGGGTCTCTAGAAGCAGATAAACAATTGCTGTCTATTTAAATCTGAGTTGTCGGAACAGAATATTTGCCTGGATTTTGTCTGTAATAATTTTTTGCTGTTTGAGATACGGTATGGGACGTATTATTTAAATTGAATAGTATTGATAATTGCTATGGAAACTTCTGGACAATCTGTTTCGCTCAGTGCCATGCCCCGATGATTCCGCCATCGGTTGGGGTGTGAAAGATTGGTATCAGAGCCATAACTATAGGGAATTAGGCAAGACTCGACCTAGTCCAGGTCGAAGTCTTAGATACCTAGACTATAGTTAAGAACCAACAGACCGACTTGTGCATGTCCGGTAGGGACTATGTACGAGCTTACTTCTCGCTAGTCTCGTTTATGCTACACTATCACTGCACTCAAATTAGGCGATAAAGTCGAGATTAGGTGTGAAAACCGCAAACTCTCGACTAAATTGCTTGATCAATGATATTTTATCAACTTGTCAATGGTATCTTCATTCTTTTTCAACAACGAACGCTTGTTCAGCGGGAGAATTATGCCAAATCGGGAGTGAAATCCATATTTTGATGAATAATCTCCTCTATTTTATTAAAGCTCAGGAGCAAAGGTTGTTAAGTCAGGGGTGAAACCCGAACCTTGATAGCTATTCCAGACTCATTTTGGTTTTACAAAACTCTCACCAAAGTCTCGACGGACTCCAACGACCTGAAGTCACGATATGACTAACGGGATGCGTGCCAAATGCCCAAGAATCGAGGCAAAGGCACAGTCCTGAAGGTTAAATGTTCACAACGGATCCTTGTGAATAGTCGAACCACTTTGGAGTCGAAGTCTCCTAGCCGCAGACAATCTATTTCTAGATGATTCGATTCTGAGCCCGCAACTGCCGACTTTGATGATTCGTTGATTTTATGGGCTATATGTGTGTTTACCTGTTTATGTGTTTGAATTTTGGAGATTTACTCGATTTTGCTTTCACTTCAATCGACACACACGACTCGCAATGCATTTCTATCTCAAAACATTAACAAATTGTTGAATGATGGACGACTTTATGCTACGCTTGTACTACACGACTCGATATATTAAACGCGAACGCTATATTCGGACAATCGTGAACTGTGAATGATAGGTTTCTGTATTCTGACTGCATCTTGTGATTATATGATTATGTGCTTTGTGGATTCTGTGCTCTACGTGCCTACGTGCTTATATGTTTACGTGAATCTGTGATTATGGGCCTATGTGTTTATGTGATACGTGTTACATTGCGTGTTCCTAAGCTTTAGTGTGTGAGGTGAGATTCGAATACAATATGTTGAGTCCTTCGACAATGTCTGTTGTAGACAATGTCATCTGGATCCCGTCACGCACTTTCTCGTCAAGAAAAGAGGGACAAACGCCTTGCTGCCATCATCGCAAAAAGTGTGGCAAAGGCCGTGAGTGATGTTTACGAATATGCCAGCAAGTCATCTGAGGAGTCGAGGACCGAAGCTCCTAAAGCTACCACCAAGTCCTTCAATTTCAAGCAATTCAAGTCGTGTGGGCCAAAGGAATTCACTGGCGAGGGAGGTCCTACTACACTATTCCAATGGTTTGATTCCATTGAGGTCACTCTGCGACAGAGTGGTTGCCCTGATGACCTTCGAACTCTGAATGCTACCGGCATTTTCCTGTCCCGTGCACTAGACTGGTGGACGACCGAGAGGAACAAGCGAGGGAACGATGCAGCCTACGGTCTGTCGTGGGACGAACTCAAGGAAGTCATGCTAGAGGAATTATGCCCTCCTCATGAACGTTAGAAGCTAGAGGATGAATTTTGGCACATACATCAACATGAAGGTGACAACGCTGCTCTCACTGCTTGTTTCAAGCAGCTCAGCATCATCTGTCCCGATCATGTCAAGACTCCGGAGATCACAATCAAGAAGTACATCCTGGCCCTGCCCGGCTGCGTTGCTGATTTCGTGCAAGCGGCTAAGACTAAGACGATCGAAGAGACTTACTTAATGGCCGCCGAAATCAACGACAAGAGGGTCAAGGCAGGTGTCTGGGATAAAACTCCAAAGCACCTGCATCAAGCTACTACCGCCGCACCGACTGCTGAACCCATCTCATCGAGCAACAAGAGAAAGAACAAGAGAAAGTACAGCTCCAGCAACAAGAACTGTGCGATCACTGCTGCACCGATTCAAGCTGTACCCGCCCAACAGCGTCAAGTAGCGGCGCCTGTGGCTAATGCACCGCCTGCAAAGCGTTCATACACTGGGCCACACCCGCTCTACCCTACTTGCACCTACCACCACCCGACTACCATTGCTTGTCGTTTTTGTGCTCACTGCAATGTATACGGCCATTTTACTGCTAACTGCCGTATTCGACAACTCCTGCTCATCAAGCTCTACTCACTGCCCCTCAGGGTCAACAAGCTCCTCCGGCACCCGCATTCAAAGCCAGAGCCTGCTTCGCATGTGGCGATCTGAACCACTTCGCCAACATGTGCCCAAACAGGGTTGTGAAACAAGAACCTCAGCAACAGCAGCCTCAGCAGCAACAACAACAGCAGCAGCAACAACAGGCCGCACGCGCCAGAACTTTCAACCTCAACATGCGTCAAGCCCAGGCCGACAACAACGTGGTCAATGGTACGTTCCTTGTGAATGGTATTTATGCTTCATGTTTGTTTGATACTGGATCCGATAATTGCTTTGTGTCGTTCGAATTCGAGAAACTCCTTAGTCGTAAACGCTCCCAACTCTCCTCGACGTTCGATGTTGAAGTCGCTACTGGAAGAACTGTCGCTGTCAATTCTGTTCTCCGTGATTGTACCCTTGAACTCAATAATCACATCTTCCCAATCGACCTTATTCCGATGCAACTCGGAAGTTTTGACGTCATAGTAGGCATGGACTTTCTTCGAGAAAACCATGCTGAAGTTGTGTGCTTCGACAAGATGATTCGATTTTCGCTCGCGAATGGTGACTTATTATGTGTATACGGTGATACTACTTCGAAGGGTCTCAAGCTTATGTCATGTGTGCAAGCTAGCAAGTATCTCCGCAAGGAATACAGGGCTTTCTTGGCTAACATTGTAGTAGCGGAGAAGGAAAAGAAAGAGAAGAAGGAAGTGAAAGACGTTCCTGTGGTTCGAGAATTTCCTAATGTTTTTCCAGAGGATCTTCCTGGACTACCGCCAAGTCATGATATCGACTTTCGTATCGACCTAATTCCTGGAGCTAATCTTATTGCCAAAGCTCCTTATCGACTTGCGATGTCCGAAATGCGCGAACTCTCAAACCAACTCCAGGAATTACTTGAAAAAGGCTTCATTCGCCCGAGCACCTCTCCTTGGGGCGCGCCAGTCCTCTTCGTCAAAAAGAAGGACGGGTCGTTCAGGATGTGCATCGACTACCGGGAATTGAATAAGTTAACTATCAAGAACCGCTATCCCCTACCCCGCATTGACAATTTGTTTGATCAACTACAAGGTGCTACGTGTTTCTCAAAGATTGACCTACGTTCAGGCTATCACCAACTGCGTATACAAGAAGAGGATATACCCAAAACCGCGTTTCGCACCCGTTACGGCCATTACGGATTCGTTGTCATGCCTTTTGGTTTAACCAACGCACCAGCGGTTTTCATGGATCTGATGAATTGCGTGTGTAAACCGTATCTCGACCATTTCGTCATCGTATTCATCGACGATGTCTTGATCTATTCCAAATCGAAAGCCGAACACGTGCAACATCTACGTTTGGTTCTCGTGTTACTCCAGGGGAATCGACTCTATGCCAAGTTCTCCAAGTGCGAATTTTGGCTGGGGGAAGTTCAGTTTTTGGGTCACATTGTCAATAGTCAGGGTATTCATGTCGATCCTGCGAAGATTGAAGCAGTTAAGAGCTGGATTACGCCTAAGAACCCGTCTGAAGTCCGTTCTTTTCTCGGACTAGCGGGCTATTACCGACGATTTATCGAAGGATTCTCGAAGATTGTTGTGCCGCTTACCGCACTCACGCATAAAGATCAGCCTTTTGTTTGGGGAACTAAACAAGAGACTGCCTTTCAAACCCTCAAGTATAAGCTTTGCAATGCTCTTTTTCTCACTCTACCCGACGGAAACGACGATTTCATTGTCTATTGTGATGCTTCCAACCTTGGTGTTGGTTGTCTTCTCATGCAACGGGACAAGGTCATAGCTTACGCGTCTCGTCAGCTCAAAATCCACGAGAAGAACTATACAACCCATGATCTCGAGCTAGGCGCAGTTGTTTTTGTATTAAAGATTTGGCGACACTACCTATATGGCACAAAGTGTACGATCTTCACTGATCATAGGAGCCTACAACACATCTTTAATCAGAAAGAACTTAACATGCGTCACCGCCGATGGGTAGAACTTCTCAACGATTACGACTGTGAGATTCGTTATCACCCAGGCAAGGCAAATGTTGTTGCCGACGCACTTAACAAATGGAGCTATCTGCTTAGCACTCGTAACGTTCAAGCCCAACACGATCTCGAAACCCTCATCCGCGAAGCGCAGCATGCGTGTTTTAACGAACGCACACTGAAGAAGGAAAGAATCTACCATGATGGAGCCCAGCTTGTGAGCAAATCGAATGGGATATTCCACTTTCTGGACCGAATTTGGATTCCCAAACGAACTAATTTGCGATAAATCTTGATGGACGAAGCCCACAAATCTCGGTATTCTGTTCATCCCGGAGCCGACAAAATGTACCAGGACCTTCGCTATAAGTACTGGTGGCCGGGCATGAAGAGGGATATCGCTCTCTGGCTTACTCGAACAACCACCAATTCCGATGTGGAAGTGGGAAAGTATAGCTATGGACTTTATAACCAAGCTACCACACACGTCATCAGGTCACGACAGCATTTGGGTTGTGGTCGACCGTTTGACTAAATCAGCTCACTTTTTTGCCAATACGAGAAGACTACAAGGTAGAACGATTAGCCCGAATCTACACCGACGAGATCATTTGTAATCATGGGACGCCTCGTGACATCATCTCTGATCGTGATGCTCGGTTTACCTCGCGACTGTGGGAAACATTTCAAACGGAACTCGGTACATCGCTTAATCTAAGTACTGCTTTCCACCCTCAAACCGACGGTCAGACTGAAAGAACGATTCGTACTCTTGAAGACATGCTCCGTTCGTGTGTTATTGACTTCGGTGGTAATCGGGATAAATACCTGCCATTAGTCGAATTCTCGTATAACAACAGCTATCATTCTAGCATTCAAATGGCACCATTCGAGGCATTATACGGAAGAAGATGTCGATCGCCTATTGTGTGGCACGAGATCGGTCATTCGCAACTAACCGGTCCCGAGCTACTACAAGAAACGACAGACAAAATTTTCCAAATACGGGACAATCTAGTGAAAGCTCGAGATCGACAGAAAAGTTACGCCGATAAACAACGCAAGCCCCGTGAATTTGACGTTGGTGACTACGTACTCCTAAAGGTATCACCTTGGAAGGGTGTGGTCCGATTCGGCAAAAAGGGAAAACTCGCGCCTCGATATGTTGGACCTTTTAAGATTCTGGAAAGGATCGGAAAAGTCGCCTACAGACTCGAACTACCGGAGGAACTTAGTAATGTCCACCCAACTTTCCACGTGTCAAACCTCCAAAAGTGCCTAGCCGACCACGACTTACACGTTTCTCTCGATGATCTGCAAGTGAACGAAACATTACACTTCGTGGAAAAGCCTGTCGAAATCATGGATCGTCAAACCAAGCAAATCAGACGCTCTCGCATTCCTATCGTGAAAGTCCGATGGGAAGGCAAATGAGGCGCAGAGTTCACTTGGGAACTCGAAGGCGACATGAAGGCAAAGTACCCGCAGTTGTTTGAAGAGAAAGTCTAGAAAGAGAAAGTTCTCAAACGTGAATCACGGCATTGTACAGCTTCCAGCTTAATTTCGGGACGAAATTCCCTAAACAAGGGGAGGCTGTAACACCCCGTGTTTTCACAAGTCAAAGTCAAAGTCAAGGTCAAAGTCAACGACCGGTTATACGGATTTGACTTGTAGAAATTTCTTTATTTTATTTGTATTATGTGCAGTAAGTGTTGCTAATTACAAGCCATCGACGTAATATTCAAACGACTTACGACTGTGAACTATAGGAAGTAACAATGCGATAAAGTTAATCAACTGATAATCAAGCTATGCTAACTAAATCGACATCGAACCGCAACTCGAATTACGTATTTTAATCATTGTTATACGTGTGTGTGTGTGCCTTACGTGTTATCTGTGCCTGTTTATTTATATATATTGTGGAGATCAATCGAAACTCGAAATGTAATCGAACTCAATCGAACTCGAACCTGAATCGAAATCGAACGATGATATTTAGTAGTTGGGACTAAAAGTAATTTGACTAGGAAACCCTATCGTATCGAACCGCTCGCAATCGAAATCGAAACGCCAAAAATCATCGCGTCAAACATTCGAACCAAGTGCCATCCGGCCGGATAGCCATACGACCGGATAGCCACAAAGCCACAGACCAGGTGCCATCCGACCGGGTTCCGTTGGTTAACACGTTGTCAACACGTCTCGATAAAACAACAAAACAAACAAGATAACCAAGGGTAAGACGAATGGGACAGCCGGAGCGGAATGCTATCCGATCGGATTGTCATTCGAACGGATAGTTCATCCGAACGGATTGTCATCCGAACGGATTGTCATCCGAACGGATTACACATTGGGTCCCACACTCGACTAATCTTATCCGAAGTTTGAGTATCGAACGAATTGCTATCCGATCGGACGACCATCTGATTGGATTGCTCTTCGGATTATGAGATACTAAGACTTTAAAGACTTACACAATTTTCAACATGTTCAATAACAGGGTTGCCACCCGATCGGATGGACATCCGACCGAGTGACTCTTCTAATGTGAACTTGTTCTCTTCACCAAGTCGCCATCCGACCGGACCACCGTCCGACCGGATGACCATCCGAACGGATTGTCATCCGCACGACCGACCGTTCGATCGACCGACCGACTTGTTAGACAGAGATACTTCGATGTTTTAAAATGCTACAACGAAAACTTCAAAAGTCAAGCCATCATACACAAACACATTCTTCTTATAGGAAGAAACAATCCACTCGAATAGTCATCCGACCGGATAACCTAGCCGACCGGATGACCATCCGAACGGATTGTTATCCGCACGGATTGCTGTCCGCTCAGATTACCATCCGATCGAATTACTATCCGACTCACTCATACCTTGTATCATTTTACGCACCACTTATCGTTATGCTATCGAATCTATTCAGGCTAATCTTACTCGCTAAGCACTCCCTTCAATCCATTAACCGCTGTGAGTATACTCGATCTCTTTTTGCTTTACGCACTTTTGGGTGTTACATACGTTTCGAATATTCAAACTACAACTATCACACTACTCAATACCATTTGAACGCTAACCGTTAATGCATGTTATACGTAACTTATGAATGCTTGTTTGTTATGTTTACACATGGAATGTTGTCTACCTGCCTTCGCAACGATAGTACTATACTTTGGACTCAGCGCTCGTTCACACGGGGGTTGTTAAGGATAATTACTTGCATGGATTACGGTGGTAATCATGTATTGTGAACTGCCTCGGGCAGTCAACCCGCAGTCATTGGTATCGATGGATCTATGTCGATAACTAACGTGCTTCATTTCACTATGTGTACGTGCTGGTTATGCGTAAATAAATTTGAACTCTATATGTTATTATCAAACTTGTATGCTCACCTTTACATTTTATGTATAGGCTTTATTTTAACGTATGTGACAGGTGCTTAGGACGCACACTTGTTAGGAATTTGAAGCTAGAATAAAGCTTTAGAGCCCAACAAATAGTTGTTTGTAGTGGTCAAACTAAGGGTCTCTAGAAGCAGATAATCAATTGTTGTCTATTTAAATCTGAGTTGTCAGAACAGAATATTTGCCTGGATTTTGTCTATAATAATTATTTTGCTGTTTGAGATACGGTATGGGACGTATTATTTAAATTGAATAGTATTGATAATTGCTATGGAAACTTCTGGACAATCTGTTTCGCTCAGTGCCATGCCCCGATGATTCCGCCATCGGTTGGGGTGTGACATTTAATTACACCATTAAGGGGTAATTAGGGATTCAGGACCAAAATTATTATTAACTAGTTCATTAAACTAGTAAAAATTGTATTTCGACGCTTTAAATGTCTTTCATTTGGTCGTCGGTGGGTTTACGGCACTTTTGTGGCGTACCGACGGACGTTGTCGCAAGTTGTTATTTCACGTCTAAGTGATGTATGAAGCAATTCCGAGTTCCAGATTTGGCTTAACTAGTTCACTAGAGTTTTCATTTGGTTGTTATGATGTCGGAAATAGGGCTTACTAGCTCGTCGGTTCGCTAACGGACTAGTTTAGTGAATAGCGATATAACATCGGAAGCTTATGATTTTGGTCATCCCACTGATATCCTTAAAATGTTTTAGCGTTTTTTTCATCAAGTGACATAATTCCGAAGTCCCGGAAATGCTAAATTATGGTTTCGGACGAGTTAAAATGTCATATTTTTGGCCGAAACGGACATTTTTGCAATTAGGGCGTTATACCGGAAGGTCTTATATCTTTGCAAGATATGCTTTCGTATTATTGTTTTCTTATTATAATGGACTCAATTATTTTATCTGTGTGTCGTTTTTTTTTTCAGTGTTTCATTCTGTTTTCACGGTTTTGCTGACATGAATAGTGTAACCATGAATAGTGCACGCAGCACTTTCTACCAACACTTTTAGGACATTGTTTGCTTGGTTTCAGCATACGACGAAAACCAACATAGGTTTTAGCTTTGTTTTCTTGTCCTAACACTGTTATCCAGTACACGACATAGCTACGTAATTAATTACGCTAAATGCATGAGATTTAGAAATATAAATAGTGATTAGATTGTACGGAATTACCAGATATTTGCCAGTTGTCACACTATCAGCCCATAACACATAGGGTAGTTCTTCTGCCCATTTCTCTTTCTTAGATCCAAGCTTCTTCTTCAAGTTGTTGATGATTTTTTTGTGGATGATTCAGCTTGACCATTAGCTTGTGGGTGGACTAGTGTTGATGTGATCATCCTAATCCCCAGCTGTCACAAAAGTTGGTAGTTCTACTCCCAATGAATTGGGATCCATTATCACAAATAATTTCAGAGGGTATGCCAAATCTAGAAATGATGTTTCTTTTAATAAAAGATATCACTTCCTTTTCTCTGACTTGTGCAAAGGCCTCAGCTTCTATTCATTTGGAATCTTCAATGATGATCCAAGGTTGGCTAAGGCATCAGCTTCTGCATTTTCTTACCTGGGTACCTGTGTCAAACCAAAAGAAGCAAAAGAGTCTGCCAATTTCATGACTATCTTAAGATATTTGATTAGTCTTTCACCTTTAACAGCATAAGAACCATTGTAGTGGTTAGTAATTAACAAAGAATATACATGTACCTCAAGATACCTGATCCTCATGTGCTTGCCAATTTGCAAACCAGCAATTAAGGCTTCATATTCAGCCTCATTATTAGTAATTTGAAACTCACAAGCAATTGAGTGGGGTATAATGTCCCCCTGTGGCGATTTTAGTGGTATGTCTAGTCCGGTTCCCTTGATATTTGAATCCCCATCTGTGAAGAGTATCCAAGGATCCTTACTCTATTCAAGCTGTTGAACTTCCAATTCAGCTTCCCTTTGTAGATCACTACTGAAATTAGCCACAAAGTCAGCCAAGGCCTGAGATTTAATGGCAGTTCTTGGTTCATATTTAATATCACATGCACTAAGCTTGACTGCCCACTTTGCCATCCTTCCTGACATTTCAGGTTTCCTGAGAACATTCTTGATAGGAAAGTTAGTCTTAACAATAATAGGATGAGTCTCCAAATAATGACGTAATTTAGTAGATGCCATGATTAAAGCAAGAATAAGTTTCTCTAAATGAGAATACATGGACTCGGCATCAAGTAGATTTTTACTTACATAGTATACAGGATGTTGAGTACCTTCATGATCCTTAACCAGGACTGCACTTACTGCCTTAGAAGAAACTGCTAAGTATAAGGATAATATATCCCCATTCTCTGGTTTCATTAAAGCTGGAGTTGAGGATAGGTAATCCTTAAGGGCCTTGAGGGCATTTTCATGCTTTTCAGTCCACTCAAACTTTTTATTCTTTCTCAGGATGTCATAGAACTCTTTACATTTCTCTGATGACTTTGAGATGAATCTGTTCAAGGCTGCGATCCTTCCTGTCAACCTTTGCACATCCTTAGCATTGGCAGGAGACTTGATGTTCACAATGGCCATGATTTGTTCTGGACTTGCCTCTATCCCTCTTTTTGTCACCATATAACCTAAGAACTTGCCAGCTTTTACACCAAAGTGGCACTTGAAAAGATTCAATTTCATGTTGTATCTATCAAGGATATCAAATGCTTCCTCCAAATCTTTAAGGTGATCCTCAGCTCTTTTGGACTTAACCATCATGTTATCAATATAGACTTCCATTGTGTGTCCAATTTGTTATTTAAACATCATATTTACTAGCCTTTGGTATATGTAGCAACTGCATTTCTTATCCAAATGGCATAGCAATATAACAATAGATACCAGTAGGGGTCATAAAGGTTGTATCCTCTTGATCAGATGGTTCCATCTGAATTTGTTGGAATCCAGATGAAGCATCCATAAAAGTTAACAACTCATGACCCGCTGTAGCATCCACCATGGAGTCAATGTGGGGTAAAGGGAAAGGATCCTTGGGACATGCCTTGTTTAAATCAGTAAAGTCGACACATACCCTCCACTTTCCATTCTTCTTTTGAACAACAACTACATTGGCCAACCATCTTGGATAATTTACCTCTCTAATCATACCTGCTTTGAGCAATTTATCTACCTCCTCTTAGATAATGGCATTTCTTTCAGGTGCAAACTTCCTCCTTTTCTGATGTATGGGCTTGAAAGACCTGTCAATTCTAAGTTAATGAGTAATAACATCTTTAGAGATACCTGTCATATCTTCATGCTTCCAAGCAAAGGTAGCTTTTCTTCTTCTCGAGAAGGATACTCAAGAAGGATATTAGATCCTGTTCAATACTGTCAAGGATCCCGGATCCTACAAAATTTTGGATTCAGGATCCTCCGGGTTCAGCAGAATATCCTTAACACCCTGCTCTCTCGCCTCCAGGACATCCCTTGGAGGATGCTTTAATTGCTATGCCTCCCTAGGTCTTGAGGCTGGCTTCATTGATGATGTGTAGCAATTCTTGGCCTCATGCTGATCACTTTCTATCTTTACCACGCCCCATGGAGTTGGGAGTTTAACACACTGATGATATGTAGATGGGACTCCTTTCATATCATGTATCCATGGCCTGCCAAGGATAACATTACAACAAGATAAGCAATCAATAACACAAAATTTTTTAACAGAATTAACTCCCTCTATATAAATAGGAAGTTTGATGTCCCCCAATGTATTCTTTGTCTCTCCACTGACTCCCACAAGGACAGATGATCTTGGGACAATATCGGATTCAGGAATGTTCATCCTTTTGAGGACATCTAGTTGAATGATGTTCACTGAGCTTCCCCCATCAATGAGAATCCTGCGAACAAAATGGTTAGAAATGAACAATGTAATGACAAGACCATCGGGATGAGGATCCTGGATATCCACACGGTCATCCTCATCAAAGGATATGACTTTCTCCTGTGTAAGGATGGAAGTTCGAATAGGCCTATCCCCATTCTCCATTTTTGTCTCCTTTGCATGCCTCTTAGCTGGTGAAAATGAAGTGACACAAATGTCGGATCCACCGGAGATGAAATGAATAATCTTTGCATCGGCTGGTGGAGCGGGAGCCTTTTCAGGAAATTTCTCAAGATCCTAGATCCTTGTTTTCTTTCTTCCGAACAGCTCCTTCAAGTATCCTTTGCTTAATAAGTAACCGATCTCTTTCCTCAGTGCTATGCATTCATTTGTGAGATGACCAAAGTCTTCATGATAAGCACACCACTTAGATTTATCTTTTGTAGTAGCTGGCTTGTCACTCTTTCTCGGCCATCTTGCTTTATCACCTAAGTTCTGCATAGCAAGGATTAGTTCATTATTGTCAACAGCAAAACAATACTTAGAAATAGGAGGATAATCCTCATCATCTTCCTCTTGTTCTACAACGTGCACATTCTGATTATCAGATTTATTGTATGACTTTGATTTGTTGTTCCTGAAATAGGATCCTTGCTTTTCCTGCTTTGAGGATCCTGACAGTCTCTCCAGGATCCTTTTGTCATCCTCTAAACGGATGAACCTAAGGTCCATGTTTCTTACTTCGTCAATATTCTTGCAAGGTGTCATAACAAGATCATCATAGAATTGTGAATCCTTAAGCAAACCCATTTTAAAAGCCTCTACAGCTGTGGCAATATCCAGATTGGGAATCTATAAGGATTCTCTACTGAATTTAGTTATGTAATCCCTTAGTGATTCATTATGACCTTGAGTTACCCTATATAAATCACTAGTTAATCGTTCAAATCTCTTACTACATGAAAATTGGCTATTGAACAAGTTAACTAGATTAGCAAATGAAGTAATAGAGTAAGGGGGAAGACTTAGCAGCCATTTAAGAGCTGATCTTGTCAGTGTGGATCTGAAACCCTTGCAAAGACATGCTTCTTTTAATCTTTCTGGAATGGGGTTGATCTCCATTCTCTCCCTGTATTGAGCTACATGCTCTTCTGGATCAGTTGTGTCATCATAGAGCTTCATATTTGGTGTTTGAAACCTCTTTGGTATCTCTGCATCACATATAGGTGGTGCAAAGCGAGATACCCTGTGACTCCCATCCGGAATCTTAGGAATGGGCTTAACCACTCCTGGGACACTAGATATCATATCCTTGAGTTTTTACAACTCCTTTGTCATAGCTTGGTTGATTCCGGGTTCCTACACAAAGCCATGGTTAGCATTATAAGATGTATTTAAAGTGTTACCTCCTGATTGATTTGAGGCTGGGATTCCTGATGTGAATCCAAACTGATGTGATTCTAGTATGATTGAGGGACCAGATGAAGCAATAGTCTGCATAGGGATAAAGTCTCCCACATGAATCTCTGAACTTCTGGGTTGTTGACTCCTTAAGGATCCTTGATCCTGAAAGATATTGGATCCAGTATGCATCGGAGCTGAAGGTCTTGGAGGATACTCCATGGATCTGTGAACTTGTGATGAGGATCCTTGAACCTGAGATGAGGATCCTGGATACTGAGAGTAGGATCCTTGAACTGACTGCGTCCCAATGCATCCTCCTGAACTAGAGAAGGATCCTTGATGCTGGAAGGAGGATCCTTGAGGCTGAAGAGAGGATCCTGAAAGTTGAAGGTAGGATCCTTGAGCCTGTGTCATTGCCAATGATCCATAGTGCATACTTGATGATCCTCCATGGTACTGGACACCTAATGCTGTGGAATGTTGGGCAGTTGTTGCTTGAGTGCCGAAATCCAGTGATCTAAACACCAATGGAGAATGATCCTCCGTTGATTTCTTCAATTTCTTGATTTCATCAATCTCACGAAGGATCCTGTCATTAGTTTTGTCATGTTGTTGCATGTAATCCTTCATCTGCAAAATCAATTAATAAAGATCATTATTTGTAGGACCAGAAGAAACAATAGTAGTTGCTTTTGTGAAAACGGGGGTATGTTTCTTCACAGCATTCTCAGCATTCTTCTAGGATCTAGAAGGGACAGGAGGCAAAGGTGGAATGCCCTGTGAAGAGGTGATCGCCGGCAAGGAGCTTGAAATGTTCTTCCCATGAGAAGCCATGTGGTTGAAGGTAATGAACATAAATGAATGAAATGAACAAGATTTTTCAAGAATGAAGCACCGATTGCCCCACGGTGGGCGCCAAACTGTTTTGGTCAAAAATCACACAACGATAATGTAACCAAATCTGATTTTTGTGAGGTTAGATGATTGGTTAATTGAACAAATGTGTAAACAACAAATGAATGAAATGAATGATGAACGCAAGGATTTATACGAGGAAAAACCCCTTGATCAATGAATGATCTCCGGCATAAAAAACCTCGGATAGTGAAAACTGTCACTATCAACTATATTGAACAAATAAAGTTTACAACTTTGGATGATAACAAGCTTGATACAGTGATTGCTAGAGTGTTAGTGTGTGTATTCACCAAGAGTTTGCAGAGAGTTCGAGATATGTGTATGTGTGTAACTTTGTTTCTAAATAAAGCTTGTTATCCCCTTTAAAATTAGAAAATATCTAAGTAACAAACTATCCGAATTTGGTGCTAGCTCTCCCACGATCACCACAACGGTTATGGAGCAATTGCACGTGCATAAATGTCAAGCATATTCCCCTGGAATCTCGGCTGGACCAAGTCTCATTCGAATACACCTGGAAAACAAGTTCAAAGATGATGGAAACAATTGTTAGTTTAGGATAATAATGAGGATCCTGGATCCTTAGCCTTTTTGCAGCATCTTCTGAGGATCCTTAATTCAAACTGAACTGAGGATCCGTGATCCAGGCTACACTTGAGGATCCGTGATCCATATGCTATAAAATTCTATCCCTAATACCAGGTGTCTAAGACGGTCATCCCAAAAATCTGAAGTAGAGGTGGAAGCAATGTTGGTGAAAGGATAAAGAGAGCCCGAGCTGTCATGCCTGGTCAAGATCTTCCCACTCTTGTACTCCTTCACAATAAAAAACCATATGTGTCAAACTCAACAGAGATGTAATTATCTTTGGTGAATTACTTAATTGAAATTAGGTTTTTAGTTATGTAAGGTGTGTACAGAACATTGTTTAGACTGAATTTGAGAGTTTAAGAAGGTAAGTGGTTGTGTTACCAAATCCATGGATAGGCACGCGTTGGCCATTACTAATAAATATAAATTTAATATGACAATTAACAATGGAATTAGAAAGTTTGCATGTATCGCATGTGGCATGATTGGATGCACCAGTGTCCATAACCGTTGGATCAGAATAATCATCAGTACTCTCCATATAGAGGACCTGGAAGACCTGTTCAAGTGCATGTGGATCTGTAGAGTCGATCTCTGGGCTTGAGCAGTCTGGCTCGAAGAAGAGTTGTTGGCCCTGATGCCTGGTTTGGAAAACCGGGTGGCGGTGGATACCATGGGGGCAGGCTGGCCTAACCCAGTTGGGTTGGGTATGGGCAGGGTGGCGGTGGATACCATGGGGCCGGGGAATGGGCCATCCACCAGTTGGGCCACGAGTTTTGGGCTGTGAAGATCTTCAGTTAGGCCATTAAGATGATGCATTGGGCCAGGGCAAGTTTGGGCTAGGCTGATTCTGAGGGCTTTGTTTCTGTTCTACTGATGGTTGGGGCGTCGCTGAGCTGAAACGCCCATCACCACGCGAAGGCTGTTACAACGGTTGTATGGTGGTGGTGGTGGTGGTGGTGGATCCTGAGAGACAAACATTACCGTTGGTTATGCAAGGCTGTCCTAAGTGTTCTGAACTAACTGCAGAACTAAACGTTGTTTTGTTACCAGATGATCCACATCATTGAGTTGTCCTGCAAGATCTTTCAAACGCTCGCAGTAAGCCTCAAAGGAAGGCACTGGTTTGAGGGTTAGATTTATTAACACGTGTTCTAGGGTAGCAGCCCTAGAGCCTTTGTTGTTGTTTGGAAGATTCCTTTAAGCCTCCAATGTTGTTGACTCCTGTTCCAATACACGAACTAAGAGATATCGGACATGGTTCCATAAATCCATCGCAGCACTATAGCATCAACTTCCATCCAATGTTAATGGTTTGGATCTCTAATCGGTGGAGGCTTGGTACCGTCAATGTGTTCTGTGAGATTGTAACCTCGGGCATGAAGCTAAAAAAGCTTCATCCACGAAGAATATGACACGTTGGTGCCATCCAGAACACTAACTTTGTTCTGGATGTTAGTTACAGTATAGACAGATTCAGGCTTATCTCCCATGCAGCTGGCGGTAAAGAAAAAAGAAGGAACAGGTGGTCGAGGATTCTGAATTGTTCCATGTTTATGGGTTAAGTTATTCTACAAAGACTCCTAATTGTAAGAATGATTTATAGAGTGACAAGTGTCCAATAACCTGAAACCTAAACTCACTATACCACCCAAAACCTAAACACCCACCCCCACCCCACCACCACCCAAAAACCTACCCCCGCCCCCCCCCCCCCCCCCCCCCCCGCAAAAAAAAAAAAAAAAAAAAAACTATACCTCACCAAAAAACCTAACCCCCACCCTCAAAAAACCTAAAAAATCCTAAAGACCTCCCACCACCCAAAAACCTAAACACCCCCCCCCCCCACCCCCACACACACCCTCTCTCGACAAAAAAAAAAATGTTTTTTTTTTTTGGGGGGGGGGGGGTGTTGGAGGGGGGGTTAGGTTTTTGGGTGGTGGTGGGTGTTTAGGTTTTTAGGAATTTTTTTTTTGTAGTGAGTTTTTTTAGGAAGCCTTTGTACCCTGTTTTGGTCAAAAATCAAGCAATGACAATGCAACCAAAATTTCTGTTGTGAGGTATGATGCTTGAATCAATGAACAACACTAAGGATCACTCAGAAATGTAATGAACAAGTGACACAAAGATTTATACGAGGAAAAAGCCCTTGATCAATGAATGATCTCCGGCATAAAAAACCTCGGGTGATGGAAACTACCGATCACCAACTCAAATTAAACAAGAAATGTATTACAACTTCGGATGATAGCGAGCTAAGTACAAGGATCACTATAGTGTATTGTGTAAAAAAGGTGTGTAATTGCTAAGTGAATTGTCGAGAGCTGGTGAGAGCAGTTGAAAGAGTGTGTGTGTAGCCAAAAATAGCCAAGTGTTTTCTATTTAGCTCGCTACCCCTTTTAAAAATGGAAAATATCTATGCTAACAAACATTCCGCAATTCATGCAAGTCCTCCACGAACTCCATAACGTCCACTTCAGGTAAGCACGTGCGGAATAATTCATGGAATATGCTCCAGGAATATCGCCAAGACCAAGACCAAGTCCAAGATGGTACTCCTGCAAAACAACACCATATTCAAAGTAGACAATTGTTAGTATAAGGATCCTTAAGATGATCCATGATCCTGATCCTGCAATACTTTCTGAGGATCACTAGTTCAGACAGAATTGAGGATCACTAAACCCAACAGTAAATGAGGATCACTGATCAATCATAAATCCTCCCCTAACAATTGCCCCCAAAATATAAGGAGTAATTATGTAAAATAACGAGTTATATTTTCTCGTTCTTATCCGCAATGAATCAACGGATAACTAGCCGTTGTAGTCGAACTAGCCGTTACGAGCATGACGTCTTTGAGGTGACAATCCTGCAAAATCATCATTATAAATTGAAGTTATAGATAGGGATCAATTCGCATTTAAATTCAAGAGAAACTCCCTTTAAATCCACATTCGAAGATCAAGCAGGTATATCTCTTCCTCTTCTCCCTTTACGTTTTCTTTCTCTATTCATCTTCTTCTCTACCCTCATGACCAAGATGATGTTGAGATCCTATCCGGCTAAGGATCACACTAAAGACAGTCCTCTTAAAAGCCAGGGGATCATCAAAGATTCAGCGAAAGAAAGATGCTGCTTCACTGATCCACAAATAGATAGAATCCGCCATTGTTTTCCAGCAAACACCGATTTCAAACCATTTGACCCCACCGTTCTTAGTGATTACATTTCTGAAACATGGGTAGTTTTCCCAGTCACTCCATTCACAATAGGATACTCGTATCCTTTCCCTGAATTCACCCAGTCTTTCTTCTCCCTTACCGGCATCTCCTACATTCAGGCTATGCCAATGATCTGGAGGGTCCTATATACCCTTGAAAGGATCATTGAGCAAGAAGGCGTTGCTCTTGGAATGTCGGAGTTGGCAGAGATGTATGACCTCATAACATTTGGATCCCACCGATATCTACTCAAGCATAAACCCGGTGAAGAACACCCCATCTTCAAAGTCACTAAGAATGACACCAATTGGAAACGGCGATTCTTCTTTGTCAGAAGGGATTCTATCCCGGATGGAAAGGATCTGCCAAGGAAGTGGACCACCCATGGTAGGATAGAGGATCCTGAGAAGGATCACCAGATAACCTTGTTTTTGTATAAGGATCACTAACACCCTTTTGTTTCTGTTGTACAGTGATGTGCGTGATAGTGTTATATATATTAGGTGTATATTTTAAGCCCCTTTAACACTTTTTAGTCAAGTTTTAAATTTATAAAACACGATATTTACTAACACTAGACACACATATGGGCAAGTGCACCCATCGTGAGCGTAGTATAGTGTTGGTAAGATACCGAGGTCGTCCAAGGACACAAGAGCTTTTAGTACCGGTTTATCCTCAACGTCTAATCAAATCAAAAAGTTTAGAAAAATGTTTTAAACTAAGAAAAATAAAAACTAACTAAAATGCTGAAAAATAAAAATAAAAAGAAAAAACAGATAGACAAGATGAATCACTTGGTTCCGACTCGTATCTAGTGTAACCTTTGATTATTTCCGCACTTTTGCACTATTTTAAGAGATTATCTTAGTTATTGTAGTAGGCCCCTCTTTTGAAGGTGACGTTACCCTCACCCCAGTAGTTTGAGTCAGCAAGGATACAATCCTAAAAGGGTGGATTATTGGAAGATAATTAATTAAGTTATTAATGCAAATTATGGTAGGCCCCTCTTTTGGAGGTGACGTTACCCTCGACTAAGTAGTCTGAGTCAGCAGGGATACAGTCCTAAATAGCCGGGTTATAGTATTAATAGTAGTTAACTTATGAGGGGATCAAAGAGTTTGGACCCCCGCCATCCAATACCGTTAAGTATTGAAGGAGGTCCTACTAAATTTGACCCAGGTCCATTGCAGGACCTCTAAACGCTGAACAATGGCAAGACCTTTACCAAACCGTTCCCTTAACCCCCGACCAGGTAGCCAACATACCTCCATATAGACCGTGGAGATATGAATGGTGAAAATCTTTTATTTTATATAGACAGTAAAATAATGCCAAGACACCACGGACAAACGATAAGGAAAGATCACCTTCAACATAAGAAACTAGTTATTAAAGTCATTAATACAAAACCAAGTAAAAAGTGCAAAAGATTAGAAATAAAAAGTATTACACTAGACACTTTGTCTTCACCAAGTGATGTAAGAGACTTAGGCAAACATGGCCTTGATTGTCAAGAACTCTTACGATCAATCTTGGATCCCGAGACGACTCACACACTCTACGATGGACAATGGATGATGGTGGTGGATGATGGTGTTATGGTGGTGGTGGGTGGTGGGTGAAGTGTGAGAGATGTGGTGTGCCAAGGGATGGTTTGAGCTTGAGCCAAGCACTTCTATTTATAGGCTGAACAGAAGCTCGGGCACGGCCCCGTGTCCACATCCTTCTCTTTCTTCATTTAATGCAGTTTTGTCTTTTTAGTTGACCACGCCCCCGTGTCCGCTGAGCACGACCCCGTGGTGCAGAAGAATCTTTGTACTATGCAGAATTGCTGGATTGTGCGAATCTTATAGTTGACCACGGCCCCGTGTCCGCTGAGCACGGCCCTGTGGTGGGCAATAGAAGCTTCTACCACTTTGTCTTTTCTGCTGACACTTGGGCACGCCCCCGTGCTGGCTGAGCACGGGGCGTGTTCAGTCTTCTGATCTCTTGTTTTGCTTGGGAAGATGCTGTCGTGGGGTCGGGCATGTCACGTCTTGTTCCTTTTCTTGTATTTATGTTAGATTTTGATGTCTTTTTGCTTCTTTTGTTAATTTGAGCTCATTTAATCCTGAAAATACAAAAGGAAGACAAAATCACACTTTTTCCAACATTATTACTAAAAAGGGTTAGTTTTATGCCTCATTTGATGAAATTTATATGTTGCATTTTTAACACATCAAATACCCCCACACTTGAATCTTTGCTTGTCCTCAAGCAAAACTCTTTAATATGTGGCTATTACACTCCCAAATGGAATGGGTAGAGAAGAAGGTTTTTAGGCTTGTCGTAGAGTGTCGGGATTTCCAAGATTCTTTATTTAGTTTTATTTTTATTTATTTACAATCCTATTCGTCATGATTTATTTAAAACTTTTCATAAGACAAATTACTTATTAGGGCATAACATGCCTCTTTAAAATTCTATTTATATACAAGTTCACATACCTCACGGGGATCACTCAACACTCGGCCGAAAATGTATTTTTGTGGATCACTCGAGAGCGGCATGGAACTTTACTCCTACCATAGGCTTGCCAAGCAATCAATCCTCCTCCTTTTTAACTTATATACCTTTGTAAATATCAAGAGGACTTTGTGGGTGAAGGGTTAGGCTTGGGTTAAAGGTAGGTGGTTGAGTTGGTGGTTAGTGGTTAGTGGTTAGTAGAAAAAAGGCTAAAAAGCGTAACAAGTGTCGGTTTTCATAAGACTTTCTATTTTTGTAATTTTTATTTTGATGAAGCTTTTATTCAAACAAAGTTATTTTTGATGAACTTGTTTGTTTATTTTCTTTTGCTTCATCATCAACAAAAAAAAAAAAAAATTTTTTTTTTTTTTTTTTTTTTGAAAAGTCATACGAAAAATCGAACTTGTTACTAAAACAAAGGGGTAAAAATGAAAAAGGTTTTGGTGGGTAAAAAGGGTGTTTGGTTTGGGTTATGAAATGAAAAGGTTTAGGCTCAAAGGGGCTAACTAGGGGGATTTTGGGTAGGTGGTAAAAAAAAAAAATAAATAATGGTGTAGAAATAAAAAGGGTTAGTCCTAATGCCTCTATCATTTACTTACTCGGGTTTAAGTTGGTAAGGACCGGGAATGTATCGTCATGGCAAGTTCTAGAGTCGTAAGAACCAAGCGGCTATTCACACAAGAAACGAAAAATAAGCATTTAGTCTAACGATATGTAATTGTATGCTCAATAAAGGCTCAAAACTCACTTTTGTGGGAATGGGTTTTTATGTGATCAAGTATATATAATCAAATTTTAACTAAGTTTGTCATGCCTTTTCATAATTTTCTTATGTTGGTTCTTTTTATCACGATGCTATCGGTTGTAAATTCGTAAAAATATAACCTTTTTAGAACTTGAATTTCCCGAGTTAAACCTAGACAAGTAAAAAAATTAAAATTTTTGAAAAAAATTTGGGGCGATTAGCGGTTCCAATAGAGTTTTGTGTAAGGCTTGTATTTAGGACTTGCAAGATTCAAGGTTTTAGCATCCCCCTCACACTTAAATTACACATTGTCCTCAATGTGTCCCAAAAATAAGTTTTTAGGTTGATTGAATGTGTAAAAAGGTGTAAAAAGCAAAAAATTTGTGTTACTGGGCGCTGAACACGGCCCCGTGTTGTCCGGGCACGACCCCGTGTTCAAGTGCCAGTAACAAAATTAAGACAAGAGAAACAGAAGCCTGGACACGGGGGCGTGTTGGGTGAACACGGCCCGTGTCCAGATACCTGAACTGGGTCTTTTTCTGCAGACTGTGCAGCACGGGGCCGTGTTGGGTGGACACGGCCCGTGCCGAACTTACTGTAAATGAAGAATTTCGTCGGACGGTTCTGTTTTCCTGCACGGAGTGCTGGTTCAAGTTTCCCTTGTATCCTTTGCCATCTCAAGTGAGTTTTATTCATTTCAACACCATCCAAAACACCAAATTAACTAAAACCATCATTCATTAATCATAGAGAGAATTACATAGTAGTCCTAAAATATTAGATAGTTAGGTCAACAAAACACAAGAAATCTAAATCCAAGAAGTTCTGGCCTACTATTTATTTTACTAGCAAAACTTCCGAAAAATAGATCTTTCGGTTAAAAGTGGCTTGGCAACTTCTTCCTCCGGTTATGGGTTCCTCATACGTCGGCGAGCCATTCTTCGATCTCCCTAGGGAGAAGAAAAGCGGGCTCATGAGCATCGGGTTGAGGAGGTGCAACTTCCACCGGGATTTCTTGGAGTTCTTCAAGAGGAGGCTCCGCCGGAATGTCGTCCCAACCGGTAGGATTTTGGATTCCAAGTGCGAGGTTCCAATCCTCTTGAGGGAGGATTGGTTCCACAGGAGGTGTTACCAGAATGTTTAACCTCTGGTGCAAGAGGTTTATTTCCTGGAAACTGTTTTCCAACCCCACCGAGAGATAGTTTATACGGTCAATGAGGACCTCCTCCACTGAAGTCATCTCGTCAAGTGCTTCACGTAGCGCCATTACATATCTTACGAGAGTTGCTTCGATCGATGGCCTCCTTTCCCGTCGACTGTTCCGCGAGTGTGCAGAAGAGGTTCCGCTGTTTTGGCTAGACATTCTACGAAAACAAACCAAAAACAGTTCGTTTTAATGAAACAGTACCACGGGCACGGCCCCGTGCTCAATGAGCACGGCCCCGTGTTCAACTTTTTGCAGATTTTTTAGAGCAAGGAATCTTGGTGTTTCAAATTATTTTCTTAACTTATGGAGCCTTTTGAGCAGAAATAACTTAAAACAATGTTGTGTAACTTATTTTTAACAAGAATCCTTGAACAAAAATTCAATAAACATCACAACAAAGCTTGGAATCAAGCTTTAATGGAGTTTTTGGTGCAAGAAAGATGAAGAAGGCAATAGATAAAAGAGGAAAGGACAAGATGCTTGTAAGAACCTTCTTTTAGAACATACCTAGGATGGTAAGTCAGAAAATCCTTTCAAATCTCTGTCCCTGGATGGTCCAAATGTGCAGGGTTCTTGGCTGCATTTATAGAAAACGACAGCGTGCTGGACACGGCCCCGTGTCGGCTAGACACGGCCCCGTGTGCAGGCAAGATCCTGACACGTTTTGTCCGTATTCTGACAAAAGTCAGAAAGGGAATCTTTTGGTGGACACGGGGTCGTGTTGACCTGGGCACGGCCCCGTGTCGGAAGGCTGTTTTATGAAGTGCGTCTATTTTTTAAGGAACTTTTCCGGATCGGGCGGTTCCTTACTGGATGGAACAACCCCAAAGTGCCTAAGATACCTTAATTGTTCTAGATTGAGACGAGAACGCAAGAGATTGTCGGTGAGGGTGATTCCTATGCTATATGTAGGTGGACAAGTCCAACCCTTTCCCGGGCTCTCGTTAAAGAAGGTGTATGTCGAATCGCTCAGGTCTATGTATGCATCGAACGAAGTCGATGGGGAGTCCTTCATGGCACAATCGACACAGGGACGACTATCGCTCAAGTCCTCACTAGAGTTAGAAGTATCATTGGAAACAATGAAGTTGTTTGAATGCGTTTCCAACCTCTCTTCTTGGTTATTGTCTTGGAAAAGATTATTGAAATCTTCCCTAAGTTCTTTTAACCAATCAATAATTAGATCTTCTAGTTGAAATAATTCATCGAGAAGCATTTCTCCTAGAATATCCGGTTGGGCGCATTCGAGGGAGCGATAGGGATTATTTTTACTTTCGCCCCTCTTAAGGATACTAGGAAATGATGGGTCTATATAGTGGGGTTTATAATTTAGAAAGAAGCATTCTAATTCTTTATGGTTACCACCACATAATTGACACCACATAGTACCATAAGAGTGCCGAAAGTAAAAAGTATCAGTATCACTCATGTTTGTGTCAGAAATTACCAACCGTCAGGATCTTACGATTCTGTTTTCAGTAACTGAAACTTGGGCACGGGGGCGTGTTGAGTGGGCACGGCCCCGTGTTCAGCTTACTGTCTGACTTAAAGCAGGATTGCCAGTTCCAATGATTGGGCACGGGGCGTGTTCAGCGGGCACGGCCGGTGCTGAGTTCTGCAGAAGCTGAAAAATTAAGAAAAATCCTAAAAAAAATGAAAAACAAGAAAAACGATTAGGCCGTTGATTCCTAACTTTCTTAAAATCCTTGTGTCCCCGGCAACGGCGCCAAAAACTTGATGTGCGTGATAGTGTTATATATATTAGGTGTATATTTTAAGCCCCTTTAACACTTTTTAGTCAAGTTTTAAATTTATAAAACACGATATTTACTAACACTAGACACACATATGGGCAAGTGCACCCATCGTGAGCGTAGTATAGTGTTGGTAAGATACCGAGGTCGTCCAAGGACACAAGAGCTTTTAGTACCGGTTTATCCTCAACGTCTAATCAAATCAAAAAGTTTAGAAAAATGTTTTAAACTAAGAAAAATAAAAACTAACTAAAATGCTGAAAAATAAAAATAAAAAGAAAAAACAGATAGACAAGATGAATCACTTGGTTCCGACTCGTATCTAGTGTAACCTTTGATTATTTCCGCACTTTTGCACTATTTTAAGAGATTATCTTAGTTATTGTAGTAGGCCCCTCTTTTGAAGGTGACGTTACCCTCACCCCAGTAGTTTGAGTCAGCAATGATACAATCCTAAAAGGGTGGATTATTGGAAGATAATTAATTAAGTTATTAATGCAAATTATGGTAGGCCCCTCTTTTGGAGGTGACGTTACCCTCGACTAAGTAGTCTGAGTCAGCAGGGATACAGTCCTAAATAGCCGGGTTATAGTATTAATAGTAGTTAACTTATGAGGGGATCAAAGAGTTTGGACCCCCGCCATCCAATACCGTTAAGTATTGAAGGAGGTCCTACTAAATTTGACCCAGGTCCATTGCAGGACCTCTAAACGCTGAACAATGGCAAGACCTTTACCAAACCGTTCCCTTAACCCCCGACCAGGTAGCCAACATACCTCCATATAGACCGTGGAGATATGAATGGTGAAAATCTTTTATTTTATATAGACAGTAAAATAATGCCAAGACACCACGGACAAACGATAAGGAAAGATCACCTTCAACATAAGAAACTAGTTATTAAAGTCATTAATACAAAACCAAGTAAAAAGTGCAAAAGATTAGAAATAAAAAGTATTACACTAGACACTTTGTCTTCACCAAGTGATGTAAGAGACTTAGGCAAACATGGCCTTGATTGTCAAGAACTCTTACGATCAATCTTGGATCCCGAGACGACTCACACACTCTACGATGGACAATGGATGATGGTGGTGGATGATGGTGTTATGGTGGTGGTGGGTGGTGGGTGAAGTGTGAGAGATGTGGTGTGCCAAGGGATGGTTTGAGCTTGAGCCAAGCACTTCTATTTATAGGCTGAACAGAAGCTCGGGCACGGCCCCGTGTCCACATCCTTCTCTTTCTTCATTTAATGCAGTTTTGTCTTTTTAGTTGACCACGCCCCCGTGTCCGCTGAGCACGACCCCATGGTGCAGAAGAATCTTTGTACTATGCAGAATTGCTGGATTGTGCGAATCTTATAGTTGACCACGGCCCCGTGTCCGCTGAGCACGGCCCCGTGGTGGGCAATAGAAGCTTCTACCACTTTGTCTTTTCTGCTGACACTTGGGCACGCCCCCGTGCTGGCTGAGCACGGGGCGTGTTCAGTCTTCTGATCTCTTGTTTTGCTTGGGAAGATGCTGTCGTGGGGTCGGGCATGTCACGTCTTGTTCCTTTTCTTGTATTTATGTTAGATTTTGATGTCTTTTTGCTTCTTTTGTTAATTTGAGCTCATTTAATCCTGAAAATACAAAAGGAAGAAAAAGCACACTTTTTCCAACATTAGTACTAAAAAGGGTTAGTTTTATGCCTCATTTGATGAAATTTATATGTTGCATTTTTAACACATCAAATACCCCCACACTTGAATCTTTGCTTGTCCTCAAGCAAAACTCTTTAATATGTGGCTATTACACTCCCAAATGGAATGGGTAGAGAAGAAGGTTTTTAGGCTTGTCGTAGAGTGTCGGGATTTCCAAGATTCTTTATTTAGTTTTATTTTTATTTATTTACAATCCTATTAATCATGATTTATTTAAAACTTTTCATAAGACAAATTACTTATTAGGGCATAACATGCCTCTTTAAAATTCTATTTATATACAAGTTCACATACCTCACGGGGATCACTCAACACTCGGCCGAAAATGTATTTTTGTGGATCACTCGAGAGCGGCATGGAACTTTACTCCTACCATAGGCTTGCCAAGCAATCAATCCTCCTCCTTTTTAACTTATATACCTTTGTAAATATCAAGAGGACTTTGTGGGTGAAGGGTTAGGCTTGGGTTAAAGGTAGGTGGTTGAGTTGGTGGTTAGTGGTTAGTGGTTAGTAGAAAAAAGGCTAAAAAGCGTAACAAGTGTCGGTTTTCGTAAGACTTTCTATTTTTGTAATTTTTATTTTGATGAAGCTTTTATTCAAACAAAGTTATTTTTGATGAACTTGTTTGTTTATTTTCTTTTGCTTCATCATCAACAAATTTTTTTTTTTTTTTTTTTTTAAAGTCATACGAAAAATCGAACTTGTTACTAAAACAAAGGGGTAAAAATGAAAAAGGTTTTGGTGGGTAAAAAGGGTGTTTGGTTTGGGTTATGAAATGAAAAGGTTTAGGCTCAAAGGGGCTAACTAGGGGGATTTTGGGTAGGTGGTAAAAAAAAAAGAAAAATAATGGTGTAGAAATAAAAAGGGTTAGTCCTAATGCCTCTATCATTTACTTACTCGGGTTTAAGTTGGTAAGGACCGAGAATCCTTGAACAAGAATCCTTGAACAAAAATTCAATAAACATCACAACAAAGCTTGGAATCAAGCTTTAATGGAGTTTTTGGTGCAAGAAAGATGAAGAAGGCAATAGATAAAAGAGGAAAGGACAAGATGCTTGTAAGAACCTTCTTTTAGAACATACCTAGGATGGTAAGTCAGAAAATCCTTTCAAATCTCTGTCCCTGGATGGTCCAAATGTGCAGGGTTCTTGGCTGCATTTATAGAAAACGACAGCGTGCTGGACACGGCCCCGTGTCGGCTAGACACGGCCCCGTGTGCAGGCAAGATCCTGACACGTTTTGTCCGTATTCTGACAAAAGTCAGAAAGGGAATCTTTTGGTGGACACGGGGTCGTGTTGACCTGGGCACGGCCCCGTGTCGGAAGGCTGTTTTATGAAGTGCGTCTATTTTTTAAGGAACTTTTCCGGATCGGGCGGTTCCTTACTGGATGGAACAACCCCAAAGTGCCTAAGATACCTTAATTGTTCTAGATTGAGACGAGAACGCAAGAGATTGTCGGTGAGGGTGATTCCTATGCTATATGTAGGTGGACAAGTCCAACCCTTTCCCGGGCTCTCGTTAAAGAAGGTGTATGTCGAATCGCTCAGGTCTATGTATGCATCGAACGAAGTCGATGGGGAGTCCTTCATGGCACAATCGACACAGGGACGACTATCGCTCAAGTCCTCACTAGAGTTAGAAGTATCATTGGAAACAATGAAGTTGTTTGAATGCGTTTCCAACCTCTCTTCTTGGTTATTGTCTTGGAAAAGATTATTGAAATCTTCCCTAAGTTCTTTTAACCAACCAATAATTAGATCTTCTAGTTGAAATAATTCATCGAGAAGCATTTCTCCTAGAATATCCGGTTGGGCGCATTCGAGGGAGCGATAGGGATTATTTTTACTTTCGCCCCTCTTAAGGATACTAGGAAATGATGGGTCTATATAGTGGGGTTTATAATTTAGAAAGAAACATTCTAATTCTTTATGGTTACCACCACATAATTGACACCACATAGTACCATAAGAGTGCCGAAAGTAAAAAGTATCAGTATCACTCATGTTTGTGTCAGAAATTACCAACCGTCAGGATCTTACGATTCTGTTTTCAGTAACTGAAACTTGGGCACGGGGGCGTGTTGAGTGGGCACGGCCCCGTGTTCAGCTTACTGTCTGACTTAAAGCAGGATTGCCAGTTCCAATGATTGGGCACGGGGCGTGTTCAGCGGGCACGGCCGGTGCTGAGTTCTGCAGAAGCTGAAAAATTAAGAAAAATCCTAAAAAAAATGAAAAACAAGAAAAACGATTAGGCCGTTGATTCCTAACTTTCTTAAAATCCTTGTGTCCCCGGCAACGGCGCCAAAAACTTGATGTGCGTGATAGTGTTATATATATTAGGTGTATATTTTAAGCCCCTTTAACACTTTTTAGTCAAGTTTTAAATTTATAAAACACGATATTTACTAACACTAGACACACATATGGGCAAGTGCACCCATCGTGAGCGTAGTATAGTGTTGGTAAGATACCGAGGTCGTCCAAGGACACAAGAGCTTTTAGTACCGGTTTATCCTCAACGTCTAATCAAATCAAAAAGTTTAGAAAAATGTTTTAAACTAAGAAAAATAAAAACTAACTAAAATGCTGAAAAATAAAAATAAAAAGAAAAAACAGATAGACAAGATGAATCACTTGGTTCCGACTCGTATCTAGTGTAACCTTTGATTATTTCCGCACTTTTGCACTATTTTAAGAGATTATCTTAGTTATTGTAGTAGGCCCCTCTTTTGAAGGTGACGTTACCCTCACCCCAGTAGTTTGAGTCAGCAATGATACAATCCTAAAAGGGTGGATTATTGGAAGATAATTAATTAAGTTATTAATGCAAATTATGGTAGGCCCCTCTTTTGGAGGTGACGTTACCCTCGACTAAGTAGTCTGAGTCAGCAGGGATACAGTCCTAAATAGCCGGGTTATAGTATTAATAGTAGTTAACTTATGAGGGGATCAAAGAGTTTGGACCCCCGCCATCCAATACCGTTAAGTATTGAAGGAGGTCCTACTAAATTTGACCCAGGTCCATTGCAGGACCTCTAAACGCTGAACAATGGCAAGACCTTTACCAAACCGTTCCCTTAACCCCCGACCAGGTAGCCAACATACCTCCATATAGACCGTGGAGATATGAATGGTGAAAATCTTTTATTTTATATAGACAGTAAAATAATGCCAAGACACCACGGACAAACGATAAGGAAAGATCACCTTCAACATAAGAAACTAGTTATTAAAGTCATTAATACAAAACCAAGTAAAAAGTGCAAAAGATTAGAAATAAAAAGTATTACACTAGACACTTTGTCTTCACCAAGTGATGTAAGAGACTTAGGCAAACATGGCCTTGATTGTCAAGAACTCTTACGATCAATCTTGGATCCCGAGACGACTCACACACTCTACGATGGACAATGGATGATGGTGGTGGATGATGGTGTTATGGTGGTGGTGGGTGGTGGGTGAAGTGTGAGAGATGTGGTGTGCCAAGGGATGGTTTGAGCTTGAGCCAAGCACTTCTATTTATAGGCTGAACAGAAGCTCGGGCACGGCCCCGTGTCCACATCCTTCTCTTTCTTCATTTAATGCAGTTTTGTCTTTTTAGTTGACCACGCCCCCGTGTCCGCTGAGCACGACCCCATGGTGCAGAAGAATCTTTGTACTATGCAGAATTGCTAGATTGTGCGAATCTTATAGTTGACCACGGCCCCGTGTCCGCTGAGCACGGCCCCGTGGTGGGCAATAGAAGCTTCTACCACTTTGTCTTTTCTGCTGACACTTGGGCACGCCCCCGTGCTGGCTGAGCACGGGGCGTGTTCAGTCTTCTGATCTCTTGTTTTGCTTGGGAAGATGCTGTCGTGGGGTCGGGCATGTCACGTCTTGTTCATTTTCTTGTATTTATGTTAGATTTTGATGTCTTTTTGCTTCTTTTGTTAATTTGAGCTCATTTAATCCTGAAAATACAAAAGGAAGAAAAAGCACACTTTTTCCAACATTAGTACTAAAAAAGGGTTAGTTTTATGCCTCATTTGATGAAATTTATATGTTGCATTTTTAACACATCATACAGCTATCTCTGTTTCGCACCTTATACCATCACCTGCCACCAAGGAAAGGCTTGCTGCTTTCAGAAAACTTGATCCTGCAACAAGATCATTCAAAACAAACACCAAGGATTCTCAAGAAGTATCCTCAGGTTCTGTCACTATGTCATGTAAGTATCCTGTTTTTTGTATAGTTAAATGTTTAAATAAATAGTTAAATAGAAATAGGATAAGGATACTTATCTGTTTTGGGTGTGTAGGCGCCGGGAAATCCTCAAAATCTGCCTCCAAATTCAGTGTCACTGATCTTGACACTGTCAGATCCTCAAAGAAAAAGTCTGCTGCTAGCCCCTCCGTCGTAATCCCCAAGGCAACCATTTCAAAGGGAAGAGGTGGAAAGAAAAGGAAGACCTCTGAAGCTGACAACCTACAAGGCTTGCCTCTGATCCGCCATCAGTTCCTTGAGTATTTCGCAGATGTAAGGATCACTGACTTAGCTTAGTTATCCTGCCCATTTGAGGATCACTTGACTCTAATCTTTGCATTGTCTTCTTTGTAGAAATTTGCTGAGATCGAGGACTATGTTGGGAATGTTGAAGAGTTTGAGGAGAAATACTCTGACCTCCAAAAAGTGGCGGTGCTCAAGGATCACAAGATTGCTTCCCTCGAAAAGGACTTCAATGATGCCAAAACTCAATTGGTTGCAGCGCAGATCAATGCTGATTATGAGAAGCACGAGATCACGGAGGATGCTAAGGTCTCCGCTGCCATTGCCATGTACAAGACCAAGCTACAGATGGCCCAAGAATTTCAGGATCCTGCCTTTGACAGGAGCAACTGGGACATGGAGGGCTGGAAGACTAGGTTGGCTGAGTTGGAGGATGATGAAGATGAGGCTGACGAGGTTCTGGCAATCGAAGCTGGTGGCAGTGGCAAGGATCATGCGAAGGATACTGGAGCTGGAGGAGATGATGATGCAGCGAAGGTGTAGGCTGCATGAATGGGCGATGAAGGACATTTCTAGACGTAGCCGGAGCCCATTTTTTTAGAATTTGGTAGTTTATTTTGGTTATGGTGTTTTGTTGAACAATGATGGGTTGTATTTGAACAATAGTAATTAGGGCTAAGGATCATGGATCCTTTGAACAATAGGTAGGATTACAAATGGTGGAGGGATCCTCTGTTTGGGGGATGAAGCCATTGTGATCCTGCCGTCTTTTGATTCCTGCACTACCAAGACCCGTAAACAATGGACACCCTTTGCCAACCCATGTGGACGGGCCACGTTTTGCTGGTAGAAACGTGGGTTGGCAATTTTGACAACCTTAAAGGGTTTAATCTTTTGTGAATAAAATAACTTTAACTTTTTTTGGCTATCTCCCGTGTTACTATCCTTGTTAGTACTTTACTTTTAAACTGTTGTGATATTCATTTTGTCCAAATTTATCAAGTAAAGAAAAAACTTAATAAATATCCTCAAAAAGTTTTAGGATACGATCAAGGATCACATACCCTTTAGTTGGTAAGTTCTGAAAAGTAACATAGTTTAAGGATCATAAATTCAGTTGTCAAAGGATAAGGGTTACTCAAACGAATAATAACATCAAAATAGTTAAGGATCATACCTGAGAATCCAAGTTAGGATCCTAACCTTTAACACTTATAATCAGGATAACCCAAGAGACAAACCTTAGTAGAAGGTAAGGATCAAGGATCCTTGGTCATTTAGCTTCAAAAACCTGAAATAGGATACAACTTGGGACTAAGCCAATATAAGATAAGAGTTAGTAACTGGGGACAAGCCCAACAATTCTGGGGACAAGCCCAATATACTGGGGACAAGCCCAAAGGATAACTGGGGACAAGCCCAAAGGATAACTGGGGACAAGCCCGAAGGATAACTGGGGACAAGCCCAAAGGATCGTGTGTAAACTGGAGTATGGCCCTCACTGGCGACTATCCAAACTTAGTGACATGAAAATGCCAAAACCTTAGCTAACGTGAAAACGTTAGAAACCTTAGGAACGGATGTATGGTACGTCTACCATTATACGTAGGATCCTGAATATAGCCAGTACAATGAAATTGTCAGCCCCTAAAGCGAGTACCGGTCCCATTGCCATGAACTATACCAGGATCATCGTGCGCTACTGGCGAAACTGGGGACAGGCCCAAACTGGGGGGTCAAGCCTAAATAACTGGGGTCAAGCCCAAATAACTGGATACTTCTGTGGATACTCAATCCTTAGTTAAGGATACCTGAACCTTCAAAACTCAGAATCAAGTGAAAGGAGGATAAAGGATACAGGATCCTTATCCTTATATAGGATAATTAGAAAATGAGAGAGTTAGAGATCAGAATATTACCAGAATGTGGATCATCTGCCTTATCAGGATCCTTCAAGGATACTTGTCATGTTAGGATCATGGGTCCTGATCACATGAAATATTTCTTCAAATGGACAGCATTCCAAGCTCTTGGTAGCAAATCACCTTCCATTGTTAGTAATCGATATGCACCCTTTCCTGCCTCAGCTTCAATCAAATAGGGGCCTTCCCATTTTGGTGCCAACTTTCCATCAGCAGGATTGGTGGTATTCTGAAATGCTTTCCTTAATACCATATCACCAACTTGGAATTTCCTGATCCTGACATTTTTGTTGTAGGCTCCAGCCATCCTTTGTTGATAACTAGTTATCCTTATCCTTGCCAAATCCCTGATTTCTTCTATAGTATCCAAGTCTTGAACCAAGTTTTCAGCGTTCTCTTCAGGATCACGAATGCTTGTTCTTGCAGTTGGAACCACCATCTCTGTAGGGATCACTGATTCTGCCCCAAATACCAAAGAAAATGGAGTTTGGCCTGTGGCATTCTTGGGAGTTGTCCTATCAGCCCAAAGCACATAAGGTAGTTCTTCTGCCCATTTTCCTTTCTTAGATCCAAGCTTCTTCTTCAAATTGTTGATGATGATCTTGTTGGATGATTCTGCCTAACCATTAGCTTGTGGGTGGACTGGTGTTGATGTTATCATCTTAATCCCCCAGCTGTCACAAAAGTTAGTGGTTCTATTCCCAATAAATTGGGATCCATTATCACAAATAATCTCAGAAGGGATACCAAATCTAGTAATAATGTTTCTTTTAATAAAGGATATAACTTCCTTTTCTCTGACTTGAGCAAAGGCTTCAGCCTCTATCCACTTGGAGAAGTAATCAGTCATAGCAAGCATGAATACTTTTCCACCAGGTGCCTTAGGAAGCTTACCAACTATATCCATTCCCCACCTCATAAATGGCCAAGAAGAGGATATAGGATGCAAAGGCTCTGCTGTTGGTGAAGGATATTACTATGCCTCTGACAAGGATCACACTTCTTGGCATACTCCACAGCATCCTTCTTCATAGTGGGCCAGTCGTATCCTGTCCTCAGGATCCTTGAGAATAATGCCCTGCCCCCAGTGTGGTTTCCATAATCTCCTTCATGGAAATCCTTTAGGACTTCTTGGATTTCAGGATCCTCAATGCATCTTAGATATAGTCCTGCAAGAGATCGTTTATACAACATATTATTCAATATTGTAAATTGAGATACCTTAGTTTTGAAAGCCCTTGGGTTTTCTCCTGTAGGAATTTCTCCATGTTGTATGTATCTCATGATTGGGAGGATCCATGATCCTGAATGAGATTGAGTATCATCACTAGGGATGACTGCAGAATCTTCTCCTATCTCCATAGCTACATGATCCTCGATAGCAGGGGTCAGGATATGGATAATAGGGATCTTGATATCCTAAGGGATCTTCAAAGATGATCCTAGATTGGCTAGTGCATCAGCTTCTGCATTCTCTTCCCTTGGTACCTGCGTCAAACTAAAGGATACAAAAGAGAGTGCCAATTCTTTGACTATCTCCAAATATTTGATTAGCTTTTCACCTTTAATAGCATAGGATCCATTAAAGTGATTAGTGATTAATAATGAATCTACATGTACCTCAAGATACCTGATCCTTATATGCTTAGCAATTTGCAAACCAGCTATCAAGGCTTCATACTCAGCCTCATTGTTGGTAGTTTGAAATTCACAAGCTATGGAGTGGGGTATTATGTCCCCCTGTGGAGATTTTAGTAGTATTCCAAGCCCTGTTCCTTTTACATTAGAGGCTCCATCAGTGAAGAGTATCCAAGGATCCTTAGTTTCTTCAAGCTGTTGGACTTCTAACTCAGCTTCCTTTTGCAAATCACTACTAAAATCTGCCACAAAGTCAGCTAAGGCTTGGGATTTGATGCCAGTCCTTGGTTCATATCTTATATCGTATGCACTAAGCTTCACTGCCCATTTAGCCATTCTTCCTGACATTTCAGGTTTCCTAAGAACATTCTTAATTGGAAAATTAGTCTTAACAACAATGGCATGAGTCTCAAAATAATGTCTTAATTTAGTAGATGCCATTATTAATGCAAGGATAAGTTTTTCTAAGTGTGAATACCTGGATTCAGCATCAAGTAAACTCTTACTTACATAATAAACGGGATGTTGTGTACCTTGGTGATCCTTAACAAGGACCGCACTTACTGCTTTTGAGGATACTGCTAGGTACAATGATAATACATCCCTTTTTTCTGGTTTCATCAAGGCTGGGGCTGAGGATAGGTAATCCTTAAGAGCTTTGAGGGCACTTTCATGCTTCTCAGTCCATTTAAATTTCTTATTCTTCCTCAGGATGTCATAGAATTCCTTACACTTTTCTGAGGATTTGGATATGAATCTGTTCAAGGCTGCGATCCTGCCCGTCAATCTTTGCACATCCTTAGCATTGGTATGAGATTTGATATTCACAATAGCCTTAATTTTCTCTGGACTTGCTTCAATGCCCCTCTTTGTCACCATATAGCCTAAGAATTTACCTGCCTTAACACCAAAATGACACTTGGAAGGATTAAGTTTCATATTAAATTTATCAAGGATATTGAATGCTTCCTCCAAGTCTTTAAGGTGATCCTCAGCTTTCTTGGACTTAACCACCATGTCATCTATATAGACTTCCATAGTGTGTCCAATTTGTTCCTTGAACATCATATTGACTAGCCTTTGATAAGTAGCACCTGCATTCCTTAATCCAAATGGCATAGCAATATAACAGTATATACCAGTTGGGGTCATAAAGGCTGTATCCTCTTGATAAGATGGTTCCATCTGAATTTGTTGAAATCCAGATGAAGCATCCATAAAAGTCAACAACTCATGACCCGCGGTAGCATCCACCATGGAGTCAATGTGGGGTAATGGGAAAGGATCCTTGGGACATGCCTTGTTTAAATCAGTAAAATCGACACATACCCTCCACTTTCCATTTTTCTTTTGAACAACAACCACATTGGCTAACCATTTTGGATACTTAACCTCTCTTATCATACCTGCTCGAAGTAGCTTATCTACCTCTTCCTGGATAATAGCATTCCTTTCAGGTGCAAACTTCCTCCTCTTTTGATGTATAGGCTTGAATGACCTGTCAATGCCAAGTTTATGAGTAATTATATCCTTAGATATACCTTTCATGTCTTCATGTTTCCAGGCAAAGGTGGATTTCCTTCTCTTAAGGAAGGATACTAGCTCCTGTTCGATGTCGCTAAGGATCCCTGATCCTATGAAGATCTTGGATTCAGGATCCTCAGGATCCTCAGGATTCATGAGGATTTCTTTCAAATCATGTTCTCTTGCCTCCAAGACATCTCTTGAAGGATACTTTAATTGCTATTGCTCCCTTGGTCTTGAGGCTGGCTTCATTGATGAGGTATAGCAATTCTTAGCTTCTTGTTGATCACTCTCAATTTTCACCACTCCCCAAGGACTTGGAAGCTTTACACATTGATGATAGGTGGATGGAACTGCCTTCATATCATGTATCCATGGCCTGCCAAGGATAACATTGCAACATGATAAGCAATCTATAACACAAAATTTTTTATAAGAATGTAATCATTCAATATAGATTGGGAGTTTGATGTCCCCCAATGTATTCTTAGTTTCTCCACTGAATCCCACAAGTACTGAGGATCTTGGGATAATATCAGACTCCGGGATATTCATCTTCTTGAGAACATCAAGCTGAATGATGTTCACAGAGCTTCCTCCATCTATAAGGATCCTGCGAACAAAGTGGTTAGAAATAAACAATGTAATTACAAGACCATCATGATGAGGATCCTGGACATCAACACGATCATCCTTATCAAAAGTTATGACTTTATCCTGGGTGACAACGGAGGTCCGGACGGGTCTGTCTCCATTATCCATCTCGGTTTCCTTAGCGTGTCTTTTTGCTGCTGAAAAGGATGTACCACAGATGTCTGATCCACCGGATATGAAGTTTATGACTTGTGAATCTGCTGGAGGAGCAGGAGCCCTTTCCGGGATCCTTTCAGGATCCTGGATCCTTGACTTCTTTCGTCCCAAAAGCTCCTTCAAATGCCCCTTGCTCAACAAGTAACCAATTTCCTTTCTCAGTGCAATACACTCTTTGGTGAGATGCCCAAAATCCTCATGATATGCACACCACTTGGACTTATCCTTCGTAGTAGCCGGTTTATCACTCTTCCTTGGCCACCTAGCTTTTTCACCTAGATTCTGCATTGCAAGGATTAGTTCATTGTTATCAACAGAAAAACAGTATTCAGAAATAGGAGGATAATCCTCATCATCCTCTTCTTGTTCCACCGCATGCACGTTCTGGTTATCAGATCTGTTATAAGCCTTTGATTTGTTGTTCCTAAAGTAGGATCCTTGTTTATCCTGTTTCAAGGATCCTGTTAATCTATCCTGGATCCTCTTGTCATCCTCTAGGCGGATGAACCTAAGGGCCCTGGTTCTTACTTCGTCAAGATTCCGGCAAGGGGTCATAACAAGATCATCATAGAATAATGAATCCCTAAGCAATCCCATTTTAAAGGCTTCTACAGCCGTAGCAATATCCAAGTTAGGAATATCCAAGGATTCTTTACTAAACTTAGTGATGTAGTCTCTAAGTGATTCATTTTGACCTTGTGTTACCCTATATAGATCACTAGTTAATCGTTCAAATTTTCTACTACAAGAGAATTGACTATTGAACAAGTTAACTAGATTAGCAAATGAAGTAATAGAGTAAGGGGGAAGACTTAGCAGCCATTTAAGAGCAGATCCTGTGAGTGTGGATCCAAATCCCTTGCATAGACATGCTTCTTTTAACCTTTCAGGAATTGGATTGATCTCCATCCTCTCCCTGTATTGAGCTACATGCTCCTCTGGATCCGTCGAACCATCATACAGCTTCATAGATGGTATCTGGAATCTTTTGGGTATCTCAGCATCACATAAGGGTGGTGCAAAACGAGATATCCTATGGCTACCGTCTGCAATTTCAGGAATGGGTTTAACCACTCCCGGTACACTGGATATCATATCCTTAAGCTTCTGTAGCTCTCTAGCCATAGCCTAATTAATACCTGTATCCTGCATTAAGCCATGGTTAGTGTTGTATGAATTATTAAATGTGTTACCTCCCACAGGATTCGTGTTTGGAATTCCAGATGTGTATCCATATTGGCGGGATTCTGGTATGATCGAAGGACCAGATGAAGCAAGGGTTTACATTGGTATGAATTCTCCTTGATGAACATCCGAGCTCTGAGGCTGCATACTTTTCAAGAATCCTTGATCCTGAAGGACGTTGGAGCCTTGAAGTCGAGATGATCCTTGAACCTGAAAGGATCCTGGAACCAGAGAGGATCCTGGGACAAGGGAGGATCCTTGGACCGGGAAGGATCCTTGGACCTGGGAGGATCCCTGGACCTGGGAGGATCCCTGGACCTGGGAGGATCCCTGGACCTGGGAGGATCCTTGAACTGCATGCATTCCCAAATATCCTCCTGACGTGAAGTATCCCTGATGCTGAGAAGAGGATCCTGATGGCTGAAAATAGGATCCCTGAGGCTGGTAGTGAGAGCCAAATGCCTGACTCATTGTTGTTGTTCCATGACGTCTTCCTGGTAATTCACCCAAGTATTGCACATCCGGAGCTGCTGAGTGCTGGGAAGTTATGACTGGGGTGTCGAAGTTCAACGACCTTGGCATCAGAGGAGAGTGATCCTCCACTGATTTCTTCTGTTTCTTGATCTCGGCGATCTCCCGGAGGATCCTTTCGTTGGTTTTGTCCTGCTCTTGTGCGTGGTTCCTCATATGCAAAATCAGAGCATAAAGATCATTAGTAGTAGGATTAGTTGAAACAGAAGAAGTTGGGGGTTTTTGGAAAATGGGGGTTTGTTTCTTCGCAGCATTCTCAGCATTCTTCTGGGATCCAGAAGGTGGTGGAGGCAAAGGAGGAACGCCTTGTGAAGAACTGAATGAGGGCATTAAGCTTGAAGTGTTCTTCGCTGAGGAAGCCATCTGCTTGGTTGTAATGAATCGAATTGACCACAAAAGTATGAATTTTTTAGGAATGAAGCACCAATTGCCCCACGGTGGGCGCCAAACTGTTTTGGTCAAAAATCAAGCAATGACAATGCAACCAAAATTTCTGTTGTGAGGTATGATGCTTGAATCAATGAACAACACTAAGGATCACTCAGAAATGTAATGAACAAGTGACACAAAGATTTATACGAGGAAAAATCCCTTGATCAATGAATGATCTCCGGCATAAAAAACCTCGGGTGATGGAAACTACCGATCACCAACTCAAATTAAACAAGAAATGTATTACAACTTTGGATGATAGCGAGCTAAGTACAAGGATCACTATAGTGTATTGTGTAAAAAAGGTGTGTAATTGCTAAGTGAATTGTCGAGAGCTGGTGAGAGCAGTTGAAAGAGTGTGTGTGTAGCCAAAAATAGCCAAGTGTTTTCTATTTAGCTCGCTACCCCTTTTAAAAATGGAAAATATCTATGCTAACAAACATTCCGCAATTCATGCAAGTCCTCCACGAACTCCATAACGTCCACTTCAGGTAAGCACGTGCGGAATAATTCATGGAATATGATCCAGGAATATCGCCAAGACCAAGACCAAGTCCAAGCTGGTACTCCTGCAAAACAACACCATATTCAAAGTAGACAATCGTTAGTATAAGGATCCTTAAGATGATCCATGATCCTGATCCTGCAATACTTTCTGAGGATCACTAGTTCAGACAGAATTGAGGATCACTAAACCCAACAGTAAATGAGGATCACTGATCAATCATAAATCCTCCCCTAACATACCCTTCTTACAATAAGAAGCCTTTGTATTTGATCCTAATCCCCATGTTTATTATTTCACAATACTGAATATATATATATATATAGGGGACCGCTAGAATGAGAACCGCCTCGAGTTATGAGAAACGCGAGAACCACACCGTACGGGGCGAGGTGGACCAAATTTTTTTTTCAAAAACGTAGATGCATGTATTATAAACACATTCGTAAAAAAAATTTTTTTAAAAAAATGCCGTGTGTGTAGTTTTTTACACCACAAGTTTGTGGTTTACGAGTTCCGTAATTTACGGAACTCGTAAACCACAAACTTGTGGTGTAAAAAACTACACACACGGCATTTTTTTTTTTAAATTTTTTTTTTACGAATGTGTTTATAATACATGCATCTACGTTTTTGAAAAAAAAAATTTGGTCCACCTCGCCCCGGATCAAGTAGTTCTCGCGGTTCTCATAACTCGAGGTGGTTCTCATTCTAGCGGTCCCCTATATATATATACTAGGTTAGAACCCCGTGTATTACACGGGTTGAATAAATGTAATTTTATATATTAAATAATAAAAGCTTATATCTTTATAAACCTTGTATATTGTACGGGTTAAATAAATGTAATTTTATATATCAAATAATAAAAAAAGTTATATCTTTAAAAACCATGTGTATTACACAGATTAAATAAATGTAATTTTGTATACTAAGTACTAAAAATGTCGTATCTTTAAAAAAACCCGTGTATAATCGGGTTGAATAAATCTACCAAATAATAAAAAATTACATCCTTAAAAACCCCGTATATTACACGTGTTGAATAGATATAAAAAAGAGTTATATCTTTTAAAACCATGTGTATTACACAGATTAAATAAATGTATTTTTGTATATTAAATACTAAAAACGTCGTATCTTTAAAAAAACCCATGTATAGTCGGGTTGAAAAATCTACCAAATAATAAAAAAATTATATCTTAAATAAATGTAATTTTGTATATTATATACTAAAAACGTCGTATCTTTAAAAAAACCCGTGTATAGTCGGATTGAAAAATCTACCAAATAAAAAAAATTATATCCTTAAAAACCTCGTGTTTTACTCGAGTTGAATAAACATAATTTTGTATACCAAATAATAAAAAAAGTTATGTTTTTAAATAATTAGGATAATATTTAATATTAATTTATTATTTATATATTTAATATAAGATAAGTAGATAAGAGAGGTATTTGTTTTAAAAATATATTAAATTAACAATTTAGATTTGAGGATAATATTTTATTAAAGTATGATAAGATTTAATATTAATTTATTATTTATTTATTTAGATAAATATAAATTTGAGGATACCTTCAATGAATGACACGTGTCCAAAAGTTGGTTTATTTTATTATAGTAGTTAGATTAGATTAGATTAGATTAGATTAAATTAGATACACAGATACATGTAACTGAATAGAGATATTCTAAAATAACTAATATACTTTAAAAATATAAACAATAATCTACGCTAATAAAAATCAATTCAATTAAACGGAAAAACTATATATTTAAAATTAAATAAGATAATATCCTTGTAGTTTTTATTCGTATTCTTTAATAATAATGAATTACCATTTGCTAATATAAACTTTATATAGTAACTAGGTTATAATCCCGTGTATTACACGGGTTGAATAAATATAATTTTATATATTAAATAGAAAAACAATATATTTTTAAAAACCTCATTTATTACACGTGTTGAATAAATATAATTAATATATTAAATAAAAAATATCTTTAAAAACCTCGTTTATTGTGTGGGTTGAATGAATGTAATTTAAATACCAAACAATAAAAAAGTTATATTTTATAAAAACCCTATGTATTCACAGGTGGAAGAAATATAATTTTATATACTAAATAATAAAAAAAGTTATATTTTAAAAAATCTCTGGGTATTGTACCGGGTTGAATAAATCTAATTTTATATAGCAAATAATAAAAAATGTTATATTTTTAAAACCATATTTATTACACGGGTTTATATATTTAAAAAAATCTTTAAAATTATATCTTTAAAAACCTTGTTTGTTGTGCGGGTTGAATAAATGTAATTTTATATAACAAACAATAAAAAGTTATATTTTAAAAAAACCCTGTGTATTCACGGGTGGAAGAAATATAATTTTATATACTAAATAATAAAAAAATTATATTTTAAAAAAACTCTGTGTATTGTACGGGTTGAATAAATCTAATTTTATATAGAAAATAATAAAAAATGTTATATCTTTAAAAACCTTGTGTATTACACGGGTTTATCTATTTTAAGAAAAAAAAATCTTTCTAAATCAAAATGAATTTGTTATTTTTTAAATTAGGGTAATACTATTTTGAATTTTTGGAACAAAATTCCAATATTCATGTTTTGAGTGAAACAATGCTTTTTAGTTTAGATAATACTTTACGATTTGAAGTTAAGTTTATGGCAATAATTTGGAGTTCCCAAATTTAATAATTTTCAATATCTATCTATATATCTATAAATGAAGATTTTGGGTTGCCACTTTGCACCCTTCACAATCTAGCATTTTGGAGGGAAAAGTTTCTGTAGTTTTGAGATTTCTTAAAAAATAAAATGTATTAGCTAAGCAGAATTTAAGTTGCAGCTTCCGCAATTGCCGTTCCTTTTTCCACACTATTCAATCATAAACCTAAATGGTCAAACTGAATTCCTGAAATCACTCACTTTTCAATTCTTTTTCAATTCCCATCGATCGAGCCTTCCACATATAACGTTAATTCCTTCTCAATTTCATATCGATCAAAACCCATTCGCGAAACACTTTGATTCATCCTGATTTTGTATCGTTTGCGAGTATCAGCTTTCAGTTCTTCTGTTTTAGTTAATGACCATGTTTTAATCAGAGAATGTTATGTGTTTTAATGAATGATGTTCATTAAGTAAACAGTATAAATATGTGATGTATGATTGTTTGAGTTATGTGGTTATCACTTTATCACGAACCATATATGTGCCTTTTTTCATTGTTAGAGGTTGGGTTTGAAAACTTGCTGATATAGTTAATTTGATAATAACCTAATGCTGTTATTTGAATTTATTTGTGGGGTTTGCATATTTTTGAGATAGAGTAGTTTATTGAAGTCGATATGAAATATAAAAAGTCCAATTCTTTTGTTTTGGTAATTTGTGACTGACAATAATAGCAATTTTAGCTACTGCATTCATGGAAGATCATGAACAAATTGTTGTATGCTTTCAAAGGTCAAAGTTAAAATACAATAGGCCATACAGAAATTGATTTTTGTCAAAATAAAGTGAAAGTATATATTTCTTTTGAATCTTCTTTAAAAAAATGACAGTGGTTGGTTAATACTTTTGTTATTAGTACTTCAGAGCTTTTGGTATGTTTTGTTTGATCTCAATATTAATTTTTATTATTTTTTTCTCACTTATAGTTAAATGCTTTTAGATAACGTTGTTTGTATTTGGATTGCTGAGTGTTTAAGTTTTATTACTTTTTTCCTGTTGTTATATTTTGGATTAATTGCTATTGATTATTAGTGTCGAAATTGAAATTAGAAATTAAAATCAATTTGGTTGTGATTTGCATTTCCTGATTGTTTTCACTAATACACTTCACGATAGATTTCTTAGTTTTTTTTTTTTTTTTTTTTTTTTTTTTTTTTTTTTTTTTTTTGTGTGTGAATTGCTATTTAGGGGTTATACTTGATTGAAATCTATCAATACAATTGCAAAATCAAGTATTTTTTTTTTATAGTTTATTTTTTCTTATTGATTTGAATTACCATCGGTCACAAATAAATAAACAAACTAATTGATAGAGCTATCAAAACAATTGTTAATTTTAGCTTTTAGCTTAACTAGACACTTTTCACCATCAGTTGAATCACATATGATTTTAGTTAAGAACACTACCATTTGAAGTAGATTATTACTAAGTATGTTGTTCATTATTGTTGTTTATATAACTTAAATTATTGGAGAAATAACTATAGCAACACCAGGCAACCATCCAATGGGAAGACTTTCTGAGCTCAATGAGAAGATACATTTATTTGACCCGAAGGAGTTCCATCAATTTTATCCTAGGGAGTTTTTCCGTTGCTTCTGGGGAGGAGTTTACACAAAGACTATTATGGCTCCAAGTATTTAGTTTTAAGAAGTATTTATGTTATGTTTTGATTTGTTTCTTTTAAAATGTTGTGTTATCTATTTCTTTGTGAAATGCACTCTTGTATTTTGACTACTATTATTATGGTTCTAGCATGAAACTAACCTTCATCTGATTGTGTTGGTGAGAGTGGTTGTTCAAAATAATTTGTAGATGGATGGTGATTTGTTTCTTTGAGTGATTGTTTTAAATTTGCCACGTATTCAAAAAATTTAAAAAATAATACCAAGTTTTAAACATTCAACCCGTGTTACAATTTTATGAATTTTATGGTTTTTATTGTTTAACCCGCGTAATACACGGGTTACTTACCTAGTCTATACTATATAATAAAAGAAACCATTTTGGGGACACTTGTCATCATATTAGGCCATGTTTTATAGATAAGTATTATTTTAGTTTAATATTTTCTAAATTAATTATAGATAATCCTCCTACTAAATATTATTTAGTTTAATTTCTTATGGATAATTATTATTTAGTTTAATCTCCTTATTTATAATATTATTTATTTAACTAATAGAGTAAATTACGATTTTGGCCCCTGTGGTTATATCACTTTTACTCTTTTAGCCCAAAAAGAAATTTTTAACATCTGAGCCCCTAAAGTCTTTTTTTCTAATCTTTTTGGCCCCTAATGTCTTTTTTTCTAACCCTTTTGGTCTCTAACATTTAATGAATGTGGTTAGTGTTAGGGGTCAAAAGGGTTAGAAAAAAAGACGTTAGTGGTTCAGATGTTATAAAATTCTTTTTTGGGCTAAAAGGGTAAAAGTAATATAACCACATGGGCCAAAATCGTAATTTACTCTAACTAATATTATTATCATTTATACATTTACGGAGTTTTAAATAATGGGTTAAATTTATTGAGACTTCGTTAACAAATTTTGCTACAACAAAATAATCTATTTATATCAATCTAATTTTTTATCTATACTATACTATATAATAAAACATTAATGTATGACACATGTCGTTCATTGTAGGTATTTATTTTATGATTTTCTCGCCTCACTTCCAAACTTATCTTATATTAATTAAATAAATAAATGAATAATGAGCTAATATTAAATTTTATCCTACTTTAAATTTCGAATACTATTCTTCTATTTTTCTAATAAAATATTATCCGAAATTGTAAATTGTTAATTTAAAACATTTTAAATAAAACAAATTATTTATCAAGAAAACCAAACTTTGTATTAATATATTAAATATTTTTATTTTCACTATACAAAATTACATTTACTAACTTTTTTATTATTTGGTATATAAAATTACATTTATTTAACTCGTGTAATAAATGAGGTTTTTTAAAGATGTATTATTTTATTATTTGGTAAACAATATTACATTTATTCAACCCGTATAATACATGTGGTTTTAGAGATATAATTTTTTTATTTGGTATATAAAATTACATTAATTCAACCCGTACAATATGGTTCATATATATATAACTTTTTATTATTTAATATATAAAATTATATTTATTCAACCCGTGCAATAAAGGAAGTTTTTTAAGATATAATGTTTTATTATTTAGTATATAAATTTATTTACTCAACCCGTGTAATACACGGGGTTATAACCTAGTACATATAATAAAGGAAATCAGATTTGGGACACGTGTCCTTCTATTGTGCAATTGGTTTTTGCTTTTGGCGCACAAATTTGCGCTTCTTTTTTCCGGATCCCGAATACCCGTTTATTTGGCCCAAATATTACTCAAACCCCATATTCAATTCATCCATTCTCACCCAAAAACCCTAGACAACTTCTCCTCTCCCGTTCATCCATCTGCCATAACCTAACTTCTCCTCTCAAATCTCTAATGTCGACGATGGTTTCAGCACCATATTCGCTGTTGCGCATCGTCCAAACCCACCATTTCCGCCGCTGTGCATCGTCCAATCCCACCATGGCCGCCGCTGCACATTCTCCAAACCCTAGATCTGATACCGTAGCACTCTAGATAGGTATGTACGACGTCGTTTTGTAATAATTATGCTATTGGTTTGTTCATATTTTTATTTAGTTACTACATTAAATCGTTTTAGGCTTTCAAAAAAGTGTAAATAAGTTCAGATATTTATTTTAAAAATGTGTAAATAAGAATGCCAGTATGTACTTTGAGTTATCTTTAATCTTTTGGTTCCCCGTTACCTTTATATTGTTTATATTTATTGCATATATTGTTCAGCTTCTGAGGCCTGCAACAAAGGGATTGCCTAAGTTATTTGTATTGGTTTTTTAGTTTTTTGTTGTTTTGTTGTTTTGTTTCCTCATCCTTCATTAGGGTGTTCATTGTAATTAATATCTCAGTTGTAGTTATATATTCTAAGACGGAATACAATCGACCCTCACGAGTATTAATTACCAACTAACAACTTTAATATATAACTGTGGACCGTTAGGATGCAGCATGCTTTTGATTTTTTTTGTTTGAATATGTTGTGGATGATGATACAAGGAATGATTGGATGGGCGTTCTTGCAATGGATATCAAATCTGATGGTTATTCATCTGTTCAGTTATTTATTTGGCCAATCTGAGGTTTGTCTATTTATTTATTTGGGCAATCTGAGCATGGTGTTATTTATTTATTTGGGCAATTAAAGCTTTGTCTATATTCATTTAACCGAAAATACTGCTACACACCTGTTACATTAACATCACATTAATGTCTTTATCCTAATTTTCATTGATTCCATTCTCTGTTATCTCTTTGTCTAAACAAAGTTGCCTCATGTAGAAGATCGATCGAATGGATGAAACGAGGGAGTGCGTGGAAGACGATTAGTCCTATTTTGTAATATACCAAATTCTTCGTCAATCGCTCGATTCCTCTAATTACAGGTAAATTTGATCTCTTAGAATTGATCTCTTTCCTTATGTGTTTGTTTAATTTGTAGAGGTCATTCTAGGCTATCCTAAAGTGTTCGATACTTTTTTTTTAATTATTGACCTTAGAGTGGAGCAAGAAATGATCGAGATAAATTCAAACAAAATGTTGGCATGCTAATGTATATGCAAGTAAGACAATCATATTCCATAAATGTTTTTATTAAATCAATAGATATATATGATAGCATAACTGCATAAGTATTGTAACTAATCAGTAGATAATGCATGATTATTTTTTTATTTTTTCAAAATATTAAAAAATTCTTTTATAAAAGTTGGTTAATTCTCTAACTAATCAAACCTATCACAACAAAAAGATGAAGAAATCTTGGAACAAACTAATTTATAATTCGATTTCCCTTCAATTCTCCATTATTTATCTCCTATTATTTTGGGATTTGGGTTTGTTATCCATATATATCTTCTATATGGATTCCCAAATTTAATTCCACATTTAATCAAATCTATCTATACATATAATAAAGGAAACCTGCTTCGGGACAGGTGTCACTTAATGAGGGCTTCTTAGACCCTTTTTCCCGCTCAATGCCAGAAATATGGGAACTGGGTTATGTAACCGGGTCATACGGCAAAACCTTAAGAGGGAAAATGAGGATCAAGAACAACAAAAATTCAGGTCTGTAGGTGATGTTAATGAATTGCCTTAAGTGCATACCAAATAAATATGAGTTTAAATGTATTATAGCAACAATATCTTCGCAGAAAATAACCTTGAAACTAAAACTTACATTTTAATTTGTTAACCCTCATGTATAGGTATCGCAAAGGTCTTATCAAGCTTGAGTTTTTAACGTGTTTGTTAAATTCATCGGTGTCACCAAACAACATGTTCAAAATTTATTGTTTTCTATCTTCGTATGCTTTTTAAATTAAAAACAACTATAGTGTTTGTTTTTAAACTGCTAAAGTGTTACATGAATCTATCAAATGTTTTCAAAATTAACGTAACTTTAGGCTTTTTTGACATTTTAGGATATGTTTTATGAGCTATATCGTTTTTATTATTCAACCCCGTCTAATACACGGGAACATGTTTTTTGAGTCATCTGATTTAAGATTAATTTCTACTTTGTGTATTAATTTCTAGAGTGTGACACTTTGCTATATGATCATTCTACACTCTCCTCATATGCCTAGAAAGTACTATATCTTTACATTTTTCTTTTGTTTGCAGGTGGATCCTAATACAAAGAGGTTAAATTTACAAGTTGTAAGTGTTGAAGTTGACAATATAGGAGCAGTGAATGTTCGTTTAATATACCATTATTTTGTCAATATTTGGAATGTCAATAACTCATGCACAAATACGAGGCAAAGTTGATAAAAATGACGGGGAGACTAAAGTTGGTAGGTGTACTCCCCATGGGATTATTTTGTTTAGAAGTTTTTTTTTATTGTTAGTTATTTTTATAAATTAATCATTTTTAATTTGATGTTTTTATTGAAGTGAGATTGTATGCTTTCATATGGGAAGGGGATGCGGCAGCTAAGTGACAAACGAGCTAAGACTCTCCATTCATTTATATTGTTGAAGCATTTTAAGTAAAAAAAGTTACGGGTCATTTCCTAATGCAAAAATGGAAAAATGGAAAACTATTTCTCAACGTGTTTAAGATCAAAACATGTCAGTGCTTTTATATGTATCCGGATTATATTTGTAGATTCACTGTCACTGGACTTATGTAATATATTTAACTTTTTGTTATACACTTTTACCTATAGTTTAAATCAAGGCATTAAACATTCAAAGTATTGTTATGTGTTAATACCGTGTGTTACTTGTATATTAGATAATGATGGCGATTTTAAAAACAAGACAACCAATGTGGTGCATAAGGAATCTTTTAGTGAAATCTGAATCATTGGTTGTATTTTTTACGTATCATGTGTGTTTTTAAGTGTATTTTATTTATATTAAATTTATTTCCTATTAATCTTAATCTAAATTGAACAAATTTAAAGTATTTTCATTTGTTAAACCGCGTGTACACGCGGGCTCTAACCTAGTTAATATACAAAACGATTTTTTTTCCAAACTTGATAATACTAAACAAAATTCGATAATTATTGTATAAACTATTCAAACATTTTGCATAAGAAAGAGAATATTATATTCTTGTGAGGATTTGTGTTCACGGAATTAATTTTAATAAAAAAAAGATAATGAGTCGATAAGATTTATGTCAATTTGATTAATATTTAATAATTTAAATTAAATAATAATTATCTACAATTAAGGATGGTCTAGAATAATGACAAGTGTCCCAATATTGGTTTCTTTTATTATATAGTATAGATTTAATTTGGATTTGAGAGAACAGTTTGAATTCAAGTTAAACGAGTCATATTTAGATCACTGTTGCAAAAGTGGCTAGGGGTTAGTCGGTCGATGGGATACCAACTAGCGATTAATCGAGATTAATAGGGATTAATTAGATTGGAATTTTTATATGTAATTTTTCATACACTTATATATACACATCAATATGAATATGATATAATACTTCAAAGTTCGCAACAATACTTCAAACTTCAGATAACATAGTTTAAACATATACAATTAAACTTAAACATAACAAAGAAAGATTAACATATTTAGTTCAAATACTTCAAAAAAAACTATGAACCCATTTGGTCCAACTTTGACCAACTACCGATTAATGGGTCCGACTAGGTGAAATTTAATAGGTGAACCATCGAATTTGGATTGAACTCCCAATTTTTACAACATTGGTTCGGGTTGACCCGAATTTATGTATATTTGGGTTAGGGTTGAAATCTTTGACAAGGATAAATATATGGATCGTGTTCATGTTGCACACGCCAACCCGACACATTTGACGCCACTAGATATATTACCAGAATATATAGTCAACTAGTACCCTAAGAAATTGCTACTTCATTAAGAAAATTAATAATCATTATATAAAAATGCTAAAATAAAACTTAAATGATTGGACATTTTTAATTTGTAATTTTTTGTCATGTTCACCCATCCAGCCATCCTTGATCCTTGTACAAACACGACAATGTTTCATCGTATATCTTCTAGCATTTAAATATTAACAAATCGAATTAACTGAGCAAACCTGCATACTTTGTGTACTTCATGTTGATTCTATGTCACCCTGACAAGCCGCTTCATCCATCTGTGAGATGCAACCCGTAAGTTCAAATTATCTTTTCTATTAGACGTGATGAATTGAAACGAGAACCACTAATTAAATAATTATGAGCTAAGAACCACTTTTTAGCATTTGAGATTTTTATCATGGAACAAAGGGACAGTTAAAATTCATGAAGCGGACGGTAGAAGAGACATTAGGGAGGAAGATCTAAACCATCGACTTTGATATGATCCAATGGCTAAAAAGTGGTTCCTTATCGCATACTTAGACCAAATCTATGACAAACATTAGAAGTTAACAACAAACTAAAAATGGTTATTTTCGAGCAACAAATGTCAATTACCTTTCTTTTAGGACATCTAGTTTTGTAGTGGCCTGCTTCCTTGCAATACGAACAAACCCTTTGCTTCCTTTTTTCACCATTTATACTCGATTTTACCACCCTCGTAACTTTCTTTGATCTAGTCGTAACCTTGGATTGTTCACTTTCTATTTGAGAAGTACCAATAGAAGATGAAGTCAAAGTAGATGTTTCTAAATATTTTGTCTTCTTTCTTTGCTTTTGTTCTCCCACAAAGTTAACAAGAAACTGATTTAGTTTTCTGATTTCAGCGGGTGAATCTCCCGCTTCTTCAATTGCGCGTTTGCAATTCGTTTGAACGGACAACAAAAGTGAACCAACCCCAGTTTCATCATCTTCTACTGCTGACCGATCTACTTCGACTTTTGCATTCCCCACGCGTCTCTCTTCCAGATTTTGACTTTCTAGCATGCAAATCAGGTTCTGCATGGATCTATTAATTGCTGGTTTATTCGTCTTATAATCCTGCATATTATTACCAAATGCATTACAAGTTACAACCTTCATTTCACAAAAAAAGAATGCTAAACAAACTTTACTTTTATGCTAGAGTTGATATGAACTTTATTAAACTTTACGAGCAAAGTACACGGATGGTCCCTGTGGTTGACCACAATTTTGGATCTGGTCCCTAGCTTTACAAAAGTACACGGATGGTCCCTATGGTTTGCACTTTGTAGCGCATTTAGTCCCGAACTTTTTCCAAAAACTACATAAATGGTCCCTATTGTTTGCACTTTGTAACGCATTTAGTCCCCAACTTTTGCCAAAAATATTACATAAATGGTCCCTGTGGTTTGCACTTCGTAACGCATTTAGTCTCCAACTTTGGCAAAAATTATATAAAAGGTCCCTATGATTTGCACTTTGTAACGCATTTAGTCCCTAACTTTTGCCAAAAATTACATAAAATTACATAAAAGGTCCCTATGATTTGCACTTTGTAACACATTTAGTCCTCAACTTTTGAAAAAAATTACATAAATGATCCCTATGGTTTGCACTTTGTAACACATTTAGTCTCAAACTTTTGCCAAAAATTACATAAATGGTCCCTGTGGTTTGCAGTTTGTAACGCATTTAGTATCCAACTTTTGCCAAAATTACATAAATGGTCCTTGTGATTTGCACTTTGTAACGCGTTTAGTCCCTAACTTGAACCTGCTAAAACCTTTTGATTTATTAGTTGGGGACTTGATGCATTACAAACTTAAAAAGCTAGGGACCAAAGCCAAAATTTTGGTTAACCACAGGGACCATCCATGTACTTTACTCAAACTTAAAAAAAGAGTAAAATGCACGGATAGTCCCTGTGGTTTTGCAAAATAACACATATAGTCCCCAACTTTTGTAAATTACACCGGTGCTCCTTGTGGTTTGACAGTTTGTTACTCGGATAGTCCCTGGAGTGGATGTCCGTTAGTTTTCTCCGTTAAGTATATGTGAAATGACAAAATTACCCTTCATCTTCTTTAATCTAAAAAAAAACAACCCCACCCTTTCTCTCTGTTTCCCCCACCATGGATCTGATCTTTATATTGTAACCATTTCGAATCCATTTCGAATCATACCTGCAACTTCACTGCAACCATTTCGAATCATACTGCATCTCCGGTTCACCATCATCATTACATCGCACAGACCACCAACATCCTCATACTGGTCAACTGCTGCAATGTGCGCCCCAATGTTCACCTCCAGTCATCATCGTCGTTCAAGCATCACACTATTTGTCACTTCCGACGAAACCTGCAACTTCGATCACCTCTCTCTTCATATTCGAAAAAGGTCATCATCACAACATTTCGAATACAGTTTCTGAATTGCAATTCGAAAACACGTTCATTCGAAACAACTCATTCAAAACATCATCTGACACAGGAATTTTCGAAACATCATCTTCATTGATCTCCGATCACCTCCTCCGGTCACTACCTTCCTTCTCCGATCACTGTCATCATCATCTTCAAAACCACACTCCAGTCGACCTGCTAATCTCCGGCAACCGTTCACCATCAACATGGTTTGTGTAAAAAGAGAGAGAGTGGTGCCTAATCTTTGACAGTAGGGTTTTGTGTGTGGTAAGAAGCAAAATAATTTTTGTTTTGTGACAGACTGTCGGGAATAAGGGGTTAAAGGAGTATCAGGGTGCTTTTATTTTTATAGATTAAAGAAGATGAAGGGTAATTTTGTCATTTCACATACACTTAACGGAGAAAACTAACGGACATCCACTCCAGGGACTATCCGAGTAACAAACTGTCAAACCACAGGGAGCACCGGTGTAATTTCCAAAAGTTGGGGACTATAGGTGTTATTTTGCAAAACCATAGGGACTATCCGTGCATTTTACTCTTAAAAAAAACATAATTTATGCGTTAAACTTAATACCACAATCTTTGGATCAAATGAGATGCCAATTCGCTCCGGTTTTTGCTGCATAATGCTGCTAAGTGTTGCGACCGGTTTTTTCACAGGGGCACTAGCAAGTTGCATATCCAACTTAGAAGGTAACGGTGGTTGTTTTCTATCCTCTTTCTCATTCACAATATATTCACCTTTGAGACAAGAGCTGACCTCGTTGAGATCACTATCACGGTCAAGGTCAAATTCAAGGTCAACTCCACAGCCCATAGTATTCAAAATGATCTTCCCGAGGGCGAACCTAGTCTCTACAAGATCACCCCTTTTAAGAAGATCATAGTTTATGTCGAAAGAAGCTCTGCCCTTATTGTAGGTCTCCACCTTATGGGCAATGACATCAAAAAGAAGTTTTGTGTGATGCCCCTGGTTTTGCGGTATAAATACCTGGAAACATGAAGAAAAAAATAAGAGTAGAGTACATGGATGGTCCCTATGGTTTACAAAAACATCGCTTTGGTCCCTAACTTTTCAAAAGTACACGGATGGTCCCTTGGTTTGCACTTTGTGACACATTTAGTCCCCAACTTTTTACAAAAGTACATGAATTGTCCCTGTGGTTTGCACTTTATAACGCATTTAGCCCCTAACTTGGACCTGCTGAAACCTTTAGATTTGTTGGATGGGGACTAAATGCGTTATAAAGTACAAACCACATGGACCATGACCATCCATGTACTTTTGATTTGAAAAGCTAGGGACCAAATCCAAACTTTTGGTAAACCACGGGGACCATCCGTGTACTTTACTAGAATAGAAACTACGTTTACTCACATAAAATAAATAATTACAGAAGTCAAGTAAAAGAAGTGATTTAATATGTGCAAGAATTATCGTTAAACAAATTGTAACACATATATCAAGGAAATAATCCAGACCCTTAAAAATTTAAATAGTAATTTACAAATAATTAAATCAAATTAAATGCACATACCAAACCAGAGTACGGAAAATCGGGAAACTTCTCCATTGTTTTGTGTGGGCTCTCTATCCCCACCAAAACGTCAATAGCATATACCACCAGCATTACCAATTCGTTTACTTTTTCAGCAATCTCATCATCAGATAGGAACTTATATGGCTCTAATGTTTCAGGGTTAAAGCTGACTAGTGTTTGACTTTGACCATTTCGCCTTGCAAACTTGAGGCCATCCTCCCAGTTTTGATGATACAAAACGGACGCAAAAGTCAAGATAACAAAAGGATGTTGCGGATTGGTTGCTAGTGCCAGGTGGAACCCCAAAAGTCCTATCCTGTTTCACAAACAAAAATATAGTCAACATTAATAAACATAAATGTATTGTCGTGTGAGCGCATATGATATATGATTAAAGAAACCACTCAGTCACTCACCATAAACGACTTCCACAAGGGCGATCGCAAGTAACCAACTTATCTAAATGTGATAACAGTTTCTGGAAAAAAAAAGAAAAAAACTGTAACTGTTAACTAATGAGAAACAGGCTAAATAATAAAAGCAGATTGCATACATAAGATTCATATGTTGTGAAAAGTTACGAGATAAAAAGACAACGTACCATTAACATCACGGAACTTTGAGCACACCTAGTCGCTTGTTGAAAAATGTATGCCGCCTGCAATCCAAAATAAAATAAAACAAGTGTGAAGTGTCCCTGTTATTATGTTCTTTAAATACAACTAGTGGGTTACCACCCGCGCTCCGCGGCGGGTTCAAATATCAAAACGTAGATAAAAATAAGCAAATCGTGAGAGTTAAAGTTGTTTGATGTTTTAGTTAAGGGGCTAAACATGTCATTATTTAAGTTGAGGGGCTAAAGTTGTTTTAGTTAAGGGGCTAACCATGCCATTGTTAAAGTTAGGCAAAAGTTGTTTATTATTAAAGTTGAGGGGCTAAACATGTTATTAAAGTTGAGGGGCTAAACATGCCATTATAAAAGTTGAGGGGCTAAAGTTGTTATTATTAAAGTTGAGGGGCTAAAGTTGTTATTATTAAAGTTGAGGGGCTAAAGTTGTTTTAGTTAAAGGGCTAAACATGTCACTATTAAAGTTAAGGGCTAAACATGTCAATGTTAAAGTTGAAGGGCTAAACATGTCATTATTAAATTTGAGGGGCTAAAGTTGTTTGATATTGACTAAATAGCATATTTATAGTATATATATATATATATATAATATAATATATATATATATATATAATATAATAAAGCACAATCACTGGTTCTTTACTCGCCTGAAACGGTAGCAAAACCTCAAGTAGATGGTATTTATGAAGCAAAGAAAACGACGATTCGGCAGCCCCAAATGATAGCATATAGTTTAATTCCATTGTAACCCTGGACTGTAAAAAATATTATAAAAAAAGAAGGGCATAGTAATAAAAAAATACAATAACTGTTGACTGTATTAAAATAAATACTCATGAAGATTCAAAATAGCACCTGGCTCAATCTTGAAACAGACGTTAAATGTTTAAAAATTGCACTCTTGATTTCCTTTGACATCGATAAGCCAAGACGCGCAACAATTCTCAAGCCTCTAAGTATTCTTGCTGAATGGAAGATCACAATTAAGGTCCACTAAAAGTTCATCACCTAAAAAGATCAACCGTGTATATAGTTTAAATTAAAGTAAAATGCCATTTTTGTCCCTAAGGTTTGGCCAGTTTTGCGACTTTCGTCCAAAGGTTTGTTTTTCCGCATCTAGATCAAAAAGGTTTGAAATCTTGTCATTTTCATCCAGCTCGTTCACTCCATCCATTCTTCTCTGTTAAGGTAGGGGTATTTTCGTCTTTTTTGCTAACTTAAGGGCATTTTCATCTTTTTTGAATACTTGTACATTACTCCATTATGCTAAATGCTTGTACATAAAGTGAAAAAGACCGAAATACTTGTACATTACTCCATTATGCTAAATGCTTGTACATAAAGTGAAAAAGACCGAATTGCCCTTTAAGTTAGCAAAAAAGACGAAAATACCCCCACCTTAACGGAGAAAAATGGATGGAGTTAACGAGCCAGATGAAAATGGCAAGATTTCAAACCTTTTGGATCCAGATGCGGAAAAACAAACCTTTGGACGAAAGTCGCAGAACTGGCCAAACCTCAGGGACGAAAATGGCATTTTACTCTTTAAATTACAATGAACCAACCCGGGTCCTCTGTGAATGACAATTGAGCAGGTACTAACGTCCGTAACTGAAACCACATCATAAATAAATCTCAACATGTAAAACAAAACAAATTGAATAAAAGCATTTATTTATGCTACATTCAAGTGTAACTAACAAACAAACACTAGTAAAAAGAATGCGAAATCTGAAATTATTATATTTAACCTTTAGTTCTGATAGATCCTTCATTCCATCATTGTAGTCGTAGATTTTCTGAAGAAAGGGGTCAAAGAACAAGCTTTTTCCCCAATTTGATTAAAAAAATCAACAAACCGATGGATCAAACATGAAATCCAAAGAAAAAGAATCAAACTAGCAGCAGGATATACCTGTTGATCGTAAAGTCTCGATGCATTGAGTTCTTCCAGCGCATAAGATCTAAGTTATCACAACCTTTAGGCATTTGGGATTCTAGAAACTTCTCTTTTCCTTCAGCGTCCTTAGCCAAAGTATCGAAACTAGATACCTGGTACAAAAACAAACAGCTTGCATGATGTAAACTGACATGCAAAAACAAATCTAGAAAGAGACCTATGTTGTCAAAGGCGCGCGAATGGGGCTCCTAGACGCTGAAGCACTAGGCCTATGCGCCTTGAAAACATAGAAAGAAACATGAAAATAAATCTGTTAACATGAATGTACAACTTGCTTAGTTTAAAAAAGCGCGCTTTAACCTCGCTTAAAGCGTTAAGTGCTGAAGCGTTTGGCAAAACGCTTTATTTGGACTGAAGCGTCAAAACACGTGAAGCGTTTTGAGGCGAGCTTTAAGCGCGAAGCGGCCATGGTTTGAGGCGACGCCTCGGCCCAATCAGGTGCAAAAAACGACGCACGAGTTCAACCAACGGCCTCAGAAAAGAACAGTGCAAAAAACGGCCTCACGCGGGCCCGGGTTTTTGGAGCGGCATTCGTGTCCGCAGGACATGCGGGCACGAGTTCAACCAAATTCTAGTTCAGAAGCTCATTTTTTGCACCTCCCCCTGCGCGCGGGTAGGACTTGTGGTAAAACATGTCATAAAGCTACAGTGGAGTAGTAAAGGCTTTACCTTATAAACAACCACTCACTTTGTGAGTTTGTTCCCACACCAATGTGGGACAAAGTATTTACCACCTTTTGAGACTTTCATTCACACCCAAAACTTCCAACATATAAGTCCTACACTTTTGCACTATTAGTTACATGATCTTATTGAGTGATGTTGATGGAGATGAATACATACTTGATAATGATGATTATTGATTAAAGACTGTTTTTATGTTTATGTTTTAAGTGTGTTTCGACTTTAATTTATGTTTTAACTATGTTTTTTATGTGTTAAGTGTGTTTTTTAATCATGTTTTTGTGTTTATTATTGATTAACATGTAGAATAGGTCATATTGATGTGTAGAATATATTTTTTTTTATTTTGAGCGCTTCGAATACGTGAAGCTCTCGCTTCGCGCTTGAAGCTTCACTTAAAGCTTTTGGAACCAAAACGCTTCGGAGCACCTCGCGCTTTTTTAAACCAAGACAACTTGCCTCAACAACTGATCCTTTTATAAAAACTCTGCATACGGGAAACCGGAGTCCAACAACTTGGCATCGATGAAACTGCTCACTGATCTGGAAAAATAGACAATCAAAAGTTCAGACCCATAAAAACACACACCCACACCCGTAGTTTTTAAAAGAAAGAAAAACCTGATCAAGATTAGCAGTGGTTATGACATCAAAATCTTTTGGTGGTCTATTAAGAAGCAAATCTCTCACACACCCACCAACTAAGTAGGTTTCAAACCCTGTAACAAATAGAATTATTTAAAATCCGCAACCTAAAACAAGAACCAGTACTATGGTGAGAACTGCAAGAATCGCACTAAACACTTGTTCGTTGATGCGTTGATGACTTAATTGGGGAGAAAAAGGCGGTTACGTATTATGCGGTTCTCGCACTTCTCAGCATAAATCTTGGTTCTCATCGAATGCCCTCCGGTACATATAATAAATCAAATAATATCACCTCTGTTTCGAAGAATATGCATAACCGTATAGGGGGACGCAGGTACCATTGTTGGAGTTATCCCCAATGACCTTGCATCCATCTTTTTCCACTTTGATACATCAATTTCACCTACAACATTAACCCCTTATGAGCTACGATCAACCATCTACAACATGTCATTAAAACACTAATTATAAAACAAAAACCTTGTTTAAAGATTAAATAATCATCTTCAGTAGGTGGTCTATGTTTAGCATCACCAACTTCGACGAACTTATGGTAAAGCCCCTGTAGCAAATGGCATATTTATAATGTGCACACAAGGTGTTCGACGAAATGCTCAGGTGAATAAAGCTGAAAAAATGCGTACCTGTAATGATAAAAGTGGTTTAATGGGCAACAGAAGCACATTACGTCTAACGGTTATCGCCGCCATTATGATGTTTACAACATGGCTGTGGTGGTGGTGGTGGTGGTGACCGGCGGCAAGAGATGTTTAGACATTGTTTTCTACCAAGTTTATGGAGGGAAAATGAAAAACCCTAAGGGGGTGTTTGGCCAAGCTTTTTCACTTCTCCTTCTGACTTCTCATTTTCTCCTTCTTGAACACAAAAAACCACCTTGAAAAATCCTTTTCATGCTTGTGTTTGGCTAAGCTTTCTCATCTTCCTAACTTCTCAATATTGTTTGGCTAAGCTTCTCCTTCTCAAAAAGGACTTTTACTCCATATCTTCCTATATAATAAAGCAAACTTAGGAAATCCTAGGTGGCTCAATTATAAGCCCCCTCCATTGTCTCTCTCCTAAGTGTCAACATTACAAGCCCTCACCTTTCATTTTCTCTTATGTGTCATTTCCTCATATTTTTTTTTTAAACCTAAAGTTATTATTACCAAACTTCTTTTTCTCTCTTCCTGCAGGTTTACACCAGAAGCCTTATGTGTTTGCAGGGTTCCTCAAATAACTTCTCATTCAAAATTCAAATTCATTATCACCAAACCAAATCTGCAAAACAAATTTCAAAATCCAGAGAAAAAGAAAGAGAGAGACGAGACAACCCCTGTTTCATCTTTTCAAACCAAATCTTCAGATCTTCGTTTTTCTTCGTTGTTTTTGACGATTTCGTTTACAGACTCGTGTAGATCGTTCTTTGATCTACGTTTTGTGTATGGATTTGATGTGTTTTGACGATTTCTTAATCTGTTTAATTTTTCTTATTTTTCAGTTGATGGTGTTCTGCGTTACTAATTGTAGATTTGTATGGAAATCTGGTGCTCCTTCATCTCCAAGCTAACTGAAGCAGATATGGATTCAGTTTTAGCGGGAAGAGGTCTTCTCTTTTTTATGGTTCGGGTCACTGGATTTTACAATCGAAACTTATATATTATCTTCCCCTCAAAATAATAGAACACAACCTCACTTTTGTCGAACTCCTGAATCCCCAAATCACAAAAATGCTTTTTCCGTTCTTCACCGATTCATCAATGATAACCGTAGGTATGTTGTTATGTTCATCCTTCTATGATTTTTATTGTTAATCTAATCAACCTCTGTTAATTGTATTCCAAATCTTGCTGATATATGCGATAGAGAGATAGAGAGAGATGTGATAGTAGAGGTGGAATTTCGTACATGTATTTCTAGGTTTCATCTTTAAGCTTTATTTCTGTTTTGATTTTTCTTCAAGTTTAGATAAACATTTATATGTAAATTCTTTGGTTATGATTTATATCTATACGTTGGTTGTACGCACATTTATTGGGTTTCATATTCTTTACTTTGTTTAAAATTGAAAGGTTTGAAGACATATGCCAAGTGTTTGATGAAATGCTTCAATAAAACTGACTTTTATTACCCATGTTTTTTTACAATATAAATGGATCTTTAGTTGTTCAGTTCTTGAAACTATTTATAAGTGGATGGTTTTGTGGAGGTATGTTCTAGATTATATTAATATGAAGTGTGAGAATATGATTTGGGCCTTGTGTAATTTGGTCAAATATCTATTAACTGTACTGTATTGTACTAATTTTCCATTCTGAAAACATATTTTGTTTTCTTTTTTATGAGTAAAAGGATGATTTCTTTAGCGTTATTGATAGTTATGTTATGATTACAAATAAATAACTTAAGGTGTTCATTGGAACTTATCTGAAGAAACTATTTATTCTTACGTTAAAATTAATATTGCTTTCTGTTTCCAGTTCTATTACTAAGACCTTGAACGCTTTAGAATTTGCTCAGCGTGCAAAGCTTATTCAAAACAATGTAAGAAACTTTCTATATGTATTAAATCTTCTATATGTTATTCAGAACTATAATACTCAGTTTTCCTTGCCATTCCAAAGGCTGTGATAAATGAAGATGCATCAGGGGATGTAGTGGCACTTCAACACCATATACGACTTCTCAAGGTAAATTATATATTTCACGAAAAGGAAACAAGAAAGATAATAAAAGAAGTCTATTGTACATTTTTTATTTGTTTAGTAGGAACTTGCTATCCTTAAACGCAGAATACATCCAACTCTCTAATATTTAGTTCAAAAGAGGAGAATTGTAGCAATGCAAGTTCATATGGAGATGATGACAAAGTTTTAAAGGGTTCCATGTAACCAGGTATATACTAGCAAAGTAGCAATCAATGGTTGTCATATGTGAAGTTTTTTTTGTCAGTTTAGTGTAATGCTTTATTGATTATTTACTTATTTTTGTCATTTTAGTGTGAGGTGTCCTTCTACCCCCTCCCCCTTTCTTCTTTTCCATTTACTTCAGACGCTTTGGTTTGTTGTTTGCCACTTTTCTCAGGCCTCCCCTTTTTTCATGCGAGATTGTGTACGTTTTATGAACTTCTTCTTCGTTAATTATGTTTTTATTATTATTTTTTTTTTATGTTTCGCTTGCTAAATGCAAGTTCGCGGAGTTGCGCGAAGCTTAATTTGTCTCAAACGGACTCTTTAGTTTGTTGATTGGTTATCATATTGTCCGATTTTCTCAGGTATTTGCCTTTATGTTTTGATGTAAGGACTTTACTTTTGGATTTGTTATCGGGTTTTGCAAATTTGTCATTGTCTTTGTACTGATGGTTTTTGTTTTTAGGAAATTTTCTGATTTGGTTTTTAGGCCTGTAAGTTATGGTGTGTATATTTAAGTTACCCTCGGCCTTAGCCTGCAATCGCGCCCACATTATTAAGGTTCACTGCGGCGGCGAAAAAAGAAGAAAACAAATGGCATATCTGCGGTGCTTCTATAGTAGCTAATGGCGGTTGAACGTGTACAAGAAACTGAGGTGTCTTGCTTGACCAGTTGAAGAAGCTTGCCAATCTTCAGTCTTTGAGTTGAGGTCAACTTGCAAAAAATGTGTACAACTACCTTAACTACCTCCGGTACGGCGTAATCATGTAAGTTTTATGTGTATATTTTAATCTTAGGCCACTAAGTATTTAGAATAAACTTTCGAGAGTGTGTTATGTGACTTCTTAAGTTTAGTCTAAGAGTAAGCTAGCCTTTAGAATCAAGACGTGCGAAAACATCTTAGAAGATGTGGGTATTCAGGATGTGATTGTGACCTCTAGAAATTTGTGTATATATTGTATTATCAATCACGATCCATCTGGACACATCACCTTAGACTAGGATCATTTTAGGATAACGTAATGGATCATGCCTGATTGGCCATGTCTACCTAACATTTTTATGTGTCATAACCGTGTTATCTGAATAAATGAAATTTATCTTGACTGTAAAACAATTTAAAGTTGTGAGTTACATTAGAGAAACAAAGGTGGATGGTTATGAAGCAACAAAAGGAATTCGAAGGGTAGAAATGGGAACGATTTGCATATTTCGGTCGTTGCACTCAGATGAATCTTAATTAAGGTGATGGTTTGTTTGGAAATGAGGTTAAGAGTGTATGTAATTTTAAAGTGAGAATACAAAGAAAAATGACTATTTGTTAGCAATGGAGATTTGTAAGCTGAATTTTAACGTGTTTGTGATCATAGGTTACAATGATGTTGAGTGTGTAGGCATAATTCTCGATGATAGCGGGTATCTATCTCTCTATTATTTGTTAAATTTTATTATTTTTATAAGCTTTCCATGCTTTTTGTTCCATCATGGTTGGTGGATAGCTATATGCTAGAACTAGAGCAGGATATAAATCACGAATGCTACTATAGTTGTAGGTTTGTACCTCTTCGAATGTGTCAAATATATTACTAAATAACATCAATGATATGTTTATCCTTTGTAAAGAGATTATTAAAATATTAAGAATTTACATCGAGATAGATGGTAGACGGGGAACAAGCTGCGCCGCTACCCCTTTTTGAATAGCAAAACTAAGTCGTTTAAAAACTACGTCCATAGATCTCGGGGTCATAACATTACTATGCATGACCCTTTGAACCCGACTAAGTTGGTCCACAGCCTCTGGCGCCAGGAAACCAAAAGTATCAAAAGCAAATGAGATAAACACGTGCTGGTTGTCAAATTAAAAAACACAGAGAAAAAAGAAACGGGTGTAACTATTTGTTATGGACAGGTGCTTACTAATCTATTGTTGGAAATTTTAGTGAAAATGAGTTTTTCACTAAATATTTTGGACATCAATAATATTTATATATGTGTTGTATAAATAATTATTTATGGTTTGTGTTCAAACTATGTCCAAATAGAGCTAAGATGAATGAGATATCGAAGCTTGAAGTTGTATGTTTGGAACAAACAAAGATGAATAAAATGGATTAGTTTGTCAACTTGTCCCACATAGGTGGGATGACAAAACTCAAAGTGGTATATAAGGAGGAGCACTCCTTGTAAATTGTTTCCTTAAAGGCAAACACTAGTGGGACCATAGGGTGCGTTGCACCCGCACATATGCGTGCGAGTATGGATGGCACATGACCAGGTGGCGTCCTGGTATGCATAGTGGCATCCGTGTGGCGCGCGACTCCACATCTCATATGCGCGCATAACATGAGCTATAGGCCAAATGTGGTGCACTTTGAACTTCGTACACCGCTTTTGTATTTTTGCCCAGGAGCGTGTGGTCAGATACATGCCGGGTCCGCTTATGGCGCACCTTGGATGGCTTAGGCTCATAGCACAAGTTCGTTATGCGTTTGTCATTGGCTACGGCGGAAGCGCCGTATGCGCACGAGGTCCTTATGTGTGGGTTTGCTTATGGGGCACCCAAGGATGGCGTGAGGTATCCCGTTGATATGCGCGCTCCTTGGGGGAATGTCATTAGTCATGGCGGATGGTACATGGCGCAACATGTGGTGGGTGTCTCACGCGTGGCGCGAAGACTGCGGAGCACGCGGCCTGCTTGCGGGCGGGTCACACTCAGTCAACCCAGTCTCCGTCAGTTACATGAAAGCTTTGACTACCACTTAAATTCATTAAAATGATATTAAACCTTGTTTATTATAGAATTAATTGTCTAATTCATGACGATAATAAACACGGTTTAATGGCTTCTTTATGTGTGTGGTTATAAGAAGAGAATGTTGGGTCATTCTAGAAATCATCGAAAAGATGGAGAAATACACACACATGAAAGAACGTTTGTTCCATAGAAATTTAGAGAAGAGTATTCTCTAAATTGTCTTTTTATACAACTCAGTATTTTACTACAATATAAAGAACACCAACTTATACCCGGTGTAATCTCGGGCGCGAGTGCCATCTCCGGCAGTACACATACTGTTCCGGTTGTTGTACCCTGGGAGACAGACCGTCTGAGAGGAGGCGCGGAATCTGTTTTAAGGGAGGCGTGTTGAACACGTGCCTCAACCAAAAATCTTCAACGACAGTTTATTCATTCTTGCAGCGGAGGTTTACTAAAGGGTGCGGTAGAAGTTCTTCCAAAGATGTTGGCTTGAATCAATATTGGTACAATTATTGTGTATTTTATTTTCGTTCATTTGATTTATGTAACCGGTATTGTACTTGATGAATTTCCCATAAATAACGAGAGTCTCGTTATTATTTATTTTATTAATATTTTATTAAAAAGTGAACCTAGTTCCTACAATCTTAAAACAGACTTTCGTGAAGATTGTTGCTACAATCTTAAATCCCTTCTCTACGAGGATTTAGGTTCACGAAAGTTTAAAATATTAATTGGGATTTTTGTTAAAATCTTGTAAATATCTTTGGGAAATATTTTTTTTAGTACAATGAGTCGGATTAGTTTTGATGATTGGAGTACAATCTTTAATCCGAATACCGTGTTGCAAAACGAACGTTTGATTCATGTTTTAGAGTTCATGGGTTTTTTGTTCGTGTTTAGATAAACTGAACCATATACAAAATAATATGTATTTCAATATGTTTTGAAATACTAAATTTTCTAATGAGCGTATTAGAAAAATATATTTTGTAACCCCATAAAAAAATGTTTGTAACATTTTATTTATTTACTACAAGCATGTTATAAACTTTAATTGGTATATTAATATTGGTTTAAATGTCTTGAAACACGTATATTTCTAATGAGTGTATTAGAAAGTAATTTTTTTTATAAAATTACAAGTTTTAAAACATTTAGGTATTCTAACAAGCGTGTTAGAAATAATTATTTTGTATAATAATAAGTTTTAAAACAACTATATGTTCTAACGAGCGTGTTAGGAACAATGTTTTAAAGACGGTTGGATGTTCTAACGAGCGTGTTAGAAACAATAGTTTAAAGACGTTTAGATTTTCTAACGGGCATGTTAGAAAAAATTATTATTACAAATAATTGTTAAACGAGCGTGTTTGAAACAATTATTTTGGATAATAAGAAATCTTGAAATTGTTTCGTATTTTTTTTATTTCTAATGAGCGTATTAGAAATAGTTTTTTATAAACTTCAAAAAAAAATTGTAATAAGTTATTTCTAATGAGCGTGTTAGAAATGATTTAATGACTTTGGCAATTTTTTAATTTTCTAACGAGCGGGTTAGAAAACGTTTATTTTATATAGGCCAAAAACGGCTTATGGCAATAAATGATCGTTTAATTCTAACGAGTGTGTTAGAATTTTATAGAATAATAAGGTTTAATATCATCTATTATATCTAATGAGCGTGTTAGATACGATGATTTTGTAAACCTAACTACTTAAAAGACGATCAGATTTTCTAACGAGTGTGTTAGAAAAGATTTTTGTTGCAAATAATTATTAACGAGTGAGTTGGAAACAATTTATGGATAATAATTAACCTTGTAACGGTTTTGTCTGAACCTTTAAATTTCTAACAAATAAGTTAGAAACGGTTTTTTACATAAATGTTAAAACGGTTTCGTATTTGTTTATTTCTAATGAGCGTATTAGAAATAGTTTATATTTTTTTTATAAACTTCGAAACAAATTCTGTAATCGTTTAGTAACCTTTTAACAATTTGCAATCGTTAATATCTAACGAGCGGGTTAGAACCGGGTTAACCATGATAAATTATTTAACATGATTTGTATCCGGTTTATATATTTTCTAACGAGCGTGTTAGAAAAGGTTTGTGTTTATTTCTAACGAGCGTGTTAGAAAACGTTCATTTACATAAACCAAAAGTGAATATATATATTCATTTTATTTCTAACGAGCACGTTAGAAACGGTTTACTTTATAAAAATCCCCGAATATTTTGAATGTTTGATAAACATTTAAATTCTAATTAGCATATTAGAATTGGTTACCATATAAACCACTCATTTCAACGATCGGTAATCGTTATTATCTAACAGCGGTTAGAAATGGTTTAAATATGATAAACTAATTATTAAAACGACGTGTATTCGTTTTATTTTTCAAACGAGCGAGTTTAAAATTGTTTTATTTAATAAACTATTATAAGGTTTATTGTTTTGATTTTTAATCTAAACATAAACATATAGTTTATTTTTAAAACACTTGGAAAACGAGAAATGTTTTGAACGAATAAAACATGTCTTTGCGAATTATAAGTGATTCGATATACTTCCACGAGAAGTATAACTTCTTGAACCATATAATAGTCTCGGAAAGACTATTTAGTGAAAAACAACTCGATATTGTTATAGACATAATAAGTTGCTTAACTACTTGCGAGTAGTTAATTGTAAACAACTTTATATTTTTGGACAACTTGTGATTATTCAAGTTTAGAGTTCCAAGATGAGGGAGTACCTCAAAACATGACACCGAACGAAATAATTGTGTTTATTTCGGTCAAAAGTGTTTAAGATAATAACACTTTGGCATTTGATGTTTAGACATCTTTAGTGTATCCGTTTTATTTTTTGTCCACTTTTATTTTATTATAAATGGTAGACTATCGTTTGGGTTTATTTCACATAAACAAATGGTCTAAATATAATATAAGATAAATATTTATTTTGGACTACTAATAATTTGTCAAAAGGATACACATTTTGGTACAAAGTGTAAAAAGTAGTTTACACAAACACAACGAGCGGGTTGTGATCATGACTTAGGTAATAAGTCACAAATCAAACATCAAATGCATAACGGCGTCGTAAGAAACGTGGTGAATGGTTTGAGATGAAATACACGAAAACGATATATGTCATTTAATGTTGAGAGCATCAACATGGAAATGCACATGTGAGTTTTTCATAGAATATAACATATGAAAGAAATATATGTTATTATTGTAAATGATTTTAATAAATTTAGAAAATTTATTAATGGAATTTACAATAGTGATGGATTTGTAGATGTTTCTACCACCATCAATGTTGTTTAAACTATGTGGAGGCTTGGTCCTCAATTTGGTAGAGTATCCCAATACATGGTATTAATGAAACAACGTAAATGTATATATCACTATAGGTATACGTGAATGCTTTGTTGTTGAGAGTCAATTAAATTGGCTATATCTCAAGACTCAAGTGATTTTATACAAAGATTTTTCATCAAAGTGACTTGGATTAAGACTTATGTTTAAGTCCTTAGGAAGTCAATGGTGAAGCCTTGGAGATAAAAAGGCAAACTAGTTATGATCCTAATGGATGAAGTTAACTATGGTTTTGAGGCCTTCCTAAAACCGATGGTTTTGGAATGGTGAAATAAAATTTCATTATTGTGTCTAAACTAAGAAACGAATGTTCGGAAGAGATAGTGCGTTATCTCTTAAGGCTGTGAAGAATCAGAATGATGCATCTTCTGTTCACATGCTAGAGTATTGTGGTCTAAAGCATGCTAGACTAATACTTGTTAATTTATATGCTCGACGGAGATTAAATTAACTTTAAACATTCAAAATATGTGATGACACAAGAATGAATTTTGTGCTAAACAAAACTATAAATATAACTTCATTAAAATGCAAGCAATGTGGGGGGAGGAGCCCATTGATTTAAGAAACAAACCCTTTAGGGTATGTGGAAATGGTAGTTGAGAAGTTTTCTCAAACTCGAAATGAAAGGGAGAACCTTTCATCACCCCATTTGGATGTTATCCAATTACACTTAAATGTGGGGGTGACTTGCATTTGAATGTGGAAATGGTAGTTGAGAAGTTTTCTCAAACTCGAAATGAAAGGGAGAACCTTTCATCGCCCTATTTGGATGCTATCCAATTACACTTAAATGTGGGGGTGACTTGCATATATTGCAAACGCTTGACCAAGTGGAGTACACAATGGTTATATGGAGTCAATCGAGTAGATTGGACTCGAATGCCAATTGGTTAGATTCAAAATCTAGTAAGATGTCAGTTATGACACACCAAAGGCATGGTGAAAACGTGTCTAGCCATGAATTGAGTTTCATGTCATTCTAAAGACAAGGTACATAACTGGATCTAGGTTGAGATCACGAGTTATAAGTCTTATGAATCGACTAAAAGGCAAATGTGACTAGCAAGTCAAGAACACGTTAGAACAACAGATCTCAATTTAAATTGCCGTTGGTGACTTAGCGAAGTCAAAGATAATTTTGGATCCAACAACCAGTGGGTTGATAAGAGATCAGGTTGTGGAATGGGACTAAAGCCATGGATAAAGGGACATGAGGGAAACCTAACCTAGTTGACTGGAGATCCCAAGATCTAGGTTCAATAGGCCAACTTAATCATGAACCGAAGGGTAGTCACTGTGGGGGCATAGCTAATATATATGTTTATATATAAGCTAGTTTATATGTTTCATATATCCCCCTAAAACTATAAAAGGGTGTTTAAATACGTCCTAGTCCATTCCTATAATATTCAGTGACATTGTTGTGAGGTTAAGCATAATATGTGGTTTTATGATTTGTGTAAATCATAGTAAACCATAATGCTTTTAATGATTTAAAGGGAAATCACCTATGTTGGAGAGAAGTGTGGTCGCTTCGAATGGAATTAGGGCATAATTCCTAGAGCTCCCGCAGAACCAGGAAAGTGCTCCATGACCATTATAGGACACAATAGTGAGGGGATGGCCCGGCTAGGGAAAGTATTGTGTGAATGTATATTGTCGTTTACACAAATGGGGGGTTGTTCAAGGACATCACGTCTACAAAACCCTAGTAGACTAATTATGCTTCACAAAGGAAGGTTCAAAGGCAAAACCTACCTATCCTGCAATACTCGACTGTCGAGTTTTCATCGGGGAATTTTGTGTGTTTTAATCGATCTCCATTCATGTGGGGGATTGTTGGAAATTTTAGTGAAAATGAGTTTTTCACTAAATATTTTGGACATCAATAATATTTATATATGTGTTGTATAAATAATTATTTATGGTTTGTGTTCAAACTATGTCCAAATAGAGCTAAGATGAATGAGATATCGAAGCTTGAAGTTGTATGTTTGGAACAAACAAAGATGAATAAAATGGATTAGTTTGTCAACTTGTCCCACATAGGTGGGATGACAAAACTCAAAGTGGTATATAAGGAGGAGCACTCCTTGTAAATTGTTTCCTTAAAGGCAAACACTAGTGGGACCATAGGGTGCGTTGCACCCGCACATATGCGTGCGAGTATGGAAGGCACATGACCAGGTGGCGTCCTGGTATGCATAGTGGCATCCGTGTGGCGCGCGACTCCACATCTCATATGCGCGCATAACATGAGCTATAGGCCAAATGTGGTGCACTTTGAACTTCGTACACCGCTTTTGTATTTTTGCCCAAGAGCGTGTGGTCAGATACATGCCGGGTCCGCTTATGGCGCACCTTGGATGGCTTAGGCTCATAGCACAAGTTCGTTATGCGTTTGTCATTGGCTACGGCGGAAGCGCCGTATGCGCACGAGGTCCTTATGTGTGGGTTTGCTTATGGGGCACCCAAGGATGGCGTGAGGTATCCCGTTGATATGCGCGCTCCTTGGGGGAATGTCATTAGTCATGGCGGATGGTACATGGCGCAACATGTGGTGGGTGTCTCACGCGTGGCGCGAAGACTGCGGAGCACGCGGCCTGCTTGCGGGCGGGTCACACTCAGTCAACCCAGTCTCCGTCAGTTACATGAAAGCTTTGACTACCACTTAAATTCATTAAAATGATATTAAACCTTGTTTATTATAGAATTAATTGTCTAATTCATGACGATAATAAACACGGTTTAATGGCTTCTTTATGTGTGTGGTTATAAGAAGAGAATGTTGGGTCATTCTAGAAATCATCGAAAAGATGGAGAAATACACACACATGAAAGAACGTTTGTTCCATAGAAATTTAGAGAAGAGTATTCTCTAAATTGTCTTTTTATACAACTCAGTATTTTACTACAATATAAAGAACACCAACTTATACCCGGTGTAATCTCGGGCGCGAGTGCCATCTCCGGCAGTACACATACTGTTCCGGTTGTTGTACCCTGGGAGACAGACCGTCTGAGAGGAGGCGCGGAATCTGTTTTAAGGGAGGCGTGTTGAACACGTGCCTCAACCAAAAATCTTCAACGACAGTTTATTCATTCTTGCAGCGGAGGTTTACTAAAGGGTGCGGTAGAAGTTCTTCCAAAGATGTTGGCTTGAATCAATATTGGTACAATTATTGTGTATTTTATTTTCGTTCATTTGATTTATGTAACCGGTATTGTACTTGATGAATTTCCCATAAATAACGAGAGTCTCGTTATTATTTATTTTATTAATATTTTATTAAAAAGTGAACCTAGTTCCTACAATCTTAAAACAGACTTTCGTGAAGATTGTTGCTACAATCTTAAATCCCTTCTCTACGAGGATTTAGGTTCACGAAAGTTTAAAATATTAATTGGGATTTTTGTTAAAATCTTGTAAATATCTTTGGGAAATATTTTTTTTAGTACAATGAGTCGGATTAGTTTTGATGATTGGAGTACAATCTTTAATCCGAATACCGTGTTGCAAAACGAACGTTTGATTCATGTTTTAGAGTTCATGGGTTTTTTGTTCGTGTTTAGATAAACTGAACCATATACAAAATAATATGTATTTCAATATGTTTTGAAATACTAAATTTTCTAATGAGCGTATTAGAAAAATATATTTTGTAACCCCATAAAAAAATGTTTGTAACATTTTATTTATTTACTACAAGCATGTTATAAACTTTAATTGGTATATTAATATTGGTTTAAATGTCTTGAAACACGTATATTTCTAATGAGTGTATTAGAAAGTAATTTTTTTTATAAAATTACAAGTTTTAAAACATTTAGGTATTCTAACAAGCGTGTTAGAAATAATTATTTTGTATAATAATAAGTTTTAAAACAACTATATGTTCTAACGAGCGTGTTAGGAACAATGTTTTAAAGACGGTTGGATGTTCTAACGAGCGTGTTAGAAACAATAGTTTAAAGACGTTTAGATTTTCTAACGGGCATGTTAGAAAAAATTATTATTACAAATAATTGTTAAACGAGCGTGTTTGAAACAATTATTTTGGATAATAAGAAATCTTGAAATTGTTTCGTATTTTTTTTATTTCTAATGAGCGTATTAGAAATAGTTTTTTATAAACTTCAAAAAAAAATTGTAATAAGTTATTTCTAATGAGCGTGTTAGAAATGATTTAATGACTTTGGCAATTTTTTAATTTTCTAACGAGCGGGTTAGAAAACGTTTATTTTATATAGGCCAAAAACGGCTTATGGCAATAAATGATCGTTTAATTCTAACGAGTGTGTTAGAATTTTATAGAATAATAAGGTTTAATATCATCTATTATATCTAATGAGCGTGTTAGATACGATGATTTTGTAAACCTAACTACTTAAAAGACGATCAGATTTTCTAACGAGTGTGTTAGAAAAGATTTTTGTTGCAAATAATTATTAACGAGTGAGTTGGAAACAATTTATGGATAATAATTAACCTTGTAACGGTTTTGTCTGAACCTTTAAATTTCTAACAAATAAGTTAGAAACGGTTTTTTACATAAATGTTAAAACGGTTTCGTATTTGTTTATTTCTAATGAGCGTATTAGAAATAGTTTATATTTTTTTTATAAACTTCGAAACAAATTCTGTAATCGTTTAGTAACCTTTTAACAATTTGCAATCGTTAATATCTAACGAGCGGGTTAGAACCGGGTTAACCATGATAAATTATTTAACATGATTTGTATCCGGTTTATATATTTTCTAACGAGCGTGTTAGAAAAGGTTTGTGTTTATTTCTAACGAGCGTGTTAGAAAACGTTCATTTACATAAACCAAAAGTGAATATATATATTCATTTTATTTCTAACGAGCACGTTAGAAACGGTTTACTTTATAAAAAGCCCCGAATATTTTGAATGTTTGATAAACATTTAAATTCTAATTAGCATATTAGAATTGGTTACCATATAAACCACTCATTTCAACGATCGGTAATCGTTATTATCTAACAGCGGTTAGAAATGGTTTAAATATGATAAACTAATTATTAAAACGACGTGTATTCGTTTTATTTTTCAAACGAGCGAGTTTAAAATTGTTTTATTTAATAAACTATTATAAGGTTTATTGTTTTGATTTTTAATCTAAACATAAACATATAGTTTATTTTTAAAACACTTGGAAAACGAGAAATGTTTTGAACGAATAAAACATGTCTTTGCGAATTATAAGTGATTCGATATACTTCCACGAGAAGTATAACTTCTTGAACCATATAATAGTCTCGGAAAGACTATTTAGTGAAAAACAACTCGATATTGTTATAGACATAATAAGTTGCTTAACTACTTGCGAGTAGTTAATTGTAAACAACTTTATATTTTTGGACAACTTGTGATTATTCAAGTTTAGAGTTCCAAGATGAGGGAGTACCTCAAAACATGACACCGAACGAAATAATTGTGTTTATTTCGGTCAAAAGTGTTTAAGATAATAACACTTTGGCATTTGATGTTTAGACATCTTTAGTGTATCCGTTTTATTTTTTGTCCACTTTTATTTTATTATAAATGGTAGACTATCGTTTGGGTTTATTTCACATAAACAAATGGTCTAAATATAATATAAGATAAATATTTATTTTGGACTACTAATAATTTGTCAAAAGGATACACATTTTGGTACAAAGTGTAAAAAGTAGTTTACACAAACACAACGAGCGGGTTGTGATCATGACTTAGGTAATAAGTCACAAATCAAACATCAAATGCATAACGGCGTCGTAAGAAACGTGGTGAATGGTTTGAGATGAAATACACGAAAACGATATATGTCATTTAATGTTGAGAGCATCAACATGGAAATGCACATGTGAGTTTTTCATAGAATATAACATATGAAAGAAATATATGTTATTATTGTAAATGATTTTAATAAATTTAGAAAATTTATTAATGGAATTTACAATAGTGATGGATTTGTAGATGTTTCTACCACCATCAATGTTGTTTAAACTATGTGGAGGCTTGGTCCTCAATTTGGTAGAGTATCCCAATACATGGTATTAATGAAACAACGTAAATGTATATATCACTATAGGTATACGTGAATGCTTTGTTGTTGAGAGTCAATTAAATTGGCTATATCTCAAGACTCAAGTGATTTTATACCAAGATTTTTCATCAAAGTGACTTGGATTAAGACTTATGTTTAAGTCCTTAGGAAGTCAATGGTGAAGCCTTGGAGATAAAAAGGCAAACTAGTTATGATCCTAATGGATGAAGTTAACTATGGTTTTGAGGCCTTCCTAAAACCGATGGTTTTGGAATGGTGAAATAAAATTTCATTATTGTGTCTAAACTAAGAAACGAATGTTCGGAAGAGATAGTGCGTTATCTCTTAAGGCTGTGAAGAATCAGAATGATGCATCTTCTGTTCACATGCTAGAGTATTGTGGTCTAAAGCATGCTAGACTAATACTTGTTAATTTATATGCTCGACGGAGATTAAATTAACTTTAAACATTCAAAATATGTGATGACACAAGAATGAATTTTGTGCTAAACAAAACTATAAATATAACTTCATTAAAATGCAAGCAATGTGGGGGGAGGAGCCCATTGATTTAAGAAACAAACCCTTTAGGGTATGTGGAAATGGTAGTTGAGAAGTTTTCTCAAACTCGAAATGAAAGGGAGAACCTTTCATCACCCCATTTGGATGTTATCCAATTACACTTAAATGTGGGGGTGACTTGCATTTGAATGTGGAAATGGTAGTTGAGAAGTTTTCTCAAACTCGAAATGAAAGGGAGAACCTTTCATCGCCCTATTTGGATGCTATCCAATTACACTTAAATGTGGGGGTGACTTGCATATATTGCAAACGCTTGACCAAGTGGAGTACACAATGGTTATATGGAGTCAATCGAGTAGATTGGACTCGAATGCCAATTGGTTAGATTCAAAATCTAGTAAGATGTCAGTTATGACACACCAAAGGCATGGTGAAAACGTGTCTAGCCATGAATTGAGTTTCATGTCATTCTAAAGACAAGGTACATAACTGGATCTAGGTTGAGATCACGAGTTATAAGTCTTATGAATCGACTAAAAGGCAAATGTGACTAGCAAGTCAAGAACACGTTAGAACAACAGATCTCAATTTAAATTGTCGTTGGTGACTTAGCGAAGTCAAAGATAATTTTGGATCCAACAACCAGTGGGTTGATAAGAGATCAGGTTGTGGAATGGGACTAAAGCCATGGATAAAGGGACATGAGGGAAACCTAACCTAGTTGACTGGAGATCCCAAGATCTAGGTTCAATAGGCCAACTTAATCATGAACCGAAGGGTAGTCACTGTGGGGGCATAGCTAATATATATGTTTATATATAAGCTAGTTTATATGTTTCATATATCCCCCTAAAACTATAAAAGGGTGTTTAAATACGTCCTAGTCCATTCCTATAATATTCAGTGACATTGTTGTGAGGTTAAGCATAATATGTGGTTTTATGATTTGTGTAAATCATAGTAAACCATAATGCTTTTAATGATTTAAAGGGAAATCACCTATGTTGGAGAGAAGTGTGGTCGCTTCGAATGGAATTAGGGCATAATTCCTAGAGCTCCCGCAGAACCAGGAAAGTGCTCCATGACCATTATAGGACACAATAGTGAGGGGATGGCCCGGCTAGGGAAAGTATTGTGTGAATGTATATTGTCGTTTACACAAATGGGGGGTTGTTCAAGGACATCACGTCTACAAAACCCTAGTAGACTAATTATGCTTCACAAAGGAAGGTTCAAAGGCAAAACCTACCTATCCTGCAATACTCGACTGTCGAGTTTTCATCGGGGAATTTTGTGTGTTTTAATCGATCTCCATTCATGTGGGGGATTGTTGGAAATTTTAGTGAAAATGAGTTTTTCACTAAATATTTTGGACATTAATAATATTTATATATGTGTTGTATAAATAATTATTTATGGTTTGTGTTCAAACTATGTCCAAATAGAGCTAAGATGAATGAGATATCGAAGCTTGAAGTTGTATGTTTGGAACAAACAAAGATGAATAAAATGGATTAGTTTGTCAACTTGTCCCACATAGGTGGGATGACAAAACTCAAAGTGGTATATAAGGAGGAGCACTCCTTGTAAATTGTTTCCTTAAAGGCAAACACTAGTGGGACCATAGGGTGCGTTGCACCCGCACATATGCGTGCGAGTATGGATGGCACATGACCAGGTGGCGTCCTGGTATGCATAGTGGCATCCGTGTGGCGCGCGACTCCACATCTCATATGCGCGCATAACATGAGCTATAGGCCAAATGTGGTGCACTTTGAACTTCGTACACCGCTTTTGTATTTTTGCCCATGAGCGTGTGGTCAGATACATGCCGGGTCCGCTTATGGCGCACCTTGGATGGCTTAGGCTCATAGCACAAGTTCGTTATGTGTTTGTCATTGGCTACGGCGGAAGCGTCGTATGCGCACGAGGTCCTTATGTGTGGGTTTGCTTATGGGGCACCCAAGGATGGCGTGAGGTATCCCGTTGATATGCGCGCTCCTTGGGGGAATGTCATTAGTCATGGCGGATGGTACATGGCGCAACATGTGGTGGGTGTCTCACGCGTGGCGCGAAGACTGCGGAGCACGCGGCCTGCTTGCGGGCGGGTCACACTCAGTCAACCCAGTCTCCGTCAGTTACATGAAAGCTTTGACTACCACTTAAATTCATTAAAATGATATTAAACCTTGTTTATTATAGAATTAATTGTCTAATTCATGACGATAATAAACACGGTTTAATGGCTTCTTTATGTGTGTGGTTATAAGAAGAGAATGTTGGGTCATTCTAGAAATCATCGAAAAGATGGAGAAATACACACACATGAAAGAACGTTTGTTCCATAGAAATTTAGAGAAGAGTATTCTCTAAATTGTCTTTTTATACAACTCAGTATTTTACTACAATATAAAGAACACCAACTTATACCCGGTGTAATCTCGGGCGCGAGTGCCATCTCCGGCAGTACACATACTGTTCCGGTTGTTGTACCCTGGGAGACAGACCGTCTGAGAGGAGGCGCGGAATCTGTTTTAAGGGAAGCGTGTTGAACACGTGCCTCAACCAAAAATCTTCAACGACAGTTTGTTCATTCTTGCAGCGGAGGTTTACTAAAGGGTGCGGTAGAAGTTCTTCCAAAGATGTTGGCTTGAATCAATATTGGTACAATTATTGTGTATTTTATTTTCGTTCATTTGATTTATGTAACCGGTATTGTACTTGATGAATTTCCCATAAATAACGAGAGTCTCGTTATTATTTATTTTATTAATATTTTATTAAAAAGTGAACCTAGTTCCTACATCTATACCTCATTATGTGCATCCAATTGCTTCCACCACCCATAGAATATAAAGGCAAGTCCATGTTGGAATTATAGTTTGGCCGAACTGCTTGATATAAGATATATCACATCTGGAACCTTCAGGAACTTTAACTTCTTTTGTTTTTGTTTTATTACAGTTTATTACTACTTCATCCATACTTGACAAGTATATCTAAGCTGGAGGCCTAATAAGAATTTTTAATTTAATTTATTAAAAAATCACAACACACACATATATGTGTGTGTAACTTTATTTTAGTTCAGAAGCACAATTCCCAGCTCCCTATACTTGTAGTTATAAAAGTGAAACATAATCATAATATGTTTCACTTTAATTGATAACTAAATTTGGATATAATACAAAAACCAAAAAACTGCAGTATGTTCATCAACCACAATCATGATTAAGTTCTAACTTATTTGATTTTGGGATGTTTATGAATATGCAGATGAGATAAGACCCAGGAGACACTTCTGTGTGGAAGATGAGGTCTTGATGATGGACAATTTGTTAATAGACATGATGGGTATATCCTTCTAAGAGCAAACTAATGTGAGTTGAAGAAACCAAGCAATTCTTTTCATGTTTTTTTCGGTCAGTTGTTGATTATGCCTAATGCTTTGCTTCAAACCCCTTTTCATGAATTTTAGCTAGACTTTGAAGAGATTGAACTAAAAAGAGCAAAAGGTGATTAGGTGGCGATTCGGGCTAAAAGATGGTAAAAGCTAGCCATTGCAAGAGATTGTGGATGTAATGGGCGTGAACCACGAATGGGTCAAACAAAGGTAAAAGGAAAGTCTTTGATGAAGACGACCAATAATGGAGTTGTAGTGTTTATTTTATATGAATAAAGTTGGATGATCCGAAAAAAAACCGATCCACATTCATTTGCATCCAATGTGAAATTATGTGTTTATGGTATGGTACATATTTTTGTTGATAATGTTTGCCAAACATGAATGGTTATCCACTTATAAAAAAAACATATAAAAAAATTTCTTTTATAAATATAATTTTTTTTAACACAACCCATAACCCGTGAAGCTCACGGGTATATAACCTAGTAACTCAATAAGTCATTTTGAGAAGAAATCCCAAACACCACCTAACTACGACTGCCTCTTCTGGGTTTAGACATCAAAAGATTTAAGAAAACATTACTTTCTCATATTTTATTTAGAATTTAATTTAATGTAAACCTAATTTACTTTTTTTTAGAGTTAAATGCCATTTTAGTCCCTGTGGTTTGGACCATTTTGCCAGTTTAGTTCAAAGGTTTCATTTTTAACCTGTGGGTCCAAAAAGGTTTCACAGTTGCCATTTTAGTCCACTTGGTTAACTTCATCCATTTTTTCTGTTAACGAGAAGGCCAATTCGGTCATTTTGTATGTAATTCTGTTAACTAAAAGGGCAATTCAGCCATATAAAATGACCGAATTGGCCTTCTCGTTAACACGAAAAATGGATGAAGTTAACCCAGTGGACTAAAATGGCAACTGTGAAACCTTTTTGGACCCACAGGTTAAAAATGAAACCTTTGGACTAAACTGGCAAAATGGCCCAAACCACAGGGACTAAAATAGCATTTAACTCTTTTTTTTAAATAAAACTTCATTAAAAACAACCTTCGACCTAAACGGACAAAAGGTCAATACAAAACAGAATCCACAACCCAAACGGGTAAATGACCAAATTACACCATATACATAGTATATTTACACCACTCCTTCCAACATAAATATTTACATGATGATCTATTTTTTAGCCATCCAAAACCTCTCGCTTTAATATCTATCAAAATCTCTTGCAAGCTTCTCCTGATCCTGATCTGATTGAATACCAAATCGTTTCTGGCCTTCCAAATACACCAACACGAGATAATAACCAATCCCCGTAAAATCTTCTTCTTTTTTTTACCTTCTTGATTAGAATTATGAAGATCCATCAAATCTTTGAAGTCGAAAGCGAATATCGGGGGAATGTTGCACCAAGCGCTCATAGCCGCCCATACACGAATCGCCACCGAACATGCCGTAAATAAATGGTCCACCGATTCCTCATACTCGTCGCAGAAAGGACACATAACTGATGTTATAATTTACTTGTCACGTCTTATTTTCAAAATGTTTTAGTTTATCTTTTATTGGTTTCTTTTAATTTTGTAACATGATTATATTTTTATTATATGACACATCAACCTAAAAGCTACAACATAATTTTAAAATGCTCCTTCTATACACACACCCCTATAATCTTATTTTCACATCTCTAGTGTATATGGGCCGTATAAGGTTATACGACCCGTATAGAATGATTTTGGACAGAAATAAATGCAGTAGAAACTTTTTTTTCACATGTATACGGGCCATATAACATTATACGAGTCGTATACAGTTGTATACGAGCAATATAATGTTATACGGCCAAATGTGTTTATTTTTGTGAGGTTTGATCAGATTTTTGGGTTTATAAGATCTGTATTTGGGCCGTATAATGCTATACAGCCCGTATATAAGTTTTTTGTGTAAAACCGAACAACCGTTTAATAAATTTTAGTAATTCTTTAGATAGTGTTTTCAGTATCCGAAGTTTGTTGGGTGGCGACGACGGTGGGTGTGTGAGAGTACTGAGAGGTACGGATGCTGAAGGTTTTCGGTATCCGAAGTTTATTGGGTTGTTTGTAGCTAGGGTTCAGAATGCTTAAATATGGTGATATTAGAAAACTGTACACTGCATGTAAACACGGGGGCTTTGTGATGATATCTGTAACATCCTGAAAATATAAACTCTTAAGTTTTTGCAATTTGACTGCAAATAAATTAGTAAAATAAACTAACTAGGAATGACACTAACCTAGTTAGATGATGACACATGTGTAATTAAAGACATAAAAATAAACCAAAGGAAACTAGAGGGACCAAAAGTATTAAACTTGAAAATGGTTTTAATAAAAACATTTTTATTAAACACAAACTCCCCTTATGAGGATGCTGGGATCGATCAAACAAGGGGGAGGGCGACCAAGCATGTCAAAACCCTAAGAACTCACTAATCTCACAAATTGAAGGCTCAAACCAAGTTAAAATCGAAAATTGAGCATAGATTATTGATCCTCATCGCAAGGGGGTTGTAAGGTATGTAAAATTTGATGTTAATTCTCTGTTTGAAATTCTCATGAGTTTGGGAAATTCGAAGATTGATGTTGCATGTTTGCTATTTGAATAGAATAGGGATGATATAGTGTCTAGGAGTAAAAACCTAGACAATAACATGTGAAATCATGGCTAATTCCTGAAAATCTCATGAACACATTGAAGGTGATTCATGGGTTTTGTGGGAAACTAGTAAACACTAGGGTTTTGAATGATTATTCTAGTATAATATGGGTCATAGAAAGTGATTTCTGAAATAATGATGTCTAATGTTATATGAAAGCTTAATTGATGTAAATGTTAGCTAAACAGGAAGCCATGAACTTGAATATAAATGATATAAAAATATGTCCTTAAAGTGTTTGTGAAAATGTCAACTAGAAGGCAAAATGTTGAGATATAAACAAAAACGCATAAATTGGGCTAAATGATAAATTATGCGTTACATGTGAAACAAAGGGTTCTAAATACAATGTGATTGAACTCTATAGGAAAGGAAGCCGGAGCTACGAGCGGACAAGCCAGTGTTGATGCACGATTAAAGGGTGTGCTTTGAAGGTATGTAACTTGATTCGTTACATTGGGTAAATTTTGATAACTAGCATATGTGTAGTTGAATCGTAGAACAAAAGTTGTGTTGATCTAAAGCGATGATGTTCGCTATACTGAATAATAAGACAAGAATTGGTTAGAACTTGTTGGTAGTAATCATAATGGAGGATTCCGTAAGATGAGCCAAACAGGTCAAATAATCGATTAATGCGTGGCAAATACTTAGTAATATAGTTAATTGGTCTTTTGTTATTATTGATAAAAGACATAATAGAATACGAGAATTTAACATGTTGGCTGTTAGAATGAGAAATCCGAGAATTTGGTTTGGGCAAAACAACAAATCAGTGAAACCATAGCCTTTCAGAGACCACCGTAAGTTACGGTAGTACCGTAACTTACGGTAGAGGCCAAAAGGCTACGGTGGAATTGATGCGTGTGAAGTGTCGTATATATTAGGTGTATATTTTAAGCTCCTTTAACACTTATTTTAGCCAAGTTTTAAATTTATAAAACACGATATTTTACTAACACTAAACACACATATGGGCAAGTGCACCCATCGTGAGCGTAGTATAGCGTTGGTAAGATACCGAGGTCGTCCAAGGACACAAGAGCTTTTAGTACCGGTTTATCCTCAACGTCTAACCAAAATAAAAAGTTTAGAAAAAATGTTTTAAGCTAAGAAAAATAAAAACTAACTAAAATGCTGAAAAATAAAAATAAAAGAAAAACAGATAGACAAGATGAATCACTTGGTTCCGACTCGTATCTAGTATAACCTTTGATTATTTCCGCACTTTTGCACATAATTAAGAGATTATCTTAGTTATTGTAGTAGGCCCCTCTTTTGAAGGTGACGTTACCCTCACCCCAGTAGTTTGAGTCAGCAAGGATACAATCCTAAAAGGGTGGATTATTGGAAGATAATGAATTAAGTTATTAATGCAGTATTATGGTAGGCCCCGCTTTTGGCGGTGACGTTACCCTCGGCTAAGTAGTCTGAGTCAGCAGGGATACAGTCCTAAGTAGCCGGGTTATAGTATTAATAGTAGTTAACTTATGAGGGGATCAAAGAGTTTGGACCCCCGCCATCCAATACCGTGAAGTATTGAAGGAGATCCTACTAAATTTGACACAGGTCCATTGCAGGACCTCTAAACGCTGAACAATGGCAAGACCTTTACCAAACCGTTCCCTTAACCCCCGACCAGGTAGCCAACATACCTCCATATAGACCGTGGAGATATGAATGGTGAAAATCCTTTATTTTATATAGACAGTAAAATAATGCCAAGACACCACGGACAAACGATAAGGAAAGATCACCTTCAACATAAGTAACTAGTTATTAAAGTCATTAATACAAAACCAAATAAAAAGTGCAAAAGATTAGAAATAAAAAGTATTATACTAGACACTTTGTCTTCACCAAGTGATGTAAGAGACTTAGGCAAACATGGCCTTGATTGTCAAGAACTCTTACGATCAATCTTGGATCCCGAGACAACTCACACACTCTACGATGGACAATGGATGATGGTGGTGGGTGATGGTGTTGTGATGGTGGTGGGTGATGGATGAAGTGTGAGAGAGGTGGTGTGCCAAGGGATGAGTTGAAATGAAACCAAGCACTCTTATTTATAGGCTGAACGGAGGGCTGGGCACGGCCCCGTGTTCGCTGGGCACGGCCCCGTGCCTGTCTGACACTTTCTCTCTTCATTAATTGTAATTCGCAATTACAATTAATGCGCCTGCTGTACTTTCGACACGCCCCCGTGTTCGCTGGTCACGGCCCGTGGTGGGTAATAGAAGCTTCTATAGGTTTGTCTTTTCTGCTGCTTCTTGGGCACGGCCCCGTGCTGGCTGAGCACGGCCCGTGTTCAGTCCTCTGCCTTCTCTATTTTGCTTGGGAAGATGCCGTTGAGGGGTCGGGCAGTCCACTTATGTTCCTTTCCTTGTATTTATGTTAGATTTAGCTGTCTTTTTGCTTCTTTTGTGAATTTGAGCTCATTTAATCCTGAAAATACAAAAGGAAGACAAAAACACTCTTTTTCCAACATTAGTACTTAAAAAGGGTTAGTTTTATGCCTCAATTGATGTAATTTATATGTTGCATTTTACACACATCAAATACCCCCACACTTGAACTTTTGCTTGTCCTCAAGCAAAACTCTTTAATATGTGGCTTACACTCCCAAATGGAATAGGTAGAAGAGAAGGTTTTGGGCTTGTCGTAGAGTGTCGGGAATCCAAGATCTTTTTGGGTTTTATTCCTCTACTCTCTTTCCACATTCAAATTTTACTTCCTCATCCCCAAACTTCAATGTCAGAGTTCCGTCATTCATATCCACCACAGCTTGGGCGGTGGCTAAGAATGGCCTCCCAAGGATGAGAGGGACATCGGTGTCTTCTTCCATGTCTAGGATGACAAAGTCGGTTGGAAAAACGAAATTATCAACCTTGACTAGCAGATTTTCAGCGACACCTTGTGGAAATTTGACGGACCTGTCGGCTAGTTGTATGCTCATCTTTGTAGGGCTTGTCGTTCCTAGGCCAAGCCGCTTGAACATTGATGTGGGCATGAGGTTGATGCTTGCCCCAAGATCGGCTAACGCATTACGGACGGGGGACTCCCCAATCGAGCAAGGGATTGTGAAGCTCCCGGGGTCGATTCTCTTTTGTGGAAGTTTGTTGAGTACTAAAGCTGAGCATTCTTCGCCTAAGTTAACTAATTGCAATGATTCAATTTTCCTTTTGTGGGTGAGGAAATCCCTCATAAATTTTGCATATTTAGGCATTTGGGTTAGGACCTCAATAAAAGGAATATTAACATGCAATTGTTTTAGTAAACTTTCGAACTTTGCGAATTGCTCATCGGTCTTCTGACGATTTAACCTACCGGGGTATGGAATCGGATGAGTCTTGGTGGTTTCTTGAGTAGTTGAAGTGTCACACCCCGAATTTCCACGTGTCACCGGTGGGCCCGGTGGGGAGTATCGTGACGTGGTTGGCAACATAATAGTCAAACAACACAATTATATAAATGCACAGCGGAAGCAAAAGATAATATATTACAATCCGAATATAAAGTAATATCCAGTATTACAACGGAAAGTAAAGGATCCACAGGCGGATCTTAAAACATATCATTTGTTCAACAGACTTTAGACGCCTAGGACTTTCAAGATTTCCTTATTAGCACCCTGAGCTTCCAGCCAATTATGTTCAGTACCTGTCACTTAACCTTTTTGGAAAATACGTCAGTTTTCACTGGTAAATACACTCAACCGACTCATTTTGGAAAATGATTGAAAATTGGTTTGGATGCACTTGGCACAAAATATATTGACACTTTGATTAAAATGCACAGAGGCAAAATTAATCTTTTATACTTGGAACAATTATATTTATAACCTTGTATACAGATTTACATGTTCGTTGTACGTTCAGGGCCCGATGTAGAAACCGAGTCAAGATTAACAGACACGCCACAAGTATAGGCCCACAAGAGAGTGGGATACCGTTTCCCTTAGGCAACTGTCAGGTGTATGCCTACACCCCGTGCGTAAGACGTGGCCATTTTATAACACAATGATGTCAGGGATATCCGGGACATGGTCATTAACCCCTAAAGGCTTTTATTTCAAACAATACAGATTAAACCGGGTTACCTCAATAATTTAACCTTCATTAAGATTAAATATTCAATACCCGACCAAGCGGTATCGTTATACCGTATTCCAAGCCCGTATAGGGAAAATAAGTTAAGAGTATTTACCTGAGCTAGCTCCTGTCTTAAATAGCAAGAATCTAATAACTCGCCGTAGTCACTTAAGTAAGCGTAGGTACAATTTACCGGAAGTGCTCTAGTCTGGAATGATGGTATAAATAATTAATTAGAATGCTAACGGGTCTTTAATTAAGCCTAAGCTTAGACCGATTAGTCTTATAGATACGGTTCGTACGCACGATTAAGCGAAGACCGGATAGAATGTGATTCTGACCCGACAAGTTTGAAGACTTGTTTAATATGGGTTCGTTATTCACATTCTAGATTTTGAGATAAAACCGATAAGGTTTGACCCGTTTCGGCTAACTTATATAAACCGATCCGAACGCGAATAACGCGTAACGGGTAACCGAATAGGTCGCGAACAGGTTTCCTAAGTTAATATGCCTTAAATATGTTGTGATATCAGTAGGATACCTTTCATTATGCCCAAAACGAGTTTAATCTCAATTTAAGCCCCGTAGGGGTATTTTGGTCATTTACCTAAGGCATATATACTACCTGTCATACAACTACTCGAACGATGTGACCATAAGGTCACTTAATGTGTTTGGTCGGATCCTAATGATCGACCAAACGGGTCGGGTTCGAAAGTATAAGCGATTGTTTAGATCGCTTACCTTCACGACCCTATATAAGCACTAAACTAAAAGTGACGAGCTAAGCATGTTAAAACATGCTTAACTAAGTTAGAAAACAAGTTTGGTATCAAAACAAACGGTTTTGATACCCATAAGTAGTTTGGTTACAAAATACGCAAGAATACGTATTCTGGCCGAAACTACGGCTCGTCACTGAGCCTAGATAACGTGGTAATCAGTAGGTATAGTCACTAGGGACTATAACCATCGTGATCACGCTCACGTTATGAAGTTCAAACGAACTTCGCATCGACCATAAACTGGTCAATGCAGAAAGTCAAACAAAGTTTGACTTTCGGACCCGAAAAGCGATAAAAGAACGAAAGAATACTTACGAAGGGTCCCCGCTAGTAAATCTTGGTCGAATAGCTCAGGTATGAAGCAATGGCTTCAACTTAGAGCTCTAGGATCAGATTTGTGGGTTTTTGAGTTGTGAGGGGTTGGGTATTTATAGGATATGCACCACCGTTAGGATCGTTTATCGAATATCGTGCCCGAATCTTATCCGTACAAGTGTCGGAAGGTTATGGTGCCTAAATTGCCACTAACCATAGGAAATCAACATGTGGCATTGAGATTGGGAGTGCCAAACAGCTGCAACCAGCTGTTTGATGCATTTAATCTGGTCAGAAGGGGCCATGCGGCCCGCTTCAGGATGCCCTTAAAGTCATGCGGGCCGCCTGAGGGTCCTGATCAGACAACAAGTTTGAAAAAAAGACAGTTTCAGTCCCTGCACGTGTTTAAGGCCTTTTTCGACACTTCTAAGGCCCGTAAAGCCAACTTTAAGGCCCTAAAATGTTGCCTATACATTGTGGACATGAAACATGCTCAAAAATGTGCCGGGTGATGGCTCGTTTGGTCGTACGAACGCGATGTTCGCTTAATTACGACGGAATGCGCATAAGCGCGAAAAACGAACCAAATGACGCGACGAATGGATTTTTCTTATGGAGAACACTAAAATAAAATGTTTTAGTGTTTACATAAATTTTTGGGTGTCCGGGGATATACAGAATGCGAGATATGCGCGTAAACGCAAACTTGTGCGCTTTTTGACACTTTTAGTCCCTGCAGGACATAAAAGTTTATTCTTGCGCACCAAACACCTCCAAGCCTATATCTAAGCTATGAGAAGTATGAATAGGGTATGTTTGACTCACGGTCATATTCCGGGAGGTCCGATAATCATACGAATCGGCATACTTTAGCAGTTTGACGCTTTAACCCCCTTGTACACGAATTTGATCATAACTTTCTCATACGACAACGAATCTTTATGAAATTTATATCGTGCATTCTAGTGAGCATAATTAACCGTTACAAAGCTTCGGGTTTGTCAAAAGGTCATTCAGAGGTATAACTTAAACATGTTGACACATTTAACCCCTGTAGTTTGTAATCTCTCACTTTTAGCTTCGTATGATCCATGATTTATTCGTTTGATGGTATGAACATTACATAGGGTTACTATAAAGTATAATTATTCACTGTTGACATTTTGAACTCGTATATTCACATACTTTTCATGTTCGTCAACTTTAGTCCCTCTAAATATAATTTCACACGTTCAAGCTTATGACACGTGTCATTACATTATAGGACGTGAATTTTTCGGGGTGTTACATCCTCACCCCCTTAAAAGAAATCTCGGCCCGAGATTTACTGAAAAAGGAAGCATCCTCTGCCTAATAATGGCAATTTACAGATGGTTAGGAATTTGTATGATCTTGTTCGTTGTTTCCAGTGCAACTTTCAGATCCAGATAATTGGACTTACCAATCTATTGTCCTAATCAATAGATTGTTTAATATTCCATTTATACAAGGTCTCCAAAGGGAGCAGCCTTGATGCTTACATATCTACTATTATAGAAAAAGCTTATTTTAAGGTGAGATGGTTATTTCAACCACTGCATAACAAATCTTAGGGAATAGCTAATCCTTGCCGTTAGTCGAACAATTCGACTATTCTGGGCAGCTGATGGCAAATTCTTAATCGTTGCCTAAGTAGGGTTGCGGTAACAATGCATAAGCAAAAATGAACCGTCTTTCTTACCCAACCATATCAAACTCTTAGAATATCGAGTTAGGATATATGAATCTATATCTTAAAATTTTCTTAATCAGGTTTTTGGTTGTTCCATAATAAACATGGAGTTCTTACAACACTCTAACCCAAAGCGGGATGTTAATCGTAACTCTACCTGCCTCTAAGGAGGTAAACAGGGTAAACTTGGAAGAAGATAACCAAGATACAAGGAGGTTACAGAGATTTTCCATATCTCAAGCTCCAGTTCACTCATCGTTGCTTGTGTCGAATAAATGACACATTTATGTTACTAGTCCACGAATTCCTTAATCGGGAACATTTACTTGGACAATTTTATTTTGGATATCTTCTTTGAATACTACTAGTCGACATTAGTACTATATGACCATTGGGATATCTCAGGGGTTCCATGTATTAAACCTCCATGCTGATCAGACATGGAAATAATCTATGGGACACACTAGGATACGTCAATCCTCATATGACACTTTTATCAAACATAGTTTGGCATTCGCAGGCGATAGAAAACAATGAGAAGAATAATTTAAAATAACATATGTTGTCGTACTCTATGCGAAGAAAGAGTACTCTTAGATTTTCGGAAGGATTCCTTGCCGATACTAGAAGAATCGGTTACTATGGTTTCCTTGGTAAGTTATACCTCATTTCTAATATCTGAAGTTCTTATGAATGAAATCAGAAGTTTGCTAAGTTTATGTTTCATGAAGATTTATTATTGCCTGTATAAAAAAAACAGGACACTTAGTAGTGATTATCATTGATAAATGATAAGGAAGTTTATTGCACAAGTGCTTATATTTAATTAGAATAGAGATTTTCACAAACTAGGCACCTAGCACAGTTGGCTAGGCGCGCGAAAGGGTGCGGCCGGCCTAGACCCGGGTTCGATTCCGGGGACGGCCAGTTCCACCATTTTTTTATGTTTAATATTAATTAATCGTACGGACACGTGTAATTACGAGGGTTGTCTCATAAGGAGTTTTGATAATTATTTGCTTCTTATCATTCACATTATGGACTTGATTTTTAAGGCAACCACTCGATTTTCATCACTATATTGGGTCCTTAAGTATGCAACCAAAAGTTTGCTACAAGGATATTAGAAAAAGTGATTTCTAATAGATATTAATATCAATATAGGATTTGTTGGAGCATTTTCGACGTAACATCGTCACTTTCTACCGGGCCTTAAATGACCGGAGTCTTAATCAGGTGGAGACAACAGTTCTCAACCTTTATCATTCATAATATATTTATACGTGCCAGTATCAAATAAGTTTTTACATAAACTGCTTGATAAGGAAAGGTACATATTATATTATTATTCTGCCCCATCTCTTGGGCGTTCATCCTGACAACTCGTGCTTTTGTTCACTTGGCCTACTCGGGATTCTTCTGGTTCCTAGGGCAGTTGGTCTTGATATGCCCCTTCTCGTTGCAACCATAACAGGTTGCATCTTTTAACTTCTTGCAATCCAGGGTTTTATGTTCCCTAGATTTGCAAATTCCACACGGTAGAGGCTGAGACTCGAATCTGCATTTCCCAAGATGGTATTTCTTACAGGTTTCGCACCTGGTCTTCTCTCCCGACTGCTGGCTGTCTCTCTTAAACCCGGAACCCTTCTTATTTTCAGAGTTCCTCCTCCTATCGGAGTGATGGGAATTCTCATCCTCCCTTTTACGCTTTCCGTCTTCCGAGACTTTGACAGCCTTGTTTCTAACCACATCGAGTGTGAGAGATAGCGACAGATCTGCCACTGACCTGAATGTAGTAGGTCTTGAAGCCTTAACACTGGCTTTTATTTCTGGGGCTAAACCCCCTATGAAGCGAGCAATTCTCTTGGGTTCCGGTGTGATCAAATAAGGAACCAATCGAGACTTGGTATTGAAATTTGTAAGGTATGCTTGACAATCTAAGTTCTCCATGACTAATGTCAAGAATTCAGTCTCAATCTTCTCAACTTCATGTTGAGGACAGTAATTTTCTTTGATAAGAGCAACGAACTGATCCCAAGTCATCTCGTACAAAGGGATCTTCCCCGTAGCTTGAATGAGAGACTTCCACCATGCTAGTGCCTCTCCCTTGAATGATTGTGACACAAACTTGACCACATCTTTCTCAGCGCATCCGCTGATATCCACCACTGTATCCATCTCTTCTAACCATGTCATACAATCTACAGCTCCTTCCTCCCCAGTGAAATCCCGGGGTTTACACGAAACGAAGTACTTGTAGGAGCAACCCTTATCAGGGGGTCTTTGATTCAGTATGATCTGTTGAGACGGATCACTGTGATGGTTAGAAGAGTGACGCTCATCATCTTCCTTCTTGGGATCATCCTTCTTGGGCGGTGGCTTTGAAGGCTGTGTAGATAGGGTCCTACTACGAGTCCCACTATACTCATCATACTGCCTTTCCAATGCCTGTGTAACGGCGCCGTCAATTATGGCTTTTAATTCAGCACCCGTTAAATTTATCCGGGCGTTCTCGTTATTCCCCACTGGATGACTATTACCCTCGCCCGAGTTAGCCATACTAATTGAACTGTTACAGAAAACAAGAACAATAGTTTATTTGGGAGTTTATTATGGAATTGCCCCTTAGGGTAATTCATCAACCATGGTAAACAGAGACCATATTTGGTTAATTTATTAATCATATTTATTTAGGATTTCTATTATAATTTATCCTAATTATTAACAGTTTTATTAGTGGCACCCAATGGCCTGGTCACAAGGACATTTATAAATTATAAGCCATGATTTCAGAGAATCAAGGTCTTTAAGTATATTAGCACAACTGGCTTAGTCACAAGGACATATTTTTAAATTATATGCTAGGATTTCAGAGAATCAAAGTAGTTGAGGTTTGAACCTAGTTCATTACCTTGACAGGGAGTCATTGCTACCACTGTATTTTGGCTCATGTGGAAATGAGCAAGGCCCGTAGGCGTTATATTACCACGTTTGGTTAACATGTGATCATCTTATTGATGATGTAAACCCAGGATTCAGAGATCATTAAACTGGGTTAGGAATCTTCTAAAGAGTCCTATATAAAAATGACATGTGTGATTATTAGTGGATCACGTCTGCCAGGGGCGTTAATCCTACTTACGGATGTGAACCGGGATTCGAACCTTTTAAACAGGTCTTACCATCATGGCCCGGCCTTAAAGTGACCCGAAGACTAGGTTTCACTTTTAAGATTTTTATTAATATTTAACGCAGAAAATTTCTGAATTGAACTGTTAATAGGGATCTGAATCTACATTGAGGAACTGCCATCTTGGCCGGTCTTAATATGACCCGAAGCTAGGTCTTGTCCTTTTAGATTTTTGCCCTTTTTTTTTTTTTTTTTTTTTTTAAATGGTAGATCTTGCAAAAGAAATGTTATTAAGGATTAAAATCTAAATTGAGGAACTGCCATCTTGGCCGGTCTTAATATGACCCGAAGCTAGGTCTTGTCCTTTTGGATTTTGCCATTTTATTATAATGTAGGTCTTATAATATAGGAATGATATTTTTAAACTTAATCGTTCCTTTAAAATTTAAACAAGTGTAGTGTTGCCCTAAATGGGACTTCAAAAGAATAATGTCGTCCTCGGAGGGACTGAATGATATTTATGTCCTTATAAGGACTAAATAAGGAAACGATCTTTAGCGAAGGAGTTTCTTCTTCATTCAATTCCTGAATGCTTTCTCCCTGGGTTGAAGGTCTCATCCTGGTCGCGGTACGAAGCTCAGCTTTTCAAGGCTCCAGATTGTGGAGAATTTCCAATACGGCTTCTTCGCTTGGCGACGTATCCAATATATATAAAAATTTGGAAGTAAAAATTTCCAGAGTAGGATTGAAAGTATTCCTATGTTAAGTCTAGACTCAGAAGTTTAGATATGTGCAATTGTGTAACTGAGATTAAACACAAAAGGCTAGTGTTTAATTCACTCAGTGTTGGCTCTGATACCAACCTGTCACACCCCGAATTTCCACGTGTCACCGGTGGGCCCGGTGGGCCCGGTGGGGAGTATCGTGATGTGGTTGGCAACATAATAGTCAAACAACACAATTATATAAATGCACAGCGGAAGCAAAAGATAATATATTACAATCCGAATATAAAGTAATATCCAGTATTACAACGGAAAGTAAAGGATCCACAGGCGGATCTTAAAACATATCATTTGTTCAACAGACTTTAGACGCCTAGGACTTTCAAGATTTCCTTATTAGCACCCTGAGCTTCCAGCCAATTATGTTCAGTACCTGTCACTTAACCTTTTTGGAAAATACGTCAGTTTTCACTGGTAAATACACTCAACCGACTCATTTTGGAAAATGATTGAAAATTGGTTTGGATGCACTTGGCACAAAATATATTGACACTTTGATTAAAATGCACAGAGGCAAAATTAATCTTTTATACTTGGAACAATTATATTTATAACCTTGTATACAGATTTACATGTTCGTTGTACGTTCAGGGCCCGATGTAGAAACCGAGTCAAGATTAACAGACACGCCACAAGTATAGGCCCACAAGAGAGTGGGATACCGTTTCCCTTAGGCAACTGTCAGGTGTATGCCTACACCCCGTGCGTAAGACGTGGCCATTTTATAACACAATGATGTCAGGGATATCCGGGACATGGTCATTAACCCCTAAAGGCTTTTATTTCAAACAATACAGATTAAACCGGGTTACCTCAATAATTTAACCTTCATTAAGATTAAATATTCAATACCCGACCAAGCGGTATCGTTATACCGTATTCCAAGCCCGTATAGGGAAAATAAGTTAAGAGTATTTACCTGAGCTAGCTCCTGTCTTAAATAGCAAGAATCTAATAACTCGCCGTAGTCACTTAAGTAAGCGTAGGTACAATTTACCGGAAGTGCTCTAGTCTGGAATGATGGTATAAATAATTAATTAGAATGCTAACGGGTCTTTAATTAAGCCTAAGCTTAGACCGATTAGTCTTATAGATACGGTTCGTACGCACGATTAAGCGAAGACCGGATAGAATGTGCTTCTGACCCGACAAGTTTGAAGACTTGTTTAATATGGGTTCGTTATTCACATTCTAGATTTTGAGATAAAACCGATAAGGTTTGACCCGTTTCGGCTAACTTATATAAACCGATCCGAACGCGAATAACGCGTAACGGGTAACCGAATAGGTCGCGAACAGGTTTCCTAAGTTAATATGCCTTAAATATGTTGTGATATCAGTAGGATACCTTTCATTATGCCCAAAACGAGTTTAATCTCAATTTAAGCCCCGTAGGGGTATTTTGGTCATTTACCTAAGGCATATATACTACCTGTCATACAACTACTCGAACGATGTGACCATAAGGTCACTTAATGTGTTTGGTCGGATCCTAATGATCGACCAAACGGGTCGGGTTCGAAAGTATAAGCGATTGTTTAGATCGCTTACCTTCACGACCCTATATAAGCACTAAACTAAAAGTGACGAGCTAAGCATGTTAAAACATGCTTAACTAAGTTAGAAAACAAGTTTGGTATCAAAACAAACGGTTTTGATACCCATAAGTAGTTTGGTTACAAAATACGCAAGAATACGTATTCTGGCCGAAACTACGGCTCGTCACTGAGCCTAGATAACGTGGTAATCAGTAGGTATAGTCACTAGGGACTATAACCATCGTGATCACGCTCACGTTATGAAGTTCAAACGAACTTCGCATCGACCATAAACTGGTCAATGCAGAAAGTCAAACAAAGTTTGACTTTCGGACCCAAAAAGCGATAAAAGAACGAAAGAATACTTCGAAGGGTCCCCGCTAGTAAATCTTGGTCGAATAGCTCAGGTATGAAGCAATGGCTTCAACTTAGAGCTCTAGGATCAGATTTGTGGGTTTTTGAGTTGTGAGGGGTTGGGTATTTATAGGATATGCACCACCGTTAGGATCGTTTATCGAATATCGTGCCCGAATCTTATCCGTACAAGTGTCGGAAGGTTATGGTGCCTAAATTGCCACTAACCATAGGAAATCAACATGTGGCATTGAGATTGGGAGTGCCAAACAGCTGCAACCAGCTGTTTGATGCATTTAATCTGGTCAGAAGGGGCCATGCGGCCCGCTTCAGGATGCCCTTAAACTCATGCGGGCCGCCTGAGGGTCCTGATCAGACAACAAGTTTGAAAAAAAGACAGTTTCAGTCCCTGCACGTGTTTAAGGCCTTTTTCGACACTTCTAAGGCCCGTAAAGCCAACTTTAAGGCCCTAAAATGTTGCCTATACATTGTGGACATGAAACATGCTCAAAAATGTGCCGGGTGATGGTTTGTTTGGTCGTACGAACGCGATGTTCGCTTAATTACGACGGAATGCGCATAAGCGCGAAAAACGAACCAAATGACGCGACGAATGGATTTTTCTTATGGCGAACACTAAAATAAAATGTTTTAGTGTTTACATAAATTTTTGGGTGTCCGGGGATATACAGAATGCGAGATATGCGCGTAAACGCAAACTTGTGCGCTTTTTGACACTTTTAGTCCCTGCAGGACATAAAAGTTTATTCTTGCGCACCAAACACCTCCAAGCCTATATCTAAGCTATGAGAAGTATGAATAGGGTATGTTTGACTCACGGTCATATTCCGTGAGGTCCGATAATCATACGAATCGGCATACTTTAGCAGTTTGACGCTTTAACCCCCTTGTACACGAATTTGATCATAACTTTCTCATACGACAACGAATCTTTATGAAATTTATATCGTGCATTCTAGTGAGCATAATTAACCGTTACAAAGCTTCGGGTTTGTCAAAAGGTCATTCAGAGGTATAACTTAAACATGTTGACACATTTAACCCCTGTAGTTTGTAATCTCTCACTTTTAGCTTCGTATGATCCATGATTTATTCGTTTGATGGTATGAACATTACATAGGGTTACTATAAAGTATAATTATTCACTGTTGACATTTTGAACTCGTATATTCACATACTTTTCATGTTCGTCAACTTTAGTCCCTCTAAATATAATTTCACACGTTCAAGCTTATGACACGTGTCATTACATTATAGGACGTGAATTTTTCGGGGTGTTACATGAAGGAGCCTTTTCGGGTTGAGGCGTGGGCGAAGTAGCGCTTTGGCGTTGACCTCCTTCAATTGGTGGTGAGGGCTCATCCTCGGGACCCACGGTCCGGTTTCTCAACGTGATGAGGTGTACTTGTACCTTTGGGTTGGGTTCGGTATTACTTGGTAACGTGCCTTGTGGTCTCTCGGAGAAATTTTGAGCTAGTTGATTTAATTGTTTTTCAACGTTTTGAATGCTAGCTTGTTGATTTCTAAAATTCGATTCCAACTGTTGGAATCGATCCGAGTTTTTCTTTTCGGTGTCGGAGATGAGGCGAGATAGGGTATCTTCAAGCCTTTCTCTTCCACCTTGTTGTTGCGAGAAATTTTGTGGTTGTTGAAAGTTAGTTCGTTGGTTTTGTTGGTTACTACTATTGCCGGGATCTCTCCAACCAAGATTTGGGTGGTTACGCCATCCTTGGTTGTAGGTACCCGTTGGAGGACCCGACGGCCTAGGTCTATTATCAATGTAGTTTACCGTTTCCGCTTGTTCATCTAATTCTTTCATACAACTCCAATTTTCTTGTGACCCACCACACCCTTCACAAGCCATAACCGAGGCCGTTTTTGTCATTTCTAGCTTTTTGATTTTTGAAGAGAGGGCCTCGATTTGGGCTTGTAAAGAGGTGCTTTCATCAACCTTATGGGCGCCCGGGGCAATAGACTTATTACCTCGGGGAGTGTGCCATTGAAAATTGGTTTGAGCAATTTCCTCAATTTGATTATATATTTCATTTGGGCGACGATTACCTAAAAGTCCCCCGGAGCTGGAATCAAGTGTTTGTCTTGTGTGTGGCAACAACCCGTTGTAGAAAGTGGATACTTGTTGCCATACCGCTAGACCGTGATGAGGACACTTTCTTAGAAGCTCCTTGAACCTTTCCCAAGTTTCATATAAGGATTCCCCATCCTCTTGTGAGTATGTATTAATTTCAGTCATTAATTTAGCCGTTTTAGCAGGAGGGAAATACTTATATAGAAACTTTTTGGCTAGTTCATCCCAGGTGTTTACCGAGCCAACTGGGAGGGTATTAAGCCAAGCCTTAGCTCGGTCTTTTAGTGAAAATGGAAACATCCTAAGGCGAATGGCGTCGTTTGATGCTCCATTGATCCGAAAGGTATCACATATTTCCAAGAAATTAGTAATATGTAGATGAGGATCCTCGTCCGCAAGCCCATGAAAGGTTGCGGAGTTTTGGAGCATTTGTATCAAATGCGGCCGAAGTTCGAAGTTGTTGGCCTCGACATTCGGTGCATTGATAGCGGCACCGAGATTGCCTACGGTGGGCCGTAGGTAATCCATGAGGGTACGTTGGTCCGCCATTGGAAGTGGGTCCCCTGAAGCTTTCTCTTGATTTTTAGCTTTAAGTCTTTTTCTGAGAAAGCGTTCGGGTTCTTCTAAGGGTTCTTTTATGTCTCTACTAGAACTGGAGCTCATGCACTACGTAGGAGGTTCAAATGTGGCGCCTGGGTTCCAAGTCCTGCAACAAAAACAGAAAAGAACGTTGGTCAGAATGTTCACCACGGCCCCGTGCTCAGTGAACACGGCCCGTGGTCAGAGGTACAGTAATTGTTTTCTGTATCCCAGTTACTGGGAGTTGGACACGACCCCGTGTTGCACCGCCACGACCCCGTGCTCAGCTCTCTGTAACTCAGAAAATAAAAACTGCCAGTTATAATGCTGGGCACGGCCCGTGTCTGACCAGGCACGGCCCGTGCTGAGCTCTGCAGAAGCTGAAAAACTAAGAAAATCCTAAAAAAATTGAAAAATAAAAAGAAAAATGGTTAGGCCGTTGATTCCTAACTTTCTTAAAATCCTTATGTCCCCGGCAACGGCGCCAAAAACTTGATGCGTGTGAAGTGTCGTATATATTAGGTGTATATTTTAAGCCCCTTTAACACTTATTTTAGCCAAGTTTTAAATTTATAAAACACGATATTTTACTAACACTAAACACACATATGGGCAAGTGCACCCATCGTGAGCGTAGTATAGCGTTGGTAAGATACCGAGGTCGTCCAAGGACACAAGAGCTTTTAGTACCGGTTTATCCTCAACGTCTAACCAAAATAAAAAAGTTTAGAAAAAATGTTTTAAGCTAAGAAAAATAAAAACTAACTAAAATGCTGAAAAATAAAAATAAAAGAAAAACAGATAGACAAGATGAATCACTTGGTTCCGACTCGTATCTAGTATAACCTTTGATTATTTCCGCACTTTTGCACATAATTAAGAGATTATCTTAGTTATTGTAGTAGGCCCCTCTTTTGAAGGTGACGTTACCCTCACCCCAGTAGTTTGAGTCAGCAAGGATACAATCCTAAAAGGGTGGATTATTGGAAGATAATGAATTAAGTTATTAATGCAGTATTGTGGTAGGCCCCGCTTTTGGCGGTGACGTTACCCTCGGCTAAGTAGTCTGAGTCAGCAGGGATACAGTCCTAAGTAGCCGGGTTATAGTATTAATAGTAGTTAACTTATGAGGGGATCAAAGAGTTTGGACCCCCGCCATCCAATACCGTGAAGTATTGAAGGAGATCCTACTAAATTTGACACAGGTCCATTGCAGGACCTCTAAACGCTGAACAATGGCAAGACCTTTACCAAACCGTTCCCTTAACCCCCGACCAGGTAGCCAACATACCTCCATATAGACCGTGGAGATATGAATGGTGAAAATCCTTTATTTTATATAGACAGTAAAATAATGCCAAGACACCACGGACAAACGATAAGGAAAGATCACCTTCAACATAAGTAACTAGTTATTAAAGTCATTAATACAAAACCAAATAAAAAGTGCAAAAGATTAGAAATAAAAAGTGTTATACTAGACACTTTGTCTTCACCAAGTGATGTAAGAGACTTAGGCAAACATGGCCTTGATTGTCAAGAACTCTTACGATCAATCTTGGATCCCGAGACAACTCACACACTCTACGATGGACAATGGATGATGGTGGTGGGTGATGGTGTTGTGATGGTGGTGGGTGATGGATGAAGTGTGAGAGAGGTGGTGTGCCAAGGGATGAGTTGAAATGAAACCAAGCACTCTTATTTATAGGCTGAACGGAGGGCTGGGCACGGCCCCGTGTCCGCTGGGCACGGCCCCGTGCCTGTCTGACACTTTCTCTCTTCATTAATTGTAATTCGCAATTACAATTAATGCGCCTGCTGTACTTTCGACACGCCCCCGTGTTCGCTGGTCACGGCCCGTGGTGGGTAATAGAAGCTTCTATAGGTTTGTCTTTTCTGCTGCTTCTTGGGCACGGCCCCGTGCTGGCTGAGCACGGCCCGTGTTCAGTCCTCTGCCTTCTCTATTTTGCTTGGGAAGATGCCGTTGAGGGGTCGGGCAGTCCACTTATGTTCCTTTCCTTGTATTTATGTTAGATTTAGCTGTCTTTTTGCTTCTTTTGTGAATTTGAGCTCATTTAATCCTGAAAATACAAAAGGAAGACAAAAACACTCTTTTTCCAACATTAGTACTTAAAAAGGGTTAGTTTTATGCCTCAATTGATGTAATTTATATGTTGCATTTTACACACATCAAATACCCCCACACTTGAACTTTTGCTTGTCCTCAAGCAAAACTCTTTAATATGTGGCTTACACTCCCAAATGGAATAGGTAGAAGAGAAGGTTTTGGGCTTGTCGTAGAGTGTCGGGAATCCAAGATCTTTTTGGGTTTTATTTTTATCTATTTACAATCCTATTCGTAATGATTTATTTAGAACATTTCATAGGAGAAATTACTTATTTGGGCATAACATGCCTTTTTAAAATTCCATTTATATGCAAGTTCACATACCTCACGGGAGAAATCACTCACACTCGGCCGAAGGTGTATTTTTAGTGAATCACTCGAGAGCGGCATGGAACTTATTCCTACCATAAGCTTGCCAAGCAATCAATCCTCCTCCTTTTTAACTTTTATACCTTTGTAAATATCAAGAGGACTTTGTGGGTTAAGGGTTAGGCTTGGGTTAAAGGTAGGTGGTTGGGTTAGTGGTTAGAGGTTAGTAGAAAAAGCGTAACAAGTGTCGGTTTTCGTAAGACTTTTTATTTTTGTAACTTTTTATTTTGATGAAGCTTTTATTCAAACAAAGTTATTTTTGATGAACTTGTTTGTTTATTTTCTTTTTGCTTCATCATCAACAGATTTTTTTTTCACCTTACGAAAAACCGAACTTGTTACTAAAACAAATGGTTAAAAAAAAGGTTTTGGTGGGTAAAAGGGTTTTGTTTGGGTGATGAAATGAAAAGGTTTAGGCTCAAAGGGGCTAACTAGGGGGATTTTTGGGTAGGTGGTAAAAGAAAAAGAAAAATAATGGTGTAGAAATAAAAAGGGTTAGTCCTAATGCCTCCATCATTTACTTACTCGGGTTTAAGTTGATAAGGACCGAGAATGTATCGTCATGGCAAGTTCTAGAGTTGTAAGAACCAAGCGGCTATTCACACAAGAAACGAAAAATGAGCATTTAGTTTAATGATATGTAATTGTATGCTCAATAAAGGCTCAAAACTCACTTTTGTGGGAATGGGTTTTTATGTGATCAAGTATATATAATCAAATTTTAACTAAGTTTGTCATTCTTTTTCATAATTTTCCTATGTTGGTTCTTTTTATCACTACGCTATCGGTTGTAAATTCATAAAAATATAACCTTTTTGAGAACTTCAATTTCCCGAGTTAAACTTAGACAAGTAAAAAAAATGAATTTTTTTGAAAAAATTTGGGGTGATTAGCGGTTCCAATAGAGTTTTGTGTAAGGCTTGTATTTAGGACTTGCAAAGTTTCAAGGTTTTAGCATCCCCCCCCCCCCCCACACTTAAATTACACATTGTCCTCAATGTGTCCCAAAAATAAATTTTTAGGTTGATTAGATGTGTAAAATGGTGTTAAAAAGCAAAAATTTGTGTTACTGGGCGCTGAACACGGCCCCGTGTTATCCGGGCACGGCCCAGTGTTCAAATGTCAGTAACAAAATTAAAATAAGAGAAACAGAAGTCTGGACACGAGGGCGTGTTGGGTGAACACGGCCCGTGTCCAGTTACCTGAACTGGCCGTTTTTCTGCAGGGGGGTCAACACGGGGGCGTGTTGGTTGGACACGGCCCGTGTTGAACCTTCTGTAATGGAGAAAATTGTCGGGTTGCCTTGTTCTTGTGCATGAAGTCATTTTTCTCGTTTCCCTTTTCATCCCTTACCGCCATGAGTGTGTTTTATTCCTGAAAATTAAAACTAACTAGAAAACATAAAAATTAATCTAAATTAAACTAAGGATAGTTCCGCGGAATGCCTCCGTGGCGCGCCACGTTTATAAGGGTCCTTGGCTAGACTCAAAGCCCGGTCATATGTTACCCAAGTGGGATGTATTGCATCCCATGCTACACCGTCGGAGAGCGTTATCCAAGCTTGAGTCTATGACCTTCATGTAGTTGACCGGATCTTCTTCCTCTACTCTCTTTCCACATTCAAATTTTACTTCCTCATCCCCAAACTTCAATGTCAGAGTTCCGTCATTCATATCCACCACAGCTTGGGCGGTGGCTAAGAATGGCCTCCCAAGGATGAGAGGGACATCGGTGTCTTCTTCCATGTCTAGGATGACAAAGTCGGTTGGAAAAACGAAATTGTCAACCTTGACTAGCAGATTTTCAGCGACACCTTGTGGAAATTTGACGGACCTGTCGGCTAGTTGTATGCTCATCTTTGTAGGGCTTGTCGTTCCTAGGCCAAGCCGCTTGAACATTGATGTGGGCATGAGGTTGATGCTTGCCCCAAGATCGGCTAACGCATTACGGACGGGGGACTCCCCAATCGAGCAAGGGATTGTGAAGCTCCCGGGGTCGATTCTCTTTTGTGGAAGTTTGTTGAGTACTAAAGCTGAGCATTCTTCGCCTAAGTTAACTAATTGCAATGATTCAATTTTCCTTTTGTGGGTGAGGAAATCCCTCATAAATTTTGCATATTTAGGCATTTGGGTTAGGACCTCAATAAAAGGAATATTAACATGCAATTGTTTTAGTAAACTTTCGAACTTTGCGAATTGCTCATCGGTCTTCTGACGATTTAACCTACCGGGGTATGGAATCGGATGAGTCTTGGTGGTTTCTTGAGTAGTTGAAGGAGCCTTTTCGGGTTGAGGCGTGGGCGAAGTAGCGCTTTGGCGTTGACCTCCTTCAATTGGTGGTGAGGGCTCATCCTCGGGACCCACGGTCCGGTTTCTCAACGTGATGAGGTGTACTTGTGCCTTTGGGTTGGGTTCGGTATTACTTGGTAACGTGCCTTGTGGTCTCTCGGAGAAATTTTGAGCTAGTTGATTTAATTGTTTTTCAACGTTTTGAATGCTAGCTTGTTGATTTCTAAAATTCGATTCCAACTGTTGGAATCGATCCGAGTTTTTCTTTTCGGTGTCGGAGATGAGGCGAGATAGGGTATCTTCAAGCCTTTCTCTTCCACCTTGTTGTTGCGAGAAATTTTGTGGTTGTTGAAAGTTAGTTCGTTGGTTTTGTTGGTTACTACTATTGCCGGGATCTCTCCAACCAAGATTTGGGTGGTTACGCCATACTTGGTTGTAGGTACCCGTTGGAGGACCCGACGGCCTAGGTCTATTATCAATGTAGTTTACCGTTTCCGCTTGTTCATCTAATTCTTTCATACAACTCCAATTTTCTTGTGACCCACCACACCCTTCACAAGCCATAACCGAGGCCGTTTTTGTCATTTCTAGCTTTTTGATTTTTGAAGAGAGGGCCTCGATTTGGGCTTGTAAAGAGGTGCTTTCATCAACCTTATGGGCGCCCGGGGCAATAGACTTATTACCTCGGGGAGTGTGCCATTGAAAATTGGTTTGAGCAATTTCCTCAATTTGATTATATATTTCATTTGGGCGACGATTACCTAAAAGTCCCCCGGAGCTGGAATCAAGTGTTTGTCTTGTGTGTGGCAACAACCCGTTGTAGAAAGTGGATACTTGTTGCCATACCGCTAGACCGTGATGAGGACACTTTCTTAGAAGCTCCTTGAACCTTTCCCAAGTTTCATATAAGGATTCCCCATCCTCTTGTGAGTATGTATTAATTTCAGTCATTAATTTAGCCGTTTTAGCAGGAGGGAAATACTTATATAGAAACTTTTTGGCTAGTTCATCCCAGGTGTTTACCGAGCCAACTGGGAGGGTATTAAGCCAAGCCTTAGCTCGGTCTTTTAGTGAAAATGGAAACATCCTAAGGCGAATGGCGTCGTTTGATGCTCCATTGATCCGAAAGGTATCACATATTTCCAAGAAATTAGTAATATGTAGATGAGGATCCTCGTCCGCAAGCCCATGAAAGGTTGCGGAGTTTTGGAGCATTTGTATCAAATGCGGCCGAAGTTCGAAGTTGTTGGCCTCGACATTCGGTGCATTGATAGCGGCACCGAGATTGCCTACGGTGGGCCGTAGGTAATCCATGAGGGTACGTTGGTCCGCCATTGGAAGTGGGTCCCCTGAAGCTTTCTCTTGATTTTTAGCTTTAAGTCTTTTTCTGAGAAAGCGTTCGGGTTCTTCTAAGGGTTCTTTTATGTCTCTACTAGAACTGGAGCTCATGCACTACGTAGGAGGTTCAAATGTGGCGCCTGGGTTCCAAGTCCTGCAACAAAAACAGAAAAGAACGTTGGTCAGAATGTTCACCACGGCCCCGTGCTCAGTGAACACGGCCCGTGGTCAGAGGTACAGTAATTGTTTTCTGTATCCCAGTTACTGGGAGTTGGACACGACCCCGTGTTGCACCGCCACGACCCCGTGCTCAGCTCTCTGTAACTCAGAAAATAAAAACTGCCAGTTATAATGCTGGGCACGGCCCGTGTCTGACCAGGCACGGCCCGTGCTGAGCTCTGCAGAAGCTGAAAAACTAAGAAAATCCTAAAAAAATTGAAAAATAAAAAGAAAAATGGTTAGGCCGTTGATTCCTAACTTTCTTAAAATCCTTATGTCCCCGGCAACGGCGCCAAAAACTTGATGCGTGTGAAGTGTCGTATATATTAGGTGTATATTTTAAGCCCCTTTAACACTTATTTTAGCCAAGTTTTAAATTTATAAAACACGATATTTTACTAACACTAAACACACATATGGGCAAGTGCACCCATCGTGAGCGTAGTATAGCGTTGGTAAGATACCGAGGTCGTCCAAGGACACAAGAGCTTTTAGTACCGGTTTATCCTCAACGTCTAACCAAAATAAAAAAGTTTAGAAAAAATGTTTTAAGCTAAGAAAAATAAAAACTAACTAAAATGCTGAAAAATAAAAATAAAAGAAAAACAGATAGACAAGATGAATCACTTGGTTCCGACTCGTATCTAGTATAACCTTTGATTATTTCCGCACTTTTGCACATAATTAAGAGATTATCTTAGTTATTGTAGTAGGCCCCTCTTTTGAAGGTGACGTTACCCTCACCCCAGTAGTTTGAGTCAGCAAGGATACAATCCTAAAAGGGTGGATTATTGGAAGATAATGAATTAAGTTATTAATGCAGTATTGTGGTAGGCCCCGCTTTTGGCGGTGACGTTACCCTCGGCTAAGTAGTCTGAGTCAGCAGGGATACAGTCCTAAGTAGCTGGGTTATAGTATTAATAGTAGTTAACTTATGAGGGGATCAAAGAGTTTGGACCCCCGCCATCCAATACCGTGAAGTATTGAAGGAGATCCTACTAAATTTGACACAGGTCCATTGCAGGACCTCTAAACGCTGAACAATGGCAAGACCTTTACCAAACCGTTCCCTTAACCCCCGACCAGGTAGCCAACATACCTCCATATAGACCGTGGAGATATGAATGGTGAAAATCCTTTATTTTATATAGACAGTAAAATAATGCCAAGACACCACGGACAAACGATAAGGAAAGATCACCTTCAACATAAGTAACTAGTTATTAAAGTCATTAATACAAAACCAAATAAAAAATGCAAAAGATTAGAAATAAAAAGTATTATACTAGACACTTTGTCTTCACCAAGTGATGTAAGAGACTTAGGCAAACATGGCCTTGATTGTCAAGAACTCTTACGATCAATCTTGGATCCCGAGACAACTCACACACTCTACGATGGACAATGGATGATGGTGGTGGGTGATGGTGTTGTGATGGTGGTGGGTGATGGATGAAGTGTGAGAGAGGTGGTGTGCCAAGGGATGAGTTGAAATGAAACCAAGCACTCTTATTTATAGGCTGAACGGAGGGCTGGGCACGGCCCCGTGTCCGCTGGGCACGGCCCCGTGCCTGTCTGACACTTTCTCTCTTCATTAATTGTAATTCGCAATTACAATTAATGCGCCTGCTGTACTTTCGACACGCCCCCGTGTTCGCTGGTCACGACCCGTGGTGGGTAATAGAAGCTTCTATAGGTTTGTCTTTTCTGCTGCTTCTTGGGCACGGCCCCGTGCTGGCTGAGCACGGCCCGTGTTCAGTCCTCTGCCTTCTCTATTTTGCTTGGGAAGATGCCGTTGAGGGGTCGGGCAGTCCACTTATGTTCCTTTCCTTGTATTTATGTTAGATTTAGCTGTCTTTTTGCTTCTTTTGTGAATTTGAGCTCATTTAATCCTGAAAATACAAAAGGAAGACAAAAACACTCTTTTTCCAACATTAGTACTTAAAAAGGGTTAGTTTTATGCCTCAATTGATGTAATTTATATGTTGCATTTTACACACATCAAATACCCCCACACTTGAACTTTTGCTTGTCCTCAAGCAAAACTCTTTAATATGTGGCTTACACTCCCAAATGGAATAGGTAGAAGAGAAGGTTTTGGGCTTGTCGTAGAGTGTCGGGAATCCAAGATCTTTTTGGGTTTTATTTTTATCTATTTACAATCCTATTCGTAATGATTTATTTAGAACATTTCATAGGAGAAATTACTTATTTGGGCATAACATGCCTTTTTAAAATTCCATTTATATGCAAGTTCACATACCTCACGGGAGAAATCACTCACACTCGGCCGAAGGTGTATTTTTAGTGAATCACTCGAGAGCGGCATGGAAGTTATTCCTACCATAAGCTTGCCAAGCAATCAATCCTCCTCCTTTTTAACTTTTATACCTTTGTAAATATCAAGAGGACTTTGTGGGTTAAGGGTTAGGCTTGGGTTAAAGGTAGGTGGTTGGGTTAGTGGTTAGAGGTTAGTAGAAAAAGCGTAACAAGTGTCGGTTTTCGTAAGACTTTTTATTTTTGTAACTTTTTATTTTGATGAAGCTTTTATTCAAACAAAGTTATTTTTGATGAACTTGTTTGTTTATTTTCTTTTTGCTTCATCATCAACAGATTTTTTTTTTCACCTTACGAAAAACCGAACTTGTTACTAAAACAAATGGTTAAAAAAAAGGTTTTGGTGGGTAAAAGGGTTTTGTTTGGGTGATGAAATGAAAAGGTTTAGGCTCAAAGGGGCTAACTAGGGGGATTTTTGGGTAGGTGGTAAAAGAAAAAGAAAAATAATGGTGTAGACAAAAACACTCTTTTTGTGAATTTGAGCTCATTTAATCCTGAAAATACAAAAGGAAGACAAAAACACTCTTTTTCCAACATTAGTACTTAAAAAGGGTTAGTTTTATGCCTCAATTGATGTAATTTATATGTTGCATTTTACACACATCAGAATCTTCCTGATTTACGGTGGAACAATGTGCTTCCAGGAGCTACCGTAACTTACGGTGGCTACCGTAAGTTACGGTAGAGCCCTGCCAAAATTACTGAATTTTGCATCTTTCAGATACTCGAATTTCGTATTTGATTATAGTATGATTATTGAATTATTTCAAGAATTCTAATACTAATGATTGCCTAACTTTCCAGTTTTCTAGGTATTTCAAGTATGTGGACGACGATCAAGTTGATGCTTCAAGAACCGAACACTAAACTTTTGGATGCTTCCGCACTAATCTGATCTAGTTAAACTATGTAGTTTTGTGGACAATTTCTGAATGATCTATGTTTGAAACTAGTTATGTTATTATCTTAAATACTATGATGAAGTGTAATTCACTATATTAACTAAGTTTTTGGGTAGTTATAAAGTTTCTTTCTATAACTTCCGCAATTCTTTTGAAAATTAAATGACGGGTGTTACAATATCTTACAAATTGGGAACCACATATTCGTGTGTTGCAGTTTGGAAAGATGACCGAATAGAGATTTGAAGAACTGATACAACCCATTTGTAACCCAACTAAAATCTCGTAACTGTGAATCTCTTCCCTCCAAAACCACCACCTTGTCGCGTATGGTCTCATTGAGCCTAGATTCTTGCTTAAACGATATTCTGATATCGAGAATGTTCGTTTGGGGAAAATGTTTTGGAAATTGAAGGAAAAGGAAGGTTGACACTGTAAAATAATAGTGATTCAACTCTGCTATTGAGTCTTCCATGCTTGTTGATTGTTGAACGGGTTGAAACTGTACAATAATAATGATTCAACTGTTGCTATTGAGTCTTCCATGCTTGCTTTATGTTTATCAACTGGTCCTTTGTCTGGGTTTTCTTTCTCTTTGATAAAATGGGATTTGTTTCAAAGTAAAAAGAAAACTGAAACCAGTTTTACTTGATAGTTAAAAGTTGCCTTTCGTCGGTCGGCGCAATGAGTGGTGGAACCCGGGTTTTACGGTGTTGCAGTCCACCATCTTGATTGTTAGTCAAATGAGATTTGGTGTTGAACATAGACTATTTGGATCTTGTTGGTGAAAGATGAGAATGGCTAGTTCTCTCTAATGTGTGATCTGGCAGTCTATATAGTGTTCAGAACCATTACCCTACCTCATCGGAAATCCGATGAGGTAGGGTAATGTGATCGGACGGCAGAAGCCGTTCGATTTGATGGCTTTGAAGCCTATATAGACTGCCAGATTAAAACCCTAATGTGTGAATATTAACTAAAAAAAGATAAAAGAAATCCGATCTATACGGGTCGTATAACATTATACGTCTCGTATAAAACTATCGTATACGTTGTATACGACCAAAGTTAATTTTAACATGGTGTATACGGGTTGTATAAGGTTATACGGCCCGTATAGAATAAGATAAACTGACAAAGGTTGCGCCAACAGGCTTTGTCAATTTATCTTATTCTATACGGGTCGTATAACCTTATACGGCCCCTATACACCATATTAAAATAAAATTTTACCTTGTGTTATTATTAACACCCTTTTAAAAATATAATAAATATATTAATAAAACCTTTAATATGAGTTCAAATTGAGTTGTTATATATATATATATATATATATATATATATATATATATATATATATATATATATATATATATATATATATTAAAGTGTAAGTGCAGTAAATTGTAACAACCAATTAGGTGTTGTTGAAAAGCTCTACGTAGGTTCTTCTGTCTACGCCGCGCAGACCACCCGCAGACATTGCCACGCGCAGATTGTTTGTTTCTCCGAAGACGTTTCATTAAAAAAACGTATGCGCGAGCTCTTCTTGGTGCAGACTTGGCCCAACCACTTCTAAGATCTTCTAAGGTCTGCAGAGGGTTAAACACCATCACCCACCACCACCGTCCATCACCACCACCACCACCGTCCACCACCCACCACCATCCATCACCACTGTCCACAACCCACCATCGTCCATCACCACCACCGTCCACCACCCACCACCGTCTACCACCATCACCGTCCACCACCACCATCGTCTGTACATCACCACCAGATTATTTTAGAAGTCTACAAACGTTAAACAACAAACAACCTTCTTCTTGTAGGCTGCAGAGGTTAGGTCCACCTTTTACAGATGTCTCCAGATATGGTCCGCATACCGCAAACATTTTACCTCTTAAAAAACAAACAACACCTTTGTGTTTTAGACTCTTAGTGACATTACGGGCAATATTGTAACATCCGTACAATGTCTATGAAATTGCTTAACATAATATTTATACAATGTTCATGGGGCTATAAATAGGATTATATCTAAGCTTGTCATAAAAGTTTGGAGAGATTATAGGGTTTACACGTACAAATCTTGTAATAGAATCTAGTGTTTGCAAAGTTTAATATAAGCTTGGATTGATATTTAGATTTGATTATTGATTCATCACATCGTGTTCGTTGGATTTCGCACTCCGAACACGTTAATCGAACGAATCAGTCCTTACATAAAGTTGTCAAAGATAGATTATGTGTAACTAGATCACGTCTTTACTACGATCGCGGTAATCAGGCGTTAAACACCATTCCGGCATAGCATTATAGGTGACGTGATGGGGAGGCGTGAAAGGGGTAGCGTCGGTGAATGGGGAAGGAGTGGGCCCATGATATAAACAATATGTTTATAAAATGTCAAAATTGTCCCTGAGTTTAGATCACTTTTGTCACTTTTGTCCAAAAATATTTTTTTTGTATCTGGGTGGGTTTCATTTTTGTTGTAATTTTCATCCAAATCATTATTGTTAAGTTATGGACGATTTTGGCAATTCTCAAACCTGAGAATGATTTTGGCAATTTGCCCATTTATTCTTTTATTTTTTTAATTTTCTTTTCTATAGTTATAATTTTACCGAAAAATTTTGAATTTTTTATAGTGTAAAGTTTTGGATTTTTTAAGAGTTCGCCCCCCATCAATTTGGATTTTGAGAGTCAGGCCACTACTGATTTTCGATATACACACACCATACATACTATTTCTCTTATATCCTTCTCTCTTCTCCACCTCTACCTCCACCTCCATCACCACCACCACTGTCACCGCCACAACTGAGCACTCATACATCATCTTCTTTCGTCAACTCGTCATACCAAACATCAATACCACATGTCTTTCCCGTCGTACCAAATATCATTAATTTATTACTAATTTTTATTTAAAGGTTAAAAAATTTAAAAATAAGTGTGTAAATATATAAATGTGTGTATATGTATTTATATTTTATTTGTACTTTTTTTTTATTTAAAGATAACATAAAATTTATAAAATTAAAAAACAAAAGAATAAATGGGAAAGTGCTAAAATCATCCATAAGGTTTGAGAATTTCCAAAATCGTCCATGGGAGTTAACCATACATTTTAACTGAGTTAGTGATTTCGATGTAAATGACAACAAATATGAAACCTCATGGCCCTAGATACAAAAATTTTCATTTTTAGACTGAAGTGTCAAAAGTTACCTAAACCCAGGGACCATTTTGGCATTTTACTCTTTAAAAAAGGTTTATTTTCTTTAAGAGAAAAATGTCTGGATAGTCCTTGTGCTTTGGTGAAATTCACCTATAGTCCACATCTTTCTAAAATTACATCTATAGTCCTCAACTTTTGCACACCTATTTCTGGAATTGTCCCTAACGTGGATGAGGGTTAGTTTTTGGTGTTAAGTGCATGTTAATTGACTAAATTGCTCTTACTTTAGAAAATAACAATTAAAACATTAAAACAAAAATACTTAATATATATAATTAAGGTGGGGCCCATATTTAAAAAAAATACTAATTTTGGTTAAAGTTAACCCAACCCAACCCACTATTTCCATTACCACCTGCACCACTTCATCACCGCAACCCACCCACCCACATTAACCCCAACCCACCATCTTCGGCACCGGCCTACAACTCGTTCCCACCTCCACCATACAACTACCATACCACCATCCAACCACCATCAATCCCACCACATCCCATCTCGAATCTCATCACAAAACAACATAAAAAAACCCAACCCCCAAATCTCATTACCGATATTAATGGTGATGGTGGTGGTAATGACGCCCTGAATTTCCGATTACAGTCCACTCGAAAAGAACCCAACCCCCAAATTTCATTTAACCTATCGGAAAAGAACCAACCCAAATCTCGTATACACCTGTGCTCCGCAGCGGGCTAGCAAGAATTTAGTTGGTATTGTTCAGTTCGTTACGGTATCAGAAAATTCAATAGCAACCGAAAGAGAAAACCGAAAAAAGTTAAAGTCGTAATATGCTCAAGAGAATATCAACACGTATTTTATATCGGTCAAAAACAACAAAAGAAATATCAGTTTCGATAATACTGATGTTCGGTCGGAGTCGGTACGGTACGTCAGAATATTGGCACGGTACCATTAGTCGAAAGAAAAACACTTTATTTCTAATACAACTTAGCCATTAAAAAAAACTTTAACCAATATGACGCGTTGTGGCAGTGACAGTGACGTGGTTAAGTACGTAAAGAGAGCATGTGAAGTGTGGCAACGACAGTGACGTGGTTAAGTACGTAAAGAGAGCATGTGAAGTTGAAAAATTGAAACGTAGATAAAGAAAAAAACCTATTCAAAAATTAAGAAAAGGGTTAATTATATCCCCTTGAAAAACTTTTAATTGCATATTTACCCAAACCAAAACAAATATTGCGTATTTCCCCTTTTTTACTACATTTGCTAATTTGCCTTTATCAAAATAAAAAAAGAAATCTTTTGTCAGGTAAATCAAACTTGAATTAGGTAAACATGACTGATTGGTTTCTTCCCTCTCAAGATCCCTTTGCCTACGTTTCACTACGGGCAGTGGCGGATCCAGGATTTTCCCTCAGGGGGTGCAAAAAAAATATGTAAAATAAGCTTCAATAAAACTCCAAACATCAAATGTCGTTAAAATTTTCTTACAAAAAAAAACATGTAAAACATACTTCAATAAAACTCTAAACAATAAATGTCAATAAAATTTTCTTACAGTTGTCCTCTACGTGATTTCATCTTTTGGAAACGATCAATTACAACTTCATTTGTAACACTTTCAAGTGCTTCTTTTTCTACTGCACAAACTACACAAGCATTCAGAAAATCTTCACCTATTCGATTACGCAAATTTGTCTTTACAATCTTCACTGCTGAAAAACATCTCTCAACTGTTGCGGTTGCAACGGGTAAAACCAATGTTAGCTTTAATAACCGATACACTAAAGGAAATGATATATGTTTTCTCGTTTCCACCATAACTCTAGCAAGATCGGCAATCCCACTCAAGTTAGAAAACTGTTCATCTTTTCGCACGCTATCAATGTACAAGTCAAGTTGATGTGCAAGAACAACTTTCTCCCCATTATCAAAATCATCTGGATAAAACTCACACAATCTCATTAACATTGATGCATCAAACTTGGAAAATGAGTCAAACGGGTTGAAAGCCGTCATGTTTTGAAGTAATTCTGTGTTAACCTCAGTAAAGCGATCACTAAACTCTTGAATTTCCATATCCACAACAGTGTTAAAACAATCAAACTTATAATAATGTTGATTAGTCATATCGTACCTTTGTCTTTTGACTCTAGGACCTCCACCACTGATATAGTTTTCTGTCATGTCCATGATTTCAATGTTATGTTTTTCACAAAACAAATGGATTTTCTCTAAAAGTGGATCAAATCCACTTTCTCTAAACTCTTGCAACTTTCCTTTAGTCGTTTCCACCAATAAAACGGCTTCCAAAATGTCTTGATCTTTTCTTTGAAGAGCTCGTGATAATATATCTGTAAGGCCTAAAATGTGTAACATCAAATGTAGATAAAAAGCAAATTCAAATGAGCTTAAAAACCCTATCATTTTGAATGCTTGATTTTGGGTAGAAGAGTTATTGCATTCCTTTTTAACATATTCAAGCACTCTAATGATAGAGGGAAACATGTCTACCAAACGTATAAGTGTTTTATAATGGGAATTCTATCTTGTATCTCCCGGTCGGATAAAAGAAAGCTCTTGGTTTAACCCACTTCCTGTTTCTAGTATACCACTACCAATTTCCTTTTCCACTCTCTCTTTCTCGTTATAGCGAAGAATGTCTGTTCGTTTACAAGAAGAGCATACAATATTCATCAAAATGCTTAAGTTGTCAAAGAAATTCACTACGCCCAAATGTTTTCTTGCAACAGTCACAACCACCAATTGAAGTTGGTGAGCAAAACAATGTACGTAATATGCCGAGCTATTTTCTTCTAAGATCTTTGCTTTTAAACCATTGAACTCACCACGCATATTGTTTGCTCCATCATATCCTTGACCTCTTAGCCTTTTCAAACTCAATCCATATTTAGCAAAAAAAGTGTCAATTGCAGACTTAAGGGCTAAAGAGGATGTCTCCATAACATGAACAAGACCAACAAATCTCTCTTTAACAAGTCCGTGAGCATCTACATATCGCAAAACAATTGCCATTTGTTCCTTTTTTGACACGTCACTAGATTCATCAACCAATAAAGAAAAAACATCATCGCCAATTTCTTTTAAAATGGAGCTTACAACTTCTTCTTCAAAACAATTAGCAATATCTTTTGAATACTTGGAGATAAATACTGATTATTACCTGCCGCTTTTGGTAATTCACGGAGTTCCTTGTCATGAAGCATAATTAAGTCCATTATCTCCAAGAAATTTCCTTTGCAAAGAGACTTTTTGCTCTCATCATGCCCACGAAATGATAATGCATTTTTCAAAAGAAGTCTACAATCATTAATTGTAGCATTCAATCTAATTCGGTTCGCTTTCTTCGTAATATCATCTTGCTTATGAAAATTAGTGGCAATAGACTGATTCTGATTTATTAAATCCTCACATTTTTTTAGTGCTTTATTATGAGCACTATTGACATCACCAACATGTGTCTCAAATGTATCTATCGCCTTATTCCAAGCATGACACCCTTGTTGTGAAAATACATCACGCCCACCTTGGTTCCCAACATAATCTGCGAATAAGTAACAACACAAACAATATGCTCTATCGGCTTTTACACTGTACTCTAACCATTTACCATAATCATCAAACCAAGTCTTCACAAAACGTCGCTTTTTTTCCCTATCAATTTTGTTGGGAAGTTATGACCACGCGGTTGACAAGGTCCATTAAGCCAATACTTTCTGCGTATCTCATCTCTTTGATCAGGGTGATAATCCAAAATTCTTATCCTATCGGCAGGATCCCAAGGAAGCTTATCTAAATCAACCATATTAGGCCCTGAAGATGATTCTTTGCGTTTAAGAAACCCTTCCATAGACCTAGTAGAGAACAATTAGACAATGTAAATTAAATGCAACAGTCAATAATAAATCCCAGTTTAGTGGTTTATAGTCTTATAAATATGTATTCAGTAATCAATAAACTTCAAAGAATAAAAGTTCAAACAATCAAACCTTTGCATTGTTCCATATTCTTGGAAGTTTCAAATCTGCAAATATGATATTTTTTTAATAACTATCCAATAATCATTCAATTAACTATATAAAAAAATCAAACCTTTGATTTTGAGATGTGATGAACTTGAAAAAAACCTGCCGCCGTGCCAATTGCCGTTCGGTTGCGTCTTTGTGTTTTCAACGTTTCCACAATTCTTGTTGAAGTAGTTTAATTGATTGGGCTTCATATCTATCCATTTACTAATTTGTGGGGCTTCAATATTAAAATGTTAATTGGATTTTGGGGTTTGGGCTTTCTGTGTTTTAAAATTTCAAAGTCAAAGGGTCCCTATATGTTTTAAATTAAATTCTATAATAATTTTTTAAAATTAACACTTATCATATACCTTTTGAGGATGTGCCTTGCCACCTCCTGGAACAAACATCCATCCGCCCCTGAGTCTACGGGTCCGGGACGTTACATAACGGTGCGATGTTTCAGTGTCCATGCCGGTGTCTCTCTTCCAGCCGGCGAAGTTTCAGTTCCTCGCCGGTGTCTCTCTCAGCCGGTGGCGGCTCCGACGATGTTTCAGTTCGACGCCGGTGTCTCTCCCATCCGGTGGCGGTGTCGGCGATGTTTGAGTTCCGCGCCGGTATCTCTCCCGGCCTGTGGCGGTGTCATCGATGTTTCTATTTCTACCCCGGTGTCTCTCTTAGTCGGCGACGTTTCAGTTCCGGTGTCTCTCTCAGCCGTCAACAAGTTGTTCCATGTTACAGTTAATTATTTGTTGTTTTGTTCAATCGTTTACATTTGATTGTGGATTGTTTTGTTTAGTTTTGAATAACAATATGAATCAGAATTTGAATACAAAACAATCCATTGGTAAATTGTGATGCATATGCAGGTAGTAACTATATAAAACAAAACGATTGATTAAATAGATAATTTTGTAATCATAATGCATATGCAGTTAGTAACAAATATAGAGGGTTAGGGGACTAATAACTTGCAAATTGGAAAGTATATTCGGTGAAAGTGAGGAGAAACACGAGCAAATGGATTAATATGATCATCAAAAGTCTCCAAATCAGAGTTCACAACTTGCTGTACTAGTCCATAGTTTCAAACACTTTGGAAATGTTGGGTTAAGCGGTGATCGGTCAAAATTATTTATTTTTAAAAAACCCGGTTCAATAAATAATGGTTAATTAATTAGGGGAAAGTTCTTGTACAAATAATTTTAACATACTAAACATACAAATTGAAGAAAAAGACAAAAAGATAAGGTGACATTTTTGTAATTATCAATAACTATCAAAGTTACTCTACAAATGTATCTAAAAAACCTAACACCCCTCAAAAAAAAAAAAAAAAAAAACCTAACCCCCCCCCCTAAAAAAAAAAACCTAACCCACCCCCCACCCCCCTCCCCCAAGCTAAAATGCTAAAAACTAAACCCTCAAAAAACCTAAAAAAATCTAAAAATAAAAAATAAAAAAAACACACAAAATATTTTTTTTATAATAAAATAGCTACTTTTAGTAGCAAAAAAAAAAAAAAAAATTTAACAAAATGTAGCGATTTTTTTATAAAAAATATTAAAAAAAATTGTGTTTTTTAGGTATTTTTTGTTAAGTTCACATTTGTATAGTAACTTTGATAGTTGGTGGTTATTACAAAAATGTCACCTTGTCTTTTTGACTTTTCCTTCAATTTGTATGTTTAGTAGGTTAAGTTTATTTGTATTTGATCTTTTGCCTAATTAATTAAGCAAGTTAATTAATAAAACGCAACGGAAATATAAACTAATGATCAACAAAACGAAACCCGACAGGATCCGGTTACATGCAAATACGAGCACAGTAAAATATATTAACTACCGATGAGAAAGATATACCTCGGTTAATGACTAACCGGTCGAGACACCGAGGTTCAACGAACGAGTGCTAGTAAACGAACCAACGAGACGCAACGAACGAGGCGGCGCCAAGCGGTGGCCGACCGCGGCAAACAGCGGCGGCAGGGGCCGACGGCAGCAGCGTCGGCAGGTGGCGGCTGGCATCGAATGGCAGTGGCGGAGACGGTGGCTCGCGGCTGGGGGCCGGTTGGCGGTTCCCGGAGGCGGTAAACCGGCTGTGGCTCGGTTAATATGGAGAGCCATTTTCTTGTTGCAACCACTCTAAAAAAAAAGTGTGCAACAACTCTTCCATATAAAAGCAAGAACCAAGGTGCATGATCGCAAAGTGGCATGCATGCATGATGCATGTATTGCGATTGGCCAAAAGGTTGGTGTGCGACAAGTGGCAATGGGTGAGAATACCCGTGTCACCCGGTCCATGTACCCGTCTCTCAGTTAATACCCGCTTATGATCATAAATATAATTATGATCAGTCTCGTATGTTGTTCGTAATTACCAGTTAAACAGGTTAAGTAGATTTTTAGTTCGTTGCCCAAGGTGTAACTCTTACGGGTCAAGACCCGGTCGGCAGCGTTGACTTATCGAACCGGACATAATATCCAACAGCTCCTACTTGGACGGTCTCTGATAAGATTTCAACGCATACAGCCAGCGGTGTTCTAGCTACACATAGCTGCCCCCAACAGGTCATGACACTTTAAAGTCATTAACCAATGTATCTTCTTTTTAGCAACGACTTGCTACATGAAGACAGTAGACTTATGGCAATTCTCGTCATCTATCCTTTCTGTAAAAGAAATCAATTGAACAATGAGACATGGATCAGATTCAATCTCACATGGCGTTCAATCATTATCGTTCTCGTTCATAGAATCAAAGTGGTCTAATCAAACACATAGTAAGTTTGGGTAAGGTCTTACACTTCACTAGTTTGAATCAACGAGGGCGCCCAGATGTCTAACTGTTACATATAATGTAAGAGTACAGAATCCCATCTTGACTACATACAACTCCCACTGAACTTCAGAACCACTCCCAACCAATGCCTTTATGACTGGCAGTTACGCGACAGCGTTGGACACTGATCAAAGAATAGTCTTTAGTAAACGAAAGTTCTAGTATGTATCTCAGGTCAAAGGATACTAAATGAGTATACCTAAATCAAATACATCTTATGACCATGATCCATGAAGATGATTTGATGCGAGTTACATCCAACGTCATTCACAATGAGGTTTGTGAGTTTGGAAGTCAACCCCTTGAGTCCAAAGTCATAATAGTCTTCATTCAGAGTCGTTCCCACGAGTCTGACCGACTACGGATAATTTAGAATACAAGATTCATGGATTAAACGTATCAAAATCGAACATAGTTGTAAGATTCAAACTTTGCATTTAGCCAGTAAACCAAAGGTGAATTCAAAAGGTACAACTGATTGAATGTTCGTACATCCAAATACTAAATCAAAATAAATGGTTATCCAATCTAAGACCGATAGCATTCCCATGCTTGTCCTGATACATCGGTCTAGTGAACGGGTCTGCTAAGTTTTGATCTGTGTCTATTTTGCTTGTTAAGATGTCTCCTCGTTCCAGTATTTCCCGTATATAGTGGAACTTTGTTAGAACGTGCTTAACCCTGTGATCCGGGCTCCTTGGTTTGAGCAATGATTCCTGTGTTATCACAGAATACCTAGATCAGTTTCTGAATACTTGAAACCACATCGAGGTCGTTGATGAACTACTTCATCCAAGCAGATTCTTTCGCAGCATCTGATGCAGCTATTCATTCAGATTCGGTGGCTGAATCCGCCACTATACTTTGTTTGGAGCTTTTCCAATAGACAGCCCCTGCATTGAGAGTGAATACGAATCCTAATTGTGAGCGAGAATCATCTTGGTCACTTTGGAAGCCAGCATTAGTGTAACACCTTACAGTGAGCTCCTCTTCCACTCCTCCAAACGCCAAGAACATATCCTTAGTTCTTCTCAAGTACATCAGACCGAACCATATAGACATCTTTAGAGAGATGTCTATTAAGAAAGGCGGTTTTGACATCCATTTGCCATATTTCGTAATCACAGTGCGCAATTATGGCAAGCAATATCCTGATTGATTTAATCATAGCTACGGGCGAGAAGGCCTCGTCATAGTCAATACTTTGAGTTTAAGTGAAACCCTTCGCAACTAGCCGTGCTTTATAGCTGTGTACATTTCCATGCATATCAGTTTTTCTCTTGAAAATCCATTTGCTTCCTATTGGCCGAGATTCGGGGGGTAGCTTAACCAAGTCCCATAATTGATTCTCATGCATAGACTGCATCTCGACGTTCATGGCTTCTTGCCATTTCTCAGATTCTGAATCTAAGATTGCAGATTTGTAGTTAGCAGGTTCGTCATTAGACTCAGCTACTAATAAGACTTCGGGACCTTTTAGATGCCATAGACATCTATCAGATTCTTGGGAATTCTACTACTTCTGCAAACGCTTGTATTTTATGTCTGATTCATTGGCAACAACTACTTGTTGATCAGACAGTCCGACTACATTAGCGGTTGTTTGTGGTTCTCGAATTTTTTCAAGATCAACCACATTATTTCCAGTTTCTCGATTAAGAAGTTATTCCTTGAGAAAGTGTCCCTTCCGTTTGATGGAAATCACATTTGCATCAGGATGGTAGAAATAATATCCGCTTCTTTTATAGTATTTGACGAAAACTACCTTTTCGCATCGAGGATCGAGCTTATCATCAGAATCACTTGTGATGTATGCATCCCATCCTCATACTCTAAGGTATTCCAAATCGGGTTTACGCCCATGTCATATCTCATATGGCGGTTTTGTTTACCTTTTAGTCGGAGCTAAATTAACAATGCGGGAAGCGATCATAAGAGCTTATCCCAAAAGGAGTGAGGCAAGTTAGTTCTACATATCATCGATCGAACCATATCAAGTAGAGTTCGATTTCACCTTTCACTCACGCCCTTAAGTTGGGGTGTGCAAGGTGGAGAGGGTTGTGAAACTATTCCACACTCTTTCAGATGATTGAGAAATTCAAAGCTAAGATATTCACTACCTCGATCTGATCGAAGTACTTTTATCTTTCTATTAAGCTGGTTTTAGTCATGGTTTCTAGTCATGGTTCTGAAAGGGACATATACATCATGTGAATGAGTTCTAGAAAACCATTGATCCGTTCACCAACATCGGTGAAGGGATGCTTTGTGAGTTTGCCAGCTAAGCAAGATTCGCAATCCTCAAAGGAGTCCTGTCTAGTGGATTCAAGAATCCTCTTGGACTGGAGCCATTTTATGCGTGCCTTACTTATGTGGCTAAGTCTGCAATGCCATAAATATATTTCATTTATGCCAACTTTGTTACGTTTAGAAAGATGATATATGTTATCACTTGTTTGAACATCAATCTCATAAATACCATTTCGAGGTTCAACCTCAAAATAAAAGACATCATTCAAGTAGGCTATAATAGAAGAACCATTTAAAACATACTTGAATTGAATCCTTGTTTAAACAGTGAAGAAACTAAAATAATGTTTCTGGTCAAACCAGGTGCATATAAACAGTTATTTAAAGTAACTACAAGGCCAGGGGAACATGAAAAACAAAACTGTTCCAGTTGCAAGAACTGGAACTCTCTTTCCATTACCAACTATGAGTTCCAGGTAGCCTTGTTTCAGTTTCTTCCACTTTTTAGGCTCTTGCAAGACATTAACGATGTGGTGACCACATCCGGTAGCAAATACCCATGTGTTGCTAGAAATAGTGAAAAGTTCGATAATATAAATGAGAATATCGGAAGAAGTGCCAATGTTATTGGCCTTGTTCATATTTAGCTTGGCTAGATACTGTGGGCAGTTTCCCTTCCAGTGCCCATTTGGTTGCATTCAAAGCACTGACGCTCCTAGGAGGGTGTGGTTTTGCAACATGCTTGTTGTTAGTGGCATTTCTGGCAGCAACAACAACTTTTCTCTTGCCTTTGCTCTTATGTTTCCTTTTTCTTGTTATTGGGCTTCCTAACACCACCAGACTTGACCATTAGAACTTGGTTGGTTTTGTGGAATAACCAAGTTTGTTCATTTGGTCAATGTATCCTTTCATCTTTTGCACATGAGTACTCATACATGATCCTTCCAGCATTTTACAGCTTATGAGTTATTTCATGGTGTCATATCGCTCCTGTCGGGCATGTTTCTGGAACATGCCTTTCAGTTGCTTGATCATGTCATAAGCATCCTTATCTTCCATGTTCTTCTGAAGTTCAGAAGACATGGTGGCTTTCATAAGGCAGGCTACCTCAATGGCATCCTCGTTATGTTTCTCCCGTGCTTTGCGAGCAGTAATAAAATTACTTTCAGGCTCGGTAAGGACTGGGCCATCTAAGATATACAACTTTTCCTCCATCTTGAGAACTATTCTCAGATTGCGGTGCCATTTGAGAAGGTTGGTGTTATTCAAATTTTTATTTTCTTTCAAGTATAGACTTACGAATGAAGGAGTTGTTTTCATTAGACATCTGTTATATATAAGCAAGGTGATATTAATTAGTATTTTCGGTGTATATCTCCTTATATCGTGAGGTGAGACGATAAGGGATGGGAATCCGGTTATAAGCTCTTTCTAAAGGCAGCTGGGGCATGCAACATTAGCAAGAGGTTCAAGCGGACTGACAACGATTGTCAATTGTGAGAAAAGCACAACTCCCGGGGTTTATGAGGCTGCGAGGATAACCTATTGTCCTTGCATTGATACGTTTGGCCTCATCTATGCCACTTTTGTTCTCGAGACAGCTGGGGCACGTAACACGAGAAGAAAAGTTATAGTCGTCCTAAAACGGTCACATGTGGAAGGGTCGAATGTGTCGACGAAGCCCTTGCACCTTGGAAGGATAAACTAGACACCAAGTGTTGTGCTGTGGCTCCAACACTGATGGTTCGCATTATGCCCCAAGTGTTACTAGTAGTAGGATGGCATAGACTATTGATTTTAATTTTTTTACCAAATAGGGTCGTTATAGTCGGTTTTAATTTAGATATTAAATTTGCGACATAACCAAAAAACCCTTTCACCTCTCGGGACAATTAGTTTTAGATAACCTATAAAACTAAGTTTTTCGCGACTTGGAATAACCAATTTTAAGTTAATAGAAAACTATTAAGTTAATAGTTTGGAAAATAAAAACTAGTTTAATTTGCAAAACTTAATTGGTTACTATTTGTTTCAAAAACAACCTTTGTTTTATAACAAAAACTTTAAAAGTTGTAAAAACAATTTAGAACTTGTTTTAATGTGATTGTTTTTAATATTTTAAAACTCCTTTTAAAATCATGTTGGTATTTAGATTGGTTACGTTATAATAATTTATAAGATAAAAGCAACCACAATAGCAAGATAAATATGTAAATCCATATGGCCAAAATTGTTCGATCTTGCTAGAGCCTAATAGCAAGATCAAACGGATCACGGGGTCACAACACACAAACAACCACAAGGATGGACTTGAGCGCATCTTGTCGTCTTGAGTAACTCCCACTAACTCCAAGACTCCTCTTGGCATTCGGTTTTGCTTCGGGTCTTCGTATCAACAATATTTAACAAGTAAATACAACAAAGACAACAAACCTATCTATTGCAACTTTGAACCACAAGACGGACCAAAACCATAAACTAATCTATTACAACTTTGAACCATCTCGGTGGCCAAAAATAATAATTACAAAACCGAATAAAATATAAGACTACAAAAAAAGGTCGGGCCGGATTTACACATCGCACAACAATCACAAAACCGGGAAATGTTTTGGTCAAGCAAAACAAATAAAATATTGACAAAAAATAAAGTGCCCTTAAAAAAAAATACTTAGATCAGAAACTTTAAATAAATAAAGTTTGTGTTCTAATTCCGGTTAAAAGGACCGGTACCGACTCGTATGTTGTAACCAAGGCTCTGATACCACTGTTGGGTTTCAGCGGTGGTCGGTCAAAATTATTTATTTATCAAAAACCCGGTTCAATAAATAATGGTTAATTAATTAAGCAAGTTAATTAATAAAACGCAGCGGAAATATAAACTAATGATCAACAAAACGAAACCCGACAGGATCCGGTTACATGCAAATACGAGCACATTAAAATATATTAACTACCGATGAGAAAGATATACCTCGGTTAATGACTAACCGGTCGAGACACCGAGGTTCAACGAACAAGTGCTAGTAAACGAACCAACGAGACGCGACGAACGAGGCGGCGCCAAGCGACGGCCGACCGCGGCAAACAGCGACGGCAGCAGCGTCGGCAGGTGGCGGCTGGCATCGAATGGCAGTGGCGGAGACGGGGCGGCGACGACGGCTCGTGGCTGTGGGCCGGTTGGCCGTTCCTGGAGGCGGTAAACCTGTTGTGGCTCGGTTAATATGGAGAGCCATTTTCTTGTTGCAACCACTCTACAAAAAAAAAAAATTGTGCAACTCTTCCATATAAAAGCAAGAGCCAAGGTGCATGATCGCCAAGTGGCATGCATGCATGATGCATGTATTGCGATTGGCCAAAAGGTTGGTGTGTGACAAGTGGCAATGGGTGAGAATACCCGTGTCACCCGGTCCATGTACCCGTCTCTCAGTTAATACCCGCTTATGATCATAAATATAATTATGATCAGTCTCGTATGTTGTTCGTAATTACCAGTTAAACAGGTTAAGTGAATTTTTAGTTCGTTGCCCAAGGTGTAACTCTTACGGGTCAAGACCCGGTCGGCAACGTTGACTTATCGAACCGGACATAATATCCAACAGGAAATGTTTAGGCTGGAATGCTTTGACGTTTGATATACATATATGTTTGTTTTGTATCAACTCTTGATTGTTTTATTTAAGCTTTTTTTTTGTTCACCCAGATGATTTTGATACATGTTTAATCATGGTTTAGTAAAATTAAGGGTAAAACAGTCTTTATCTAATTTAATTTTAACAAAACAAATCATAATGGGTAAATTTGCCATTCTATTACTTAATCAAGGGGAAATATGCAATATTTGTTTAGGCTTGGGTAAATATGCAATTGACAGTTTTTTTAAGGGTAAATATGCAATTAACCCTTAAGAAAAAGTTATGTCGTCATAAAATAAACGTTAGGCAACACGAAAGCTATCTAAAAAAAGAATTATCATATACGACCAGGCTTGGTTATAAATAAAACTTACGTCGAAACCAGAAGGACTCAACTTTAAACAAATAAATTTATAAGTAAAATATCAAATCAAAAGAATAAAAAAAATAGTAACAAAACATCCAAATTAGAAAACAATAATAGATAACACTAATAAAAAAATCGCTGGTAAGAAAATAAAAGGGAAAGGGTGAGCAAAATGGAAAAAAGAAAGGGAGGAAAAAGTGTACGAAAAACACAACATACATACGTCAAGCTAAGGCCTGCTAATTAAGTCAAAAGTCATACCCATGTGCATATACTAAACAATTAGCAGGATGCCACTATTAATATGTTTTGATAAATGTCAGGGATATAATATAATGTATTAATAGGTTATCGAGCTATCTTTTTTCCTTAAAATAATAACAGGTTATTGTATCAGAGTAATCGTCCTCTTGACTTTCGGGTGAGTTAGGCAGCAATAATATCATTACAATCGTGAGTAGTCCTTAGATTAGGGCTACAATATCAACAGTCACGATTTTGGTTTCTAGAATTGGGCAGCAACGTCAAATTTCTTTGAAGAAGAGATTCAGTGGAATCAAGGATTCCATTCGACAACAACAATTCCAATTCTGAATCAATTTTCATTAAGAACAACAACATTTGAAGTATAAATCAGTTCTGGGTTTCAAGTTCAGCAGCAAATCAACATGGAATTCGCATCGGAGAAGATTACGGCAATTAGCCAAGAAGGTACTGTTAAAAAATATTGTGATTTGTTTCAAATCTTATTCGATCAGGTTAAAAATCTGGAAGAAATTTCAGAAATCTACGCTATATACCTATTCATCTGTGCTTTAGAACCTGAAATTAGGGAAATATTTGCTAAATGGCATCAATGTAGCGGCACTAAGGTGAAAGATGTGATTTATTTAGCTTTAAAAATTGATTCTAATGGCTTGCAAGATTCTTTCTCTCCATATGATCCTACTTATTCCATTTATAAAAAAGATTTGGAGTTTGATATTAAAATTACTCTTGACGAGTTGATGAAAAGAGAAAATGAATAGGTGGTTGATGTTAAAGATTTGGTTGGTGTAAAGGATGTTAACGATTTGTCAGGTGTAAAGGATGTTAAAGACTTACTAGATGCAAAGGATGATGTTATTAGTGAATCAACCACGGAAAATTTTAAATACGGTGGGATAATTCATCAAATTGATGAGTATGAGAAGGAAGACTACAGGTTTGGGCGAGTAGTTCTTTGTGATCTTATATTAGAGCATACAATTCTTTTTCGATTTTATGATATCGTTTTGTTTAGAAAGTTGAGTGATGTTTTCTGGACGGTTCAAGTAGCACTTTGAAGATATCCATAAACAAGGTTCAAGTAAGAAAAACAATGTACCGGGGGATAAAAATAATTGATATTGGCAATGAGAATTCTAAATCTGAACCCGAATTGCATTTGTCATTAGATAGGTATATTCATGTGCATAATGATATTGGCAGAGGGTTAGAACAATTAAAGTTGACGATACTGGTTGGGGTTGTGATCCAAAATGCAATAGTGGTTCACAGCCTCCAGCTGATCAAAGGATTCCTTTCGAATATTGTTATAACACGAGTCATGATGCACTTTGCAAGGGCTCCATGAGAGATTTAAGTTATGCAATTGATCTATAAATTTTCAGCCTAATAAATCTAGTCGACTTGATTACAGGATCAATTCAGAATAGAAATGTGACTGTGTGGGTTTTGGATCCGGGTTCCATATTCCGAATTATGGAAACAACTTTCATATGTGGACTTTTTGAGGGAAAAAGTTTTTGAAGGGGAAAGGCTATGTACAGGAGGTGGTAGTGAGGTTTGGTCAATATATCATTGGTGTAACAACCCGACTTTCTGAGGAAAGTCAAAGTACAAGCCAAAATCAAAGTTAACGTCTGGTCTTACCCAGATCTGACATTTCTTGCTTAATTATTGCTTGTACTCTCGAAACTCGATAAATAGTTTAGCCCTTTGTGATATATTGGTTAACGCTATTTTAAACTACGACGCATTACAAAGTGAAGTAACAATGCGATAAACGCATAAACGCAACTAAACGCTATTTTACTAAATGCTAACACATTGCAATCGCACCGCAGTCTTAACGCAACTATTGGTATTGTCTATGTGTGTGTTATTATGTGTTGTAATTATGCGTGCTTTATATATATGTTTTGGGATGATAATCGCAAACGTAATCGCAACTCTATCGCAACGCAGTCCCATCACAAACCCGAAACGCAGACTTGATTGTTAGGATTTTTATGAGTTATGTTATTTGTGTAACTAATGTTTAACACTATCGTATTGCTTACTCGCAACTCGCTTAAATACAACGCCATGCTCAACGCACGAAACGAGAGTTGGGAAAACTAACTCGCACGCGCCGTCTGATCTAACGACCAACCGATCGAATGGACATCCGACCGGATGGTCATCCGATCGACTGGCCGTCCGATCCACTTAACCTCCACCAGCTTTCTCTCCTCTCATCTATAAATACCCACCTGTCACATCAACTGTTCATTGATGTGACAACCCTATCCAACCAGCACGCTCCCAAGCTCTTTTCTCTCAATTCCTCGTGATTCTTGTAAGTTTTCACTCTAAATCTTGTACTTCCATCATCAGCATACACTTTCTCATCATCTTCTCCATCAAATCACTACTTTCCACCATGAAATCACCTGATTTGGGCTGTTTTAAAGTGACGTCACCTCCGTTTCGTATGAACACTGAAGTGTGACCTCATCTCACCAAGAACGATCCGGATCTAAAGGATTTCTACATACTTTTACACTGATTTCGACTAAATCTAAACGTCTAACAACTGATTCAAACTTTTCTTCAACATCTTTCACTTTTTACTCAAAACCGTTAGAATCTGGACTCGTTCAGGCTCTCACCTCTTTCTCTTGTAGAGAACCGGGCTGAGAATGGATTTCTACTAAAGAGACGACCGATTCATGGATTGAACATGAAACTTCATCTTGAACAGTTGAGTCTGATCGAATGGGGTGATTCCCACCGGATCGACTGAGTTGGACTTGGTACAGTTTCCGTTGTCTAACACATCATCACACCGTCTCCGTTAAACCGCAAAACTTTCCAACTTAACTGATTTTACAAGGTTTTTCAGACAAACGGATTGCCCTATCGAATAGCCATCCGATCGGCCCTCCGATCGAATGACTATTCGACCAGGTGTCGAACTTCAATGTGTTGAACATACTTAATCAATTTTTCAAATCTTCAAAGAATATCATATTTCAATCAAATAACCATCCGATCGAACGGCCATCCGTCCGGATGACCATCCGATCGAATGACTTGAATTATACTACAACGAAAACTTCAAAACTTCAAACATTTTACAAACCCACTCACTCAGTTCGAATGACCAACCGACCGAATGGTCATCCGTCCGGATGACCATCCGTCCGGACGGACATCCGATCGAATCACCATCCGATCACTCATCCCACCTAACGCACTGTTACACGTTGTTCAACGCTTACGCTATCGTTCTGTGATCAGGCTAACCTCCAAGCGCTCCCTTCAATCGAAGGCAGTGTTTATTTATTAAACACATACTGTGAGTATACTAGATCCCTTTTTGCTTAAACACATTTTCGGGTGTTACATACGTTACCTATATCAAATCACATCATCACACAACGCAAACACTTTTATACGCTGACCGCTCTCGCATGTTATACGTGTTTCGATGAATGCTTGTATGTTATGTTTACACAGTGATTGTTGCCTGACACCTTAGCAACGATAGTACTATAGTTTGGACTCAGCACCTATCGTGGACAGGGGTTGTTAAGGGTTTTACTTCACATGGTCACAGTGGTGATAATGTGTTGCGCATTCTACAACTCGCAGTCATGTCGGTTGCATACTTCATCGTCGATAGCTTACTTGCTTTACATTACTACGTGTCACATACTAGTTATGCGTAAATCGCTTTTTGCTACAATATACTATTAAACTTGTATGCTCACCATTACACTATGTGTATTGACTTTATGTTAACGTATGTGACAGGTGTCTAGGATGCTATGTTTGCTGATCTTTGTGGAATCAAGATAGGCAGTCTAGAAACTACATCAATTAGAAAATCTTGGTTGTCGAACTTGCTTTGTTTGAGAGAAACTCGTTATCTGTAATAATTAATTTTCGAATATTTGTTGATTGGTATAGGACAATTGACCTTAAAAATATTGGTAACTTTTAGTTGTTATGGATCTCTTGAGCAATCTGGTTCTCCTAGTGCCATACCCCGATGTTTCTGTCATCGGTCAGGGTGTGACAATTGGAGGTTTATTGGTTATTGTTCTTTGGATTCTCTTTTGTTTAGTGGAGAATTATTGTTTAGTTGATACTCTATTGATGTGGGGTACTCATTTTGATTGGATGCATATTCTATACAATCCTTTCTGCATTCCATGCTGCATTACCTTCGGCGGATACTGTTGTGGTCTTCACTGTTGGAATAAAGCACATGCATTTGTATTTGATACTTGTGATTAGTGGGTCTCTTATTATTATTTTGACTTTTGAGGTCAAAAGTCTTATAAGGGGAGAGTATTGTTACGGGTCAAAATAAGTAAAGGGGGCTAGATGTAATTGTTCTATATTGTAAGGGATTAGTGGTTAGTTAGTAGCTATATAGTGTGTGTGTGTTGTAATAGATTGAGGTATCGATGTATTGATTGGGTTTACCCTCTTCTTCTCTGTGTTATTCTTCTTCCCTTCCAAATATCGATCATATGCTTGATTACCAAATTGTACGTAACATTTACCAGGTTATCTTTTTCCTAAAAATAATCTTGAAAGAGATTTATAAGGCGTCAAAATAAACTAGGTGAAAGGGTATGGTCCTAGATAACATGCGCGGACGCGCCTACGTGAGACCACACCGCTCTTGAGACCAGACCTCGTCATCTAGAAGGATGAGGGATACACTGGCAACACAGAGAATATTCCCAAACAAACAAGGAAGGACACCACATGGCACTAATCACTGGATGTCAGCTCCTGTCGCAGGATCTTCAAAGGACAGCCAGGGACAACCCGACAGATACTAAAGGACGCTTAGGTGGAATGAGCAACCGTGCGCCATGTCAGCCCTAGTACAGAACAAGGGCCTGGCCATGTCAGAAGGGACATAATGGATATTATCCATGATTGGACAGCTGGCGCCTCCTTCTCCTTCAAAAATCTTTGGCTATAAATAGCGAACTTCACCTCCAGGTTTAAGGATCGCTTCTCTAATTCTATACACACACTTTTAATACTCAAAGCGAATACTTATTCTCACGCAGGAGGATGGTTACAAGGAGAAGCCCCAACCTCTCCTCCTTGTAACGAATTCACCGGTGTTGCTTTCGTTTTGCAGGATTCCTGAACAAGAACCAAACTCTTTGGCGAGAAAAGAATAGAGATTGAACCCTGTTACGAGACAAGACAAACCGGCTGAGTCTAACCAAGTGTTGACTTAGTGTTTCTTCACTAGGTTAGATTATCTTTAATTTTAACACCACATTGTAGCTATGACTTTATTTATTAAAATGTTCAACATCCATTTGTAGTTTTAACTCAAGGTCAATGATAGCAACCATGGTAAGCGGTGAAGATTCAAGTTCTTTTGGTTCAACATCCGTTTACAATTTGAAAGTAACATTAAATTCCTTTACATGAAAGAAAGCAAATGAAAGAATTCCATTTCTATTCATTTCTTAACAAAACAAATAAATAAATGAAGGTCAGATTCCATAACAAATTTTTCTTCTTTCAAGTTGGGCTGTATGGAAAGCTTGAAATAACCTTGTTTTTTTTTTCTTAACCAAACAAATAAAGAAATGAAAGTCAGATTTATAACAAATTTTTCTTCTTTCATGTTGGGCTATATGGAAAGCTCGGAATCACCTTATTTTCAATCAAAAAAGCCGGGGGTTGATGCCATGGTGGAGGTAGTTAAACTTAAAGCTATTGAGTATCTTTGGCTAAAAAATCGGGCGAACATTGACCGTTTGAATGATGCGTCATGGGTCGTTTTGATTTCTTGTAATGTCTGTCGTTATCTTTTTGCTTGTTTTGTTTTTTGGCCCGTTCATGTTGTAGCTGGTTCCTTTAGCATCTTGCTAGTAGGTCCATTTCTAATGAAATTTTGCCTTTTCAAAAAAACCTCCATGACAAATTTTATGAACACATTAAAAAATGGAATTTAGATTCCAACTCATACACTTTGAAATCTGAATCTCAAGTTTGCCACTAATTATGATTTCCACATTTCTCAACACTTTACAAAATTGAATATGCCACTAAAAGTCAAATTTCGGGACTCTTTTAACATACATGTTACAAACTGATGATGAATCCAGGAAAGAAAAATCATGAGATTTAAGACCGTGGGGTATGGTGGGGCGTGGGTTGGGGGCATGGTGCGACACGTGGAGTATGGGGCACCAAAGACCAAAAGCTAATTTCAAAGGGGTATGGTGGGGCGTGGCTGGGGTGGCGTGGAAAAAAAGCCAATTTCAAAGGGCTAGTGCCTTGGCCAACGAGGTTCCGCCATGTCATGTTCGTAGCCCCGCCCAACGCCCGGGCTGAAACCCCCACCCAAGGAGCCACGCCGAAACCCAAGCCCACCCGGGGTGGTGACGTGGGCGTTTGTACCCAACCCACGTCCCAACCCCCGCCCCATACCCCATAGTCTAACAAGGGAAATCCTATCTAATAAAATTCATACCTAGAGGACACATGACATCCATCTAGGGCCTCTATTCTTTATTTTCCCGCAAAAAAATCACTAGAAATCCCTTTGGCGTATCCTATTTGGACTATCCACTTGACTAAAACATGTCAAAATTGCCATGGCCGGGAGGACCACCGGCCAGGGCCCGATACATCGAAGGGTACGTTATTTAAAAAAATCCGATATGTAAATGTAAAAAAAATAAATTAATAGGTATACTCATACAAATACCAACATTGGCCACTTACAAAATTATTTTTATGGTTTAGATTAGTTATTAGCCCACTGCTAATTGTAGGTCCCTCGGAGGTTGAGGTCAAACCTAATCCTTGTTATGTCTAACACACTAGCAAGTGCGGAATCCAAGCTAGCATGCAAACCGAGATCGAAGACGACAATACACGACACGCAAGATTCAACGATTAACACCACTTGTATTAATACATATGAAAAGATCAGTTACAAGCTCAATGTTTACAAATGTATTCTATAAACTCTCAAAGTTCTCTCGTGTGTGTGTGTGCTCTCACTTGTCTTCTTTTTTGAAGTGAACACATAGCATGAGTATTTATACTCAACACAGCTCGTCTGGTCGAAGGATCATCTATCGACCAGAAACCTACCGAAGGATCACATATACCTCGAAGGATGATATCCTTCGAGGTCCATCAGCATCCATCGAAGGTTTATCTTTCGAGCTCATCGAAGGATCCAAACAATCCTTCGAAGACTCATCCTTCGACACAAACATATTACAACCAATGTGCTAACTGTTTGGTCAAGTCAAACCAGGAGGATGGTTGACTTGGTCAAACTTACATCGAACGCACATAACTTACATCGAACGCACATATTAACAGACCTAAGACGTAAACCAGACTAATCACAAGACATCGTTTTGTATCATGACGAAATACAGACAAAGTACAGACACAAGTGAACCAACAAACTCCCCCTTGGCTGTAACTTTGTCTCGATTTTCGTGTCTTCAAGTCTTTGACGTCCTTTCAAGTCTTCAATGTCGGAGGATCCTTAAAGTCTTCACGTCTTGAAAGCAGAAAGTGTACCAACAAACTCCCTGTTTCATGTAGGAAGTGTGTTGACAAACTCCCCCTTAACATAAGCTCCCCCTTGAGTTATGCTCGTGAAAGTCTTGATCTTTACAACTTGAGATCCTTGTGGTGTTGATGATGGCCAGCGGCAACTCGATCATCTTCATCATTTGAGTGCCTTCACGTTGTGTCTTCATTCCAGTGCTTGTCATCGACCATGTTCTCCTTGCCTTTAGAATCTGCACATGCAAGAAATCTAAACGCGTAATGAGAACAACTGCTTGGAATATCGTTAGTATAAACAAATGACACACGTATGACCATATTTAATCAAACACCGTCCGACAGTTTGAAAGTTTAACAAATTTGTCAATTTTAGTCTTTAACTTTCAAAACTTGCAAATTTCGACCGTTTATGAAGGTGCAAATGTTTTTCAGGATTATAATCAGGATTTTGGGTAGGATAGACTCGAGTTCCAACATCAGTCAATCAAAAATAAACTAGAAGCAAAATCTTTTTGGATTTTATAAAGTTTATATTAAAACACACCTAAAATCTTTTTGGAATTTTCAATTTTCAAAAGTAAAGACGGAAAACAATAAATAAATAGATACAAAGATACAGAACCGAAAGCAGTAAACAAATATTTACAGACATTCTTTTTGCGAGTTTCGAGGGTAAGAGAATCATATCAGTGTACGGTCACGTCAAAACACTCTTGTTGTTCTATTAGTTAACATTAAGATAAGCATCCTATAACAATTATCGGTATTGTTGTCCACATAAGCTCAACTTATCAGACGTAATCATGGCGAGGGGATACGTTAAGGTATGATTTATACTTACCGACCGGTGTTCATCCACATCACGACACATTCCCGTATCAAGGTATGCACGAGGGTTCATCTTACCGGTGAGTATACCGATTATCATCTGTTTGACCGTATATTATGTGAGAAACTCACTTATTTTGATTTGAAAACAAGCCCTATGTGATATAATCACTTATTGATGAGGAACTTGATTTTCGATGCATGAAGGCACAGGAGCAAGTCCGTGAACAGGTCAGTACTTTCGTACAGCAGAGAGACGAACTTGACTCCCGGATGAATGTGATATATTATCACTTATTTTGGGACATGTGATTGTTTATCACTTATTGAGGTCGAATGCAGTATGTACACGTATGTATAGTATCATGGAAGATCTAGACTTGCGTCCCCGTTATTTTTTTTTTTGAAAAAGATACAACCATGATACCCAGATGATAAGCAGCATAAAGACCGAATATCTCAGAACCTCGGCAATCTCTCAAACGAAATTTCGGTACTAAGACCATATGCCAATGAATGGTTCCCACCTGGTCTTCAGTCGATTTAAGTTTATATCACTCTGCACACTTTAAAATGATTGTGAGCCTACCGAAACATCTTATATAGAGCTGCTTATCATTTTTCATTTTGCATTTCAGATTAAAGAGGTTTGGACAGACCACTGATGTACTATCATTTTCTCTTTTGCTCGCCAAGAAACTCATTTTTGTTTTTCTATTGTTTTTGTGTTTTGGAAAATTTTCAATGTTTTTGGATTTTTCAAAGTTTGGATTTACTCCCCCTAAAATCAATAAACTAAGACAAATTTAAAACACGAAGATATTTACAAAAATGATTTTCCGATGTTGGTTAACTCATGTTTTACCTCAATGCCGTTTACCAAAATTAATGTTGAATCAGAAATGATGTACCGAATTTTGGAAAAATCAGTTGGCATGTCGGTAAGCGGTGCGGACCATGACAGCATTGTCTGGCCAAAGAGTGCTGTACGAGATAATAATTCAAAAAGCAGCTTAAATATCGACAAGTATAGGAGAGATTAGAAATTTAAAACCGTATCCTTCAACTGCTTCGTGCATTGACAGGAATCTGAGTGCTCTCCCCAACTGGATATCCACCCGGTGTGGATTTCAAGGTCGATTTTGTAGCTACTGAAATCCCTTCACAGCAGCAAGATCATAAACCTCCGGGTCCGGCTGGTCTTCCACATTGCACCAGCGAAGGTCTTTGTCTTTCTCTTTGAGAAGTAGTGTGCGGTTGTTCAATCCAAGCCAAGGCATCCGCACACCCGGTTGATTTGTTCAACAAACACATTTTCTTCAATCACACCACGAAGAAATGTACACCGCACTTTCATTTTGTCGATTGTGAACTTCAGACGTGCTGCAGGTGCGTACATTTTACGTGAATCTATCCCGGGGACCCGATTAAAGCCTTTAACAATCACACTTTTGAAATAATTTTCATTTTGTCGAAGTTATCAATTTCTTTCGACGGACAACTCTGTTTCCCTTTCCTTTTTCTTTTCATCAAAAGCAACAATTTCTTCTGTCGCCTATCTTGTGTAAGAACGCTCCACTATCAACAATCTTACGACTATCGAAAGTTCCTCCTGGAATATCCTACACACTCACTTAACTTATCAGATTGAGAGGGGGACCCAAGCCTTTGTGGACTTGGGTCGTCCTTGATCATCAAGGAAAGTGATCTCAATCACTTGATGATTAGGGAAAAGAACCTATGGTGCTCCCCCTGATTGAATTACCTGCTTTTTCTTCCAAGCTGTTTGTCCTTTACCAGTATTTGAATTTATTGTTTTAACATTTACTGGTTTTACAGTTTCAGATTTTGCTTGTACAGGTTTTTCTTCTTTGACCTTTGATTTTAAGGCCTTTTCAATTACCTTTTGATTCTGTTGCTTTAATTTCTTTTCCCTTTCTTTCAAGACACGTGGGTCTTGTTTCGGGGAACCTGATCGTTTTCGGTAATCGATTTCTTGGGGAGCACTCGTTTTTGACTTCAGCTTTTGCACGTGTGGGCAATATCTTACAATATGCCCAACTGTCCCACATTCAAAACATGTTCTCCGCTCTACAAACTTTGGAGAAACATGTTGATGACCAGACGGAGAACCAGACAATGAACTCTGTGATCTAGACGTGCTTGGACCTAAATCACATCCGTTGGTGTGTTGGGTGTAATTATTCTGATCATTTCGTTTTAAAATTCTAACTTGTTTTATAAAATCAACGTTAGATTTATCCTGAAATGTTTCAAGTTTGTCTGAACCCGTGGATCCAACAAAGTTCATTTTCGGTTCTCGTTTCTTAACAGGAGCTCTTTTGTTTTGCACCTTTTGTTTTTGAACCTTTGGTTGTTCAGTCTTAGGCTGCTGAACTTTAGGTGCTTGAACATTCTTGTTCTGAGCCTTCTTTCCCTGTACCTTACCCTTTCCGGAGTTGACTTGTTGTTTTCGCTCAATTGGTGGTTTTTGGTTTCCGTATTGTTTTCTAATTTGTTCACACGGAATTGGATCACATTGAGTGACGGTAACTTTGCCACTTTTGTTTCCCAAAAACTTATCAGTGCATCCTTAAAAAATTTGCTCAATTAAATCTTGATTTACATTTTTAATTGGAAAATCTTTGTTAGAGTAGATTTTGCTATCTCCTTTGAGCGTGTACAACAAGTTATTCTCTTCACTGCTAGATACAAGGGACTCCATTGCTTTTGACATTTCAGTCTTACTCGGTTTTACTGGTGGATCACACAGGATGTGATTCTCGATTGGAATATCTGTTGTAACCGAGTTAGACTGTTGTTTCACAATTTCTTCAGATTCATCATCCGAAGAATCAGCATCCTCAACAATGGGAGGACTCTGTTCCTTAACACACGATGAATCTGTCACATTCTCAGATTCAGATTCTGATTCTGATTGACCCGAGGATGATGTACCAGTTGTGAACCCGAGGCCTGCTGCAAAGTCATCTAGACCGAGTGGCACAGTAGGTTCAAAACGGGGCATATCCTCGTCATCAGGCAATTTGGAGTAATTGTGATTCATTGGGGGAGGACATGATTTGAATCCAATACATACTTTATCCCCCTTTTTCTTTTGAACGTCAATGATGTGATCCAATACATAGCGGGAATTGGAATAGCTTTCCAGTTTCTGCTTAATTGTCTCACATTCACATCGAGCTGTTGCCAATTCTACCATTTGCTTTTCAATTGTGTCAATAAGATTATTGTTAGCATGTTGTTTTCGCAAAACAACCTTTTGTAACTCTGAAACATCATGTCTTAATGACGCAATTGTTGCTTTAAATTCCTTTTCATTTCTGGTTAAAAACAAGTTAGCTTCAGTAGCTTTAGAAAGATCTACAATCAATTCTTGATTGTGTTTGTATGTGACTTCAAACTGACTTTCCTTTTCAGCATATTTCAAACACTTTACACATTCAATAGAAACAGAAACAGAGTCAGAATTAGTATCACATACCTGAGAAGTCTGACCTTCTACGTGAGCCATAAAGGCTGTATGAAAAGAAAAAGATCCATCTTCAGAGAAGAACTGAGCAAGCTTCTCGGAAGTTCCAGCAGATTTCTGGCAAAGAATAGATCTCCTCTTGCATAATGCTTCAGCCAAAAGCTCATCAACTTCCAAATCTAAAGCATCACTTGATAAATCACCAGCATCATGTGATTCCCCATTCATGCTCCCACTATAACCCGAACTATCTTCATCTTCTGAAGATTCACCAGCAGACACGGGTTCTACTACCTTCTCAATCACCTTAGCATAACATGCTGTTCCACCATTTCCTCCTTCTCCAAGCTGAAGGTTCCAATTGCAGATTTCATCAGCTTGAACAACCAATCCTCTGTGGGGATTAGTGTTTGTGGATCCAGATGCATTTCCTCCAACGTAAACTATTGATCTGTCAGAATTGTTTCTGAAGGGATTCTGATTTCCTTGCTTAGGTGGCTTCTGACACTCCCGTTTGAAGTGACCCTTTTCACCACAATTGAAGCAAGTGACAGCATTCTTATCAAAACCATACTTGGTGTTGTTGTTGCTATTCAAGTCGGTTCTCCCTGTCTTTTCCATAAACTCCTTTGCTCTTCGAATTGCACTAGCAAGAGCCCATTTGATATCCATCATTTCAAACTCTTCTCTATCCACTTGCTGATAATCTTCATTGGTTAGATTGATATTCCCAATCTGACCTGCGACCAATCCACAATAAGCACTAACCAAGGTGTTCAACATCTCCATATGCTCCTTGGCTATTTCGACACTGACTTTGGAAAAGTTGGAAGTGTCTAATCTGACTGTGTTCGGATTGGAAGTGGCTTTAAAGTTTGAAGAGCTTCCATAAAACCCTTGTTGTTGCGGTTGTTGCTGCTGAGCTGTCGGTTGCACATTCTGTTGTAGAGAAGAAGAAACTGGTCTTGAATACATCGTGTATGCTGAAGGATCAAACTGATCTGTTGAGGAAGGTCCGGTGTTTGAGATGAAAGCTGTTTGGAGCTTCGCATGTTGAGAGGCTGGTTTTTCTCCACTGATACCTCCTGTAATCCCAAAGTACATCTCTGGATTTTGAGGGGTTAGTGTCCTTTTTGCCTTAAGCTTTTCTTCTACGTCCTTGTTCTCCAATTTTTGAATTAACTCATAAACGGTGATTGTGTCTAGAACACCATTTTCTTTGAGAATTTCAAGATAACCGCTCCACCTTGCTGGTAAGCCATCAGCGAATCTCTTCACCATTTCTTGTGGAGTGGCAGTGACTCTAAACGCAAACATCTCGCTCAACAAGTGATGGAACCTTGTAGATAACTCTGCCAAAGTCTCATTCTCCATACACGTGAATCCTTCAAACTCTTTCTTCAGTAATTCTTGCTTGATCTTTCTAGATTGAGCATTTCCTTCACATCGTAACGTGAGCATATCCCACAAGCTTTTAGTAGTCGTGCAGTAAACAAACTGGTGGTAAATGTCTCTGTGTAGAGCTTGTGTGAGAATCATGAATGCTTTCTTTTCTAACTCAAATTTCTTCTTATCATCATCAGACATAGTGCTGTAAGTTTCTGGATTAGATCCTGCAACTTCCAAATCATTTTCAAATGCGGTGAAGAAGCACATCCATAGATCTTGACCTTGCCCCTGAACATAAGTTCTCAGCCTTTCTTTCCACCATCCCCAATCATTGATGTGATTTAGCTTTGGCGGTTTTGTGCTTGTACCAGTTTCACTGTCGTTCTGCATCATAGCTTGAATGCTGCTGCTTTGATTTGTAACCAAAGCCCATTGATTTGCAGTTATCATTGCAGCTTGAGGTGGGGCAATAGCCTGCATCCATGCAGTTTTGTTGAAATCTGACGCAGATTGCTTAGCTGATGATTGTGGAGTCAAAGTTGTTTGAGTCCACGCGGTTGGATCCCACTGACCGTGCGTAGCTGATGATTGTGGAGTCGAAGTTGTTTGAGTCCACACGGTTGGATCCCACTGACCGTTTGTTCCCATTTTATAAAATTAATATATTAAGTGAAAATTGATTTAAAATTTGAAAAACAAGTTTTCCCTTTTTTTTAAAAAAAATTTAATTTTCACAAACTATGTTAATATCTCGAATGATAACAACCAGCCGAAGGATCCTTGATCGAAAGACCTGAAACACACAAACTTGTTAAACTTAAACAGACAAGTATCAAAGGAACAAAACTTGTTCGAAGGATCAACAGTGTTCGAAAGATCACTGTTGAGTTTCGAACAACGAATTCGAAAGACTCTCCAATCGAAGGATCCTTGTCTTTCGAATAAGACCTGTAGACCGAAAGATGTATGCTTCGAAAAGATTCCTTGGATCGAAGGATAAGTCACGGACTTCGAAGGATGTCCGAAGGATGATTATCTATCGAACCTCCTTTGATCGAAAGATGATCTTTCGACTTCGAAGGATATCCTTCGATCTGCACTGACACAAATCACAAAAGTGACAGGTTGGTGAAAAGGTGATGGGTTGGTGAAATCTTTCGGCAGACGGCAGAAGGTATGGTCAGACCATACTTTTTACCAAAAACAAGATTTGAACAAATAAAATATTGCAGAAAAAGGAAGGTTCTTATCCAGAAAACCGGTCACCGGAGCTAGCCGGAATTTGGCCGGAAATCACCAAATTTTCTTAAAAACAAGTTTTTAAGTTACCCAAACCGCCCTTGAACACACCCGGAAAGTTTAGAACACGTTTTAACGTCTGAAAGAGCGAGAAAAACAGTAAAAACGGGTGCTAAACCATGTGAGTTTTTGTCCAAAACACTCCAAAGTCTTGTATAAACTCGGTTTTTAACAAGGAAAAGAGCCACGGCTCTGATACCACTTGTAGGTCCCTCGGAGGTTGAGGTCAAACCTAATCCTTGTTATGTCTAACACACTAGCAAGTGCGGAATCCAAGCTAGCATGCAAACCGAGATCGAAGACGACAATACACGACACGCAAGATTCAACGATTAACACCACTTGTATTAATACATATGAAAAGATCAGTTACAAGCTCAATGTTTACAGATGTATTCTATAAACTCTCAAAGTTCTCTCGTGTGTGTGTGTGCTCTCACTTGTCTTCTTTTTTGAAGTGAACACATAGCATGAGTATTTATACTCAACACAGCTCGTCTGGTCGAAGGATCAGTTAGACTGATCGAAGGATCATCTATCGACCAGAAACCTACCGAAGGATCACATATACCTCGAAGGATGATATCCTTCGAGGTCCATCAACATCCATCGAAGGTTTATCTTTCGAGCTCATCGAAGGATCCAAACAATCCTTCGAAGACTCATCCTTCGACACAAACATATTACAACCAATGTGCTAACTGTTTGGTCAAGTCAAACCAGGAGGATGGTTGACTTGGTCAAACTTACATCGAACGCACATAACTTACATCGAACGCACATATTAACAGACCTAAGACGTAAACCAGACTAATCACAAGACATCGTTTTGTATCATGACGAAATACAGACAAAGTACAGACACAAGTGCACCAACACTAATAGGTTTAACCTTTAATGAGCCTAATACCCGCCAATGATCTCTAGATCAAGTGGTAGAAGGCTTGCATTTCTCTCGAGAGATGCAGGTTCAACTCCCACTTGGTGCAGAGTGAGGCACTGGTGGGTAATGATAGGAGACCCAGGGAAACCTGGGTTGAATTTTTGAGCCAAACGGGTTTTACTGGTAATTTCACCATCGTGCCTACGGGCGGGTGGGTTACTAGGTTTTCCCCATAATTGGTGGTGGACACGGGTTACTCTCGAAGTACTCTGTTTGTCCAGTGGGTGCTCCGAGAGTGCTTGGGATTGATTTTGTTGGCGTTAAAAAAAAGAGCTCAATACCCAATTTCGTTAAGGCCTAAGGGCACGTTTTTTCGAGCTCGAACAGGGTACATGAATTCTCAAGGCCGACAAATTGCTTTCATATATAAACTTATAACCCGACTTTTTTCATTCTTTATCTCACAATCTCACCGCGCTGATCAGGGTTTCTCTCTATCTCTTCCAATTAAACAATCCGAAGTTTAAACTCAATGAATTATGTAAGAAAAAGTTTCGAGGACGAAACCTCTCTAAGGGGGGTATACTTGTAACACCCCGAAAACGGGTTTGGTAATCAAACCACGTTAATACTACAGGACGGGTAAAATACAGTTAGTGGTAAAACTTAACCGGTAAATTTTAGGATATGAATAAATAAATCTAATATTTATTAAAATGATGAGAAATATTTTGAGAAAGCAAAGTATGTAAAAGGCCCGAGATTTAACGAGACTTAAAATAAAACGGGTCGAGAACAAGATAAAGTAACTAGGAAATAAATAACCTAGTACAAGTCTTGTAATTAAATGAAAGAACAAAATATCAAGTTATAAACCAAACTAAAGTTGAGGGGCTTATGTTGTTAAATTTGAAAAAAAAAACACCAAACACCCATTTTGGGGTGTCTGGTTGATCAAGAACACAGGGGGCGACCAAGACTCCCCTCACAACCCTAGCTCTTGCATTTTCACCAAATTGAAGGCTCAAATCTGCTCCGAATCGAAATCCAAGCATAGATTAGTGATCACCTCAGTAAAGGGATCAAGAGGTATGTGGAATTTTGCTATGTGGTTCCATCTTAAATTTTAGATTAACTTATGAGATTCGAATCTGAGCTTGCATGTTCGTTGTTTGGATGAAATTAGGGATGAAACTATGTCTAGGAGTAAACCCTAGTCATTTATTTGTTAAATTGATGTTCATGATTGTGAATTCATGATCATACTCTCATGTGTCAAGTGGGTTTTGGAGAATTATGTTAACCACTAGGATTATCTTTGTTAACTTAGTGTATTAGAGCTCAATGAAGCAAATCCAGATTTGTTGATATTAAGATTTGTCATGAACATGTGAAAAGATGTTTAAATCTTGGTTAAATAGTTAGTCATGAGCTTGATTTCTAGTAGTAAAAATTTCATGCTCATAAGGTGTTCGATGTAATGCCTAAGTGAAATTGGGTACCTACTAGTTCATATGAAGAACTTGATTATATAAGGTGTTGTGATGAATGATAATTGGATATAGAAATGCGTAAGGTGGAATAATCGTACTAAGTCATGATTAAACTAACCACCTTGTGAATGATGAAATAATAGTTGGCGCTTAACAAGCTAGGTGAAGCTTGGGGAGAAAGCGGGTCAAACAAATCAAGTACGAGACGAAAAGCGCAAACCGGATAAGAGGTAAGTAAAGCTTACACCCTTTTTGCAAGATATACATTTAATTCTCGGTTACAATTACGGCAAAAGTTGTATTCGAACTTTGGTTCCGACACGAAGTGGTACGGGTCGGAACATATCAAAAATGCGAAATGGACATTTGGTCATAGATGACATATATAAAATGAATCTTTGAATGGCCACTTTGTAAGTAGGCCTAAACGAATAAAAACAAATGGAAAATGGTGATTTCGTCATGTATAAATGGCTATGGGTTGAAGTTTAAAACGACACCAATTGGCATAAGCCATGTTGGGATAACGTGTACAAAACGGATTTAAAAGTCATAACTAAATGGTAAGGAATCCGAAATGACTTACTTAATAAAATGGTAAATAAATACCATTGGAATATAAGCGCAAAATGGATGGTCGTTTAGACTAAACGGGTCAAATGGTAATGTTAATACCATTTGATAAATCACGACTAATAAGCACTTGTCGAGTCTTATGCTTACAGGAAAAAGCGGCCTACGAATTAGTGTTGCTATGAAATATGCAAATTGTTGAAGCAAGGTATTAAAACGGGTCAATAGTCTGACCCGAGCCAGGTACACAAATATAAGGATGTAGTTAGAAGTGATATTTTGGTCAACTATTAGTAAAAGTCCTTCGTTACAAAAAGAAGAACTAAAATTGACCAAAAGGCCCTTGAGGGGTAAATTGGACAAACAACCTTTAAGAGTTGTTTAGAGTTAAGCGTTTTGTTAAATGGAGTCCTTGGGATACGTATAAAAATGGGAATAGGATGTAAACTAATAGAAGCGTGATTTAAAGCTTGCAAACGTTAAACACCCTTAACGTGTCAAAACAAGTATATATGCAAAATGGGTTAAGATTGCGTAAGAAACCCGCAACTAGAACCTAATATGATAGGATATATCGAAAATAAGAAGATTATGAGAATTTGGAATCAAACAAACATGTTTGTTTGATAAAATGCATAAACGGGTTAAAATTTGATAAAAAGGTAACGAGTCGAAGGCTTAGAAGTCTCAAAATTTATTATGTTGGATGTTGAATTTTAACTCCATATGATGGAGAATTAAATTACGGACGCGTGGGAAAAAGAATCAGGTAAAACGGATTAAAAACGAGAGAGTTATGCTCGTTTCCGTGAAATCGGGTTAAGCTGGGAATGTACAGCAACTGTTAAAGCAGCATTCTGCTGAAAAGGGGGCTAGGCGTCACGCGACGCCCCCTAATTCCGGAAAAATGTTATTTTTTGTTTGTTTGACCCATGGAACTTGTTTAAACTTATTATTTAACTATCAAAACTAACTTTTAAGTTGGTTTTGATCATAGGTGAATGCCAAGAGTGCACAGATGGAGATCAAGCTCGATGAGGAACCGAACACGATAAAGTTAAAAGCTTCCGCATGGCGTTTCGTCATCACTTTTAAACGACGAACTTATTTATATTATGTTGAAAACTTTTAAATTGTAAAAGTTTTAGATTACTCGTATTTTCTAAGGATACTTAATCGTAATTACATGTTTATTTTCGTTATTTATACGAAAACCTTTAAAATAATAACAAGGGTGTTACAGTTGTATATGTTTTTTTGATTGAATCTTACTTTTGATCTTTATTCTTCCTTTATGTTTTTGATTCAGTAAGTTTATCTTGAATATGTTATATATTAATGATCCGTCGTAATAGATATGATTTATAAAGTTTTTCTTTGCATGTTGTGTTTTCGTCAAACTTTACATGTTTTCGTATTATTTTTTGAAGTTTATGTTTGATCATTTACTCTTAACATGTTATGTGAATTAATTTTGTTCTTATGTTAATCAATATGATTTATCCTACTTGGTGTAAACATATGACACGAGTTGATGAGGTTATGCTGGTAATTGATATATTTGTTATATTGTTTTTTAGAAATCTTAAAAATCTACTCGATTTATGTTATTGACATAAACAATTTCATAGCACGGGTCTACCCATGTAATGTTTTACGTTCGTGATAATTGATTTTTCATGTTAATGTTGTTTTTGAGCTTTAGGATTTGATATTGTGATTGATTATTGGATGATGATTGTTATGTTTGTAATTTGTTGTTAGGATAGATAAATTTGTGGAAAGTTAGAAGTGTTTGATTGTTTTTTATTTCATTATGTTGTCGAATCTTTGCTCCACCTTTCTATTGTTTTGTTTGAAGATTGTTTAATATCATATGTGTTCTTGGAGTTTAATGGTTTGATTCTTGATGTTTGACAATTGAATTTTGGATCATGATAATGGTTCGGTACTATCCATCTATTTATTACAAAATTATTAGTGTTAATTATAATTTCCTTATTTAGAGGATAGATAATAGCTTGATTTTAAATTCAAAATTTGATTTGGAGGATAATATGAAAGTCAACGATTTGAAGTTAATAACATTAATTTGATTGCCTTTTTTGGTGGGTTTAATGTGCCTACACATGTTAGTGGTTTAAAATTTAAAATTTTATATATAGCTTTTGATTTAATTCTTCTAGAATATTATAGTAATTTTAAATTTAGATTATGTTTGACTTAATTTGAAATAAATTTACCTGAAATAGAATTTGACTACATTTATTTTTTATAATTGCTAATTATCCTAATTTTTAATAACCTCTCTCAAGTGGCCACCGACATCCTTGCTAAAGTCTCTCGGGGACCCTCATTTGAAGAGGTCTCGGGTTCGATCCCACTCGAGTACGACCATAGGATATTTTCTGCCGGGGATCTTTGTCGGGTAGTGAACTGGGAGGGGAGATCCCCTCCGCGGTCGGGGTTACCGTGCAAATTAACTTTTTTTTTAATCTATAATTATTGCCTTTTATATAACTAATTAGATTCAAATTATTCAACAATCAATTTAAAAACGTTTATTGGTTTTTACTGTATATACTTTAAATCATTAAAATAATAGATACGAAATTGACTTGTGAACTTTCAATCTATTTTAGTTGATTTTGTCCCTCAATATGATAGCATTGGTATGTTTTCTAATATCATTTTAATTATTAGAAGTTTGTTTTAAGAATATATTAATATTCTTAAAAAACATCAAAAAAATGTGTTTTTAATATTGTTGGCTGATAATAATAACTAAATATGAAGTGTATTAAGATCCTTAACTAAGATGAATATAGCTTCATTCAGTGTACGCTTTTGTTTGCCTTACAATGTTTTGACTTAGGTGCATCTAGCTTAGATTGTTTAACAATGAAATAGAAGTTGCAACACAAATTTTCTATCCGGTCTCTTATCATTTTCAAAATTAAATGGATCATTTAACATGAAGTAATAATGTCAATAACACTTTAGGATGCTTGCATCAAGTTAATTGTCTCTTAGGCAACAGTTATGATGATACGAGAACAAGGATAATTAGAAATAACACTTTTGATCACTTTCCATACTTAACCTCGATTACCGGCTTAAGCCATATTTATTGTACCATTTCAGGTTGAGCACTGCACACGTATGACACGGGAACTCAAATGGCTTAGGCCCACCCTCTCAACCTGAGCGGTGTTGTGGCTTCCGGTTTATATCTTTTTAACCAGGTAACTTCAACGATTTTTTTTATATCCGTGAGTGTATAATGGTCTATTAACTCCAAAACATGTACATTAATGATTGCCATAATTAGGGGACAACAATAGAGAAGAGTATGGGATCTACTCCACATTAGGCATGACATGTTTTTGGTCCACATACAGCTCCTAACTTCTCTGTTGCTGCAGAATCATCAGTATTGGTGGAACTCACCCATTAGTTAAAAACATTAGTTTGAGACTTACTCTAAATAGATACACACAACTTGAAGTATTTAAATTCATATTTTATGCTCCTTTATACTTTATTTCTTTTCTAAATATTTTCTACTTAAGCTCGATTACCGGCTTAAGCCATATTCATTGTACCATTTCAGGTTGAGCACTGCACACGTATGACACGGGAACTCAGACGACTTAGGCACACCCTCTCAACCTAAGCGGTGTTATGGCTTCCGGTTTATATCTTTTTAACCAGGTAACTTCAACGATTTTTTTTATATCCGTGAGTATATAATGGTCTATTAACTCCAAAACATGTACATTAATGCTTGCCATAATCAGGGGACAACAATAGAGAAGAGTACGGGATCTACTCCACATTAGGCATGACATGTTTTTGGTCCACATACAGCTCCTAACTTCTCTGCTGCAGAATCATCAGTATTGGTGGAACTCACTCATTAGTTAAAAACATTAGTTTGAAACTTACTCCAAATAGATACACACAACTTGAAGTATTTAAATTCATATTTTATGCTCCTTTATACTTTATTTCTTTTATAAATATTTACTGCTTAAGCAGGCCATGAAAGCAGTATATTTTTTGTAAAAATGAACGAAGAACTTGATTATGAGTTTGGATACTTTTTATGTATAAAAATGTAGAATTATTTCCGCTACAAATTTATGCTTTTCTAGTTCGGTTTGTTTGAAATTAATTTGGTTTGTTTATTGTAAAATATTTATAGTGGCAAAGTGTAACGAACAAAGACAATGATGTGGAGCAGTGCATGTCATAGGTGGCTTCAAGTCAACTTACCTAATATATGATTGGTGATTAGAAGTAATGCAAGGATTGATTAGCAACCTCATTATACTTTCAAATAAGGTAATTTATATTTTTTTGTGTTTCGTATATTCTCTCAATTTGAAATTCAACCTTATTATATAGGTATCTGTGTGTCGTTTAAGGTCTTTCAGCTTAGGGTTAGTTTTGAGAAAAATGTGGACAACGCAGAGTCAATGTGAGAGATACAACATCGACATGTTGCTGATAATATTTAAGCCATCTACGATGACATGAGTGGATTATTTTTAAAGGTTAGCACTACAAAATTTTAATTGCATGTATGCATCAACACAAACACTTTTGCTTGCTTAGAGCAAATATTACCATGGATTTTGTTATTATAGAATTTGTAGGTGCATCAAAATTCTTTTTTTTTGTTTGTAGAAGGAAAAGCACCATCCCGAGTGCATCTAAGTCTATCCATGTGAATTCACGTTACATCTTGTCTATTTTACGTCTTCAAGACATGTGGATTATTGTTCCACTTAATGACTTTAATTAACAAATATGCAGTAATTTATTTGTAGGAGGTAAAGTTGATATACAAAATAAGAGAACCTGAATGGCAACACACCAAAAGGTTACTTGTGTTTGTATATGTGAGTTTATATAATAAAGAAGAGAACAAATGAATGGTTCCATTAGGTTCGATACTTAATACTATAATAATAAGTTGTTTGAACTAAGACCTATTCATGATTGTTAATATTTTATGATAATTTATGTTAATATATTTATGTTTGTTTATTTTGTTAAGATCTCCAAGTGGTTATGGCTACTTTTTAAGGAACAAAATTTGAGATATAAGTTGGTGTTAGAAATGTTAACATGATATGAAGTGTCATTATATTCTTTTCGATACTTGGTTCACTAGGATGAAGCTATCAGCGGTAATGTCATATTTAGCATTTACATACTACAACTAAAAATTATTAATAATATACTTTATACATTTCTTATAACTGACCCATCAACATTTCTACTTATTGAAACAATGCAAATCAAACAACCTGTCATTCTCATTTGGCCCATAATACGTGGATTGTTTTATTTACTTTATGAACCTTTTGTATTTCATAAGAATTTCTTTTTATATATGTTCATTATAAACATATAATTTCCTTTGTCAATATCTCGAAAACATATTATTTTTTTAAATCCGCAAAGTTCGTGGGAATTAGCACTAGTAAGGTGATAAACGACATATTCTAGCCTTCTTGGTACACCTGTTAATAATAATGATTCATTTGGGTAAAAGGATGTTGTTTGATAATAATAATGATTCATTTGGGTAAAAGGATTATGTTTACGTGTTTACTTGAACAATCTAAAATCATAGAATGAGTTAATTTGAGTTTACTCAAATGATATAATGGGTCAATCTGAACCACTACTGTAAAACTCGCCAACTTAATCTGGTCCAAATGGGGAAGCACAAACCACCACAATTGTGTCGCCACCGTTAGCATATGCACTACTGTCGACCACAACCTCCATCACCATTGCCATCGTGGCGAAAACACTTATATATAAGAAGTACCATCGGCATATCCACCATGCTTTAACCATGCTATGTCAGTTTCGTATTCGGTGTCATGTTACGTTCCGTGTCTTACCATACACAGTAATACACTCTATGATTCTTATGCGCCTATCACTACAATCCCGTGTGCACCCGCGATTATTTTGATCGTCGCATGATCTGCATAGCTTGTACTAGATGTTTATGAATCGGGGTATACATAAATTTGAAAATAAGAATGTGTGCGTATAAGAATGTAGTACATAAGCAAGTCCATGCTTAAGTATTTATGGGACCCACGTAAGCGAATTCCTCGGATTCCGCTCGCGTACGGGTACGAATGTATGTATCATGAGTAAGAATGAAAGTATGAGCATAAATATAAGTTTAAGTATGATTATTCACGTAAGTATGAGTATAGGCATAAAACGTAAGAGTAGTACGAGTATAATACGTATAAGCATAAAACGTACGAGTATAAGTGTAGGTACGAATAAGGAAAATTACGTACATAGTGTATGTTGGAGCATTACGAATTTGGGCATATAGAACGTTTGAGAAATTCGAATACGTAAAACGAATGACATAAGCGATTTCTTCGCGTGGTATCGATTAAAACGTGTATGGTGATATACATGTATAGTTGTTTAAGCGAAATGTTGAGTTTATTGAATCAAAATAGATCGAGTTAGAATTTGGAAGGTAGAATATAGTTTGTAGATGTAGGACAATATAAAGTATTCATTGGTTATGCATAACGTGTTTTGTAACGAATGGAAATGCTACTTTTGTTTTAAAAGAGTTTACGTATGTTGAAGGTTATCGGTCCCCATGAAGTCTTCTTGCCCACGTGTTTTGAAATTTGAATGACGAATTAAGCGGTGTAGAAAAGTTTCCGAAAATAATAAGTTCACTTCATTTGCACCAAAACAAGAAATTTTGAATTTTGGAGGTTCTTGTGAAAACGTCGATCCTTAAAAAAATATTTCTAACAAATGATTTGTTGATGTTGAAAAGAGTCCTTGGTAAAACGATCATATAACATCTATAAGATCTTATAAGTGTTTGAGAAAGGTTGGTTTGATTTCCGATTGAGATTGAAAGTTTTTAGTATGGTGATATAACGTGAGTGTGTTTTAGTGATTAAGTCGAATATGAAGTTCATGGGCAAGAGATTCATTGGACCGATTAAATTGATAGGTAGCATTTCGTAAGGTTTTGAGATTTGGGTAGTAAAACGTTTTAAGACATGATTAAGAATCTCGTGCATATGAGTTAAGTGAAAATAGATTGTAGGATAAGAAGTGCATTTGATAAAACAATGTATTTTGAAATTGATATAAGTAGATATATTGATAAATGATCTAGGTATAAAACATGATCGGGTTTGCATAATAAATTATTTGAAGGAAAGTTTTGGTAACGATCACCTAGGTAAGGGAATCACCCCTAACTCGTTGGTGAGGTCGTTTTAAGAAAAGAAGGAGTGGAGCTAATGGTCAAGGTAAGGAAATCACTCCTATCTCAATGACATGTCTCCATTTTGGCGTTACGAAGAATGTAAACAAATTTGAGTGACGTTTTGAAATCATGCATATGTATAAATGTATGATAAAGATTTAATATGTTGTGTGTGTGAGAAGAAAATATCGAAAGTAAGTTTGAATTTGAAAGATTGCATCGTATAAGATAAATAATAGAAACACATGTTTGATTAAAAATTGGATGGTTCCAAAACGGAACTTTGACTAACCAAAATGGTCGAAAAGTCTTTCGAATTTGAGGAGCATGCTTTGGCCTAATAGGGGGAATACTCTCGCCGACAATTCGGTTAACGGTATCTACCCTTCCGGTTACTACATGTCCCAAATCAATCGGAATTTCGAGACTTGGCGGGATTTATGAAAAATCAAGGAGTGGAACTAGTCGACAAGGTGCGGCCTAACTTGGAGATTTCGTATCCTAAGTGTGGTTTGTACTCGTCGGGTAAAAAATTTAATTTCGACATTTTGACGAGGGTCCACTAGAATTTGAAAATGGAAATTCTCCATCAAGATGAGGATCTCACTCCTAACTTGGTGGCGAATTTCGTGTGAAAAGAATAGGTGGATTGAGAGTCGTTCACCAAATTGTGGGTTTCACGCCTATTTTGGTGAAGTCGTCTCGTTGGTAGGGTGCGAGTGTTGTCGGATTTAAAATAATGAAACGAGCGAACAAGTATAAACACATAAGACAGCATGTCGAGAATAACACATAAAGAGTAGAACAATAAAGCAAGTATCAACACATAATAAAGCAAGTATTAACAAAAAAGTGACATACATGTTTAAAAGGGTCAAAAGAAAATAAATAAGGAGCAAATAAAGTATCATGCAAGTGGTTCAAGCAAAACATAAGAATAAAGCTCTAGAACTATAGACTAGGTAAAAAGCATGGCAATTTTCCTAATTCCCTATAGTTATGGCTCTGATACCAATTTGTCACACCCCAACTGATGACGGAAACATCGGAGTGAGACGAAATAGATTGCAAGAGACTTCATAACACTATTTGTGACAAGTATTTAAATAATAAATATCCATTTCATTTCTAAAGAGTCAATTACAAAGATTTGAAATAAATACAACATGAGTAACGAAATACAATACAATAAGAATACAAATTTAAAGTGTGTATCTAAGCATCCTACTAGATTCCATGCATCACCAACATCATCGCTAAACCTGCAACATGTTTTAAAAGTGTAGTTCAATACAAAAAGTATTGGCGAGCATACAAGTTTGGTGCGTAGTATATAAGTATAAAAATGATAAGGAACAATCCACATGGCAAATCTAGTTATCAAGATTAACATATTAAACTGGCATGCGATTTACAAGTCAACCCTCTGTTTACGCAAGTATGAATGAATAAACCTAACATGACCTCTCGTTCACGGGTGGTGCGTTACTCCTATAGATCTATACATGTTAAGTGGAGGCTTGTACGAAGCTAATGACAAGTTCATCACATAAGAATCACCCAGAAAACACGAATCAAGCATAACAAATAGTAAGCATGTATTGGATTGTTTGTTTATGTATTTGCATAAGAATATGTATAATAAAGTGTGTTTTGTATATAAAACATGTTACACCCAAAAGTGAGAAAACGGTAAAATGAGTTAAGTATACTCACAAAATTGCTAAGTCTTCCGATTATCCAAGCGTTGACGAGTGTATGAAGTTGGGGGATGAACGTATGAGGGTTAAAGTTCTAGGCATGGTTTGAGTCGAGACTCGGGATTTAAAAAGGAATATGGAAAGTACATATGCGAAAGTAATCATCTTTAACACAAGTGAACATTAGTTCATCATCAAGGTTGATTACATAGATAATATTTAGGCTATGTAATATGTTAATATATCAAATAAATCAAGCATGAGGTAGGAGGATGAATCCTCCATTTAGGAACCTCTTAAGTGTCATAGAATTCATGTAGGAGGTAGGAAGAAAAATCTTCCATTTAGGCACCTCTAAGTGTTCACCACTACACTTGATGTTATGAACATTCAAGTAGGGTCATGAACTTACATGTAATAATAGAATATAACTAACTAATCTATGAGAAAACATCAAGCAATGTGTGGATTTACAAGTAGGATAACCCAAGCTAATCCTAAATCACACAACCATCAAGTCTTGAACTTGAACATCACTTGTGGGTTAAACCCTTGAACAAAACAGAAAGTTTGTGACATTTATACGTCAGATTTTGAATGTCTCAACCTTGTTTTTAAGCCTAACTAACCATAGAAGTGGTTATAAGCATAAAGACATAGGTTTGAGATGAGTTTCCTCAAGTTTAATCGAGTTTATCAATGTTTGAAACAAGAACAAAAAAATCAGTCAACTATGGAGCCCTTTTGGCGACGTTCCAGGGCCTGGTTCTTTGTGAAAAACCAATGGAAACGAAGCTAAGGTTAATCCAAGCATGTAGGAAAAAGAATCGAGTGAATTGGACAAGAAATGAGGAAGTTATGCTTGTTTTAGTGAAGCAAGGTAATTCTGCTCGAACTCTGATTTCGCAGCTGATTATGGACGATTTTGAGAGAGTTTAGGGAGTGCAAAGAAAGTGAAAAATGCTTGGATAGCACTTGGGTTTTATAGGGGAAGGTTGTGGTTGGGTTAGGAAAGCATTTATGATGTTTAGTTGGGAGTTAACATTAAAAAAAGACAACTAACCACAACTTAAATTTTTGGCTAGCTTTGTTACTTTTATTATTATTTTTTTATATCATTAGTTGGGTATTTTTGTTTATTAATGTGTTACATGTTGTTTAATATGTATCCAACATATAACAAGGTCTAAAATGTATAGTATACATGTTTTTAAGTAAGAAAAGAAGGAAACATGTGACTATGTAGAAATCAAGTATCGTATATGTTTAGGTATCAAATAAGTGAAAAATATATATGTTAGTCTTGTAATTGAATGATCAAGCGTTTGTATGTATGGTCGATTTGAAATTACGAATACACGATCGTTGTTTGCGAGTTAAAATTACGTTTATGCGAATCACGAATCATGTATTAAACGAATGTATATTTCATATAGAAGATCAATTTTATTACGATCAAAGTCTCGGTTTTAAAATAATTCGAAATAGGATACGATTACAAGAGAAACAACTTTACGAAAATAGAAATACAAGACACGCTTTCTAAATAAGGGAGGTTACGAAAAAGCAGGGCGTTACAAATATAGCTTCATTCAGTGTACGCTTTTGTTTGCCTTACATTGTTTTAACATAGGAGCATCTAGCTTAGATTGTTTAACAATGAAATAGAAGTTGCAACACAAATTTTCTATCCGGTCTCTTATCATTTTCAAACTTAAATGGATCATTTAACATGAAGTAATAATGTCAATAACACTTTAGGATGCTTGCATCAAGTTAATTGTCTCTTAGGAAACAGTTATGATGATACGGGAACAAGGATAATTAGAAATTACACTTTTAATCATTTTCCATACTTAAGCTCGATTACCGGCTTAAGCCATATTCATTGTACCATTTCAGGTTGAGCACTGCACACGTATGACACGGGAACTCAGACGGCTTAGGCCCACCCTCTCAACCTGAGCGGTGTTGTGGCTTCCGGTTTATATCTTTTTAACCAGGTAACTTCAACAATTTTTTTTTATATCCGTGAGTGCATAATGGTCTATTAACTCCAAAGCATGTACATTAATGCTTGCCATAATCAGGGGACACCAATAGAGAAGAGTGTGGGATCTACTCCACATCAGGCATGACATGTTTTTGGTCCACATACAGCTCCTAACTTCTCTGCTGCTGCAGAATCATCAGTATTGGTGGAACTCACCCATTAGTTAAAAATATTAGTTTGAGACTTACTCCAAATAGATACACACAACTTGAAGTATTTAAATTCATTTTTTTTGCTCCTTTATACTTTATTTCTTTTCTAAATATTTACTGCTTAAGCAGGCCATGAAAGCAGTAAATTTTGTAAAAATGAACGAAGAACTTGATTACGAGTTTAGATAATTTTTATGTATAAAAATGTACAATTATCTCCGCTACAAATTTATGCTTTTCTAGTTCGGTTTGTTTGAAATTAATTTGGTTTGTTTATTGTAAATGCTTTATAGTGGCAAAGTGTAACGAACAAAGACAATGATGTGGAGCAGTGCATGTCACATGTGAGCTTCAAGTCAACTTACCTAATATATAATTGGTGATTAGTAGTAATGCAAGGATTGATTAGCAACCTCATTATACTTTCAAATAAGGTAATTTATATTTTTTTTTGTTTCGTATCTTCTATCAATTTGAAATTCAACCTTATTATATAGGTATCTGTGTGTTGTTTAAGGTCTTTCAACTTAGGGTTAGTTTTGAGAAAGATGTGGATAACGCAGAGTCAATGTGAGAGATACAACATCGTCATGTTGCTGATAATATTTAAGCCATCTACGATGACATGGGTCGATTATTTTTAAAGGTTAGCACTACAAATTTTTAATTGCACGTATACATCAACACAAACACTTTTGCTTGCTTAGAGCAAATATTACCATGGATTTTGTTATTATAGAATTTGTAGGTGCATCAAAATTCTTTTTTTTTTTGTTTGAAGAAGGAAAAGCACCATCCCGGGTGCATCTAAGTCTATCCATGTGAATTCACGTTACATCTTGTCTATTTTGCCTCTTCAAGACATGTGGATTATTGTTCCACTTAATGACTTTAATTACAAATATGCAGTAATTTATTTGCAGGAGGTAAAGTTGATATACAAAACAAGAGAAACTGAATAGCAACAAACCAAAAGGTTACTTGTGTTTGTATATGTGAGTTTATATAATAAAGAAGAGAACAAACGAATGGTTCCATCAGGTTTGATACTTAATACTATAATAATAAGTTGTTTGAACTAAGACATATTCATGATTGTTAATATTTTATGATAATTTATGTTTGTTTATTTTGTTAAGATCGAACAACATCTTCCAAGTGTTTATGGCTATTTTTTACGGAACAAAATTTGAGATATAAGTTGGTGTTAGAAATGTTAACATGATATGAAGTGTCATTATATTCTTTTCCATACTTGGTTCACTAGGATGAAGCTTTTAGCGGTAACGTCATATTTAGCATTTACATACTACAATTAAAAATTGAAAACTAAAAATTATTAATAATATACTTTATACATTTCTTATAACTGATCAATCAACATTTCTACTTATTGAAACAATGCAAATCAAACAACCTATCATTCTCATTTGGCCCATAATACGTGGATTGTTTTATTTACTTTATGAACCTTTTGTATTTCATAAGAATTCCTTTTTATATATGTTCATTATAAACATATATTGTCCTTTGTCAATATCTCGAAAACATATTATTATCTTTTTTTAAATCCGCAAAGTTCGTGGGAATTAGCACTAGTAAGGTGATAAAAGACATATTCTAGCCTTCTTGGTACACCTGTTAATAATAATGATTCATTTGGGTAAAAGGATTCTGTTTAATAATAATGATTCATTTGGGTAAAAGGATTCTGTTTACGTGTTTACTTGAACAATCTAAAATCATAGAATGAGTTAATTTGAGTTTACTCAAATGATATAATGGGTCAATCTGATCCACTTCTATAAAACTCGCCAAGTTAATCTGGTCCAAATGGAGAAGCACAAACCACCACAATTGTGTCGCCACCGTTAGCATACGCACTACTGTCGACCACAACCTCCATCACCATTGCCATCCCAGCCACCACTACCATATTCACCACCACCGTCGTCGCAACTACCACGTCCACAACCGTCCCTGACACCACAATTGTTGCTGCCACTGCTGCCATCCATCACCACTAGCCGCCATAAAAGCATATATAGTCCACTTTGATATATATATATTTTTTTTCTAAAACACCCCTTTCTAGGGGTGTGCATCGGGTCGAAACTGGACTGAACAGAACTAAACCAGCCCAAAACCAAAAGTCCACAAAACTAAACCCAAGGACCAGACCAGTAAAGTGTGGGTCGGTGTAGTTTTGTCAAGGTTGGGATGGGCCAGATATGCAAGATCAAAATAACAATGTTGGGCCAGATTTATTGGATCGAAATAGGCCTTAAAGACATCTAGATGAGATTTAGAACTAGGGGTGTAAACAAGCCCAGAGGCTCGAGAGCTACTCGTTATCAGCTTGGTAAAAAGCTCGAACAAGCAAAGCTTTAACGAGCCCGAGCCTGAAATAGAGCTCGTTTAGTTATCGAGCCTGAGCTCGAGCCTGAAATGCATAGCTCGTTTAGGCTTGCGAGCCTAAACAAGCCCAAACAAATACCGATTTATTTTTATATATAATATAATAATAATGATATCATTAGCGAGCCGAGCTTTGGCTCGTTTAAGCGATATTAAAGCAAGCTCGAGCCAAGTTTTTAGCTAGTCTTAGGCTGTTCTTAACAATAGCTCGAGCCGAGCTCGAGCTTTAGGTTTTACTTGCGAGCCGAGCTCGAGCTCAAATAAGAAGGCTCGAAACCGAGCCGAGCTCGCGCTCGAGCTTCATAAAAACATGAGGCGAGCTCGAGCCCAATCGAGCTCGGGCTCGGCCCAACTCATTTACACCCCTATCTAGGACCTGTCCAATGAACACCAGAAAGACAGGAACAATAACATACAGAATTCAATAAACAATTCAAAAAGAGATGTTGCTAACATAGAGTAAACCATCATAAATAGAATTCCATTCAATTCAGGTTCCCAAAATTAGGGTTGTAAACGAATCGAGCGTTCAGCAAACAGTTCATGAACCGTTCGGTGGGAAGTTCGTTTACGTTCGTTCGTTTAACAAACGAACATGAACAAGAAATTTTGTTCGATTAGTTAGATGAACGAACATGAACAAAGGTCTCGTTCGTTCAAGTGTGTTCGTGAACGTTCGGTAAGGTATTCGTGAACATTCGTTCATCTGCGTTCGTTTATGTTTGTTTGTTTGTTTGTGTTTTAATATGAATTTTGTACTTTCATATATTTTATATATGCTTTTTATATTATTTAATTTTTTTTTTATTTTATTACCCTAACAATTAAACTAGGAAACCCTATTTTCACCTTGTTTATGCACCATTCCCCTTTCCTTTCTCATTATTAACATTGACGAATACGATCGACATTGGTTCCACATTTAGAGCTTCAAGTTCCAGTGCTACTCTCTGGGCAATCCACCTTTAGCCATCGTCGTGTTCGCTAAATTTATTTGTGTTCATGAACACGCTCATTTCCTTAATCAACGAACACGAACATAAAATATCATTCGATAAGTGTTCATGAACCGTTCATGAACACATGTATTTCCTTAACGAACGAACACGAATCGATTCGTTTCCAGCCCTACCCAAAATCATTCAACCAGATAGGAAACAACAGACCACATAATCAAGAAACTTAAGTCCTTATCAACCTTCATTTCTACAAACTTATGAACCTTTTTAAGAAACTTTTCAACCACATAATCAAACAAGTTAGAAAACTAATTTGAAAAAGTAATAAACCCTGAGTTCAATCATATAAAATGATCAACATATAAATGAAAAGTCAATGCAATCTGCTGTCAAATCCATATCGAAATTATGAACAGCTCAGAGAACTCGATCGCAGATGAAGATGGTTATGAAAGACCATGCAGACTTGTTGAAAAATACTATGTCCAAAAACCATTTCAACATAAACATATCATTATAATTAGCAACTTGCAAGGCACAAGAAGCAAAATGGTGATGGTAGACGGTAGTAGTGCTTTCTTTATCCAGGAATCACCATTAATCTTCTGTGACGGTTGCATTATGTTTATTTCATGTAGTACCGCGTTACATTCATACGTTTGTTGGCTTTTTGTTAGGCGTTACTGATTCTATTAGTATTTACTCTTTTATTTTTGGTTTAGTACTAATCTTTTGATGTGATTACAAGTATCGTAAGCGTATTTTATACAAGAAACACAACAATTGTTAGATATAACTGCTATAACTATTACTTTAGTCATTTGATACTTGTTCTAAACGGCAGTTTTAAGCCAAACCCACTTTTGTCAAAACACATTTTGGCCCGAAGCTTAGCAAACTGAAACCTTATAAATCAACTTGGTATGACCTGTTACCCGACCCGACCCGACCCGCCTGTTATGCCAGGCTTAGCAAAAAGCATAAATAAGGCCCAAAGATAAATAATTTTAACAACAATATATTAATACCAGACCCGACCCGACCTGTTATGCCAGGCTTAGCAAAAAGCATAAATAAGGCCCAGAAATAAATAATTTAAACAACAATATATTAATATCATAGTCAAATGTCATGATTCAAATTGCAACATCATCAGTACATATGCATATATCAAAAAACAAAACTTGTGAAAGGTTAACTGCATTATGCTCAGATTTATCAGTTTCACTGGTTTACTAATAACAATCTCATCCGAACTAATAAGACAACTAAATTCAATGTATCAGCAAATCTCCATACCCACATACCTTTAAGTGTGGTAAAGAATGTGGCTATATAATTAGTTAATAAAAAGTGTACCTTGTTCCTTTATGAAGCTAATTGCTTTTCCTTCACACACCAAGCCCCTAAAGTGCTTTTTGGCTTTGGAAGAAGGCGACACAATATGAACATTGGTATGGTCTTTATCTTCTTGTTCAAGTAGCTTCTTGTATGTAAACTGAAGAAAATTTACAAATAACGGATCAACTTTGTTAGAATAAACCCAATAAAGGATAATGAATATAACTCTTACCTTGACAAGATCACTTTGTTCTTCAAAATCAGTTAAAGGATGGGACGATCTTAAAGTTATAGATCGAGGACGACAACACCAAAGTACAGCATCCAAAAAAGTTATACGATCTGATGATTCTTCATGGGCTTCTAGTTGTAGCTCAACATGCTCCAATTCATAAGGTGGCAACCCAATCGCCTTTAGCTTCTCTAAATCTATGAGTTTCTGGAACACAATTTGGATGAACACACAACTTTGAGCTGGGATTGTTTTATATAAATGTCCAAAACAAAGTAATACGTACATGATTTGCCAAAGAAACAAACCTGGTAGTATATGGCGGGAATAAACAGGTTGAAAACTTTGAATCCATTTTTCTTGTCCAAAAACTGCCTTAACTTCTGGAACCAAAGTGTGTCTATATGATCGCCAGGATAAATTTGCATACATGGTTTCAAATAGGTTGAATGCCTTACAAGAGGCCAGAGTATAGTATGATTAAAAGGGTAACAAAACGAAACCAAATTGGGGGTTCTGAACTCGATTTCTTCCAAATCCCAGTTTGCACGCAGCACCAATGTCCTCAAGGAATGACTCGACAACCTGAGGTTGTTGCATGGATATTGAGTAACTAAAACCAAATTTTCAATGACGGGGAAGTTGGATAAGAGGTCATTGAAACCGTTCGAGTTTGGTAAGGGATGCCCAAAGTAAGACACTGTTGTTAGATTTTTGCATGAGGTCAGGTTCATTCGCGGTGCCCCTCTTTGATCCCAATCTGCTACCAAAAGACGAGATAGATTAGGAGCTTCAATGTCTATACTCTCAAATGGAGTGTAATACTCAATCCTAACTTCTTGAAGATTTTGATGTCCATGAACACAAAACCTGTTAAAGCCAGGACAACGCATAATCTCAAATACTTGTAGAAGAGGGCAGCTTGTGGCGAGATACTTGATCACCTCATCATCTATCGAGACGTCTTCAAGTCTCAATTGAATCAATGACTTAAACTTGACAGCATCCACTATCAAAGAAGAAGGCAAATCACAACCATTTATGGTCAAAGATCTTAACACAGAAACAGATAAGAGTGTGTTAGGCAAACGGTACTTTGGGATATCTGACAAGTTAATAATCTCAATCTCCAACTCCCTCACGCCTTTGTTGAGAACTCTTTCAACGCATCTATTAATAATGTCTAATTCTGCAGGTTCCTCGATATTTGCACTGAGCTTGAGCCTGTGTGCAGTGACATTTTGATGGCAGAATCTAGAAGTAGCATAGACAACATACTTATAAAAACTTTCTTGTTCTTGCTCTTGAGGTCTAAAATTGTACATCCTGAAATCTAAAACTGGGAAAGAAGCGGTTAGGTGAAACCAGGTCTTAGATAGAACACTCATTCGAACAAGCTCAACAGGAGGGCCATTCGAAGCATCAAAAAACGAGAGGATGTGATGAACAATGAAATCAGGAAGTTGTGAAATCCGATCCATCTCTCCAATTCCTACAAAACTGAAAGAACAAATTTAAAATTTGCAACAGTTCATTATAAAAATGTATAAAGTTCTCTCAATATAATAATCAAACTGTAATTCAAAAAATGCTCTATGTGGCATTTCATCAAACATGTGGTGTGCAAAGACCAATCTTAACAATCCTATAAACATTATCGAAAGTGTATAGCATAAATCCAGATCTAAACACAATTTTAGCTTAAGTAATTAAATTAGAAACAATTAACAGGAACGTTTTTTTCTAATTAAAACCAGATTGTAAACAAAAAGCCTCAAGGGAAAGAAATAAGAAACGCACATGAAAAAAAAAACTGCTAAACAGATCAATACAACAAATCGAACCCTTGGAACCGATTGCAGAAGACCGATTGTAGACGAAAAACGAACTAGAATCGGAGAAGATCACTGATTGCAGACGAACAGTCGATTGGAATCCGGAGATCGTTGATTGCAGAAGAACGACTGGAATGGAACTGGTTGGATTCGCAGAATGTCGATGGTCTTGGAATTTCAATAAGAAAGAGAGGGGTTGTTTCGGGACAAACCATATTTGTCTTACAAACGGTGAGAACAAATTCTAGCACTTAAAAAAAATTAAATTAACACATGAAAATTAATCAAGAAAATTGGTTGCGAGTCGAGACCTCAGTTGGTTATGTTGACAAGTCGAGACCTCAGTTGATTGCGAGTCGAGACCAAATGTTGACAAGTCGAGACCTCAGTTGATTGCGAGTCGAGACCAAATGTTGACAAGTCGAGACGGCTGGTTGCGAGTCGAGACCTGCAAAACAAATGTGAGATAAAACTGTTGACTCGTAATCCCTGATTTTCAGCACTTTTCAAAAATTCAAAGATATCGTAATCTTTGAATTTTCTTTGATCACCAAATCTCCGAGAAATCAGCAAACACAGATCTCTGAAATCACACAAACCACAATCAACACCAATTACGAAGACTATGCCAAGAACAGTTTTGATGATATGATTCTTAAAATCAAGAAACACACCACACCAAACTAAGTCCCTGTAACACAAAACTTGTAAATAAGATCAGTAACAACATAAACTTCTTGAATCCGAATGATATCAAAACCGAACCAAGATTTGGTTTCTTGGCTCTGATACCAATTGTAAAATCCGTGAGGATCTTTCAATGATATCAAACAATACTTGTGTAAGTGCGGAAATCAAACACAAGCGGATTCAAGAACAAATATAACCGAAACACTAAAAGCAATTAAAACAAACCAAGATATCTTGCATTCACTGATTGAAAGTGACGGATACAAGACACACAATGAGTTTCGGCTGGCCTCTCTTGTTCGCGACTGACTGATCAACCTCAACCAAATGGTTGAGGTTTGCTTAAATACTAAAACACATGGACTCCTAACTAGGCCCATTCGAAAACCAGCCAAACTATCCCAACCCATACATATCGACCCAAAAACATATATTTAACTATTACAAAATCAACCCTTTAACTATGCAATCCTTCATGTATAAACCTTCAGGTTCCAACACTCTTCCTCTCCTCCCCTCCCCTACACAGTAAGAGTTTCCACTACTCTAACTGGTGCCGTCATTTGCCTCCGCTTCACATGCCTAAACCATCTCAATCTCCCCTCCTTAATCTTATCTGATATACTTGCCACTCCTAATCTTTTCCTAAAGACCTCATTTCTTATCCGATCTAACCTCGTGTGTCCACACATCCACCTCAGCATCCTCATCTCTACTACCTCCATCTTGCGCGCTTGTGTCTTCTTGATAGCCCAACAGTCTGTTCCATATAGCATAGCGGGCCTAACTGCTACCCTGTAAAATTTCCCCTTTTTGTTTAGTTGGGAACCTCCTATCGCACAATACCCCACTGGCTGCCCTCCATCTACACCAGCCAGCCTGTATGCGATGGGTTACATCACTATCTATGTCACAATCTCTTTGTACAAACGACCCCAAATACTTAAATTTAGTTGCCTGCGGGACCAGTTGTTCCTCAATGGTGATTTGGGTGTTGTAGTCATCGGCTACACCACTGAAATCGCAATGTAGATACTCAGTCTTAAATCGACTAATCCTTATGCCCTTGCCCTCTAAAGTTACTCGCCACTCCTCTACCCTCGCGTTCAGGCACTGTTTATTCTCTGCAATCAACACAATATCGTCTGCAAAAAGCATGCATCACGGAACTGTCTCCTGAATCAACTTGGACAACTCATCCAAAACAATCGCAAAAAGAAAATGGCTCAACGCAGACCCTTGGTGGAGTTCTACCTCCACAGGAAAGAAGTTTGTATCACCTACAGGTGCGCGGACACTAGTTTCCGTTCTATCATATGTATCCTTAATTATGTCTATATACTTCCCAGGTAGCCCTCGACCCTCCAAACTATCCCAAATCAGTTGCCGTGGGATAGTATCATATGCCTTTTCAAGGTCGATAAACACCATATGTAAATCTTGCTTCTTCGCTTTATATTTTTCCATCAATCTCCTTAGAATATGTATCACTTCTGTAGTTGACCTCCCTTTCATGAATCTAAATTGGTTTACTGAGACCTGAGTTTCTCTTTCTAATTCTAGTTTCAATTACCCTCTCCCAGAGCTTCATAGTGTGACATAGTAGTTTGATTCCTATGTAGTTCCCACAACGTTGAGCGTCTCCTTTATTCTTGTATAAAGGCACCACGACACTACTCCTCCATTGATCTGGCATTTTTCCTGTCTTGAAAATATGATTGAACAAAAGTGTTAACCATTGGACTCTTTCTTCCCCCAAACACTTCCACACCTCAATCGGTATGTTGTCCAAACCCACTGCCTTACCTCTTCATGTATGATCCTCCTGTAGTAGTAATTATTCTGTTGTCGCCTTTGAGTCCTAGGATTGCTGTTATCTTGTTGGTATGCCCTAACGTCGTTGAAAAGATTATGGAAGTAGGTTTGCCATCTCAACTTAAGGTCATGTGCCTTGACAAAAACACGTCCATACTTATAACAACCCTCCTAAAATTCTTAAAACACCCTTATATGCCTTAAAATACACCCATACGCGAAAAACAACTCCGAAATACCTTTAATTTAATAAAAATCAAATAAAATCAAGTTTAGTGGGCCCTCGCGGGGCCCGACGCAGACAGCAGAAGCTGTCGCGGGGCGCGACAGCTGACCACCCTCCCGCACACCCTAGGCCGCCATCTGTCCCCATCGTTTCAAGGCTAGTGGTCGATGCAACAAGGCTAGGGCCTACCCTAGACTAGCTCGCGGGCCGCGAAGGCTTTGCCTTCTGCTCTCGCAGGGCGCGAGGAAGTGCTCGATCAGACCCATAAATAGAAGCCATCGGCTTCAATTTATAAATCGTTCAAAACTTTCGAATCTCTCTCAAAGTTTGAATATTAGAAATAATTCTCGGGTATAATACCCCCTAATTAGCGAAGCTCTGCCTCGTTGTAAGTATTACAACCCCCGGTTACGTATTAGTTACTCTGCCCGATTGATCTAGAGCTTCGTAACGCATGTCTGGGATCTGCCCGACTTAGTCGTTGGAGTTCTGTCTCGGGGAGAGGGATATAGCTAATGTAAATTGGGTTATTATACTAACGCCTGTGCATTGCTTAAATTAATAGATTATAACCAGGAAGTCACAAGGAAATACCTAAATTAGCAATGTGAGTAATTCCTCTTTTTGTAAAATGTTTTTACAAAACCTCAATTGTTTTAAATTATAAATAACAGTGATTGAGTATTTGTAAATCTACAATTATCGTCGGTATGTTGGGGTTTTATATACAAAACTTTTTACTACACTGTGAGTAGTAACATTACCACAAGTCAGGATTGACAGTACCGTGGGTGGTAATTAAAGTAGAGATATAAACAAATGTAATTGCCGGATTGCCCTCAATGCAGTAAAATAATAAAACCTGTTTTGATTAAACTGGAATTTACTTGCCAGTATTTCTTGCTGATAAAATGTTTCAAACGCGTTTTAGGTAACAAAATGTGAAAGCCAATTAGAAGCCAGTTTGAGAGCACTAAAGGCTTCGAATAGTGGCTATAAAAGTTACCTAAATAAAGAAGAAGTTTTATTTAAATAAATTAGGGTTTATCCCTAAAGACATGTTTGTAATGGAAACTTGGGTTTTTCCCATGTATTTATTATTATAAAAATGTGGTGTTTTACTCTGATAAAATATTTCCTAACTACGGTCCTGATGAAATTTCCGCTGCCAAATTAATAAACACCGATACCACCAGCTCTGCGAGCTCGCGGCCGCCCGCCTCTCGGGGCAGGGGTCGGGGTTGCGACAGAAGGTGGTATCAGAGCTACAGCCACTGATTTCAGCCACAGAAGTGTTCTGCTGACACCAAAATTTTATTCATTATGTTAGGAAATAATTACGTACATATCTGTGTATTATTATTTTGTGTTATTTGACACCTTGTATATAGATGGAATTTTAAAAAGGCATGTTATGCCCAAATAAGTAATTTCTCCTATGAAACGTTCTAAATAAATCATTACGAATAGGATTGTAAATAAATAAAAGTAAAACCCAAAAAGATCTTAGACATCCCGACACTCTACGACAAGCTCAAAACCTTCTCTTCTACCTATTCCATTTGGGAGTGTAAGCCACATATTAAAGAGTTTTGCTTGAGGATAAGCAAAAGTTCAAGTGTAGGGGTATTTGATGTGTGTAAAATGCAACATATAAATTACATCAAATAAGGCATAAAACTAACCCTTTTTAAGTACTAATATTGGAAAAAGAGTGTTTTTGTCTTCCTTTTGTATTTTCAGGATTAAATGAGCTCAAAAACACAAAAGAAGCAAAAAGACAGCTAATTCCAACATAAATACAAGGAAAGGAACATAAGTGGACTGCCCGACCCCTCAACGGCACCTTCCCAAGCAAAATAGAGAAGGCAGAAGGCTGAACACGCCCCGTGCTCAGCCAGCACGGGGCCGTGCCCAAGAAGCAGCAGAAAAGACAAACCTATAGAAGCTTCTATTGCCCACCACGGGCCGTGTCCAGCGGACACGGGGGCGTGTCGAAAGTACAGCAGGCGCATTAATTGTAATTGCGAATTACAATTAATGAGGAGAGAGAGTGTCAGACAGGCACGGGGCCGTGCCCAGCGGACACGGGGCCGTGCCCAGCTCTCTGTTCAGCTTATAAATAGGAGTGCTTGGATTCATTTCAACTCATCCCTTGGCACACCACCTCTCTCACACTTCATCCACCACCCACCACCATCACAACACCATCATCCATTGTCCATCGTAGAGTGTGTGAGTCGTCTCGGGATCCAAGATTGATCGTAAGAGTTCTTGACAATCAAGGCCATGTTTGCCTAAGTCTCTTACATCACTTGGTGAAGAAAAAGTGTCTAGTATAATACTTTTTATTTCTAATCTTTTGCACTTTTTATTTGGTTTTGTATTAATGACTTTAATAACTAGTTACTTATGTTGAAGGTGATCTTTCCTTATCGTTTGTCCGTGGTGTCTTGACATTATTTTACTGTCTATATAAAATAAAGGATTTTCACCATTCATATCTCCACGGTCTATATGGAGGTATGTTGGCTACCTGGTCGGGGGTTAAGGGAACGGTTTGGTAAAGGTCTTGCCATTGTTCAGCGTTTAGAGGTCCTGCAATGGACCTGGGTCAAATTTAGTAGGACCTCCTTCAATACTTCACGGTATTGGATGGCGGGGGTCCAAACTCTTTGATCCCCTCATAAGTTAACTACTATTAATACTATAACCCGGCTATTTAGGACTGTATCCCTGCTGACTCAGACTACTTAGCCGAGGGTAACGTCACCGCCAAAAGCGGGGCCTACCATAATACTGCATTAATAACTTAATTCATTATCTTCCAATAATCCACCATTTTAGGATTGTATCCTTGCTGACTCAAACTACTGGGGTGAGGGTAACGTCACCTTCAAAAGAGGGGCCTACTACAATAACTAAGATAATCTCTTAATTATGTGCAAAAGTGCGGAAATAATCAAAGGTTATACTAGATACGAGTCGGAACCAAGTGATTCATCTTGTCTATCTGTTTTATTTTATTTTTATTTTTCAGCATTTTAGTTAGTTTTTATTAGTTTAAAACATTTTTCTAAACTTTTTATTTTGATTAGACGTTGAGGATAAACCGGTACTAAAAGCTCTTGTGTCCTTGGACGACCTCGGTATCTTACCAACACTATACTACACTCAACGATGGGTGCACTTGCCCATATGTGTGTTTAGTGTTAGTGAAATATCGTGTTTTATAAATTTAAAACTTGGCTAAAAATAAGTGTTAAAAAGGGCTTAAAATATACACCTAATATATATAACACTTCGCACGCATCACCGACCCCACGACAGCATCTTCCCAAGCAAAACAAGAAGACAGAAGACTGAACACGCCCCGTGCTCAGTGAGCACGGGGGCGTGCCCAAGTGTCAGCAGAAAAGACAAAGTGGTTGAAGCTTCCATTGCCCACCACGGGGCCGTGCTCAGCGGCCACGGGGCCGTGGTCAACTATAAGATTCGCAAAATCCAGGCAAATCTTGATAGTACAGATATGTTTCTGCGCACGGGGTCGTCCTCAGCGGACACGGGGTCAACTAATACAGACAAGCTGCAATAAATGAAGAAAGAGAAGGATGTGGACACGGGGCCGTGCCCGAGCTTCTGTTCAGCCTATAAATAGGAGTGCTTGGCTCAAGCTCAAACCATCCCTTGGCACACCACCTTTCTCACACTTCACCCACCACCCACCACCACCATAACACCATCATCCACCACCACCATCCATTGTCCATCATAGAGTGTGTGAGTCATCTCGGGATCCAATATTGATCGTAAGAGTTCTTGACAATCAAGGCCATGTTTGCCTAAGTCTCTTACATCACTTGGTGAAGACAAAGTGTCTAGTGTAATACTTTTTATTTTTAATCTTTTCGCACTTTTTAGTTGGTTTTGTATTAATGACTTCAGTAACTAGTTTCTTATGTTGAAGGTGATTTTTCCTTATCGTTTGTCCGTGGTGTCTTGGCATTATTTTACTGTCTATATAAAATAAAATATTTTCACCATTCATATCTCCACGGTCTATATGGAGGTATGTTGGCTACCTGGTCGGGGGTTAAGGGAACGGTTTGGTAAAATTCTTGCCTTATTCAGTGTATAGATCCTGCAAGGACCTGGGTTAAATTTAGTAGGACCTCCTTCAATACTTAACGGTATTGGATGGCGGGGGTCCAAACTCTTTGACCCCCTCATATGTAAGCTACTATTAATACAATAACCCGACTATTTAGGACTGTATCCCTGCTGACTCAGACTACTTAGCCGAGGGTAACGTTGCCTTCAAAAGAGGGGCCTACCATAATATGCATTAATAACTTAATTAATTATCTTTCAATAATCCGACCCTTTAGGATTGTATCCTTGTTGACTCAAACTACTGGGTTGAGGGTAACTTCAGCTTCAAAAGAGGGGCCTACTACAATAACTAAGATAATCTCTTAACAAGTGCAAAAGTGCTGAAATAATCAAAGGTTACACTATACACGAGTCGGAACCAAGTGATTCATCTTGTCTATCTGTTTTATTTTTATTTTTATTTTCAGCATTTTAGTTAGTTTTTATTTTTCTAGTTTAAAATATTTTTCTAACCTTTTGATTTGATTAGACGTTGAGGATAAACCGGTACTAAAAGCTCTTGTGTCCTTGGACGACCTCGGTATGTTACCAACACTATACTACGCTCACGATGGGTGCACTTGCCCATATGTGTGTTTAGTGTTAATAAATATCGTGTTTTATAAATTTAAAACTTGGCTAAAAAAAGTGTAAAAGGGCTTAAAATATACTTAAACCTACATATACACCTAACGCACATCAAGTTTTTGGCGCCGTTGCCGGGGACACAAGGATTTTAAGAAAGTTAGGAATCAACGGCCTAATCATTTTTTTTAGGATTTTTCTTAGTTTTTTAGTTTCTGCAGAGCTCAGCACGGGCCGTGCCTGGTCGGACACGGGTGGTGCCCAACATTATCACTGGCAGTTTTTATCGAGTTACAGAGAGCTGAGCACGGGGCCGTGTCGGTGCAACACGGGGCCGTGTCCAACTCCCAGTAACAGGGATCCGGAAAACAATCACTGTACCTCCGACCACGGGCCGTGTTCCCTGAGCACGGGGCCGTGGTGAACCTTCTGACCAACGTTCTTTTCTGTTTTTTTATGCAGGACTCGGAACCCAGGCGCCACATTTGAACTTCCTACGTAGTGCATGAGCTCCAGTTCTAGTAGAGACATAAAAGAACCTCTAGAAGAACCCGAACGCTTTCTCAGAAAAAGACTTAAACCTAAAAATCAAGAGAAAGTTTCGGGGGACCCACTTCCAATGGCGGATCAACATACCCTCATGGATTACCTACGGCCCACCGTAGCTAATCTCGGCGCCGCTATCAATGCACCAAATGTCGAAGCCAATAACTTCGAACTTCGACCGCATTTGATACAAATGCTTCAAAACTCCGCAACCTTCCATGGGCTTGCGGACGAGGATCCCCATCTACATATTACTAATTTCTTAGAAATATGTGATACCTTTCGGATCAATGGAGCATCAAACGATGCCATCCGCCTTCAAATGTTTCCATTTTCACTAAAAGACCGAGCTAAGGCTTGGCTTAACACCGTCCCAGTTGGCTCGGTAAACACCTGGGATGAACTTGCCCAAAAGTTTCTATATAAGTATTTCCCTCCTACTAAAATGACTAAATTGATGACTGAAATTAATACATACTCACAAGAGGACGGGGAATCCTTATATGAAACTTAGGAAAGGTTCAAGGAGCTACTAAGAAAGTGTCCTCATCACGGTCTAGCGGTTTGGCAACAAGTATCCACTTTCTACAATGGATTGTTGCCACACACGAGACAAACACTTGATTCTAGCTCCGGGGGACTTCTAGGTAATCGTCGCCCAAACGAGATATATAATCAAATAGAGGAAATTGCTCAAACCAATTTTCAATGGCACACTCCCCGAGGCAATAAATCTATTGCCCCGGGCGCCCATAAGGTTGATGAAAGCCCTTATTTACAAGCCCAAATCGAGGCCCTTTCTTTAAAAATCAAAAAATTAGAAATGGCAAAAACGGCCTCGGTTATGGCTTGCGAAGGGTTGGTGGACCACATGAAAATTGGAGTTGTATGAAAGAAGTAGATGATCAAACGGAAACGGTAAACTACATTGATAATAGACCTAGGCCGTCGGGTCCACCAACTGGTACCTACAACCAAGGATGGCGTAACCACCCTAACCTTGGTTGGAGAGATCCCGGCAATAGTAGTGACCAACAAAACCAACGAACTAACTTTCAACAACCACAAAACTTTTCTCAACAACAAGGTGGACAAGAAAGGCTCGAAGATACTGTATCTCGCCTCATCTCCGACACCGAAAAGAAAAACTCGGATCGATTTCAGCAATTGGAATCGAATTTTAGAAATCAACAAGCTAGCATTCAAAACATTGAAAAACAATTAAATCAAATAGCTCAAAATTTCTCCGAGAGACCACAACGCGTGTTACCAAGCAATACTTAAACCAACCCAAAGGCGCAAGTACATCTCATCACATTGAGAAACCGAACCGTGGGTCCCGAGGAGGCTCCATTACCGCCGGTTGAAAGAAGCCAGTTCAGCCAAAACACGATCCACCCGCACCCCAACCAGAAAAGGCTTCTCTACCAAATCAAGAGCCCACCAAGACTCCTCCGGTTCCATACCCCGGTCGGTTAAATTGTCAAAAGACCGATGAGCAATTCGCAAAGTTCGAAAATTTACTAAAACAATTGCATGTTAATATTCCTTTTATCGAGGTCCTAACCCAAATGCCTAAATATGCAAAATTTATGAGGGACTTCCTCACTCACAAAAGGAAAATTGAATCATTGCAATTAGTTAACTTAGGCGAAGAATGCTCCGCCTTAGTACTCAACAAACTCCCACAAAAGAAAATTGATCCCGGAAGCTTCACGATTCCTTGCTCAATTGGGGAATCCCCCATTCGTAATGCACTAGCCGATCTTGGGGCTAGCATTAACCTCATATCCACATCAATGTTCAAACGAATCGGCCTAGGAACAACGAGCCCTACAAAGATGAGCATACAACTCGCCGACAGATCCGTCAAATTTCCACAAGGTGTCGCTGAAAATCTATTGGTCAAAGTTGACAATTTTGCTTTCCCGGCCGACTTTGTCATCCTAGACATGGAGGAAGACGCAGATGTCCCTCTCATCCTCGGGAGGCCATTTCTAGCCACCGCCCAAGCAGTGGTAGATATGAATGACGGAACACTAAAATTGAAGTTTGGTGACGAGGAAGTGAAGTTTGGAGTTGGAAAGAGAGTAAAAGACGAAGACCCGGTCAACTACATGAAGGTCATAGACTCACGTTTGGATGACGCTCTCCGACGGTGTAGCATGGGATGCAAAACATCCCACTTGAGTAACATATGACCAGGCTTTGGGTCTACCCAAGGACCCTTATAAACGTGGCGCACCACGGAGGCATTCCGCGGAACTATCCTTAGTTTAGTTTAGATTAATTTTTATGTTTTCTAGTTAGTCTTAATTTTCAGGAATAAAACACACTCAAGATGGCAAAGGATACAAGGGAAAACTTGAACCAGCACCCCATGCAGGAAAACAGGGCCATCCGACAATTTTCTTCGTTAACAGTAAGTTCAGCACGGGTCGTGTCCGCCCAACACGGCCCCGTGCTGCACAGTCTGCAGAAATACCCAGTTCAGGTAAACTGGACACGGGTTGTGTTCACCCAACACGCCCCCGTGTCCAGGCTTCTGTTTCTCTTGATCAATTTTGTTACTGGCACTTGAACACGGGGCCGTGCCCGGACATCACGGGGCCGTGTCCAGTGCCCAGTAACACAAAATTTTTGCTTTTTCACACCTTTTTACACATTCAATCAACCTAAAAACTTATTTTTGGGACACATTGAGGACAATGTGTAATTTAAGTGTGGGGGGATGCTAAAACCTTGAATCTTGCAAGTCCTAATTACAAGCCTTACACAAAACTCTATTGGAACCGCTAATCACCCCAAATTTTTTCAAAAACTTTCATTTTTATTTTTTTACTTGTCTAGGTTTAACTTGGGAATTTCAAATTCTAAAAAAAGTTATATTTCTACAAATTTACAACCGATAGCGTCGTGATAAAAACAACCAACATAAGAAAATTATGAAAAGGCATGGCAAGCTTAGTTAAAATTTGATTATATATACTTGATCACATAAAAACCCATTCCCACAAAAGTGAGTTTTGAGCCTTTATCGAGCATACAAATACATATCATTAAACTAAATGATCATTTTTCGTTTCTTGTGTGAATAGCCGCTTGGTTCTTACGACTCTAGAACTTGCCACGATGATACATTCCCGGTCCTTACCAACTTAAACCCGAGTTAGTAAATGATGGAAGCATTAGGACTAACCCTTTTTATTTCTACACTATTATTTTTCTTTCTTTTTTTTTATCACCTACCCAAAATCCCCCTAGTTAGCCCCTTTGAGCCTAAACCTTTTCATTTCATAACCCAAACCAAACACCCTTTTACCCACCAAAACCCTTTTTTATTTTTAACCCTTTATTTTAGTAGCTAGCTCGGTTTTACGTATGACTTTTCAAAAAATGTGTTGATGATGAAGCAAAAGAGAAATAAACAAACAAGTTTATCAAAAATAACTTTGTTTGAATGGAAGCTTCATCAAAATAAAGATTGCAAAAAAAAAAAGTCTTACGAAAACCGACGCTTGTTACGCTTTTCGCCCTTTCACTAACCACTAACCCAACCACCTACCTTTAACCCAAGCCTAACCCTACACCCAAAAGTCCTCTTGATATTTGCAAAGGTATATAGTTAAAAAGGAGGAGGATTGATTGCTTGACAAGCTTATGGTAGGAGTAAGTTCCATGCCGCTTTCGAGTGATCCACTAAAATACATTTTCGGCCGAGTGTTGAGTGATCCCCGTGAGGTATGTGAACTTGTATATAAATGGAATTTTAAAAAGGCATGTTATGCCCTAATAAGTAATTTATCTTATGAAAAGTTTTAAATAAATCATGACGAATAGGATTGTAAATAAATAAAAATAAAACTTAATAAAGAATCTTGAAAATCCCGACACTCTATGACAAGCCAAAAAAACTTTCTCTTCTACCCATTTCATTTGGGAGTGTAAAGCCACAATATAAAGAGTTTTGCTTGAGGACAAGCAAAGATTCAAGTGTGGGGGTATTTGATGTGTGCAAAATGCAACATATAAATTACATCAATTGTGGCATAAAACTAACTATTTTTTAGTACTAATGTTGGAAAAAGTGTGCTTTTGTCTTCCTTTTGTATTGTCAGGATTAAATGAGCTCAAATTAACAAAAGAAGCAAAAAGACAACAAAATCTAACATAAATACATGAAAAGGAACAAACGTGACATGCCCGACCCCACGACAGCATCTTCCCAAGCAAAACAAGAAGACAGAAGACTGAACACGCCCTGTGCTCAGTGAGCACGGGGGCGTGCCCAAGTGTCAGCAGAAAAGACAAAGTGGTAGAAGCTTCCATTGCCCACCACGGGGCCTTGCTCAGCGGGCACGGGGCCGTGGTCAACTATAAGATTCGCAAAATCCAGGCAAATCTTGATAGTACAGATATGCTTCTGCACACGGGGTCGTGCCCAGCGGACACGGCGGCGTGGTCAACTAATACAGTCAAGCTGCAATAAATGAAGAAAGAGAAGGATTTGGAAACGGGGCCGTGCCTGAGCTTCTGTTCAGCCTATAAATATGAGTGCTTGGCTCAAGCTCAAACCATCCTTTGGCACACAACCTCTCTCACACTTCACCCACCACCCACCACCACCATAACACCATCATCCATTGTCCATCATAGAGTGTGTGAGTCGTCTCGGGATCCAAGATTGATCGTAAGAGTTCTTGACAATCAAGGCCATGTTTGCCTAAGTCTCTTACATCACTTGGTGAAGACAAAGTGTCTAGTGTAATACTTTTTATTTTTAATCTTTTCGCACTTCTTACTTGGTTTTGTATTAATGACTTTAATAACTAGTTTCTTATGTTGAAGGTGATTTTTCCTTATCGTTTGTCCGTGGTGTCTTGGCATTATTTTACTGTCTATATTAAATAAAAGATTTTCACCATTCATATCTCCACGGTCTATATGGAGGTATGTTGGCTACCTGGTCGGGGGTTAAGGGAACGGTTTGGTAAAAGTCTTGCCTTGTTCAGTGTATAGATCCTGCAAGGACCTGGGTCAAATTTAGTAGGACCTCCTTCAATACTTAACGGTATTGGATGGCGGGGGTCCAAACTCTTTGACCCCCTCATATGTAAGCTACTATTAATACAATAACCCGGCTATTTAGGACTGTATCCCTGCTGACTCAGACTACTTAGCCGAGGGTAACGTCGCCTTCAAAAGAGGGGCCTACCATAATATGCATTAATAACTTAATTAATTATCTTTCAATAATCCGACCCTTTAGGATTGTATCCTTGCTGACTCAAACTACTGGGTTGTGGGTAACGTCACCTTCAAAAGAGGGGCCTACTACAATAACTAAGATAATCTCTTAACAAGTGAAAAAGTGCGGAAATAATCAAAGGTTACACTATACACGAGTCGGAACCAAGTGATTCATCTTGTCTATCTGTTTTATTTTTATTTTTATTTTCAGCATTTTTGTTAGTTTTTATTTTTCTAGTTTAAAATCTTTTTCTAACTTTTTGATTTGATTAGACGTTGAGGATAAACCGGTACTAAAAGTTCTTGTGTCCTTGGACGACCTCGGTATGTTACCAACACTATACTACGCTCACGATGGGTGCACTTGCCCATATGTGTGTTTAGTGTTAGTAAATATCGTGTTTTATAAATTTAAAACTTGGCTAAAAAAAGTGTAAAAGGGCTTAAAATATACTTAAACCTACATATACACCTAACGCACATCAAGTCCCAACACCAAATCCTCTAGCTTATGACCTATGGGAAAATGAACACAGGGATTATCGAGAACTCTACCCACAGGAGGAACCCATACCAAACCCTATAGCACCATACCCCAACCCTGACCCTCTAGATCCATATTAGGATGCCGATCAATATGTTCGGGAAATACTAGAAAACCCAAACCCGTATGGAGAACCCGTACTACAGTACCCTGACCCAATACCCGCACCACCACCACCACCCATGAGTACCGAAAACGTGCAGAAACTCCACACTTTTGGTGAGGATTTAGTGGATGAAGGAGAAAGAATAAAGCAAATAGGGGAAAGGCTCGTTTGGTAGTACGACGAGTGAAATATGCAGTACTGGATGAACCCCTAAGTAATATATATATATAGGGAGCCGCTAAAATAGAAACCACATCCAGTTGTAAGAACCGCGAGAACCACTCTCAACCAATCAGATTAAGCCAACATAAGGGGTACTTTGGTCATTACCCCAAATGTCAAATCCTTTCCTCTCTCCTCTGTCTTTTCTTTTAAAGTTAGATCTTTCATCCTCTCTCTCTATCTATTTATTGAAATTAAAAAATTCATCTCTCATTTGTCTCTCTCTCTCCCGTATGGAGAACCCTTACCACAGTACCCTGTCCCAATACCCGCACCACCACCACCACCCATGAGTACCGAAAACGTGCAGGAACTCCGCACTTTTGGTGAGGAGTTAGTGGATGAAGGAGAAAGAATAAAGAAAATAGGGGAAAGGCTCGTTTGGTAGTACAACGAGCGAAATATGCAGTACTAGATAAACAGTAATATATATATATATATAGGGAGCCACTAAAATAGAAACCACCTCCAATTGTAAGAACCGCGAGAACCACTCTCAACCAATCAGATTATGCCAACATAAGGGGTACTTTGGTCATTTACCCCAAATGTCAAATCCTTTCCTCTCTCCTCTGTCTTTTCTTTTAAAGTTGCATCTTTCATCCTTTCTCTCTATCTATTTATTGAAATTAAAAAATTCATCTCTTATTTGTCTCTCTCTCTCTTTGAAGTTGCAGAACATCTTGAAAGTTGAATCTTCTAAAGTTGCAGCCGGCAAACCCTAACCCAAACACCTATGTTCCTCCCTCACCCTCCGATGAAAAGGCAGCCACCATACCCAAACACCGCACCCACTCCGGCGGCCCCCTCGTTTCTCCGGCGCTCCCTCGTTTCTCTGGCAACCCTCAGATCTGCAACCCATCTTCGGCGCTCCCTCGTTTCTCCGGCGACCCTCAGTCTATACAGAGGGTCAGTGACTTTTTATGATTCTGATTTGTTGTTTGTTTTTTATTTTGTTAATGGTTTTGTTAATTTCTTTTTGAGATGGGGAAATAGAAAGAGGCTGAGATGTTGTTTGTTGTTCTTTGTTTGTTGTTGATTTTGTTAATGGTTTTGTTAATTTCTTTTTGAGATGGGGAAATAGAAAGAGGCTGATATGTTGTTTGTGGTTCTTTTTGTTAATGATTTGTTGTTTGTTGTTGATTTTGTTAATGGTTTATTCTATTTATGTATAAGTTACAGTGGGGAAATAGGAAGAAGCTGAGATGTGTTAAAGTAAAAGAATCGAATGGAAGTGGAGGTGGCGGTGGTGATGGGTGATGGTGTTGGTTCCGGTAGTGGTGAGGAGTGACGGTTAATGGTGGCTGGTGGCGGGGGGTGATGGTGTTGGTTTCATATAACGTTGGGGTTGGTGGCGGCGGCATCTCCGCTGATTTTGATGTGGTGCCGGTGATTTTTGATGTGGTTCCGGTGATTTTTGATGTGTAGCCGGTGATTTTTGATGTTTGCCGGTGATTTTTTTGATGTCTGCTGGTGAGTTTGATAAGTGAAATAAGTGGGTTTTAATCAGTTGGATTTTTGGGGTGTAGGATCGTTGTTTGACCCAACTGAGTCGATCAGAAGAGCTTTATGTCCGGTTCAAAGGCGGAATCAGAGAACTGGACGCGAAAACAACTTGATACTATAATATCTGTCACTTTGATATTAACAATGATTACAACCTGGACAAACTTTGGCAGCACTTCGTTACAAGTTCTGGATCCGTGCCAAATGAAACAACAAGTGCACTATATATAGTTGGGGAGGTTTCGCTTATATGGACATGTCCATATGAGCGAAACTACATGCTTGTGGTTTCGCTTTTATGAACATTGTCCATATAAGCGGAACCTCTTGCATAACCACTAAATTTCGACTCTCGAACCTCGTGCACTGGTTATTCTAACCTATCCTATTACATTACATGATACAAGATGAAGTCAATAGACGTAATGCACTAACAGACTCCCCCTCGAATATTGACGAAGTCTTCAGCGACTAATCTTCAATATGACACATCTTCAGTCTTGATCATTCTGTCTATTCTTTCAAGTTGTAACAATGTAAGCATCCAACAATCTTTCTCTTCTTCTATCAGCTTCAGGCTCCCCCTTTCGTCAAGCTTCTGTGCTTTGGGATCGATGCCTAGCTTTCCATCTACAAACTTCTCTTTTCCTCAAGTTTGTCTTTAGACTCCCCCTTAAGCTATGCTCTCGGGATCGTAGTCTGGACTATCTACAATCACTCAAACATTCATAAATACAATGTTTTCATATTATCAATCAAATTCTCTAATCCACTCCCCCTATCAACACACTTTATAGATTTGGCAGTGTTAAAGAATCCAACTCCCTCACAGTTAATCATCCAAGTTCAAGTTAATGACCTTTGGAGATATCACAAACTGTTTTTGAAATTTTTGATTTTAATTCAAGTTTCAAATTAATGAACTTGTTTTATTTTCAGAAACACAACCAGCTTACTTAGATTTTGAAACTCAGCACTCAGACATCGGTTGTCGAAAATAAAGCAGAAATCAAAATCTTTTTGTATTTTCTGAAAATATAAAGCAGTAAAGAAATATGTACAAACATATTTACAGACAATATTTTTGTTTGAGTATGCGTCAGAGGATCATATCAGGTTTTGACAAGTCACAAGTACCGTTGAGCTTAGTTACACATTAAGAATTAAACAATTCACTTAGATTGTCGATATACTGATCCACTTTAAATTCTCACACAATTTTCAATCTGTCCAGGATACGGATTAAGTGTTTTAGAGACTTAAACTTATACGTGTGTCCCACCTCTTGAATATACTCCCGTATCCAGATCCCAATATCCAGTCTTACAGGTAATTATAACACAAATGATATCTGTAAGGGGTTAATAAATTATGAAGAATCATGAGAGCTCAGGTCAGAACTACCATTCAGCAAAGAGATCATGTCTCAACTTGTGGGTGTGTCCCCTTTAGAGGATCTTTTTTACAACAGCATTGCTAAGCAATTTTATTGTCTTATCATATATGCTGAGGGTGATGCTATGTTTCAAGCATTTGCGAAAAGTATTATTCGAGGACTAGGTCAGAACTTCCATTCAGCAGAAGTCCCGGAATAATACCCCAGATATCACTGAGTATAAAGACCTAGTATATCAGAAAAAGGAACCTTTCAAACAAGATTTCAGGGGTTACCTATATATCCAAGTAGTGTTCCCCATGAAATAAGTAAGTAAAGATTTAGATTTATAACCCGAACAAACCTACTAAATATGCAAAAACCTATCGGCACATCATCAGTGAGACTGTTTAACACTATTTAATCATTACAATTCTTTAGCATACTGTAACTGTCTACTGATGTACTATCATTTCCTCTTTTTACACAAAAACTCAATTTTCAAATTTTATCATGTTTTTGACTTTTTCAAATTTTCAAATGTTTTTGTATTTTCTAACAAATATTACTCCCCCTAAAATACAAAACCATTTAAAGAAAATTTGACAACCAATACTGATAGCTTTGTCTCGCCATCCATTTTCTGCTTAAAGTGCTCTGATTTGCAGAAAATATACATATGATGTACCCTCATGATTTACAACACATTGATTTTTACAGTTTGAAAACCGTTTTTCAATCTGGTGAAAGTAATAATGTTTGTTCAGCCGTGAGGATTTCGGCGTATTCAATCTACACATATTTTTGTAATTTTCTATTATATGACAGAAACTAAAACAAACATATTTTTGGTTTTTAATTTTTCAAATTTTTAGGGTTTTTGAAATATTGTTTATTTATGTACAAAAAACATATAAACCCCCTGTTCAACCAAACCAGGATTCAGCAGCCTCCTCTCCTCGTTGTGCCAGGCTGCTCCAACCTCCATTCTCACAATCTTCAGATTTGTTGAGCACTTGCACATACAGACTACTTGATTACTTGAACAATTTAACCCAGGCCTGTTGAACCTTAGGCATTTCAACACAATAATTTTCATTCAATGCTGGAAATTCTTTGTCATTTTTCACAAAAACTTTCTCAATTTTAACATCAATTTTCTCATCTTTTACCAAATCAACATGTTTCTTAACAAACCATGTCTAACCTTTTGGTGTACCTCGTTTGTAAAAATGTGAATCTTTTTGAACATTTTGATTTTGAACAACAACTCTTGGTTTCCAAAACTCTTGAGATTTTGTCATATCAACTGTGGTTTTCCAACTCTGTGTTGTTCTGAATCTGGGTGTGTGAGAATTCCAGGTCTGTCTTGAATCAAACCTGTTCTGATTTGATTTCCAATTTTGATTTGAAGCAAACTTGTTTGTATTGTACCTCCAAGTTTGTTTCGAATCAAATTTGGTTGACCTTTGTCTTACATTCTCAGATTTTTGTTTCTCAACATCAATCTTCTTTTTGTCAACATCCACAGATTTTAGATTAGGACACTTGCGTGCAAGATGTCCTTTTTTATCACATTTGAAACATGTTCTCATGGACACTTCTTTGACCTGTGGTTGTTGCTTTTTCTTTTTAGCAAAAAACTCATCATTAGACTGTCTCAATTTGAGTTCTTTTTCTTCAGCTAAACTGTTTCCCTGAACAAAACTCATTTTAGCTTGAAAATTCGGAGTTTCATTTTTGTTTCTATTCTGTTTCTTCTTATAACCCAACCCAGCCTTCATGTTTTTCTTCTTGTAACCAGGTTTGTTATACGAACCTCTATGACTCTTGCCAACAAACTTTGAAATCTCAGACTTCTCAATCTCAACCATTTTGAAAACTTTATCAACTTTTTCTGAAATCACATTCTGAATCGGGAATACAACATCTAAGAACAATTTGTCTGATCCAATTATGGTATAAACCAATCCTTTTGAATCTTCATTCAAATTTTTCTCGGATTTTGTGTTTTTCAGATATCCATCATGAAGATTTCCTTCATCTTCATCCTGTGATTCAGATTTACCTGTAACAATCGACTCTTCTTTCAACACATTTTCAACGACTTTACCTACCACCTCTGAATCATGAGAATCAACAGATTTGGAATAGGTTATGTCAATGTTGTCTGGAAATTGGTCTACCATGTTGAAAGCTTTTTCGACCTTTTCCTCATCATAAAATGCAAACTTTTCTGGTGGTGGAACTTGATGAAACTCTGAGCCAATGCCTTTCTTGTTTTGCTCAGACTCACCATCACCCGGTTTTATATTGAAAATTCGTTCAAGCACATATGACGACACGTGATAACTTTTTAACTTGTTGTTATCCTGTTCTAATTCAGCAATCTGTCGCTTTAACTTAGCAACATCCTCAATATAGGAATTAACAACATCTTGTTTTATAGCATACATTCGTTTAAGCTCTTTAGTTGTTTCAGAAAGATAATTCATTCTTGATTGAGCATATTTCATTTCATATGTCACTTTCTCATATGACTCTTTTGTAATATGATATGCTAATTTCATAGAGTCATATTCCTTTTTCATTTCTTGACAAGCAATTTCTTTTTTAGAACACTCTTCTGTCATTTTAGAAACATTTTCTTTCAAAACTTCATTTTCTTTTTCTATCTTTTTACATTTTTCGGAAAGTTTTTCATCATTTTCTTTAAAAACTTTTTCTTTTTCTAGCATTTCTTTGCATTTTTCTTTGAAAATGTTTTCAATTTTTTTGAATTCAAGATTTCTTGTTTTGAATTGCTCATCTTTTTCAGTATAAGCTCTGCACGGTTCCATGCATTTCTTGCACTGATCAATCAGTTCCAAATTATCAGAATCAATATTTACCTCAGTGATTGGCACTTTGGTGTTTTCAGCAGCTTTTGTCTGCATCAGATCAGCATCATCTTGCTTCTTTTCAACAACAACTTCATCACCAGCATCACCAGCTTCCAAATTCTCATTCTTTTCTTCTTTCTTCACCTCTTCTTCAATCTGCTGTTTTTCAGTAACAGCTTCTTCAACTTCAACAGCTTCTGTGTTAACCTCTTCAGCATTCTTCTTCAGGTTGTTCACCATCTCTTCAACACTCTTCTTCATTCTCTCTTCATCCCTTTTTCTCAGACATGATAACATGGCATATCTGATCTCCTTTTCATGCCTTTTAGCATATGTGTCATCTTTCATCACCTTACTATAATACTCAGCTCTCAACGGGACTATGAGAAGAACATCATCAAATATCATGTCTTTCTTTGGAACAACCGGTTCTCCTTCTCTGTTGTAGTAACACTCTCTCTTCTTATCCCATCTTCTGTTGTTGACAGCACTTTCATACTCTTCCTGCATGTCATCCATTCTGTTGTAGACCACGTTTCTTTCTCTGTAAGTCTTCTCACTCAAGATCTCTTCTCGAGTTTTCTCTTTGATCTCAACTTTTTCTTCATGGATTTCAGCAGTGTCTTTGTCTTTGTTTTCATCTTGAATCTCAGCAACAAAAACAAACTTTCTTTCTTCTGTCATAGCTCTTCCATGAGCTGTTTTACGAACATTCTCTAAACGATCTTCTTCTGGACAAACTTCAGACCAATCATAACCTTCATCCTCATAAATAACAGCATAAGCTCTTGATTTCTCTTTCGGTTTATCTTCAATCAACTTTGGCTCTTCTCTGCTTCGATGGTAGATCTCCTTTCGATAATAATCATCGTTGAAAGGACGTTCATTTCCTTCAGCAACTTCAGAGTTTCTGCATTCTCTTTTGAAATGACCCTTTTGCTTGCATCTGAAACAGGTCACTTTGGATTTGTCGAATCCAAGCTTCGTTGACGCACCTCCAAGAGATTGTTTCCCGGTAATCTCCATATACCTCTGAGCCCTTCGAATACAACTAGCTAAACACCAACGAATGTCAATGAGCTCCATCTCTTCCGGATCAATCTGGTCGTAGTCTTCTTTGGTCAATTCAGAGTTTCCAATTTTGCCAGCTCCTAGACCTTCATATGAATCCAGAACAGATGCAAGAAAACTCATTTGCTGCTTAGCTGCATTGATGCTCATTGCAGGAGAATTCTTCAATTTGAGAGCAATGTTGCACAGAATTTATTCAGCTTCATCAGAATTTGACTTTGAAGATGAATGATATCCAGAATGATGACTTGTTGAAGTTGTTGGTGGTTCTTTCATCTTTTCACCACTAAATGCTGTTTTTGGTGAACCAACACCTTTATCAGAAAGTACACTGCCTTTGTAGTACAATCCTACATTCTGTTGATGTGAAGAACCAGTCATCTTGTTCTGTTTCTGCAACTCCAAATCATGACTTTCAATCTTTTCAAACAAAGAATCAAGAGAAATTTCATCATATGAAGCATCATTTTTTAAGATAAAAACAAACGTTTGCCACTAATCAGCTCGTGGTAACGCTTCAATGACTTTATCAATAAGTTCCTCTCTTGTTTTATCGATTTTAAAACGTTCAAGTTCGATTTTAAGGTGACAGAATCTCTCTATCATTTGTCTCACTGTCTCTCCTTTTATATTATCAAACAGATCAAATTCTTTTTTAAGTAAGGCAATTTTATTCTTTCTAATCTGTTTTCCCCCCTCAGCTTTAACTCGTAAAGCTTCCCAAACTGATTTTGACGATCCATCATGAGTAAGCAAAGCAAATATATCATTTCTGATTGCTGTCTGAATCAAAGCAATCATTCTCTGTTCAGCTGCGTATTTTGCTTTGTCTTCTCTCGATAACCTCTTGAATGGAAGTTCTTCGCCTTTATCATCTTTTGGCCTTTCGTATCCAAACTCTAAACAAAACCAGCTTTCATGGGCATATGCTTTCGCCCAGTTGATGAAACGTTCTTTCCACCAGGTATAATCTTCAATGCTTTCCAGAGTTGGTGGCTTTGAGTGAGTTCCGTAAAAGTTATCATGCTTGATGTTCTCATTGAGCACCTTAGTGATGGTTTTTGGTGTAACATTTGCAACATCAGATGATTCGGATGTGAACACATTGAAAAATGTGTTGTAGAATTCCTCAGCCATGATGTAAACCTGGACAGATAATCAAACAAACACAATCAGTACAATCAATATCAAATAAATTGTAACAGACTGACACTCGATTGACGCGAAATGATCTTGACACGAAATTTCACTTTCGAGCGAAATAAGAAATTTGCAACTTGGAGCGAAATTAATCTTTGACACTTAGAGCAAAATCAGATTGACGTTGAAGCTAAATCACATGTATCTTGGAGCGAAATTAGGGTTTTGATACCCTTGGAGCTAAAATACAATTAATATGTCCTCTGAAGCGAAACCTCTCTAGGACATATGAGCGAAACCTCTAAGTTTTGTCACATAAGCGAAATCAGTAAGTTCAAAAGAGCGAAACCCCTGTTTTTCAAATGAGCGAAACCCTGATGAAGACCATATAAGCGGAACCGTATGAGCGGAACCTTATGATCGAAACTCATGAGCGGAACCTTAAACAATAATGTCCACTGGAGCGAAACCTAATGTTCCAAGAGCGAAATCATGTTTCTTTGTGTCTCAAAAGCGAAATCAGTTGCCTTTGGAGCGAAACCTCAAGATATTGTGTTCTTATGAGCGAAATCTGGTTGACAAATAAGCGAAACTAGGTGTTCACAAAAGCGAAATTACACATTGTCCGTAAAAGCGAAACCTAGTTCGAACCAATTTTAGTCCATTTTTAATCCGAATTTCAGTATGAAACTTTCAAGGGTTTATCTATGTCCAATTATCTATAATCTGTGAAATTTTGATCCGGTTTTGTCCGATAAAACTTTCAGAAATGATAAAAGAAGGTGTAGAAGTCAGAATATGAACGAAATCAAGCTAAACTCTTCTTCCTGAGCTCTGATACCACTTGTAGGATCGTTGTTTGACCCAACTGAGTCGATCAGAAGAGCTTTATGTCCGGTTCAAAGGCGGAATCAGAGAACTGGACGCGAAAACAACTTGATACTATAATATCTGTCACTTTGATATTAACAATGATTACAACCTGGACAAACTTTGGCAGCACTTCGTTACAAGTTCTGGATCCGTGCCAAATGAAACAACAAGTGCACTATATATAGTTGGGGAGGTTTCGCTTATATGGACATGTCCATATGAGCGAAACTACATGCTTGTGGTTTCGCTTTTATGAACATTGTCCATATAAGCGGAACCTCTTGCATAACCACTAAATTTCGACTCTCGAACCTCGTGCACTGGTTATTCTAACCTATCCTATTACATTACATGATACAAGACGAAGTCAATAGACGTAATGCACTAACATGGGGTGGCGATGATGAAAAAAAACGTAGATTTTGATGACGATGGCGCGGCAAGGACGACGGAGGGTAGGTTTTTTGAACCTGCAACCCCACTTTTGCAGCCTTTTGATTATCGGATAATCTGAGCCAAACCCAGTTTTTTTTTCGAGATACACTTTGTTTTGATGTTGTTGGTTTTTTTTATTTTCCCCCCTAGTCGATGATGATAACAATATATCTGAGACACCTCCCGAGTTTGCGATTTCTGGGTGCGTTCATTTTTGCGTAAAAAAGTTTTTTTTTTTTGTAAAGAAGCAAATGTTAAACCGTAAACTTTTTAACGTAAAATGTAAAACGTAAAAAGTTTAACGTAAAACATAAAAATTTTAACGTAAAACGTAAAAATTAAATCGTAAAACGTAAAAAGTTTAGCGCAAAACGTAAAATTTTTAACGCCGCGTTAAAATGGGATGTAAAAAACGACGCTTTTAAAAAAACGCCGCTTGAAAAAGCCGAGCGTAAAAAACGGCGTGAAAAAACGACGCGTAAAAAAGTCAGGCGTAAAAACGACGTGCAAAAACCGGCGCGCAAAATAAATTGTTTTGTTAAAAAATATGAATTTAAAAATGGTTTTTAATAAAAAAATTCTGTATAAAAAATAAAAAGTAATATAATAAAACAAAAAATAATAAAAAAAATAATAAAGACTAAAAGACAAAAAAAGTAATTTTACTAAATTTCCCTTTTGGATTAAAATATTAAAGATATAATAAGACAAAAACTATTTAATATTAATATTAACTACTTTTAATCTCATCCATTGATCTTGAAGATCTAATGATTAGGAACTGGTTCTCGCGGTTCTTACAACTGGAGATGGTTTTCATTTTAGCGGTCCCCTATATATATATATATATATATATGTATAGAGTAGGGATTCCGCGGAAAGTGTGTTTTTCCTAGAAAGTCTAGGAAGCGATGGGCCATCCAATGGGTGTGTTTAATGGTTAAGATGAAGTCAATGGCAATCTTGTAATTTTTTAGTTTATTTAATTCATTGTTTTAAAAGACTAGGGGCAATTTTGTCAATATATCGTGTTTTAAATCAATTAGATAACTGTCAGTCAAACCCAGTCCCTAATTTCACGCGATTTTCCCCCTCTCTCTCCAAACCCATCTTCGAAACCCCAATCCCTACCAAAAATAACTACAATCATGGAAGAAGATAACTTTAAATTTGATGGAGAGCACCAGATCAAATTAAAACACTTCTCCATCTCCACCATCTCCGAGTTCATCATCACCATTCAAATAATGTTCGTATCATCTCCGTTTTCTTGACGATGTGTTTTAACAGCAAGCAAATTAATACAATTGTGTTTTAGCAGCAAGCAGATTCATACAGTTGTGTTTTAGCATTCAGATTCATACAGTTGTGTTTTAACAACAAGCAGATTCATACAATTGTGTTTTAGCATTCAGATTCATATAGTTGTGTTTTAACAGCAAGCAGATTCATACAGTTGTGTTTTAGCATTCAGATTCATACAGTTGTGTTTTAACAGCAAGCAGATTTATACAGTTGTGTTTTATCATTCAGATTCATACAATTGTGTTTTAACAGCAAGCAGATTCATACGCTGTGTTTTACCATCCATGCTGGTAATGCTGGAGGATTTCTTGACGCTGTGTTTTAACAGCAAGCAGATTACAAAACAGTAATCTGCCAATTACGAAACCACCTTTATATTATGGGATCTAAAAAAAATCACTTTAGCCCTGTAAACTGTTAAAACACAGCACCAAGAACATGCTGATAATTTCCAGTAATCTTCTGAACAATGGAATATGCAACTGGTTTAGATTTTGAAAACAAATTATTCAGAAAATCATGGAGAAAAACGGTTACAAAATATGGACATGGATAGTTAGTTAATGAAGATAAATTTCAAAAATAAAAATAGAATGTGAAAGTACACAATTGCCCTTCTAGTTAAAAATCTTCAATGCCACATGTCGAATTCTGATTGCTTCCTAGACTTTTTAGGAAAAACTCACTTTCTACCCAACTCCTACTCTATATGTATATATATATATATATATATGTATATATATATGTATATATATGCGTGTAGTTTGAAAAATAAAACAATTAAAATAGATAACCTAAATACTCACTGATGCATAACTAGTAGTGTATTTTAAATTCCAGTTGTAGCTTGTAATATAAATATATGAAATAGAGTAAATGTCGCAATGCACGATTATTTTGATCATCATAGTTGTTTGTGTGATTGATTAAATCTTGTTCTGTGATATTAATACTTGGTAAATGTTTATAATCCAGATGGACAACGAAGTGAATCAGGAAAACCCGAATAACGATAATAACAGGAACCAATTAGATAACAGTGCCGTCCAACACATAGTGGCACAAGGGATTATAGACGCTATGCCATATATTATCAAAACAGTTAAGGAAGCGGAAAATAATAAAACTAATAGTGGAAGTAAACGACCACCTACTGAGCCCAGTCACAGCGTAAACAATGGACCATTACTTCAATTACCTATTCCAAAAAGAAGAAGAACCATGTCTTATGGTTGTTCTTACAAAGAATTCTGGTCTTGCAAACCAATAGAATTCTCTGGCAATGAAGGAGCCATTGCAGCTCTACGTTGGATAGAAAAGACTGAGGCAGTCTTAAAAATAAACAAGTGTGCAGAGGAAGATAAAATCATGTTTGCTTCCAATCTTTTTAAGAATGCAGCTCTAGAATGGTGGAATACTATTCTCCAGTCTAGGGGGAGTGACAGAGTCTATAATATGGAATGGACTGAATTTAAGAATACGGTTGAAAGAAAAGTCTGCCATCCCAATGAAAAAAGAACATATAGCTAATAAATTCTTAAACCTTAGAATGACTGGAGTAGACTGTAAGGGCTACACTACCGTATTCTTCGAATATGCTAGAATAGTGCCAACCATAGCCCCACCAGAACCAGTATTAATCTCCCGTTACATTTGGGGATTAATCAGTGAGATTAGACATGTAGTCAAGGCAGCTAGACCACAAACCATAGAAGAAGCAGTATAACTAGCAAATACCTTGACTGACGAATTAGTACGTACGCAATAAGAAAACCAGAGGAAGAACCTAGTCTAAAAGCTTACCCAAGAATTTCGCTATGGTAATTCCAACCGTGGGAAAAACATAGGTTTTACTTCTGCACCTTACTGTAAGTCCTGCAAGAAAAAGCATTCAGGAAGATGTTCTACATACTGCAACTTCTGCAAAATACCGGGACACAAGGAAGAAGACTGTAGGAAGAGACCCAGTAATGGAGTATGCTTTAATTGTGGAGAAAATGGGCATATCAAACCGAACTGTCCGAAACTAGCTCCAACCATGAACAACAAGACTACTAAGAATGCTAGAGCATTTGTTCTGACTGCAGAAGAAGCAAAGATGATTCTGGACGTGATTGCCAGTACGTTTTTAGTTAATAATGTTTTTGCTAAAGTATTATTTGACTCTGGTGCGAACCAAAGTTTTATTAATACTTCATTCTGCAAACTTCTCAATCAACCATTAACTAAACTTCGACAAGAATGTCTAGTCGAAACACTAAACGGAGAATCTATTAAGATTACTGAAATCTTGCAGGGAGCAAGAATAGAAATTTTAAAACATAATTTTGTTGATAATCTTTATCCAATGAACCTGGCTGGATTTGATTTTGTGTTAGGAATGGATTGGTTAGTAGCCAATAAAGCCAGTATTCTATGTGATCAAAAATCAATACAAGTAAATTCACCAAAGGGTGAAAAGATCACAATTAAAGGAGACAAGCCAACTAGGCCGACAAAATTCATCTCTGTAATGAAAACACCTAGCTATGCAAGAAAAGGGTCACTAGTGTATATGATTTTCATAATCATTAATACTAAAGGAAAAGAATTGAAAGATATTCCCGTAGTATCTCAATTCTCCGATGTGTTTCCAGAAGAGCTACCGGGACTACCACCAGACAGGGATGTCGAATTCAGAATTCACCTACTACCTGGTACGGCACCAATTGCCAAGGCACCTTACCGTTTAGCACTAGCAGAGACGCAAGAACTAAAGAAACAGTTGGATGAACTTCTGGAGAAAGGATTCATACAGCCTAGTTCATCGCCATGGGGAGCACCAATCTTGTTTGTCAAGAAGAAGGACGGATCAATGCGTATGTGCATTGATTACCGAGAACTCAATAAAGTCACGATTAAAAATCGGTACCCATTACCGAGAATCGATGATTTGTTTGATCAATTGCAAGGAGCTCGATTCTTTTCTAAGATCGATTTACGTTTAGGATATCATCAATTGAAGGTACAGGAAGAAGACATTCCTAAAATCGCCTTCAGAACAAGGTATGGTCATTATGAATTTACCGTCATGCCATTTGGTTTAGCCAATGCCCCAGCTGCATTTATGGACATGATGAACAGAATATGTAAACCATATATGGATAAATTCATAATTATCTTTATAGATGATATTCTCATTTACTCTAAGAATAAAGAGGAACATGCAGCGCATCTGCATACACTCTTAAATTTGCTGAGAAAAGAAAAGCTTTATGCAAAATTTACAAACTGTGAGTTTTGGTTAGAAGAAGTGCAATTTCTTGGACATTTAGTTAATCATGAAGGAATTCATGTAGATCACACAAAGATCGAGGCAATTACTAAATAGAAAACCCCTGAGTCACCAACAGAAGTAAGAAGTTTTCTTGGATTAGCAAGGTATTATAGACGGTTTATCCGAGATTTTTCTAGAATAGCTATTCCTTTAACAAAACTGACCTGTAAATCAGTTAAGTTTGAATGGGGACCAAAACAGGAAGAAGTCTTTAGAATTCTTAAGCAAAGATTAACCAACGCACCCATACTAGCGTTACCAGAAGGAACTGAAGACTTTGTAGTTTATTGTGACGCTTCTAAATTAGGTTATGGATGTGTGTTGATGCAACATCAAAGGTTATAGCTTATGCCTCTAGACAACTTAAGAATCATGAAGAGAATTATACAACCCATGATCTAGAGTTAGGAGCCATAATTTTTGCCATTAAAATTTGGAGACACTATCTTTATGGCAGTAAGTTTATCATTTTCACCGATCATAAGAGTTTAAGATATGTTTTCGGGAAAAAGGAGTTAAATATGAGACAGAGACGATGGATGGAAATTCTTAGTGATTATGATTGTAGTATCCAGTATCACGCAGGAAAGGCTAATGTAGTAGCTGATGCTTTAAGTCGGAAGTATCATGAAAAGCCAAAAAGAGTACGTTCTCTCAAATTAAATCTGCAAATAGATTTAAACGAACAAATTAGAGAAGTACAAGAATCAGTAATCAAGGACGATACTGAAAAATTGAAAGGAATGATTAAGGAATTAGAACAAGGAACATATGGAATTTGGAGATTCCATAAGAAAAGAATTTGGATACCCAAACGAGGAAACCTACGCCACTGAATATTAGAAGAAGCTCATAAGTATATATACGACACATCCTAGAAGTGATAAAATGTATCAAGACTTAAGAAAGAATTTCTGGTGGATAGGAATGAAAAAGGATGTAGCAGCGTATGTTGCCAAGTGTCTAACATGTTCACAAGTTAAAGCTGAACATCAGAAACCTTCAGGTTTATTGCAACGATTAGAAATGACCATATAGAAATGGGAATTGATAACCATGGATTTTGTTACCAAATTACCTAAGACACGAAAAGGTAATGATACAATCTGGGTAATTGTAGATAGATTAACCAAATCTGCTCATTCTTACCGATGAAGGAAACTTTCAGTATGGAACAGTTAGCCAGGTTATATGTGAATGAAATAGTTTCATTACATGGAATTCCTTTATCTATTGTGTCTGATAGAGATAGCCGTTTTACTTCTCATTTTTGGAATAGTTTCCAAAAAGCAATGGGAACCAAGTTAAATCTAAGCACTACTTATCATCCTCAAATGGATGGACAATGCGAAAGGACAATTCAGAAGATGGAAGATATGCTTAGAGCTTGTGTAATTGATTTCGGAGGAAACTGGGATGATCATTTAGCATTAATAGAATTTTCCTATAATAACAACTATCACACCGGTATCAATGCTGCACCATTTGAAGCACTTTATGGACGAAAGTGCCGAACTCGAGTCTGTTGGGCATAAATTGGAGAAAAGCAACTGTCTGGACCAAAGATAGTACAGGAGACAAGAGACAAGATTATTCAAGTCAAGGAAAGACTAAAAACAACACGTGATCATCAAAAGAGTTATGCTGACCACAGACGAAAACCGTTGGAATTTCAAGTAGAAGATAAAGTATTATTAAAAGTTTCTCCATGGAAAGAAGTAGTTAGATTCATAAAAAGAGGAAAGCTAAGCCCTGAGTATGTTGGACCTTTTGAGATTATTAAAAGAATAGGACCAGTAGCTTACCAGCTAAAACTACCCAAGGAAATGGCAGGAATACATGATGTGTTTCAAGTATGTAATCTCAAGAAGTGCTTAGCAGATGAATCTTTAGTAGTACCTCTTAAGGACATAGAGGTGAATGAGAAACTTAAGTTTGTATAAAGACCTCTACAGATTAAAGACAGAAAGATCAAGAATCTCAAGCATAAGAGATTAGTTCTAGTCAAAGTGAAATGGGATTCCAAGAGAGGACCAGAATACACTTAGGAGCTCGAATCAGATATGCAGAGGAAATATCCACACTTGTTCCAGTAGACCTCGAGGACGAGTTCTAAAACAAGGTGGGAATGATATAACAACCCTCCTAAAATTCTTAAAACACCCCTATATGCCTTAAAATACACCCCATATGCGAAAAACGGCTCCGAAATACCTTTAATTTAATAAAAATCAAATAAAATCAAGTTTAGTGGGCCCTCGCGGGGCGCAACGCAAACAGCAGAAGCTGTCGCGGGCCGCGACAGCTAGCCACCCGCCCGCACACCCTAGGCCGCCACGTGTCCCCATCGTGTCAAGGCTTGTGGTTGATGCATCAAGGCTAGGGCCTACCCTAGACTAGCTTGCGGGCCGCGAAGGCTTTGCCTTCTGCTCTCGCGAGGCGCGAGGAAGTGCTCAATCAGACATATAAATAGAAGCCATCGGCTTCAGTTTCCAAATCGTTAAAAACTTTCGAATCTCTCTCAAATTCTGAATATTAGAAATAATTCTCGGGTATAATACCCCCCTAATTAGCGAAGCTCTGCCTCGTTGTAAGTATTATAACCCCCGGTTACGTATTAGTTACTCTGCCCGATTGATCTAGAGCTCCGTAACGCATGTCTGGACTCTGCCCAACTCAGTCGTTGGAGTTCTGTCTCGGGGAGAGGGATATAGCTAATGTAAATTGGGTTATTATACTAACGCGTGTGCATTGTTTGAATTAATAGATTATAACCAGGAAGTCACAAGAAAATAGCTAAATTAGCAATGTGAGTAATTCCTCTTTTTGTAAATTGTTTTTACAAAACCTCAATTGTTTTAAATTATAATTAACAGTGATTGAGTATTTGTAAATCTACAATTATCGTCGGTATGTTGGGGTTTTTATACAAAATTTGTTACTACACCGTGGGTAGTAACATTACCACAAGTCAGGATTGACAGTACCGTGGGTGGTAATTAAAGTAGAGATTTAAACAAATGTAATTGCTGGATTGCCTTCAATGCTGTAAAATGATAAAACCTGTTTTGATTAAATTGGAATTTACTTGCAAGTATTTCTTGCTGATAAAATGTTTTCAAATGCGTTTCAAGTAACAAAATGTGAAAGCCAATTAGAAGCCAGCTGGAGAGCACTGAAGGCTTGAAAAAGTGGCTATAAAAGTTACCTAAATAAAGAAGAAGTTTTATTTAAATAAATTAGGGATAAACCCTAAAGACATGCTTGTAATGGAATCTTGGGTTTTTCCCATGTACTTATTATTATAAAAATGTGGTGTTTTACTCTGATAAAATATTTCCTAACTACGGTCCTGATAAAATTTCCGCTGCCAAATTAATAAACATCGATACCACCAGCTCTGCGAGCTCGCGGCCGCCCGCCTCTCTGGGCAGGGGTCGGGGGTTGCGATAATCCTCTCCTTTGATAAACTTTACTACTCCTAGATCTTGTCTTCTTTGCTCCCTAGCTTTGGAAATCTTGAACATATCATGCTCCCCCTCTTTCGTTTCCAAACGTTCATACATTTGTTTATAGGCTGTGTTTTTTGCCTCGGTCACTGCCTTTTTCATTTCCCTTTTTGCCTTCTTGTATATCTCCCTCACCCTCAGCCGCTCCTCCTCATCTGTGCACCTCAAAAGATCTCTAAAACTCTGTTGCTTATCCTTTATTTTGGTATGCACGTCTTCATTCTACCACCAGGACTCCTTATCCCCACTAGTCTTTCCTGTTGTGACCCCTAGTGTGTCATTCGCCACTGTAGTGATAGTAGTCGCCATAGCCTCCCACATCCGGTTTGCGTCGTCACCTTGTTGCATCGATGTCATCGAGTTAACTTTATCTCTAAACATCATAATTTTTTCTCCCTTCAAGTTTCCCCAACGGATCCTAGGTCTGGGTTTCCTCTCCTCCTCAGTTAGCCTTACTTTTAAGGCTATATCTGCTACCAGTAAATGGTGTTGAGCCGCTGCAGTCTCCCTTGGTATAACCTTGCAGTTTGTCCACATCCGTCGATCTTCCTGCCTCATCAAAAGATAGTCGATTTGCGTGTTACATCCTCCGCTACTAAAAGTGATCAAATGAGATTCCTTCTTCCTAAAGAACGAGTTTATAATACCTAGGCCGTGAGCTGCCGCAAAGTCTAGAAGGTCTCTACCAGGTTCATTCCTATTGCCAAAACCAAAACCCCTATGTACCAACTGAAAGCCATCACTATCCTTACCAATGTGCCTATTAAAATATCCTCCTATAAATTTTTTTCCTCCCTAGGTGTAGCCCTTACTACTACATCTAGACAATCCCATAACTCTCTTTTCTCTTGATCTCTTAGTCCCACTTGCGGTGTATAGGCACATACTACTGTCACTACTTGCTCACCTAATACTAACCTTAACACTATAATTCTATCATTGTGTCGTATCACCTCAATTACATTCTTATGCAATTCTATAGACACCAAAAATCCTACTCCGTTCTTGGCCCGTCAGACCTGGAATACAACAACTTATACCCATTACGCTCTTCTGCTCTATGTCCTTTCCACCTAGTTTCCTGAAGGCATGTTATCTGTACCCTACGTCTTTTAAGTGCGTCTATAACTTCCAACAATTTACTACTAAGAGTTCCTACGTTCCAAGACTCCACACGTAAACTACACCCTCTAACTTTACCCTTACCTGCACCTCTCGTCCTTGGACATGATCTCAAGTAAAAGTCATGGCTTCTATTGTCTATGATTACAACTAACAACTAACCAAAAGGTAACAAACAATGGGCCACACAAAGGGCAAAGCTATACAATACGCAACAACAAGCATACAATGACAATTAATAACACATAAAAAGCAACACGTATCACATAATGAGTACCGGGAAGCCTGAAAGAACCCACAAAATGTATTCTAAAATATGTTATTATTATTATTATTATTATTATTATTATTATTATTATTATGATTATTATTATTGTTATTATTATTGTTATTATTATTATTATTATTATTATTATTATTATTATTATTATTATTATTTTTATTATTATGATTGTTGTTGTTGTTGTTGTTGTTATTGTTGTTGTTGTTGTTTTGTTCTAGGATTCTTCTTCCTCGTAGGACATTTGTGGCACGCAGGAAGAGCTCGTGCAGCTGCAGCAGGATTTGAAAAAGGAATTGGAGCCCAAGTATCATATACGCCCCCAAAATAAAGAGCCTTGAATACTAGAAGAAAAGTATTATTATTATTATTATTGTTATTATTATTATTATTGTTATTGTTTTTATTATTGTTATTGTTATTATTATTATTATTATTATTATTATTCTTATTCTTATTCTTATTCTTATTATTATTATTATTATTATTATTATTATTCTTATTATTATTATTATTATTGTTATTATTGTTATTATTATTGTTATTGTTATTGTTATTGTTATTGTTATTATTATTATTATTATTATTATTCTTATTATTATTATTACTATTATTATTATTATTATTATTACTATTATTATTATTACTATTATTATTATTACTATTATTATTACTATTATTATTACTAGTATTATTAGTATTATTATTATTATTATTATTATTATTATTATTATTATTATTATTATTATTATTATTATTATTATTATTATTATTAAGGGAAGAGAGCACTGCGGAGAGTCTGTGGATCCACCGGAAAATCTTCAAGTTGCCAGGAAAAGATGGCTGCCTAAAAATTCTTGGTCTACTCCAAATTGGTACCTGCAATTTAAAACAGAGAACACAAAAGCAGAGATGTGTTGACCGGATTGGTCTACTCCGGCCTTTTGATCACTAGGAAACAATAATAAATTATCATTGATTTCGTGCACAATCTCATTTTTTTGGAGCAAGAATTGCTCTTTCTTAAAAGAAGTTTGCATCTTTGAAATTTTAAAGTATTGAAGGATACACAAAGTTGATTAAACTACCAATTGGATTAATAGAATCGATAATCAAGAGATCTATATGGTATTACAGTCATCACCAACAACTCTTATCAATCTATATGGTATTACAGTCACATTCTTGTGACCATGGCTAAAGTAAGCCAATACAAATTCTTGCCAAAACCACCTTTGCCGCCTCGTGATAATTCCAGCCACCATGAACCTAACTATGGACGTTTACCATTATTAATTTACCATATCTTTATCAAGTACTTATAACACCACAAAAACAATATCAAGAAGCAAAAAAATTGAGAAGTTAATGATTGTTATTTAGACACCAACTTTAACAATTTACATTACTCAAACTACAAGACCCTTGAGGTATTTGGTTACTTAAAAAGCTAGAAAAAGAAACCAACAAACAGACAACTCTCATGCTAATTTTATGTACACAACGATTTAAAGATGAATCCATACATTATCAAACAAACTTGAATGTCACAATCACAGATCCTACTTATTTGTCCCCATTTTCAACTCCTAAACCATACAAAAACACCTGTGCATACTCATTGCCGTTTCTCTTCCTGTTAGTGTTGGTCAGCGGTTGTCGCCAGTTTCGGTGGAGGCTTTAAAAACCGGTTGGGTTTTGAAACATGATTTTGTTCCTCTTCGTACGTTCATGTTCCTCGTGGCCAGTTGTGTTCTGGTGTCGCCGTTTATGTCCCTCGTTGGTGGTCCAGTTGTGGTCCCCGGTGGAGGACTTGACAGTGGTAAGGAGGATGAAATGTTAACGTTATGTTCCTGAGTCTTAATTATAAAGAGAAAGGATGGGAAGGGAAATATCAAAACACATAATATTAATGAAAGGTTAACTGCAATTTGTTAAAGTCTAATCTTTACTGATAACTTTCATTTCCTCATCTGAAACGATAGATTCCTAAATTTAACGCATCAGACATTCTCCAAACCTGCAAACCTTTGGCTGTCTGCTTCTTCTTAGAGGACTGTATGGGTATTAACAAGTTAGGTAAAGAATGTGTCTAAGAAGTTAGCTGATAAACAAGTGTACCTTCTTCCTTTATGAAGCTAATTGCTTTTCCTTCACGAGGTAGGGCCATCAACAACGACGAAAAAGAAGGTGACACGATCTGAATATTGCTACGGCCTTGATCTTCTTGTTCAAGTAGCCTCTCATATGTAAACTAAACGGATCATCTATGTTAGAGTTGTTGGATTAAAACCTCGACCACACTCTTGAATATAGAAGGTTGTATTTGCTGTTTGTAAACTTAAATATATGAAAGAGAAAAGTTTATGAATTTGCAGAGAGGAAAACTGAACAAGAAACAGGTTACTTTATTCAATAACTCAACATGCCTTAAATAGGCAATCACATGCAACACTCAACGTAAACAACAGAAGACTTATTCAAAAGTTACCACTACACTCTCCCTAATAACCGGACAAAACACTCACCTTTAAAACAAAACTCTAAACAAACTACTCTCAACGTAAACTTGCATGACCAAGTTTAGATAGACTTATTCAACCACATTTGACTCAACAAACTAATAAAACACATGACTAAAATTAACTCTTGTTGACTTGACCCATAAAGACACCTGCTGACCCGTTTCATGACCCGTACCCGTCGACCCATCAAGATTATCTAACAAGAGTAAATCCAATAATATATGATAACGGATAGTTCATCAAATAATAGTCACATATATGCACCTCTTACCTTAACATCACTGTGTTCTTCAAGATCAGTTAAAGGAGAGGATGATCTTAAAGTTAGAGATCGAGGACGGCAATACCAAAGTACAGCATCCACCAAAGCTATATGAGCCGATGATTCTTCATGGGTTTCTAGTGTCAACTCAATCGCCTTTAGCTTCTCTAACTCTGTAAATTTCTGGAATGAATATACAACTGTGTGTTGGTATTATTTTATAAAATTGTTCACAGCAAATAATATATAAATGATTGGCCAAAGAAACGAACCGGACTATATATGGTGTGAATATACAAGTTGAAAACTTTGAATCCATTTTTCTTGTCCAAAAACTGGCTTAACTTCTGGAACCAAATTGGGGGTGCTGAACTTAATTTCTTTTAAGTCACGGTGTGAATTTAAGGAGTTTATGTGCAATGAAAGAGTTGATATCACAGATTCTGACAGTGACACTTCGTCTGGATTTTGGTTCTTCCAATCTGCTCAAGGGCATCTATAATTGTTATTTTCAATTGGTAAGGTTTGTAGGTCTTTTTTTTTGTCTTGTGCATACCGTTTTGTTCTCTACTGAATCATTAGTCAACTTTGCAGTTATCATCATCACGTATGGATCGAAAAGTTATTATCAACCCTAAGTTACATGTTATGGGTCTACTTATGCGGTTTTAGAGGTAATAATTTCTCCCAAACATATGATTATAGAGGCTGGTATTTTAACCCATTGTTGTTGTTTGGCCAAACAGGTATATGCTTAAGAAAATTAAAAAAACGAAATGACCCAATGAGTCAAAAGTCACCTGTAGTGTATTTAAAATATTGCATTGCTCTAAATCATTTTATTTAAATGCAAATAAATTATTATTTAGTAAATGGTGTTTAGAGTTATATTTCACACTTAAAACTATTTACATAAACAAATATGTATGCTCAGAATTTGATTAGTAAACTAAATATTGCTTGGATAAAGAAAAGTGTTTATGGTGAAATAAGTTGTTTTAGTAAGCAGTTTAAGAATGCTTGATTGATTTAAAATGGCAACGTTACCCTTTAAGTTAAACTAGTAAAAAGACCCGTGCACGTTGCGGCGCGGGTAAATCGTAATCGTGGAATAGATTAGTCCAAGTGTTACGTGACGTGATGCGTTAACTAATACTATATAAAAACGTCTGTTTCGACGTAACCAAATCAATGTAACCTATATAAGCATTGCGATTGGATCAAAACGTAAAGTAAAGTAGATATATACCGTACAATCATAACGTATTATATGCGGCCCGACTAACTCGAATTCATACCGTTAAGTCCAAACTTGTTATATGCGACCTGGCTCATACCTAGGAAACGTATTGTACAAATATATATCGTACAATAATTATGTATTATATGTGAGCCGACTCGTACGTAGGAAACGTGCAAAAGGATTTATATAGGTATTGACAAAAAAGTTTAAATCACGTTGAAATTATAAGTAATTAGTAAAAAATATTACCATTGAAATCACATTTCTAAACTCAGAGTGACATTTTAGATATGTATTAAAAAAGAAAAAGTTGGAGAGCGAGAAATTGCCAACTGTCTTACGGTAATGTATACGGTTAGCCTCAACACCCGAACAGAGGAGCAAAACTATCTTATTAATTAGAATATACTAATAATGCAAGACAAAAATAAAGTTTAAAACATTATAAAAATTCAACTCAATTTCGTAAAAACGGAAGTCAAATGTATAAAAGGAAAGGGAAAACAACCAGCGAAATAACTTACTTGTTAGTCAGTTGAGAATGTAGCTATCGAACCTATTGAGGTCACCGGAAGCTTTGCCAGAAAACCGATTAAATCGGGTTGCTTCTAGTCGCCAATGTAATTAGGCGATCCAACTAAAATCTCGTCGGCCACTACCACCACCAAGATCAGCCGAATGCCATAACCATAGTCACATGGAACGCGGTTCGGTCCGGTACGGGGAACGAAAACGGGTATGTAGTTCGTGAAATTTTAAAATTCGGTACAAGGGGGGGGGGGGTAGGTTCATTCGGAACGCCAATTCGGTACGCGGTACGGCGTACCATATAGTTTGGTACGTCGTATCATATATAAAACAATTATTACAATATAGTTTATAAAAAAATCCAATCTCAAAAACAAATTTGATAATTCATATTCATATCCAAAATTCAAAAGCATTTCATAACCATAATCATAATTCATAAGTTGATAACATAACAGAACATTCATAAAACAAAAGTAGTTCATGCTTCATAGGCATAACTCATAACATAAAAGTAACAAAACTAATCAAGCCTTTGTTTTTTTCCGTTTGGGTCGTCATTTTCTTCCCCATCAAGGTTTTCCCACTGCATGTCTTCGTACCTAGTACTAGGCCCTTCCAAGTAATCATTTTCGGGATTCATATCCCATTTTCTAGTTGGCCCGGTCTTGTAACTTTCTGAGAAACGAGATTGGAGTCGGATGTTGGAATGTATAAACACTAACTTGTCTGCCCGTTTGGAATTTAAACGATTTCTTTTCACACTGTGTATATATGAGTAAGTGCTCCAGTTTCGTTCCGCCGATGAGCTGCTGATAGGTTGTGAAAGAACCTTCATAGCAACTTCAGCCAATTCCGGTGTTTCTGATCCATAGATGGACCACCAATCAATCGCGTCCATGGTGACCGCATCCACCTGGGTCGCTTCCATTGAATACAACCCCTTCTTCATATGAAATCTCACGAATTGATTTCGCAATACTTTTTCTTCCGTCTCAGTTTCGGCTATTCTTTCGAACGCGGCTATAACCCCTTGCATCACTTCTTTGTCTTTATTTGGAGCTTTTCTAGGCATTCCACCCGGTGCTAACATACGAAGGTAGTTTGTATCATAGAATCTTGGTGACAAAGCAAAGGCTAAACAATGTAATGGTATGGTCATCTTATCCCACCTAGTGACCACGATGGAACGTACTTGAGGGTAATAGGATGCATAGGTACTTTTCAACATTATGTCTTTAATTTCCCCCAACATGTTATCCATCTTTTCATAAATTTCCCCAATCTTTGGACCTTCACCGTCACAAAACTTGATCATCAAAAAAATTGGTTTAGTAATAGATAGAATAGTCTCAACATCCTCCCAAAACTCTTCACTTCTAATTGTGTCAACAACCGTTGAACCAGTGATTCTTGTGTTTTCATCACCTTGTTTCACCCACTCCCTCCAAGAATTTAGAGAAATGGTTGTAGCAAGTGACTCTCTACAATCCATCAGCCTTCTTAACAGTATATAATGAGAAGCAAATCTTGTTTTTGCCACTTTTAACAACTCAAGCTTTGAATTATCTCTAAAAATTGACAAAGCTCTAGTATGATTAAGAAAGTACTTCACAATCACCTTTCCTTTTGTATATGTGCTCGACAACCAATAAAATTCTTTTGCAAGATCTTTAAAAATCAAATTTAAGGTGTGAACACTACAAGGAGACCAGAAAATGTGTTTGTGTACCTTTTCGACTTCCGTACCAGCTGACTTGCAATTTGCCGCATTGTCGGTGACTATTTGTAATACGTTGCTTGGTCCTACGGTTTCAATAGCAGCAAGCAAATAGTTAGCTATTTCTTCCCCTGATTTTTCTACACCTGAAAAATCTTCAGCATACATAAACATTGCTCCTCGACTGTTTACGGCAAGAACATTAATCAAAGGTCTTTTCTTCACGTTAGACCATCCATCTGAAACAATGGAAACACCTTGTGAATACCATGTATCCTTGACAGGAGTCAAGTCCTTGTCAACGTCTCTAACACATTCATCGAGCAATACAGTTCTTGCTTTTTCGCTAGACGGGGGTTTATAACCCGTTGGTGCTTTGTTGATTGCACTAACCATTTCCAAAAATCGTGGATTACGCAAGACATTGAATGGAATGCCATTCGCACATAATCCTCTCATAACCTTCAGATCTACTTGGTTTCTCTCCATGACACCAAAAGTTTGTTCAAGGGTTTTTTTGGAAGACGAACATGGCTTCTGCTTTGAACTAGTAAATAATGAATTTTTTAAAGACCGGGAAACACCTACCTTTTCCGCGTCCTTTACTTTCTTCAAGAGTTTCTCATATTTCTCCCGATTTTGGATAAGAGTTTGACAACGTTTGATGTCTGCTGTCTTCCCCGGAAGAGGACCAAAAAAGTGAGTATGAATACGCGTATAAGAGCTAGTAAATTGTTTCTTACAATGCTTGCAAACCCACACTTTTGAACCCCCAGCATTCTTGCTATTCCCAGCACTTATAAACTCAACTTCCTGCATCAACGGTTTGTTGTCCTCCTTCGGCTTGCTGTTCACTTCAGAATCTTGTTGCTTGGATTGACTGCCAGTGTTTTCTGCAAATTCATTGTCACTAACATACTGGACTCCAGAATCAGATTGATGAGCTTCATGTCTTGAACTTGAACCATTCTTACCAAAAGCCATTACTAAAATATTGTGAATATGTGATTCTGATTTTAATTGATTGAAGAATTGGGTATGGAAGATGGATGTGATTGCGTGTATATATATACGTGCAGATGTAAAATTGGCGCCAATAGCCAATATATATTAATAATATATAGCGTATAATTATAATCCCTAATACCTATTCTAAAATATATATCTTCTAAATAATAATATCAAATACAAATATATCTCCTAAAATAATGCAATCAGTTACATTATTATAGGTCGGCGTATAGGCTGCATTAAAAAGGCGGGAAAAATGTCTACACAGGTTTGCAATTCGTGCATCTATAGCCTGGTACGCGAATCGAATCATTCCGAAACGGCGATTTTCTCAATCGGAAACACGTTTTTCAGTGATTCGGAACGAGTATTGTGTTAATCGGGTACGGTCTTTTTTCCGATCTGGTTCGCGAACCCAGGCCGAATGGTACGATTCTGTACCCGATTCTGGTACGGCCGAACCGATTCGAGATTCGAGGGGGGATCTACGTTTCCTGTGACAATGGCCATAACCCATGTTTTCACATCAGACAACCTAAATCACCGCCCTTGGGTACCAGAACCAGTAGGATGAAGCTCTCATCTTTAGCCCTTGAAGATATGCACCTTCCAAACAACAATCTGAGCTTGGATTTCTAGCGTGAAATTAAGAATTTGAACACCATAGCAGAAGATAAAGTATGAACGAAGTTGGCACAAATGCGATTCACAATCATAAATGATAAATTTATATAATCAGCAACCAAACAAAAACCACATCAACTCAATAACCTAATTCAGATAAAGACTAAATTAACGTTCGCAAGTCCATTACCCCTAATCAAAAGTCGACGTGTAGCAGTAAAAACCTATATACGCAAAAGACATAAATTAGGTTTAAAAGATACAACAAAAATTGAGGAGCTTAAATAAACGACGTACATGTGCGAGACTATAGGAGGTTTTTTTAACCTCAATATATTCTTTCCCTAACATTCTTTTATTCAAGTTAAGAGTACTTAAAGTAAGTTAGGGTGTGTCAAATATTGGGAGTCGACTTTTACAGTGTGCCTCTAACCAAGAACTTGAGGTAGCGCAAGTGGGTTCCGTCCAAAGTGTTGTGCTTTGGCTGGAGGCTGTTGTTAAATAAAATTCTGGTTCGCTCGACCCTTGCCAGAAGAGGAATCCCCATTGCGAACACCTGCTGCCCTATGTGCAGCTCTGTTAATGAAACTACTGAACACTTGTTTGTTCATTGTCCAGTAGCGACATAGGTTTGGAATAGGATGTCGTGGTGGTTGCCTGTTGGCGAACAATATTATGGAAGTCTTCGATTTAACAGATCAGTCCGGTGGCTCTAAGGATCAGCGAAAGGCGAAATTAACAATTCTTTACTCTACTTTTTGGTTTTTGTGGAAGGCGAGGAATAATAAGATTTATCGACGACGAAGAATATCTATTGATTCTTTGATGGAAGACTGCACAGCTAATACTTTTAGTTGGATCATCAGCAGATGGAAGTTTAAGTCTTTATGCTGGAAAATGTGGTGTAGCTCCCCTGTTTCATGTTTTATTTAATTTGCTGTTCTGTTTTTTTTTTTTTTTTTTTTTTTTTTTTTTTTTTTTTTTGTATCTCATCCAGTTTCCTGCTGGGATTTGTATAATGAAAATTGCCTTCAATTTTTTTTTTTTTTACTTTTGTGTTTGGTCAATATAAAAATTGGTGATTTTCCCTTTCAGTTTGCTTATGTTTTAGAGAATCCCACTGAATTTACTTTATTTGTTCACCAGTTTATTTAATTATGTGTATTACTTGACGCCCGCTATAATATCTACATCTCATAGTTTTCTTGAATTCAGATTATACTGATCTTAAACTACCCATGATCATTGTGTAAAACATATGGGCAATGATTATTTAAACTACCTATGTTATCATACACTAACCTTTTACATTGTAAACTTAAAACACTCAGACCGAGCCATCCAGTTTTCTTGCACTTATAGCAACGTGTGTATAAATTTATCACGGTTTATATTAGTTGATAATACGTATTGTTAAGGGACTAACAACTTGATCAACGATTTGGGCTCAAAGCAATAAATTTCATCTTAACTACATACATGATGCATCAAAATGTATTCAACAATAGTTCTCATAATTTTGTGGTCAGAAAAAAAATGTTAAAGTAGGGTAAATCAAAATATTCCACACACTAAAGTCCCATTGTATCTCTAGATTTTTTAGAACGTGTCATAATCTTAATCTACTCCTAATAATTGTCTGCACCTGTTGAATAGAGGAAATGCACATTTCCATCAATATGCCCCTTAGACTATGGGGTGTGGAGGAGGGTCGTCCTCAAAGGATGATCAGTCACATAGGCATCCATGTAAGCGGGTGTGGAGATGAGCCTAAAGGGGACGGACCTAGGGTGTGGGGATGAGCCTCAATATATATTCGGTACCGGTACCGGTACCCACTTTTGGGGATTTTGGATACCGAAGTACCGGTACCGGTTCGGTACCAAACGGGTACCATGCTCATTGCTAGTTGGGATGCCCTTTCTACAACTATTTGTGAATACAGATATATACGAAACAGAATAATGTTTTTATGGGTCAGACCAACTGCCACTCATTTGACCAGAACTCAATTTTGACAATAGATACCCTATGGATGTTTAAACAACAACGGAAAACTTCAATAATAATGTATCTAATCATCATGCATTCAAATAAATTAAAAATCAAACCAGTTTTACCTTTATCCAACAGCAAACATTCAAAAACAATAATATTCATTTGCTAAAAAGTGTTCCAATCCAGGTGAATCAACGAAACCTTCAATATTAATGTGTCTAATAATCATGCATTCAAATAAAAGTAACCATTCAAAATATGAAATCCACATAATTAAAAACCATTGACAAAGACAATTAGTATAACCCAAAGACAATACACAAAGAATAAACCCTAGCCAATGAATTAGAAGGAAGGCAAGCAGCAACATTGACCTGAACGGCAAATCTGATAAAGCACTGGATCACAAAATCGCTGCAAGTTTAAATCCTTCTACGCGATTTGAAGTTCTGGAGGTAAAATTCTAGGGTTACATGTGTAAATCTTCAGTTTTGAGGTTCCGATTATTGTAGTTTGACAAAAAGCTGGAAGAAAGCTTTAACACCAGAGAGCAAGACACATGAACTACAGGGAAAAACATAGGCTAGAAAATACATACTTGCTGAGAGGAGGAGAAGAGAAGACACTAAAGACAAGCACCGACTTTGTGCTTTAAGTATATAGGGTAATATAACTGTTATTAGTAATAAGTGGATTTTTGCATATGCTTATACACAAGTGGAAAACTTTTGACTCCTTTGACCTGTATCATTTTTAGCCAAAATTCTTAAATTTTAGCCTTTTGACCCATTAGCTATTTTGATACAAACCAAACTGACCCGTTCATAAGTATACGGGTAGAAATAGCGACTCGTACATAATGAACGCAATTCAGTTTTTCCTTATACATTTGTTGATTTCTTTAATAATGTTATAGTAAATGTGTAGCTATGAAGAGGTGCTTTGATGGGTAGACATGATGCGCTTTAAACTTTCCACCAACTTCTAAATACGATCCAAATTCAGATAAAATGTATTTTAATAATGTTATAATAATGGCCAGGATCTTAAAGTTGGAAGGCATATTCCCGCGTGGTATGATTTCAGTTTAAAATGTATTTTAGTTTTTATTGTTAATTACTCTTATGAATTAATTTCATCATATTTTGTGTACAAATCATGTTGGTTTGACCAAAATACTTTTTGTCAAAAATTAGCTACTTTTTAAATATAATTTAATATTTTGAATAAATTGGTTTTAGATGAATTCTGTTAAAAATCAAATCCTTTTATTTAAAGGCTTCTAAAATTTTGTAGCGGGCTTTGGAGGAGAGTCGTTTGGAGTATGCATAATAACTCGCAAAATTGGAATTTCATGCCGGTAAAGTTGTCTAACCACCCGGGGCCTTGAAAACAACTTGCGAGTATATCATGTGACCCAGAAGAAGTTGGGTGGATCTTGCCTCCATGTTCCGTGGTTTGCCGGGCCATGACTCTCAGATATGCTTTTGGAAGGAGGCATGGCTTTATGATGAGCCACTGTTGATGTGTGTAAAATGCAACATATAAATTACATTAATTAAGGCATAAAACTAACCCTTTTTAAGTACTAATATTGGAAAAAGAGTGTTTTTGTCTTCCTTTTGTATTTTCAGGATTAAATGAGCTCAAAAACACAAAAGAAGCAAAAAGACAGCTAATTCCAACATAAATACAAGGAAAGGAACACTAGGGGACTGCCCGACCCCTCAACGGCATCTTCCCAAGCAAAATAGAGAAGACAGAAGGCTGAACACGCCCCGTGCTCAGCCAGCACGGGGCCGTGCCCAAGAAGCAGCAGAAAAGACAAACCTATAGAAGCTTCTATTGCCCACCACGGGCCGTGTCCAGCGGACACGGGGGCGTGTCGAAAGTACAGCAGGCGCATTAATTGTAATTGCGAATTACAATTAATGAGGAGAGAGAGTGTCAGACAGGCACGGGGCCGTGCCCAGCTCTCTGTTCAGCCTATAAATAGGAGTGCTTGGATTCATTTCAACTCATCCCTTGGCACACCACCTCTCTCACACTTCATCCACCACCCACCACCACCATAACACCATCATCCACCACCACCATCATCCATTGTCCATCGTAGAGTGTGTGAGTCGTCTCGGGATCCAAGATTGATCGTAAGAGTTCTTGACAATCAAGGCCATGTTTGCCTAAGTCTCTTACATCACTTGGTGAAGACAAAGTGTCTAGTATAATACTTTTTATTTCTAATCTTTTGCACTTTTTATTTGGTTTTGTATTAATGACTTTAATAACTAGTTACTTATGTTGAAGGTGATCTTTCCTTATCGTTTGTCCGTGGTGTCTTGGCATTATTTTACTGTCTATATAAAATAAAGGATTTTCACCATTCATATCTCCACGGTCTATATGGAGGTATGTTGGCTACCTGGTCGGGGGTTAAGGGAATGGTTTGGTAAAGGTCTTGCCATTGTTCACCGTTTAGAGGTCCTGCAATGGACCTGGGTCAAATTTAGTAGGACCTCCTTCAATGCTTCACGGTATTGGATGGCGGGGGTCCAAACTCTTTGACCCCCTCATAAGTTAACTACTATTAATACTATAACCCGGCTATTTAGGACTGTATCCCTGCTGACTCAGACTACTTAGCCGAGGGTAACGTCACCGCCAAAAGCGGGGCCTACCACAATACTGCATTAATAACTTAATTCATTATCTTCCAATAATCCACCCCTTTAGGATTGTATCCTTGCTGACTCAAACTACTGGGGTGAGGGTAACGTCACCTTCAAAAGAGGGGCCTACTACAATAAGTAAGATAATCTCTTAATTATGTGCAAAAGTGCGGAAATAATCAAAGGTTATACTAGATACGAGTCGGAACCAAGTGATTCATCTTGTCTATCTGTTTTTATTTTTATTTTTATTTTCAGCATTTTAGTTAGTTTTTACTTTTCTTAGTTTAAAACATTTTTCTAAAACTTTTTATTTTGATTAGACGTTGAGGATAAACCGGTACTAAAAGCTCTTGTGTCCTTGGACGACCTCGGTATCTTACCAACGCTATACTACGCTCACGATGGGTGCACTTGCCCATATGTGTGTTTAGTGTTAGTAAAATATCGTGTTTTATAAATTTAAAACTTGGCTAAAATAAGTGTTAAAAGGGCTTAAAATATACACCTAATATATACGACACTTCACATGCATCAGCTGTCTAAAAAGTTCCCCAATCTCTTCGAAATTGAGACGCAAAAAAACGTTTTGGTTTCCATGAGAGTTAAGGTGGTGGATGGCCCAAATACTATTAATTTTGGGTGGAGTAGACAGCCAACGGGTCAATCCGAGCAATGGCGGACCTAGGAATTTTTTTTCTGGGGGTGCGGAATATTTTCAAAGATTTTAGGCCCCTAGCTGTATAAAAATATCGGTTCATAGCGGGTCGGGTCGGATCATGTAAGACAAAAGAACATCAAACTAAAATTTATAAATCATCAAAAACACGTCAAAAATGCCCTACATCTTTTTTTTTTTTTTTTGAAATATATCCAAAATATCATCTAAAGATACTAGACACGCCATAATTTCATTACATTCTTACTTATTGTTCCAAACACATATAATTTGCTCCATAAGTTCATAAAACAACACTAAACACTTAAACAAAATAAACAATCATGTTCACCATAGCCCGTAACTTTCAGTTATATTTTTAAATATTCAAGCCCTAATATTAAATGTTGATTACTTGTAACTAATCATTTAAACAAACAAAGCTATAAATAAAACAACAAAATCATTTAACTACAACTCTTGAAAAACAAAAAGATCAAAAAAATATAAAAGGATTAAACCCTTACACATCTATATTTTCTCCTAATCATCACATAAAACAAAATAAATAAATAAATAAATAAATAAATACATAAACCATAGTAGTTCTATATTGGAATTCTGACGTAATATGGGTCGGTCCAACCAGAATTTTTGGTTTTTCCGGTAAAAATAGCCACCAGGTCGTGAGCAGTGGCATCAAGTCGCTGGGAGTTTTTTTGGGGGCGAGATTTGGAAATGGAATGAGTGGATGAGTTTGGGTTATTTTATTTAGTTCAAATTTCTTTAGGTTGGGTTTGACCTTGTGTTAATAAAAATTGATTGCAAATTGGGCTTTGATTGGATTAAATAATTAAGTGAATAAGTGGTTAATAATTATTTTTTTTTCTAAGTGGGGCGGTTGAAAATTCTCAAGGGGTGCGGGTGAAAAATTCCAAGTAGGGCTGTAAACGAACCGAACGTTCAGCGAACAGTTCGTGAACCGTTCGGCGGGAAGTTCGTTTATGTTCGTTCAATTAGCTTAACGAACGAACACGAACAAAAAATTTTGTTCGGCTAACTTAGCGAACGAACACGAACACAGGTCTCGTTCGTTCGACTGCGTTCGTGAACGTTCGGTAATATGTTCGTTTGATTATATTAAAAAAATAATAAATAATAAACATTTTATCTAAACATATTGAAAACTTTAAACCCTCTTTTTTTCTAAGTTAGCTAAAATTTGGACATTCTACGACATTTTTGAGGATAATTATGTCTAAGTTAGTTAAACTTTATTCATTGTTTGGTGGTGTGGTAGACTTCTTATGTTTTGATTTATCATTTGATGGTTGTATTTAACTACTCATATCCAATGTTTATTGTTTAAGGATAACAATGTTTTCATTTTTTTTATTTTCAAGTTAAATGTTTGTTTGCGTTCATTTTTATTTGCTTGCGTTCGTTTGTGTTCGAGACTAGTGTTCACGAACTGTTCGTGAACAATTGAATTTCCTTAACGAACGAACACGAACATAAACTTATGTTCGGTATGCGTTCGTGAACAGTTCGCGAACATGTTAATTTCCTTAACGAACGAACACGAACATGGCCTTGTTCGTGTTCGTTCGGTTCGTTTACAGCCCTAATTCCAAGGGGTACGGTCGGGATTTCCGGCGAAAAATAACACTAAAAAATATTTTTTCATGGGGTGCGCCTGCCCACCCTTGGCTTAGGGTGGGTACACCCCTGAATCCGAGGAAGCAGAGCTGAAGGAATTGATGGCTGCCACTCGGAATCTATATTTTGGTACATGTGCGGACTGCTGGCGCTGGGGTTTGAAATCTGCGGGTAATTTTTCAGTTAATAGTTGAGGAAAGAGAATCCAACAAGTGATGTTTACAGTTCGGGGGTTAGAGTGTTAGACTTTGAGTGGAATAACTGGTGCTTGATTAAGGTTAATTTTCTGGTTTGGCGAGTGTACATTTGTCATCATCGTGATGCAAACTGTGTAATGAAGAGGAGGAAACAACATTACACTTATTTGGGTCCTGTCGCGTGGCACAACAGGTCTGGGACGCGCTGTAACTTGGTGTCGTATTAAACCAATTTATGTTTTGGAGTTAAAGGACCTTGCAACCATTCATGATCGGAACCGCGGCTCGAAGACATGGAAAAAAGCGGTGTATCTTGTCATTCAAATGGTGATTTGGTGGCTGTGGAAGTGGAAGTGCAGGAACAGTCTGGTGTATTTGAGTGCTGCCATCTAACCTTATGGAGGAGATCAAGATATTTGGTTTTTTGTGGATGCGAAGCAGGTCGAAGGGTCGGCTGCTAACATGGGAAAATTCGGCTGATTTTGAGTTAGCATGTTTGGGAATATAGTCTGTTCTTTTCCCTTCTATTTTTCTGGTGTATGTATGGTCAGGTTAACTTACTGTTAGCTGGCAGATTTTTTGGTGATTAATATATGGTTTTTGTAAGATTAAATATATTTATTTTATATTTAATCTAGTAGCCATTATAATCATTTACATTATATGGATCAAAATATATAACAATCCTATTAAATAATTAGTTGGTAATTGTTGATGGGCCTAATTACCCTTATTAATTAATTAGGGTTTCCTCCTGGGTGCTTATATAAGGAGACTAATGTGGAGGTTAAAGGGTTAGATAATTACACAAACCCTAATAACACATAACATCAATCGACCTCCTCTCCATAACCGATTCCCTTGTCGGTTTTTTGTCATCACCATCATTAGATTGCACCCTAAGGAGGAACCAGATCAAGCTGACAATCATGTCAAACACTATTGCTGCGTCTCCATCTGGATTCTCTATTGGCCTGTGCTGATGCAATCAAAGGTATGTTTTCACATGTTTTCCATTATGTCCAAACAGAACTGATCAACATGTGGTATCAGAGCATATGTTGATTAGTCAGTTCTGTTTTCGTATCCATTATTCTGGGATTGAAATCTGGAAAACAGAAGTTTTGAAAACTCAATAAAACTCACGGCTGTTTTCTGGTCATATGTGCCGAGATCAATGTTTTTCGGGAAAAGAATGTTTTTTAAATGACTCGGAATCATAATGGTAAATCTTAATTGTACCGAAATCTGTTTAAAGCCTTAAAATTCAGGTTTCGGGTTCCAGAATCATGTTTTTATTTTTTAGGGTTCATCATGTGTTCTTAGGAAAATTCGAAATTCCTTTATGTTTTGGAATATAATTTGGATTTTTGAGTGTTATTTTCCTGTTTGATCCAATTTAATCTGTTAAGTTTATTCGAAAACTGTTAAAAGATATACAGTTATAATTTTCGAAATATTATGATAAAATTAGATCATCACTAAAACAGGATACCATATCTCAAAATCCCTAACAATTCGAATTTTCGGTTATGTTTTCACATTAATAGCTGTAACAGAAGTTTCGAGATAAGTTTTAACCACCCGAGACAAAGGTCTCGACTCGAGACCACAAGAACTCGACTCGAAATCATAAGTGTTCTCAAATGTTTATAACTCGAGACAACGATTTCGACTCGAGATCATAAGGTCTCGACTCGAGACCACTAAGGTTTCGACTAAGGGCTTAAATCTGTACAACTCGAGACAAAGGTCTCGACTCGAGACCATAAGGTCATAACTCGAGACCATAAGGTTGCGACTCGAGACCATAAAGGTCACAACTCGAGACCTCATAAGGAGTCGAGATCTCATAATTCACAGCAATCGAGACCATGATTACGACTCGAGACACTGAGGTTGCGACTCGAGACCATTAATGAGTTGAGACCTCATAATGTTATAAGCTAAGTCGAGACTTGACTCGAGACCTCATAACTGACTTGAGACCTGACTCGAAACCTCATTATTTATAGACTGTTTAATGTGAACTAAGATTTAGCTCGGGGCTCCGCCCCGAACCCCGTGCAGGGGCACGTTGTCCCCCTGCACCCCCCAGCGAACTCACCGCGGAGTTCGATCCGCGCTAACAGGTGGTTTGCTGCTAAATAATTGGTTTTTGTAATTAGTTAGTTAATTAATAAGGATCAAATATTGTTTTACAAAACCAAAATGGCTTTACTTGAATGAGCTTCTGATGTGTCATTTCTGGCCAAAGCTGATTTGATGCATCTACTTATCATCCAAGTATTACGAAAGCTATGTTAAGTGTGCATCATAAACATGAATGTCTTAATATCTGGCCAAAGCTGATTTAATTCCTTCATAGATGGCATACTTAACAAGTGCATAACTAAAGTGATTGTCTCAATCTCTGGCCAAAGCTGATTTGTTACAACCACTTTGCACACATGCTTAAACGATTACACTTCTGGCCAAAGCTGATTTGTTTTCGTTTAAGTAGAACTTTAAATAAGTCTATTATTTTGATGTTAGTAATAGACATATCACAACCTCTTCACACAATGATCCTTATATTAATGATCCTTAATTAATTTTTATGATCATTTCGTCTGCCTTATTCTTAGTACCCATAATTTTACTCACTATAATTTTCTTCTATAAGTCTATATCTCATCCACTATAATTCCTAAATCTAATATGTTTTGCTTAAAGTTTCTATAAGAATTAGCTCTTAAATTAAATCCTTGATTATCTCTTAAGACACGATAATCCTATTGCTCTCTTCTGATAATGATTACTACAGAAGAAAAGTAGAGCATGATTAATAGGACAAATTGAATATGATGTCTCTTATGATAATCAAGAATAAGTGATGTCACTAAAAAGTTATTCCCGATTAAGTCTTTCCTAAGACTAATCTATAATTATGGAATAATCACCAGAACTCCTAAGATGCATGCCTTCATTTAAAATTTCTAAACTATAAAGTTAAGTGGTATATGTGAATACATTATAATGTACAATACCATGACCCATAAAGTTAAGGGTTTACGCATGGAAATAAGTACATTTTCCAGTACATTACATACTAAGATTTTCACTTGTACAAATTTGATGCCTTATAAATCAACTATAACACTCAAAAAAATACCAAAGTATAATGAGTGTGTTGATAAGCAACATATGTACAAAGAAATAAATGTTTGAAGCTGGAAAAATAAATTATTATTCACCTTACAACCACTTAAACTTTAAAAGATGATTGTTCTAAGGTCCATAGACAAAATACAAGTACAAAATCCCAACTCTAAGGTTCTTCAAGGGAAAATCTCACTACATAATTATGCCATTAGACTAGGCATATGCAACGAGACTATCCATTACTCTAAAGAACAGTTGGATAAGTTAATTAGGTAGTCATTTCCTAATGATATTTAAGTCTGATAATTTTTAATATTCCAATTAACACATGATTAGTTGACTCTAGTTCTAAACGTTTCCTTACCAGAAGTCAACAAATAACTAACATGAGAGTAGTGACAAAATTAAATGTTAAGGCTATAAGAACCATAATAAGCAATCTTCTAACAACGTTTTTTGATACCTTATATATTCTGAAGATTAATCAGAATATAGTATCATAATTAAGCAATGTTATGAATGTTGTGAGGTTTGCATAGTCAACATAAAGTCACACTTACCTTAAACTCTGATATTATTTGTTCTAAATATCTGGATTGAAACATTACTAAGATAAAACTAGATGATACCTTACACTTTCACAACTTTTGTCATCATGTAAATGAGAATTTGACAAAAGGAAAACGAGACTTATAAATTTCATCCATTATAACCAAAATTCATGAGAAATCATGACATAGTTAATGAGGATGATTTTTTCTTCTAATCTCATTCTAAGTGATTTTAAATCATGACGTTACAGCCCTAACTATTACTTGGCTTAAGGAATAAGCATGGATCCATCATAAGTCATTCATTGACATTCGTGGAACTTATTCCAAATGGAATATTCAGACATAATTTATTTATCATTTGAAAGACTACCAACTTGTATCTAAATTTTTTCACATATGGCCCACGGTCTTAGAAGAAATCTATTCATATACATACTTTATAAGATTTCTATTAAATATGTCCCTAAAGTTTCTTATGATATCTGGACATTAAAGAAATAAAATAAAGTCTAACGTATATATGATAGGTTCCCACGTCACGTACCTCATTGAAACTTCTCTTGTAGCATTTCTAGAGATATTCAAGATCAGTGGGAGCATTAAGTGTCTTTTAGTAAAAACTTGCAGTAGTTGCAAGAGGTGGGGGAGTGAAAATTTTACATTACCTAAATTTGCACCTCTTGTACAAGACACCGCTCCATCACGACATTGTTCTATCATAACTTGTCTCCTTAAAATCTAATGCTACTCTTACAAAAGTTTCATTGTTGCTTAATTGTGGGCACACTTAGATTTTTTACCTAAACTAACATAATCCTCAACAAGAGAAATCACAACGACTAACGTCATTAACTTGTTTCTCTATTAGAATTTATTGGTCATTAAACATTGACCCTAAGCATGCTGAGTTCCTAAAGATTTCTAAGTTCAGTGGGAGCAGTCAAAGTCCTTATCATGACTTGCAAGGAATACAAGAGGCGGGGGGAAGAGTGTCATTAAATTTCACTCCGAATTTAACTCCGATTACACCTCTTGTACACCATACTGCACCAACTCTTTCAAACTTAGAAGGAAAATGATAGCAAGCTAACCAACAACTAATCCATAAAACTGAAACTTCTAATGAACCCAATAATCAACTCAGGAGGTTATCTAGGTTTAAAGCCTACTAACTTTGATGATTACATAACCTCCCTAACTGAAGTTGAAATGGATTTTGGAAAAGTTTACTGATCCTATCTCTTCAAATTAAGCCATTAGCGTCAATCAATCTTCTGAATGGAATAAAACTGTTTTCTAGTAAAACTGATTTTATGTGTTCGTATAACGTTTGGGATTTGATTGAATTACCTAAGAGTGTTCATAACTAAACCAAATCCTGATACAAACGTTAAGACACTAAGAAACATGATTGATTGTCAAAGGTTATACTTAGGAATAGATAAATTATCAAAGTTTTCTTTGAGGATCATCACTGTTCTAGTAGCTTATAATAGTTTAAGGCTACATTAGATGAACATTAAAAACAATTTTCCCTAATAAACTGGCTGACACATTTACATGTTCATAAAACAACCTGAAAGTTCTAAACTGAAGGTTAAGGAACACTTTGTTTGTAAGTCAATAAAATTCATGTATGGGTTAATGCAAACATTATAATGTGATGAAATCTTAACGTAATTATTTTCATCAACAATCAAGTGGATTAGTGTACCAACCTCAAGATGAGTGGGAGCAACTAAAATAAACTTGTCTATATAGATGACATTCTTTTGACAAGTATATGTTACATAAGTCAAAGCATTGTTAACACAAACTTTGATATAATAAATCTCAGAGATATCTCTTACGTGATTGATATCATAACATACTGAGATAGACCCAATGGGATATTAGTTCTGATCCATAAGTTTAACATTAAATGGGTCCTTACATATGTAACAATCAATACTGCTCTCCTTCAGAAGATAATATGGTAAATGAGATTATTTTTTACGCTTCATTAATTGGAAGCCCTATGTAAGTTTAAGTCTATACTCGTTTAGATATTACTCACATTGCAACACATTAGATATGTCTAGATTAATGTGAAGCATCTAATGGAGTATTACAATATCTTTAAAAGAAACGAGAAGCTATAATTTGAAGAAGAAGTGAGAATTAAAACCGGTTTATTACTCTAACTTTGAGATATTCAAAGATGACAAAATGTAATGTCGGGTATATCTTTATGTCAGCAGACAAAACCTATTTCATGGAGGAGTCATAATGCACTGATATTAACAGCCTAAGTTATAACGACATAATATAGTCACTAAATGTTGTTGGAAATTTATCAGTGGACTCATAAGTTTATTAACTCCATATAATTAATGTTTTGAAGACTTAGTGTGATAAAGTCAGCTACCATGACTCCTTGAACAGTAACAGTTCAAGAGGTGCTGCATTAATTTTCGATACGTAATTAATTATTCGTTTATGAACGAATTGAGGAAACTAAGTTTTGTATCGAATACATTCATGATATGCTTAAGGATCCTATAACTGAAGGGATATTACCCATAAGTCTTATTAAGAGAGCTCATAGACGGGTATTAATTAATGGCCATGCGAAATTGCATATCGTACTATGAATGACTAAGTATTAGTTAATTTTCCTCATCAGTTTGATTTTGTATGTCTCTAAGAATATGTCAAGTCGACATAATGGCATATAGACAAATAAAGTTACAAATCAAACAAAGGGCTTATGCATATTTTGATCATGACGATTAGGTTTTAAATTAAGGCTATAGTATGATTAATGGGGGTCCTGAGTCGCATAATGATTCAACGGCTGTATTTCTCTGCTATAGTACTTGTTTAAGGCTAAAATGAGTGTTAACTCCTGATCAGGCTTATCTAATACTCATAGTAAATGATTACTCGGCTAAGTGGGTGAATGTAAGATTAAATATATTTATTTTATATTTAATCTAGTAGCCATTATAATCATTTACATTATATGGATCAAAATATATAACAATCCTATTAAATAATTAGTTGGTAATTGTTGATGGGCCTAATTACCCTTATTAATTAATTAGGGTTTCCTCCTGGGTGCTTATATAAGGAGACTAATGTGGAGGTTAAAGGGTTAGACAATTACACAAACCCTAATAACACATAACATCAATCGACCTCCTCTCCATAACCGATTCCCTTGTCGGTTTTTTGTCATCACCATCATTAGATTGCACCCTAAGGAGGAACCAGATCAAGCTGACAATCATGTCAAACACTATTGATGCGTCTCCATCTGGATTCTCTGTTTAACTGGATTTGAGTGCTGCCATCTAACCTTATGGAGGAGATCAAGATATTTGTTTTTTTGTGGATGCAAAGCAGGTCGAAGGGTCGGCTGCTAACATGGGAAAATTCGGCTGATTTTGAGTTAGCATGTTTGGGAATATAGTCTGTTCTTTTCCCTTCTATTTTTCTGGTGTATGTATGGTCAGGTTAACTTACTGTTAGCTGGCAGATTTTTTGGTGATTAATATATGGTTTTTTGTTGGCCTTTGCAGGGTGCATCAAATTGTAATAACTAGCTGATTTGTTCACATGCTGAATGTTATATCCAGTTAGGTTATCATATGATATTATGATTTGTGCTCAATATATGGAGTCAAAGCTTTATGTTATGTTATTTATTTTTTTTGATGGCATTGCATTATGCATTATTACTTTCTTTGCTACTTGATCAGTTTTAGTGTTACTTGTATACTTGTAGGTTTGAGTTTTTTTTTTTTGCAGAAATAAGGGGTTTCAACCCCCAAAGAGTGCCTTTAGGTGTGATTCAAATTTATGAGTGAGTTTAGGTAATTTGCCATTCAAATCAGCGAACTTCTTTACATTTTCTGCAGAAACCTGCTAGCATCTTACAACATCCTGACAAACACTGAACCTCGCTGATTGAATCAGCGATCTTAAAAGAACCTCGCCGATTTTATGAACCAAGCTTGAAACCTCGCTGATGTGATGAACAATTTACTCAAGGTTCGCTGATTTGAACAACAAAGTTGAAGAACCTCGTTGAAGTGAAGGGCAAAGTTGAAGAACCTCGCTGAAGTGAAGGGCAAGCTTGAAAAAACTCACTGAATTGAAGGGCAATCTTGAAGAACCTCGCCTAATTGAAGGGCAAAGTTATCAAGCTTCGTTGATTTCATAAGCAAAGTTATCAAGCTTCGTTGATTTCATAAGCAAAGTTAGGAAGGTTCGCTGATTTTATAAGCATAGTTATAAAGCTTTGCTGATTTTTTTTTGAAGGTGTAGGAGGTTCACATGGAATGCTTTTCAGATTTTTGTCTGCCTTCCATCACCCACATGGCATTGATAACTTAAAATATAGAGGTGTGTGTGAATGACAAAGTTTCAAATAGTGAAATAGTATTTTTTTCATAGAGTAGTCTCTTCAATTTGAATTGAGTGTTGCAGCATTCTTTTAACCATAAAGTTTCAAATAGTGAAATAGTATTTTTGCATAGAGTAGTCTCTTCAATTTGAATTGAGTGTTGCAGCATTCTTTTAACCATACCTACTGATACGCAGAGGGAAATAGTAGCTTAAACAAAGCCATCTAATCACCCCTAAAATTCAGAATAGTAGGTTACAGAATCTGGTGGTTTATCAGATCATCAATGGAATCAAGATACCTTTGTTGCTACACATACGTACATACAATGGGGTTTATTGATACAAACTTAAAAACCGTAGCTAAGAAACTTTCACACAAACCATCAAGGACAAAACCTCACCCTAGTTTAAGCACGCACAAGAAGATCTCAAAGTTAAAAATGAGTTATCAGTTGAATCCTGGTCCTCTCAGTAACGAGGTTTTGTTTTTACACAAGAAACACCGTGCGTTAGAGGTTTATAATAACCCGCAAAAATTCTGATCATCCATAAACATCAAGCGTTCTGATCATTCGTTTTGGAAGTTGGTGAGGCAAAAGCCTATAGGACCACGTGTGGAAGGTTATATACGTGAAGCAGGGTTTGGTGGGTTGCTTGATAGTGGGTACCGTTATATAGACCACGCTTTAATAACGGCGTTGGTTGAGCGGTGGAGGCCTGAAACCCACACGTTTCATCTTCCAGTGGGGGAAACAACTGTCACATTACAGGACGTTAACGTCTTGTGGGGCCTGCCAATTGAGGGGGTGCCGGTATGTGGGGCGGATAACGCCCTTACATTTTCTGAGGCTGCGGAGAAGTGTGAACGCCTGCTTGGGTTCACTCCAGCGAATTATCTCTGAGTTAGATTCTACTTTTTCTGAAGTTGAGGCTATGGACGATCAGTGCATTATACGTGCACGTTTAATAATATTTTATCTAATAGGTTGTACAGTTTTTCCAGATAATTCGAACAACTCGATTAATCTTCATTTTTTACAATACTTAGAGGATTTAAGTTCGTGTGTTAATATTAGCTGGGGCAGTGCTGTTTTAAGGTGTCTCTACAGAAACCTGTGTAACGCTACAGCACCCGATGCCGTATGCGTTAGCGGACCAATGTCAATTCTGCAAGTCTGGGTCTGGGAGAGGATCCGTTGTGTTGCACCGGAGTCCTACCACCGGTTTAATTACGACGCGCCTTTAGCTGCTCGGTATGTTGTAAGCTGATTAAGTATAAAATTGTTGAAGACGCTTGTATCAACTATCGGCGGCACATGGCTAACGAGTTGTATAAATGGCGTTGTTTGTAGCCATTCTACTTTTATTTTTATCCTTGTATTTTGTTTATGATATTTTATTTTGTTTTGTCAAAAAACGTCCAACCTGGCCTTTTCCGTGGCCGTTTTCTCACCCGTGTGGGTCCCGCCACCCGGTTCGTTTGTCTCTAACTTATAAGGAGGGGTAAATTTGTCTGGGGACCAGGGGCATCTTGTCGGCGGAAAGCATTTCGGGTCATTTAGAGGGGTCCGAAAGTCGTTAAAACTCGAGGGGTCCGAAAGTCGTTAAAACTCATTTTTTGGTTTTGTCAAAAAACGTCCAACGTGGCCTTTTCCGTGGCCGTTTCCTCACCCGTGTAGGTCCCGCCACCGGGTTCGTTTGTCTCTAACTTATAAGGTGGGGTAAATTTGTCCGGGGACCAGGGGCGTCTTGTCGGCGGAAAGCATTTCGGCTCATTAAGAGGGGCCCGAAAGTCGTTAAAACTCATTTTTTGGTTGTTAGCATGGATTGGTAAAATTGAACAACCCCGTTTACAAAAGAAAAGACACCACCCCAGTAAAGTCTAACGAGGTATGACCGAAAAGAATCCATTAACTAACAAAAGGAAATTTGGCGGAAAATTTATAGGATGAAGTGAAAAAAGAAAAGTTGTTGTGGTTATTAGGATGAGCTGAAAAAAGAAGGTTGTTTTTGGTACTTCAATCTTGATGTGGGTTGACACCCTAATCCCATGGGTATTTATAGTGGTGAGGACCCATACTTTAGCTGGGTATTTCACAAACATTTAAGTAATTCTAAAATATTACAGTATTATTTGTATTAACGAACGGGGTTTTCTTGTTTATGTCCGTTCTTTAAAAGTGATTTATATGCTTACAATTTAGTCTAGTTTTATTAATATTTGTTGCTGGGTAATTTAAACATCATATTTGATTGTCTTCATTCGAACATAAGGTGTTTCAATACTTAAAATTGGTGTTTCAATTTAGTCTACTTTTATTAATATTCTAACATACCATTCTCTATTTCTTATAGCAAAACACAAGGAACCACTTCTAAAAAACGAACCATTTAAACTTGCTGTTAAAAACAGCGAAGATATTGAAGATTGCAAACAAAAAAAGCGAGCTTCATTAAGATCTATGTTCAAATCAGCGAGCCTTTGAAGATTGCCCTTCAATTCAACGAGGTTCTGCAAGATTGCCATTAATATCAGCGAGGTTCTTCAACTTTGGGGTTGAAATCAACGAGGTTCTTCAAGATTGTTCATAAACTCAGCGAGGTTCTTCAAGTTTGTTCATCAACTCAGCGAGGTTTCAAACTTTGTTCATCAAATCAGCGAGGTTCTTTTAAATTCGCTGATTCAATCAGCGAGGTTCTTTTAAATTCGCTGATTCAATCAGCGAGGTTCAGTGTTTGTCAGGATGTTGTAAGATGCTAGCAGCTTTCTGCAGAAATTGTAAAGAAGTTCGCTCATTTGAATGGCAAGGTACCTAAACTCACTCATAAATTTGAATCATACCTAATATCACTCTTTGGGGGTTGAAACCCCCTATTTGTGCAAAAAACTCTGTAGGTTTGAACTTTAAACCAACAATAATGTTTTTGTTTAGATTGCAAAGATAAAGTACTTATGTCATTATGACATTAACATGCCCGTCCACCTGACGGGTATAGAACTAGTTATTTAATGAACTAGTTATTTAATTGGTGAGGTCTGTAACAGTCTCTCTCAAAACTAATTTTAGTTGTGATGCGAGGAAAATTTTTCCACCTTGAATGTATTTTATGTGATTAGTTTCTATATTTTAAGAATGCGACGATTTCATTAAAAAGAAAAAAACTAGCCAGAGGCTAGATACGGGATAAAAAAAATAAGCAGCAGAGACAAAACAACATACATTACACCATTATACACCAGCAAACTAGCAAGATCAGAGCTTGAAAGAACCCCACTCCTTCCATTCCAAAGCTTGCCATTAATAAACCCTTCCTTTGGAGATGGGTTTTCTTGAAAAATACTACATCATTCGGACTCCTACATATGCACCAGCATGAGACCATAATGACCGCGCGGACTGCTTGCCTCTTCAGCTCGTTTGAATGAATATTCCATGCAACAACAATAGATCTTGGGTTGAAAAGGCATATATTGGAGCAATATCACACCAAGCACTAACCTTTTGCCATACAATGGACGCCATAAAACATGATGTAAACAAGTGGTCTTTTGTTAAACTAATCAAACTATATTTGACCTAAAATAAACTAGTGCCAAAAGTCCTTTCTTTAGTACTAAGCCCATTGGGCCAGCATGATTGAATTCTACCTCCAATCAAAAAGTTTTGGCTTCCTTCTCATACCCCTAGCCCATATAGATCAACCCGACCATGGAGAGAGTTGCAAGTTACTCGATGACACATCTACAAGCCCTTTTTTTATTAAATGTGGCCCGTTTGCTTCATTGTCACTCTCTAGGTTGTTAGGTTACTTGGGCAATATTGAAGGAACCCATTTTCTTTAGGTGAGGTGGATCAGGTCAAGTTATAGATGTTATTGAATACTGAAGTGAGGAACATCCCATACCGCATAACTGATTATATACTGAAAAGTTTAACATTTAAAAAGTGTTTTTGCCGATGTAACCTGTCTCAACCGATTGTAAAAAAAAAAGTTTCAGTTTGATATGAACGACTACACATGTTTTTTTTGTCACCTATAGTTCATGTTCTTTTTCAAGAAAATGTGACAAACAGGTTGATGGAAAAACAAGAAAGGCTGAAATTGTTAGTAAATAAACTTAATTATATTTATATGTTATGTATTATTAAATTTAGGATTATATGTATATGGGTCATTATTAACGAAGAGGTATGATGGTTGGTGTTACACCGTTTCCCGCAGAATGTAACCGCCACATAACCGTCTTTCATAATGTATATAAGAAACTTGCCGGCAATCTTTGCCGGGCACTAAGACAATTTCATTTCCTTCGAATTGTCCCAAACTATTTCTCCTTCGTTACCATATTCCCACTCTGTTCAATTGTGACTCACCATGAAAACCAATTCAAAGAATTCCGGTCATGCTTCCGCTGATGTGAAACCGGATATCCAACATAGTGGTATCAGAGCCACGGTGGGAAATCGAAGAAAATCGATCGATATTATACGATTCCGGGCACAACCGGATGAAGAACAAAATAGAGGATACGGAGACGGAGACGAATTCAACCCCGATCACACACGAATGTTTGCAAGAATGAAGCGAGAAACGATGCCAAGCAAACACTGTTCCGATGAAATAAATGAAAGACGAATGAGGATGCGATTGGAACAAGATGTTCCAACAATGAATTACGGCTGCAAGAAAAACCGTGGAATAGCGAACGGAATCGATAAGGATTCCCAGAATTTAAAAAACGGACAAGTAAGTGTCCCAAGTTCCAGCCATGTGAGAGCTGAAGACGGTTATGATGAGGGCCGTGTTATTCACGCAGACGGGGAACCATTCAAGAGTACCATACGGGGAAAAGATGAAGTACCAAGCGTGAATTTCGCAACACGTGCAGATGACGAAGAAGACGTTTCGATGTTGAATCCGGCAAGTAAAGATGTTCACGATGGGGCATGCTTCACCCCGAATATCTATATGGTTGGTTACGATCGGGAAGATCAGGAAGAACCAATCAGTGATCAGAAGGATCACAATGATTCAATTGAAGAAACGGAATACTACGATTCCGGAGGTGACCGCACCGATGAAGAAGATGAAGACTCGTATGTCTTCGTAACTGAAGGCGATATGCAAGATGATGTTCCGGTGACCGGAATCGTTCATGAAGACAAGAATATTAAGAAAAGAAAGTTTGGAAAGGGAAAGGAAGGAATCATTTACCCGAATAAAGTATGCTCTATTGAAGAAATGATCATATTCTTGGATTCATTAAAAGCTGTGAAATTGGCAATTACAAATGAAGATGAAATTAAGATGAAATTCATTAAGATGGTCAAATGGTTTACTAGGGTTGTTATGAAACAAAGTAGTACATTCCCACCAAAACTTCAAGGCAAAGATGTAAATCTTTATGATTTATACATGGCTGTTCTTTTGAATGGAGGGAAGCCCGAAGTCTCTAGGAAACAATACTGGCCACGTATCGCAACAACTTTGGGTTTGGATCCTACAAAATTCATTCACTTAGTTTTACTCTATGTTAGATACTTTAGTGTAATCGGGGATTGACTTGGTGATCAAAGCGAATTATACTACACATCAAGCAAGTTAGGAGGTGTGGGAGTGCACGCTTGTTTGAGTTATTATAATTCGAAGTGTACGGGCGGAGCCCGTACTCTACGGGGTTCCAAGGGGGCAGCGCCCCCTTGGAGGGGGTCCGGGGGCAGCGCCCCTGGGAGCAGGGTCCAAGGGGCGGCAGCCCCTGGCGGGGTCCAAGGGGCAGAGCCCTTGGCTGGGGTCGAGCTTGTTTGAGTTATTTTAATTAAATTGCTTTATGGAAAATGCCTTAGAAAATAAAATTTGTGAAAATTCGTCCTAATTTTTCAGACAAAAATTAAGGCATGTTTTTAATGCAATTTAAATTAAATTAAAATATAACTGCCAGAGGCAGTTATCTGCAAACACCCCCAAATTCGAATACACAGTTTTTGATCACTCTCTTCTTCTGGTTCATACAATTCACGCAAAAACATACCCTGGTTCAATTTCTCAAAATCACTCTCTTCTTCTGGTTCAATCGGATACAACTCTACAACCATGGTTGTATGGTTGTAGAGTTGTATCCGATTGAATTATTCGGGTGAACCACCGAAATAATTTGATCTAAGAGTGATTACACGCCTCTCTGATCATCCGGCAATCGAAATTCCCCAACACCCTACAATGAATATCTAGATTTTTTGGGCCGGTACTATACAAGGATGAAAAGGAATTCAAGTGGACAGTGCAGTAATGAACAAGAAGGAGAGCACTTTGCATTCTATGCAAGTAATGACTGGCACGGGCTGAAAAAAACTGCAAAGGAGGAGGAAATTCGACAAACAGGCTGAAAAGGCGGTGATTGAAGCAAGCAAAAGGGTTATGATGCATTCTCGAAAGAACAATTAAGTTTAGGGGAGTGTGTTAGTAAATAAACTTAATTATATTTATATGTTATGTATTATTAAATTTAGGATTAACCAGCTGGGGTAGCCCAGTTGGCCACCGACACCCACCTCTTACCAAGAGGTACCGGGTTCGATTCCTGGGGCGAACATAGTACCCTCAGGCGTCGGCTCGGCAAGGGTATTTACTGCCAGGCTCAGGCTTGTCGGGTGGCGGCCTGGGAGGGGTTATTTCCTCTGCGGTCAGGGGTACCGTGCATTACCCTTTTTTTTTTTATTAAATTTAGGATTATATGTATATGGGTCAATATTAACGAAGAGGTATGATGGTTGGTGTTACACCGTTTCCCGCAGAATGTAACCGCCACATAACCGTCTTTCATAATGTATATAAGAAACTTGCCGACAATCTTTGCCGGGCACTAAGACAATTTCATTTCCTTCGAATTGTCTCAAACTGTTTCTCTTTCGTTACCATATTCCAAGTCTGTTCTATTGTTCAATTGTGACTCACCATGAAAACCAATTCAAAGAATTCCGGTCATGCTTCCGCTGATGTGAAACCGGATATCCAACAGAAATTTGGGACACAACTGGTCAAGAAATGTATAGAGCGGTAACAAATACATACTGTATATAGCGGTGTACAGCATCACAGAAAGTAAAACCTTTGACAATGTCCAAAGGTGGTTAAGTTAGCATGCAGACTTGTGATCATCATGGCTGGAAACGAATCAGCACTTGAAGCATACAATGTTGAAAAAGAATTTCAAACCATTAATGATTTATTGTGAAACGTGGTCTGGTTTAGTATTAATTAATCTTCTGTGATGGTTGTATTATGTTTTTTTCTGCATAGTAATCCATGACATTCATCAGTTAAGTATTTTGGTTAGGTATGACCCTGACCCATTCGTTAGTCCAGGCTTAGCAAAAACGATAAAACAAAGGCCAAAGGTAAAGCAAAACCATCACCACATATGTAAATATATATCAAAAAGCAGAATATTTAAGAAACGTTAACTGCGATTTGTTCAATTTTATCCATTTAATTTTGCCACAAAATCTATTCTGTACAGGTAACTTTCATACCTTCGTCCTAAATGATAACACTCATAAAGAATATCCAATGCATCAGAAAATCTCCATATCTGTATGCTTTTTGACTGTTTCATCCTGCATCTTCTTCGACAACTGTTAGGACATTAACAAGTGAGGTAACATATGCGTTATGCATGTGTCTAAAATTAATCCGATAAAAAAGGGTACCTTCTTCCTTTATGAAGGTAACTGTTTTTCCTTCACTGGTTAATGCTATTGACAATGACTTGAAGTCCCTTGAGTGTTCTTGTTCAAGCAGCTTCTTGTAGGTAAACTGAAGAAAAATAAGAAATAGAATTAATACAATATTACTACTTATTAGGGTGTACAAACAGAATCTAAACAGTGTTAAAGTCCAATGAAAATGTGGATGATCTTTCTTAGATTAAATCCAATAAAAGATAATGAATATAATCAAATATCAAATCTCATATAACTCTTACTTTGACAACATCTTCAGAATAAGTTAAAGGAGAGGATGATCTTAAAACTAGAGATCGAGGACGGCAACACCAAAGTATAGCTTCCACAAAAGCTATATGAGCCAATGATTCTTCCTGGCCTTCCAATTGTAGCTCAACATGCTCCAGTTCATAAGGTGGCAACTCAATCGCTTTTAGCCTCTCTAACTCTTTGAATTTCTGCAAGACAATTGGAATGAATATACCACTTTGTGTTGGCATTATGTTATATTATTGTTCACAACAAACTAATGCATAAACAATTGGCCAAAAAAATGAACCTGACTATATCTGCCGTGAATATGCAAGTTGAAAACTTTGAATCCATTTTTCTTGCTTAAAAAGTACCTTAACTTCTGGAACCAAAGAGTGTCTACATAACCACCAGGATAACAACACATACGTGCTTTCAAGTGGGTTGAGTCCCTTGACAAAGTCCAGTGGTTATCCATTACCATAGGCAAGAGTCGACTAGAACTACATGTGTAACGAAAAGAAACCAACTTGGGGGTTTTGAGCTCGATTTCTTCCAAAGCACAGTTTGAACACAACACTAGTGTCCTCAAAGAATGACTTGACAACATGAGGTTGTTGCATTCATTGTGAGTAAACAAACCCAAAGTTTCAACGAAGGGGAAGTTGGATAAGAAATCACGAAAAGCATTAGAGTTTGGTAAGGGATTCCCACTGTAAACCACTTGTGTTAGTTTTTTGCATGAAGCCAAGTTCATTAGCGGTGCCCCTCTTCCGTACGCATCTACTATCAAAAGAGAAGATAGATTTGGAGCTTCAATATCTAGTCTCTCAACTGGAGTGGTGGTATACTGAATCTTAACTTGTTGAAGATTTTGATGCCCATGAACACAAAACCTTATGAAACCTGGGCAACATCTAATCTGAATTACTTGTAGAAGAGGGCAACTAGTGGCGAGATACGTGATCACTTCATCATATATGAGGACGTTTTCAAGTCTCAACTGAATCAAAGACTTAAAGTTGACAGCATCAAGCGTGAAGGAAGAAGGCAAGTCACAGCCACATATGGTCAAAGATCTTAACGTAGAAACGGATAAGAGTATGTTAGGCAAACGATACTTTGGAATATCTAATGATGAGTTGGTGAAATAAGACAAGTCAATCTCCAACTCCCTGATCATGCCATTCTGAAGAAGTAATTCAAGGCATCTGTTAACAATATCTAATTCTGCGGGCTCTAGGACAGTTGTAACGAGCTTAAACGTGTGTGCAGGGAGATTTTGAAAGCAAAATCTAGAGGTGGCATAATCAACATACTTGAAGAAAGTTTGGCGAGATACATGTGTAAAATTAGCTATATTGAAATTTAAAACCGCGAAAGAAGCAGTAAGGCGAAACCAGGTGTTAGAGAGTAGGCTCATACGAACAAGCTCTGCAGGAGTATTATTAAGAAAAGAGAGTATGTGATGGAGAATAGATTCAGGAAGGTGTGATATCCGATCCATCTCTCCAACAATTTCAGTAGCTAGGGTTTTCGTGGAACCAGACGATTGATGGTAAGATGATCGATCTAAACACATTTGTTACCGGAAGACGAGGGTTTTGAAATCCCTGTGATATCGGTTTTGAAATCGTGAACAGACTTTTTTTTATCGATCTTCAATTCCCTACTTCCCTCCTATTTTATATTTTATTCTTAAATATAATTTCAAATAACTTCAATTTCTTTCAATTTATTTTAATAACGAATATATATATTGTACATATAACTAGTAATAATGCCCACGCGCGTTGCGGCGTGGATTCATCGCAAACATCGAATGTATTAGTACAAACGTTATGTGGTGCGTTAACCATATGAAAACGCACGTTTTAACGTATCCGGTTGAACTCAATGTAACCTATATAATCATTGCAATATTGGATCAAAACGTAGATTAAATCGAATTTATACCATACAACCATAACATATTATATGCGACCAGACTAAATCGAATTTATACCGTGAAGTCAAAATTTATTATATGTGATCCGTATACCAAATAAAGCATGAAAGTGTACATCAAATTTCCATCAAAACATAGAGAAACTCGAATTTATAAGAAAAAGTATACCAATCTTATGTCGAAATGTTGACAAAGGGGCTGTTTGTTTACCTCTTAAGGAGTCTCTTAATGGTTTAGACCTCTTACTGGTTCAGCACTTAATGGTTCAGATTGTTTGTTTCGCAAGCAGATGTTTGAATGATTCAGACATTTGCCTTTGAATGGTTAAGCATTTTACTAAGTCTGAATGGTTAAGACCTCTAATCTAAATTGGTCAAACATTTGCCTCTAAACGGTTAAGCATTATACTGGCTTTTAATGGTTCAGGCCTCTTACTGGTTCAGCACTTAACCATTCAAAAGTTGCCAAACAGCCCCAAACTCGAATATTGTACCGATTATGTAGCATGACTATGTATAATTTATTATCGACCATTTACGTTAAAATGTGGACCAACTGAATTTTTGACCCGATTCGTTTTAAAAAAAATTACGCCGAAACATACATAAAAAGTAAGCATGAAAAAGTAATATAAATGAAAACAAAATTTGCGCCGATAAACTCGAATTTATACCAACACGTATATAAAAAAGCACACAATAGATTGAGTTTTTTTAAGTTAACGAATGAAGATATTATAGAATAATTAGATTATATATAATTTTGAAGGGGTCAAAGTGACAGTTTACAAAGTTCATAAAAGTTAAGGGGTTGAAAATTACCTTCCTAAACTTAAGGGCGAGGGGGGGGGGGGGGGGGGGATAAGATTTCACAAAGTTGGGGGGTCAAACGGAAACTACCAACGTTGGGGTCAAAAAGATAAGTACCAAACATAGCCCGCACTTCGCGGCGTGAAACATACGTTAAACTTAACGATTGAGACGGTGACCCTAACGTGGGTAAGCACAAAAGGGCGTATAAAATTAACGTTGCGGCGTATACAAGATAAAAGACAATTATGTAATGGAACCGATGTTTATTAGTCGGTGTCGATCTTATTTTTCACGGTACCCGCACATTGCGACATGGGATATAATTAAAAGAAAAAAAATGTATGAATTTGTGACAGATCATTTCAGCATAAATATTTCAGAAAACTAATTTAGTAAAAAAGAATTATAAGAAAAAGAAAAGAAAGAATAAAGAAAATAAAAAAACTATGTGCAAGCAAAAGGTATCGAACCCGAGACAAAGAACTTTACTACCATGACATCAACCAGCTCCACTACTTACCCTTTAGTGTAAAGATTTAGAATCAAATATACTTAAATTGCAAAGTGGAGGGGTGAATGGGCCACCGACTTTCTACTTAATAGTATAATATAATATTCTAGTAAGAATAGAAAAATATCCAGGTTTTTTTTTGTCAAGCCGGTCTAGGTTATAAATCAAACCGGGTAGGTCAAATTTGGTCAAAATCGATTCGTAGTCAAACCGGTTCGCCTCATAAGCTGGTTTAGTGAAACTTTTACTGAACCTATCCGATCATTTTGCGTTGCCCAAACCCATAGCATAAAGTGGTATAAATTTTTTTCATAGATTTCTAATTGTGTTGACTATGAGATCATTAGTTTGACTTTTTATAAAATTTGATAAAAGGAAGTTGAGATGAGGGATCCCTCTTAGGAAGTCCATATCAACATTTGTGATGACAGAACAATTTGTAGTCATTGAGTATGTTGATCTATATGCTCAATGATGATAGTAAATCATAGATGGCTCGTTTGACCTTTAAAATTCAACACATGCTGCCTATTTGACTTTCTTGGTGTTTAGACTGGTTGTTGTATGATGATAGTAAATCATAGACTGGTTTTTATGCCCATCATTCCACTCACAACCCCCCCCCCCCCCCTCTTTGGCGCCCACATGGCGGTGTTGGGGGTGCTAATGTGGAGGTGGGGCGCCACTCCACACCCACTAGCCTTAAACTTGAATGATTTGATAAAAATTGTCACTTTCGTCCAATACTTGATATTCTCACATTTGGGTCATCATGGTTTCAAATAATGTCAACTAGTGATATTCCCCCACACTTCGCGGCGGGGATTAAGTCGGTATCAATTTGTTTCTTTACAGTACCTGCACTCGATATAGTAATTGAAAGAGAAAACACTACATCGATAAAAAAAAAACACATATTAATATGGTACCTACATATGTTGTTCAGTTGATATCTGTTCGGTTCGCTTGCATTTTATGTTTATTTTATTTCAACATTACAATATTTTTTTGATAACGGATATTCTGCCGCTATCGTACCAAGCCCAATCGAAACCAATTGAACAACATTTGTATCAGTACCAATATTTTTTTATTTTTAGTTTTTTTTTTTGCTTTTAATAAACTAATACTGTATCGCTACCATATTGTACCGAACATCATCGGTACCGGTATACATTCCGTTTTATTGTTTTCTGTTTGATAACGGGTACTTTGATCGTATCTTAAAAGTTATATGAGAGAACAAAATATACTTAAATCAATTAAAGTAATAAACCAATAAAATAATAAAACCTTAGAAAAAACAATATTGAAAAAATCAAAAACTATTGTTCCCTTCTTTTTATTTCAACATTACGATGTATATTTTTTAAACGTATCGCTATCATACCAAATTCAATCAAAACGATTGAATAACATTTGTATCCGTATCAATATTTATTTTTAGTGTTTTTTTCTTTTGATGAATTAATACCGTACCATACCGTACTGAACAACATCAGTACCGGTATACGTTCATTTTTATGATTTCTTGTTTGATAACTGGTACTTTGATCGTATCTTAAAAGTTATATAAAAATATATGTTTAAATCAATTAAACTAATAAAACAATATAATAATAAAAACCTAAAAAAACAATTTTAAAAAAATCAAAAGACACTTTTCATGGCCACTATCTATTAACATTACAATATTTTTTGATAACGGATATTCTGCCGCTATCGTACCAATCCCAATCGAAACCAATTGAACAACATTTGTATCAGTACCAATATTTTTTTTTTAGTTTTTTTTTTTGCTTTTAATAAACTAATATTGTATCGCTATCATATTGTACCGAATATCATCGGTACCGGTATACATTCCGTTTTATTGTTTCCTGTTTGATGAAGGGTACTTTGATCGTATCTTAAAAGTTATATGAGAGAACAAAATATACTTAAATCAATTAAAGTAATAAACCAATAAAATAATAAAACCTTAGACCGTGGGGTATGGTGGGGATTGGGTTGGGGGCATGAGTTGACACGTGGAGTTCGAGCCACCCCACCGCCTAGTGACGTGTCCATGGGGTCAGGGGCGTAGCTTTGTGGGGGCGTGAGGGGGCGGCTGACCCCCCGAACTTTTCGCTCGTTAGTGGAGAGTATGTAGTTTTCGTTAGAAATTTTTGTGTTACAAAAGGTGGTCGGAAATCTCAAGCTTCGCCACTGCGTGGGGTATGGCGGGGCGTGCGTGCACCGCGTGGGTTGGCAGGTTATATATATATATAAATATATATAATTTAAAACCCAAGGCGAATAGAAGGCCGCCACATCAAACCCAAGCCCGCTCCACGCCCGGCTTCAAACCCAAGGCCCAATGACCACACCCCAACCCAAGCCCACCCGGGGTGGTGGCTTGGGCGTTTTCCCCCAACCCAAGCTCCATACCCCACAGTCTTAGAAAAAACAATATTGAAAAAAAAATCAAAAACTATTGTTCCCTTCTTTTTATTTCAACATTACGATGTATATTTTTTAAACGTATCGCTATTGTACCAAATTCAATCAAAACCGATTTATCAATATTTATTTTTAGTGTTTTTTGCTTTTGATGAATTAATATCGTACCATCCCGTACTGAACAACATCAGTACCAGTATAGGTTCATTTTTATGATTTCTTGTTTGATAACTGGTACTTTGATCGTATCTTAAAAGTTATATAAAAATATATGTTTAAATCAATTAAACTAATAAAACAAAATAATAATAAAAAACCTAAAAAAACAATATTAAAAAAAATCAAAAGACACTGTTCATGGGCACTATCTATTAATATGTATAAAACTAATAAAACAATATAATAATAAAAAACCTAAAAAAACAATCTTAAAAAAAAATCAAAAGACACTGTTCATGGCCACCATCTATTAATATGTATTTCATCCAGTAAGCTAACCACATCCAAATTTTTTTTGTTAAATGAAGGGTATATTAAATGAGGGGTATGTTGGTCACTTTACATATATTGTTTTTTTTTTTTTTGGTTTTTTTTCACCTCTAACTATTATATATAACATAATAAATATTATTTAGTTATTTTTATCATAATTTAATATATACTAGCTATTATATAAATATATATTGGATATATTAAATAATAATTATATTAAGGAATGATAGATTTTAATAATCTCAACTATTAGTTGTTGGCCGGCAATGGTCCCAACTTAAAAAATAACCAATTGTGGTCTCATTTTTCATATATTGTAAACCAATAGACCTTTTGTTAATAGAAAAGAAAATGGGGACAAAAAGAAATTAAGATTCTGTTACTAGAGGTACATTGATTTACAATATGTAAAAAGGTGGGACCGTCATTGGTTATTTTTAAAGTTTGGATCATTGCTGGTCAACGGCTAATAGTTGGAATTATTAAAATCCATTATTCCTTATATTAATAATAGACTCGTGAGATTTAGTATAGAGCTCGTTGTTTAAAGCTCAGGCTTAGACTCATTTATAAAACAAGCTTAGCTTATTTTTAGGCTTGGTCTCGAGCTCGTTTAATCTCGATTTGAGCTTTTTGCGAGCAGAACTCAAGTAACTCACCGGTGTTCCCCCTTTTGCATGTTGAACGACAAAAAAGATCTTATTGATTTAACATTTTCAAGGGGGAGTACAATGAAAAAGTTTTAGAGGTGAGGTACGTTTAGCTAACCTAAATATTTAAATCAATGATTTAAACGAGCCCATTGTTAATGAGGCAAACCTAACGAGTATGTTATTAATGATAATGTTTAATGCTTAATAACTAAGATTAAATCTTGCGAATCTATATAATAACTATTATACCTTTATCATTATTTTTTCTCCCTCCTCCACTCACAATCACTTTCAAAATATATTAAAAAATTATAGGGGGTGAACACTGTCCCCTCAAATACACATAACAACCTTTATATATTCTCAAAACAGAAAGTTATACCTTTAAGTTTAAGAGGTGCCTAGATCAACCTTTTATTTTCTATTTTGTTACAAGGATCATGTTGGTTCAGGCCTTTCACAAATACACAATATAACTCATGTACTGCAAATCAAGTTTACTTATTGAACTTTCTTGATTGAAACTGAATATGGTACATACGAGAAGAAATAACACAGCCTATTTATAATCAACAATGCAAATAAAACACATGCCACAATTGTTGGATCGTGTTCGTGACCCTAAATAGTCAGTAAAGGCAGTTCATCATCATTTACTAAGGCGGAATCAAAGTAAACAAAGTCACACAGCTTGTTTCCTTTTCAATTCTTCTCTATTACTGATTTATGAGTCTTTACAATGATTTCTGATGAAATTCCGGCAGCACCTCGACTCACATACACACACAGGTTCGCTTCAAATGAAACAACACAACACCTATATATAGGCTTCAGGGTTTCGCTTGAGATGACACAGTTCGGTTTCAAGTGAACTAACATGTTGTTGGTTTCGCTTGAAGATGTAACAAGTTGGCTTCAAGCGAACTCACATAATCTGTTTTCGCTTGAACTGCTCCTGGTTACTTTCAAGCGAACTACCTCACTAATACATGTACAAACCCGAATTTCGACCATGTTGTGTGTTCGTTCATTCTATCTAGACCTAAGACTCGATTAAGACGAAGTTAACAGACACTAAGTGCACCAACAGACTCCCCCTTGGATGTTGACGAAGTCTTCGGCGTCGAGTCTTTAGTCTTTCTCCAAATTAATTTATCATTGTAAAATCTCTCTTCAATCTTTATCTTCAAACTCCCCTTTGATTGTTGATCCAGAATCTTGACTCCCCGCAGACTCCCCCTCTCGATAAGCTAGGGCTTAAATTCTGGTTCAATCTTTGTTATTTTCATTACCATGGGGATTCCTGTTACCTGCATATACTCTACCCAAATATAAGATATATGACAATAACAGTGTCAATCCAAACTTACCATTTAACCACACTTGATTATCTTGTCAGAATTAGAAATCCACTTAAGTATTCAGATCTAAGTTAATGACCCTGATTACTCAATTAATCTACCAAGTCCAACTTAATGACCTTGGTTGATCAGAGATAATTCACACTGACTTTTGTTCAACATTTTCAAACAATTTTACAAGTTTCAAATTAATGAACTTGCTTTATCTTTCCAATATCTCAAACTTATCATGTTTAGCTTCAAACTCATCATCCAGCCCAGAAACTTCCTACATCTGCTTCCAGCTTTCGAATCCGAAGATCAACTCTCCACTTTGGTTTGTCAAAAACAAAGCAGAAATGAAAAATCTTTTTGAATTTTTAATAAAGTTTCTATACTAGAAATGAAATACAGAACTAAGATGCAGTAAATGTAAACTATTTACAAACATATTTTTGGTTAAGCGTGTTAAGGAATCATATCAGCTATTCGACAAGTCACAAGTACCATTAAGCTTCAATTACATACTCAGAATTAAACAATTCGCTTAGATTGTCGATATACTGATCCACTTTAAATTCTCACACAAACTTCAATCTGTCCAGGATACGAATTAAGTGTTTTAGAGACTTAAACTTATACGTGTGTCCCACCTCTTGAATATACTCCCGTATCCAGATCCCAATGTTCAGTCTTACAGGTGAGTATACCACAAATGATATCTGTAAGGGAAATAATTTAAGGAACGTATGAAACCGTGAGAGCTCAGGTCAGAACTACCGTTCAGCAGAGAGATCACGAATCGACTTGGGTGTGTCCCCTTTAGAGGATCTTTTGTTACAACAACATTGATTAGCAATTTTATTGTCTTATCATTTATGCTGAGGGTGATGCTATGTTTCAAGCATTGCAGAAAGTATTATTCGAGGACTAGGTCAGAACTTCCATTCAGCAGAAGTCCCGGAATAATACCCCAGATATCACTGAGTATAAAGACCTAGTATATCAGAAAGAGGAATCTTTCAAACAAGATTTCAGGGGTTACCTATATATCCAAGTAGTGTTCCCCACGAAATAAGTAAGTAAAGATTTAGATTTATATCCCGAACAAACCTACTAAATGTGTAAAAACCTATCGGCATATCATCAGCGAGACTGTTTAACGCATTTAAACATTCCATTTCTTTAGCATACCGTAACTGTCAAGCCGATGTACTATCATTTTCCCTTTTGACACAAGCTCTTTTCTGGTTTTCTATTGTTTTTAGATTTTGAAAATATCCCATGTTTTTGTATTTTTATCATTTTTTATTGTTTTTGTATTTTCTGAAAAAATATTACCCTATACTCTCCCCCTAAATACCAAAACAAGTAAAAAAATCGACAAACCATTGCAGATTGCTTCTCAACATCATCTACAATGTCTCCTTCATCAACGCCAATAATCTCCTCCAACACCGATAAAAGCTTCATACCATTCAATTTTAGCAAATATTGAAAACGAGTTTTATCAAACGCTTTGGTATGTAAATCAGCTTTTTGATCGTCAGTGTGGATTTTCTCAATTCGTATCAACTTCTTCTCGAAACAATCGCGAATGAAGTGATGACGAATTTCAATGTGTTTTGTTTTAGCGTGATGTACTGGATTTTTAGTAATGTTTATCGCTGCCTCATTATCAACAAAGATAGGAGTGTTTAGAAATTGCAAACCGTAGTCGCGCATCTGTTGCTGGATCCACAAGATCTGTGAGCAGCAACTGCTAGCAGATACATACTCCGCTTCACATGTGGATAAAGCCACAGAGGTTTGCTTTTTGCATTGCTAGGTGACCAAACGTGATCCAAAAAACTGACACCCTGCTGTTGTTGATTTAGCATTAACTTTGCAGCATCCGAAATCGGAATCGGAATACCCTTCGAGCGTGAAATCGCCTTCTCTTGGATACCACAACCCCAATGATGGAGTTCCTTTCAGGTAGCGTAATATCCTTTTCACAATCACCATATGCGAAGCTCTCGGGTTAGATTGAAATCTTGCTGCGAGGCAGGTTGGGTACATAATATCGGGTCTTGAAGCTGTCAAATACATCAGCGATCCGATCATGGAACGATACATCGTTTCATCTACCTTTTCTCCGGTGAGATCAGGGTTTATCCCATGATTCGTTGCTAATGGGGTGGAAGCTGGAGTAGAACCTGACATCCCGAATTTTTCCAAGATATCATGAACGTACTTCGTTTGATGTATGAAAATTCCTTTGGGTAGTTGATCAACCAGCAGACCCAAAAAGAATTTCATCTCACCCATCGATGACATTTCAAATTTCTGCTTCATAACCTGTTCAAAATCTTTGCACAAATTTTCATTTGTTGACCCAAATATGATGTCGTCCACGTATATTTGAACTATCAGAAGATGTTCGTCGACCTCTTTGGTGAAGAGAGTGGCATCCACTTTTCCACGGATGAAGCTATTGGCTAGTAGGTGTTGAGAAAATGTCTCATACCAAGCTCTCGGGGCCTGGTGTAAACCATACAGCGCTTTGTCTAGCAAGTAGACCTTGTCTTTGTGGTTTGGATCGGTGAAGCCCGATGGCTGACCGACATATACCTCCTCTTTTACCTTCCCATAGAGAAAAGCCGATTTAACATCTAACTGATATACTTTGAAATTTTTCCAAGACGCAAATGCTAGGAAGATTCTGATCGCTTCTAGTCGAGCAACTGGAGCATACACTTCAGTGAAATCTATACCCTCCTGTTGACTGAAACCCTGGACTACGAGTCGAGCTTTGTTACGAACAACAACTCCTATATCATCCCTCTTGCACTTGAACACCCACTTGGTGTTTATCTTCCTCTAACCATCAGGCAAATCCACTAACTTCCACACACCTAACTTCTCGAATTGGCTAAGTTCCTCCTGCGTCGCATTGACCCAAGAATCTTCAGTAAGCGCCTCTTTGTAAGTCCTTGGCTCAATCTGGAAAATAAAACAACTCAATGAGAATTCAGTTTGTAAAGGAGCAACTTTTGTATAAAAACATGTAAGCCCTTGATCAAGTTGTCTTCGAGTGCGAACGCCTGTTTGCAATTCTCCAATGATCAGCTCCTCTGGATGGTATGAAAGAGTTCGTGGCATTACTTCGCCTGGAACATCTACATTGCCTTCCAGATTAGTAACATTCTGATTTGCACCTTGTTCACTGACTGGGTTTGTTTGACTTGAAATCTGAATTTGCTCCCCATTAGAATCTGAATCACCACGATCAAATACTGGCATGTTCTCAGATTCTTGATTATCATTCTGTGTCGTCTGATTATCTTGAGCAACTTCATTTTGTTGGACATCATCATGTTCACCAGCATTGCTTGGACCTGCTTCATCGTCATTTGATGCTCGTTGTGGTCTTCTTGAATACTCAGCTGGGAACCTTTCTTGCGATTCTTCATACTCTCTCAGAATATCCAACTCATCAAAGAAATCTTCTTCTTCATCCTTTTCTTCTTCCATGTCAAACGAATCCCACAATTTATCATAATTAAAACGCCATGAGTCACCGGGATTCTGAGGCGGCAAAGTATACCCCTGACACTCAACATGTTGTGCTTCGATGATCTGCTTCATACTTGGAACAAAGACCCGTCTTTGTGGACTTGAATAACCCACAAATATTCCTTCGATACTCTTTGGACCAAACTTACCAAAAGGCTCTAGAACTGTACAAGGAGACCCAAACGGTTCTAAAAACTTCAGGTTCGGTTTGCGGTTATTGATCAACTCAAAGCATGTCTTGTTTAATTTCTTCACAGTGAGAACCCGGTTGAGTGTATAGCATGCGGCGGAAACTGCTTCTACCCAAAAAGTTATCGGTAGCTTTGAATCAGCAAGCATTGTTCTAGCCGTTTCAATTAGCGTCCTATTCTTTCTTTCAGCAACTCCATTCTGCTGCAGAGTATAAGGCGCGCTAAATTCATGCAATATACCTCTTTCATCACAAAATTCTTCCATCTTGTTGTTCTTGAACTCAGTACCATTATCACTTCGAATTCTTTTGATATGCCTTTGGTACAGATTTTCAATCTTTCTGAATAACGCCATCAAATTATCAAACGTTTCATCTTTTGTCTTCAGAAATGAAACCCACGAAAATCTGGAATAATCATCAGTAACCACAAGACAGTAGAGATCCCCTGTAATACTTTTGACGTTTACTGGACCAAACAGATCCATATGTAGTCTCTCTAACGGTCTGGAAACTGAATTAACTTGCTTTTTAGGGTATGACTTTTTCTTCTGCTTGCCTTTGATGCAACTAATGCACTCCCCTTCCAGATGAAAACCTTTAATGTGAACACCCATAACTAAATCATTATGCACCAAGTGATTCATTTTTCTAAGATGTATATGACCCATCCTTCGGTGCCACAATCTTGATTCTTTCTCAGTTGCTCTAGACATAAAACAATGAGCCTGACCCGTGGTTGTAGTAGCTACGCTCATGTCCAACACGTACAGATCATTCACTCTAGGTGCCCTCATGATAATCCATTCTTCAGGGATAACAAATCCTGGTTTCAAGATCAAACATTCTTTGTCTGTAAAGTGAGTGGTATACATCCTGTCACAAATCTGCGAGATACTTAGCAGATTATTTTCCAGCTCAGCAATGTAGTTAACTCTTTCAAACGTAAGAATCCCATTGGATAACGTTCCTTCACCAACAATTCTACCACCTTGATTACCCGTGAATCCCACATAACCTCCATTGAAATTTCTAACATCGTACAATAATGCAGTCTTCCCTGTCATATGTCGAGACGCTCCACTATCCATAATCCATCGTGAAATAACTCTCGGAAGATCCTGCACATATCACAATTTGATTTTAAAAACACATTTCAATAAAGATGCCGATTCATGCTTCACAATTACCAACTAGGAAGCTCCGGCAAGTCCAAAATTTTTAGTGAGATTTTGATGCTACCCAAGCCTCTTTTGACTCAGGTAACTGGACTTTAATGTCAGATTTTGTAGTATAAAGTGGCGGAAAATTTTTATCATTCATTTTCAAGCTTTCATCTGATCCAACCTCAACCTTTTTGTATAAGAAAAACTCATCTATCTTAAGTTGACCGGTTGGTTGATTTTTCTTTTGAACATTCTTCTTCTCTGGTGGAGTAGAAGATTGTTTCTCCAACTTTTCATAATAATCCAAAGGAACATCCATCTTTACCGGAATGGTAGAAGACGATTGTTTTTCCGACTCAGAAACCTTTGGTTTTTCAACAACTTTTGGCTTCCATGTTTGTTGAGATGAAGCAACCCGTTTGTAAAATTTGTCATTTTTAGTTACCATGTTCTTAACAGGTTCAATTTTGACTTTTGTTTTCTCATTTTTCAAAGTTTCTCAACAACCATTGGAGCTTTTCCTTTTGCATCAACCTTCTTCTTTCGATTCTCAACAACTTCAGCCTTAGGCTTGGAGTTGGTGCAATTTCTTGCAATATGACCAACTTTGTTACATCTAAAGCATGTACGAGTATCAACTACCCAACTTGTGCCTTCAGACTGAGGTTGTGAGGCTCTTTCCTCAAAGAACTCTTCATTTGATTTTGAAAAAATCTTTTTCTCTTCATCAGAAAGTGAACTTGAACTGTTCACAAACACTTTCTTCTCAGCAAACTTCTTGTTCTGAAAATTCTTTCTTTGATAGTTCTTACCACCCTGATATCCACCCGACCATTTGTTTCGATTGTTGTTATAAAAACGTGGTGGAACTACAGGTTTCTTGTAGTAAGCTTTATCTTTCTCAAAATTCATTTGCCTTTTTGTTTGTTTTAAACTCTTTACTTCAGACAAATCAATTTCAACCACTTTGAACACATTTGTCAATTTTGAAACATTTACATTCTCCAGAGGAAAATCAGAATCCGAATACAACTTATCAGATCCAGCCATCTTGTACATCACAAGACCCGGTTCATCACCTAAGTTGTTTTTGGATTTTGGTTTCGGAATGCAATTGTCCAGAAAACATTCATCTTCCTCAGTAGTGTCACTTTCAGATTTTAGAACATTTTCAACCACACTTTTTACCACTTCAGTTTGGACACTATCGTCATTGGAAGATGAAGAAAATGTCACATCAATTGAATCAGGAAGTTTTACTTCATTTTCATCTTCAAGATTAACCAACCCAGATTGCTTTTTCGAATAATTGTCTAGAACTAGTGGCGGAACTTGATGAAACCCGACCCCAGTTCCATCACAGTATACATCTTCACCTGCTTTGTTTTTCCCGATGGGTTTGGGAACAATGTGTTGCAAAACAAAGCTTGCAGAGCTGTAACTGTTCAATTTCAAATTGATTCGCTCATTCTCAATCTTAGCTTCTTCAAAATGAAGCTTCAATTTAGCAATCTCATCCAATTGTTTGTTGATTAATTCTTCTTTAACCCTCAAAACACTTTGCAAATGACAATTTTATTTGTATGTTTTACCGTTTCTATCATCATTATCTTTAACCGTGCTTTTAAGCTTCTCAAATTTTTCAGTAATCTGACGATTTTCAAAAACTAACCTCTCATTTTCTTTCCTAACCTTTTCCTGATCAATTTTATCATTTTCAATTTTGTTGGTTAATTCTTTTAATCGTTCAGTTGAAGCTTTCACCATTTTATCACGATCAAGGATTTGATCCGCAACACTTCTGACTCTTGCAGTCAGATCATTAACCTTCTTACCATTGAGATAAGTGACTGTACTACAAACTTTGCATTCTTTGATGCAATTTTTGCAGTCAACATCACCACTGACTTTCTTACCTGACTCAGTCGTTGACGCGTTTGAACTGACCTGGCTTTTAGACTCAGAGACGGATTTAGAGTCTACCTCAAGTGCCTTAGCAGCCAACACCTTGTCAGCCATCTTTCCCATGTTTTCAGCATTCAACTCTTGAGTCGTGTCAATGATTCCAGTATCAACCTTCTTTGACTTCTCTTCTTTCTCTTTCTCTTCTCCGCTTCCCCACCATTTCCTTTGCCAATAATCATCTTCTTCTTTCATTTCTTTGATTATGGTTTCCATATCAAGAGTGTTATGGTCAATAGCAATGTTTCCATCAGGGTCAAGATAACATTCTCTGTCTGGATCCCATCTCCTCGCTCTTTTTGCTTCAAGATAGATACCAGATATTCTGATCAATCTTTGTTGAGCTATCATCTTTCTGTAACCATACTTCTGTTCTTCAGTTCTGTTGTCTTTCCAAGGAACAGGTTCAGTAGATTTTGCCATGAAAGCATATCCAACCGCATCCTCCTCAGGTAACAACTCGCTCCAGTCGAAACCTTCATCTTCGTGAATTACAGCAAGAGGCCAAGAGCTCTAGATTTCTCTTTGTTATCTTCAAGCTGCTTCATTCTTGGCGGCTCCGATTTATTTTGATGATAAATCGCTTTCTTGTAGTAATCTTCTCTGAACGGGTTTTCAGACTCATCAACATAAGCATTTCGACATTCACGCTTAAAGTGACCTTTCTGTTTACACCTGAAGCATGTCACTTTAGACTTGTCAAAGCCCAACTTGGTAGACGGTCCACCAATAGACTTTCTTCCAGTTATCTCCATGAAACGCTGTGCCCGACGAACTGCACTCGCCATGCACCACCTTATGTCAATCAGTTCCATCTCTTCAGGATCTATCTGATCGTAATCTTCTTTTGTCAGGTTGGTGTTGCCTATCTTCCCTGCTACAAGACTTTCATATGATTCTAGCACAGACGCTAAGAAAACCATATGTTGCTTTGCCGACTCCTCGCTGAAGTTTTGAGCGTTCTTTAAATCTACAACGATATTGCATTGAAATAGGTTCTTTGCATCTGATTGACTTGAATGTGACGAAGAACCACTGTGAAATCCACTGCTTTGACTTTCTTTGTTTGAAGTGTTAGAATTCTCAGCAGAAAATGCAGTCTTTGGAGATGTATTCTTTGGCATCATGCTTTTTGGATAATACAAATCCAAGTTCTGTTGATAAGACGAGTGATTGACTTTGTGCGTTTTCTTTATCTCCAGCTCGTGACTCTCTAGTCTTTCAATCAACAAACCCACCGTAAGAACTTCAGGCTTAATCGTATTCTTCAACATTAATGCATAATATTGCCAATCCATCTCATCTGGCAATGAATCAAACAATTTGTTGATTAGCTCTTCTTGAGAATAGAAAATTTCATGTCTCGCCAGTTCCAGCTTCAGGTGCCCAAATCTCTCAATCATTTTACAAACTGATTCATTCTTTAAACACCCAAACAAATCAAACTCTTTTCTTAGTAGTTTCTTTTTGTTTTTCACTATTTCTGCACTTCCTAAACATTTAACTTTCAACTTTTGCCAGAGATCTTGAGCATTAGTGTATTCGATCAAAGATATTATATCTTCTCGGACAGACTGAAATAGCAGTGCGATGCATTTTTGCTCAGCAAGAAACGTGTCTATTTATTCAGAAGATGTCAAGCTTTCACCAGTTTTGCCTCCATCATTATATCCATTCTTTAGACTCTTCCAGCTAAGATAAGCAAAGGCTTTCAACCATTCTTCAAACTTCTTGGCCCATCGGCTGTACTCTTCGATAGCCATCAACTTCGGGGGTTTGTTATAAGTTCCGAAAGCACTTTCCACACTTAGAGCATCCGATAAACTTTTCTTCGTATTCGGCGTGTTCTCATTGGTGTTGCTAGGTGAAGTATCATCTCCAGAATTTGCAGCAAAGGCATACATATCGCTAAACGGATTCATGAATAGATCATCCATCTTGTACGTACCTGAAAAATCAGCAAACACTTAGAAATTTCTTGATTTTGAAAAATACAGATTCAAGCGGAATCTGTTCAAGCGAAAACAGTTTTAAAGCAATATAGCTTTTCAAGCGAAATAGCAAATCAAGTTCAAGCGAAACCCTTCAAGCGAACTTGAAGCGAAATCAGTCTACTTGAAGCGAAACCCCTTAATTCACTTGAGTTTTCAAGCGAAACCTCAACTCAAGCGAACTGAGACAATATTTTCAAGCGAAAGGTGATTTTCAAGCGAGATCACCTATGAATTTCAAGCGAAATGTGTTTTTCAAGCGAGAACACCTATGTATTTCAAGCGAGAACACCTATGACATCATCTTTTCACGAACAGTTTCAAGCGAACATATGATTTTGATCAATGTTAAGCCGTATTTTAGTCCAATTCTTTCAAGGATTAGTTAATACTCTATTTCGCTTGATATATATATGAGTTTCAGGCCATTTCAACCGTAAAAATATGTCCGAATCAGAAAAGAAAGGGTAGAAGTGAGAAAATTCGATGATTTCAAGCTGCAATGGTATGAACTCCTTGTCCTGAGCTCTGATACCACTTGTTGGATCGTGTTCGTGACCCTAAACAGTCAGTAAAGGCAGTTCATCATCATTTACTAAGGCGGAATCAAAGTAAACAAAGTCACACAGCTTGTTTCCTTTTCAATTCTTCTCTATTACTGATTTCTGAGTCTTTACAATGATTTCTGATGAAATTCCGGCAGCACCTCGACTCACATACACACACAGGTTCGCTTCAAATGAAACAACACAACACCTATATATAGGCTTCAGGGTTTCGCTTGAGATGACACAGTTCGGTTTCAAGCGAACTAACATGTTGTTGGTTTCGCTTGAAGATGTAACAAGTTGGCTTCAAGCGAACTCACATAATCTGTTTTCGCTTGAACTGCTCCTGGTTACTTTCAAGCGAACTACCTCACTAATACATGTACAAACCCTAATTTCGACCCTGTTGTGTGTTCGTTCATTCTATCTAGACCTAAGACTCGATTAAGACGAAGTTAACAGACACTAAGTGCACCAACAACAATAAACTATCAGCTCCTGTTTTTCTGGTGTTTCACGTTCATCTCCTCTCAACGTTTATTTCGATGAAGCTCGGTCAATACCTGGCTAAGTCTTCATTCACCACAATCTCTAAAACTTACGATTACATGAGGTGTTTGCTGACCCATTAGTCTACTGACCTGCTACCCATTAATCGTTACCGTTGACCCATTTGCTATTTGGTGGCCCATTTAAACAAAACCGGTAACCAACTTGAACCGTACACGACCTTTAACATCAAGATTAACCCAACAAATCAACTTTTGAGACGAACACCGTTAACTTTCTTGGTTAAGTCACATCACATGTGTTGCATGTGCGGGTTTTCTGGTCATTTTATATCTTTTAATATTAGTTTTTTTTTTTAAATAAATGTGTAGAGGGTTGCTCCTTTTTTCAATTGCTTCATTCTTGGTACCAATTAACATCATCCTATCAAATGAAAATACAAACTAAAGGATCCAAAGTTGAAAACATGACCTCAACCTTTTCGGGTTAGAAATAGAAACTATACCCACAAAACTACGAAAACACGTCTTCCTCATCAATATTCAATTAGCAGGGTGCCCGCGCGATGCTACGACGACAACTTTTTGCATTGTGGTGTGCATTGTTCGGTTGGTTCAGTTGTTATCCTCAACCGAAGTCATTGGTTAGTCTGTTTTATTAACCAATCAATTTTCTCCTAGTTCGGTTAGTTTAATTTTGGTTAATACCCAAAACCAAACTTGGCTAAAATTTTACTTAGAAATACATCAAAATTAAGGTATAAATAGATGAAATAGATGTATAAATACGTTAAATGAAAGTATAAATACATGAAATGGATGTATAAAATATGAAATACATGAACTGAGGTTGAGTTATAGTACAAAGCGGTTTAAAAATATGAAGGGTAATTTTGTCCAAGAGAAAAACACATGCAACTCACAGGCCTAGAAACATGCAGATGCAAATCACATGTTATTTAACCCCCATTTTTTAAACGTCGCAACTTTTTTGTATTCGTTTGTTTTTTTTAATTATACCAAAGCGTCTTTTTATCTTTGATATGAGTACCCTATTGTTATACTTAAAAAAATCGAAAACCAGTTGCGTATTACACGATGGACATAACGTAAAACACAATGAGTATCAAACTAAAAACACAATGTAATGTAGACCAAAAACACAATCGTGTAACAACAGATAAAAGACATAATGGACAACAAACTAAAATACAATAGATATAACGTAAAACATAATGAATATCAAACGAAAAATGCTATCCTTGTAAACTAAAAACACAATTGATGACAACAAATAAAAGACACAATTGATGACAGCATATAAAAGACACAATGTACAAGAGATTAAAAATACAATGTACAATAAACAAAAAACAAAAAACATAATGAACAACAGATTAAAACACAACGGATAGCAGACTAACCACAATGACTGGAACCTATAACACAATGTATAAAAAACTCACCCAATTGAAAAACACAATAATTAGAAATAATAACACAATGTATAAGAAACCCAAATATAACATCATATTCATTGTGTCATATATTGTGTTATAGGTTCTGATAAAAACGCAATGGACATAACCAAATTAATATAATATTCTAAGTTTTGATAATAAAACAATGTATAGAAACCCAAGTAAAAACGTAATGACTAAAACCTAATTGAAAAAGACAATGACCAGAACCTTTATGCAAAGAGAACCAGTAAAAATGAAAATTTTTATTTTATTTTTGTATAGCAGTGTCATACTTATATTAAAGATAAAAAACATTTGTTATTATAGTGAATTTTTTTTAATGTGATATGAAAAAATTATGGACGTTTTAAATTGATTGAGGGAGTTTACAGTGACTTGAATGTGGAGAGAAAAAGTCACTAAATGTAAGATTTCGTTCATGCCCTTTAACTATTTTCTTTTCCCAAAACTAATTTCAACCCACTAAATCTAAGATCAATGGTCTAGAATCATTGTTACCTTTCTTATTTATTTTACCCTTTGTATGTGATCCTAATCCACATGAACCGAAGGTATAAAAGCTATAAATATATGAAAATATAATTGGTTCGGTTTGGTTAGTTTTGGTTAAATGAAGGTATAAAAATTAACTGATAACCAGTTTTTGGATAATTTGGTTTTCAGATAATTCAGTTTTTGGTATAAAATCTTATTAACAACTCCTTTTCTATTTTCAATAATTTTACTAGAATTAAGCCCAGGCTTGGCTTTGCGGTGCGGGGGCATAAAACCGTGCTACCATAGGTGGAGGCGTAAAAACATGCTAAATAGCAACCCAAAAATGACTAAAACCAGGAAAAAAACGTGAAACAAAAACACAGGTTTATAACACCAAGTGAATCACGTAACGTAAAATACACGGGTTCTTGTTAAAAATACGTGGGTTCTCGTTACAACTTACATTACACAAATTAATGTCTAATTAATGTAAGGATTTCGAAATTTCCATGCACTTTAACAAAATTAAACATACAACTAAAAATCAAATTCAACAACATGAGTTGGGAGGGGGGGGGGGGGGGGGGGAGAAGATGGTGGTGGCCCTGTCCTTTTCAATAAATCAAACGTTTTCTTTCCTTTTTTCTAAATGCTTATTAGATTTAAATATTATTTTAGTGGATTGTGTGTAGTGAAAACCTGTAAAACCATTACACACTAAAGGTGAAAAAAGTAAATAAAAATCCATGACTACGTGACACTAATACGACAGAAACTTTATAATATGAGAGTGAAACTATGAAACAGTAACACATAGCTTAACAATTGCAAGGTGTAAGAATATTTTTTCTTTTTCTATTGGGACACATGGCCTTCACTTGCCCACTTACTTTTTTATCTACAATTTTTATTGTTTTTATCTTTATATTTAAATTTTACATATATATTCTTTTTCTTTAATAACTTTTAAGATACAACGCGTTTTCGTATATTCCAAATATATTGTTGATAAATGCTTATTATTCTCTACATTTCGATATAATTTTATTCAAAACTTAGCCCGTCTATGTTTCAACGTAAAGGTAAAGAGCAATAACCGGGGCATGCTATAGAGGTGTATGGCATTCTAAAAGTAAAACATTTGAGCCAAGAGATCATGCAGACTTGTGATGATGCACTGTGGAACAAGGGTTAGTAATAATTCTCTGCGATGCAACGGTTGTATTATGTTTCTTTCACGTAGCATCCCATGACATTCAATATTGTTGAATTTATTTGTTAAACCAAATTAAAAGGCCATTAACACATAAATATTTTAAGTTGTAAGAAAGCCCTTGATGTGTTCTCAGCTTTAAAACAGATAAAGTCATGTTAACTAAGATGCTAAACTTTACTAAGCTAATACTTATGGCCCACAAAAAAAAAGGATAAAAAGAGAGGAAAATGATAAACTAGAGTTGCAAGACGGTCGTGCCGAGTGAGTTTGAATGGGTCTAAACGGGACAGGTGAGCTGGCCGCTAAGACCTCACTCAGTCACTCTCCGCTAAAAATACAAGAAAAATCATAATAAATGAAGGAGTTCGTTATGATTAAAAAAGGCAATATTATTACACTTATAACCACATTTTACGAGATAAAGAGCTTAGGGCTTTACATAGATATCCTGTTGATTTCTAAATCTGTAGCATTCTATCTCATGCATATGGTATGATATATTTGAAATTGACCCATTATGACCTGACCTGCCCATTTTTGCCAGGCTAAGAGAAAATAACTAAATCAGGGCAAAGATATATAATCTGAACGATAAGTAAGCAAGCAAAAGCTCCCAATATATGGATTAGTCTAGACATCATTGTCATGATTCAAATTCAAAACCATCACTACATACGTAAATATTAAAAAGCATATTACTTATAAATGTTTTAAGTTGAGTTTGTCAAAATCAACTGATAGACTCCTGCATCCAACGCATCACAAAATCTCCAAACCTGCAGAGCTTTGATCGCATGCTTCTTCTGTTTGGATATTAAAATGTGAGGTAAAGAATGTACATAAAAATAAGTAACTAGTATGTGTACCTTCTTCCTTTATGAAGCTAATTGCTTTTTCTTCACGAGGTAATGGCTCGGGCAATAACATCAAGCCCCTAAACTGGCTATGTGCTTTGGAAGAGTAAGGCGACACAATCTGAATCAGTGTATGGCCTTGATTTTCTTGTTCAAGTAGCTTCTCGTACGTAAACTAAAGAAAAAAATAAAAAAGAAATAGAAAAAAGCCAATATTTCTAAGCAACTGCTGCGTGCAAACAAAATCTAAACAATGTTGAAACTCAATAAAAGATAATCAAAGAGAGCACATATAACTCTTTACCTTGACAAGAGCACTTTGTTCTTCAAAATCAGTTAAAGAAAACGCTTCAAAATTAGTTCGAGAAAAGGATGATCTTAGGGTTAGAGATCGAGGACGGAAACAACAAAGTACTGCATCCACAAAAGCCGCATGATCTGATGATTCGTTATCCACAAAATGTAGCTCAATATGCTCGAGTTCGTAAGGTGGCAACTCAATCTCCTTTATCTTTTCTAACACTATGAACTTCTGCAAAACAAATGGAAGGAATATACAGCTTTGTGTTGGGGTTGTTTTATATAATTATTCATGACAAAGTAATACATAAACGGTTTGATCAAAGAAACACACCTCTCTCAAGCAAATATACAAGTTCAAAGCTTTGAATCCATTTTTCTTGCTTAAAAAGAGCCTCAACTTCTGGAGCCAGAGAGCATCTATAGAGCCATCAGGATAGCATCGCATACATGCTTTCAAATGGGGTAAATCCCTTATCCCAAGGCAAGTATACTGGTCAACATCAGAGTAAACAAATAAACCCAAATTTGGGGTACTAAACTCAATTTCTTCCAAATCAAATTCTGAATTTAACTCCAATGCCCTCAACGAATGACTTGACAACTTCAGATTGTTGTCCTTACAACTAAATAAAGCCAAATATTTAAGGACGGGGAAGTCGGATAAAAAGTCGGTAAGACGCTTCAGATTTTTGCCTTCGTAAGACAGTGATGTTAGTTTTTTGCATGAAGCCAAGTTCAATTGTGGTGGCCCTCTTTCATCCACGCCTGCTACATAAAGACTAGATAGATTTGGAGCATCGATATCAATTATCTCAACTGCGGTGTCAGAAATACCAACTGTTTGAAGATTTTGGTGTCCATAAACACAAAATCTTATGAAACCATGGCAATAACTAATCTCAAATTGTTGTAGAAGAGGGCAACCACTGGTGATATACTTGATCACTTCATCATCTATACGGACGGATTCGAGTAACAAATAAACCAAAGACTTCAACTTGACCGCATCAAGCATCAAGGAAGAAGGCAACTTACAGCTATATATGGTCAACGATTTCAGCATAGAAACAGATAAGAGTATGTTAGGCAAACGGTACTTTGGTATAGAAATTAACAACTCCTTGACGCCATTTTTAAGAAGTAATATAAGGCATCTGTTAACAATGTCTAGTTCTTCAGACTTGCGGATGTTCGTCCAAAGCGTAAGCTTGTGTGCAGGGACATTTAGATGGCAAAATCTAATGGTAGTATACTCAACATACTTGAAAAAACTGTTTCGAGATTTAAATTTATAAATAGTGAAATCTAAAATGGGGAAAGAAGCGGTTAAGTGAAACCAGGTCTTGGACAAGACACTCATTCGAACAAGGTCTATAGGAGGGCCATCGGATGTATCAAAACAAGAGAGTATGTGATGAGCAATGAAATCAGGAAGCTGTGAAATGCGATCCATGTCTCCAAGCCTACAAAACGGAAATCAAAAACAGATATCAAATTTACGTTTACATTAACATTTGGGGATAGAATGAATACAAACCGTGAAAGAAACAGAGAGAGAGTACTAACCTTTTGAATCAAATATGCATTTGGGATGGATAAAAGAGAGTACGCACTAACCAGCAGGAAATCGAGGGTCAAACACAAGGAGATGAAGAAGAAGACTACTCAATTTTCAACTTTAATTTTCACACAGCAGAAGCAGAGAAGGGTTTGGGTTTTCAGCACAAACACAACAAATGATACAGGTATATATACAAGAGAAACCCTAACTACCTGTTATCTATACAAGGAATGTATCAATTAGGAATATATGTAATAAAGTACACTCCTATACCATGTGTAGTGGTTTAGCTCAATAATGCCCCCATCATAGGGCGTTTTGCGACACGTGTCAGTCCAGTCAGCATGGGGCATTATTGGGGGTTATTGCAAAAGTGGCGTAGTGGGAATAATGCCCAATAACGCCCCTTCCATTAATTACACAATAATTTTTTTTAAATTAAATAATGCAAAAGTTTCCCCATTGGTCAGTCAACCCTTCCACAAGCCCTTTTAGGCGTTTTTTTAAACACGCCAATCCCATTTTTTTTCAAAAAAAAACGCTAAAAAACGCCCTATGTAATGGGTTCCGGGCGTTTTTGAGCGTTATTTTTGATTTTTTTAAAAAAAAAAAACGCCCCACTACGGGGTATGGTGATGGTCCTCCAAGAGAGGATGATCCGCCACGTAGGCGCCACGTCATAGTCCTCCCAAGGATGGTCCATCCCACAAAACTAGAGGGTATGGAGGATGGTCCTAGATGATCCTACCCCACCACTTTTATGTTTTTTGTTTTTTTAATCTTCTACTTTTTTTTTTAATATTTAACAAATAAACTAACAAAATATTTTCATTAATATTAGACAAAATTGCAGAAAACAACCTTTATGTATACCCCAAACTGCACTTCATACCTTTCACTATGAAATCCGCCAAAACCAACCTTTACGTTCATGTTTTGCTACAAGTTCAACCTTTAACACAAACTCTGTTAATATTCTTGGTTAAATCACCTCACATGTTTTGCATGTGAGGGTATTATTGTCATTTCAACCTTGTTTTTTTTTTGTTTATTAATAAATTATATTCTTGGTTAAGATCCTGCACAGTGGCTTCACTACACACAGACATACAACACTCTCTCTCTCTACTCTCTCATCTTTCTCTGCTCTCTCTCTACTACCGCCACCACCACACCACCACCACCCCCACCACCGTATCATCATCACCACCACCGTATCATCACCCCCACCACCGTACCTACCACCACCACCTCCTCCACCGTTCTCAACTACCAGCACCACACCACCACCACCCCCACTGAAACCCCAACACCACCATCCATCTGCCGCCACCTCTGGAGAACCACCAACACCACGATCCTCTCAAAACCCCAACAACCACCATCCAAATGTGGTGGGTGGTGTCGGTTGGGAGATCGACGAAGAGAGAGACGAGTAGAGAGGAAGAGATTGACGAAGAGAGAGAGTACGAGGACAGAGAGAGCGGTGGGAGAAGGGGGGTCCGACGGTGGTGGAGTTAACGTGGATCTGGTGGTCATCTTGTTGGGTTTTCGGGTGAGAGAGTTGGAGAGGGTCTGGATGTGATTCAATTTGTGATTCAATTTGGATTGTGAGATATTTCATTCTTTCAGAGGGGTTATCTTTTTCACCTTTTATATTTGGCATTTTGAATTTACTTTTAGGGAAGATTCCTGATGAATTAGTGTTTATACCAAGGATGATTTTAAAGTTACTGCATTTGTGGATCGTTTTGTGACATGATTTTAGTGATGGATGAATGTGTTTAGGTGATAATCTGATGTAACAATTAGTGTCACTTTTAAATGTCAAGGATCCTCTGTTTAAAAGGATGGGCACGTCCAGATTAGCAAC